>OX453090.1:11217227-12529765 GCA_949708635.1 Hirtodrosophila cameraria
TAAAGTTTTCCAAGACATTTGGCAAGGGGAAGCGGAAGCTAAAAGAGCGTTAGCGATAGGGCAGGGGGAGGCATAGCTGAAACAAGGCGTGGCTGATACGCTTGTGTGCAAAAGTTTTTCAGCTAGTTCTTCGTTCTTCTCTAATTTGTTGCCTAACATAGAAAAACAGAGCTGATAAGAAACAATTGTTAAAACGTCTTGTAAATCAATCAATAGAAATATATTAAAAAATTTTTATCTAGAGTTGTAAATTATTGTTCGATTGTAGAAAATTCGTTAAGCAGTTTAATTATCAAGCAAAAACTAGTTTATTTAAACTATTTGGAAGGAATCAGTTCAGTTCAATAGTTCCAATTAGCGCAAGAGTGAATTTAACGATATCGAGAAATAGAAAATCAATCTTTGATCAAAATACAAGTGAATTTAACTCGCTAAAATTTGTCAAAGCTTATAATGGGAACATGAAAACAATAGAAATTCATTTGCGAAATATTTTGCCGTGGAAACCAGAATAGGTCTGAATAAATTCGATTTTTGGTACTTTGATGCTGATTTAATAGTCTGCGAATTAAATTACAAGTGAATTTAATCCGCAAAAGTTTGTCAAACATTATAATGGGAATATGAAAATCAGAACAAGTCTGAAAAAATTAGATTTGTTGTATTTGAATGTGAATGAAATGAAATTTCAGTACGAAAACTAAAGAATTTTGTTGCACACAATGAACTAGATCAATCAGGAATCAGGAATAACAAGTAAGAACGTTGCAGTCGGGCTCACCCAACTGTGATATACTCTGTTTTCTGTACGTATATTAAATTAAATTCTTTTAAAGACTACTTGTATATATATGCTACAAACTATAAAATTCTTTCTACTAAGTGCAGAACGCTGCAAACTCCCAAAGCAGAGCGAGACGCGTACTTGTCAAGATGATCGCTCGTTTACTGGGGCGGGGGTGGGCGTGGCAAAATTTTCTTTCTCAAATCTATCGAAGAGTTCAAATGGAGTCATACTGCAAAATTTGGGGTTTCTAGCTATAAGGGTGTAGGAGATACAGGTTTAGCTCATTTGCGGGGGCGGTAGTGGGCGTGGCATATTTTTTTTTGGCAGGTCGGTCAAGGATTTGGTCAGTAGTCATTTCACATTTCACAAACCCAATATACTCTTTTTTTTCCATTTTGGAAAACAGAGTATAAAAAGCGTAAAATTTAACAACAAACTTAACAAAAGAACTTTTTTGCACAAAATGAACTAGATGAACGACAATCAGGAAAAAACAATGAATAAAATAAAAGAAAACAAAACTAGATCAATCAAAAATCAGGAAAGTAGTTTTTTCAGTTAAGTGAGTAGTTCAAACGAACTTATTCATAGCTTGAAGTATGCTGATGACTGTATTAAAAGTACTTCAAGTACAGAAGAACTTGAATTACACGCTTAAAGTAACAAAAATATTGCCAAGGCACAAATAGAACCCTTTTCTTAAGTTAGCCCAGGAAAGTAGGGAGGGGGCTTAGAAGTGAGTTAGGAGTGGGGGCATCATTTGCGTAACTAATGAAGCATTTAAAAGCAGGCATAGATATAGCGCCTCTTTATAGGGAGGAGTTGGTTTAAATGGCATTTCCAGCTCGTAAATTTGAATGGGGCATACGCAAAATTGTGAGTAAATGTTGAAAGGACGAACAATAAGGTGGAGAAACAAGCAGGAGCAGGAGGTTGGGGATGAGCGAGTGAGGCACGAATGTTGCTTTTTTGTATAATAAACATGACGCGGCTGTTGTTGTTGTTGTATCCCTCAGATACAAATATATATATAAACATAATACTTGTGCGTGGTATTTGTATTTTTGCATGCCTGTCGAACAGGTTTTCTTGCTGTGCTTTTCAGAAACTAATTTCAAGACACAGACACACGTACACCCCGTTACACACACACACATGTACGCTGATAAAATATGTTAAATACAACGCGAAAGATACAAAAGCAACTGGTAAAAGAAATATGAACAACAACAAAAAAAACACACACACACATCTTTTGTATTTTTAAAATACTCGTTTCGTTTTATTCAGCAACACAGCTACACCTTCCTCCCCCACTATATACACCTGCCTCCTCCCCTCCTGCATACACCTTTCCCCCACCCCTTTGCAGCACCCTTGGGTCAAGTGTTCCACAGTTCTTTCTCCCGCTCTCTGCAAGTTTGTTCTTGTTTACTTTAGTGGCTCCCAACATCGATACTGTGGCCCCAACAAGTCTTATCGCAAACACACACACACACACACACACACACACACACATACACAGTAGATAAAAAATAAAACTTTAAATAATAAAATACATGTGTATGAAACATCATATGTACTCAATGCGACTTCAGTTTGGCGGGGATTAGATAGTTGTAACAGCATTAGTTTTATTTATTTTGGTCACCTGACTGAAAATTATGAAGGGCAGTGTGTCCAGAGCTTTCAAAGAGCCCAATTTCTTTGGCTGAACTACTAAAAAATAACTGTTGAAATCAAAAATATACTTGTACAAGTTTCAAAACAACAAAAGCAAAATTATCTCAGAAAACAAAGGATTGTTTGAAAAATATCTGTATAACTATCTACGTGTATATATCAATCGATTTTGCTCAAGTTTTATTGATTTTGAGGAGTTTTGTTCAGATGTCTGTATAAATAAGCAAGTTTTTCATATAACTTATTTCTTTGATTTTTAGATTTTTCCCATGACAACTATAAGATATAGTCATACAATTTTGATCAAACTTGCTGAACATGTATAGAACCTAATAACACAGAATACTTGTATGAAACGTTGAAATATCTTTCAAAACAAAAATGATTTTTATAAAAAAAAATGAATATTTCTACAGATTATTCCTAGAGCAGCTATAAGATATAGTCGTCCGATTTTGTAAAAATTGAATCTGCATGAAAAAAAAACATACTAAAGCTCACAATAAGAGAGTTTACTTGAAGAGCATAACAACGTAAATTGCTTAAAAACAAATAAAAGATCAAATAATTAAAAAAGAAAGTCAAATATTTTAGCTGTTTTAAACTGTAAAATGTTATTTTTATGGTTTTGAATTAAATTTAAAGAACATTCGAAAATGCTAATCAGAATTGATTTAATTTTAATTCACCAAAAACTATATTTATGAATCGTTCATTCAAAAAACATGAAAAATTTTCATATTTTCGTGCTTTAAAATTAAATAATAAGCTTAAAAAAAAACGAAAAGAAACTTTTAATTTTTCGATTTTACAATATATGGTTTTTAGAAACGGCCTCATTTATTTAGCTGTGTTGCAGCAAACAAGAATCCACAAAACACAGTTTGGCAGTTTGGGACAATTTGAAACTTTGGGCACGTTCAGGTCGAAGTTGAACACCCCAAAAATAAAGCAGGACCCCAAAAAAGGGAGGCACAATATCAAAACCGAAACTGAAACCAAGATGCCGCTGTCCAAAGGCAATTTCGCAACGGTGCACATTGGGATTGGGGGGATTTCTTAAGGTGGTTGGTTTTAGATGGTGTGAGTTGGGGAGGTTGGGGGTAGAAATTGGAGTGAGCGTTGTCCTCCGTGTACGTTAGGGTTAGGCAATGGCAATGGCAATAGCAACATCCAACGTTGGAGCCATTCAAAACATCTGGCCCACAATCAAAACGCGCTGTTATTGCCCATTTTGCCTTGCCGTGTAATATAATGGAAATAAAGGAAAACAAAAAAAAAAGAAATGGAAAATAAACGCAGGATGCAAACTCGATTTGAAATTCTATAGAAGGTGTGCCGCCTGTGTGTGTTTGCAGAATATTGTATCAAATAATAAAACCTCTACACGATTTAAAATTCTACTAATAAAAGTATATCAAGCCCCAAAAAATAAATTGTCAAATTTTGGAATGCATAGGAATTTTGCAGTTTTTAGAATTGTTCAGAATAAAACTGGATTTAGGTGAGTGAGAAAATCAAGTCTAGATTTTGAATTTTATTTCATTGTTTTATGACGCCTGTTCCGAATTCGTATTCTATCCTAAATTTGCGGAAACGGTTGCTGTTCTGAAATACTCAAAATGTTTACGTTTTTAAAAGTTGTACCTTTTTTGCCTGTGGAATGAAAAGTAATTGCCAGATTATACAAGGAATTAAAAAGGCAAAATTAAATTCTTATACACAAATTTCTGATATAAATCTCATTTGGAAAATAACTAGTTAGTTTGTTCATTAGATTCAAATCAAAAAAAACATATAATATTCAATTGAAAAACTGGCTGTAAAACAGAAGCGAAAACGCGCAAACACACGTAGCTGTTCTCGATTCAGCATATTAAATGACAACTAAGTGGACCTATTGCTATCAAAACTAGGGTTCAAAGTTTGAACTTCAAACTCCGTTTCAAAAAAGAGAAAACGAACGCATTCTGCTTGGAAATCAGAACAGTAATTCGTAAATCGTCCGGAATTCATTCGATTTTACTTTTCAAAAGCGTACTGAATTCGGAACAGGTCTTGATTTGAAGTGTTTAGATACATTTTTCTTTAACCCATTAGTTTGAATTTGAAAAAGTTTAGTTTCCTTAACTGAAGTTATTATTATTATATAATAGATCTTGATTTTATGTATTTAGATAAATTATTTTCCTATGCGATTAAACGTTAAGTTAAGTTACAAACTCGATTTTGTAAATTCGTTAATCAAACTAATTTGATCAAATATTGACTCAAACTAATTTGAGACTCAAAGTTTTTCAAAAATTAAACTAACTCGTAAAATTAAAGCTTTTTAATGGATTTTGATTAGTTTGTTTACTCACCGGTCTTTTCCTTGATCTCGCAGAGTACCGAGAATAACGCCGGCTTCATGCGATGACAGTTGAGTGTGTGCTTCCTGGCCTGTGCCTCATCTAAGGATTGCTCCGAAATGCTCATGATCTGTTGCAGGATCTCACCAATGTCCTTCTGTTTGCGCACCTCGTTCTCATTACCAGCATTTTGGCCATCATCCTGGCCAGGCAGACCATAGCCTTGGGGTGCCATCATGCCACCAGTGTGGGCCATCATGCGATCCTCCATTGCTTGATCTGTGTTGTGTCTGTCTGTCTCTTCGACGTCTCCTTTTTCTCAGTTTTCTTCTTCAGCAGCAGTTAAACAAACAACAACAACAAACACGCAACGCACACACTGCAATAATATATATATATATCGATATTTATATTTGATGCAATATATAAACAAACACGTTTGAATTTAATTTTTCATTTAATTAGCACATGTCGCAAAAAAAAAAACTCTGGACAATCAACAAAAACAGCAAAATAACAAATATTTGTATATATTTCTAAAATCTATTTTTATTATACACATTAATTTTTAAAAATATTTTATATTCGTTTTCCAACACGCGCGCAAAGGTCCGCACGCAAAGGCAACGCGTTACCAACTGGTTGGCTGCTCAGTCTCAGTCGCAGTCGGTGCCTCTGCCGGCTGCCTCTGCTTGCTTCCTCTGTTCACTGCCTGCTGCCTCTGCTTCTTCTCTCTGCTTCTATCTCTGCTTTCTGTTTCTGTTTATCTCAACGACGTACAAAGATAATCCGTTTGTATCTTCTTCTTTTTAGTCTGCACCTTCGAAGCTGTCTTCGGTGCAAGAGCGAAGGCCGCAAGGGGTGGGGTAGCGGGTACAATAGTGGCTGGGGTGGCGGGGGCATTGGTTGCTGCAGCTTGTTGCATGGGCGTGGCAGTTGCTTAATTTAATTTGTTTAGCAATTCAAACCTCATCCACATTTCCGTGTTTTGAATTTTGTGTTCCCGTTTCCGCAAAAAAATTCAAAAACATGATCAAAAATCCAGTCTCTAAACAATTGTTTTTAATTTTTGATGCAAAATCTTTTTAAACTTCCGTTCCCATTTCCGATTCCGACAAAAAAAATTCGGAATTGGTATTAGCTGTTCTGAATTCAATGAGAAATTTAGCTTAAAAAGTTTAGCTTTTCAGACAGTGGAAATAAGGAGTATTGAAACTAATCTTTAGAAATGAAAAACGATTTTATTCGAAAAAGAAAACACAAAATTTAATACGATTCGGAACTAAAAATTTCTCGGAATTAGAAAATTTAGTTTATTATTTGAATTTTCATATAATAAGGCAACTTGGCTTCCAAACACAAATCAATTTCTCTTGTAATTATTATTTAAATTAGGTTTTTTGTAAATTGCATCAATTTGCGGGTGTTTTCGGCGGATATAATAGTCCTAAATAGCACTGAAAATTATCTGATTGACAGCTAAAGTTTAACGGAACTAATGACACAAATTAATATTTATAAATTTTTAATTTATTCTCTCTCTTTAAAACAAATTATTCATCATTATTAATATTTGAAAGTGTAATTCCATTATTTTCTGACTAATATCTGCCATACTAGTCGAACTTCCATAACACCCATTCCTCTATAAATTCTACCACAAAATTTGCGAGTGTATTTTATGAGTTCAAATTTTTTACGGAAATTGATTTGATTTTTTAGACCCCTTAAAAACAGAGGGCATCTAATTCAGAAAAAAACTCTTCCAATCGAATCGCAATTCTTAGATGTCACAGAAATCTCTTTAGATTAGTTGCAAAGCTATTGTGCTTTCTCAATAGATTTAATTCAAATGAAAACAATCTTTTCTAATCGAAACAAAACTATTTTTTGATTAATCTGCACCATAGTTTAGTTGGCTTTTATTTCGCATTAAGCTTAACAATATTTGAAAGTGTCATCCAAGCATCTTGAAAGGGTTACACGCTTAAGTTGCTTCGTTAAGTTTTTGTTAACAGAAAAGCACAGGCAGAGGATAACTAACTTATCTCTGCAGCCCAGGCTTCATGCAAAAGTTATATGCTGCATGTGTGAGTGTGTGTGTGGTGTGGGTGGTTTAAAGAGCGGACAGCGGGCACACGCCAGAGAAACAGAACAGAAAACTGATAAAGTTACCTGCATGCAATTTACAACTACAACAACTCGTTCGAGTGCTGCCGCCACCCGCTGACCATATGTGTGTGTGTGTGTGTGTGTGTGTGTGTGTGTGTGTGTGTGCGTGCGTGCGTTAAGTGCATTCACATTTGCGCAAAATGAGAATGAAACCGAAAAATTTTAATGTTAATTACATATCTCAAGTGGCTGTTGTAAAAAAAAAAACTAATTATGCTTGCACAGCAGCCAAAACAAATGGAGAAAGCAACGTTGACCTTCACTGCGGCTATGCACACACACACACACCCTAAACAAAAATATACATATATATATATATGTGTATTTCTGCTGCATGCGACATAAAAAGACAAAGCGCAAAAAAAAGAGCAGCGCATCAAATAAAAGCGAATGAAAACCTGTTTAATACACACACACACACAGACGTAAAATTCTTGGAAATCAAAGCGGCTTTTATAAATTCTTTGCTACACTTTTGTTGTGTATAACAGCCGTATAAAAGCGCACAAGCTAGTTTATTATACGGCTGCTAACTATCATATGCATGTGTTTTTTTTTGGCAATAAATATAAATTGTTTAATATACAAAAACACACACACATGCAGGCACAGTTCTTTAATAGCGGCTTTTATAAATTCTTTGCTACACTTTTGTTATGTATAACAGTCGTGTATAACAGCACTTAATTGTTATATGGCTGCCTAACTATTATATGCATTTGTGTATATTTCGTGTTTTGGCAATAAATAATTGTTATTTTAACTTACACAGCCTTTGGGTGCGTTCTACTAAATAACTTTACAGCTTTGCTTTTGTTGTCGTTGCTTTTTTGACCAGCTGCAATTAGAATTTGTAGAAAAAACAACAAATGTCTACTTGCTTTAAATATCAATTTTAAATTGGAGCACAAAGTTTTTCGTTTCTCTTTCAAATATTTTTCTCATTCAATGCGCTGCTTGCGCTTCTTCTTGCCATACGCAGCACAACGTCGCCACTTTTTTTCGTGATACACACAATTTTGTTCACATTAATTTGCTTTGTTGTAAATGTTAAGTTGCATATATGCATAATGTGTATAACGTGCTGTTACGTATATTTTACTCTTGACATTCATATTTATTGCACAATAAATCTGTTAAAATTATTTACCACCAAAAAAAATCTGCTGCTGACAAAAAATGTATCTTTTATGTGATATGGGCAGGGTTGTTATATCGATAAGTTACATTAGTTCTGTCCCTTACGTTTGCTACGTTTTGCGCTTACGTTATTTATCTTGCGTCTACGTTGCGCACTATGCGCTGATGTGCTTACGTTGCTCTGTTAGTTTACATGACGCTGCGTTACGATAAACTGTTAGTTTTGAAACGAACCGGTCAATTTTGAAAAAGTTAATGCATTACGTATTGGTGTAAATTTAAAATTTTGAATTTACAAGATATCTATTATATGTATTTGTTTCAATGTATTTATAGATTAATGCATACGTGTCGACGGGACTATATATATCAATATTTGATTTTTAAAATTTTTCCGATACGTTGTAAATATACAACGATTTTCTTGACTGGGAATCGAACCCTAGGTTTTGTGTGTCACCTTTTTATTAAGCTACAGTCCTCCACAACAGCATGATTCAAGCAAACGTACAAAATCTGCAACCTGTGGAAACATGTGACAACGCTGTTGTGGCGCAGCCAACTTAATAAGCTTTTCTTCGCCGGGTTAGAAAAAGTTTCAGTCATTTTCTTATTGTTGTTGCTGTGAATCAAGATGGCATCCAACTTAAAAAAGTTATTGCCTCACAATAACAATAACGGTAACAACAACCACAATAAAAATGCGGATGCCTTGAACTATGAGGTGCAGGAAAGCTTTTCTTTTGGAAAGTTCGAACGGCCGCTGCTGGTTGCAAATTGCTCGGAATATGCAGTGGCCCACTCAAATGTGCAACTGCAGCCGGCTAGGCAAATGGGCGAGGTATGCTTTCTGCCCCACATACTGCATACAATGCGCCGCTTGAAGTTAACGCATGTTTTGCGGCTGCAGAGCTATGCGTGGCCGCATCTGAGGCAGGGCGAGGAACATGGTGCAGTTATTGTGAGTGCACCGCGTAGTGGACGTACGCTGAGCTATGTGCTGCCGCTTTGTCAGGCGGTGTGCACCACCTTTACCGAGCAACGTGCCAGCGAAAAGAATTGGGAACTGATCGGTGCGGTTGCGCTTGTGTTGGCTGCAGATTTGGGTCGAGTGCAGCAGATTGGCAGCATGTGCAACGCAATTCTGCGGAAGGCCAAGAACGAGGAGTGGCTTACGCTAGTGCTAACTGTGCCGTCGGCGTGTACACCTGAGTTCTTTCAGTGCCTGCTGAATGGAGTTGGCTGCCTGGTTGCCACACCTGCGCAGTTCCTTTGGCTGCGCAGCCAGGAAATCAAGATGCCATATTTGCGCTTTGTGGTATACGATGATGTTGATCTAATGCCAACGGAGCAGGTGCGTCAGGTGCATCAACAGCTGTTGCTGCTGCTGGCCAAGCAGCAAAAACCTCAAATGGTCATCACTGCACAGTCATTTCAACAGAATCTACTCCAAATGCTGATTGACTTTAATGCGCATCCCATGGTGCTCTTTGGGGATGTGCTGGAGGCAGCCGTTTATGGGGGCACACGCATGCGCATTGTGCTGGTCAAGCGCGAGGCCAAAAATGAGCAGCTCTTGGAGCTGCTGGAGCAGCGTCCGCCGCAAAAGCTTCGCACTGTTATCAACTGTCACACAGATAAGGACATGCGTAAGCTGGTGAAGACGCTGCAGGCACATGGCTACAGCTGTTTGCCCTATTATCAGACGTCTGACATGATTGTGCGTGACCATGTGCAGCGTTGGATGCAGAAGAGTCGGGGCGAGGTCCTGCTTTGCACTGATCAATGTCCTGAGCTGGACATACGTCATGCGCACACCTTGGTGCACTATGGCATGAGTGATAGCTGGAGCAAGTTTAAGCTGCGTCACTTGGCCTTGTCGGACAATTTGCGCAATCAATTTGCGCCATTGGAGATGCCAAAGGAGCAGGGCAGTGATTTGGGTCAGGGTGAGCTATATAAAATCTAAAATTTTGATTATTTTTAACAACGTCAGCATTTTAGATAAACAACTACTTTCTCTGGTATATCTGGATGAGAGCAACAATATGCAGCTGCCGCGACTCGTTGACTTCCTGAAAATGCATCAACATGTGGATGAACGCGTTGTCCGCCTGGCAAACCACATACGCAATCAGTTGGAGCGCGCCAAGTGCAATGAGCCAGCGCTTTGTGATCTGCTGCTCAGCATGGGCAACTGTGGCGACACACAGTGCGAGCAGCGCCATCAGCTGCTGCCCCATGACACAGACAATGGCCTGCCCGCCAGCGGAGATGTAAAGCTGCAGATATTAAAGGTCTATTCACCGGCACATTACAGTGTGCGTCTGCTGGAACATTTGGTGCCAGGTGGCACCTGGCAGCCAACGCCTCGTCAGTCGACGCTTGAGATGCAGCTGCAGCTGCTGCAATCTCAGGAGCGTGTACGTCATTGGCCACCGCAGGCCAAACAAATTTGCGTTTATCACAATGTCAATCTGTACGAGCGTGTACGCATACTTCGCGTGGCGCCCATTGCTCAAGTGAATCTCTCACGCTCTGATATAGAAGTGGAGGTACAGGCGATGGATATCGACACTCGCCAGTTTAAGACAACCAGCGGCAAGCTATATGTTTGCCCGGAGCAGCTGCGTGAAGCGCCGCCTCTTGCAGTTGACATGCGCATCTTGGGCATGGTTCCTTTTACGGGTGAGCGGAACTGGCATGAGGAGGATGCTCAACAATGCGAAGACTGGTTAAAGGTTGTGCCCCAGCCCAATTTTCTGCAGGCCAAGATCGTCATCTCACTGTCGCATACGCTTTTTGCCCAAGATTTGGTCGCGACGAGCTATGCTCCTAGCCTCAAGATACATGTGCGGTGCTTGAGCATGTGCAAGGAACTGAAACGGCACCAACTGGCCAAGAAATGTGATCAGGCGATTGCCAAGCTGATGCAATTCTTGGGACATGCAGAGCCATTGAAGAGGCAAAAACTGCCATTGGAAGAGGAGAAGCAAAAACTGATAATGGAGGAGCAAAACCTGATAATGGAGAAGCAAAAAGCACCAATGCAAGAGCCAAAACGATCAATGGCAAAGACGAATAGTCTGCCAGTCAGAGGCGCTTACTTTGCTAAAATGGCATTGCAGATGGGCTTAGAGAATAGACTGCGCCTGGAGAAAGAGCATCAGTCTGAAGAGCTTGTTGCCAAAGAAACATCGCATATTGATGAGCCAGAAGACAGTATCGATCTCTTATACAAATGCCTGATGGACTGTACAGTAATGGATATGAGTCCAGGGTCAGAGGATCAGCCCGTTCCAGCTACCAATTCTAATGTGCCAGAAGTATTGCTTACTGAATTAATGGGGCCGCTGCCGACTAAGCAGCAGAATATCAAAAAGACAGCTGCAGCTGTAGTAACTGAAAAGAGACACAAAATCGAATATCAGATTCCTGCAAATGTCGTGCGTCCCGAGGTTATATACTATCAAACGAGTGACACGCTGGAACTTCAAGTTATAATACCCGAGGATCACTTTAAATATGAGGCAGTGCTGCATAATGGTGCCTGCATTGGATTCTGGACATTATCTTTAGCTGCGCCCATTTATCAGTTTATAATTAATACCCAGTGCCCCTACAAGATGCTCAGTCATCACATGCTGGGTCGCACCATTTACATTAGCGTCCAAAAAGTGATGGCAGTCACATATCCACTCGAATTTAGTTTCTACAAGTTTATGAAGCCCCATCATGAGAAGCTCCATATTTTAGATCAGCAGCGTCGATCGCGCATTACCGATTACGAGACCTATCTGATACATAAGGGTTACATCCCCGCTTTAAAAACAATCAGTGAAAGCCGGTCGGAGGAACTGAGTTGTGATGAACAAGATGATCAAGAATATCAAGATCCATCCGGGGAGCGTGTGGAACGCGTGGATCGTGTATTTCATGACGATTAGTTGAACAGAAACTAATTCCTTTTATTTTTTTAATAGTAAGAACTATACCTGACTGTATGGTAATGTTAACATTGTACTTGTCATATTTGATTCGCCCATCTTAAAGCGAACAACTGAACTTAACTTCTTACATTTTACTTACAATGTATAAAATTCCTAATTCCTTTTTTTTAATAGTAAGAACTATACCTGACTTCATGGTAATATTAACCTAGTACTTATCATATTTGATTCACCCAATGAAGAAATGAAATTAACTTCTTACATTTTACTAACAATGTATTATTAAAAGTTCTTGAAAGCACATATTGTTTAATTTTTCCTTCTTGACAATAAAATGAACCTACGCAAAATATAAACAAGAAGGAACGCCAAAGATTCATATGATGCCATATAAAACAAAAACGTTCTTCAAACAGCTACAAATATTGTTTAGTTATTCGGTTTTGATAAAAAGTGGAAAAATTTACAAAGTGATCAAATTTAGTTAGAATGTAAAAGTTGTATAAACACACGCTTTTCATAAATCTACTTCGTAAACTATATGTTTATAATGCTCTATTTGCTCAATATACTTGTATTCAATTATAACTGAGTCCACTATTTAAATAGCAGCCCTCGCTAAAGCAGACGTTAAACAAGTTCTTACGTCCTTTCGTTAAGTACAAAATAATCTACGTTATTTTGGTTTTGGGCACTTAAAATTTGGAATAATTCTAAGATGTCAAAACAGACCTCGAAATATTTTTTTTTTGCGGCAAAATGTTTTAAAAAGCTGTTTTAAGTTGAGCCGATTCCAACGCGACGCGCTGGCTTATCGATAATGCATATCGGTGCCTTTATGAGTTAACAGAGTAGCGGTGATTGTTAATTTTGGAGCCGCTGCGAACCATTTTAGCAAGAAATCGGTCAAACTAAACAAAAAATCGAGTACAACTGTTAAATTTGGCGTCGATTTTCGTAATGATTCTTTGGATCTCTCTTTATGTGGGGTAGCTGTATCGAAACAATACCGTTACATTTTGTGTGGAGTAAGCGATGTTAAGTGTGGAGTAAGTTGTTAAGTGTGGAGTAAAAAAGTTAATGTTAACATATTGCGCGCAGGAAACTTCATGGCAAACATATGTTGAGCGCGCCCAACTTGATGCGACGCTGCTGTCAAACGTTAACAGAAAACTGTTACCTGATTACAGCGTAACAGCTGTTACATTCAATGCTATTCGAAATTGACAACTCGTTGAATGCGGTTGTGTCTCTGCTGCGTTGAGGAAAAGCGGGGAAAAGCGCGTAACAAATTGTGTGCGTGTGTTGTGTTCGAAAATTAATTTGCGCGGGTTGCGTATATTTAAAAAAAAAAACAAATGCTGCACTTAGACCTACAAATCATATAAATCTCAATTTATTTATGCAACCGTGCGAAAACGATTGAAAAAGCGTGTATTATTGTTATTATATTTGTTGTTATTTTGTTGATCATTTTTTTTTTGAAGTTGGTGTTTTTTTTGTTGCCCAGAAAGGGTGTGTTTTCAAAATTCGTGTGCAGCTGTAAACAGGCGACAGGAGCAGCAAAGAGAAGGAGAGAGAGAGGAGAGACAAGGAGCGCAGTAAGTATGGGTGGGGGCGTGGGAGTGCTTCCTTAATAGCAACATCAACAGCAACAATAACAATGTAAATGCACTTTAACGCTTGTTGTTGTTGTTTTTGTTGCTATTGCTTTTTTGCAATTGGCATTTTGTTTCGTTTATATGCTGCCAGCTCCTTTTTGTTGTTGTTGTGTGTGTGAAAAATCAATAAAAGTGTTTATGCGTGTGTGTGTTTGTGTATTTGTTTGTGTTTGTGCAGCAGCCGGCTGCTCCTGTTGTTTGTTGTTGCTGCCGCTGCCGCTGCGGCGTAGGCGTCGCTTGAGCAGAGCAGCGCGGAGCAAAGCAGCGTAACATAAAATGTGTTTAAAAGTTTCAATTTTAAGTTAAGTTTAACAACAAATTAAATTCAACTTAACACTGTTAATGCTGCTGTTGTTGTTGTTTTATTTGCAACCACCAAAAAAGCAGCAAACGAAAATGAAACAAGAACAAAAACAACAAACGATAACACAGAGTGCGCTGCAAAAAAACCACAACGACGACGCCGATGCCGACAGCGCTGCTTCTAACGGTGCCGCCGCTCAGCTTAACGAAGAGCGCGCCAGGAGAGCCAGCAAGAGAGAACGAGAAGGCATGAGCACAGGGCGCGTTCAAATTGATAAGCGCAAAATAGAAAAACTTGTTTAAACTTAAAAAAATTGATAACAATTGAATAAGCTAATTTATTTATTAAGTTTATTTTATTATAATTGTTATTTTTTTTTATTAACATGTTCAAGTTGTTTATCTTAACAGATTAAAGTTGACAGTTATATGTAAACACACACACACACATTCAGACACACACATGTACACATGCTTAACATACACTAAGCAAAAAACTCATTTACTTTTGGTTTCTTTAAACGACCTTCAAAACTCTTGTTTTTAAACTTCGTATTATTCAGGAAAACATGTTCGTCTATTTCAGAGCTGTTAAATAATGATTCTGTTTTTATTTTCAATTCAAAAAGAATTAAAGATTGGTGACTCATTCTTTTTTTATTGATAAAGAATTGACTTGAAATTTGATTTAATTCTTTATGAATTAGAATAAAAAAATAATGATTTCCGAAATACCTAATTCTCAAAGAATTAATTCATTTTCAATTTAATTCATTTTCAAAAGCAAAAGAATGATTCCCGAAGTACCTAATGCTCGTAGTTTTATTTTTAATTTCAATTCAATTCTTTACCATAAGCAAAAGAAGGATGCATCAATCTTAAATTCAAAATAAAAATGATGTCATCCCAAATATATAATGTTCATTCAAATTTAATTCAATTCTTTTTTTTTTGTCTTATTGAATTAATTCAATTTTTTCAATTCATTTGTCTGAATGATTTACTGATTCCTTCGCTAATAGAATCATTCTCTACAACTCTATTTATGCAAGTTTTTAACTTAAGTTGATTAGACGGTTACTTTTTGTAGTAAATTAATTAAAACTCATTGCAATTAAAAATTGTTCGGTTGAATTGATTCATTGTTGAATCAAAAAA
Source organism: Hirtodrosophila cameraria (assembly GCA_949708635.1). NCBI lineage: Eukaryota > Metazoa > Arthropoda > Insecta > Diptera > Drosophilidae > Hirtodrosophila > Hirtodrosophila cameraria. The sequence continues at coordinate 11,232,433 of OX453090.1, forward strand.
TTCCTGCAAAAAAGTCAATTCTTCAGTTTTCCCCAGTTTTTTTCTTTTTCAAAACAAAACCAGAAATTTTTTTAAAAATTACCAAATAATTTCTAAAATTGTACTCTGCTTGGGTTTTTCGATTTGGGTTTCGGTTCCGTTTCGTTGGTATTTTTAACAACATAAAAAAGTTCCGCATTTTTAAATTTAAAATTCCCCCATATTTATTAATTAGAAAAAAAAAAATTATTTTTTACTCAAATATAAAAATGTATGTTTTGTTAGGTTTTTCTTTTTTTCTTTGAGCTGCAATTCGTTCCTCCGTCTTCTCCACTTTTCGCCTTCTTCATTCATTCCTATCTTCCTTAATTTTTTTCTGCGCCCAATTTTCAAATCAAATTTTTAGCTTGCGATGAGTCACGTTTGTTTTTTTTTTATGTGTGTGACTCACACACACACACACACACACACAGCTTGAAAGGTCAGACATGCGTGTGTGTGTTTGTTTGTGTGTGTCCTTGAAAGCGAAAGATAAATATCTGGCAAAGTGGCACTTAACAAAAATTTCAATTTCCCAACTTAACTCGAGCAACTCCTCTTCAAAGTGGCGTCACTTTTTTTTGGGGCGTGACTCGCGGAATTCAACAAAAATTCTCCAAATTTCTGCACTGTCGATGAGCTCACACACACACACATACACACAAACACTTTCACACACACAGCTATTAGACGAACTTGACATTGAACTCATTGTTGCAAAAAGGGGCCAAGCGGGGGAAGTTTGTCTCAATGCTTTTTCAGTTTCAGTTGTTGTTGTTTTTGAGATTAAGTTTAAGATTTAAGATTCAGAAACACGCCTGTTGTCATTTGGCAAATTTAAATTTTTTGCGAAATCGATTCAAAATCGAAATAAATTCCGAAAATCAATTGGTTTAAACCAGCTTGACTTTTAAAAATTTAGAAATAAAAACGTTGATAAAAATAATACATTGTCAATTGAAATATTTTCAAAATCAATTTGAATATGGCCTTTTTTAAAAATTTTCATATTTAAATTAAATATATTCTATTAAAATTGAAAATAAATCATAATACAATATTAAATCAAATATGCTTTATATTAAATTCAAATATCTTAACCGGCTCTATGAAATGAGGCCCCAAAAAGTTATACAGGGAAAAACAACAACGATCTTTAATAAAATTTGGGGTATTATTTCCTTTTCTTTGGGTCTATTTCATTTGCTCTTTTGGGACCTCATTTTCTACAGTTGGCTATTTCTAGCTAAGGTTAGCTATTTTTAGCTATTTTCTAAAGTCAATTTAGCTATTTTTGGCTATCGAAAGTAGGCAAGTAGTTTCGATAGTTACAACTAGCGATGGGAACAGGACGCGAAGGGAAACCCGCGCGAATTGCGGTATCTTCCAAAAATGCCTCCCGTTCCTGAATTTTAAAAATCTTTGACATTTTTCGGTTGCCGCGAGATTCTCGCGGATTTGCCCGTTCCGTTCCCATCTCAAGTGGTAAGTATTGATATTTTGTCATCGCTAGCTTACACAGTCTCCCTCTCTATCACTCTCTCTTTCTCTCTCTCACTCTCTCTCTCTCGTCATCTGGTGGGAACCTCGGCAAAGTTGCAGTCACAGTCGAAAGCCAAATCAGATTCGAGAACTGCAAAAATTGAGGAACCCGTTGCCCGCCTACTCTACTTCATCTTCATCTTCTTCTTCGCCGCCTACTTCTCCGTCCCCATACTCATCACCATCTTTGCCTACCCGTCTGCCCGCCTACATTTATCGCTGCCCTTTTTTGGGCTGCCGTTCGTTCGCCTGCGCAAATTCCTCAGCTTCGTTTGGGGACAGCGCGTGCGCCACGTTACGCTCCAAGGATCCCATCCCATCCAATTGGAGTATTCAAGTAGCACTCTTAAATGTATATAAGTAGTAGCTGGCATACTCGTACTTGAATTGGATACTTAACTACGATATGAGTATCTGGTTAGGTAAATAAATGGAGCTGATGTTTGTTAAGTGTTTTTTTGTTTCTCTATACCCTTTCTCAGACGGCGTTGCAGTTTTACCACAAAGTTGGCAAAGCATTGAAAGTCGATAAATATCGATATTATCGATTTTCAAATAAATCAACATACATAAATGTCATGAAATACTTAAGAAAATTTATTTGGCAATTATATTGTTTTCCAAGCATCGAAATTGAGCTCGAGTCGTTGTTTTTTTTTGGTTTGCTCTGATTATTGATATCTGATTTTGAAATAAATAAAATAAATAAAATATTATTTTCTGTGCAGTGTATTAAAGCTTTGTCAGTTTCAAATTGATTTTGTTCTTGCAATTTTATATTTCCCTTTCCGTTTCCCCCATTCCTCCATTCCCCCATTCTATCCATTCGCATTGTTGGGTGCTGTGAGCTCAACTGAGATCTTGAGCGCATTTTACGAGCTTGTTTATGGGCTTGTTGTAGTTGTTAATGTCACACATTCGCGACAAACGTTCAAAATATGTGCTCGCCTTTGTGTGCGTGTGTGTGTGTGTGTGTGTGTAAACTGACACTGAAACCAACGAGGGATTCGTTTTTTTTATTGTTTTCCTTATCGCTGACTTGGCAAATTAAGCAAAGCCGCCAAAATAAGTCAAAATACAGCCACAGATACAAATGCAGATAAAGCTTAAGATAAAGATAGACATGCAGATAAATATAAAGCTAAAGAAAGAGATAGAAACAGAAATAGAGATACAGCAATAATTATTTATGCACAGAAAGAAAAGAACAGAGCACTTTAAATTTTCAATACGTTCAAATAGTTATTATAAGCAGGCCAGTTTCGGTGAATTTAACTTAAATGTTCGCATTATCACACAAAATTGCCTAAAAAAACTTTTAAAAAGTTGTTTAAGTATTAAATAAATAACAAATTGTAGATGTGTTTGTATACTCAAAAACACAATTTATTGTTGTTGTCTTTGAAACATCAATTAATTGAGTCAATCCAAGTGATTAATCGAAAAACCATCGATTATAATATTTTTAAATCGATATTTTCGTGATTATTGAAATTTGTAAAATAGTTGGTCAATTGTAATTTCAAATGAAATCCAATTCAAACGTTTTGAAATCAAAAGCTCAATGAATTCTTCCAAAAACTAAATTGAATTAAGAACATTTCTTTCAGTGTAGATGCATACTTAATAATAACACAACCCAAAAGCATATGCGAACCGAAGAAGCAGCGCAAAAGAACATGTGAATCGAAGAAGAACCGTTTGCAGAAGGCTGCTCTTCAGCTGAGAGTTGTGTTCTGGTTCTGCTTCTTGGTTCTGCTTCTGGGTTCTGGACAAACATAATTAGCATAAGCGGATGAGCTGCAAATTAAACGCTATAAAAGTCGAAGAATTACAAAAAAAAAAAAACAACAACAAAAATTAAAGCGTCGCATCTAACGGTTCATAATTGTCTAGCGACAGCGAGGAACCCAAATTATAAACGAAAAACCAAAAGCGCTACCAACTGACCGAGCGAACCCAACGTCTATTCATAAAGTTTATTGTTCCACATGCTCCACATTCTCTTTACTTCACGTTGGAGAACAAAATCGAACAACAATCTGTAATCAGCGATAAAAATACTTAACTTTCCACAACAAAAGGAAAAGGGGCAAACAAAACATAAATTACTAAATTGGATAGTAGAATAGTTGGCAATAGACATGATCATCATCGTCATCATCATCATCATCGTGTCAGTGTGACGGAGTCGTTGCAACTAAATATCAAGAGGCACAATCACATTCTACATTTTAACATTATTCAAGCAGCAGTAACAGTAACAGCTTCTGTAATACTGAGCCGATAACATTTGCAGTCCCTATATTAACAGTCACTGTTATTAAAAGACACAGACACAGTATCTATATTAACAATCACATTAATGTTATTAACAGTAACAGACACAGTGTCGATATTGACAGTCAAATTTAAGATATTAACAGAAACAGACCCAGTCCTAATCATAACAGTCGCATTTATGTTAATAACAGAAACAGACATAGTCCTGATCATAACAGTCGCATTTATGTTATTAAGAGAAACAGACGGTCCTGATCATAGCAGTCGCATTTATGTTATTAAAAGAAACAGACACAGTCTGGCTGTAAACAGTCACACTTATGTTATTAACAGTAACAGATACAGTGCTGATATTAACAGTCACATTATAATGTTATTAACAGTAATAGACACAGTGTCGATATTAACAGTCACACTTATGTTATTAACAGAAACATTCACAGCCCTGGAGCAATCAATAATATCTACAGACATAATAATGTTATTAACCATAAGTCGCAGCTCCGATAACATTTACACTTTCAATAATAGTTCGACTCTCAAAATGTTCAAAAGTCACTTTTACAGTTAACACTCTGACTGTAAAATAAATGTAAGTATTGCTCATCTCTAAATAGGAACCCTCCCATTGTTTCAATTGTTTCGTTTCGTTTCATTTCGTTTTGGGCTGCGAATGCGCCATAAAAAACTGACCTGATGTTCAAATGCATTGAATGTGCCCCAGTTGATGACAATGTTGATTTCTAGCGATGATTCTAGAGATGACTCTAGCAAATTCAATTAACATACATATGCAAAATAGGTAAAATAATCTATAAATATTCAACGAATTGCATAAGCGTGCCATAAGACTAGACTACTTAAGAATGGTTCAGCAGGTCAAGCATTATTTTTTATGCAAATTTTGTAAACTTGATGAGACTTTGAGATGTTAACATGTTGAGTTGTTTTGTGCTTTTTTTTATGTTTATCATTAATTTTATATTATTCTTAAAAAAAAACAACGTATTTTCATTCGAATTAAAAACAAGTAATAATAATGAAAATATTCTCATTCGAATTTTTTTTAATTCGATATTAAAAAAATAATTTTCAAAAAATTGTTCTTTAAAAAAAAGAGTATAAATAACAATGCTAAAACAAAAACCGCTTTCGAACTGAAAAATGAGCTCATATTGATCAGTGTTGTGTTTTTATTATATTTATCATTACATTTTTCATTATCATATCATATCATTATCATATATTTGCATAGAATTAAAAAATTTAATGATAAACAAAAATATTTTAATTTTTTTTGTTTTCACTTTATTATTATCATAACTTTTTCAGCTATAATGAATATCAATGAATTGACTAATGCATTAAGAAATGAATTGATTATTCCCAACACTAAAGTTGAGCAGCTAAACAAACAGGCTGTCTTAAATTAGTAAAGGTTTAATAATATAACGCAAATATACCATCACTTTTTCTATTATAATGAATTTCAATGAATTGACTAATGCATTAGTTATTCCCAACACTGAAATAATATTAGTTTAAGCTGAATAAAATATTGCAAGTTAAAAAAACTAGTACAAAGTGAAGTAATACCAAGTTCATTAGAAATGCTTACTTTACATTGTGTAAATGAATTTTTGTGAAATGACTTATGTAAGACAATTGTTGTTGATCTTAATTCACATTAAATGCAATTTTTCAATTGCCTCTAGAGCGACCTTTCGCACACACACACACGGCTCACTCTGCATATGCTAATGCAAATGACAGAAGCCTTATGACGGACTCAGATCTCGAATTATAATATTACATATATTATGTATTATTGTGATCATTGATCGTTGCTAGTCATCTGTTCATTTCAATTGCAGAACGCTTCTTTACAGAGTGGTTTGATTAACTGCGCAGTTATCGGTATTATAGTGTAAGAGGGAGGTCAGAAATATATCGATATTTCGCAATATGATCGTTATTTGAAATTATTTGGTGTTGAAAGTGTAAAATGGCTAAAGTCAAGTGATCAAGAGGCCCGTTCTGATATACTCATTTCGATATATAATCTACATCAAAATCAGTTAAACGTAGATCGTTAATAGAAATGATAAAAAAATCGATAACATTGATTATTATTATAATTATAATTTCACATGCCAAGCACAAATTTTCAAGCTGTGTTTTTCTAAATACTTTCTATGCCCAACAACTGTTTTTCTCTCATTTTGTCTTGCACATACCTTTTTTTACCTTATTTAAAGCTGTTCTTTTATAGTTGTTCAGATTGCTTTAAGTATGTCATGTTAGATATTTCATAAGACTCATTTTGGGGAAAGTGCAAGATTCAAGGGCACTTCAAGGGCATTTCAAGTGCAGACCGCAGAGTGCCGAGTGAGAATGCACTGCACTCGATCATATGTATGTTTAAAATACAGCAACCATATACAATACATAACAAATACAAACGAGGGTAGCACCAACAGTTACAACAATTGACCGACTAACCAAATTGACCTATTCTGCGTTTTAAAATGTTTTCTCAAAATCGGCCGACTATATCTATGGGAACAATCGGTTGAAAATTAACAACTTTGCTGCAAAAGATAACTTTAATTTATTATTTTTTAAAAACTAATAATATCTCAATGAATTCATTCAGTTTGGTTTACTGTATTTGTGCTTTAGAATTTGTTTATAATAATTTATAATAATAAAAGTTAAGAAATAATAAATCAAAGATAGAAAGTAATAAACTATTATAAAATTATTAACAAAAATACATTTTCATACCCTTATTTTAATGTTTTTGAAAAAAAAAAAATTAAAAAAGAGTATATTGGGCTTGTGAAATGTGCGTTTGTCCGTCTGTCTGTATGAACGGAGGTTTCTTCCACAGTTTTGAAGCTAGAGCAACCAAACTTGGTATATATGTTGATATATACAATTGGCAGACAAAGTGTCAAGATCTCCCCCCCCCCCCCCACAAAACTTTTGAGCATAAATACTATTGCCAAGCCCATTTCTGAATCCGAGAGAGGCTAAAAAAGCGTATATCGCAGTCGGGTGCATCCGACTGCAACGTTCTTCCTTGTTGAAAATTTGAAATATGTCAAATAGGTTAAGTAGGTAAATCATTTATTAGTATAACATAATGAATTGTGTTCGTCGCTAGTGCATTTGTTAAAAGGGATATTCTTGCATTACTAAAAAAGAATTAAATAAATAATAATAATAATAACAATTAACTTTTAGCAAAATTGTGTTACAAAAAATTGTTTTTTTTTTTGTTGTCGAGAAAAAGCTGAAAACAATAGGAAATTTGAACCAACGCTTGACATATTCGACGAAATGCAAGCAGAACTGGCTGGAATGCATAGACACTGTAAATATTTATATATATATAATATATACTTTGACATACATACATACATATACGTATATATATATATATAGTATCTGGTTCTATTTGGAAGTCTTTTTTTATATTTCCCCTCGCAAACAATTAAATGTAACTTTATAATTAAGTCCGCACGTGCCTTCAGTGGCGCTGCGATGTCTTTTTCTAAATTTTTTTTGAAGATTTTTCCCTCCAAAAAAGATTGTGTGCTGTTTGTTGAACTAATTTTAGTTTAAGTTGTACATGTGTTTCATAGTTTGCTGGAATGATATATGGTATACAAAATTATGATTTGACAGACGTCAGCTGCATTCTCGTGTGTTGATGTCCAAATTATGTTTGACAGCGCGAACTACATGAAAATTTAGCTTTTTACACAAACACAACACGACTATAAAAACTTGAAAGGAATTCTACAAAATATATTTGGTTGTTGTTGTAAATAAAGCAAAGATTCTGAGAACTTGTTTCGAGTTTAGCGAAGAGTGTTTAAATCAACATAAATCAATGTGAAAATGACCGCAAGGCAGTTTGTAGCAGAAAACAACTGAGGAATCTCGGGAGAATATCGGAGAATCCCGAGGCATGGCAACAACAACAGCAAGAAGAGCAACAATAACAACAAATTAAAGTGCAATCGATACAATTTTCAAGTCCTCGTCTGCCTGCATTTTCATTTTTCTCAAGTGCCAGAAGCAGGAAGCGAACTAAATATAAAACCAAGTCATGGCCCTGCTCGCGCCATATGTGGGGGAAACACCATCCCATCGCATCCCATTCCATGCCAACCCAATATCATCTCAGAGACTTGTCTAAATGCACTGAGAAAAACGAGAAACGATTTAACAAGACTGAAGTAAGCATATTAAATTTTAACTTTCGCAAGTTAAAGGGCATAAAATTTCCAAAGGTAACTGTTCTTTGTTGTTTTGATTTTTATATTAATTTTTATTTTAAATTCTATTTTCGAAAATGTCCAGTGATATTTGAAATGCTGCTTTAGTTTATGCAAATAAAAACCTTTAGTGCCAAACTAAGAAGGAACTTCATGGCGCCCGAGCAGGGACTCAAACAATTTACTTTTCGACACCTTGACGATAAATGTTTTTAGTTATTTGTTTATTTCAAATTGATTGAAAGGATTGAAGCAGTCAAGTGGTATTAAAAAATACTGTATTATTATATGCAAATAAAAAGTTTGCCAAACTAAGAAGGAACTTCATGGCGCCCGAGCAGGGACTCAAACAATTTACTTTTCAACACCTTGAAGATAACTGTTCTTTGTTGCTTATTCTTGTCTTCATTTTTATTTGAAATTTTACTAGCGAAGCTGTCAAGTTTCATTTGACATTCTGTATTGGTTGATGCCAGTAAAAATCATTAGCTTGTCGAAATATCATGGCGCCCGAGCTAAGTCCCTACTTTAACAGTTTTGTTAAAAACAAATAAGTCTTTAAATTAACGTCTTTTATATTATTTAAGAGATCAATTCTTAGTGAATTCCATTCTGAAGATAATAATAATAATATTACAGTTATGAGAATGAGAACTTTTACAGCTATATTAAAAACAGAACACTTAAAGTGATATTACACGTTTGTTTTGCTCAGTGTGTTGCATGGGAATCGTGTGACATCAACGAAAACGTCACAGAATCGCAACAAAGCAGCAAAAAAAAAAAGCGGATTGCGTTCATTACATTATTGCTACGATCTATTAGCAAAGCGACAATTGTGAAACGATTGCAGGGCAGGGCAAAGTTAGATAAGATGGGAAAGAGAGGTAAGTAAGGGGATGGGGATGGGGAAGTGGAAGTGCAGCGAGTGGACTAGTCCAGCGTTGCCAGCTGTGGCAGACGCTGCTGCTAAAAATAGCAACAAGACACACACAAACACAAACTCAAGCACATGCTTGGCTCGAACTTCGATCTGTAGCAGATCTTGCGATCTTTCGATCTTGCGAGCTACAAATGCGATCTGAGAAATGTGATCTTGATCTTTTGCGTCGTGTCTGGCGTTGAAAGGCTGCAAGCGCCAATTGCGGCTGCTGTTGCATGCAACCAAGCATTCAAATGTGCAACAAAACCTGAGCATTGGCTCTTGTTTGTTTGTTGTTGCTACACTTGAATTGATTGTTGTTTGACATGGCCACGAGCCATATACATACACAGTGAAAAATAATTGCTTGAATTTAAAACCATTCTGGATTGTTTATATTACAACGCCAAAAAAGTTTTAAATCTAAACCAGTTAGGGATTGAAAAATGAGAGAGACAGGAAAACAGAGATAAATTGAAAAAAAGAAGAAATTACTATTTCACAAAGTTCATGTCATCAGGACTGGAAATCGAACCCGAGACTTTGTGTTTCAGGAGCAAGCATTCTACAACTATGCTATGCAATGGCACTCTAGATTTCTCTACACTAATTTTGGTTTAATATTTAAACCAAAAATGTTAAATGAGAGACTAAAATGTTTTTAATCCAATTTTGGTTTCATTTTTAAAACAGAAATTGAGAGAGTAATATTATATCATTATAAATCATTTATTTTTAACCCAAAAATTATAAACTAGAGAAATATGTATATTTGAACTGCAATTTGGTCTAAAATTAATATCAGTTGGGTATTTATTTAAATTCAAAAGGTTTTACAAATAAAATAAAAAAAATTTAATTCTTTTAAACTTTATTTTTTTTTTTCTGTGTACATGCACACATATGTCATGAAGCCTATGTTTACTGTCTGGACTCGAAACTCGAGATTTGAGATTCTATACATTTCTTTGCTCTGTGAAATCTGCAATTAGTTCAGTTTAGTTCAGTTGACTTGAGTTTGTGTTGAGTGCTTCTATGTGTTGGTTCAAATTGGTCAAGAGGCCAAAAAGGCTGTTTGTGATGATCATATGTGAACGCACTTTGTTTCACTTAGCTATCGATTATTTGTTATCGTTTAGTGACTATCGAATAAATGTTATCTAACAGTGATTATCGATTGTTTGTTCTCGATTGATTTGAAGTTTAAGTAATCGCCAACACGATTATCGCGAAGTTTATCGATTACAATGTTTATGAACAGCTATTTGCTTCAGCTGAGTTATCGGTCATTTGTTTATTGATTAATTTAAAGCTTAAACTTCAGCTGAATCCTCGATTATTTATTATTATATTATATTTATATCGATGAAAATTTCCTTCTCAAAAGCTATGCTTTTAAAACAATAAAGATGGCTATTTTTTTTTTAAAAACTAAATCACAAAATCGAGACCGATTCGATTTGAAAAGTTCTCGGAAATGAGAACAATTTATCGATAACACACAAAAATGCCACACAGAGAAAACAATATTGCATTTTGAAACTTTGCTCGTTTTGCATATGTTATTCAACTCTTTTGGGGCTTATCGAAATGCAAATATTTGCCAACAGTGTCCACAGTTGGCTAACTGCGAATAGGGACTGAGAAAGAGAGAAAGAAAGGGAGAGAGAGAGCGAGAGACAACAACAACAACAGTCACTTGCAATCTTATCGCAAGCAAATGTTTAAACATTTCATTTAATTTTTTTTTTTTAAGCAAATGTAAGGAGGAATTCACATACTACGCAGGACAGAGACTGGGTAAGGTGTGCAGATTTGTAGAGGATTGGGGCAGAGGGGGGTACGAAAAAGAGAAGATAGATGGAGGCAGAGTAGAAGAATGCGAGCAGAATTTTTGCATGCTGACATTTGTACTTGTATTTGTATTTGTGTTTGTGTATGTTTGCCTTAAAGCTGCGCTAATGAAGGGGCGGGGCCAGTTGACAGTTGACGGTTGGCGGTTGACAGGTTGAGAAGGTAGAAAGGGGGTTTGGTGTTGGGTGGCGGGAGGGGGGGGGGGTGGTGGTGGCAGTTAAGCTAACGTCTGGCTGTCATTGACACTGGCTGCTGCATTGCACGTGGACGTGTCAAAGGATGCAATGCACTGCTTATCAGTGCTTAGACACTTGTTGTCAGTGCTGTTACGTAAGCTTTTTTTCCAGTCAAAACAGGCTCTTTATTTAAAAATGTTTTAACAAACTTAAAAGCAAATACATATTTTTCTTTTATATACAAGAAAACTTACTAAAAAAAAAACCAACTAAAAGAAATATATATACTTTATTAAATTGACAAATTTTATTTATTTGTTAAAAAATTATAGTGTTTTTTAATTTCCAAAATTGTTTAATTTTTAGTTTAGAAACATTTGACTAGAGCTAGCTGAATATATTTTTTAAAATTTTTAATTTTCTTAAAATTTATTTTTAAAATTAAAAAAAAATATAATTTCTGTTATTATCTTAATATTATTATCGTAAATTGAAAATAAATAGATTTTATTTGTTTCTTTTTTGTACAATTTTAACAAAGAGTTAAAAATTAGAGCTATTTTTAATTTACTTAAACTATTCTTTTCATTTTATTAAAAAAAAGTGTTAAGTTAATTAAAAACAAGTATTATTTTCTGGGCAATATAAAAAATAAAAATTGTAAATAAACTATAAATATTTTCTTAAAAAAATAAGACAATAAGCTGATTCTAAAGTATTTTGAAAGTAGTCAAAATCTAGATTTATTAAAAATACACACAAATTTTCCATTACTGATGAAAAGTGTCGAGTTGTTTCGAGCACAGGCGAGATGTTTGATTATATTTCTAGACTTTTGGATTGCATTTTCGAAAATAAGATTAGGTTGGCAACTCTGATATGGCAGGAGCTTGTCTCAGCTGTCTCTTTGGTTGCGTGGTGACAAGCCTGCAGCAAGCAATGACCTTTCCAAGGGCCACCCTCGTTGCATGGCTTGCAACGTGCCACATGCAACGTGCAACGGGCAACGTTGCAGCTGCAGCGTGTCATTGATTTAAGCAATTAAGGGGCAAAGAGCTCTTGCAGTCTCCATTTCCATACCCATTCCCGTTTCTATTCCCGTTCCAATTCCAGTTAAAGTTATGATGCGGGCTTCGGGTTTTTGGGGTTGTTCGGGTCAATGGTTGCGTCATGCTAACATTTTGACAACTACAACAATCATAACAATCACAACAACAATAGGCAGTAAAATTAAGCAAAGCTTCAATCTCAATTGACCATAAAATGTTCAATTCAATTGAATTGCCATTGGATGACAAAATATGAAATGAATACTTCTCAACAAAAACTTTTGTCAAGTGTCACTTTCTCTAAACAAAACCAAATATATTAACAACAGCCCAAATAAATGAGAAAATGATTTGATACCCTGTTAATAATTTACTTGAATAACTTTGGTGTTTATTCTTCAATTTGGAGATTGGAACGAGCGGCTCGGAAAAGATTTTAAAAAGTGCGGAACGGGTGGGATTTTGCAATGATACTGAAATTCATGCGGGTCCCGAAATTACGTGCAGCTCCCCAGTTAATCGCGGCTCGCGAAATTTTTTTTTTTTTAAACATTATTTTTTTATCATGAACTTTTTAAAACAAAAATGTATGATAAATGAAATAAAATAAACTGTTAAAAGCTGAAATTTGATTGGTTAATAAGAAAACATAGCTGAAATGTGCTTATGTTTTTAACGTTTGTCGGTTTGCAGAACAGCAATTTTTTGCGTAAATAAAATTGGGAAACCATTTTTACAGTGCATACAAAAAAAAAAACATAAAAATGTTGCCACTTAATGCAGCCCTCCAAGATGAAAGATCTTTTAATAGGAGCACTTGAAACTCTAATAAATATGTTGCCACCAACATTTTACAGTGGCTGCGTTGAGTGGCATGCTAAGTAGAAAGGGGTGGACGGGGGAGTAGGAGTGCAGGAAGAGTTGCTTACAACAGCTGCCTTAGATATTTGATTTTGTTTTCGCATTTAAGATTGGCTACGGCTACGGATATGGCTATGCTAATTGCCATCCATTTTACAAACTCTCTACTCTACCCCCTTTCAGGCGCCCCCTTTTTGCTACATTTGCCTTGCCACCGAATATTGCGTGACATTTGTTAATTTGGCAACAAAGTGTTGCATGCTTTTGGGCTGGTCAAATGTTCAACTCTTCGCTGCTTCTGTTGTGTTTTTGGGTTTTGCGAACCATGTCGTTGCATGTTCTTAAAACATATGCTTTGAGGTTATGTTAAATCGCAGCTCATGCCAGCGTTGGATGTGTCATCGTCATCGTCATCCCATTATCGTTATTGTTGTCATTATGTTGTTGACCTGTTTTACTCGGACTTTAAAAGGAACAGTTGTGTTTCGGTTCGGTTCCAAGCTTTGATTTGATTTTGAGTGGGACAGCGAACAGCTGTCTAATTTTTTGTATACTTCAAAGGGCTGTTTAAACAGCTGTTTAATTTCTTACTTAATATCAATTTGATAACACTAACTAAGTCAACTTTCAAGGTCCAACAACAACTCTTTGAAGCGTCATGCATTGAGAACGGGGGACAAAATTTCAATTGCAGCTCTCTTCCTTTCTCTGTCTCTTTGTTTTTCCTATATCTCTATCTCATTCACTCCAGCTTTTTAAGAAAGGTATCATATTAATTTTCATTATCATTATCATTATCATTATCATTATCATTATCATTATCATTATCATTATCATTATCATTATCATTATCATTATCATTATCATTATCATTATCATTATCATTATCATTATCATTATCATTATCATTATCATTATCATTATCATTATCATTATCATTATCATTATCATTATCATTATCATTATCATTATCATTATCATTATCATTATCATTATCATTATCATTATCATTATCATTATCATTATCATTATCATTATCATTATCATTATCATTATCATTATCATTATCATTATCATTATCATTATCATTATCATTATCATTATCATTATCATTATCATTATCATTATCATTATCATTATCATTATCATTATCATTATCATTATCATTATCATTATCATTATCATTATCATTATCATTATCATTATCATTATCATTATCATTATCATTATCATTATCATTATCATTATCATTATCATTATCATTATCATTATCATTATCATTATCATTATCATTATCATTATCATTATCATTATCAATATCAATATCAATATCAATATCATTATCATTATCATTATCATTATCATTATCATTATCATTATCATTATCATTATCATTATCATTATCATTATCATTATCATTATCATTATCATTATCATTATCATTATCATTATCATTATCATTATCATTATCATTATCATTTTTTTTTTTTCAAACAAAGACAAATTGATTTGAAATAGATAGATAATCGATAGTTTTGCCGTTATATCTTTTTGTAAGACCCGTAGCGAGGGTGGTTTCAATTATATATGGAGAAACTATTGCGTATTTATTATTCCGTTGTATTATAATATTTATAGTTTCTGTTTTTCTGTTGAAATTATTTGGTCAGTTTTGTCTTTATTTTATTCATAGCGTAGAAACTTTGTTGCCTTTGTTAATCCATTCTTTCAACCCTTATCTTTGCAGTTTATTCTACTTCCAAGTTCTTCTTTTGTGCGGTGCCAAAGTTAACGGTAAACAGAAACTGTCTGCGAAAACGCAAACAACTTTAAGGTAAGTTAATAGCTACCCAAAGGCAATCACCTTGGGGTGGAGCTTCAACTGGAGAATGAAAACGGGGCTGATGACACTGCAGACAAAGCAATGAAGAGGAAAAAGTATCTGCAGAAGTGCATTGCGAGGAGTGCGTTGGTCTTGACAATACCTTGCCAAGGATAATGATTTCAAGTTTAGCTCTTGTGGGGTCTCGCTGAAATGTTGAACAACTTTTCCCCTTACTCAACACATTCCCCAATCAATTGCCGTACTTATTTCTACACAATGACAAAAATATATGCTTTAAATGCTTAATTTAAAGGTTATATTGAGCTTTTTTATGAGCATAATTTAATCGGCCAGATTAGATCACTATAACCTATAGTTTGTATAAAAATAATTCGTCGAAAATGATAGATTTTGAATATAACTGAATTTGCTTTAAATTGTAACGGAATTTTTTACTAAAATCAAATCAAATGACTACCAAAATTCTTAGTTCTCAAAGAATTAATTATATTTCAATTCAATTCTTTATCATAAACAAAAGAGTGATTCTCATATCCATAATTCTCAAAGAATTAAATCAAATTTAAAGTCCATTTTTTATAATTACCAAAAGCATGATTCACCAAACTTAAATTCTTTGGGAATTCAAAATAAAAAAGAATCATTCTTTTACAGTTCTGATTTAAAACTAGAGTTTGGAATAGGCTTGATTGATCGTTTTTATATTATTATTGAAATTGAAATTATTTTGAAAAATTTAAGAAAATAATATATTGGTTTTGTTAAATGCCTGTCCGTCTGTGCGTCACTCTGTGTCTGTCTGTCCGTATGACTTCAATTTGTTTTCCCAGTTTTTAAGTTAGGACAAGCAAACTTGGTATACATACATGTAGGTGTCTAACAATATGTTAAGACCTGATTGAATTAAAAAGTATTAAGATACTGTATTGTATTGCCACGCCCAAAAGCTTGAAAAAAGAGAATACCGCCGTTGGGACTACTGCAATTTTTTGCTGTGTATTTCAGTTCTTGCTGTTCTTGCTGTGTATTTCTGTTCCTGTTGTCGCCTTTCTGGGCTCTGTTGTTGGTTTGAGTGCGTCTACTGGCGCATATTTTTTGTTTTGATTTTAGCTTATGCGGTATATGTACACACAACACACACACACACATTTCACACACACACACCAGACACACACTCCCAGACGCACTTGTATTATGACTGTCAAGTGTTTGTTATCTTATGACTTTGAGGCTTCTGGCCACACATACACCCTTACACACATTCACCCATTCTCACACACATTCAACCATTCTCACACACATACTCACACGCGCATCCAACTACCAACCCACCCCCTATTGTGCTGTCTGCACTTGCAACCCTTTTTCGCACGTCTATGTCTTTACTTTTTGCTATACAAAAGTATATACATATTTTAACGCTTCGCAGGCGCTAAAATATTAAAGCTGTGCTGTATGCGTGCTTATATGTGTGTGTGTTTTTGATTTTTTTATGTTTGTGTGTGTGAAGCTGATGTAGCGTGTCTGCCTTGCCGCACCAAACAGCTCAAATTGACGCTTCGCTTCAAAGTATGCAACACAATTTGCTGCAAGGCATTTTAACAAAGCAGCCTCAAGGTATGCAACAAAAAAACACATTTTTCCAGCATTCTACTTTAATGAGAGGTTGTCTCGGAAATCTCATCCAACAAAATTCGAATTCCAACTCTTAGCTGTTACAGAAATCTCTAGAGATTTTGAAAAATTGCCAGTTTTGTTTTATATATATTCTCACTTTTGTTATTCCTATTTGTTAAAGAAATTTATTATAATAATTGTTTATAATTGTTTAATAAGCTTAACAAGTCAAGTGTTTATCAAATAAAATGCAAATTTCTAGTAATTTTGCTAGAGCTTTGAAACCAACCGAAAATCTCTAGAGATTTCCTTGAAAACACCGAATAATTGGGAAGTAGGAAACTTTGACAGTAGAACTTTGATAAGAATGTGTTGAGTTTAAGATAAAAAAAAATTTTACATTTTCGTAAGGTTTTTCGTAAGGTATAAAAATGGGCTACGTTTTGGCAAACCTTTCTGAATTCTACTTTTGAATCAATTATGATTTTGTTGCACGTTCATTTAATTTTTCAACGAATCTTACGACTTTGCTTATTTTATGGATTTAAAAGTATTTGCAACAGTTTCAATTTTTTTGTTTAAATACATTTAAAATTTTTTTTTTTCTTTTTCGAATCATTCGATTTTGTATTTAAGTCTTAATGAAATCACATATTTTGTTAAACTAAATAAATGTTTAAAAAAAAAAAATTATTTAGAATTTGACTTCAATTTTGATGATTTGAAAAAAAGACTCCAAAAGAATTATCAAATTTTGACTGTATTCTTTCACTCAAATAAAAGAATTAAATTAGATATTTCATTTCAGTGCCAAAAAATTCATTATTTTACAAAAAATATATAATTTAAGTATGTTTGTATAACATACAATATACTTACCCTATTCTTAATCTAGACGGCGAACTAAGTTGATATAGACATGTTCACTTAAGAAACACTTTTCTTTCAAAATCTTTTGAATTAATTGAAAATTAAAATTCATATATTTATATAAGTAGCCATTCGAAAATTGAACTGCTCGAAGAACTTTTTTGTTTTCCTGAGACAAATTGAAAGCTTATCTTTGTAATTTTAAAATTTTTGGAATTTGTTTGCGAAACAAGACATAAATCAATGACGAAAAACATTTATTTTGCGTAAGACATCTATAAAAATAAACTGGAAGTGCAACTCTGCAATGACCTCTGAAACAAGAAGAAGCATATGACTTGGCTCTAGTTGCAACGTCACATCTGTTGCAATCTTCACTTGTTGCACACAAAGTTCATTTGTGACTTGTTATGGCTATTCCCGTTGGTATTTTTGCTATTTTCTGCGTAACCCGTTTTAAGCAGTAACAAGTTCTCGTTACCCTCCTCTTTCTCCTTCCACCCAACTGTTGTCTCTTGCCAAATTAACAACACTTGAAATGTAAGTCACAAAAGATGCAACTGCATTTTACAAATATGCAGCCAATAGCAAAATACGCAACATAAAAAAAAAAAATTAATTAATGCCAAATCTGGCATATCTTGACAAAATATAGTCAACTTTTCTTTGCTTGTAAATTTTTGTAAAATTATGCATTTCATTTAAATTCAATTTGTTGCGAACTAATGCTCTTTAGACTTACTGAAACCTTTGATGTTTGAATGTCTTTAAGCGATGTTTAGGCGATATTAATTATTTTGACCATATAAATAATTTTTAATTATTATTTTAGATTTTTAAAATAAGAGCTATTTTTAAATATTTATTTAAACGTAAGTTATTTTTAATTTTTATTAAAAAACAGTAAAAACAACTGTTACGTTTTGACTTTTATTTTAAAAATACAAAATAATTGTTAAAAAGCAATTTTTAGTTTTTAACTTTTGCCAGTTGCGGTGTCTGTTTCTTTCTTGAAAACAGTTTTTTCCTTCTTTTTCCTCAAGTATTTCGATAGCATTACGACAGTATTTCGAAAACTATCGATAACACACGCATCAATGTTTTGCCAGCACTAATGTACACATGCATTTTATATGTTATATGATGCAAATATGCGAAAGACATTGAGCAACTTGAGCGTTTTGTAAGGGGGGGATTAGGTGGAAAGCTGAAGTGGTTTGCTCAAATTCAAACTCATCAGTTAAAAAGCCGCAATGAAAATGCAATTTTCATTACGCAAAAGAAGAAAAACAAACCATCGTCATCATTTCAACAATTGCCCAACCAACCAAACTGATTGCCTCGTCAATGCGTTTTATTTTGCGGCCTAATCGCTGCCTAATGATGACAACCAAATTTGTACAAAAATGCTGTTAATTAAGCTTAAAGATAAGCTTCGCTTGCCCCTTTCCCCGTTCACCTGCCCCTATTGTTATCTACCTACATTTTATAAATTAGATCCAGAGCCATTCTCACCAAAATGGGCAAACACCCACGATCCTTAATTTGACTTCAACTCGAGAAAGAGCGACGCCTCCGCTTTGGCGACGCATAAAGCTGTCACTTAATTAAAAATCAATGAACACTTACAACAATAACAACAATAGCAATAAAAACAAAAACACACAAATATTTATCTCTAAATATTTATAAAACTATTTTTTGAACTACTTGCGTTGGCGTCGTTTTATTTCGTTGCTCTCCAGAAGACCAAAAAAAGCAACAGCAATATTATAAACACAAGCATTGCTTGCATTTCTTCAAATGCATTTTTGTATGCAAACACAAAGTGCACGACTAGCAGATACCCTGTACAAAGTTGTTAGATGCATAACTCTCTAAGAGTCCGGCATTTAAATCGTCAACTTTCTATAGCTATTGCCTTTGAAACATCGATTAAATATTGACACCAAATTATATTGAATTAAATTAAATTTAAATTAAATAAGATTTGGTCCGATTCGTCCAATTTTTACATACTATATGTACTATTTGCAGCATATAACTTTATCTGTGACAAGTTTTGTTAAGATAGTTTAAAAACTGAGACATTAGAAGCAGACAGTCAGATATGATAGACTGATATGGCTAGTTCAACTCGATGATGCTGGTCAAGAATATATATACGAGTACTTTATAGGGTCGCAGATGCGTCCTTATGCTTGTTATACTATTTTGCAGAACTTTATTACTCCATAAAACATACATCAGTTGAAATATTTCTAAAATATTTATAAACAAGTAAGAACGTTTCAGTAGTGTTCTCCCGATTGTGATATACTCTGTTTTCTGTACGTTTAATAAATTAAATTTTTGAAAAGACTACTTATATACTTATAAACTGTCCTTAAACATAGGTAAAGTGAGTTTGGTCGAGTTTTTTTTTTAAAAACAAAAAAGTTGTTCATACAAAAACTTATTTTTCAAACGATTGTTCCTATGACAGCCATATGTTATAGTGGTCCGATCTGGTCGATCTTAACCTGCGTTCATACAGACAGACGGACGGACATTTCACAAACCCAATATACTCTTTTTTCTCCATAAATAGTTATTAGAACAAGCTGAATTCGAATTTAAGTTGCTCGCGAAGACCTTTTTTTCTCTTGCCATATTTAATACTTTGCTGCACTTGCACAATTATCTATTATACGAATTAAAACAATTTGAATAGATATATGGTATAGTAATATGGTGTATGAAAACAATAGGGGAAAGAAAGCGCGGTCTTAAGTATGAAATGCGTCTAATGGACGTTTTCTACGACGTGTGCAGACACAACGCATAGAGGCCCAGACCGAGACCGAGACCTAGACGATAGAGCCAGACCAAGACCTAAATCCAGACCCAGACATAAGTCGAGTGAGTGTAGCAAACCCAAAGCACAAACCCAAACCCAAACGATTGCTGTAGGTCAAGGCTGGGCGCGGCGGGCGTTGCGTATACGTGACGAGTCAGCTGCCAACAGTTGTTGTTTTTGTTGTTGTTATTTATAGTTGTAGTAGCTTATGGTTACTGGTTGTTGTTTTTGTTGCTGTTGTTTTTGTTGACACTTGCAGTTACATCGATAAGCGAGCGGTGAAAGCAGCGACGCGACTGCAAATGCCACTGCCCAAAAAGAAAAAAAAAAAGTAAAATCAAAAAAATGGCCAGCCGAAATTCAAACACGCTTCGACTCCTTCAAAATCAAACAATTTGTATAAAGTTGAGCTATAAATATAATAGGAACTCAATAAACAATTTTCTTATATTCTAAATCTTAAATGAAAGCAAATAACATTTATGATATTGCATTTAAAATCTTTCTGTAAAACAGAAGCGGTTTGAAAAAGAGAAAACGAAACCATTCCGGAACGGAAATCAGTAAAGTATTTCGTCAAACGTTCGGAATTAACTCGTTTTGTAATTTCGCAAAAAATGTACTGAATTTGGAACAGGCCTGAATAGTTCCGAATCCGAAAGTTTTGATTGGAATCGGAAATGGAAACATGTTTGTACAAAACTGAATCAATATCAACTTAAAACTAACAGATTGTTGAGCCAAAGACAGTTTGATTTGTCGAGAGAAGTTCAAGTTGCTTGATTTGTATATAGTATTTATTTGATATGTACATATATATCTTTATATATATATGTATTCGCATCTTAACATATCTTGTTGAAGAATTGAAATACTCTTTGAAAAGAGCATTAAAACTATTAAAAGCGCTCTTGACACATGGTCAGAGAATGCGGCAGAGAAGATTTTTTAGATCTGCATCTGCGGCAATTTGATTTGTGACCAACTGACGGCAGTCTATCCTCACTCCCCACAGCCCCCCCTGCCCCCACTCCCGTTACGTGCAGTTCTCTTGCGCGCTTAGAAAGCAACGTTTTGAACTATGGGAAACATGTGGAAACTATGGGAAAATCGTAAGTGCTGCCTCAGCACGTACGAACGGTAGATCACTGGAAACACTTGGCAATTGGGAGCTGGGAAGGTTGGGAACATTGGGAATCGTAACTAAAACTGGGCTTGTTCTCATTACACATGAAGCTGCAACTATTTGGGGCAAGAGAAAATACGTTGATCGTTGTAGATTATCAATGTCTGAAAATATCTTCACTTTTCACCACTGGAAATTGTAATTGTTGCATTTGAGTAATTAAAAATTCTTGATTTAGAAAACGATATCGCCTTTGAACTGTCACATCAATAAACAAAATTAGAAGCAAACTAATTAAATTTCACGTTACTTTCCTTTTTCCGCTCTTGGCAGAGCAATTGAGTTTTCAATTCTGCTTTTTGCGTCATTCGTAAACGTTTTATCGATAATATTTTAGAAATTTAAGGATTAAAATTTTTTTTTGTTTTGCAATATAAAAATGTGAATCGAAAAACACACATATTTTAAAAAATACTATATTATCGGTAATATTTCTTAAAGTATTAAATTCTTAAAAACATCGAAAATTATCTATAGTTAAATTCTATTACCCTCCCTCCCTATAATTCTATACATTTAATTGAAATGTCATCGATTGTAATTTTGATGAAATCGATAATCAAACTAATCGATTATTTTATGATTATTTCACACCTTAGAATATGGTTTCAGAGCAAGCAGCTACTGTCAGTCTGTCTGCGTCTACTTGAAATGAGCTTCTCTTGTGATCATTTTTATGATAGTTTATTTTGGTTTGCCCGTTAACAAATTAATTGATACGCTCTTTTAAATGTTTATCAAAACACAGACACCAACGTGGATCGGACAGCATGAAAACCAACAACAACAATAGCATAAAATTAGTGCTTAAATTTGGAAAACATTTAACGAAAATTGTAATTTTTTGAATACAACGCTGGGAATTAAAGATCGCAAACGACAAACGGCAACCGGCTCCACCGCCTTTGAACATAATTTATAGGCAATTTGATTTTATTTTCATTCAAATTTTATTTCACTTTAAGTCGCTCTCTTCTTCTTCTTCTTCATCTTTCTTTCTTTCTTTTTTTTTTTGTTTGTTGCTTTTTTTGTGTGTGCAAAAATTGTTGCATAGAAATTTACAGCCAAAACAAAAAATTAAATAAAAAGATACCAAATTTAGTTTTTTTTTTTTTTTTTTTTTTGGAAATGTTGCTTTTGTGGTCAGTCTTGAGGAAGGTGCAAGATGGTATAATAATAAAAAATGCATAAGATGATGACGATGAGAAAGACAATTAATTGATGGGAATTTCTTTTTAGTGTTTCTTGTGCTTTTTTTTTTGTTTTTTTGTTGGCTTTTGCGGCTGCCGGTCTTTTGGGTTCGTTTACATATTCAAATAGAAATCGAAATCGTTTGATTTTTCAACTAATTTTTTGTCTTCTTTTTGCTTCTCTCTTTTGTTTCTTGCTTGCTTTAGCTTCTAATTTGGCTAGCTAATAGAAACAATAGACGCATGTTATATTCGATAAAGACAACGTTGATGATTATGATGATGATGTCTTGTGTATTACATAAAACAACACATCAAAGAAAGGAAGGAAAGAAAGA
Source organism: Hirtodrosophila cameraria (assembly GCA_949708635.1). NCBI lineage: Eukaryota > Metazoa > Arthropoda > Insecta > Diptera > Drosophilidae > Hirtodrosophila > Hirtodrosophila cameraria. Next base: position 11,255,313 of record OX453090.1, read on the forward strand.
AAAAAAACATTTTTGTTTTGTTCGATTTGTATCGATTTTCTATTTAGCGAAATTAAGTAATAGACTTTACTTGTTAGTTAGTAATCCCTCCCCCCCCTTTGCCACTTTAGGGGGCTGACCCTGTCTAAAAGGAACGCGTATCGTTTGGCTAACGATGTGCTTGATTGATTTTTGCAGCGTGAGAAGCACAGAGAGCAGTCTTTGTACTTTGCTTCTCTAATTTTCTTCTTTGTATCGCTTTGTTTCTCTACTTTGCATTCCTATTTTTCTCATTTACTGCTCTATTTTGATAAAGCTGCTCAATTTTTCTTTTGCTTTTTTATTTGAACTTTGCTTCTCTATTTGTACTTTGCTTCTCTAATTTTCTTCTTTGTTTCCCTATTTTTCTACTTTGCTGCTCTATTTTCTCTTTGCTTCTGAATTTTTACCTTTCTTTTCTATTTATCTGTTTACTTTGCTTCTAATTTTCTTCTTTGCTTCTCTATTTTTTTTGCACTGCTTCTCTTATTTTTCTATTTAGCTTCTCTGTGCTTTGTTATTTGTTGTTTTACTTATTTACTTTAATATTTTGACTTCACTACTATTATTCTTTATTGCTTCTCTGTTTTTTCTACTCTGCTGCTCTATTTTCTACTTCGATTCTTTATCAGCTTTTGCCTAACATTTCTTTCTTGTTTATTATTTTTTTCACTTGTTCACTTTCCTACTTTAAGTTTGCATTTATTTTGTTTTCTTTGCATCTTTATTTCTCCACTTTGCTTCTCTTTTAGCTTTTCTTTTGGGTTTCCCTATGACACATTTTCACTGGCCAAACAATCGGCTCTGATGATTAACCAAAAATAAAGTTAGTAACAACAATAACAATAACGACTGCTTTGTTGTTTTACACATTTCACGCACTCACGTTTTTAAATGCAATACTTACACATAAAAAAGCCGCAAAAGCCGCAAAGACTGACCCCGCCACACCACCTCCCCCTTCAATTCAAGCCACACATAAATTTTTATGATCACAGCCTTAAATGCTCTGCCGAAAAGTATATTAACTTGTAAATGGCCTCGTCGCAAATAATTTCAAATAACTTTGATACATTTTAGAAAAATGTAAGTTGAAAACATATAAGACCTTCGGCTTTATCTTTTTATGTGCAAAAACAATTTAAAGATTTTTTTTGTATAGTTTCATATACAATTTTATTATTATTATTATTTTTTTTAAAATAGTTTTCTTTTAGTTTTCCGATCAATTTGAAAATATACTTAAATATTACTTTGTTGTACCAAATGATTTCGAAGGGTATTTAAAACTTCAGTATAAGGAATTTTCATTTATATCTCCTTAAACCTGTCATGTTTTTGCTGCTTGCGGTTTATTTTTTCAACATAAGCAATTATAAATCATAAGAAAAAAAATGAAATTAAACGAAATACATTTTTCGCGTGTAATTAACAAGAACAACAACAACAACAACAACAACAACATGAACCAAACCCAATGACAAACAAGCGTTTTGCTTGTGACTGCACGACTTACGTATTTAAAAACAAATTTTAATCAAAATTAAACATTTTGAAAGAGGTAAAACAATGATTTAATAGCTTGAAAAATTTAAAAGATTCATCAGATTTGGTTATGTTCCTAAAAGTTGTATTTTAAAATTGATTAAAAATGCGAAATTTATATATTTAGTTCAAATATAACTTTATAACTACTTTTAAAATAATTCAGTGGAAATTAGAAACATTTTAAAATGAACAAACTTCATATCAAATTTGACGTTATGTTTAATAGCATTATTTTGAATTCGAATAAGAATTAAAATTAAATAAACTAAAAATATCACTTTCACAAAAAAATATACTTTTATATTTTAAATGAATTCAATTAAATACAAAACAGAGAATTAAAAACAGACCGAAAAAAAAATAAAAATAACTTTTGAAAATAAAATTTAAAACTGATTCTAAACTTAGGTTGACGAAATAATATTTAATAATTTTCATTACACCCTATTGTTTATATTTGATGTGTGCAGGGTATACATACAAAGAGCAGGTAGCGACCGCTTGACTTTGGCACATTTGGAATCGCATCAAATATATCTTAAGGGTTTCCAAAAAAAAAAATCATTAAAAAACGAGACAAAAACAACAGTGCCAATTGCGCAAACGTTTTTGCAGTGAATGTGGAATGCGGAATGTGGAACTGACCTTTCGCGGCTGATCAGATTTAAGTTTTATTCTCTGCTGAGTTCGGTTTCAGTTTCTGATTTGGGTTTGAACTTCAACTTAGACTCAGGTGTGGCTGCATTTTGCATTTTGCATATATAGTACTATGTGTAAAGCTATTTTTAATATGTTGACAATTAAATAGCATCTAATGCGCTGTCCAAACACTTTAACGATCCATTTACGATAAGTTGCGTAGATTTCCATTTAATGAAGAACTTTGACCGAGACATCATTAAAGGCTCACACCGCAAAGGCAGCCGTATATCTCAAATGGATTTTTTTTATGTTTGCAACGACAAATAACATAAACAATTCAAGACTCTGATTTGACAAATACCCTAGGCTACACTTTAAAATTCTCTAACAATCGGTTTTAAAAAGTTCACTGTATATATGTATATTGCCAGTTCCCATACGTAAATTGTTATATATATAAAAAATGTACAATAATTAATTATAATTTTCACGCTTTAAGCATTTTGCTAAGTTTTAAAATAGCAAGTCAATGCAGATTCAAAATTCAAAAATTCTCAGAAGTAAGGAAAAATCAAATAAAAAAGATTTTTTTATATCAAAAAGTGAACTGTAAAAAACCATCAATTAATCGATTTTTTTTACTACGAAATGAGTACTTCTGTTTGGCTTGCTGCGATTATCGATTATCGATATTTTTTCTCTTTGTGTGTATCTTATTTTATAAATTTTGAATTTTGGATAAAAAAAACTTTTTCAAAATTAAATTGATGTCTATTTAAAGTGTTTGCGTAAATAATAAGAAAAAATTGAACTGAGTACTATTTCAATAGCAAGTTATTTCAATTCTTGATCTTATGAAAGTGAATTCAATGCTGGATCTAATGAAATTGAATTCAATGCTTGATCTAATGAAAGTGAATTCAATGATTGATTTTATGAAAGTGAATTACTTACAGTGAAAATGGTGATATTTCTGTTAAGATCACTTTTGATATCACAATATCTTGAAACATGCTTGTTTGACTTAGTTTGATCAAAATGAAATCACTTAATCCGTCATCATACTGTTAAAATTCAGCAGGGTATTCGATCTTTGGCAAGCTGAAGCTAGCTTTTCTTTCTTATTCATTTCAAGGGTATGTAAAGAAAAATAAAAACTAATTTGTGCGCAACTTTAATTGCCAATGAAAAAGTCAGTCGCAATATGCGATGCATAAATTTTGTGACGATGATGTTGAAGAAGCGCAATCATGTGCCATATCTTAAATCGTATGGCAAATGCATTGGCCACGCCCACAGCAATGCATCAAGTTAGAAACTTTTACTTTGAACTTTGACATCAAACTGGAAAAACAGCAACAAAAAAAAAAGGGGCTGAGGTCGATACGGATCGGAATGGACATTTAATAATAGCATTTAATTATTAGCGATCTTTGTTTTGCTTCGCTTTTTAATTTGATTTCTGGTCACCAACATACACCCGCTCTCGCTGTAGCTCTTGCTTCCCCTCCCGCAACCCAGTTCCCAACTGAGTCATTCAACCCGTGAGTTGAGCAGGCCGCAAAACACAACTTTCATATATACACTTTTTATATACGCGTTACTTTCTTCAAAAAATTTGAAATACGCCAAAACAAACGGCAAATCGCTATCCGCCTATGCGGGTGATCCCCCCTCACAGTTCTTCTCCCCCCGTTCAAGGTAAAAGGAGCTTTCGTTGTTGCTGTTTTGCTTCTTTTTTTTTTTGGTGGGTGAAAACCGATATTAGCTGAGCGGAATAGTTAATTAACGCGTACGACATATGTTAATATCGCACGAGCATATAAATTTCGTCTTGGCGAAACGGTCCAAAATAGCCGGAAAGGCAATGACGGATGTGCTAGCGGTATGTGGGGGATGGAAGGGAAATGAAAGGGGTGAAGTAGAGGGGATAGAAGGAGGAAGAGAGTTGTTTGTTTATGCATATATGTATGACTAATGTTTGAGTGAAATTGGTTTGATTTAATCGATAACTTTGCCGTATTAGTTATCGATCATAATTTGTCATAATCGATAACTTTGAGTTAGTAATTACCGATTATAATTTTTGATAACTATCAATTTGCATATCGGGTTAGTTATCACTTGCATCGAAATGTTTTTCTATAATAATTAGAGGAGAGAAGAGGAGAATCGGTTAGTTAATTGTATGTAATCGATAACTTTGCAATATTATTGATCGATAACAAATGTTGAGTTATTCCTTGCATCGATAACATTTCTATAATTATTATCGCTTATAATTTTTGCATAGGCGGGCGGAGTGAGGTGGAGAATTGGTTAATTAATTTTATGTAATCGATAACTTTGCAGTATTATTGATCGATAAAAATTTGTCATTACTATCACTAGCAATTTATTTAACTAACCGCCAATCTTTTTGATTTGCTTATCGATTTAGTGATCGGTTATTGAAAACATTTTTATAGTATTTATCACTGTCAGTCGGTCAGTCAGTCAATCTGTCAATCAATCAACAAATTGTCATCAAATTTATGTATATATATGCATGAGAATAATAGGTCCTAAATTATGCTATATATTGTGACAATATCGTTGTTTTTCAAGTCTATCAATCAGTTCATCAATCAGTCGGTCAATCAGTCAGTTGGTCACACGCCTTAACAAATGATGATGATCAAGTAAATATGAAAGACGAGTACTCATCGTACTCATTCCAGCTGCACTTGTCATCAGCTCCAACTGCGACTCCGAACTTCGATCTGCCTGCTTTGTGCCACTTGTAATGCATGACGTGTGAGTGTGTGTGTGTGTGTGTGTGTGTTTGCGTATAAGTATTACTTATTTTTGTTTATGCTGCGCATGTTGTGAACAACAAATTTGTGTTTATTTCTGCCATTCGCTTCAATTTTTGTCAGCAAGAATATCAAAAGGCTGGTTCAAGTAAGCACTTTATTTTTTGGTTTTTGTTTTGGGTGCTTTCTAGTGAAATTGAAAACGCATTTAATAACAAACCAAATTAAAATGCAAAGAAAACAACAACAAACAAAAAGAAAACAAATTTAAAAAAAAAAAAAACAGCAACCGAATCTGTTGACAAATTTCACTTTCAACAAGGCAACCTGTGCAATGCTAATGGCCAAAATGAAGCGCTCAATTTGTGTGTTGTATCTGAGATTCAATCTTAATCTGAATGGGTTTTGGATACCGAATTGGAATTGAAATTGGCGTCAATGTTGGTTTCGAATAGGTATTGTAGCTGAAGCTAAAATGCGAAATGACATCGTTTCGAAAATAAACAAAAATCAAAACAACTTTAAAGCATTTTCAATACTTTGTATCCATTGTTAAAAATTAAAAATGTATCAATATCTTAAAAGAATAGCTTCGTGTCGTAGCTGTATTAATATTCTTGTGGTATATTATTATAAAATATCGCTTGGTTTCTTATGTGAATTCTATGATTGGTCTGTTTTTTCGAATTGTGTCATCAACAAAGTATTATGAAAGATTTTTGCTTTGTGAATTCTTTTGTTAATAAATTATATATGCAAATTGGATGTTTATAAATTGATTACGAATGAGATTTTGAGTGAAATTTTGTTGAATTTTGTATTCAGTCGCTAATTTTCTTTTGTTAATGCTGAAACGGAAAATTTTCGATTTATTTGGCAAATATATTTATAATTTTTTTTTTTTGTATTTTAACAAATTTTTTAAAATAATTTTTAAATTTATTTTTATTAAGTTTGTTTCGTGTATAAAAATATATAAAAATATAAATCTTAAGAAATTTCAAATTTGTCAAATCTAAATGTTTTTTCTAATGCTTAAATTGATATGTTTTAGCACTTGTGAATGTTAATACTCTGTTTTCCAAAATGGATAAAAAGAGTATGTTGGGCTTGTGAAATGTCCGTCTGTCAGTCTGTCTGTATGAACGCAGTTTTTTCCACAGTTTTGAAGCTAGAGCAACCAATCTGGTTAACATGTTGGTTTAGTGTTAAGATCGTTAGGTGTTAAGATCGGCCAGATCGGATCACTATAGCATATGGCTGCCATAGGAACGATCGGTTGAAAAATAAGTTTTTGTATGAAAAACTTATTTTTTTTTCAAAATAAGTCGACCAAACTAACTAAGCTTAAGCACTTTTCACACATGTTTACAAAATTTCATCGAAATCGGACTATTATATCTTATAGCTGCCATAGAACAATCGGTTGAAAATAAGTTTTTGTATGCAATTTTTTTTTGTTTTTCAAGATAGCTCAACCAAACTCACTTTACCTAAGTTTAAGGACAGTTTATAAGTATATAAGTAGTCTTTACAAAAATTTAATTTTTTAAAAGTACAGACAACAGAGTATATCGCAGTCAGGAGAACCAGACTGAAACGTTCTTACTCGTTAAAATTGATTATTCTTCAGCTGGCAAGAACATATCCCTACTTGGCGCTATATTGTTCTGTCGAATATCGAGATAAAGTTCAAGATTTTCAACACAAGTCTTAAAAAAAATAGCTTGGCAGTGCAAGCATAAAACAAAATTTCACAAGGCCCTCAAATAAGATGAGTGCGTCTCTGATTAGCGATAACATTTTTAAATGCCGCCGCCACAAGGAGGAGTGGCAATAGTAACACCAACAACAACAACAGCCACAACATCAACAAAAATAACAAATTTTGATTAGCCCACAAACGAAAGTGTTTGCCACCGCAAATGAACCAGAAAATGTTTTAATATTTTTTTTGTACCTTTTCTGTTTATTCATTGAAGGCTCTTTTTGATTAAGCTTTTAAATTTGGGTTTTTGGATGGGCTATTTATCAGTTCTGTGTGCGCTGTGAAATGTTTTCACGTTTTATTAAGCAATTCGCGCAGTAGCTAATGGAAAATTATGTTTTTGTTTTCTTACTTTTATGATTGCGATCAAATATGTTATGGACTTTCCCTGTGATGAGTTGGCGTAACTAGCCTGAGAGTTAGGAGAAATGTATTATTAACTGTCAGGGAAAAGCTTAACAGCTTATTAGATATGAATTTAATTGATATTTTCACTCAATAAACTTTTGGCTAGTTTCAAAATTTCAATTATTTACAAATTTTTTATTTTTTTTATTTCTAGCCAAAGATAAAACAACGCCTAAACTAATGACTACATTTAATGAACTATGCTAAAAGGTAAGTGCATAATTTCGTTTCGCTTTTTCGACACACACATATATATTTTCAGTTTGTTGCCTAAGTCTTTCGTTTTGTATTGTGTAAAATTAACAAAAAAAAGATATAAATAAAAAAGAGTATAAAAAAAGCTGTCGCATAATTGTAATGAGCTGATGATTTGCCAAAAAAAAAGTGCGAACCGTTAATTGTTCATGATTGGGAATTTGGAATTTGAAATTGGGCTCATATCGTAAAGTGACTGAGACATTGACGACGATTTAAACCGGGTTGACCGTTACATAAAAATAACATGATTTTAGATTTTATTTTTTTGTTGTTAATTTTTGTTGTGTTTTTTCTATATTTTACAAGTGCCTCTTTTTTTTTGCTACAGGTTGTTGATTTTTTAGTATTATTCACTTGCGACGGGTATTATAACTTTAATAAATACTTTATTATTACTTAAAAATGTGTGCATTTCTTTTATTTTTTTAATTTTAATTTTAAATCTCAAATTAAATTAAACTAAGCTTTCTAAGCTGCTAGTTTGAACAATATCATAAGACTTCAGTATTCAATCATTCACACAACGAAAACAAATCATGTCAAAATTCTAAACGATTTGACTCTTAAGGCTTCCATGGGAAATTATTTACCTAAATTGAAAATTAAAATATTGCATTTTAACTTGAAATTGATTGCGGACATCAACATAAGTGTGAAAAACAATTTCAAAACTTTTTCAGTGTTCGTTTAAAAATCATTCAAAAAACATGTCAGAATACCAAATAAAAGAAAGTTGGCTTCGGATTGAAAAAGTAATGCATTGCAATTTGACCAATCAAATTTTAAATTTAAATTTTTAATTTCAAAAGAAAGTCTGTCGCTTTTTGATTTATTTATTTTGTTGAAGGGTATTTAATTTTTGGCAGCTCTAAAGTATTAACTTTGAAAACTTAACAAATTATACTTTAAGATGATTTTTTATACAAATTTCAATTCACATTTAAATCTTGTAGATTTCCAGCACCTTTGAGTGTTAAATTTTTCTGAAGAGTATTTCATTTTCGGCAACTCAAATTAACCACAGTTTTTTTTTTTAAATTTAAAAAAAAAATTGGTTTTTATTTTTTCATGACACTTGCAAATATTTTGAAGCATTTGTCAATAAGCGGGCATTTGGGCCGCTCGCCGTTCGGGACAGTCGTGCTATGTGTTATGTGTTTGGCGACCTTAAATGGTTTTTGACTTTGACTTCATATTGGCTTTGTGTGCCTTCAATTGGCGGCCGCAGTTTTTTTTTGCCAAGCTAATTAAGTTATTTTGATTTGATGTTGCTTTTGTTGTTGTTTGTTTGTTTGTTTAGTCATGCTGCGAAAAGCTCTTAATTCTCATTGTTGTTGTCCACAAAAAAAATAAATAAAGAAATATTTCAGTAAATAAATAATGAATATAAATGGAAAAACGCAATTCGAATTGTATTTCATACAAAACTGAAGTTGTTATAAATGCCACAAATATGAAGTTTCATAGCTAACAGCATTGGTAGGCAGTTTTATGCTTAATGCAGCTCGCTGTAGAGTTTCGTAGCAAGCAGACTCTGAGTGGGCCGCTTGCTTAAATTGCATTTTAAGAATTTTTGTTAATTTGATTAACTTTAGTTTTAGTTCTAGTTCTTCTTATTTCATTTAAATGCAGTCCAATTCATCGCATTCATGGCAAGCAGCTTTTGTGCGGTTTATTTTTTTTGTTTACTCATTCCTAACACATGCTGTTGTTGAAAAACAAATTCAAAAACAAAAACCAAGTGAGCCGCAAATTGATATAAAACAAAAACATAAAGATTTGCAACTTGGCCTTGGGGAGTTTCTTAAGCTCTCTTGAGCAAGAGATTCTTCTCCATTTCAGAACTATGCTAATTTGTTGCTGTTTTTTTTAGCAGTCGCTTTTAGCTTTTGTCACTTGAGAAATACAAATTATGAACTTAAACTCTGTAAATTGTCAAAAAAAAAGTAGAATACAAAAAAAAACAACAACTTAAACAAAGTTGAAGTTTAACTTGACCTTTAATAACTGAGTAGACTTTTGAGTTTAGTCAAATAACATACTAGACTTTAGTGTGCTTTTTCTCTCTGAAATAAGTAAAGACATTTTCAAATTGTTAACAAAGACTAATTGTTACGCTTATGCTCAAGCTGATAGTATGATTAATCTTTCTTTACATAATAGTTAAAGTGATGCATACAGCTTTTAAAAATCAATACTACATAGCAAATTTTTTTTTTTTTTTTATTCAAGTTTCCAACAAAACATTTCAAATACAAACACTAAATTGTTTTTGTGTTTATGTGGATTTTGTTGTTGAAGTGGCTCAGAAATGAATTTAAAATTGTTTCTATGAAAATAATTCAAACATACAATCAGTACTTGACATGGAATAATATTTTTAAGAGAGCGTGCATCAGCAACCAATTCAAATTTTAGAATTCTCATAAAAGCAAAGTTTTCAAACATGTTGTTTCTGAAGTTTTAGAGAAGGTGCCATTTCAACAATCGCATGTGTTCCTGCCAACCTTCGCCGTAGTTTAAATGAAAATCGTATAGGAAACATTTAGCTAATTAACAAAACTAAGTTCAAAATAATGTATTTTATTTATTTATGTTTATTTCATAAATATAAAACAATAATAACAAATTAATTCAAACTTATTTATTTAAAACTTAAATAATTTTTTTTATTAAATTTGAACCAAAAAAAAAAACCGTGATCCCCCAATCTAAAGGTTTCTCAAAATTGGAACCCCCCAAACCGAAGCTATTGGAAAACATTTTTGTGGCTTGCAGTTATGGAATTAATGCTGGATCTTAGCTTGCTCCTGATCTCTATAGCTTCTATATTCTTTTCTCCAAACCCCCCAAATCAACCCGGTAAAATAAGACTGACAAAGCTACAGTGGCGTCTCTTTGCATGAGTATGCTAGCTATGACAGTGCTGGAGCTTAACTCAACAGCCGGTTTGCGCGCTCTCTCTCTCTCTCTCTCTCTCTCTCTCTCTCTCTGTCTCTCACTCTCTTACTTAATTAAACTCTCTCTCTCTCTGTCTCGCTGTTGGCCATAAGTTCGCGCTCTCATTCGCCCACACTTAGAGTATGTTTGTGTTTATGGGCTGCTTTGGGGCACCTGTCGCTGCAACTTTGTATTTCGTTCAAACTTCTTCGGCTCGCATTGCTCGTCATCGTCATCGTCGTTGCCGTCGCTGTCGCCGTCGCTGCTTTGGCCAACCGCAACTTGGCGCTGCGGTCTGCGGCACGTCTTGAGCTTGGAGCTTGGGCGTTCAATGCGTTGCCAGCCGTCGATAAGAACGCACGCGAGCCAACCCGAAAAGATTTTGAAAAACTTCAAGACGCGCGCGCGTGTTGAAATCGTTTTTTTTTGTTTGTTCTCAAGTGTGCGAATACTTCCTGCACTCAGTGTACGTTGAAACGGTTTATTTATAATTTTTTTGCTAAAAAAAAATAAGAAAGTATATTTATTTATTTGGAATATTTGAAATAGTTTTCGGCCCAAGAGTTTTTGTGTCATGTGACAGTTTTTATCAAAACCAGGTGTCGTGCCTACACAAAAAAAAAATAAAACATAACAAAAATCAACAACATAATATTAACAAGTGTTTCTATGCAGCAGTGAATGCAGCGTAGCAAAACATTTAACAAAATGTCAGCCAAAAATCAAATGAGTGTCTTCATGGAGAAGATCAATACGGTGAGTGGAACGAAACGAAAGCTCAAATGAGCCGGCTACAAATGTTTGATTGATACTGATTGATTGTTGTGTTTTACTTTTGCCTATTGTAAATCGAAATGAACACATTTGTAATAAGCTTAGAATATTTGTGATCAAATAAAACATAATACTTGTCTTTTTTTTAATGAACAAATGATTGTAAGCTGGTTTCAATTCTTGTTAAAGTTTATTAAGTTTGATTTCGGTTAAATAGTTTGCAAATGTAAAGCTATTCTGAATTCTAATAAGAAAGAAATGTTTTCTTCGGCGTGCGGAGATATGTACCCTTGCAGAAAAGATTTGCATAAGAAATCTTATTTTTCAACTGATTGTTCCTATGACAGCTATAAGTTATAGTGATACGATTTTGATAAACTTTGGTCAACATGTGTAGAAAGTGCTTTAATTTAGATATAGTGAGTTTGGTCGAGATATTTTGAAAAACAAAAAAGTTTTTCATACGAAAACTTTTTTTTCAACCGATCGTTCCTATGACAGCTATAAGATATATAAACCCGAATTTGATGAAATTTTGTCATCATGTATAAACTGTTCTTAAATTAAGGTTTAGTGAGTTTGGTTGAGTTATCGTGAAAAACAAAAAAGTTTTTCATACAAAAACTTATTTCCAACCGATTGTTCCTATGGCAGCTATAAGATATAGTAGTCCGATTTTGATGAAATTTTGTCGTCATTTACAAACTGTTCTTAAATTAAGGTTTAGTGAGTTTTGTTGAGTTATAGTGAAAAAAAAAAGTTTTCATAAAAAAACTTATTTTTCAACCGATTGTTCCTATGACAGCTATACGTTATAGTATTCGGTTCTACCCAATTCAACTATATTTACTACCTGCAGAAAGAAGAAGCATCTGTGTCAAGTTTCATTAAGATAGCTCTAGAACAAAGTCTTCAAAAACGCATATAAACAGATTTCGTGACAAAATTATAACACCCTCTGCATGGGTATAATATGCTTCAAATAACTTTAAAAGTAGATCTTTGCAATTTTATTCAAAACAGGAAGCTCAAAATCAAACGAAAAAATAAAAATAACAAGTAAGAACGTTGCAGTCGGGCTCACCCAACTGCGATATACTCTGTAAAGCAGAGCGAGACGCGTACTTGTCAAGATGATCGCTCGTTTACTGGGGCGGGGGTGGGCGTGGCAAAATTTTTGTTCTCCAATCTATCGAAGAGTTTAAATGGAGTCATACTGCAAAATTTGGGGTTTCTAGCTATAAGGGTGTAGGAGATACAGGTTTAGCTCATTTGCGGGGGCGGTAGTGGGCGTGGCATATTTTTTTTTGGCAGGTCGGTCAAGGATGTGGTCAGTAGTCTGTATGTCAAATTTGGTTACTCTAGCTGTAAAACTGTGGAAGATATAGGTTTTTGCGGTTTGTGGGGGAAGGGGTGAGGGTGGGGGGGAGATCTTGACACTTTGTCTTACTATGGTATATACCAACATGTATACCAAGTTTTGTTGCTCTAGCTTCAAAACTGTGGAAAAAACCTGCGTTCATACAGACGGACAGACAGACGGACGGACGGACATTTCACAAACCCAATATACTCTTTTTTTCCATTTTGGAAAACAGAGTATAAAAATTAAAAAAAAAAGGAAGTTGGGAGAGTTTTGAGTATTTATAGGTTAAACTCACTTTTACTAGTTATCTATTCGCAAAAACAATTGCTTAAATAAAACAAGTAAGAACGTTGCAGTCGGATTCACCCGACTGCAATATACTCTTTTTTAGCCTATTTGCGGAGTCAGAAGTGGGCGTGGCAATTGTGTTTGTGCTCAAATCTTTCAAGTTTTGCCATCAATTTAAGTTTGGTTGGGCCTGTTCTACAGGTTTGGGAGAAACAAGATGGAGATCTTGACACTTTGTCTTACTACGGTTTGGTTGCTCTAGCTTCAAAACTGTGGAAAAAACCTGCGTTCATACAGACGGACGAACGGACATTTCACAAACTCAATATACTCTTTTTTTCTTTTTTTTTTCAAAAAAGTTAAAAAAAGAGTATAATAAAAATAACTGGTGGAGCTAAAAAAATGTTTTATTCAACTTTTTTTGAACAGACACAAAATTATCTCTCTTAAAATAAAAAACTTTTTTATTTTGGCTATGATTATTTGTTAACCTTGGGTTAAAAATTAGATATTTTGAATAAAATGATTAAGCGCATTCGGCTAAATTATTTAAACTTGCATTAGTTTTAAGAGTAGGTTTTTATTGCATTTAAATATTATTATTATTATTATATCTGATATTTGAAAAAGAATTGAAGCCTGATCGGATGATAATCAAAAATGTTGCATACAATAGTTTTGGGCGAAATTTCCAACAGATTTTCCTGTCACAATTTACCAATATGCGAGCTTAGTACTCATTTTAAGCATAGCTAACTCTCGCTTATGAGTCAGTTGATATCTATATAAATAGGAAGTTTAGAAAGATCTCAACACTAATATTAAATAGTTAACAAACATAAAGATCAGTATCATATTGTTATTTGCTGTTCATGTTGACATTGGTTCAAGTTTTCAAATTTTTAGTCATTTCAAACCCATGAATTTGTAGATTATTACTTAAAAAAAATTTCAAGTTCAGCCCAGAAAATATTAGTTTGATATGAAATATTAATGGACTTGAAATAAAATGAAATAGCATCAGTATACTTTTTTCTTTATTATATTAAATTGGTATTAGTGCTATCAGGTTTTTTTTTTATATGAGAAACTCTCACAATTGTATAGCTTAGCTCAGATACCCTTATTATATTAAGCCCAAATTGCATTCTTGAAAGTTTTTTGCTTAACTCTGAATAAAGAAATAGTTTCCAATTTTTATTGTTGATTTTCTGTAAAATGCATTAAAAAGAACTGAAAGGCTTATTGAATTGCTTTAGAATTCATTAGTTTTCAATAGTTAAGTTGCGCGTCATCTGCTTGAGTCAGCCAAACTTGCAACTTGTAACTTTCAAGTAGTATTTATAGTAAAAAGTATATATAGGGCTTTGTCATCGTTGCCTTTTTGCACACACACACACACACACCTGTTGACAAAAAAAAGTGAAGAAAAAAAGCAAGAAATGTGAATGTAGCTTGAAGCGATTGGCAATTAGTTAAAATAGCTTGGCTCATTTGTCATTTGCATTCAATGCTGCGCTGTCAGGTCATCAATAAATTGAAATTGAAATTTGAAATTTGAAATTTTAGCGCGCTAAGAGTTTTTCCAAAAAGCTAAAATGCGAATGCGAGCACTCGTCGGCATTTTGATTGCAGGGCACACATATCTAAAATGAAAGTGAAATGCGCTTCAAATTAAGTGTTTGCTCTATGTGATGAGTGTCTGTGTTAGTGTGTTTATGTGTGTGTGTGTGTGTTTGTGTGTGTGTGTGGCATGTGTGTGTTGTTTTTGTCTACAAGTGGCTGCTTGAGGCTTGGGCTTCAATGAGCTTCAATTGAATGTCTGACGAAATGTTGCGCACCGCATAATAAAACGACGTCCAAAAAGAAGTGGCTAACAACAATTTTATGCAGTTGTTGTTATTGTTGTTATTATTATTGGGTTTCTAGTTGTTGCTATTGTTGTTGCTGTGTATGCAACAATAATTAATAAATCATTTTTTTTGTTTGTTTGTCTTGTGCACATTTCATGGCGTGTTAATGTGGGGTGAGAGTTGCCCAATTGCTCTCCCATCGATAAGTTATCGACCGCATATATCAACAAACTACCTTTGTTAAACATTGTCTTGAATACAATTCAACTTATGCATAGAAGCGTGCATTTGAATGAGTATTCATATTTATGCCTAACATTTCATAAAACGCATTAAATGCACAAAGTTTGATTAACATTTGCTAGGACTTCAAGGAATCAAATTAGCTCAATTTATAGATGAGTATTTCTGATCAAGTCATCAAATTTCTGTTTAGAATGCCACAAAAACAGAAAGTTATCGAGCGCATATATAGAAGAAAATTTCATTAACAATATCTAGGTCTTCCCAAAATTTCAAACTAAGTTTTTATTCAACTTTATAGATGAGTATAGATAGAAGTCATCAAATATCTCTTGAGAATGTCAAAACGATAAATTAAGCTATCCGTTATCGATTGCAATTGAAGAAACTTATTTTAACAACTTACATCACATGTCAAAATAAAAAGTAAACTTACGGACTAGTAGTTTATAATGTTAATATAACAAAGTTGGTAAAAATTTGTTCAGAGCACACTTACAATATATATATAACTTATTTTGATTAATAATGTCAACTGTTGCACTTTCAAACACTCAAAAAACTTAATAATAACTTTATGTACAACTATATTAAAATAACTAAAGTAAGTGCTAATTAAAATTAAAAAAATATATATATATATATTAAAATAGAAATGGCTTAACGAAAAAATGAAAACTTGACTATATTCTAAAGAATGCAATGAAAATACTAAAGTATTATTTTCGTAAGAATATTAATACCTTTGATTAAGGTAGAGACTATATATATATATATATTTAGGTAGAGACAATAGTTTATAGAATACACTTGAAAAAACCAAAGAAGTAGCTATAGTTAAAAGAATAATTTAAGTACTAATTAAAACTAAAAATGAAAAGGAAATGTTATACAAAATAATATCATTATCTAATGACGAAATAAAAACTTGACAATATTGTTAAGAATTAACTTGAAAATACTAAAGTAAAAAGAATAATGCCCATTTAAATGATTAAAATTCTAATTATAGCTCAAAAGAAAGAAAATATAATAAAAAAAAGTTCAATAACATTATCTAGTGATAAATTAAAAACTTGACAAAAATTTTTTGTAAAAATAATAATCATAGTAAAATGATTTAAGTACTAATTAAAAGTAAAAAAAAAAAAAATTAAAAACAAAAAATTATTTAATGTTATTATCTAATGATGAAATAAAAATGCTTAGAATAATCTTGTAAATAATAAAGTAAAAAGAATAGTACCCATTAAAATGATTTAAGCTATAATTAAAACTCCAAATGAGAAGAAAATATTATAATTAAAATATGCAATAACATTATCTAAAAATAAACTAAAAACTTGACAATATTTTTGTTAGAATGCACTTGAAAATACATAAAGTAGTAGCTGTAGTAAAAAAAGCATAAATACCTATAGTAATAACGATCAACTTTAAGTACTTGTTTTTTTTTTTTTAATGGGATATTAAAAGATCTATAATTTCAAATCGCAAATCGCTTTTAACTGCCTGTGGGTCAATGGCAATCGTTGGCATCTGTCTAGAACTGCTGTCCAGCCGCTGTTGACGTCATGAGCACAGTAAGTGGTCAGCATGCTGAGATGTTGGATTGGATGGTACCAGGAGCAGGTGACAGGGGGGGGGGGGGGGAGGAGGCAGATCGACCAGTTTCGGTTTGAATTCAACCTGAATTCGCAACGGATGCTTATGCAACCGAAATTCACATGCAAAGTGCAGGCAGACGAGAGAAAGCAGCTTGTTAAACAGTTAATTGTCTGCAGGTGGAGTGATGAGGAAAGGGGGGTGGAGTGAAGACTGGGTTCGACGTTATCGGTGTTAAATTCTAGCGCAGCTTGCGGTAGTTGACGTCACGAAACGAATGACTTAGGCAACAAACTTGTGTGGCCACTGGCAACACGCAACGGCGCATTTTCAAATGCCGTTAATGTTGTATGCTGCTTAGCTCTTCATCAGAAAGAAAGAGAGAGAGAGCGAGAGAGGGAGGGAGCAAGAGATAAGCATGCTCAAAGTCATGAAAATTTATTGAATTATTGCTTAAAAGATAAGTACGCAATGATCAAGTATTTAAATTGACACCCAAACTCAAATAACCAGTACGCGACCAGTTCAACTTTAATATGTTATACATATACCAACAACTACAGCATCAGGTACTAGGCCAAAGCATCCATACTTCAATCCTCCCATACTCCTCTTTTTTTTTTTTTTTAGCTGTCAACGCATTTTGCGATTGCGTAAAGCAAGCGACATGCACTGTGCTTGTCAGCCAGTTGGCTAGTGAGCCAGCCAGTCAGTCAGTCACTCAGTTAGCCAGGCTAACAGGCTGCTAGCTAGTTGCTCGAATGTTGAACGTGGCTGAAGGTGAGGCGGTTTTGGCTAATTACGAGTTCATTTGAAAAAAATGTGAATACAGCGCATATAATTAACTAGCACACTAGTGTCAAGTGCGTGGGGCTGATAGTGTTGAATGCGAACACGCCCTCAGAATGTCAGCTAAAATGTCACAAGGAAGTGGTTAGATTGAGTTCATTTATAAATATTTAAACAAGTTTTTTCTTGGCGCCCGAGCAGGGACACAAAGAATTTATTTTATTTTTTTATTATTATTGTTTTATGTGCTTATATTTGCTTTATTTGACTATAAATGCATTATTGCCGTGAAACTGTAGCGCCCGAGCAGGGATTCAATTATTTTATTATGGTCTTCCAAGCAGGGACTTAATTATTTTATAATGGCGCCCGAGCAGGGACTCGAAGAATTTCTTATATATTTTTTTGTTGCTATATTATAATTGTTGCTGACATTTACTTTATTTTATAAATAATTTTGGAATTGCCATTATGAATAATGTGTTGTCCGAGAATGGCTTCAATCATTTTTTTATGTCACACGATAATGGCAACCGAGCAGGGATTCAGATAATTTCTTGTTACTGACAAGTGTTGTAAAATGTAAATAGATTCAATGATTCGATTTTTTTTTATTAAATGTTTAAAATCAATGTTCATTTCTGATTTGCATCATTATTTTTGATATTTTAGCGCCCGAGCAGGGACCCAAGAATTTTTCTTATAGATTTTGTTAGCGCCCGAGCAGGGACCCAAGGATTTTTCATTTCTTTTTGGCACCCGAGCAGGGACTCGAAAAACTAGATATGACAGCCCGACAAGCAATTTTAATATCTATAATATATATGGCAATTGGCAATAATTGAAATGCGCATTTAGCTGCATTACGCATACGTGCCGTTGTGCATTGTTGTGTGTAACCAAAAGCTAACCGCCAATGTCAATTCAAACAGAAATGGCAATAAATAATGCATTTCCTTATACACTGAACGAGATTCTAATAGCCAAGACACACAAGTAGCGGCAGGAGGCACAATTGATAAGCAAAAATCAAACTTTATGTACAACTAACTGAGCTCTCGTTCTAAAAAGGCAGACCGCTTGCGTAAGCAAACCCACAGCTGGGCGAGGATTGGGAGAGCGTTGGAAACGGAGATAGAGACAGAGACAGAAACGGTTGCAGACCGCAGTTTTTAGTTTTGTGGCGACGTCGCATCGTTTCCCAGCAAAATGGATTTTGTTACCCGATCCAAACTGATGGCTGATTTAGCAAAATAATTTTTGTAGTTGCTGCTGTTGTTGTTGTTGTTTCAGCTTCGCTGGTTGGGTTGAGGCCAGCTGAATGCCGCTGAGCGCACACATAGCTGTAAAATGCTTTGACGGCCACAAAAAAAACAGCGAGCCTGGGGCCCATTTATGGGGGCTCTGACCCATATTGTAAACGTAAACGTAAACGTTGCTGTTGGCCAATGCTATGGGGCCTATGGAGAAGCGGTGCCAAATACGGAAGCCATGTAATGCTAATGAATTTGAAAAACAAAAAAAAAAAACAAACCAAAGCAAATTCGTAAAATAAAAACCAACTCAAACATGTCCAAAAAAAATAAAAGCAGAAGAAATGAACGAATGGATAAAACAAAATGTAAACTTTTGACAACGCTGTTAAAAAGTTGTAATAATAATTTCCTGTCTCTGATTTGCATGCTGCAAGTTTTGTTAAACATACTTAATCATTGCTACTTTATGTAGACCTCCCGCCAGATGGTAACAACTAGCATACAAAAACGGTACGGGGGTAAACGGGGTAAGCAGCCCACCTAAGCGAGCTGACAGCTGACTGCACGCTTAATGGTTTCTATACTCTGTAACTATATGCAAAATGGGTCTTATTAAGTTTTATAAAAAAAAGAGATATTTTCGTTGGTAGAATAATTTCTTGAGAAACAAAAAAGAGAAGTTTTATTTAATTAGTCTACTAAATAACTACAAAAAAAAAAAAAAGATGAAATATGGATTGCGTTCTTGTATGTGCATTATTTGTTAACGTTCGATAACTTGTAAAAAATTATAAAATCACTGGAAATCGAAATCTTTTACCATTTCGAAAAACGTTTGACTTTCACAATTTGTTTTAGCTAGTGAAAACGGAGAACTATACAAGCATAACTTCAAGAAGCATAAACTATTGCTAGTTCATTTAAAATCTAAAACTAAAGATTGAATACTTATTGGAACTGCGAATAGGGCTAAATGTCCTGATATCAGAAACACGTATAATTTGATTATTTATCTATTAGGATGTTCAGGTAACCCTCGCAGCGTATCAGATCTTAACAAATTTTCATAATATACAAACACTAATTTAAAAACTTTAATTACAGAGTATTTAGTAAGTCGAGTACACTCGACAAGTTTATTCTCACTTGTTATGCATGCGGGTTGTCAACATATAGAAACATATTTATATAAATTGTTCCAGTCAAGATATTTTTATCGTCAATGGGGCAACAGCTGAAGTGAAAGTCTGAAAGATTTGGATAATACTTGTAGATACTTTGAGTATCTTTTTGTGGCATTATGTTTTTTATTGTTATTTGTACAACTGCTGATAAGGCTGTCGTTGAGATACGCGAGTCTATTCTGACCTTGCATTGTTCATCTCAGTGTTAAGCAAATAATTATAATGAACAGCAATCATAATGTTAATCACAATCACAATCTCATGTTCTTTAAAATTAAGTTAGTCTGTTTATTGAGATACTTTAAAACAGTTCAGTTTTGTTCGTGTTCCGCTTGATACATGCACTCAATGAAAATATAAAGGGTGAGATATAAACGATTATAAGCGTTTAAAGCAACTTGTGTTTCAATTAATCACGAATTTTTAATTATTCCAATCATAAACAAATCATGATTTTTTATTGATTTCTGGAGTTGTGTAGCGCAAAGCTCTATATTTGCAAAAGCAAAAACTCATTAATTTTTAATATATATAATATTTGTTTTTCGTCTATTCAAGATCAGTGTTAATACTGTTTAACTGTTTAAACTTATACATTCCAAATCGTATCAATCAAATTAATTTATGACAGAACTTGGTGTACCAAGCAACAGTTGCTTCGCCAAAACTTCTTCAATCTGTTGCAATGCCACAAAGTTCATTTGTGTCTTGTTATGGCTATTCCCGTTGGTGCTGTAGATGTTGTTATTGTTGTTTTCTGCGTAACCCGTTTTAACTTCTTAACAAATTCACGTTACAATTCTGCTCCTCCCCACCCTCCCAACGGTTGTCTCTTGCCAAATTAACAGCACTTGAAATGTAAGTCACAAAAGATGAAACAAAAACAAGTAAGAATACTCTAGTCGAGTGTGCCCGACTACGAGACTCCCTGCTCCCAACTTGCATTTCAAGCAGTTCAACGGCAACACAGGAAGCAGCGTACTCAACTTGCACAGTGCATGTCAAACTGTTATTTCTGCATGCTGAGACAGGGGAAATAAGTTCTTCCATAACTTTGGTGCTATTTATCCGATCGTGTTGAAATTTACACATCCAAAAGACGTTGATTAAACATACATGTGTACCAAAAATTAAAGCTTTATCTTTAAAATTGTGGCTGTGGGAGCCTTTTGCGATTTGCGGGGTTGCGGGGGGGGGGTGCATCCGAAATTTGAAATAAACTTGATCTGCGTATGGTATACAGGAACCTGCATGCCAAGTTTGGTGTCTCTAGCTCTTAAAGTCTCTGAGATCGACGCGTTCATACAGACGGACAGACTGACAGACGGACATGGCTAGTTCGTCTCGGCTGTTGATCCTGATCAAGAATATATATATAGTTTATATAGTCGGAAATGCCTCCTTCTGTCTGTTACACACATTTGCAGTACTTTATAACTCCCTTTTTCCCATTTTTAATGGGAACAGGGCGTAAAAAGACTGTAAAAATTTCCAATAAAAATCATGTTTTGTTTTGAATAAGAAATGTTACAAATTTTCTTTTCATTTGTATTTTTATACTCTATTTTAATTTTTTTGAAAAGAAAAGAAAAAAGTCCGTCCGTCCGTATGATCGCAGTTTTTTCCACAGTCTTGAAGCTAGAGCAACCAAACTTGCTATGCATGTTGATATAAACCATAGGCAGACAAAGTGTCAAGATCACCCGATTAATCGAAATCGATTATTTGTATACGATTAATAGAAACATTGATTAAAATTTTGTAAAATTGATCATTGCATGGTTAGTAAAACACAAATGAAAGTGAAAATTCTATTCATAATTTTCTAAAGGTATTGATTATAATCAATAGTGAAATCGATTGCTTTGCAGCCCAGTTGCAGTAGGTTAGTCGATAACACGAAGTTTGAACAAAAAAAATTTCGATAAAATTGTGCATTCATGAGCCAAATTTTGGACAAGTAACGAAATTGATTGGAATGTTGAGTGACGGGGTCAAAATTGAGCTAACCTGTTGGCCTTCAACTGGCCAAATTGACGGTTAAGATAGAAAACAGCAACAATTTTTGTATTGCGGACAATTTGGTAAAAGTTAGGCCGTCAGGAGTTTGATACAGCTGCTTCTTCTGTGTCAACAGCAAAGATGAAAATTGAGAGATGAAGTTGGAGATGAAGATGAAGACGATGAGTAACAGGCAGAGGTCTGACTAGATTTCACCTAGCCAGAAATTTGCCAACTTAATTTACAGCATTTTGAACGTGGCCAGCACGATCTATGCAATCTTCTGTTTTTTTTTCTCTTTTTTTTGTAATCTTTTCTTTTTCGTTTCGTTTTTTTTTTTATTTTTTTTTTTGTCGCCTTTTAAACATTTTCACTTTCGTTTTCAATTTGTGTGTTTTGAGGTTTCGCGCTGTGGCGGCCGCCTCTTAGCCGGGCCAATAATCACAATAATCGTGGTAAGCGGGCAGTCAGTCAGGCCTGGCTTGGCTTGGACCGAGTCTGGTCTTGGCCAGAGTCAGAGTCTTGGCCTGGGCGCGAGAGATCGCCAAACTGGTTGCTAACTTGGCCGGATGCTTGGAATTTTCGGACGACGCCGCCGAACGACCGAACGAACGAAAGTGAAAACAGTCAACAGACAACAAGAAGCAAATGAAATCAAAATTGAATTTAAATAAATTACGTATGTTAATTGCAGTTGACCAGAAACTCTTAACTTACAACTCAACTTTGAACAAAATACAGAAAAACTCTATACAATAAAAATACTTCAAATCAATCCAAACTCCCAACTGAAACTGTTTTTTTTTGCAAATTCGTGTTGAGGCTTACTTGAGTTAATGAGGGTCAAGATACTTGACGGCTTTTGGCTTTCTACGCCAAGCCAACATCATCAACATCAACAACATCATCTTTATTATCATCATCATCATCATTGACACCTTGAAAGTGCTGCAGGTGAAGCTCCAAATTGGACTTGAAGTTGCAACCAAAGTAGCCAACTTTAGCGTTTTGTATTGAACTTGACATATTTGTTGCCAAAGAAAACTATGAAAGAAAGCCCTAAAGGCGGCGCATTGTTTGTTAATTAACTTCTTGTTATTTAAATATTTTATGTTTTTTTTTCCTTTTGTTATAAGGATAATAAAGTGCACGTTCTCCTGTATTTTTATAATGACCAATCAGAAAAGCGCTTTCAGTTTTCAGAGGTCACTGTAAATGTTTGATTTGACAGATTGGTTCATTAAACAAAAATTGTCAATGATTAATTGCGCTTTTTTGTGCGTCATCTTTTTTTTTGTTTTTTATTTAGAGCAAACTCTTTGAAAACCTTGATCTCGCAGCTATATTCAAATAAATCTAAACTGTTCTAAGCTGCGTGACTAGCAGATGCTCTGCATTTATATTTAATAATAAAATAGTCTTGCAGAACAGTTTGATTTTCATGAATTGATATTAGTTTCCATGCTTAGTAAATTGATTTTTAAAATTCTATTGTTTTCAAAAAGTTATTGCTAATATATATTTTCAATTTTTACTTTTAAGCTGACATGAAATAGAAAACATGTCCATGTTCTTAAACACATAAAAATCTTGACAAAATTAAGTTTTTCATACTTTTATTAAAATAGTATTATGCTGTTGATATGGCCGTATATTACTTAGATTACTTTGATTACGTAGGACTTAAAGACAATTTTACAAAAAAAAATAAATCGATCAAAACAGTTTTATAATTGAACTGTCCAAATATAGATTTTATCTAAGAATGAAAAAAATCAAAGCATAAAAATCAATTGCAAACAAAAGACTTGGAACACAAACTACAACAAAAAACAAAAGACTTGGAACACAAACTTGACCAAAAAATAAAAATAAACTTGGAGGACAAATTGAACAACACCCAATAAACAAACAAATTAAGCAAAATTGAACAAAAACAAATGTGAGAACTGAAATCACACTTCTTAGTCTTTAAAAAGATTTGACTATGCTAAAAAGTGCTACATATCTCTGTATTATTTGTGGCTCTGATCTGATCAATGATCTCATAAGCAGTTACTCTTAATGATTGTCCGATTGGCGGTCAATTAAAGCCCAATTGAACCCTGTGGCGCAACAACAACAATGCGTTCCGTTTAGTCAATTAAAACGCCAGCATACAATTATCAACTGATCCAAAAGAAAAGAAGAAATATCACAAAACCAAATTAAACTTGTTTCGTTTTGACTTTTCTTAAACTTTTCTTTTCCGCTTGTTTTGAAGCCGGCTCTATTTTTGCTGACTTTTTTTCTGTCTCGTTTTTTTTTCTTTTTCCTTTTTTTTTTTTTTGTGTTTTGCCTTGCATTGTTTGGAATTAATAATATATGTCGATTTTTATAAGCGCCCGCGGCGCACATCAATTGATTTACCGGATTACCATACACACACAAACATATATATATATATGTATATATATATTTATATATGCATGTCGAGCTCCATGTTGACTACTCTTTTTTTTTTCTTATTTTTTTTATTTTATTTATTTTTTTAATTCCACTTTACAAGTTGATTTTGGCTGAAAAATTATTTGCAATTTATGGAACGCGTTCACTGCAGCAACAACAACAAAAACGACAAGACGAAAGTAAAAGTTCAATTAAATAAAGATAAATTGCACAACAATTGTTGTTGGCTGCTTGGCTGCTTTGGCTCAACACACACACAGAGCTGGTCAAGTCCAAGCCCAATCCCAAGTTGAAATCGTATTCGTATTTGAAGTCTTTTAGTCTCTTTATGTAAGCCTCATAAAAATTTCAAAAATGTAAACAAATGTTTTAAAGCGACAATGCCAAGTGGCAAATGGCACGCCCACGCACACACCCCACTCTCTTGCCCACTCTCAAAATTTGACCCCCGCAGCCATAGACCCCCCACACCACCCTCCAACACCTTCTCAATGACAATAACAAATTGATAAACATTTATTAAGCGAAAAGCCACGCGCGCAAAACAATTTTCCCAATTCGCATTGCGGTCCGAAAGTAAAAGTTGTGTATCTAACAGCGCCCAAATCAAAAGCAACAAATGAAAATTGCTAATGACACTTAATATTATTATTACACTGAACAATCAAAAATGTTGATTATTGATTAATATGCATATGTATGTAAATCAGAAATATTTTCTTATTTTTAGTGGTATTTCATTGTGTTTAATTGTGCGCATTTTTATTATATTATATTGTCGAATATGAAATTGAGAAAATGGAACAAAAATGATAATATGGAGACCTGAAAAGAACGGATAATATATGGGCATTTTCAGGTTCGCGAATATTACATTCGTACGCATTTACATTGAAAATAAAATAACAAAAACATTAACATATTTTTTAAAATTTTGTTTGTTGCGGCTTAATTGCTTTTTAGATGCACTATTTTTCAATGCAAAAGTCAAATTACATTGACGTTTTCAGAATATTTAAGAAAAACCAGCGATCACATTACAAAATATAGAAGCCTCGTTTGACAGTATCTGAAAATGTGAAAAAGTCTGCGAATATGAATGGAATATTAAATAGAAAATAATTTTAAACTATTAAGAGATAATGTAGTTTTCAATATTTATTTATCATTTTATAATAATTCGGATAGTTTTTTTAAAAAGAAAATTTGCAACTATCGCGAACGTTACATCGCGAACGTTACAAGATTTCCATTGACTTTGCACTTGAATATTAACAGTTAAGGTAAGTTAAATTGATCGCATGTCATTTTTGTTACTTAGTTAAAAAATTGGAAAAATCACTGTGAACGGTAGTTCACGCTAGTGATGAAGCATCACAAAGTGTATAAATTATATTCATATAAAAAAATATATCACTTTTGAACAAAATTAATTTTTTGTTGCAGTCGAAATTCGCATGGGAAAGATAAAAAATGAAATCTATTTTAGAGCGACAGTTGCAAAGATTTATATAAATTTGAGAAATTAGTTCCAATCAATTTCAGTGTCAATCAAAAAAAAAAGATTACAAATCTGCAATTTTATGCACTTTTTTTTACACTTTTTACTGAAATAATAATAAATACGCAAATGTACCACTACAACAACGCCTAAGAAAATCCAATTTTTGTGTGAAAAACTTTTCTGCAAGGGTATTTTTTTGAAGTGTAATATGTTCATAAGCTCATGAAGATACCAAAATAATAATAATAGAGTGTCAAAAGTCGTTTCGCCTGCCACAAAATCTAGCCGTGAGCAGAGCAGAAGCTGAGCACAGACTGAGCAGAGAGTTAGCAGAGACTGAGCAGGGCAGAAGCTGTGGCTATCAGAAAAGCAAATAACACAAAACATTTAACAAAAGTTTTGAGTTTGAGTTTGAGTTAGAGGTTGAGGTTGAGCCAGAGCTAGTTTTGAGGCATGGAGTTGGTGTTGGAGTTGGATGTTTGTAGCATTTCATTTCATTTCAGCACTTTCATCGTTGATTGGCAAAATAAAAAATAAACGAAAAAAAAAAAAAAAAAAAAAAAAAACATAAAACACGGCCGATGGGAGTCAAGAAAAAGGCCAATGCATTCAAAACTGATACGTGACATTCAAATGCATTTTTTTGTTTGTGCATGATGATGATGTTGAGGTTGGTGTTGTTGATCATGTTGATGCTGATCATGTTGATGCTGATCATGTTGATGACTAGATAATCAAGCATTCGCGTAATGATGACAACGATAATGTAGCACGTGCAAGTTCATTTGACTTGTAAACCAAAATAAACAAACTACAGGCGGTTTAATGTGACAATGGAGGACAAAACAATTAGAGCGAAAAATTAAATATAATACTGAATTACATTTGTAGACAGTTGACAACTATTGTTGTATAGAAGCTGCTGTTCTTCAAGTAACCATGGAGGACCTGCAAAAATGTTGTCAAGTCCATAATCAGTAATTTTCAAAACGATTAATAAAATTTCAAAGAGAACTAAATATTTTGCAGGTTTAAGACCGTAAGTTATTGTTCAATTCAAAAATAATCGGAAAATAATCGACTAGGACATACAGCAGCGGACAAAAAAATCCGGACACTCATTAAATTTAAGTTTAGGGCAATTGGGTTGTTAAAAAACAATATAAAAAACAGTATATATATATACCAAACATTTTTAATTCATAGATTGGTTTATTTGTTTTAAATTACCTACGCGTTTTCTTATCGTAAAGTGAAAAAAGTATAAAAAAAAAATTAAAAAGTGAAAAATGTCAAAAATGACTGAAAGTGATAAGTCAGCCATTTTGGCTTTGCGCTCAGAAAACTTGAGTATTCGCGCTATTTGCAAAAAAGTTGGGTTTAGTAAATCCTCAGTATGCGATTTTCTAAAGAATTTCAAAGAACGCGGAACGATCGTGCGTAATCCTGGCTCAGGACGACCGAGGAAGACCACTGCACAGGAAGACCGTATTATGAAGCGACTTAGCACCGCAGATCGGTTCAAAACTGCTGAAGATATTAGAGGCGAGTTTCTGCAATCAAATGGTACCGATATTAGCACCCGAACATTAAGGCGCCGTCTTCAGGAGGTAGGACTTAATGCGCGTCGACCTGCAAAAAAACCACTTCTGACGCTAAAAATGCGTCAAAAAAGGCTCCAGTGGGCCAAGCTTCATGAAACTTGGACCACAGATGATTGGAAAAACGTTATTTTCTCCGATGAGTCCAAAATTAACCTTTTTGGTTCAGACGGTTTGACGTACGTTCGCCGGAAAGTTGGCGAAAGATATAAAGATGAGTGCTTACGACGAACGGTGAGGCAAGGAGGCAGCAGGATGATCTGGGGATGTTTCTCTTATTATGGAGTGGGGAAGCTAGCCCTAATAAGCGGATCGGTAAATGGTGAAAAATATAAAACGATCTTAGAAGGGAACCTGATACCCTCCATTGAAGAGCACTTTTCGCACACTGATCAGCTAATCTTTCAGGACGATTCTGCTCCTTGCCACCGTGCGAAATTGGTAAGTTACATTTTTTCTCATATTGTTAATACATTTTATTATGATTTCTAACAAAATTTTATTTTTACCGTTCATTCGCTTTTTTAGGTAAAAACATATTTATCAGGTGTCGGAATAAGTGCATTGGAGTGGCCCGGAAATAGTCCTGATCTTAATCCGATCGAAAATCTTTGGCATATCCTAAAGGTTTTCGTTACAAAGGAGAGACCCAAAACATTATCTGAATTGGATAAAATTATTGAAAAAGTATGGTATAACAATATTAGCACTCAAACAATACAAAATCTTGTGAATTCTATGCCTGCGCGCATTAAAAAAGTTATAAAAAATAGAGGGGGTACAATAAAATATTGAAATATTTTTTTAAAAACTACTCAATATTCAAATAATTAATTGTCAAAAAAAAAATTTTTTGTTTCCCTCACCAAAGATTAAAAAAAAAAAAAAAGTTCTCTTGTGAAAAATGCATTAAAAGTGCACAATTTTTGATTTAAGGATTCTGTGAAAGGATAAGGATATATGTCCTAAAAAATTTTTGTTTAACATCGTAAATAATATTACTTCCCAACATTTATAAGTTTCTTAATTGTTAAATAAATAAAAACTTAAAAATACAGGAAAAACCGACTTTTTCTCTGTGTCCGGATTTTATTGTCCGCTACTGTACCTCGTAATTTTTGCATAACTTTTTTGTGTTGGTTATTAAAGAATTTTAAAATTTTTGGGACAATTGGAAACAATTTTAATTTAAATGTTTAATTTGAAGTGAATGTGTATAAAGTGATTTCATTTGATTTTTAACAAATTTTAAAAAGTTGTGAAAAAATGCAGACATTTTCACACACATTTTCAGACAATTGCAGACATTTTTACATTTTAAATATGCAGACATTTTCTATAAAACATTTTTGAATAAAATAGTCAAGGTTTTGTTTAAAAATTGTACAAAAGAGCCTAGAATTTAGAATTTAAGAAGCAGGCATGCCACATTTGATTGAACAACTTTATTACAGGGTAACAAAAGCATGCCACAAAATTGTGCACGATTTTAGTTGTTGACGAATTTGGTATGTGCTGTGCGGCAATAAAAACAACAACAAAAACAATAACAACAATACCAACAACAAATAACAAATCTCAGCTGAGTGGTAAAGTGCACACGAAGACTGAAACTGAAACTGAGCCAGAGCTAAAGCTAAAGTTAAAGCTGAACCCGCGACACCAGCAACAATAACAACAACAGTAACAACAACAACAACATCAACAATAATAGCAACAACAATAATAACACTAGCAACAACACCAAGCCTAAATCAAGTTGCAAGAATGCGGAATAAATGTCATGATGTGAAAATGAAACAAAAAACTAGAAAAAAGAAAAATTAAAATAAAATAAAAACAAAAGCTAAACGCCGCTTCGAGTTGAAGTTGCAGCCTTTGTATATCTTAAAGATACATTCATGTATGATATGGTTAAGATACTTTTAGTTATTGCATTAGCCCCTGCATATTGCGATTAACAAACATGTTTCTCTAATTCCTATCATTTTTTTATTTTTTTGCAATCTGGTGCAGCCAACTAGCTGGGGGCGTACTTGTTGGCATGAGGGGGTGCGAAAGGGGGCTGAGCTAAGGCTAAGCAAACAACACATGACAATGTTGTATATATGCTTAATTCTCGTTATTTATTATGCACCCAAAGCATTTGTCTAAATCGCTACAAAACTAGTTCTACAAAGCTCATTAGAAAAACATTTATGAACAAAATACATTAAATATAAAATGTGTTAAAATAATAATTAATTGCCATTTTGTGTTGCAGCTCTGCTTTGCTCACTTTGCAGAGTAAAAGTCTAGAGTAACTGTGTTTTTTTTTTATTTTTATTTTTATTTGTTTTTCTAATGTATTTCCAAGTTTTTGTGGCATTCAACATTTTCAAGTTCTTCCGTCTGCAGCGAAGGTTGCGCCGTTTAAGCCCGTCTGCTAATTGTTAACCAATTTTCAACTTCAATTCGGCTCAATGGTTATCGATAATTATGCACTTAAGTGGCCAACTATATATTACTATATTATATACTAGATTATACATTGTATACAGCTTTAGTTTCCTCAAACAAAAGTTTTCTCTATACCTAATCCAATTCATTAAACATAGCTTTAATGAGTGTGAGAAAGGGGCCTTACCGTAACTTACCCTAGAATTTATCCATTTTTTCAGATCAGCAGACATTCTTGAAATAATTTCTATAATTTAGAAAGTCATCTCAAAAAATCACAAACGAATCGATTAGTTTCATTATTGATTTAACAAAATAATAATACAATCGATTATATTTCGATTAAAAGTATAGATTTTTTTTAGATATACAAATATTTTGAAGACCAGTCTATAAGAATTCAATAAAATCTTTACGCATTTAAACTTACATTGTTTTTTTTTTTATATAATAAAAAAAATAAAAAATTAATTTCCTTATCAAAAATTTTTAGAATTTTATTTTGACAATTTTTTGCTTGATTATTATTCTTGTTTAATGTTTGTTTTTTTTTTTCAATGTACCGTTCATCGATAGCCAAAAAAGCAAGAATTTCGATTACATCGACAAATCAAGCCTACTGCAAAGCCACGTGAGTTCAATTCGCAAAATGCTGGTCAAATTAAACATCAGTAGAGGGAAAAAAATGTAAAAACAAAAATAAAATGTGTTCTCTAAGGATATATCTATCATAAAACTGCTTTATAAACTTACAAAATCACCAAAGTTGAAAAAAAAAAAACGTTTTTTCACCTGCTTTAAATGATAGACATATAAGGTCGCAAGGCACCGATCGTTACTGACATATAAAACTAGAAAAATCGAACTGTTTTTTTCCAGATACTATGTATATGTATGTATTTGTGTGCAATTCCTTGCCTCATTCAACATTATTCAGCTGTAGCCCATAACTCTGGCGCTGGCCTCTTAAACTTTAAATGTCAGCCAAAATGTGCTACAACAACAAACAGCCAACAACAAACAGCTACAACGTCCAAAAGATCACAAACAAAACAAAAATGCCAAAAATCTAAAATCCACAAACCTTTTTTTATTTCTAACTTGGGTCAAGTTTTTAAATCACTCAATGTTTATTTTTCATCTTTATTCTTCAAGTTGAAATGCATATTTATGCAGATCTTAAATTGTTATTATTATTTGCTAACTACTCAAAAACATATTCAGACAGTATTTTGTCTTTAATGTTTTGCTCAGATTTTGAAAAGAACCAAAAATGATTGAAAAGAGTGTTTTATTATTATGTTCGTTTAACTCTTTAAAGCTTTAGAGTTAAGTTAGCTAAGCTTATATTTTAATGCTGTGATGTTCGACTACGAAACACCCTGTGCTAGGTGTAAAAATAAAGCTACCGAATGATATTTTGAGCTTTTTTTAAGAGCTAAGATTAAGAGCAGTGAAAAAAACATGGTCGTAGCTTCATAGGGAATTGAAAATCAAATAATCTTTTCTGATTTCTGAAAAATGTTTTAATATTCAATTTGAAAAAAGATTTGCCTTTGAACTGGGAAGGAAAATTAATGGAAATGAAAAGCGGTTTCCAATTTTACTGGAAAATGAGAATAAAATATCACAAATAATTTGACCATTAAAGAAAGTCTTTAGTCTTTTAGCAATACCTGATAATACAGGGTATAAATCCCTGCTTTTTTGTTTAATTTTTTTTTGCTTATTTTGTATGATAGCACAATTACAATAACAACAACAACAAACGCAACTAATTTCGTGTAACTTTTTTTTGCGAATTTATTTATAATAATAATTAAAAAACACTTTGGCAACAAGTTGTTGGACTGCTGCCTCGTTTACAGCTCTGTTGAGCTTGATGGAACACGATGAGCATTATTAAAATGATGATGAAGTTGAAGTTAAAGTCGCAGCTAAACATAATAAATGAAGTTCAAACCGAGCGCACAAAATGGCAAATTGTTGTTTATTTTTGTTGTTGTTGCGGTTGTGGTTATTGCCTGGCATGACGAATGCGTTTGCTTCACAAAAAAAAAAAGGGGGGGTGTCATTCAGACAATGGGCCACCATGCTGAGCTAAGTATCCAAATCGCCCCCAAGTTGTTGCCAACTTGCTGTCCAAGGCCCCGCAGCAATATTGACAACGGCAACAACAACCGACATACAACAACCGACAACAGCAACCAACAACCGACAGCTTTATCGCAGTGAAAGTTGTGTCCACAGTTGCAGATTTGGATTTTGCTTAGTTGCTGATGCAAATGAAAATGCAGATGCAGTTGCTGAACACAAATCTTTAGCGTCTTATAGATACACTGAGAAAATTGTATGTCAAGCTTAAATGTCTTATTTTTTTTTATGCCAATCAAACTTTAATTGAGCTGATCTTAATTTGAAATAAAATGGCTTTGACGCTGTTTGAAATCGATTAATATTTTAAATTTTTAATATAAAATTTGCAAACACTTTTTTTTAGTTCTTATCAAACTTTCTGTAACTATTGTAAAAGTATTGATAGTGTTAAAATTTCCCTAATGTCATCGATTGTTTTAAAGTTAACTAGTTCAAGAAAACTAAAGTCAAAATCTATATTAGGAATAATCCATTAGTTCGATTTTACAAAATTACAATCGGAAGTGTTTCGATAAATCTTATAATAACATTAGAAAATCGAATAAAATCTAAGTTTCTATGACAAAAACTGTTTGAACAAGCACTTTAAATAATGTTAAATTTAAAAATATCCATAACTTTTAGGATTTTCAGATTTAAAATGTTTTTTTTTTTGCCTTTGTCTTAAAAGTAAGTTAGGTATAATATAATCATAATCTTTTTTCAAATTGATGTTTGTGACTAGTGCGATAATTTAAAAGTTTTCCATAATTGTCTATCGACAACCATAGCTGCTGAAAAAGAAACGATTTCAAGCATTCATTTCGTAGTCAAACATTTATTTTTAATTTTAAAAAAAAATTAAATGGAAAAATTAAAATTATTTTTGAATATTGAATATTTTATTTTGATTTTTAAATAATAATCAAAAATATAGAATATTTAAAAAATATATATATATGTATATATTAAAAAACTTATATAATAATTATTAACTTGGAAGTTATATTTTGAAACTTTAAACATTTACGTTTTACATTTAGGAAAAAATCTATTAAATATAAAAAACTTTTTTTCTGAAAACCTTTTTTTGCAGTTAACTCAACCAAACTGCAAATCGACGTTTTTATATGTTTCCTACTTTAATCTAATAAAAAACGCGCAAATTGGATCAAAAATATTGTACTAAAAATGTGCACTAAAGTAAAATAAATGATAACTCAAAAACAGATCAAAAGCAAGTGACGTCAAGCCGCAAAATCTTTTCAAAAGTGAAAATGAAAATTTTCTTTTGAAAATTGTAAAGCGAAACATGCCTATATACATATGTATCTTATTTCTGCAAGGGCATGCTCGTATATTTTCGGTGCGCCGAAGATATTCTTATTCTTTCTTATTTTTCTTTTGAATTGTGGCTTAGCCCAAAATTTTGTTTATTTTTTTGGTTCGATTTTGCAGCTTATTTAAATGTTTTGCTGCACCCAATAACAATCTGCTCGAGTTTAGGCCATAAATTCTTGGTCTGTCCGACGCCAGTCGACGCCTATTTAGCTAAATATCAAGCGATATTTTGGATAAGACATTAGTCGATTGTAAATGTCACTTTTGCCGCTCACCAAATTATGTAGTTAGTAGAAACGTATTGAAATCGAACAACTAACAAAAAAAAAAAAAAACCAAAACATAAAAACCAGAATCTATAGATAGATACGACTCATTCGACAAGAACTTGACACTCTCTGCATCGACTTTGCCTTTAAAATTGTTAAATTTTCAGTTGCATAAATTGCATTGAATGCGAGTGTCTGAGGCACCTATTAAGTTACAGATTGTTGCTGCTGTTAATTTATGGGGCCTATTTGGTATTTAGTGTTAGATAGATTTGGAACGTATTTGCGTATCGAGTTAAGATACGTTAGAAGACTGAAGCCAACTAAAGCCAATTCCTCTGCATCAATTTTTGAATTATTGGGGTTTTTTTTTTATGCAGCAAGAGCATTCAAATCGTTAGATATCGACCAGAGAATACCCTGTCAGAAGTATCACACATTATTTGCACAAACTTTTAACTTAAACCCCAATTATGAAACTACAAAAAATTAAACAACTAGTTAAAATAAATAGTTGAACTCAAAATTTATATTTAGAAAAAATTATATTTAAACATGATATAAATATTAAATAATATTTCTTAAATTATGCTCAATTAATTAACAATTAATTTAAAAATTGTTAAAATATCAGTATGATTTAAAAAAAAAAAAAAAAAAAAAAAAAATGTTACACTAAAAACAACTGCAATAAGTCGACATTAAATTGCATAAAATTTTCAATGCAGAAAAATATCGATTAAAAAATCTCATATCGATAGTTTTAGAGAACTACTCTCTGATTTGTAATCCCTTATTGGACACATACTCTGATTGCAGGGTATTTAGAATTGAATTGCTTGTTACAAACCTCCTTTCCCTCTAAAAAAAAAACCCCTTTGCTCCTGCTTTGATTTTGCTCGCATTTTGTGTAGTAATGTTTCTTTTTTTTTTATTATTATTATATGGGCATATTGGGAACAATATGTAAAACTGAAACAAAAAACTTGGAAAGGGAAGTGGGGGTTAGTTTCAATTGGTCTAGAGGCCTTGTGTAATATTTTTAACACCCGCATGCCTGATTACCACCCGACTTCGATTTACCTTTACTTTTTTTTTTTTGCAGGGATTTGGATTTGTTTCGAGTCTAATTTCTGTTGTTGTTGTTGTTATTGTTAGTGTTGCATGTAAACAACACCTTACAACACCTTCATCACGGTCCAGCGCGGTTGTTGTTGTTGTTGTTGCTTGTCTCTGGTTGCCTTTTGGCGCTGCATTAAAAATAAATATAGAAAAACAAAGAAAAGAAACAAGCAACAAAAAAAAAAAAAACCACAACATAATAATAATAACATTAAATTTATTGTCTGAAATTAGTTGGTGCTGTTGCTGCTTCAATTAGATATACGATATACGTTAGTTTATACGATAGTTTTTCTATATTGTGGCTGTTGTTGTTCCGCATTTTGAACGGGGGCTTTTAATTTCGATACTTTGTCTACCATTTGGTCTTAACGCTTTGCCAACTTTAGCTTGCAAGTCTCTTCACCTTCTGTAATTGTTACTGCTGCGCCGAGAAATGCATTTAAAGAAATATTTATGGTATTTTTTGCTTGAAACTCATGAGCTTACATTAAAGACTAAAGCTGCAAAACAATTAAATATGACCGATAAATGTAGTGTTTTTTTTTTTTTAATATTTCACTATGGTCTTTATTGAAACTGTTCATTGTTAATATCAATTCATAGAAATACCACGCGTTTTGATACCATCCAATGGATAGTTTACATAACAAAAAACCTCGTGATTGTCTTAAATCAAATACTATCGATAGAACTCAGAACTAGTGTCATGTATTTATATTAGGAATAGTCGATCAGTTCGATTTTACAAAAACATCGGCTAATCGAATTAAATCTATGTTTTAAAGGCAACAACTTTTTTGTTGTTTTTTACACAATTGGCAAAAGCATCAATATGGAGTATTTCTTAGTCCAAAAAATAAATCGATAATCGATTTTTATACAACCATTTAGTTTTTTGTATTTAAAAATCCAATATTTTTTATTCGATTTGCAACTTGTTTCGATATTATCTCTTTCATATTATTTCGAAATCTATTTGTTTACTTAAACATACATTCAAGTTAACTAAATGCTAATAGTTGAACTATTATTTATAAAGCTTGCCTAAGACTAACTAGTGGTATGTATGTTGTAGTATTATGCTGCGCTATTATATCATTATCTAGTCTAATTAATTTTCTTTTGAGCACTTTAGGCACTTTTTTGCTTAACAGCTTTAGTTAAATAAATGACACAGCAGTTTAGCTTTATTCAAATGTCTCAAATGTAACACACAAAAATGCAATTATAGAGCACCTGACAAATGCACTGAAAATGTGCTGAAAATGCTGGCAATTAACTGTCAAATCGGACGAGGGGTACAAACAAAAAAAATACTGTCAACTTGGCAAATGCCACAAAATGCCTGTCTTCAACATTTTCGTGCTTTCGTTAGTTGGTCATAATGATTATTTTTGGACCGTGCGACAACAACAGCAAAATGCCAATTGTAAATTGCAAATTGCAATTGACCAAACGTAAAAATCCACAACCCCCTTTCGCACTGCAAACCCCTGTACACCCAGCTAAACTGCCTGTTGCTATAAGGAAAGCGACGCGTATGATTGACGAATGTGTGTTTGTTTGTGTATGTGTGTGTGTGTGTGTGTGTGTGTGTGTGTGTGTGTGTAAGCGGCTCCGTCAGCTGCACTAATTGCTATTTGAAGTGACGTTGACGCTCAGATGCATAAAAAGTGGGTAAAGATGCGCTTAGACCCACAAAACTTTGTCGTCAGCTGATGTCGACAAGAAAAAATAAAAAATTACATAAATTAAAAGGAAAAGTTGCTTATTGTTGTTGTTGTTGTTGCTTGCCAGAAGCCACAGCTACCGTCGCTTTCAACATTTTTTTTTTGTTTTTTGTTTTTCTGGCATGCGGAAAAACAAGTTTTCCAATTTTTTTTTTTCTTCCATACAGCTTCGCGTGCCATTTGATTTTCGTCTGTTGTATTAAGGGCAGGCGCATTGTTGTTATTATTGTTATTATTGTTTGCACACATTTGTGCCAAAATGTGAACTGAACCCAACGGCAGCTGACTAGCTCTTAATGTGTCTCAATGCCCGCTTCTCACTTCCTACCATGAACACTTTTTTTTCCCCATTTTTTTTTACCATTTTCATTTCCATTTCACTTTTCGGCGCCCACTTTATAAAGTTATTACGAGACACTGGCAGGCAGTCTGCTGGTGGGTGTACTCGGAAATAGTATATGAGCCTGGGTGTCAGAAAGAGGGCGTGTCAGACAAGTGTGAAAAATGTAACGTTCATGCGATTCGATTTGGCGCCAGAGCCAGAGCCGACAGGCAATCAGAGTTTTTCCCAAATGCATGAACTGTGCACTCGTAGCCAAAGTGGCAAATATGCCAACACACATTGTAATCTTATAATAATGACACGCAATTCCTTATAATTATATAATAATAATTTTTTTAAGTATGGACCATGGCGCCGGAGTAGGGACTCTAAATTATGATTGCGTTACAATTGAATTGGAATGAAAGTAATATGAATTACTTAGTCAGCAATAGTATTGTAGTCAATTTTGCATGCATAATAATATATTAAACATAGGGCATTTCCTATAATACAATTTTAGCTGTTAACATGGCGCCCGAGCAGGGACGCACTTTTAAACTTTTGCGGAAAGCGAAAGAATCAGCTTTAACTGACCAGTGTCTTTATTTGCTTTATTTCACAAAGTTTACAATTATTAATTTACAATAAACTACTACTATTTTGATCGTTTAAATGGCGCCCGAGTAGAGACTTTGAATAATGTATGCTTTACAATTAAACAGCAGCTGAAGTTATGTAGACTAGAAACAATAGCAATGTAATAAATCAGTGTGAAGAAATGTTGGTACTAATCATAATCATCCGATAGTACAATATATTTATAGAATTTAAGTTATGAGCATGGCGCCTGAGCAGGGACGCGCTTTTTCAATTTTTCCGACTAAGCTCAAAAATTTAAACGTTAACTGACTAGATCTTACAGCTGTTTTATCCCACGTAGCTTACATTTACATTGATCATTAATATTAAGCATAAAATTGTGTGTGCGTTAGTTGTTGCCAATAAATTTAGAGTACATAAATGGCTTGCACGCTTTTTGTGAGGCACACGTCTATTGACCTTTTTTAATGAGCAAACAAATATTATTTTCATATGTTGGCCAAGTATGCGTGCGCAGACATTGTTTATGGCCAACTGATGGACAACAATTTGGCCGTAACGCTTAATTAGACCCACGCTCTCACAAAAAACCAAAACAACCTAAACAAAAGACGCAGATTTAATTAGTCTTGAGCCAAATCAACGACGATTCACCTACGCTTGAAGCAGCATCATAGTAAGAGAGTTGCCAGATTGTTCGCTTAACAAACTGTCAAATCTGTCAGCCTATCAGAAAACTCTTAAAGTTGTTCTGATTGAGGTAATCAAAATAGATTAGGCTGGTTTCTATTTCCAAGTACTTTTCATTCCTTATCTTTGCTGCAAATTCAAAATCGATTTTGAGGAATTCTGAATAGCTATGAATTTTAGAATGAAAATATCTTACAAACACTGAGCAGTACATTCAGCAACAAAGACAAAATCAATTGGACTTGTCTCTATTTGCAAGTACTTATCGTTGACTCAAATGAAAAAACAATTGTTCGAAATTCAGAACAGCTAAGAATTTCCGATTTGAAATAACTTATAGACTTTGAAAAGTACATTTATAAAATTAAATAAATGACATGCTTGAATGATGAGAATCAGGTATTTTTCACGTGCTCATCTCTAGTTCTAAGTCTGAGCCTAAGCATTGACCTGGTTTTCTGTGTGTCTCAGTCAGTTTGTCAGTTAGTCATTTCGTCAATTTCTCAGTCAGACAACAGACAACAGTTGGCGTTGAGTTGAGGCAAACTGGGGTGAGAGAGTCGTGCATGAATTGAATGTTGGCTCAAAGCCTGTTGACGGCTTTTGCTTGAACTCTTGAGAGCTGCAAAAATATA
Organism: Hirtodrosophila cameraria; assembly: GCA_949708635.1. NCBI lineage: Eukaryota > Metazoa > Arthropoda > Insecta > Diptera > Drosophilidae > Hirtodrosophila > Hirtodrosophila cameraria. The sequence goes on from OX453090.1 coordinate 11,293,892, forward strand.
TATTTTGTAGCAGCTGTTAGAGCTGGGTTAGTAGGTGCCTAGGCCACGGGCTTAATGTAGACTAACTTGGCTAACTAGAAAGCAATTGCAATTGGCCAAAAAGTTACTTAACTCGAATATTGTTGATGATGACATGGCCAATCGCTTGCAACAGCCACGATTAGCTAAGCTAACAATCAAATTGCATGCATATATTAATATTATGTATTAAACATTAATCGTATTTGATTACATATACTCGTACATACATATTTAATTGGTATACTTGCTTACTTATGCTTGTATGTTTGCCATTTACATAACAATTCGCTTGGCTAATTGACTGAAAAGCAAAAAGAAATGCAATGCAAAACTAAAGGCGGCCATTTCCATACCCATTCCTCATTCCCATAACCCCTTCTATTTTGTGGCCCACACACATTAGCTGGGCTCTATTACATTGGGTATTAGCTTGGGGTTCCACTTTAGATCCTACAAGTACAAGCATATGTAGTACACAATTTCAACACATGTCAAATCCAATTGTCAGACAGTTATGACAGTTGTTGGTAACCGCCAAACCGGCAACAGTTGTACACGATTTTTTTCTTCTTTTTTTTTATCTTTGCCCACGCGCCGTAGAATAATGCAAAGAAAACCCACGAAAGACGTCGAAAAAAAAACTTGAAATAGACTGCATAATGTTAGATATAAATTATTACTGTGCCTCCTTCTAGAATCTAGATACTAGAACAAAGCGCAAAGCAAATGCCCTTAAAAACATTCAAAGCTGGCAATCAAATAGGAACTCGAACCGCAACCGATCAACGAAATTGAACTGTGTCACAATCAAGAGATTGTTACGGTATAGTTTCAGTTTTAAGTAGTTTCCAATTAGAACCAACAAAAGATTGCTGGAGAAAGTATAATACAAAAATTTCCGAATTTTTATTCATTAGTAAAAAAAAAGAAGAACAACTAATTTGAGAAAGGTTTAACCAAAAGAACTCATGTGTTTCCACAAGGACTGTAAATAATCATGATATAATCGATTAGTTTAACGATCGATTTTACAAAATCACCATTGATGTTGTTTCGGTTATTGCCATAGAATAAATCGATACATGTTGCAAAGATAAAAACTGTTTATGTTTAAAGAATGGAGTTTAGAGCATTTTGATACAACATTGAAATTAAAATTGATTAAAATTAAAAAAATAAAATGATCTATTTTTTGAATAAATATCGATATTTTTCATTTAAATATCGCTTAGACTTTCTTAGTTTTGAACTCATTTCTGTCCAATTAGCAATTCATCGATGTTGCACTGTTGGCTTAGAAATATCAAAACTCTCAGCTTTTGTAATAAATATCAGTTAGCAATGGATTTTGATAACGTTTAACGCAAGATATCGATAATTGATAATCAATATCCATTTTTGCCAGAAATTTAAAAAATAAACAATCGAAAAATCGACTATTGATAACAAGCTCTGTAGGATTGTATTTAACTTTTCCTTGTATTGATTTGCAAACTTGAAGCTGCCTTTGAATCGATGCTAAATAAAACTACTGAAAATTTTAGTAAATTAGCGACGTATAAATTGCTTTAACGCTTTATTTATTCTGTATATTGGTTAGTTTCGATATTATCGATATCACTATAGATAACACCGTTGATGTATGTTTTTAGTTTCAATAGTATCGATATCACTATCGATCACATCATTATTTCTGTATATTCCTTACTTTCGATAGTATCGATATTAATATCGATGACACCGTTATATCTATCTATCCCTTAATTTCTATAATAACGGTATCACAATCGATAACACCACTATATATTGATTTCTTACTATCGATCACATTATTTCTGTATAATCCTTAGTATCAATATTACTATCGGCTCTACAGCCAATAAGACAGCTATTTTGTCAACAATAGTCGATGGACTGTGGTGTGATATAGTGTATTACGCACACACACACACACACACATACGTACAAAGTTATAATCTTATAGAGGCAGTGCCAACTGTGACCAGGCAATGGAACTGCATTTATGTTTGCCTTGGCATGCAAGTTGCAAGTTGACAGCCATTTGTCTGGGCAAACACCTAGCCCTGTCAGCTTTTGGCTTAAAGCATTGACTGAGTGTAGCCAAAAGAATGTGCGTCAATTATAATTATATGTTTATGTTGTGTGTGGGTTCTTGTGTTGATAACTTTATAAGCCATTCCATACCGAACGGAAGTTCTAATTTAAAAATTTTGTTTTATTATTTTTGCAGAAGCTACAATCATGTCCCATTGTTTGCATCAATGAGCCGGATACGCACAGCACCAATACGGAAATATTGCAGACAACGCCGGAGAGCACATTAGAGAAGCCCAAAACAACAGCAGCGGCAACAGCAACAACAGTAGCAGCAGCAACAGTGACAAGTAGCAGCAACAATAGCAGCTGCATAACAATCAATGCAACACCAGCAACATCAACGACAACAACAGCAACAACAGCAGCAACAAGCAGCACAGCTGGCGTAACCAAGATAACAATTACCAGTGACAACAGCCAGAGCAACAACAACAACAACAACAACATTGTGCTCAGCAGCTACAGCAATAACAACAAAATCAGCAGCAGCAGCAACAACAAAATCATCAACAGCACCAGCAACAAAATCATCAGCAACAGCAACAATAACAACAGCTTGGTATCCATCACCAGCTTGAATAGTTGCAGCGATCTAAGCAACGGCAGCACAGCCACCCTTACGCTACACAGTAACAGCAGCAGCAACAGTTGCAGCCACAGCAGCAACAGTCGCCCGCATGGCAACAGCAGCGACACCTCCTCAGCTAATTTTCAGGAACGCTTTGATTTTGAACACTGGAAAAGCATTATAAGCGATTTTAGCTGTTTTAATAGTTTATATCGTTATTGGAATCAGTACAGTGGCAACGTCAGCAGCAACAATAACAACGGCAACAACAGCAGCAGCAACAACAACAACCTTAACAGCCAGTCACAGTTGGGCATCGATCATGCCGATGAGATCAACGGCCTGGGCACCGGCGCCAATTCATTTTATACACATAACATATTAGGTTATACATTTGGTTATCCCTTTGGCTTGAAAGAAGACGTCGTTGTCGATAACGACAACGTTAGTAGCAGCAGCGGCGGCGGCGCCAGCCACGCCTCCAACTATAAAAAGTCACACGGACTCAACGAGACGCCTCTGCAGAAGCACTACAGGCAGCAGCAGAAGAAGAAGATGCCCGTTTTCCGGGGTAGACGCGCCTGGTGTGGCTGCTTTAAGGTAAGTCGTTCGTAACTAGAGATGGTCATTATCGATTTACATATCGTTTAATAATATCGATCATTTTTTCTTAATCTATTACTTACGATAACTTTATATTAGAGACGGCAATCATCGATGTGCTACCTATCGATTGTTATCGATTGATTTAGCCAATGAAGTGAACGATTGAAATATGTGCAGCTTTTAGAAATATATGTAAATGATACTTCCAATAATTGTATACTAGAGATGACAAAACATCGATGTGTTACATAACGAAAGTTATCGATTGATACAGCCAAAAAAATCAATACTATCGATAGTTCTATTGAAAAATGTGCAGCTTTTAAAAATATATATACACTTAAAAGGTGGATTTCACAATTTCTTGTCGATAACACTATCGATAAAAAAAGGAAAAGCAACAATGAAAACTTTAATCTATCGATATTAACGCTAATGAACTAATTTGGTTTACACCAGCATTGATTGCAATGAAATGAATTGATAAATAATCGATACTTTCGATAACAACTGTCAACGGTTTTAGTATACCTAGCTGCAAACGTAACGTGCCGCAAATCGTGGCAACGCTTAACTACGTAAAGTATTACTCGTCATATCAATAGTTGGCTAAAAGTCACGTGCCAATTGTTAACATAGCCAAACCATTTGCCCACTTGTTTTGGTTACTTGCTAACCTGACCCATTTGGCTGTGCGGAAATTGGAGTCGAGCTTCGCTTTTGTGCTCAGCGATTTGCCATATCAAATTGTGCACAAAATTGCATAATTGACGAATATGCAAAATTGCAAAAAAAAAAAAAAAATAGGAAGATATTCAGAAAGACTTTGAAAAGGGTCACAATTTTGTAAGACAGGCAAATTGTCTCAGGTGCTTTTAACTTAGCAGCTAAACGAACTATGTCAAGTATGATTAGTTAACAGTTAGTTAATAGACGCCAGTCCGGAAGAAATTACAAAGAAAATTGAATGGAAAGCTTTTGAGCAAGTTAAGAGTAGACTAGAAATTGGTTCACTTTAACCTATTTACTATGAGAGCCGATTTCCCCGATTTCCAACAGGGTTTTTAAACATATTTGGAATTGCTCAAACTCATCTGCAATTGATTTGTTTACATTGATCAAAAAATGAACCACCATTTTTTAAAAATATTACGGCAACTTTCAACTTTTTTTTGAGAATGGAGAAGAGCTAAACAGTATATATTGGGCTTGTAAAATGTCCAAATACTCGTATTTTTCCACAGTTTTGAAACTAGAGCAACCCAACTTGGTATACATGTTGGTATACACAATCACACTTTTCGAGTTGCTTCGTCACTAGATTGCCGTCCACAGTGATATACTAAAGGCACACAAAGTGCTAAGATCTCTTGGGATTAAATTCATAAAAAAAATTAACTGAGAACAATACTGTTGGAAGCGTCAAGTTTAACCGACTGCTACTCTACGCCTAAAATACCCTCTGCCTCGTTTTTCTCCTCGCACTCGCAGCTAACAAGTATATCGATTACAACTTTTGATTTCAATTTCAAATACGAGTACAACTAACAAGGTTGGGCAATGGCTCAGTTCCTCACTTGGGCCACACACAGACACACAGCTCGTGGTGCAATTTGTAATTGGTTATGCACTGTTAACGGCTTCGAGGAGGAGCCACTGCACCACCAACACCACCACCACCTTCACCAAGTGGTGCCTCCAGTGTGTGCTGCTTGAGTGCGCCTTTGTTGCAATTTAAGATATCAGCACATTAAGTTTATTTTGTTTGTTAAATTTTAATACTATATTGAATAAGGAATCGTTCCAAATAATTGCTAAATCTATTCATTCTAAAAACAATTTACAACAAGTAAGAACGTTGCAGTCGGGCTCACCCAACTGCGATATACTCTGTTTTCTGTACGTATATTAAATTAAATTCTTTTAAAGACTACTTATATATATATATGCTACAAGCTATAAAATTCTTTCTACTAAGTGCAGAACGCTGCAAACGCCCAAAGCAGAGCGAGACGCGTACTTGTCAAAATGATCGCTCGTTTACTGGGGCGGGGTTGGGCGTGGCAAAATTTTTTTTCTCCAATTTATCGAAGAGTTCAAATGGAGTCATACTGCAAAATTTGGGGTTTCTAGCTATAATGGTGTAGGAGATACAGGTTAAGCTCATTTGCGGGGGCGGTAGTGGGCGTGGCATATTTTTTTTGGCAGGTCGGTCAAGGATGTGGTCAGAAGTATTTATGTCAAATTTGGTTACTCTAGTTGTAAAACTGTGGAAGATATAGGTTTTTGCGGTTTGTGGGGGAAGGGGTGGGGGTGGGGGAGAGATCTTGACACTTTGTCTTACTATGGAGCCACTGCACCACCAACACCACCACCACCGCCACCACCACCACCTTCACCAAGTGGTGCCTCCAGTGTGTGCTGCTTGAGTGCGCCTTTGTTGCAATTTAAGATATCAGCACATTAAGTTTATTTTGTTTGTTAAATTTTAATACTATATTGAATAAGGAATCGTTCCAAATAATTGCTAAATCTATTCATTCTAAAAACAATTTACAACAAGTAAGAACGTTGCAGTCGGGCTCACCCAACTGCGATATACTCTGTTTTCTGTACGTATATTAAATTAAATTCTTTTAAAGACTACTTATATATATATATGCTACAAGCTATAAAATTCTTTCTACTAAGTGCAGAACGCTGCAAACGCCCAAAGCAGAGCGAGACGCGTACTTGTCAAAATGATCGCTCGTTTACTGGGGCGGGGTTGGGCGTGGCAAAATTTTTTTTCTCCAATTTATCGAAGAGTTCAAATGGAGTCATACTGCAAAATTTGGGGTTTCTAGCTATAATGGTGTAGGAGATACAGGTTTAGCTCATTTGCGGGGGCGGTAGTGGGCGTGGCATATTTTTTTTGGCAGGTCGGTCAAGGATGTGGTCAGAAGTATTTATGTCAAATTTGGTTACTCTAGTTGTAAAACTGTGGAAGATATAGGTTTTTGCGGTTTGTGGGGGAAGGGGTGGGGGTGGGGGGGAGATCTTGACACTTTGTCTTACTATGGTATATACCAACATGTATACCAAGTTTGGTTGCTCTAGCTTCAAAACTGTGGAAAAAAGTTGCGTTCATACAGACGGACAGACAGACGGACGGACGGACATTTCACAAACCCAATAAACTCTTTTTTTCCATTTTGGAAAACAGAGTATAAAAATGAACTTGCATTTCACATTTTATAAAAGATCTATTTATCTAAAAATTTAAAAAGATAAATGAAAAGTCTGTAAAAAATAAAAAACTTGAAAATACAATAATTAAATTACTTAAAATAAAATTAAAATGCACTTTTTACAATTTATTAAGTTCTGTATAACGTTAAAATGATTATTCCCATAATATATATGTAAGTCTATCTTTTTGAACTAGGAATATAGTTTAATCAAATAAATTACTTTGAAAACAAGATAAGAATTTAAAAATTGCAGAATAACTGTTATTTTAACTTTTTATCAAAATAAAAGTAAAATGAACTGTTACGTTTTCGCTATAATTTTAAAAATCAAAAAAATAATTCGTAAGAATTTAAAAAAATTAATTTTTTTGTGGCTTTCAATAGATATGATCCGAATGTTTTAATCCATTTTATTAGAAGCAACTTTCTTAACAATGATTCATTTAGTTCAAATTTGATGTGATTTCAATTTGAATTTCAGGATGACGAACCGCCGGAGATATGTGTGGTGGAGGGTGCGTTCACGCTGCAAACGCTGACGCCAACGCAACCGATGCCAGCTGTAGATGAGTTGGACACAAAGTTTGCGGAGCTGGTGGAGGAACTGGATCTGACGGCGCCCAACAAGGAGGCGATGCTCAGTTTGCCAGCACAAAAGAAATGGCAAATCTATTGCTCACGCAAGCTGCCACTTGATGCAAATGATGGTCCAGATGCGGCAACAATAACACAGCCACCAACGGCCGAGCATTATATAGAGCGACTGAAGGACTTAGTTGTGCATGTGTCACTCTCACCGGAGGATTCACCCAGTCATGAGCTGAGCACACGGCTGGACAATCATGCTGCCTTTGTGGATGCATTGAAAACGGCATTGCGCACCTCAACGCACAGTTTTGTGCTACGTTTCGTGGAGCTGGATGGTCTGCCAGCATTGCTCAATCTGTTGCTCCAGCTGGACATACGGGTGGCAAATAGTTCACTTCACACAAGTCTCATTGGCTGCATCAAGGCGCTGATGAATAACTCAATGGGACGTGCCCATGTCCTGGCACATCCGACAGCAATTGATACAATTGCGCGTAGCTTGGCTGCGGATAATATACGCACCAAGATCTCCGCTTTGGAGATACTTGGCGCAGTCTGTTTGGTGCCGGGTGGTCATCGGAAAGTGCTCCAGGCGATGCTCAATTTTCAGGATTTTGCCACGGAACGCACACGTTTCCAAAGCATTGTCAATGATCTGGATCGTTCCACATATGCGTATCGTGATAATGTTAATCTCAAAACAGCGCTTATGTCCTTTGTCAATGCGGTGCTCAACTATGGTCCTGGCCAGGAGAATCTCGAGTTTCGTTTACATCTACGCTATGAATTCTTAATGCTTGGCATTCAGCCTGTCATTGATAAGCTGCGCACCCATGAAAACGAGACCTTGGACAGGCATTTGGTAAGTGTTGCATCTATGTTTTCAGAACTTTATAACTTGATCTTAATGATTGTGTGCTTTTGTTTTGCAGGACTTCTTTGAAATGGTGCGTGCCGAGGATGAGAAGGTCTTTGCCTCCCGTTTCAATGAAGAGCATGTGGACACCAAAAGCGCCGGCTCTATGTTTGAGCTGCTCCGTCGCAAGCTAAGCCACTCGCCCGCCTATCCGCACATGCTCTCTCTGCTGCAGCATATGCTCCTGTTGCCCTGTAAGTACACTGAAAACAAAAACATATCATTACAATTGAAAGCTGAAATTAATCCTTCAATTTGATCTTCTTATATGCCCGCAGATACGGGACACTGCACGGAGCATTGGCTGCTGATTGATCGCGTTGTGCAACAGATTGTTCTGCAGGTGGAACAGCGACCCAGCAGCGACCTCATTGCGGATCCCGATGATCCTACCAAGCAGCTGAAGTTGGCCAGCGAGTCACCCGTGCATGATCCGGATGTGGCTCCGTTGCACATTGATGTGAATAAGCTGGTGCGACTGCTTGTGAAGGAGGAGCAACTGACGCAGGCACGCAAGCGTGCCGATGAACTGGAACGCGAAAACTTTGACGTACAGTCGCGACTGGCCAAAAAGGAACAGGAGCATGATTTGCGCATGCAGGAGAAGGAGGATCTGGAGACAAGTTTAGCGCGCATGCGCGAACGCTTGGAAAAGGAGTCCGCACAACACTCGCAAGCCGTGCAGCGTGCCCAAACAGCCGAAATGAAGGCCGAGGATCTGCAGCATCGGCTCCAAACTGAACAGCAGGAACGTGCACGACTTGAGCGTCTTGTCACCGAGGGCAGCATACCCGATGATCAGAAGGTTGCCGGCTTAACAGGCTGCAATGGCGCCGTTTCACCACCACCACCACCGCCGCTCATGTTGAAGGCGGTGCCACCACCACCGCCGCCCATGGCACCTGCCATGTTGCCGCCACCACCGCCACCCTGTCCCGGCGCGCCTCCACCGCCGCCCAGCATGACGCCAGCAATGGGTAAGTTCAGCTGCAACTTTAACTTCCTTTAAATATATTTTTATGTATAAAAAAAAGTTGCTAATCCAATTGTTTTTATCCAGCTCCAGCACCACCCAAAGTGGAGTTGCCAAAGAAGAACGTGCCACAGCCAGCGAATCCTTTGAAGAGCTTCAACTGGTCCAAGCTGCCCGATGCCAAGCTACAGGGCACCGTCTGGAGCGAACTGGACGAGAGCAAACTTTACAACAACATGGAGCTCGAGTCCATTGACAAACTCTTCTCAGCCTATCAAAAGAACGGCGTCTCGGTAAGTTGCAAGTCTTTCAAAAACAAAGAAATAGTTGAAAGAGTTGAACGAGTAAATAGAAAAACAAAATTGAAATTCTTAAAAAAAATATGTATAAAATAATAAAAATATGCAGGTAAAACTTGTAAGAAAAAGTGTATTTTTAAAATATAAATTAAAGCTAAAATACAAGATACGATAGTTTAAGTCTTGAAATTAAGAACAGGCCTGATAGTCTTCCAATGATCAAAGTACATAATCGACCAGGAAACTAGAAAAAATCAACAAAAGAAAACATAACATTTTAATTTTTATTTTATTTATTCATTTAAGGTCGACTTATAATAGTCGACACAGGAATAAAGAATAAAACAATAGTTAAAATTAAAAATATTTTTAAAAGGAATTTAAAATTAAAATATAAATAAAAGAAAAATTTAAAAAAAAATTAATTGATTAATTAAATTTAAAAAAAAATAAAATTTAAAAAATAAAAATAAAAATGTACATATGAACATAAGTATAACACAGCCTGACTCCCTCCCTCTCTCTCTATATACTCTCTCTTCACGGTGCAGACCACCGATGGCTCCTATGAGGATCTGCGCGTAACGGGCAAGAACAAACAGAAGGTTCTTTCCGTCATCGATGGACGTCGTGCCCAAAACTGCACAATTTTGTTGAGCAAACTGAAGATGAGCGACATGGAGATATCGAAGTAAGCGGCAAATCAAATCAAACTAACCAAACATATCAATTAACATTGAGTTATTTTTATAGAGCCATCCTCTCCATGGATAGCAATGAGCAGCTGCAACTGGACATGGTCGAGCAGCTATTGAAATTCACGCCCTCAGCGGAGGAGCGTGCTCTGCTGGATGAGCACAGTGAGGACATTGAGTCGCTGGCACGTGCGGATCGTTTTCTCTATGAGATATCCAAGTGAGTAGCTTCGAATAACTTTAAGGGACTTAAAAAAAAGTCAACAAATCGATAACTACATATATTTTGTAAATAATAATAATTATGTTTGTATATGTAGACTGTTTCGAAATTCTTTGTTGAATTAATTCCGCACAAAAGTATATAGCATACTTTTTGGAGTAAAATACAAATTCGAGACGTTTATTAAAGTGCAATTTAAAGCAGGCCTTTATGTCCAATATAATAGATCTAAAATTCGATTGAATATGTATGTTCTTTGATAGACTTTAGTTTCCTTGCAAAAAAACTGAGGCTATAACACATTTCTGATTCCAATCAAACCATGCGGTTTCGATAACATAAAAACAGCTTATTCCGTTATCTTACTAAACATTCGTCTTCAAAAAAAATTTGACTTCGAAACTGGAAAACAAATTGAATGCACCTGAATAAGGAAAAACATCTTCATTTTTTTTTAAAACCGAATTTACAAAAACAAAGACGATTCGGAATGAAGAAACTCGGAAACGGAAACAGCTTCTCTGGATTAGTCAAAACGCAGCAAATTGTTTGTAAAATCAGAAAGTCGAACAACTCAATAAATAACTGAATTCTGATTAGAAACAATAACTTTTATAACTCGATTAATCGAAACATTATCGACTAAATTGTTTGTAAAATCAAAGAGTCGCATACATTAAAAAATAATTGAATTTGAATTGGAAACAATGATTCTTTGCAACTAGATTAATCGAAACATTATCGATTAAATTGCTTGTGAAATTAAAAAGTTGCACAAATCGATATTTACATAATTGCAAACATTACTAATCCACAGAATTCCGCACTACGAGCAGCGTTTGAAGAGCTTGCACTATAAGAAGCGCTTCATGATAACGGTGAATGATCTAATACCAAGGATCACCAGCGTCATGGAGGCATCCAGGGAGGTGGCACGATCCCGGCGATTGCGCAAACTGCTCGAGCTCGTCCTGGCGCTGGGTAAGTATATTTGCTAAAGAAATATTCCAACAGTTTTGAAAATGTTGAATACCCTGTCACAGGCAACTATATGAATCGTGGAGCTCGAGGTAATGCCTCTGGATTTAGGCTGGCTTCATTGAACCGGCTGGCCGATACAAAGTCAAGTGCGGCAAAGGGTACCACGCTGCTGCATTATTTGGTGCAGGTGATTGAGAAGAAGTTCAAGGATCTGCTCAAACTGGAGGATGATATACCGCATGTGCGTGAGGCGTCCAAGGTATCGCTCGGGGAGATGGATAAGGATATACAGATGCTGCGCACTGGCTTAGCAGATGTGGCACGTGAGATTGAGTTCCATCGTAGCTCGGGACCCGCACAGCAGGGCGATCGTTTTCTGCCCGTTATGCGGGAGTTTCATGCTCAGGCCTCGGTGCGTTTTGCTGAGCTGGAGGATAAATTCCAGGACATGAAGACGCGCTTTGATCGCGCCGTACGTCTGTTTGGCGAGGATGGCTCCGTTTTGCAGCCGGATGAATTCTTTGGCATCTTTGATTCATTTTTGGCCGCCTTTGCGGAGGCGCGACACGATAACGAAAGCTTCCGACGACGCCAGGAGGAGGAGGAGAAGCGCGCCAAACAGGAAGCAGAGCTTAAAAAACGCACCATCGAGCGTAAAAATAAAACCGGTCTCATGAGCAGCGTTGCTCGCAATCTTGGCCTCAAGTCCTCAGCGCACAATGGCAGCTCCAATGCCAATGGCAGCGATGCCAGCGCCAAAAGCGACAACAAGGGTGAGTTCGATGATCTGATCTCGGCGTTGCGCACCGGCGATGTCTTTGGCGAGGATATGGCCAAATTTAAGCGTTCACGCAAGGCGCGTGTGCTCAATGGCGGCGCTGCCGTTGCCGGTCCCGGCCAGACCTCACCGCCCCGCCATGGCAGTCTGCAGCGGGAGGAGAGCGGACGGGAACGCGAACGCACCGTGCGGCGTCAGTAGGAACCCCACATCAACATCCACTTATTATAACATATTCTTTTCCCAAGTGCGCGCTAGTATTTCCTTTTTTTTATAATTTTCCGCTATTTTCAGGCGTGTTCCGAATTTCACTTGCGTTTCAAATTCACTAAAATAGTTTTTAGAAACATCTAAAAAACTTTTTGATTCCAAGCACTTCCAAAATAAGCATGCGAAATACTTTTTGAATAGACATTCTTGCGAAATGAATTCGATTGTGAAATTTAGAACAGACTTTGTTTCATAATCATGTTAGTCATAGCAAGTGTTTCTTTTTTTTGTAATTATTTATATGTACTACTATTTACATACCTTATACATTATCACTTAAAGAATCAGCTAAATGCAAGCGTGAAACCAAATTTTTTTACAAAAAAAAAAGAAAAAATATTATTAAAACTTGAAAACCTAAAAAAAAAAAAATAAACAAATGAAAACAATGAAATCCTCTAAATGTAATTTGTAAACTTATGAAATGTTATAAAACTTTTCAAATTGTATTTGTATTGCATTGTTCAACATTATATATAGATATTGCGGCATACCTAACCTAACTGTAAACATATATATACATATATATATATATATATATGTATGATAGTGCTCTATAAAAGAAAAAAGAAAAAATTTTGTCAAATAGACGTTATAAATTTTGCAATGCTCAGCAGCAACATGAATCTAAAAGTAAAACAAAATAAAAAACCATATAAACATAAAGCTTATAAACAAATATATAGTTGATGTAGTAACTATATAGTAACAGAAATAACAAGAACAACAACAACAACAAAAAGAACCAGAATGAGTTTGAGGCACCTGCGGCCTGCCATATAAAAGTCATGTTCATTATTAACAATTATATTATTATTATTACTATTATTATTATTATGATATACTATATGTATTATGTATTATCTTCTATTTTTTTTAGCACGAATCTCGCTAAATTTATATATATATATATATAATATGCACTCTACAAGTTTTTACAATTTACAAAAAGAAACATAATATTATAACAATTATTAATAAATACTTTAATACGAATTTGATGGCGTATGTTGCCACAAATGGAGTTCAACTAAAAACTAAACATCAAATCGTTTATCGAACATTATGAATATGATATATGCGTAGGCTATATGAAATTCAAATAAAAATTTAATTATTGAAAATTGCAAAAATAAATAAAGAGCAAAAAGTATTGAAATTATATAAAAAATAGAAACTGTTTCCGATTTCTTTATCACGTGCCTGGCTCATCCTGCTGCTCCTGCTCCTCTTCCAGCCACTTGTGAACCTTTAGCCTGTCAGCTACATTGGCTGTGCTTAAACGCTCCTCGAATAGCTCATACGAGATGCTCTGGCGTGTGCCAAATGCCAACTCCTCCAGCTGCTGCAGTTCCGTTTCGCTGCTCTGTGGATGGACATTGGCGACACCGTCCGAGGGCGGCACACTGTCTAGCAGACACTTCATGGCTTTCCGGAAATCGGAGCGTTCTATGTGGCCACAACGTTGTGTGTCAAACATCTGGGATAGCAGGCGCAGCTTCTGGGCACGTCCATCAAGTCGCTGATGTGGCACATGATCAAATTGTGGCACCAAAAATATAGCACAGGTGCGCACAAAATGGCCAAAATCAATGCGATCAACCGTTGCTCGATCCCGTTGCCCATTCATGCAACGCTCTCTAGGTGCAAAGAAACCATCGATTATTTGACGATGCAGCGGATTCTGTTGCAGCTGTGGTATGCGCAACAGCTCCGTCGGTGTCAGATATCCGAGCTGACGTCGATCTAGCGCCTTAAAGCGCATATGCAGCTGATCCAGCTGCTCTGTGGAAAGCCCAGTGGCCTCCTGATGCGCCGTTAGCTCCGCAGCACTCAGCTGCTGGCTGGACGTCAGGCCCATCGTGTCTTTTTCTTATACAATTTCTACACCTAATAACTCGGGATACGTAACACCCTTTTGCCCGCCTGTGTATCCGCCTAGTATAATGTATTTTTTTTGTTGATTTTGACAACGAATCCGAAGCTGCGTTTGTGTGTGGCTCAGCAACAACAACTCAAACAGTGCCCAAAACAAGATTCAATATCAACCACAATCCATTCACCAACTTGCCACCTATCCTCATCGTTAATTATTGCATACTTTTGCGGGCCATGCATTTAGCCAGTACACAAACCTGTTTTTATGTTTTTTTTTTTGTTTAATTTTATATTTTATTTAAACAAGTTTTCTGCTACATTTAGTGGAAACTAAGTCTAGTTTTACATTCGATCAACCTTAAAATTACTTTTAAAGGTTCATTCAAGTGTAATTTTCTCCTGATTTACGTTCAACTAATATATAAAAGTAAAAAAACCTTAACCTCATTAAACATATGAATATTTCACCGATTTTAGGAATATTCATCCGTTTGGCTGATTCATTCATGCAACTTTTTTGTTTTAGTTTTTCTTAAAACTCAGTTTAGTTTCAGTTTACAGCTCAAGCCGAAATACCCTCAAAGGGCGAAAAAATGGTGGAAAACGAATTTCTATTCTATTTTCACAGTCAAAATAAATTCAAGGGGCGAAAAACTAATGGAAAACGAATTTCTGTTCGCCTCTTATTTTTCACAGTCAAATTAGAACTTTCACAGCTGATTTCTAAATATTCTAAATACTATTTAATGATGTGCGTGATGCTAATTATTTGTTTTTCAACTACAAAACTTGAGGTAAACAAATAAATAATAAGATTAGCTACAAATTAAATAAGTTAAATAAATAAATATAATAAATTATAACCAGCACGTGGACAAGTTGTACCTGCATGCCGCCCCACAGCCAATGCTCGTGGATAAGTCCTCGGTGCATTTTGGATTCCGCTAAGCAGATGTATCTTATCACTGATTCTGGATCTGATTTGCATTTTAAACTTTAGAAAAAAGCAAAAAATAACAACTATTTTCGGGTAGCCATAGACAGAGGCTACTATTTGACCTGGCAGATATGTTTTTCATATAAAGCTCCATCATTCACCATTCGCACTCAATATTGGTGAGTTTAGTTGAAATATCTTTAAAAACAAAATTGTTTTTCATGCAACTATTTCTTATACCTTTCTTTTCGACTTAATAATGGCTGATTTAAGTTGGTGTTGATCAAGAATATACATTTATAACTTCTATTTGTATGGGCAGCAGCCAATAAAAAGACATTTAAGGTAGTATTCTTTTCAAGTATTTCTAGTGGCTATCAAAAGGATTTCAACCTACTGATCAACTGAGTTTTATAGAGAGCTCGTGATCAAAGCATTGCCGGATGGATGACTATAGACGAGGCGAGTCGAATCTGTTGTTGTCTGCTTGTGTTCTTTACCTAACGAGATAAGCCTAATACCGATTGATAACGACGCGGCAGTAATGACACTGTTGCTTTGAAGCACTTTCCCTCCACAGAGCAGCCTCTTGCCCCTAAATGTATTCTTAATAAAGCCTCTTATCAATGTCTATAAATTTTGGCCAAGTTATCTGCGCACGGCTCTAACATAATAAGAAAGAAAAAAACAGCAGCAGCGGCTGAACATTATCTAACTGATGCAGGGCTCGTTTTAACCAGTTTCCAGTTAAGTATCAGTTTACTTACAAGCTTACCCACTATGCAGTATCTAATAAGATAGTGAGTACGCCAACTGGGCTTCTTTGGACCCGATAAGGTCGCGGACGTGACATCAAATCCCAATCCGAATCCGAATTCAAATTCAAATCAAAATCAAAGGCAGCGGGCAATAGACAATGGGTTAACCGATGAAAGATCAACCGCAATTGCGGCTTCTTGTTAATAAACGCAAAAAGTTATTATACTCTGTTTACAATAGATAAAATAGTATATTAGTGTATGTATTTGTATTAGGGAAGTAAATAATCATGAGCTAAAGATTAGTTCGTTTATCAATTTAGTAAACTTACAAACGATATGAAATCAATTAATTTTTGTTTCAAATATAAAAAAAAATAGATATATTATAAATATTAAACAAAGCAAACAATTTAAATAAAAATATGATTATATACATGTTTTTTTATTATCAACAAAAACAACACTCCATCTTTTTTTAAAACGTTTTTTGATAATTTTTAACATTCTTCCTGTAACATTCTTCCCGCATTCTGCTTGCTCGATCTTTTGTGAAAAATATCGATGATTGATAGTTCTAGCAACCCAAAAAGCATTGATAACGTGCACTCCTTTGGTTGCCCAAAAATCGATAAGTCGATTTATTTACTACCCAAGTATATAGTATATTCTGTCAGACTATATGAATTATTTTTTATCATTTTCAGTATTGTGTTTAAGAGAATAAACTTTACTTTGAGCTTCCATTTAGAATCTAAGTATTATAATAAAATTAATAATAATAATAAAATTCAATATTATTAAACTGATAACAAAGTGTATTGCAGTCGGCAGCTTCCGCCTACAATGTTGTTACCAGGTTTCTATTCATTTGCCAAATTGGCAACTAGCCCGATTTTCAAATCTCCAAATTAGCCCGCAAAATGGTTAAGATCACGTTTAAGCTATAAAAACAAAAAAAAATAGCCGTTAATCGCGTGCGGTTTCAGGGTCGTCGGGGTTGCCGGGGGGTGGTCAGTTGGGCGGATGGGCGTTGAAGATTAGCTGGAAATTGCTGCTCTTTGTTCAAGTCATTGCACTCCAAATGTAACGGTTAAATGACGCATGCTTTAAGCTCAGCTCGAATACAAAATTGAACGCTATTTCCTATCTAACGATACTTCAACGATCTCGAGTTATTATTAACGATCTTAAGCAGCTATTTGTATATGTAATTAATATATTTATCAAATATAAACCTAACGGCAGTTACCAATTGACTTTATGATCTTTTATGTCGAATTAAGTGAGAAAATAAAGTGATCCGTAAAGAGAAAAGTTGAAGCTAACTGTTTCATGAAGATAAAAAGCTGATTAACATAAAAAATAAACATCAAATTTTATCCTATTCTATGCATTCATTATAAATTATACATTTTGTTGTCCGAAACATTCAAGATACAATGCTGGAAATAGCTATTATCAGATAAGCAATGAATTAATTGTGATTTTTACTCATTTAATTTCCAAAACATAACAAAATTGTAAAACTATGGATAATATCGATTATAAGTTATTGACAATTTCTGTCTTTTCTTTTGTTGTTTCAACTTTTATTGTGCCTTATAATTTCCCACTTTTCGTAAACAGTCCCTAACTTATTTATGATTTTGCTCGATGATACCATTAGTTGCAGCTACAATAATCGAAACTATCGAGTAGTGGTTGTATCGATAGACTTTTATCTTGGGTAATTATGTAAATACTTGCATATTTTTATCGTGTTGTACTACAAATAACACGTTGACATTAAAACTTAACTCAAATTAATTGCTTGCCAAATAAATTGATTAAATACAAATAAGGAAACCATTTTATTCAGATAGCAAGCTTACATATATATTTATATAATACTATGCAAACAATACTGATAGAGTATAAGGGCTTCGATACATCTCAAATATGTATGTAGGTATGTGTTTATTTTAAAGATTTATTTTTTTGGTTATACTGTCAAATCACATGACTAAAAAGTTCATGACGCAAGTCTTATTTGAATATAAGTATATATATGTATTTACCTACGTATGTCTATATATATATGGTTCTGATAGATAGATAGTGAAACTGATGATAACAGAGGTTCATAAGGTTAATGGATTATTGTTAAAAGATTTATTTGGTTTGTGAGGCAGGTTAATCAGAATGTTCTTGTTTATTTTGAATAAATCATTTTATTTATTATAAAAATATACTTTACTTTTAATGAGACTCTCTAAATATACAATTCTCTTTTAAATTATCCGCACTCATTATCATTAATAAACTTTTCTCAGGAGATACTTTAAATTGGTGGTTTACGGTTGAGTTTCCAGTATTTCATCATATCAGTTTTAATCGCGATGGTACTTAAATGTTTGTTTACATATTTTGTATACATAAGTATATAATATTTATACATGTTTACGTATTTATTTACTTGGGGCTTAACACAGTTCTGTTGAACTATTAAGAATGTTGTAGGTAAGCATCACATTAGTAAGATATCTATACCATTCCATGAGTTCTCATGCCATGCGATATATGTTTACAATCTAACTGGGTATTATCCAACTGAAAAACCAGATTACCGTTTGTTTTTGCCACTTGCCTACGTTTTCCTTGTCACCATTAAAACCATTCAAAGTTCGCATCCTAACTATCTATAATAACTAGTATCTGGAGCACACTGAGCAAAATAATATTATACAAAAATTAAATGTAATTTGTATTTTATAGAATGTATATATTATATTACTATACTTAAGTATATTTAATATTGTTTTTATATATTAGAAAATAGAAGTAGATAATAATTATAATCGCACCTGTTCCAATTCCGATCTGAATTCCAGCAACCGTTTAATCAGTGGAACAGAGTGGAATGAAACATATTCAGATATTCAAGAGTGCAAAACGGTTGCTTCATAGAATCAAAAGAAAACAAATAGTTTCATATTTCCATAGGGTGTGCAATAGTGAACGCAAGAAAATTAAGGTGAAGAACCCGTTACCTGGCAATAAATGAATCGTTTTTATTCTCAGAAACGGTTTGTTTAAAAAAAAAACGTTGTAGGTAATTTATTTTTCATAAATTTAACTTTGGACAAAGCGAATAAATGTAAAAAATCCCCAAATAAAATCGAAAAAAAAAAGAGTATTGATTTACAGATGTAAATAAAAGAAAACCAGACACTCCATAATATAAAAATTTGAGTTCGGATTGACAAATTAAATGTGGGTTCTTAATATCCAAATCATATTCGAAAATGGGAGTACATCTGAATACAACATATACAAACATACATATACAAATAATATTTGAAGCATTCGGTCAAAGTATTCGGATTTGGAATTATTTGCTTTTTTGAATTTTAACAAGTAAGAACGTTGCAGTCGAGCTCACCCGACTGCGATATACTCTGTTTTCTGTACGTAAAAATTTTTTTCTCCAATCTGTTGAAGAGTTCAAATGGAGTCATACTGCAAAATTTGGGGTTTCTAGCTATAAGGGTGTAGGAGATACAGGTTTAGCTCATTTGCGGGGGTGGTAGTGGGCGTGGCATATTTTTTTTGGCAGGTCGGTCAAGGGTGTGGTCACTAGTCTTTATGTCAAATTTGGTTACTCTAGCTGTAAAACTGTGGAAGATATAGGTTTTTGCGGCTTGTGGGGGAAGGGGTGGGGGTGGGGGGGAGATCTTGACACTTTGTCTGCCTATGGTATATACCAACATGTATACCAAGTTTGGATGCTCTAGCTTCAAAATTGTGGAAAAAACCTGCGTTCATACAGACAGACGGACAGACGGACATTTCACAAACCCAATATACTCTTTTTTTCCATTTTGGAAAACAGAGTATAAAAATCGATGAAAAATTGTTTTTAAAAAATTTTACTTTTTCGACTGTGGATTGAGATGAATTCGAACGTAAGTTGCCTTAAAAAATAAAAAACGTTTGCTATTTTATTTGAAAAATGCAATACAAAATCGAATACGATTCGAAATGAAAAGTTTGCGGAAGTGAGAACAGCCTGACTATTTAAAACCAGGTACACGAACCAATTTCAGCAAAGAAACCGCTATAAAAAGTTCAACATAATAAAAAGAAATCATTTGACCTCAGATGTGAACAGTTTTGTTTACTTTTTTGAATATAGATACATATACATAATATGTATCAGACATCTGATGTATCAATTCGGGGAACTATACTAGATGTGAAAGCTCATTTATTTATCTTGTGTGTGGGTATCATAAAGCAAATGCGTTGGCACCTTAATGTGTCACTTGGTAATCAGATAAGGCAAAGACTTGACGGTTATCAGAGTCCTGGCACGAGCGTTCAGCAGCGAGAGAGCGAGAAATATAAAGGCGAAGAGCAAAAATTAAGAGACAGAGAGAGAAAGAGAGTGAGATTTGCTCAGTTTGCTGATTGGGAAGACGACGACGACGACGCTGTCGGGCAGCATCTTCGATGTCCGTCAACAGCAACAACAACAGCAATGACGACAACGACGACGACGATCAAGACACCGATGCCGATGCTGATGCCGATGCCGATGCCGATGCCGACGCACACTGGCTCAAAGAACATTAACTGTGGCTAAAATCCAAGTGATCATGAAGTGGTAGGGTGCAAATACTATTGGTATTGCTTAGAGAACTGTTTCAAGTTTCTAAAAATGTTTACATTTTATCATAGCTGCCAGTTATTAGCTGGGTCATTTTAGCATTTGGAAAAAAAATGTGATAATTTTGTATATATGTAAAATGTATCTTTAGAATTAAATAATATCCAAATGGTTCATTTTATTTAAAATGGTTGGGCTTATATTGAAAAAGTTGTCGGTTCCAAGAAAATGTATAGCTTTTTTAATTTCTAACAGTTTACAAAAACTGTTTTTAAAGCACTTTATCGCTCGAGATAAATTCCGTAAGTGTCTCTAACTACCTGATTCTGCCACAAATTTTATAACAACTTAAAAAAAAATCGAGTGCAGCAAAAACACAATTTCTGATCAATCTTTTCTATGGAAGCTAAATAATCTACCCATCTGACTTATATTTGACCAATAAGTGCAAAGCTTTGAATAAAGTTTTTTTTTTACCACAATTTAGTTTTCTATCTTTCTGTCATTTTGTCAACACATGCATATTATGTACATAGAATAACAGAATAAAATCTTATAGGCCTAACAATAAGCTCCAAACATTTGATACATGCAGTTAATACTTTCGGATATATTGAATTATTATTATTGAGTTACTTTTTTAAAATTTTTAATTAGAATTTAATTTGAAAAATTAAAATTAATAATTATCAAGATTTTATTTTTGTTTCTTACCAAGATCTTGCATTTGGATGTCTCTTAAAGCGTGAAAATTCATTACCACATGTCAATAGGTTCATAATATATGATTTTTGTAATGAAAAATTTCAGGTTGAAGCACTGTGCGACGACGCCGATGCCGACGCGAGCGTCAGCGTCAGCAGCAGATGCGGCTACAATGACATTGTGGCCGATTCGTGCGCACAGTTGCTGCTTAACGCTGCTCGCAAACAGTTCAGTTCAGTTCCGTTTCGTTTCGTAACGTTCCGTAGTGGTTCAAATCAGTTCAGCGCAGAACAATCGATAGAAAGCTAATCGCTTATCGATAATGCCAAAGACCGGTCGTCACGTATACGTCGCATGGTTGTTGTTTGTGGTCTAAAGTTCAAATTAGATCCTTATAAGCCAAAAATCCAAACTGGTAATCAGCTTGAACTGGCTTTAGAAGCAGAAGAAGAAACTGCAGCTAAAGCAACCTTGAAGGAAAGTTGACCAAAAGAACAGCAGACAACATAACAACAACAATATTGATATTAAAGTTGAAGCAAGATTTCAAGAATATTGCCCGAGTTGCAAATAATTATTGCAGGCACTGTTGTAATGG
The DNA here is from genome assembly GCA_949708635.1 of Hirtodrosophila cameraria. Taxonomy (NCBI): domain Eukaryota; kingdom Metazoa; phylum Arthropoda; class Insecta; order Diptera; family Drosophilidae; genus Hirtodrosophila; species Hirtodrosophila cameraria. The sequence continues at coordinate 11,315,688 of OX453090.1, forward strand.
TGCACTGGCGAGTGGCAGAGACTTTTGAGAGCGGCTGCGAGGATCACAAACTCTGTCTCAGCCAGCAGCGATACGAGTATACGCAAAGTCAGCACGAGCAGCAGCACCAGCAGCAGCGACAGCAGCAGCGCCAGCAGAGATAGAATTTTGTTTTTCAAAAGTCAACTAGTTAAATAATATAAATAAATAAATAAATAACGACAAAATAAAAGTAATATCCGCATTAGCATTGATTGCGAATTGTGCCAAAAAGTGCATTCAACTTGCCACAAAAGTAAAAGAGGCACAAAACAAATAAAAAAACGCATCGCAGCAGCAGCGCTGCATTTATATGCCAACGATCTCGTTCTCAGCAGCAGCAGCAACAACAACAGCCAAATAGAAATACAAAATAATCAAAACATTTCGCCAGCAACAAAAACAACAACAACAAAACGCGCGTGCAAAAATATTGCGTTGAAACATTTTTTCAAATTTTTTTTGTTTTGTTCTTCGCGAGTGTTTTGTTTTTCCTTTTATTTTGCTTGTTGTTTTTGCAAATGTGAAAACGAAAACGACAGCAACAAAACTTCGAGAGAAACCAAAAGAGAGAGAGAGAGCGAGGGAGCGAGACAGCAACATTTCAAGTAAGTCAAGAATGAACATGAAGAAAAACAAATACATATAAATAAAACATAAACATAAACATGTTTCAGTTGCTTTCGTCGTTTCTTTATTCCTATTGTCTATGTGCTATAAATAAAGTGGCTTGTGCGGAAAGGGCTAGGAACGGCATGGTGAAGGGGATCTGACAAAAGGTGAGAGGGGTCAGGGTTTAGCATTAGTTGGCACAATTTAGCAGCGATTGCCAACTGAAGTAAACAAAACATTTGAAACATTTGGAATTGGTACACTTGGAAATGAAACAGCCAGTCAGATAGGAGCTAGCAGACACTTGGCAAAGCAAATGTGGAAAGTGTGTCTGTCAATGCAGCAAGGATTATTTGGGTCAATAACCACGTGCGTAATCAAATTTACAAAAAGAGGGGGTATTAAACCGATAAACATGCTTACAACAGTAATGAAATTTCTAGAAATTTGTAGAAATATATATTTGATCTAATTGGGTTTTTTCAGGGCTTTCCTCAATTCTTGTCTGCCCAATATTCTGTTTTTTTATTTTTATTTTCAGCACCCCTAGTTAATTCGTATTACTTATTTTTCAATCTTTAGTTTTAACTTGTTTTCATAAAATTTATAAATTTCTAGAATTTTAAATTTGTCTGCGCATATTCGACTTAATCAAAGGGTGTCCACGTTTACGTTTTGACTACGCCCCTGTTGAGAATTTGATGAAATGAAATTCTCTACTCAAACATTTTTCAAACATTCAACAAGACACTTCTTCAAAACTTTCAAATAAGTTGCCCTGTTCAAAAGTGATGCTTACATACTTTGGTATTTCATAATAATTGAATTTAAATTAGTTTTATAAAATGGAAATTGCTTTATGACAAGCTTAATAGCTGCTTTTATTTATATTTTATCATATGCTATTTTTAATATTAATCAAATTATAAATAATATCACAGTGATTTACAATCAATAATAAAAACAAATCAACATTAATAGAAATTTATTGATATAAAATAAATATATATAAAAATCTACAAATAACAAAAAAAAAATAAAACATAAAATAAAAACAAAAACAAACAAATTTAAACCAAACAAAACAGAAATCGTTGGCAGCGACATTATCATATTGCTTTTTGGTTTCTATATATAGAATTTAGATTTTTTCGTATATTTCTTACGTAGTCCAGCTAAGCGACAACAACAACAACAACAGCAAGTTGAAAATAATCAAAATATGTGTACGCATAGAAAAAGACACAATAAGAAAATAATAAATAAACGAAAAATAACAAGAACATCAATGCTGAGTTCCAATTATTGTCGAATGCCTACGTGACCAAACAAAAACTGCGAATAACTGCGAATAACGTATAGCGAGTTTAACAGTAACGAGTAAAAAGTAAAAAGTCACTCACATGAGGTCCAAACGTGTTCAAACAGGAACTGCCAGTAGCGAGTAAAAAGGAACGGCTAGCACGAAACAAGTAATAAGAGACGAGTATTAAGAAGCAGGTAACAAGAAACGAATAATAAGAAACGAGTGATAAAAAAAAAGGTAAAAAGAGAATTAAGGAACGGGAATTTAAAAATGAGAGTTAAGATACGAGTTATAAGAAACGAGTAAGAAGAAAAGGGTAATAAGAAACAAGTAATAAGAATCGAGTAACCATAAACGAGAAATGAGAAACAAGTAGCAATAAACGAGTAATAAGAAACGAGCTATAATAAACCAATAATAAGAAAAGAGAATGAAAACAAACGAGAATTAAGGTACGAGTAATAAGAAACGAATAATAAGCAGTGACTTATAAGAAACAAGTAACAAAAAACCATTAATAAGAAACGAGTATTAAGAAACGAATTATAAACAAATAGTTATATAGTTATAACAAAGGGTAAGGGAAACAAGTAATAATAAACGAGCTATAAGAAGAAGCGAGTAATAAAAAAACGAGTAATAAAAACTGAAGCTGTAAATAACAAGTAACAAGAAGCCAGTAATGCGTATTAAGTAAAAAGTAACGAGTAGCGAGTGTTGGGAAAGGTCGATGTGGCCAAACAGAAGGTGTGAGTAACAAGTAGCCTGTAGCGAGTAAACTTAGATGAGCTCGAATTGAACTATTGTTAATATTTAAATAGATGCTATGTAGGGGCATAAAGTAGCGAGTAACAAGCTCGTAGCTAATAACCCGTAACGATTAAGCAGTAATAAACACGAAGCAACGAGTAAGACTTGTGAGTGGATAGCAATGAGTTAAAAGCCACTCAACATCTGAATCAGCAACGATCTCAAACAATCTTTTAAAGCAATTTGGCTAGTGTCTCTACTGCCCTCCTCCCTCCACCCACCGCTCATGCACCATACCCCCGCTCGCTGCCTGACGCCAGTTCCCTTTGAAAACGATGCGTAATTAAGTCAATCAAAAAGCGACGACGCCAACAAATTTCATGTGCTATTCCGAGACTCACAATTAAGTGGCACTGCGATCAATTAATGCATTAATGTTGTTCCCACAACCCGTTCTCCCTCATCCTCTCGACCCCTATACATATATACATATGATATATGTAACATACATACATATATGGAGAGATATGTGTCTCTCCTATAAACAAGGTTTACAATTACATCGCCTAACTTCAAACTAGGCCACCTTTCAAGTTATTCGCTTCGTTTATTTTTTCTAGCCCCACAATTAGACGCAATTGTCTTATATACATATATCAGTAAAGGTTCTTATTTCTTTTTATCAGTTTATAGGCAATTGATGTTGTATGCGACAAACATACATTCTTAAAGATAAAACATATGTGCGTAGAGCAATAGCAGACAAGAATGTCAAAATATCAATTAAATGTTATGAAATTCTTTCATAAAAAATCTGTGTAAAATTATATATCTACTTGATATCGAAACTAGCTATTTAAAATTTAGAAATCCGTTTTAAACAGACTTGAATTTGTGTTCAATGCTCTCGTTTTTAACTGTTGACAAGATTTTGCGGAATGAATTCACTTGCATTTGATTAAGCATTGAATAAACTTTTTATGGATATCCTTAGCTTAATAATAATAACTAAATTTTTGCATAAATTGTTGCCTAAAGTGAATATAGGAACCGCTCTCAAAATTAATAATATTCGAACATAACTTTTAAATCATTTGCTATATTGTTCAAAAATTAAAATACAATATTCAAAAACGCTCGTTTTTATTTGACTTTCGGTGATTTTGGTTTTGAACAGCTCCACGATACTTTTCTTATCGACATGTTCCATTTCCATTTTGTTTTAAAGAGCTTTACGTTACTTTTCTTATCGATATGTTCCATTTCCATTATGTTTTTGCGTTTGAAGAGCTCCACGTTACTTTTCTTATCGATATGTTCCATTTCCATTATATTTTTGGGTTTGAAGAGCTCCACGTTACTTTTCTTATCGATATTTTTCATTTCCATTCTGTTTTTGGTTTTGAAGAGCCCCATCATACTTTTCTTAACGATATGTTCCATTTCCAATTTGTTTTTGGTTTTGAATAGCTCTATCATACTTTTGTTATCGATATGTTCCATTTCCATTTTGTTCTCAATACCGGGACAGCTATTTTTTTTTTTTTATTAATTTTTGAAACTATGGGAAAATTTCATTTATATTTTCATTTGTATTCGTATTTTTTTTTTTAAATGCTTGGAAAAGGGAACAGGCCTGTATATTAAAATGGACTTTGGGCATATTTTATATTTGGTTTTTTTTTTTTACATTTTAATTGTTTTTGTTTTCTTTTTATTACAATTGCATGTGAATTTCTTGTGGCGATTTATAAGCTTTTTACTTTGTGTACTTTTAGTAAGATTTTCAGTTGGAGGATAGTTTATGTTGTCGTTTTGGGATCATGTGAGACAGGGCTATAAATTTGGCTAGCTAAAAATGTGAGGAATCTTAGAATTTGTTTACAATTTAGTTGATATTTACATGAGCTTAAGCACACTACGAAATTATGGCCAAGTTTGTTGTTTTGAGCCAATTTGTTTTATGGTAACGCCCTTGTAACTCATTTCGAAATCTGAAATGCAACTCAACTGCAGCTGATAAGCTGCGCAAAAGTGAATTCATTTTATTTCATTACCTAAATCATATTTCAGTTTATACTATATGTATAATATTATATAGATCTTTAGCTGCTTATCGCTCAGGCCTGATAAGAGGATGCTGTGCTGTCTTTTGGCCTGATTGCAATTCCTTTTTTTTGCATTTGTGATTGATGATGACGCATGCAACTGCCTTTGCTCTGCTCTTATTCATATTCATATTCGTATTCACATTCATATTCGTTTTCATGTTCTTATTCTTATTCTTCAACGATTGTGTTATCATATTCAAAACAATTTTTTATGGTTTATTCATTTGCTTTTTGGCTTTAAGCTACTTAACAACACGCAATGCAGGCCACAATCTTTACAACGCTGCGTCAGGGTCGCCAGTCGAGTTTTTGTATTTTTTTTTTTTTTAATTTATATTATTTACTTTAATTGTCAAAAGTGCTGATTAAACGTTTTGGCAAACGCTTGCGCTTGAAACCCTAGCTGAAGGTCCGATATTTAAGCTAAATTGCAATCCAGACATTTGCATGAAAAGCTATTTCCCAAGATAACGCAACTAAAACAAAAACCAGCAAGAAATCTACTTTCAGGCTGTCGAAGTTTGAATACACTTGAACTTTTTTTTTTTTTTTAATTCTGATCAAATTTGAATATATTTGACTTATCTGGGAACTCAAAAAAAAAGTTTTTTTCGACCAATCCTGATCAAGTGTGTTAGTGTTGAAACTTGCGGAAATTGAAGATATTTTGATATGAAAAATTAAATATAAAATATTCAGTTGGTAAACATTCATTTACACTCAGAAAAAAATTGAATTATCAGGCTAGAATTCAAACCGTTTTAATCTTATATAGCCTTAAACTCAGTTCGAAAAGTTATTCAATTTAAATTAAAAATAAATAAATAGCAATAAAAAGCCTTTGAAAACTTCAAAATAAATGTCCTTCATATAAGAATTTTGCACTTAATAGAAGTTATTTTGTATTTTGGCCAGATTTTGTTATCGTTTGATTTGATTACAGAACACTCCATTTTTTTCAGAGTGTTAATTATGTAATTATACCAAAAAATCGACAACTTTTTTTTCTTCTTCTCGGTTTATAATGACCCAATTAATTTAGGTTTTTCTGGGTCAAGTCGAGCTTATAATTGTAAGCCAAATTAATATATATATGTGTGTATATAAATCTTTAGACAACTTAAAATTATTATTGTTTTCTTGGAAGTATACTTTTACACAGCTATTTCTTATTATACAAACGAGTATATATATATATATATTCGATAAACACTTTAAATATTTGTTTTTTTGTACATTTACTATATTATATATATATACATTTATACAATAATAAGCATCAGCGATCTGGTCAATGACTGCAAACATGCGAGAATTTCATTTTCGCTCTTTAAATTTATGAATGAAAATGCATTGCAATCGAATATGCCAAGTGAATAATGAGTCTAGGCACGTATTCACCTGGGAAGTAAAATATACAAAATATATTATACAAATACAAATTTATATATAGTACATATGCATAAACATTTACGATCACTATATATGTACATATGTATGTATTTAGGTATGCAAAATGTTCACAGTTGTTAAAACTGTTTTACCGCTACTTTAAAGAAAGCACTTCTATCGATCGATTTTCCTGCAAGATATTTCTACTCCATTACTTTTTAATAAATGTTATAATATACATATTTACATATGGGCATTTTCAGGTTCGCGAACGTTACATTCGTACGCATTTACATTGAAAATAAAATAACAAAAACAAGTTTTTAAATTTTATTTGTTGCGGCTTAGTTGCTTTTTAGGTGCACTATTTTTCAATGCAAAAGTCAAATTCCATAGTATTGACATTTTCAGAATATTTAAGAAAAACCAGCGATCGCAAACGTTACGAAATGTGAAAAAGTCTGCGAATATGAATGGAATATTAAATAGAAAATAATTTTAAACTTTTAAGAAATAATGTAGTTTTCAATATTTATTTATCATTTTGAAATAATACATATTTATAGTTTTTTTTTAAAAGAAAATTTGCAACTATCGCGAACGTTACAAGATTTCCATTGACTTTGCACTTGAATATTAACAGTTAAGCTAGGTTCAATTAATCGCTTGCCATATTTGTTAGTAAGTGCTTGTTGTTATTGAATGTTTATGAAATATTTTTCATCAAGTATCATTGCATTTGACAATATAAATATTAAAGAGAAAACGGTCTAAAAATGATCAAAATAAGGGCAAAAAGTTATTTTGGCAGGTTGCAGTCAATCTGCTTATGATAGTTATTAAACTGGATTGTAAATTGTTGGATTTCATCAATTTCTAACAATTTACATAAATTAAAGCATTTAATTCAAAACCTTTTCCCTTGGACCTTTTCCCGGAAATACCCAAGTATGTAAATGCTATAAACAATATAAGCAACATTTAATTTAAACCATATTTCAGCATAGTTTTTTTAAATTATTGTTCTCAACTTATCAGTTATTTACAATTTGGAAAATTAAAAAAAAAATTTACGGGGGTGTCACGGAAATCTCTAGGGATTTTCGGTTGTTTTGCGTTTTCATTTGCTCTTAAAAACAGCCGATGCTCAAATGCTTTGAAAATAAGTATACTTTCTTGACTTATGAAAGAGTCACTAAATGCAACCAATTTATAGCTAAATTAAATATCATAAATGTCGCAAAGCTCCAGTAAAATTACTAGAGATTGTCAACCCTGTAATACACTCTGTAAATATGATGTCTCAAGCGTTGCATACTCCATAAAGAACAAAAGTGCATTGCTTAATTACAAAATCGTAAATTTGAGGTGTGTTCTGTTTCTGTATGCAACATGAATTGTAATTAAAAGGAGCGCTAAATCAAATAACTGTAGTTGAACGGTAAAGAGCGTTAACCGTTAACAGTTAACCGTTAATGGTTAATCGGTTAAGCAGTTAACGTTAACTGGTTCTGCTTATCAGTCAACAGCCTCGGCCCACGTTCACGTCCTCGGCCCCACTCTGCCCCTCTCTATCCCTCTCTGTTCCGCCTCTGCTCGACCAAATGGAACTGTTATTGACAGCGCATAAATATTTACATTTCAGTCAGCTGAGCAGGGCGCAAGATATTGTATCTATATCTTAAATATTCTGTATCTATTATACATACATATATGTGCGCAAATATTAACTTTGTAAATTGCATTAATTGTAATTAATTAAGCTGTCGACAACAACAACAGCAGCTGCTGCTGCTTCTTCTACTTCTTCATCGTCATCTTCTGCTTCTTCTTCGAGTTGGAATTCTTTTGCTTATCAGAAAAACGAGTACATAAAAACTATTATGAAAATCGCACGCGCTCTTCCAACTGAGACGTGCAATTTGTTTTCTCACAGCTAAACGATCATCATCATCATCACGAACAACACCATCATTATTATCAATATCATTTTCATTACTGTCAGAGATTTTTCTCTGAAGAAATGGCATCATAATGGATCGTCAGAAGAGCGGCTCGTCTTGAACATTGAACCACAGCTGACTTTAGATACGACTTTGTTGTGACTTAAACCAGTCAGCATCTGGCTAAAAACAGCTTGAGCCAAAGCCACTAAATACATACTATACACAGTAAAAAATAAAGTTTAAAAGTAAAGTTAAAACTTTTAGGGACTTATTTTCAAATTTCATTCCAAAATAGTTTATTTTTAGAATCATTTTTAAACCAAAATTGAAGTGAAAATATATTACTTTATGATTTTTGGTTTAAAAATGAAACTATAATTGGAATGAAATAATATTACTCTCTCAATTTCGATATATTTTGGTTTAAAAATAAAACCAATATTGGATTAAAAATATTTTACTCTCTCACTTAAGATTTTTGGCCTAAAAATTAAACCAAAATTGGAGTAGAAAATTATTTCTCTTTTATTTGCTATATTTTTTTGGTTTAAAAACAAATTAAGATTGCCATTGCATAGCCTAGTTGTAGAGTGCTAGCTCCTGAAACACAAAGTCTCGAGTTCGAGTCCCAGTCCTGATGAGGTTATCAGTATTAAATAGTAATTTCTTCTAATCAATGTAACATACATAGCTGCGATTGATGTTGATGTGTTCGAATGGAAGTCAATTACTCAAAATGAGATTCTTATTGTAATTAAAATTATACACTCCATTTATCATTCTGTAATGAATTCCATTTTCGATTTGACAAAAACGAAATCGGATTAATATATAAAGGAAAGGGAAAAGGTACACCGCTTAAGTAAATTAATTTATATATTTTTTTTGTTATACAACATGTTTATTTTGCTCCGATCAAAAGAGCACATACCAATAAGAGCACCAACTTTCTGAATCAGAATCAGAGTTCAGCGTCTGCAAATGTGGAAATGTGAATTGTAAGTTATATATTGTGAATCTTGTGGGCTGCGTGAACCGGTTAGCCCAAGACAAAGACAAAGATAAACACAAAGACAAAGAACATAAGAAATAACTAGCTTTCTGCGGCATATTGAAGATTTAATACCCTTGCCTCAATCATGATTCGAATGTGAATTGAAAAGTAAATGGGAATTTTTGTTTAAGTTCAATTCATTTCAAATGTGAAGATCTTGACAGTTTGTCTGCCTTCAAAACTGTGGAAAAAACTGCGCTCATACGGACAGACGAACGGACATTTCACAAACCAAATATACTCTTTTTTTTTTTTTTTAATTAAAAAAAGAGTATAAATACCCTTACCTTCTGTAAAGCGCATTAAAACAAAGAAAGAAAGGCAAAAGCAAATGCTAAAATGAAAACTTAACATAAAAAGTCTTGTTATGAACTGCAATTATGCGTTATTGCTAATGTTCTTGTGGTTGTTGTTAATATTGTTGTTGCTGGCGTCTCATGTTGCGCATACGCAACGTTGCCCATTGCAATTGACATTGGCATTGCAGTTGACAAGCTGTGCAGTTTCTTCATTCTATGCTGCAATGTGTATTTTTCATTTTCCATTTCACATTTTCCATTTCACAAATTGTTCAGTTTTTAGTTTGCAGCTTTAATTTAATTTACCGGTTTTTTCACCATTTTTTCATGCATTTTGTCGTTGATGTTCTTTACTATTATGTTCAAAAGTTTCAGTTTTCATTTTTGTTGTTGTCATTGCGATTGCAGCTGTTTTTATTGTTTTTGTTGCTGTTGCTGTTGATGTTGCTGTCGTTGTCGTTGTTGACCCCCAAAGCACTATTTGCGGCGAAAGCGCCTGCCAATTTATTTATATTTACTTTAAACTAGTCGGCATAAGTCGGCGTTGCCCGGCTAAGCATTGAAACTGAGTTTAAAATCAAGTGCAGAAGCTAGCAAAATGTTTCAAACTCAAGTTGTTTTCTCATTTTTCGATCATAGGGCTGAATTTTCGAAAATCCGTGATCTTTTTTTATCAAGAACTTTAAAAACGTCGTTGAAGTTGATCGGACGAAAACAACACTTTCCATCACATAGCCTGGGGTGAATTTTCTAAAATTATCCGAAGTATCAAATGATTTTTCGGTATAGATCTTTGAGAATGAGTATGAACTCGTTTAAATAGGTGTCAATTTTATAAATCCGCACTCAAGTAAAACTTCTTCAATTTTAGTTTCGCAAACGATCTTCCATTTGAAATTGTTTCGAATTTTGGAACGTATTTCAAAATCGAGCTTATAATTGTATATTTTGCAGTTTCCAGTTGGTAGCCCAACCAAAAAATAAAAATTATACAATAGACGTAGACGTAGACGTAGACAATTAATTGCCACGTAGATGCAAACAATAGAACTTATTGCAATAATCGCTCAATGTGGCAACAACAACAACAACATTCAAGCAAGACAACAAGTGAAGAAAAGCACGTGCATCTGTTATCCCTCTAAACCACTCTCGCCCCCTCTTCTATTGCTATCGACGCCCTTGTCATTGTTGCTTATCAGCTGGCCCTCAACAGCATGCGAAAATCTCGTGATGAAAACACGCCAATTGGAAATCGTTAATGTAAATGCGTGCAAATATATACAGTATGTTAAGAAACTCTTTACACACTGAAAAAATTAATCATTTTTTGACTTTAGATAGGAAAATAGTAGCTATATATTCAAAAAAACTCAATTTTTTAAATGCATTACTATGTATTGATAAGTTCTAAGTTTAAGTGAGAAAAAAAATATCAAAATTATAAAAAGATAACTTAAAAAATAACAAAAAACAATTATTACTCATTTTTGACACTGTCAAGAAACTCTTTACACACTTCGTTTTTGAGCTCTGTTTTGTTTTCGTTCTTAGAAAAAACGGTGTTTTACCGTTAACTATGCGTTTTGCATTGCTTTATGATGCGCATATTTTGCATTGCTTTTTATTTGACTTGGAAATTTTGCTCAACGGACAGCTAAAAAGTAATTTACTTTAATTTTTAAAATGACTGAAGAAAAGATTAAGCTTTGACGTAGTCCAGCTGATTTACTATAACCACCAGTTGGGCAAATCTGTTGCGGACTTAGTGGAAATGTTTTCAGTATCGAGGAAAACCATTTACAATGTTGTAAGTCGCGCGGAAAACCAGGGAACCCTTGAATCAAAAAGTGGAGGTTGGCGTAAAAAGAAGATTAGCAAACGGGCAGATCGCTTAATGATGAGAAAGATCGACCAAAATCCACAAATATCATTGAGGACTCTTGCCAAGGAGCTTGAAGAAGAATGTGGCGTAGTTGTTTCACATGAAACAGTGCGGCAAGCCATTCTACGGCATAAGTACTCTTCAAGAGTTGCCAGAAAGAAACCGCTGCTTTCGTCGGTCAATGTGGAGAAGCGCTTAACTTTTGCTGTTAACATGATCCACCACCCAGAAGAATATTGGGATGATGTCATATTTTGCGATGAGACAAAAATGATGCTCTACTACAATGATGGTCCATCCAGAGTATGGCGCAAGCCGCTAACAGCACTAGAAAGTCGAAACATCATACCGACTGTAAAGTTTGGAAAACTTTCGGTTATGATTTGGGGCTGCATTTCTAGCCGAGGAGTCGGAGATCTGGCATTCATTGAGAACACCATGAATGCGCAGCAGTACCTTCAAATTTTGAAAACGAATTTGAAGAGTAGTGCGTCAAAATTTGGTCTCATTGCTGACAATAAACCAAAGTTTAAATTTTATCAGGACAATGATCCTAAACATAAAGAGCTAAATGTGCGGACTTGGCTGCTTTATAACTGTGGAAAGGTCATTGATACACCACCCCAGAGTCCCGATCTCAACCCTATAGAAAATTTGTGGGCCTACTTGAAGAAAAAAGTGGGAAAAAGGTCGCCTAAAAACCGAATTGAACTAAAATCAATTATACTGGAAGAGTGGCAGAAGATTCCCCTTGAATATGACCTACCACACTTGATTCATTCGATGAAAAAAAGACTTCAACTTGTAGTTAACGCTGAGGGAGGGCATACTAAATACTAAAAAAGGCTTATATATTATATAATCGCTCAAAATTTGGATTTTATATGAATGAAAAAATGTTGTGTAAAGAGTTTCTTGACAGTATCAAAATTGAGTAAAAATTGTTTTTTGTTATTTTTTAAGTTATCTTTTTATAATTTTGTTATTTTTTTTTTAATTAAACTTAGAACTTATCATTACATAGTAATGCATTTAAAAAATTAAGTTATTTTAAATAAAAGTCTATTATTTTAATATCTGAAGTCAAAAAATTAATTTTTTTTTCAGTGTGTAAAGAGTTTCTTGACATACTGTATATTTATTTATATACGAGTATATACATATGTGTGTTAGGAATGGCAAAGCATCGATGTCAATATCGATAGCTTACATTTATTTTTACTATCGATTTTATTCTCGATGTATCGAAAGTAACATTTGTGCTCTTTTTGTACGCAATTATCTTATTCTTCACTGTTTTAATAACCATTTTCTGAGAAACTATGCTCTTTATTACAACTCGAAATTACTTGCGATACTTTTTTCGATCTATAATAATCTATAATCTATATTTTAATCATTATTATCAGCATTTTATATAAACAAAAATGTATGTGAAATGAAATGAATTAAAATGTTAAATATGAATTACAATAAATTTGAAATTTATATTTAAGTTAAAACTTTCAGGCGGGATTGGAACGGGCGATATGAAACTTATAAGCTTCGGATTCCATTCCCATCTCTAGTTCCCCAACATATGTAACATATATACACACTTTCAATAATGAAATGTAGAATCTGTGCGAAACCTAATCAACATAGCTTGTAAATTGAAAGATATGGTATAACGATTGTCTAGCAACAAATTGATAGATAGACTCTTTGTTCTGATAAAAAAGTAAGAAAAAGAGAGAAAGAAAAACAAAATCATATGGATAGTATATATAATTTACAACGACCCCGAGATGATTGCTTTTGATGACTTCATGGCAAAAATACAAAAATATACCCTATAGTTATTTAATAATATTCAAGGCTGGCGAAATTAAAAACTTAAATCTTATAGAAAAATAGAAAAAATCTGAAAAGAAAAATTGGAAAAGTGGAACAAGGCTACAGTTTTCAATTAACTGTTACAATGCCAAGTTTTTAATTGAATCGATTTTAACTGCATTTCAATATTGTCTACTCGATATCTGTTGCATGTTATCTTTGTTAGTTTTGTTTTCTTGTTTTCTTGTGACTGATTATTTATTTGTTAGTTGTTATCTGTTTCTAAAGCATATTTTCCATATTTGCGGTAACAGCAAAATTGTAGAAATACTAAAACAAAAAATTGTATCGATGTTGTTACAATAATATATTAAATTAAGATCACACAACGTTTCTAACTCCTCTTAACTCAGTTTGCTTTCAAAGAACTCGTCTGAAATTTGTACAGTTTCATGTTGGAAAATTGAACATAAAAAACGTCGTACAACAAACGCAAAATATTTCACATTGAAATCATGAAAAATAACATTGAAAACTATGCAAATAAAACAATAATAAAATACTCAATTAATATCAATAAAAAATTTGCAGAAGAAACTTCGATTAAGCAAACTCAAAACAAAATCGAAATCAAGCAAAATGCGCTATGCTCGATAATTTATTGCCGAAAAACGCCTTTGATCATCGGGTATGCAAATGATGTTGACAATTGCAATTACAATTACATCAAATCGCATTCAGAATGTAGCTAGATACATTTTTTGAGTATGTGTCTAGATAATCGGACCCACAAAAAGGTGTCTTCTCTAGCTACAATTAAATGTTAATTGAAGTTCAAGGAAAATTTTGTTCACTTTATGACGTCTTTTGTGGAAAATGGCATCAAATTAAAAAACAAATGCAAAAAAACTGCATTTGAAATCAATTAAAAGACTTTTTCTATTCAAAAACAAAGCTTAAACTAAAAATAAGTGGTAACTAAGCTCTTTTTTTTTCATTTAATTAAAGAAATTAAAGTATTGGTTGGATAATTTAAAAATAATGAAACTATTTGATATGAGCTATAAATGCTATAAATAAAAGTGGCGTAATTCCAAACAAGAACTGAACGAAAGAACGTCATGAGTTTCAACGTCATCGTCTAAATGCAGACTTATTTTACACTTCGAGCAGAGGAGCAGCGCAGCTGAACTGCAGTTGAACTGCTTGAAATGTAACTCGTGTACTGCTTACTTGTTGCATGCATGAAAGCGGCATGTGTCAGTTGAGAGACAGTTGTCAGGGTGTGAAGATCGTTTGTCTTCCAAAAGGATATTATATTTATTTTTTGTTTTTTGAAAGTGTTTTCAAGCATGGATTTTGCATCCGTATTCCCAAGGTATTAAAGGATCATAAATATTACAAAAAAAAATCGATTTAAAATAAGCTGCATCATAAATGATTAAAAACAATTAAAAAAGTGATTTATACCTCAACTCATCAACACTTTCAATCTTTTGCAGCATGGTGCTGCAGAACCACAACACCGTTGTGGCCCGATCCACACTGACGCCCAACAATAGCAGTCAGAACTTTAGCTCACATCCTGGCGGTCAATCCTTGGGTGGTCGTGCTCCCCTCAATGCCGGTCCAAGCAATCAGCGACCAATTGTGGATCTTTTGGTGGCCATGGTCGCCGTACCGGTTCTCATTCTGTGCGCCCTTCAGCTGGAGAAGAATCTGCACGACATGCAGAGCAATACCGAATCCCGTTGGCTGGTCTTTGCCCTCGGCATTGGCATGCTTGTGATTAGCGTCATCATCTGCGGATATGTCACCCATCGCATGGGCGTCTGCATCTGGGCTGGCCCCATCGATGAGGCTGGCAATCGTGCCGGTGATGGGGCAATGCCACATGTAAGTTTTAACACATATTACAATAAATAATAGTCCTGTTAAGCTATCGATAGTCTATATGCTCAGCATCGATACTATCGATTGCTTTCGAAGCTTATTTTGACTTAGTTTTCATATTTATGAAATTTAAGGGATAAACATTTTGATCTATACCTACTTCGTTACTTCCGATACTATTCATATTATGATCGGATATTGATGCACACTTATGTATTAGTCTACAAAATTTATCGATAGTCAATATTGGGCAGCATCGATACCATGGATTACTTTAATATGGGCACTTCAGTTTAAAAATGATTTTACATTTCAAGTTTATTGAATTTAATTTTTAACAATTATAAACTATCGCTAAAAATCCAATCGATAGCTCTATTTACAACTATGAAAACAGATAACGCAATTATACTTGAAATAATTTGAAACAAACTTGTATGTCTATCTTAGACCCGCAAACCTATCGAGTCCATATTGGGCTTCGATATTATCGGTTACTTTTATAAGAGAACTTCAATTTAAAATTTAAATTTTAAAAACGTTTTTTCTTTGAATTTTATTTACATTAATTAATTATTAAGTTCAAAGTATAAATACTTTCAGAGATAATTTCAAGATAACGATAGCTACATGCGTAAGTGCATCGATAATATCGATAGTGCACTTACAGGTGTAACTATCGATGTTTTCGAATAACGCAATCAAATTTGAAATAATTTTTTTTTATTTCAAATTCATTCTGAAGTGTACACTTTCAAGCAATTTAAGATATTTAGTCCCGTTCTGAGCACCACTTTCGAATCAATTCCACAGAAATATGTAAAGCATACTTTCAGGAGTGAAAACAAGTTAAATAAAGTTATGTGAAAACTAAGCTTCCTAATTTCATCGTCCTCCCCTGTGAAATTGATTCGTAAATAGATTTTGGTTTGCATAATGCATTATTCGTGTGGAATCAATCAAAAAAACTAATGGCATCAATTGCATAATTGCAGATCAACTCGCAAAATGATGTGCTGCGCATTGTGGACTCCCTGCCGCCCAGCTACGAGAGCGTGGTGAAGTTTGATCTGCCCCCGCCGCCCTATGAGTGCATTGTGATTGGCTTGGAGCAGAGCAAGGATATGCAGCCGCAGCCATCCGCCAAGGATGCTGCATTAACTCAAGCAGCATCCGGTTCCATATCCATTTCCATGCCAGACGCCACGCTGCACATCTGAAATTTGTAAGGTGCAGTTAGAGAGGGAGCGGGAAAGGCAGGGGGACGGGGGTGTAGAGGAGAGAGAAGAAAAGAGATTTTTCGCATGTGGCATTAAAATTGAATAGAATTGGAAATTATACTTGAAACCCAATACTATTAACGCTGGCGCCATCTAGCGGTGGCTATCGTCGATTGGGCCAAGGCTTTATATGGCGCTGTATTTACTTTCGATTTAAGATCTTAGAGTATTGTTATCTATAGCGCATTCTTTGCATAGTAATATATAGTTTGTTATTCAGTTTTCTGTTCTTTATTTCTTATCTTTATTATCGTTTCGTTTTTTTTTTTTACCGTTTATCGTATCTCTCTTGGTCTACGCAGCATTGTAAATATTCTAAAAACAGCATCTAGTCCAAATTTGTACATAACCTAAAAAGAGCTATAGAGAAATACTACATACACATACTACTAATAATAATATAAATATTGTATTTATTAGCTATGCAAATGCCAAGATTGAATGTTAGAAAGGGGGAGCTAAGTGGGGGGATTTGAGCAAAAGAAAAGTGCATAATAGTAACCAATTACCATATAGTCTATAGCTTTGTATTTATACGCCTACATACATATGTACTTACTTGGAATACATATATATAATATATACATATAATGCATATTACTTATCGATAACGATCAGTTTTTGTTGATTTCCAAAATAAAAAATTCCTATTATTATAATGTGTCTCCTCGAAGTTTTATTTTGTCTTTAAATGACAAGTTTTTTTTAATTTCCTGTCTGCAAGAGTTGGCAAATTATCGATATGCGTGCCATCGATAGTGATTATCAAAAACATCGATATAATAGAAACTATCGAAACAAATAGTTATGTACTACATTAAAATAAGATAATAAAAATATATTTTGAAACACTAAAGAAAAGAGTGAATGTTTATAGTTCCCAAAAACAGTTTTGTTTCAATTACAAATATTGATTTTAGTTTTAAAATTGTTTTTGGTTTAGTTCACAAAATCTCTTTAAAAAATTCTCGAGCTTTTAAAATTCGATTGAAATAGCTTCAGTGACGGCTATCTTTTTTTTGTTGACGGTCAGTCTAAAAATTTCTTCTGCACCATTTTTTATCTTATGAAGCGTATTCCTTAAAAAAACTAAAATTAATTGAATTCATTTTAAGGTTCCCTTGAATTTTCATATATCTTTAAGCTTTAATTTATCATTAATTAAGTTCAAAACAGCTTTGCAGACCTGTAAAATGAAAATTAACAATTGAATTCACGTCCAAAAATTGTAGCAACCAGACCTGTAAGCCCAGACTATAAACCCTGCTTTCCTAACCAAGTTATCCATTCCCGCTCTCAAAAAAATGCTTGGAATAGGCTTGATTATAGCATTACCATTTTGAGCTTTTTAAAAGCGTTAAGAGCATTCTTAAAATTACACAAAGAAAATGTTAATATCACTAAAATTTTGCAAACTTTGCATTTATTTGTTGTTTTGTTTGTTGATCTTGTTTCTTAACTCACAATGTAATTTTGACTTATATTTTTGCTTTTTTTTCTTCTTGAGATTTTCGAATACAATAATCAAAATGTGTTCTTGTTGTACAATTACAAAAAAACTAATTATTTGTGTGTGTGTGTGTGTGTGTGTGTGTGTGTGTGTGTGTGTGTGTGTGTGTGTGTGTGTGTGTGTGTGTGTGCGTGTGTGTGTATGTGTCTGTGTGTGTGTGTGTGCGTGCGTGCGTGCGTGTGTGCGTGCGTGCGTGCGTGTGCGTGTGTGTGTGTGTGTGTGTGTGTGTGTGTGTGTGTGTGTGTGTGTGTGTGTGTGTGTGTGTGTGTGTGTGTGTGTGTGTGTGTGTGTGTGTGTGTGTGTGTGTGTGTGTGTGTGTGTGTGTGTGTGTGTGTGTGTGTGTGTGTGTGTGTGTGTGTGTGTGTTGTGAGCGTGTACGCGTACATATATATAATATATATAGATATATATAGGTGTAAGTTATATTGATAAAGTAAACATGACTCGACTATTTTACTATGCCTGCCTTTTGCTTTTGTTGCTTCTGTTGCCGCCGATCTCACCGATTATGTATATATGTATATATACCTATATATATACATACCTATATATTTTTTTTTTTACTTCTTGTGTGTGTGTGCGTGTGTGTGTGTGGTATACAAAATATGTAAGTGTGGAACGGGGAGGGTGGGGGGAGCTTTAGAAAGCAAGTGGAGAGGCTTTTGCTATTTGAAAAGTATTTGATAACTGAGAGAAGGCTTTAAAGCTAAAACGCAAATAACCCACACATATATTGTGTTTATATTGTATTCATTTAAGATGTATATGGAACTGAATTTCGAAACCATCCAATAAATTGGACACTCCCCTCTCTCGTGCGTTTAACAGCAGCGCTCCATTATCAATTATCATTATCATTATCAGTTTACAGATCAAAGTTTACAGTTACTATATACAAGAATCAAGTATCCGTATACGCAAAAACAAAACGCAATTTAACAACGAGCAAACGTAGAAGCAACAACATGCGTATTTCTATCTTTTTTTCATTCTTTCACATCCTTTTCATTTATTATTTATTTTTGAATATTGATATTCCGATTATTTTGAATAGTTTATTTTTACTGGGGACGGTGGATCTGTTTTTGTTTTAATTCTTTTTTTTTGTAATATTTGCATTTGTATTTTTTTTTCTCAAATTTTTTAGTTTTTGGTTGTAGTTGTCCGGTCATATGTTGAACGTATTACCAGGGCTACAAGTTTTTATGCAATTACACATATAGAATATAATATAATAACTAGAGGAGCCCTAAAACTCAATAATTAGATATGCTGCGGGCCTGCTAATCAAAAAAATTATCAACAAGTTTTTCTAATAATTACAATTAGACAAAAAAAAATAATAAAAAAAATATATTATAAATATATATATATGCTATATAAAGATATATATCTATATATATATATATATATATAGGGAAAAAAAACAACAACCAAATACGCAACATAATATTTGAGTGGTTTTCTTTCTATTTTTTTTTTTTTGGGATAAGGGTGGCTTGATTTTGCAGTGTGTGTACAGGTATATGTGTGTGCAGGTTTGTGTGTTTGTGAGGGGTAGTTGGGCGCACAGAGGGGGATAAGTAGTAGTAAAATGCTTAGACGTATAAATATGCTCTCCTAATTTTAGTATGTAATAATCACATTGACTGTTGCCGCCTTTGTCATCGTTATCGTTACCGACAACGCTATCGTTATCGCTATCGTGTCAATATTTGTTGTTGTTGTGTGTGTGTGGGTGAAGGTGACGGTATTGGATGTTGTCCAAATATACGGACTACATATGATGCCACTGCGTAACAGCCACATTTGCATTCTCATTTAGTCGGGCAATCTCCTCGTGCAGATTATGTCCAAGCCATTGGAGAAAGATGCGATCATAGGCCGCCTTGCAGAGCCTCAATGGATTGCCACGCCTCAGGCCCTGATCCGTCTCGCCATATTCATCGAGATAGGGCGGTTGGACAAAGCAACCTTTGCCCCTGCCCAGATAAACCACCTGGCAATCGCGTATACGCAAAAAGATGCCCACC
Source organism: Hirtodrosophila cameraria (assembly GCA_949708635.1). Lineage (NCBI taxonomy): Eukaryota > Metazoa > Arthropoda > Insecta > Diptera > Drosophilidae > Hirtodrosophila > Hirtodrosophila cameraria. Next base: position 11,335,592 of record OX453090.1, read on the forward strand.
TCGGCACCGCAATCATGTGCATGATGCGTACAGGCGCCCACCTGCATCTTGCCCAGCTCCGGCTGGCAACAGTACGACTGGCCGCATAATATAGCTCCACATATTAAGCACATTGTTGGCGTTTTCATCTCCTCGCGCTCATTGTTGGGACAAAAGATATCCGAGACGCTATTGATGAGATCACTGTAATCCTCGTAAAGCGTCACTAGATGCGGCAACGGACGCAGACACGGCATTATAGTAAAGGATCGCTTTTTATGTGACGTCGCCGTCATCGCCGTCGTCGCCACCGCCGTCGTCGTCGTGTTTAATAATGATGCCGGCATTTCCGGTACATTTTGTTTATTCGAGCAGCGTTCGTAAAACGATAAAACAACTTGTGGATGGGAGGCAAAGCTTTGCATCATTGTGGCATACACCGATTCCATATCAAAATAAACGCCCAATTGTGCATCGAGTCCAAGATACTGGCACATTAGCTCAAATGTATCCGGTGAATCAGTGGGAAAAGTATCGGGAAAATCAATATCGGTCATGCAGCGATAAAATAGGCAAGCGCAGCGTAGAAATGAGCTCATCTGCTTTGTAACATACTCCATCATCATGGCCAGCTGTTTAATCGAGCATGGCATTACAACAGTACCCTCCTCGCTCATTTCCATATCCATTTCCATTTCCGTATGATCATCATACTGCTGTCCATTCTTTTCAAATGATATCATGCGCGCTGATAGATTATATTTAAGATAGAATATGGCCATATTGTGCCGTATTTTCGGCGACATTTGTTCCAATTGTTGTATATAGGTTTGCAATGTTGCCGATATTTCCTGTTCCTGTTCCTCTTCCATCTGCTCCTGTTTCGGTTCACCTTCTGTTGCTGTTTCTTCTCCTTCCTTATCTGAAGACTTGTTCAGTTTGGCCAGCTCATGTTCGTAATCAAAGCAAATGATTGCCTTGGTCATATTGGCCAGAAAACATGTCTGCAGCATATAAAAATCAAACATGCTGCCACAGGGCAAGATCGACTTGTTAACTGTAAATATATATGTATGAGCATGTTTTCTTGTAATAAAAAAAGATAATATACACAAAACTTACTTTCGGGAGCGGTCAAGAGATTGGGCACCATAAATGTCAGCTGGACAAGCATGCGGAAGCAGTCCCATTTGAGCACGCTCGGTCCCTTCTGATTAAAGATGGTCTCAAATAGCTGGGCACCCTGACCGAGCTGGTTGTGCACCTGATTATCGGTTAAATTGGATGAGTAGAGGGCGCAAGCGCGAACCAAATTGCTGGCACAACTCTGATGCCGCATGGGCAGCTCAGCCTTTAGGGGCTTCTGTATGGCAAAAAGATAAACTTCCAGTGCTTGCAACGTATAGCTGCAGGTATCCCAAAGCAGAGTACATGCATCAACATCCGCATTGGAGACAATTGGGGCCAGCATCGGATGATGATGTATTTGTACTTGACCCTGTGCGTGCTGATATAAAGCACGATGAAATGAGATCATCACCTCCGTCCAGTTGGCATGCAGCGAAGGCTTCTCAATGACCTGTGCGCTACGCTCATATTGTGACATTTCATTGACCATAATAGTCTTGGGCGTGTATATTATTCTGATCTGATTATCGGTAATTGGCAATGCTAGCTCCGCACCCATGCGCAACTGTTCCACAAAGCAATCGAGTGGCATAAAGCCCTCAACGCCAGGGGGCAATGGAGCTGGCGGTGGCGAGAATTTCTGTAACGCTTCGCTAACCGGGAGCACCGTATTGCTCAAGGTGCGACAATATGGACAATGGAATTCCACATTATGTTGCTGATTAATCGAGACACGATTGCGTTGTGGACGACGCAGCTCCTTTGACTCCTCACTGCTGTAGTACTCCTTCCAGCAATTATAGTGCATCACGTGGCCACAGCAGCTCACATGCAGCGATGACTTGGAACGAGCCTGCACGGGTGTGGTATAAATCACACGGGATGTCTGCAGGAATGCCGAACTGACCAATGGTGGTCCGCTGCTGCTGATGCTGCAATCTTCAAAGCAGAGTATACACTTGAAGCTGTTGTCAGCCGCTTCATATTTGGTGCGTTGTGCGCCCAGGCAGGTTGCCATCTTGCCAAGATCTGGAACCAAAGCGGTGGCACCCTGCTCCTCCTCTGGCATTTCCTCCCAGTCCATGGCAGCAGCCTCTGTTTGCTTAGCGGCTGACGAGGTTCCGCTTCCGCTTGCAATGCCACTTCCGCTTGCCACATTCGCTCCACCCTCATCAGTGTTGCTTGCAGCAAACATCTCAGCATTCGATTTCATAAACGACTTTTGCGCATTCTGCATTTGTGCCATTATCTTTGCCCTCCTCTCCGCCGCCAAACGTGAACGTGCCTCCTTATCGAGCCGTGCCTGCTCCTCAGTTGTTATCGGCTGATCCTCGCCACCCATCAGCTGCAGCTGTTGTTCTCGGCTGCTGCTGCTCCTGCTGCCGCTGCTCGTACCAGCTACTCCTCCCGATGACAATCCCGAACCCGAAGCGCATACAGAATTCGGCGACTGCTTCTCCTGCAGCTCCTTGTACCGCTTAATAGTCCATAGCACAAAATCGCGATGTGCCTCCAGCTAAAATTGAATCGAATTGAAATACAAAATCTCATTTAAACCAAGTTATCTTCGGCGTGCCGATAATATGTATACCAATATATATAAAAAACCCATCCTTGCATTAGTTATAATTGTTGCCGGATTCGAATTAAATTTGATTAAACTATTTGAAATATAAAAAAAACTTGCAATTGCTGAGTTTGGTTGAGACATCTAATTTAACTAATACTAATTTTCAACCGATTTTTCCGATTGGCAGCTATAACATATAGTAATCCGATGTTGATGAAATTTTGCAAACATAAAAAAACTTTCTTAAACTTGGAAAAGATAGCTTAATTAACAAACAATTTATTATAAGACATGGTATTTCGATTTTGATGCAATTTTGTTTAGAAAGATATTGTTAGATAATGCTGAAACTAACAATTGATATGTTTGGTAGAGTTTCTGGCCTTTTTTTAAAATAAGATGGATCGTTTAATATTTCATTCGAAAACATGAACACAAAATCGAAAAATTTTTTTTTGCTTTTTAATCAAAATTTTCATTAAAAAGGAAGAACGATTGCTATTTCAAAATCAAAATCGGAACCTGAAGTGAATTCAATGGCATTTCATATATGTGTGAATTGAATTCGCAAAATCTAGTAAAAAGTGAAATTCACAATTGCAAAATCTAGTGGAAAGTGAGAACCGGCAGGATAATGTACAGTGAAGCCTGCTTAGTGTGGAAACACAAACTTACGCGTGGGCAGCGGGCGAGTTCCTCTAGTTTTTCTAGCATGTTGTACTTTTGCGAGCGCTCGTAGAAGCTGAGGAAAGGATAATGCTCGCTGAGCTCCTCCTGAATGGCAAAACCGAGCAGATGCAGCACCTGAACAAGTGAAGAAAACAGAGACAGTTGTTTAAACAGTTGATGGAAAAGTAATTATTACAAAATGATAAAAAAAAATAAAAGTCCTGCCTTCTGCAAATGACTCTCAGTGAAGGAGCGACTGCCTTTGTTGAGAGCACGATCCATGATGGTTGTGGTAATGCTGAGGAACACATTACACTGCAAAATGTTGGCCATCGAGCTGTCGAGAAGTAAATCAAGTACAAGAGATTAGCACATGTTGTTTGATAAATTGTTAAAACAAAAAATATATCATAATTTATTCGAATGATAACTGTTATTTGCCTGAATCCATATGATTAGTTGGTTAGTTGATTAATTAAAGTGCTGGTTAGTACGTTTTTTCGATTTTAATTAGGATAAGCTTAGATTAGATTAGGGTTTTATGACTTACGTAAATGCCGGTGTTAGCTGTGGCAACATGGGCGGTGGGCAACAGACGAGCTGCTTTTTCAACTTCCGACGCTCGCGTTGCAACTCCTCCGCTTTGGATTTATCCTCCTTGGTATAATGATAGAAATAAACATTGAATTCCTCATACATTTGCTCCTTTAGCTCGTAGACGCCCTTGCTTTCGGCACCAATGGGCTTTTTAAATACCGCAACGGTATTAATAACATCTTCAATGATGCTATCATTGTTGCCAAGACTATTATCGGGCAAGGCGCGCGATAGTTCAGAGTGGGAATAAGATTTGGTGCAGAGCAACTGTATGATTTCCTTGCGCAGGCGATCCTCATCAGTGACTAGCGAGACGCCTGGCATCCATCGCTCACCAATGATGACAATCAAAAGCTCAAGGAACTCATCTGTCATAGACAGCCCACGTTGAAACTCATCATCAACCGGCGACTGATTCAGATCAGTTTCATAATTGGGCTGTGCCCAGTTAATCATATTGAATTTGTTGAGCATGTGTATAAGGAATTCATTGCTTTCCATTAACGATGCACCAATCTGCAGGCAAACAATATCCCTGTCCAACATCTCAACACGACATCTCACATTCCTATAGAAATATAGCTGATGCAGCAGCGAGTAACCATTCCGACGCCACATTCCAGCTGCCACTTGGGCAATCATAGCTTGAGTGCACAATACGGGCTCAATTATTTCACGAGGTGTTAGTTTAATATTGAGCGCTTCCGTCTCCGCCAATAGATTATCATAGGTCATATCATGGGCGCCCAGATGCAAATAGATGCCAGCATAGAAACGTGTTAGTGGTAAATGTATAGAGACGGGACGCAATGTCACATCATACATTAAACATTTGGCCTGATGACCAGCGACTGTTTTCGACTCGACCTTCTCGCTGCCGACAATGAAACTATTGTTGACCAGCGCCCGCACCGTCATCTTGTAGAGCTTCCGCAGCAGGTTCTCATCACTTGCCGCCCATTCGATCACCTGGGAGATGGTCGAGGCGAGTTTAATATGCAAATTGAATGCGCATTCCCATTCCGGTTCATAGTCCATGTGCTGTCCCATTTGCCGTGTTATCGATTCCATTCCTTGCATCACATTAAGTACACGCATCAAAGCCTTGCAACCTGTAGCAAATAAAATAAGATATTGTTAATATATGTTGATATAGATATAGATGTTATGTTATGTTAAAAATTTCTTGAATAATTCGAAATAATGATTATGCTTGAACAATCAGTAAACTATTCGTTATTATTCAAATGCAAATTAAGCAACGACAAATCACAATTTATTATGATGATGCCAAGTACATTACACGCTACTTTGTATGAACTCCGTAATTAAGTAAATAACGAGTAAATATAACAAATTAAGTAACGAGAGAGAGTAGCGATTGAATATTTAAAAAAAAAAACGTTTAGATAGAAAATAACTTGATGTTTTGTTAAACAAAGAAATATTATAAACTAAAATTGATCAAAAGATATTTAGAGCTGCTTAAAAACTATATATCTTTCACTCGATTTATCGATCCAATCTGATCAGTTTTAAGTTTAAGCCCAAACATTACTTGATGACATAGAAATAAAATGATGTATCATTTAGTAACAAAGTACTTTTGAAACTGTTGTGATAGTAATGTTACTAAAACTAATAACATATGGGCATTTCCAGTACCGAAAATTTCAAAGTAATTATTAATACGTATTTCTTCTGAATTGTAAGCTTTAATCGATATAAATTGTTAAAAAATTATAAAATCTAATAATTTACAATCCAGTTCAATTATCATGAGCAAACCGACTGGAATCTGCAAAAATGGGTTTTTGCCCTTATTTTGTTCATTTTTAAACCATTTTTTCTTTCATTTTTACGTGGTCAAATGAGATGATTCTTGATGAAACTTATTTTATAAGACTTAACTAAGTAACTAATAGAAATATAAAAAGATCAATTTAACATAGATTAACTATAAATAATTAAGTGCAAAGACAATGGAAATCTTGTCCGCAACAGACAAAACATTAAGGTTTTTTTAACGAGACTACATATTCTTTTTTAAGCTGGATTGCTATGGTCATATATTCTACTTAATTTTTTTTTATTATTATGCAAAATTCGCTATAAAATGTCCAAATGCACAAAAGCCTCAAAGTCAATTTCTTTTTTTGTAACGTCCGCAACGCAACTTTAAACAAGCACAACTTTTTTTCAAAAACAGTTTATCTTTTATTTTAAAATAGGTTTAAAAGTACTCCCAAGGAACTGAATTTTGCAAAAAAAAATTCATTAAAATATACTAATGTGAATGCCAGGCCATATGTACTTGTGATGAATTAAACGACAGCATGCGAAAGTAACGTAATGCACAACAAAAAAGCCTTTCGTTAGTATATAAGTAGGTATATATATATTTAATTTTCTCGACTTCTTTAAGTTTATTTTTATATTTCCTTTACCTTTACGTTATTTTTTATAATGTTCGTGACTAATTCAATTATTCATAATATTTTTTTTGGTTGTTTGTAGCATTAGGCAAAATATACAATAAATAAAATATACAAATAAATATCGATCTATCGATCGATGATCGTTACATTCTGATCGTTTACAATTTTTGTACAGGAACAATAATTAAAATATAAAAATCATTGTTATATAAATACATAATTAAATCAAAAATGTTGTTAAGACAGACACGTAAAAGAGCGAGACAGATATAAAAACATATAACACGAACCGAAAATAATGGCTATTGGCTCAATTTGCAACAGAAACACAACAAAATATGCAGCTTAAAACTAAAACACTAGTATACAGCTTTAAAATAAAGACATACCATCAAGAAAACCGCTGCGCAAATCATCGCTAAGTACTTCCGGCTTTAAACTGAGCAAATAACGCAGATCGTAGAGTATATAATTCGCACGCTTAAAGAATGCCATGCTGGCAATATTCTTGCTAAAGTGCAGCGTACGATTATGTATAAACTTTTCAATTGCAACATGATAGAACGTATGCAATAGCTTATCAAATATACCCTCCTGGGCAATCAAATGATGTGCAATGCTCGGCACTGTAAACAATTGTACGCTGAGCGAGACAATTGAAAATGAATGATCGTGATCATCGCTGATAAAGTCCTCAACAATTGTTGCATAGCGACGTGAGAACTCCTTGGCCAAGACCATTTTATTCTCATACTCCATGAGCATGCCAGAGATGAGCAAACGATGCCAGCATGTTCTAGCCGTCTTCCATAACTTGACATCATATTCGAGTATATGGCGTATGCTAAATGATTCCTGCTTCTGCTGCACCAATGTTGCAAATGTCTTACGAAACAGATAATGCCGGACGAGAAACTCCTGGAACCAGCTAAGCAGCTGCAATGCAAACTGTTGACATGCCACCGAATTAATATTGAGCACAGATGTACGCAACGATTGGCTATGACGTGCTGTTGTCAATAGACCGCTTGGCGGTATCATTTGAGTTTCAATAGCGGTCTTTAGATCATTGCATTCCTTAAAGGTATCGCATTTGACGACAGCTCGACCCTCACGATCAATAGCAGCAACAATCTCCATGGCATCCTTATGACGACATTTGGCAATCTTTGTCAGCGTATGTATAACCTGATCAAACGTATGCGATTCATCATTATAGAGTACAGTACAAAAGTGTTCGCCACCATCTAATTCACTGCCATCCAGACACTGAAGGCTGGCATTTGGTTCGATTTCCAAATAGTTGACACAGAATGCCAGAATGGCGCTGAAACAAATCTCGGCACGTTCCAGCACAGCGCTCGTAATGATCTTGCTCTCGAGCGGATTCTTGCGATTTGCCTGAGAGAGAAATACAATTAGCAAGTGTTTGTTAGAGTTTTAGGCTTGACTTAAATATACACACCAAATGTAGCTCGCAGTATTGATCCCGCTTCCAGGCCTCATCATCGCCACAATCGCAGCAGCCACCGCCGCCGGAGCTGGACATTTTATACTTGTGAAAGCGATGAGCTGAACGTTTGAAACAATTGACGCAGAGCACACAGGTCGGATCGACGCCGCATTCACGGCAGCTGTAAGTGGGTTCACCATTCTTGAACACCTTGCCGCAAACGGTGGCCGTGTTGCCCTCGAGACGTAGCTTCTCCAATGCGGTCACAGGATTATCGCCCAAGGCAAACTCAACAACGACATCAATAATATCCGCTTTGGCTGCCGTCTCATTGAACATGCATTTCACTGCAAAATATCATAAATATATATCCAAAAATAAAAATTATAGTTAACAATCAAAGCATAATTTATTAATATAAAAAAAAAAAAACAGTTTTCAAGAAGCAAACTACACAACTACTGCGTGGAACTTGGAACTTTGTGTTGAGAAGGACGTATGAGAATGAGTATGAGTATGAGTATGAACAGGAGGAGTCTGCTGCAGCGACAACTTACAGGACCCGCAGGTCACGGCATGCTTTAACTCCTGCAAGCGCTTGATATCTTGCAGCAGCTTGGTTGTCTTATCGCTATTTTCAAAATGATCATCAAAGAACATATATTCAACGGAAATGGCATCATCGTCCGACTCATACATTGCCTCGTCTGATTTTATTTTGAGTTTGATTTTTTGATTTATGGCATGAGGTGGTTGTAGATATATAAAGGATGTAAAGTATTGAAATATTAAAGGATTTGCTTCTTTTTTTTGTAATTTTTGAGATTTCTGTTTTGTAATTGTTTGGAAATTTTATAATGTTTCTGTTGTCAATTTCAGCGATTTTCCTACATGTTCTCGTGTGTGTGTTTTATGGACAGATTTTCAAGTGTTGCGTTGGACATCAAATCAAAAGTATGAGTACTCACAAGTTGGTGCATTATTTGGATTATCTGTAAAAACATAAGAAAAGAACCAAAGCAAACAAAAAAATAACAAATCATAATCGAATCAAAGTCAAAACAAAAGTAAATATGTGTGCATGTACATATGTATGTATGTATTAAAATATAAAAAAAACATATAAAAATCATCATTGATAAAAGTATGCGCGCGAAAAATCAAGGCTCAATCTTTTAATTTGTGACTGTGGGAGTTTTTTTTTTTTTTGATTTGCGGGACGATTTAAACGAAATTTCAAAAAAATCTTAATATGGGTAGAGTCTCTGAGATCAACGCGTTCATACAGACGGACGTACAGACAGACGGAGAAACAGACATGGCCAAATCGATTCAATATTGTATCAAGAAACTTCAAATGATCTAAAACAAAATAAACACATAATAGGGTTTTATGTCAAAAAAAAAAAAACAGTCGTTTAATCGATTTAGTCAGTTTTTGACAACGAAATGAGAAATCGAAATCGATGCTTTTTGGATTACCAATCACCGATATTTTACAAAATTAAAAAGCAAAATTATAAAAAGTTAAAAAACTGTTATTTTCATAAATCTTAAAAAAAATCAAATATTTAATGGTTACCTTTTGATTAAATTAATTGTTCTTTTTAAAGATAAAGCATTGATTAATTATGGACGATTTATCGAAAAAACCATTGATTTTAATATGATAATATCGATGCACTACTTATGTTTTTCTACAGAACTAATTCCTAGCATAAATTGTGCGTGTAGCATAAAAATTTGACATGAGTTTCAATTGCGTTTCATTTTGCCAGTCTCCTGTCCAACAATAATGTTGAAAAATTGTGCAACTCTCTATAATATAATATACATACATATATGTATATAGACTCTATATGTCGACAACCCCTTAATCAGGGCTCGGTAAATATATATTTAACATGTAAATAAATATGTATCTAGCAAATATTGTGCTTGGTTCATATTTGTATTTAACGAGCGCTAATCTGAAAGCCTACTTAGTAAATATTTATAAATTACTGCGATTTTAACTAAGTTCAGCATCTACTTTAAATACAGATAATAATCGATAACGCAAGAGATATCGATTGTGATTCGTAAAAAAAACTAAAGATACACAACAATATTGAAACCTAAACAAATAATATAGCATCTGTATGCTATAGTGATCTGGTTCGGCCCTATTAATACCCAATTGCAAGTGTATAAAAACAAATGCAATTAAAAATACAATATTATTCCTTGATCATCACCATCATCAGTATTTAGTTTGTCGTATGAGTAATATACATGTACATAGTTGACGATCTTCAACTTTTTTTTTTTTTTTTTGAATATGTATTTGTAAAAACTGGTTAGAGACAAAGCCAGCGCAATAAACAATAAGTTGACATTTGTGCTAAAGCCAAAAAAAAAAAAAAAACAAAGACAAACAAATTCAAACTCAAAATACATAACATGGCGAAAAACATACAGACATATGACGATGAAAATGATAATGATTATGAGAGAGATCGGAGAGGTGCAACCGCAGCTGAGTAATCTAAGACTTGAGGTCCAAAGCTAAGCTAAGATATCATTGTCAATATTAACAACGAACGAACAACAAGAGAAAAATATAAATAAAAACCTTCAGCCAAAAAACGAGTTTCGAAAAAAATTGAAAACGTATTGAAAAACGTATTCAAAGCACACACTTACAAAAAAATCAATATATAAAAAATACAGTTCAAGGTCGTACTATAAAAACCCATGCCAAAAACAAACAAAAAAAATATAAACAAAACCCAATTTTTTAAGTGCGCTACAAAGGAAAGTGAAAGAAAGAGATGGCATCGTTTCGAGCTTTCTTTCTTCATTTACAATTTGGCGATAAGAACGAACCAAGATGGAGCTGTGCGGGGGGGAGGTCGTTGGACGGGGGCGGGGCAGGGATAGCAACTATGTTACAATCGCCTTCTCTCTGACATCGCCAAAGGCTATCAGCACAACTGGCTTCTTACCTACAAAGTCTGCAATATATATATAGTATCTATATAGTCACGAACTTTATATATATATATTTATATATATACATACACTATAAACATATATATTCATGATGTATTATTAACCAATTGCAACTAAAACTGCAATGTTAAAGCGCAATTGACTGGAACAAAGCACCTCTGGAAAACACAATTTTCCATTTCTCAGTGCGTTCCTCGTTCGTCTTCTTCTTTTTCTTTTGCTTCTTCTTAATAGCCAAGATTGCTATTGTATTCGATCCGGCTGTAAGACTGATTCATCCGAGACATGTTCTATATAACAATAACTACAGTAAACACACATATACATGTACATACATATATGCATTTAGAATTAAACTAAAGTTGTAAGGAAAACAATCATTAAATCCATTTTTGACTACTCGTAATCGATGTTGTTTTGGTGTAACACATTTATCGATACATCAATTTTTGCATACACGAAATCGATGTTTTTTTGGAATGCTACGCTAATCGATACATCCATTTTTGCCTACACGTTTTGATGTTTTTTGGATTTCTACGCTTATCGATAAGTTAATTGTTGTCTACACGAAGTCGATGTTCTTTTAGATTGTTACGCTTATCGATAAATCCATTTTTGATTCAAGAAATCTATGTTTTTGGTCTAATACATTTATCGCTTAATCCATTTTTGTACACACGAAATCGATGTCTTTTTTATTGCTACGTTTATTGATTAATCTATTTTTAACTGCTCGAAATCGAAGTTTATCAAACATCGATGAAGAAAATTGAAAATCTGCTTAAAACCGGTTTGGTTTGGCTGTTTTGTATCAAAATTTATCAAACTATAAACTGTAGCTAGAAAATTAAATAAAAAATTGGAATTTTATTTGATATAGACATAAATACCCGTTATGTGGTATACATTAATTGTTTTAAATAGCATTTTGTTTTTGGAACATATAAAAGTGTTGCCGAAAAGAAGTAAGAAGATTCATAAAAGAAACCATTAAGATATCTGTAGTAACTGAGGCAATCGACCTTATAAACAAAACAACTTGATTTATAGTACATACACTTCTATATTTGGGTATATATGTATTTGTATTTCCAATGCCTAATTGTGTCAGCTGGACAAACAAAGAAACTTCCGAGAAGCTTCTGCGGAACTGGACACGTCATATCATCAGATCACCTTTAAGATGACGATGACGACGACGACGACGACGGTTCATTAATTTTCAATTTCAAGTTGAATAAACGACAACGAAGACTGTTGCTGTAACTATGTCTTCTGATCATTAGTTTTATCAGTTAGTCGGCCGTTCATTCAATTTGTTGCTTGGTTGCTTAGTGACTGACTTTTTGACACATAACGGTCGTCATGACTGTGTGGGCTAGGCAAACAGTTTGTCGCTTTGCTCTCATTCGAAACTCATAAAAAGATACAAAATAAAAATATATATAAAAAAACTAAGTATATCATAATCTTAGTCCAGCACTCATTTTTGACGTCAAGTCTTGTCAAGTCTTTTTTGATTGAACAAATTTATTAAAGAGTCAAAATATGGGATTGAAAGTAGAATTGGAGAAGAAATCGATTTATCGATTATTTTAAAACGAATTGAGTACTTGAAATCAATACTTTATGGGTTGCTGTGATCGATATTTTTCACAAAATATCACACAAAAATCTTCATCATGTGTTTGATCATTTTGAATATACCGATAGACTGTGATTTCTGTTCCAGTAAAAATCAGTTGTTTTTACAATAAAACTATACAAAAATTCGAAAATCAATGGTATTTACATGGATACTTATTTAAATTTTAAATTTATTAAACAGCATCGATTGTAATTTTATAAAATTTTCTTCCCTTGTTAAGAAAAAAGTGTTCAACTTTGGATTGTCCACATGTAAAAAAAAGTATGCCCGTATGTTAAATAATATGACCGTGTGTTTAATAAATTCTGATGAAAAACGTAATTTTAAACCAGAAAGTTACAAAAATCAAGTTTCTAGTGAAATTCTAGAAAATCAAAATTGCTGCAGAATGTTTGTTGATTGTTGTTGTTTGCTGCTGTTTGTTATGGTTTGAGGTTGTTTGTTGTGTAGCTTAATCTTCTAGAACTTAAATCGAACGAAATGAATACAAAATGTTTGTAAACGTCAAACGGAATGTGGTAAAAACGAGTTTTGTTATTGTTATTGTTGCTAAGTTGGCAGAGCCGTTTATTATTCTTATTGTTGTTGCAGTGCTCGCTGCATAGAAGGTGATACAGGTATATGCATATATGTATACTTACTAGACAATTGGAATCGTGCAATCAACTTATCTAATGAAAGGAAAAACGAAAAACGACAGAGCGCAAAATTTGCGGAAATCGAATAAACAATACCAAAACAAAATAGAGAAGAAAATCCAAAAAAAAAACAGCGGAACTTGTAATACTTAATTAAAAACAACAACAAATTCAAGAGCACGACTCAAAAGTAATAACAATGCAAGTACGGCTTACAATGTTTAGCTCATTTTTGACGAACTAGTTCAGTCGTTAATTTTGAATTAACCAGACAAACACTTTTAAGTGAATTCTTGATTCAGTTAGTCGTTAAGTATTAATGAACTAGTTCATTCGTTCAGTTTTAATGAACTAGTTCAGTCGGTAATTTTAATTGACTTATTAGCCCCAAAATCAGATTAAAGTGCTAAACAGAATGGTACGCTTTGATTAAACGACTTGTCTTTCATTTAAATGAAGCATTAACTCAGGACAAAATAAGTTAACGATATTTATTCATAAATCCTTAAATAAAATCTATTGATCAACATTAACCGCTCCAAATCACTGAATAAGCTAAATAATACAAGCTAAGTCGTTCATTTAACAATTTAATTTTTCTCCTTATTGCTTATTCAGAACATCGATTTTAAAAATCGAATAAAAGAATCGGAAAATTGAAAACCATCGCTTTTGTGATAGTCGATACATTGACATGTTTAATATTTCCCAAAATCGAATTGAATATTGAATGAATATTATAAATAATCGGTAATCGGGGTAAATTTAAAGTTTTAGGAATAATTGAAATAAAATATACACATATGTATGTGTGCGAGCAAAAATGTTGCCATTTGAATCAAATCAGTTTTATTTTGCGTCGAATCTGAGAATCTTCGTGATGAACATAATAAATATCGATTAAGCGGTCAAATATCGCATTCGATAACGCATAACGCACTTAAATATGGCATTCTATCGATATGAAGCTGTTATCGATATCGATTTGTTCGTGGCACATCCTTAATGTATACATATGTAGGTTAAAAGAAGACATTCATGTCGTTGTTGTTGTTGTTGTTGTTATTCTCACCTGTTTCCGTTTCATTTTGATATGCGAAGTACTTTGGCGATTCCTTTTTGAAGAAGTCAATGAAATCGTTGCGTGACAATGTGCCCGATTGGAGTTTGAGGCGCCATTCCTTTAATGGCGAACTGCCGTCGTGCTCGGGCGGTGGCACAACAACAACATCCTCCATATCGTAACGATCCATATTGGTTGTTATTGTTCTTGTTGTTGTTGCTCCTGTTCTTGCTTTTGTCTCTCTTTTGGTTATGTGTCGTTTGCTCTGCTCTGCTACTTTTTTTTTGACAGCTATCGACGAGCGGTGGAGGGGGACAGCCTTCAACTTCAAGTAACGTTTTTAGCTGTCTCTCTCGTTCGCACACTCTCCAAAGGTGCGCCCCTGCTGTGTATGTGTGGGTGTATTGGTATTGGTGTGCGACGAGTGGGTGGTTTGTCCTTGGTTTTTTGTTGTGCTTCTTACTGCTCTTGTTGTTGTTGTTCTTATAACTGTTGTGTTTGTTGTTACTTTTTTGTTGTTGTTGCTGGTTGTATTCGTTTTGTCTTCAATTTAGTTACTAAACGAAAATAATTAACACAGTTTAATTATTGTTATTGTTTTGGCCAATATTTTGTTTTTCTTTTCCTTTTTTTTCATGTATATACATTTAATATATGTGTGTTTATATGTCCAAATAACGCCTGATTTTTATGCAAATATGTATATATATGTATGCGCGCACTGTTGTTTTTTTTTGTACTGTTTTTTTTTCTTCTTTCTTTTCTTTATACCATACATACAATTGATTTGATTTGATTCCGAGTTTAATTAATGTTTTTGTTCAATGTTCGACTGTAACTGTATTTTTTATTTTCGTTTCCATTTACGCAATTTTACTATTTTTTTGTTCAAATGACAGTTTGTGCAAATGCTGCTGCTGCGCTGCATCTGACAAAAATGCTGCTTCGATTGCAACTGTTGCTTAGCCATATTGGCAACTCTCGCTCTCGCTATCGCATTCGCTCTTCTTCTTGTTCTTTCTTGTTCATATTCTTGTTGTTGTTGTCCAATTGCTGCTGCTGCAGTTGTTGCTGCGCTGCTGCTGTTGCTGATGCGGCTGCTGTTCGTGTCGAGTTTTGGCAGCAAAACAAAAACAAAACGCACGACGTGCTGCGTTGCGTTGCGCGATGACAGAAATGTGACGAGCACAACGTGCAAGCAAGAGCGAGAGCGCGCATGACAACAGCAGGAGCAGCAGCGCAGCAGCAGTAGCCCACAAAAACGGCATTCAAATTTTCGATTAATAGAACAGAAAGAAAACAAAAAAAAAAAGAAAGAAATCAACTTGAAACGCAATACATGTGCATGTTAATATATATTTATATAAACATATAGATTTGTAAATACAAATGTATGTGTTTAAATATGTATGTATGTATATATGTATGTACGTATGCACTTGGCAGACAACAACAACTGCAGACAGCCAGATTCTGCACACAGAAAACACACACACACACACAACCAATACATAAATGCAAATATGTATGTACAATGTACATATGTATGTACAATATACATATGCATGTACAATATACATATGCATGTACAATTTACATGTGTATTTACTATGTACAAATGTATACGCATAATATCGTTATTATTGTGCAGCTAAACATTGTTTTGTTGCGTTTCCTTCTACACCTTTTCTTTCTATTTTCTTTACTTTGCTCTGCTTCTCTCCACATGCGCATGCCATGCATACATTTGTATATCTACATTTGTAAATATGTATGTCTTTTTGATATGTACATACATATGTATATATATTTGTACATATTTCTATGTATTTGTATTTTTCCAACAAATGATTTTTTTTGTGGCTCTTCCTACGCGAATTAGAATTAGAAAACGAGCGCGACAAAAGGCAGCTGATGAAAAACAATACAAGCAAGAAATATTGGAAGAAAAAAAAAACACTCAGCTGCAAACACACACATGCATACACGTACGCGCACACACACATATGCACTCGCACTCATACATACACTATTTCTATATATGCACATATTATGTGTATGTGTTTTGTCTTTTCCTTTGGATTTTAAATGATTTTTTTCTCTCTCTCCGAAAATCGCAGGCCGACAAGCTACTCAACTTTCTGCTGCAATTTCGTAATATGCAATGCACGTTTCAGCTTAGCTTTGCTTCGCCTTTCCGCTTTCAATTATTCGCGTTAGCTTTTGCTCGCGTACTACGCACTACGATTACGCGACACTTTTTGGTATTTGTTGACAGTTTGTTTATCGATGGCTATCGAAATATGTATTTTTTTAATGTAGTTGTGGATCGAGCATTGTCTGCTATAAATATAAATGAAATGTTTTTGTGCCTTTAATAAATTACTAATTTGTTTGCCCAAACAAAACACTAACCATTGTACATAATAATAACGATTTGGTTGAGTGTGACCAAAAAATGGCAAATGTAGTACTTTTTTTTTAATACCGATAACTTATTCGATATCAACCAAATGTTGCATAAATCGATTGTTAACAAATTTAAAAATGGCAACATTTTTTAATCTATTTAATTGGGAAACGGAATTCAACCAGAAAAATTTAGTGATACTAGCTGAAGGGGTGTGGGAGATACAGACTTTGCTTATTTGTGGGAGCGGGGGTGGGCGTGAACAATTTTTTGTTAGTCAGATCAATCCAGTGGTTTTTAGCCCGTGTGCTAAATTTGGTTACTCTATCTATAAAACTGTGGAAGATAGGTTTTTGCAGTTTGTGGGGGAAGGGGTGGGGTTGTGGAAAGATCTTGACACTTTGTCCATGGTATATATCAACATGTATACCAAGTTTGGTTGCTATAGCTTTAAAACTGTGAAAAAAGCTGCGCTCATACGGACGGCCAGACGAAGGTACGGACGAACATTTAACAAACCCAATATACTCTTTTTTCTTTTCTTTTTACAAAAAATGTTTGGTGTCCTTAGCTCCTATAGTCTCTGAGATCCACGCGTTCATACAGACGGACATGGCTAGTTCGTCTCGACTGTTGATGCTGATCAAAAATATATACAAATAGTTTATAGAGTCGGAAATGCCTCCTTCTGCCTGTTACAGGGAGTAAATATATATTCTATTCTTACTTTGGTCACTGTTTAATAATTGTTTCTTTAGCGCTAAAATTATAATATTTAATTAAATTAAAAAAAATATATACATATGAAAAAATTATAATTTTGTGTGAAAGAGCTGATCGAATGTATGTAACACTAGCCGGCAGGATTTTATTTTAAAAAATCATTTGAAAAAATCAAACCTTTTTTTTTTTATTTTAATAATAGAAATAAGTACCTAAATAATTATTTAAAATAACTTTTATTTATTATTTATGATTTACATCAAAAATCAGTTTTAGCAATTCCTTATGTGTTTTTATTGTATTTTGAAACATAATTATACATAACTTGTGTGTGTGTGTGTGTGTGTGTGTGTGTATGCGTTTTTGTATAATGTACACTTGTTGTTTCAGTTTATTGTCGACTTAATCTAGACAGCTTTTTAAAAATTTGCTTTTCAAACTAAATACCACGCCTCACCGGCTTTGGGGCAAAGAGAACTTTGGCTGGCTTACATATCTCCAGTTCGCTGCCGGGCTTAACGGCCAGGCAGAGCTGTATTTCGACCAAGGAGGATTCTGTCCAGACGCTATGCGACAGCAATATCGTTGTGCGCAATCTCACATTCGATTCATGCTCTCCCTGCTCCGTCATGATGGGTTTAAAGTCGGTCATTTTGGGCACTACGGTATGCATATGCTGATCTGGATATTTGATCTTAATGCGCATATCCGCTTTCTGTGATTCCAGCAGATTATCGATCTCGGCCACAAATGGCACGGCTGCAATTAGGCCAGCGGTGACTTTGATAACATTATCCTGTGATTGCAACGGACACGGCTCCAAAATGTTCGCCATGCAACGTCGAATTTTTTCATTGGCCGGTGGTAGCGCTAATGGCTTGGCATTCTGCACCAGCGGCAATATTTCACGGAATATACGTCCCGGTTTTGGATCTGTAATTGCGTCCAGCTTCGACAGCAGCGTACGCGTAAAGCTATCCGGCTCATCTACTTCTCCAGCTCCAGCGCCACCACCTGTTGCCTTCTGTTTCAATTTCAAATCCTCGTCCTTAATCTGAGTCTGCTCTGCAAACGCACTGCTCTTCTTACGCGTACGCATATAAGCGCTTATATCGCCCGCTGTCTGCAACAGCATCTGGCAAGGACCCAATGCACTCTGCGACTTATCACGCACGGCCAGCACCAAATGTAACGCACTCGCACGTAAACGCAGCTGCTTCACTTGCAGCACATCGCCATAATTCAGACCAGAGAATGTATGCTGCAGCTTCAGACAGTTGCGTATCAGCTCCGCCAGCGTCTCCTTTAAGGGCACACGTATTCTTCGTGTTCGAGCGCAACGCTGCATATGCTCAATTTGTATCTGGGCTGAGATGAACGTCTCCAAAAAGTTCGATGTGCCGTACATGTCCGAGTCGATGGCGCCTAAACGCTGCAAACGTAAAAAGAAAAATCAAATAAGATTAATGAAACTTATGCTCGAAAAACATTGAACTGAAAACAATAAAATAAAAATAACTAAAATTTACAAAAGTTAAAAGTAAATTTAAAAATATTTGTAAAATGAATTTAATTTTACATCATAAAATAGGAAATAATTGAGTATGTGAATCACGGCCTCACAAAAAACCAACCCTAAGGGTGGAGGATTTCGCGAGATTGCAAACTTGGTTTTTTTGCCAAAGCTCAAAACAAGGAATACGAAATTACAGCCCTATTGTCGAAAAATTGATGAAAATTGTTTTTATAGGGGGTGTCACGGAAACACCTTTCAACTAAATTCCAGCCGAATTCCAATACTCAGGTATCACATATATTACGCACACTATAATACTAATAAACAATTATCTTCATTAATTTGTTTATCAAAAAGAATAGCAAAAGTTAGAATAAATTTAAATCAAAATTACTTTTGTGTCGTGGCAACTCTAAATCAAAATCTCTAGAGATTTCCGTGACATTCCCGGGACATTTGACTGGGAAGGGAATACTTGGGGAAATAAATTATAATGAAAATCTCATGCCGAAGAGAGAGAAAGACTTACCTGTAGACTGGATTGGGCCAACTTGAGTAGCTCGACTCGCTCATTGGTCATGGTAAATATCTCGCCAATGTGATCGATAATCATTTTCAAATATTCAGCCGAGCTGCCGGCGGCCTTCAAGGCATCATCGATGCGCTTCGTTGTAGATGAGGAGGAGGCACCTTCGATGGGCAGCTGCGGCACCAGCTTGGGCATCGAGTCCCTCAAATAAGCATAGTGACGATGTGTAGCCGTCGGCAGGAGACTGATAATGGGCACCAAATGCTCGGCGGCATTGAATACCAAAATGAGAACGCATAAATACGCAGGATCTTCGACATCGCGTTCGGGTGTCTCAAAGAATGGATGGACGTAAAGTAGATGTCCCGTTAGAGCCATAACTAGATGCGGATGCTTCTGGCCAATCTTGCGCATGCAGGCGTAGGTTGAGTGACGATCCTGCGGATATTTGGCCAGGACATCGAGCAGCTTTTGAACGACCATGATGAGGCAGGTCTGGGTGGACACGCGACAGGCGCCAAGCATTAAATGTAAACCCTCGCGCACATCCACCGAGTAATCCTCGAGCGAACCCAACATGATTTCCAGCTGATCCTCCCGCAGCACAATATGACGCGCAATCAATGTCAAACTATAAATCGCCTTTAAGCGCACATCTTCAATCTCATCATTGAACATATCGACAAGGAAATCCAAACTGGTCACCGCAAAGTCCGGTCGCGACATGGCCAACTTGCACATGGACCCAACCGCCGCTGTTCGCACCTCCAGAAACTCATCTTCCAGCCCGTGTATAAGTGCACCACAGGCACCACTCGCTATCAACGATATCGTTCTCGCATCCAGACGCTCCTGTGGCGCATCATCCGCCCATCGCTTCCCCGATGACCATTCCCCGCTCGTCACCAGACTTGCTCCACGCTCATGTGCATTCCGCTTGCGACGCAGATTGCTCATCAACTTCTTGTCCAGCGTCTGATGGAGGAACTCGCTGCTAACCTTTAATTGATAAAGAATAATCGACCAAAATTAATAATATCCAATAATCGATGGAAAATTTTAAATAATAATCGATTGTTTACTTTGATTTGAAATATCTTTGAATTGTAGTTTTCGAAAATTGCTTACTTGAAATACTTGAATCAAGAATTTTCATATTTCCTTTGCCTATAATGGCAGGATAAGTCGACTATCGACTACAAATTAATAATAATCGATTATTTTCTTTGAATTGAAAATTGTAGTTATCGAAATTTGCTTAGTTGACAAATTAATCAAGTATTTTCAACATATTTTCTTTGCCTATCCAAATTCTGTCAATTGGCGATTAATCCAAAATCAATCATAATCGATTAGTTTTTTGTATGAAAAATTAACTTGTGATTAATTGACAAATTAATCAAGCATTTTTCAAATATTCCCTTTTGCCTGTGATGGCAGTGTTAATCGATAGTCGAGCAAACTTAATAATAATCGATGAAAATTAATGATTTTCAATTTCATAAGATTTACAATTGATATTGATTTGTAAATAAACCTCACCTGCGTCATGCTGCCGAGTAGCTCCGCCGCCAGGACACGTATCTGGAGCGATAGATCACAAAGTGCCTCGCATACCTTGCTAAAGGCCGCATCAATCATGCGCAAATCTTCCGGCTGTCGTTCCATATTAATGATATAATCTGGATGACGATTACCAATCATGTGGACCAACTGCAACGCCTCCTTACGCACACACTCATAGTCATCCTTCATGGCTTCCACGGCACGCTTATACAGCACCGGTGGCAAGTGTGAGCCACGTTCCCCCAGCGTCAAGAGCGCATGCAATGCCTGAGCACGCACACCCGAATCCTGTGAGTCAATATAAAAGCCCAGCTTCCATACATACTGCCGCTCACCCTCATGACAGCTGGCAAAGCGTCCAATAACAAGCATCGCATTCTTTTGCGTATGCGTTGAACCGCTGCGCAGCTGCTCCTTGGCCAAATGTGCCACTTGCGTCTTATATGCCAGCGGCAGCATCTGTGGACGCTTCTGTCCAATACGATACAGACACATCATGCCCTGTGCCAATACCTTCTGTGACGTCTCCTTGCGCAGCAAATAGATAAAGTAATCAATTATTAATATGATGCCCTCCTCCGTGCTGCACTCGCAGCCCAATCCTGATAACAGCTCCAACAGTTTCACACGCACCGACGTGTCGCTCTCTTTTTCCTGCAACTGATACAGCTGGAACAGCTTGGCGGCTGATTCCTTTAGCTCGGCGATTTGCACATTCTCATAACTGATCTCGTCAGTGATCTTGACGAGCACATCGAGGAGCTCGCGCGTTTGGCAGCTGCCATTTGGGATGCCTCCGTTGATGTTGGCGCCGTTAGAGGCGCCTCCGCTGGCCACGCTGCTGCTGCTGCTTGCAATTGTGACGCTTGCAACTCCTCCGCTGCTTCCTCCTCCGCTTGCAAGGCCTCCTCCACTCACAACGCCTCCACTTGCAGCTCCTACACTTGCAACGCTTCCGCTTGCCACGCTGCTGCCTGCAACGCCGCTGCTTGCTGTGCTGCCACTTACCACACCGCCGCTGGCAGCTGCAACGCTTGGCATGATTCCACTTGCAACGCCTCCACTTGCAACGCTTCCACTTGCAACGCCTCCACTTGCAACACCACCACTAACAACTCCTCCACTAGCAACGCTTCCGCTAGCAACACCTCCACTTGCCGCACCGACACTAACAACTACTCCACTAGCAACTCCTACACTTGCAACACCAGCACTTGCAACAACGCTGCTTGCAGCGCTGCCGCTGACAATGGCTGTGCTCACAACGCCGCCGCTTATAACGCTGACAACACTGCTACTGCTGCCAGCAACAACGCCACTTGCAACGTTGCTCGCAGTTGATGCTGGCGCAGCCGCAATTGTTGTTGTTGGGACGCTGGCAACAGCAGCAGCAGGCAGAATGCTGACGCTGCTGTTGCTGCCGCTGCTGCTATTGCTACTGCTGTTGTTGTTGCTGCTGCTGCTGATGATGTTGCTGCTGATGATGTTGCTGCTGTTAGCAATGATATTGCTGCTGCTAACAATGATGTTGCCGCTGCTGCCAATGATGTTGCCGCTGTTACCAATGATGTTGCTGCTGCTGCCAATGATGTTGCTGCTGCTGCCAATGATGTTGCCGCTGCTAGAGATGATATTGCTGCAGCTACCAATCATATTGCCGCTGTTACCAATGATGTTGCCGCTGCTGCCAATGATTTTGCCGCTGCTGCCAATGATGTTGCCGCTGCTGCCAATGATGGTGCCGCTGTTGTTACTTTTGCCGCCTTTGCTGCTGTTGTTGCTATTCCCGGGCGTCATGTAGACATCCAGGAGCGTCAATATTTGCAGCTTCTTTTCCACTTTTGGCTTCGCTTTGATCGCTGCTGGCGGCGTCGCCGTCGCCTGCAGTCGCAGCTTCTTTAGCGGCGGCGGCACACCAACAATCGTCTCAATGAACGATTGCGGTTTTTGAATGGCCAATGGCAATGTTGCCATTTTATTGGATTAACTAATTGTCTCTTTTGTGCTTACAGAACAGCAGCTAAATAGTAATTGAAATAAAAGAAAATAAATAGAAATCAACTTGAAATAGTTTGGCGTGAATTAGAGATGTGCAAGTTGGTTCGTTCAGTTTAGCGATGACAAAATAATCGAAACGATATTATCATTTGCCATATTTAAGGCCCATGTCCACTTCAAATGGAATGCTCGCGAAATGAAAACTCCATATAAAAAATCTGAATATATGTCGCGAAATATTTGTCGCTTCAGAGAGTTTTAAAATGAGAGAGAGAATAAAAAAAGCTGGTTTTGGGCTCAAAAAATGCATTAACTCAAAAAGGCACCGATATGCATTACCGATAGGCCAGCTTGTGGCGCGGATATCCGCAAAACTAAAAATAGCTTTTTAACAAATTTTACCACAAAAAAATATTCAGAGCCTAGTTTTGAGATCCTAGAATTATTCCCAATTTTTAGAGCCCAAAACAAAATGTTTTGGACCTTTCTTTCGATTTCACTTGGGGTAGCTGCAACGAAACATCACCCAAACCTGATACAACGCATATATATATATATTATCTACGTTTTAATAAATGAAATAACACACCCAACATCCTTCCTTAAATTATATAAAGTGTATTGCTCATTTTTGTTTGTTTTTTAATCATTTATAAAATAAATGCTGGAATTTAACAGCATTATAATCGTTTTTACAGAAACATTCTGAGTTATTAACATAAATGTTAAATGAATTGGAATATTGCGATTTCCAGCTCATTCTTTTTCAAAGGACTTAAAGTTAGTTTTTTTCAATTGTCAATTTAGTAATTTTTGGTTATCGACAGTTGGCAACACTGATTGTATGGCATTTTCAAGTGAATCAAAATTTAAATATCGATGTTTCCCAAATACCATAAAAAACGATTAATCGGTGCAGACATCGTTTTTATATCCAGCTCTAAAATCTACTTGTTCTAGCAAACAGTTCAACGCAATATTTACAAGTTTGTTGTTTTTGTTTTTTTGTTTCTTCTCCGAAGAACCCAATGTAAACATAAAGCTTGGCAACAATCAAGTTTGTAATGCTAAAATCTAATTAAAAAGAATATGGCAGAACAATATCATTTATGTAAAAATATAGTTTATTTTTGTAGCTGTAACTCGTAATTTGTGTAAACAAATGAATCTTTAAACAAAACAAGTGCAATAAAAGTATTAAATAAGCAAATATGTTGAAAAGAGCATTTGAAATTGAAATTTAATTTGTAATAAGATAATCTGCATACCAATTGTAAAAGAACAAGAACATAAAAACTAGTTTGCAGCAGCAGCGACGGCGACAGCGACGACGACGACGACGGCAGCAGCGCGATAACAAGAACGACGCCAAGGTAGTTAACGAGTTGACAAGGGGAGCCAAGACCGCAGCGGGGCAGACCAGACAGGCGGGCGGGTGGCGGCGTTGCACGCGCGTTGCAGCGTAAAAGAGATAGCAATAGTTAAAAAGAAGACGAGTGAAAGAAACCAGTTCGCTGCGAGTGGGAAGAGGAGGGGCTGTTGGTGCTTGGCCACTGAACTGCAGCAGCAACAACGGCAACAATAGCAGCAACAAGAACAGAAGTAGCAACAGCAGCAACAACATCGACAGCAGCGACAACTACGGCGACACCAACATCGGCTACAGCAGCAACATCAACAGCAGCAACATCAACAGCAACAACAACAGAAGCAACATCAACAATAGCAGCAACAGCAGCAGCAACAATAAGATCAACAATATCAACAGCAACAACAACAGCAGCAACTACATCAACAGCAGCAACATCATCAGCAGCAAAAACAGCAGCAACTACATCAACAGCAGCAACATTATCAGCAGCAGCAAGATCAACAGCATCCACAGCAGCAGCAGCAGCTGCAACATCAACAACATTAGCAAGAACTACGGCAACAGCCGCAACAATAGCAACAACAACATCAACAGCAGCATCTACAGCAGCAACAATAACATCAGCAGCAACATCCACAGCAACAGCTGCAACAGCAACTACAACTGCAGCAACAGCAGCAATATAAACAAGTCGAGTGTTTAAAATGAATATAATTTGCGTACGCATCAAATGGATGCTATCAGCGCTCTTGCTGTTGCCGCTGAGCACATGCAGCATCGGAAGCATCAGCAGCAGCAGCAGCAACTGCGAACCCATACGCATTGATATGTGCCGCGGGATTGGCTATAATGAGACATCCATGCCGAATCTGGTTGGACATGAGCTGCAATCGGATGTGGAGTACACGCTGCAAACATTTGTGCCGCTTATCGATTACAATTGCAGCTCGCAGCTGAAGCTGTTCCTGTGCGCCGCCTATGTGCCGATGTGCACGCCAAAGGCGCCAGTGCATTCAATTGGACCATGTCGTAGCTTGTGCGAATCGGTGCGCATACGTTGTCATCCGGTATTGCAGGGATTTGGTTTTCCCTGGCCACTTGCATTGGACTGCGAACGTTTTCCACGTGAGAACAATCATGAGACGATGTGCATGGAGGGGCCGGGTGAAACGCATGTGCCGTTGCAGGAGCATGATATCTATGAGCAGAATATGTCCATACCCGGCACTAATCTCAAACCAGGCACAACGCTGCCGCTCGACTGCTCCGCGCTAGCCAAATCCCATTTGTATGTCAAGCTGCATCGCTCCGGTCGCTGTGCGCCGCTTTGTGAGGCGGACATCTTATTTACGCCCAGCGAGAAGCATTTGTCCGAGATCTGGGTATCCACCTGGGCATATGCCGCTTTGGGTTTGGCCTCCGTTGCCACGCTCTGCCCGCTTCTGCTGGGCGGCGACAATCGTGGGCGTGGCGGCAATGCGGGTGCCAAATGGTCACGTCTCCTCTCCCCGCTGCTCTGGTGCCACAATATGGTCACTATTGGCTGGACGGTGCGTTTCATTGTTGGACGCACTGGCACCGCCTGCGGCACTGATCCTCAAGCGCCCAACGAATCCCTCCTCAGCGTCGATGGCCTCTCCAATGCGGCCTGTGCCAGCGTCTTCCTCTTGCGCTACTATTTCGGTATGGCCGCCTGTGCTTGGTAAGTCCATAATCCTTCTCTTTTAACGCTCAACTCTTTTTACTCCCTGTTCCCATTAAAAATGGGAATCAACAGTCGAGTCGATATAGCCATTTCCGTCTGTCTGTATGTCCGTCTGTCTGCTTGAACTGCTTGAAATGCAAGTTGGGAGCAGGGAGTCTCGTAGTCGGGTACACTCGACTAGAGCATTCTTACTTGTTGTGAATAAAAATATTTAGTTTTGAGTTTTAAAATTTAATTCACTTATAAGAATTATTTTGTAACTTATATTCAATAAATCAGTAATAAAAGTTATAGTTTGAGTGTTGTTATAAAAATCAGAAACAACTTTTATTTTAAAACTCATAAATAACTCTTATTTCATTAATTTTTATTTAAAAATCGAAAATAACTTTTAATTCTATCTATTAATTCTCTCTATTATTCAATAGCTTTTATTTTAATAATAAAATAACTTAATTTTAGTTGCTTTTTTTTTGCAAATTTGAATTTTTCAATTTTACTTTTACAATTAAAATGAAATGTGCTTTTCAATATCATCACGTTTTAAAAATGTCCATGAAACAACTAATACATTACAATGTGAATATATTGTTGCCAACACTGACATGCCAGGGGGCAACGTACGCTTAGTCAGAATAATGCATGTAGTTGGCAACGCGAATTAAACGAAATAACCTTTAATGCATTATGTTTATTATCTTTAACCTTACTCAATTACAATTAACAAATTATCATTTATTTTAAATCTTTTCAAATGTTTATTTTTTTTTTACAGGTGGGCAATTTTATGTCTGGGCTGGCATCGGGACATTCGCCGCAATAGTCCCGACACCAAGGGTCACATTGCACTGCCCAGCAAGCGGCCAGGTAGTGGAAATGGCAATGGGAGTGCAAATGGAAATGGAAACAGCGCCCAACAGGATCTGGCACGCAATAATTTTGTTTGCTTTGTGGCCTGGGGACTGCCCGCGTTTCAAACGGCAGCCGTAATTGTAATGTGCTTGGTTGATGCGGATGAGTTGTTGGGTAAGGTTTCATGCATATCCTTTTTTGTATACCCTTGTCACGAAATGTGTAACGCATTGAAGGAGACGTCTCAGAAAAAAACCGAGTCGATGTCCGTAAGTCTGTCCGTCTGTTTATATGCGAACTCAGTCCCTCAGTTTTAGAGCTAACTTAATGAAACTTCCCACAGATGCTTTTTATTTCTGCAAGCAATAAATATTTCAGAATCGGCCAGATCGGAGTGCTATAACGTATAGTTGCCATAGGAACAATCGGTTGAACAATAGGTTTTTGTATAAAAAACTTTTTTGTTTTCCAAAATAACTCAACAAAACTCACTAAATTTTAGTTTATGCACGTTTCATATATGCTGACGAAATTTCAATAAAATCGGATGACTATATCATATAGCTGCCATAGAAACAATCGGTTCACAAAAAGGCTTTTGCATAAAATAAACTTTTTTGTTTTTCTAAATAAAAAACTCGACTTAATATCTTTAAGCATGTTTCACATAACGTGACCAAATTTTTTTAAAATCAGACGACTATATCTTTTGTCTGCCATAGAACAATCGGGTAAAAAATAAGTTTTTGTATGAAAAACTTTTTTGTTTTTTTAAGATAGCTCAAGCAAACTCACTTTACCAAAGTTTAAGCACATTCTATTTATGGTGACCAAATTTTATGAAAAATTGACTTCTATATCTTATAGTTGCCATAGGAATGATTCTTTTGAAAAATAAGTTTTTTTATACAAAACTTGTTAGGTTTTTAAGATAGCTCAAACCAAACTCACTTTACCTAAATTTAAGTTTAATCTATATATGTTGACAAAATTTCATCAATATCAGAAGACTATATCTTATAGGAAACATCGGTTGAAAAATAAGTTTCTGGATGAAAAACGTTTTTTTTTTTTTAAGATAACTCAACCAAACTCACTTATCCTAAGTTTAAGCACATTTTATGCATGTTGACCAAATTGCATTAAAATCGGAAGACTATATTTTATAGCTGCCATCGGAAATATCGGTTGAAAACTAAGTCTTATGCAACTTTTCTGCAAGGGTATACTATATCTTCGACATGCCGAAGATAACATTTCTTTCTTCTTTTGAATTATACAAATGTTAATTGTGTAAAATTGCCCATTGTTACAGGAGCTTGCTTTGTGGGCAATCAATCGGATAAGGCGCTGCAGGTGCTGGTCGCCACGCCCGTCTTTTGCTACTGGATCTTTGGGTCAATGAATCTAATATCTGGCTATTTGGTGCACTGTCGCAACAAGGAGATCTTACGCAATAGCAATGCTTTAAGCTTGCAACAGCAGCTGCAGCTGAGCGTTAATCGTAGTTCTGGCATTGGCATCTTTCTGTTTATTTATGGCAGCGCGTGTGCCTTGTTGCTTTTAGCTGTTATTTATGAGTTTGCCAACATTGATGTGTGGCTAAGTGCGAGGGAGACAAGCACACCGCTTTGGCCATATTTGACGCGTGCGTTTATGGAGCTAATGTTGGGGATTTGTTGTTTCGCTTGGGTGCTAGGACCGAGTATATCCAGCATGTACAAGCGTCAGCTATCGACGCGTCCGCTCAAGCAAACAAACGGCGTTGAACGTGGTTTACAACAACAGCAGCAACAACAGCAACAACATCATCATCATCATCAACATCAGCAACATCCGCTGGACGCACAGAGCAGCTCCCGTGGCTCACATATCGCCTGCAGCAGCACTGTCGTCTCGTATCATTCGGTGCGACCCTCACATCAATCCATGGTCAGCGCACCCCCGCTCATCAGCAGCCCCTACAAGCACAGATCCAGAGCTGGCGCTGGCTCCATTTCGCTTAACCAAATGTCCAACTATTCCCTAGGACGCAGCGTTCAACAGCAGCAGCAGCATCCGCATGCTCATTCCTCGCATCGGCTTTACTATGCACCACAGAAGCATCAAAGCCATCAGGCCAACTATTTACACTACCCGCAGCTGCAGCGCTACGGCAACGAGACGCTGCTGTGATCCTTTATAACGGGTAGGTGCCTAACAAGTTTCTTGCGCAACTTTTAATCTAATCATGTACCTTATTTTAACACACAGCTCACTCTATCGACTGTTCTGATGTTAAGTCTGATGTTGCACAACAAATTGCCAAGCTACAACGTTCCTGCTAAGGTCAGCATACATCAGCTAAGCTTATTGTACGTGTATGAATTTATTTGAAAGCTTTCCTTGGGTTCGAAAACTTGTCAATGTACATTACTTACGCTGGTTTCCAGTTCTGGCATATTGCCAACTTAAGGGAAAACAAAAAGATATAACCTAAACAGGGTACTATGTCTATTTACAAACTTGTCTAACTGCAAAGTTGCTTAGTATAACGTGATGGCAAATATTTGCCAGGTACATAGATTACAAAGCATGCAAGGCTTCCATTAACATGAGCAAACTAAGTTCAAAACTGGCTTTAAAAAACTATTCCACATCTTAAAAATTGCTGTATGTATTATTGTACACATGAGTATTATTTTAGTGCGATAAAACGCTGACTTTTAATAACTTACTAACTGTATTTATGTAATTGTATTAGATGTGTGTGTGTGTGTACTTAATAATTGAGCTTTCTTTATTGTATTATGTAAGTCCATGAAATCTATTGAAACTATTCCAAAAGAATTTATTGCCTTTGAAAACATATCTGCATAGACTTGGAAAATAATGTTTGATTTTGTATTTCTTCTCTTGTTTTTTTTTTTTGTTATTTATTTCATGGCGCTTTTGTCTATCTGTGTGTTTATGTTTATGTTTAAATTATAATTAAGTATTTAGCTTTGCTGTCGGTGTAACCAAAGTACAATCCCTACAAAAAAAAAAAAAAAAACAATTCTTGCCCCTCATACAATTTTTTAGCATAAATGTAATTTCTTTTTAGTTTTTTTTTTAACTATTTGTTTACGCAGCAACAAATACTGTGATACTGTGATTCATGTTTTTAAAGATAAAGATTTTTTATCAAAATCCAACCCTCTTTTCGATTGACATACGTACTTACTTATATTATAAAACGCAAGTGTACTTATATTACTTTAGAACACAATTGTAATTGTAATTGTATTCAATGTGCCATTAGCTTAAGAACTTATAACTATAACTTCCAAGTACTTAATATACAATGTTTGGGTGACTGTTTTTATTGATTGTCCAAACTATTCAAACTATTTATAAATACATATATATATATAAGTGTACGTAGTTCCATTTTACAGTTCGACTAAACAAATATTTGTATAGTTATGTACTTTTGTTTATCTAATGAATTCTTGAAATGATGCTTAGTTCATAATCAACTGCTGTATGCTAGATTCATGAATTGAAATGAATTTCAAAAATTTCAAAAAGGTATATATATAATACATATTGTCAAATATTTGGCTACATTTTAACATACAGGTCTGTTCCCATTTTTAATAACTTTGTATTTCGAATCGTTTTTGATTTTGTATAACTCAGGCATGCTCCCAATTCCGAATCCACAAAATTTGTATGTGAATTAAAAACTTAAAGGAAAATTTCATACATAATAAAATATAAAAACAGTCTCTTAAACTATTTTTAATAGTTTCTGAAAGGTTTGGTGAGTGAAGTTTTAAATGAACTTAATTAATTTGATTTCAATTATATTTTTCAAGCCAAATACGAATTCAGTAAGGGTAGCATGCCCGACTGATATCGAATGAAATATTAAATCTTTTTCAAGATATATTCGAATACTGCCAGTGTGTCAAAAGCATAACTTTTGAAAACCAAATTTTCCAACAATATACGGTACACAGAGCAGCTAAAAAATCGAAAATGGGAAACGGAAATGTTTGTTTAAAGTTGAAATAAGCAATGTTTTTAAGCAAATTGTTTTATATGTAATTTTTGTATTTTGTAACTTATTTATAAAGCGAATAAAGTGTCGAAAAGTTAAATTTATGAATTAAATACATTTTTCATTATGTACACATGTGTAAAAAGTTCTACAAAAACATTATTTATAATTCCAACCGATGAGCATTTAAGCTGGCATATACTGTTTTTTTCTAACTGGCCAATGCCAATGTTCGACTAATGATTATTGTCGACTGGGCGTTGGGGGAATTGTTGCTGTTGGTGTCACCACATCCGTCATGAGCCGCTCGTCGCGACGAACGGGCGCACAAACGACAATCGTGTCGTTGCGATTGCCATTGTTGTTGTTGCTGCTTGGCGATTGCCAATTGTCAAGGTCTTCGTCGGTTGTGGCCTCGGTCTCAGCTTGCTCCTTGGCACGCTTGTGATACTTGAGCTCGCTGGCATATTTTGAATTGGTAATGCCCAGGAATGAGGCTAGGCCGCCACCCACATAATCAATGCCGGCCAGTATATTGTTGCCCATTTTGGTGGCCTTGTAACGTAGGCGTGGCCCCAGCGGCAGTTCGCGCTGCAAATGAGTCACAAATTAAAAACTTTTCTAACATTTCGAATTTATATATACAAACCTGTAGTTGCACATCGTAGGCTTTATCAGGCACGTCCGGCTCAACTTCGCTATCGCTGGATGAAAGCTCCTCCATGCAGCCATCGCTAAAGTAAAGCATGCGTTTATTCGATTGCAGCTCAAGCGAGGAAATGCGATCCGTTTCAGAGCGACCCGCAGACGCAGCAGCGGCAGCGTCGCCGTTAATCATTGCAGTTGGCATGTTGCTAATGTTTTTGATAACTAATAATAATAATAATATTTAATTGTTAATGCTAATGCACGCCAAACACACTACAAAACGCGCCTTCTACAATTGCACGGCACCGAGTGAATGGCCGGCATAAAAAACAAAACACAATTTGAACGGTTCAACCGTCGTTTTTGGTCTTGAATTGCCCAAATGAAGCAACAACAACAAAAGCACGTTAATGTTGCCTCTCCATATGTGTGGGGTGCTGGTTATTGTCCTTGAGTTGGGGGCCGGCGTTGCGTGCCAAGCGCCAGTTTGCCATATGTAATCAATAAAATGCCGACTCCAATGCCGATGTCGCCCGTTCTATGCGCATCAACAAAAAATGCAAACAAAAACGAATACAACAACAACAGCAAATAATCAACAAAACACAAACAAATCGTACAGCTGTTATCGGAACTATCGATGCTATCGAAGCTAAGCGTTCAGCTGCTATCGAGCTAAGAAGATTTCGCCACGCGCTTTATTAACGTGACGTCACAATGGCACATTTAACTTATGCATGGAACAAGCGTTACAATATAATTGATATAATTACCTAATAGAAGTAACAATACTTTTAATCAGCTGTTTTACTTTTTTTTTTTTACTGAATTTTAAAGTAAACGCGATATTTTTCGTATTATGACTTTGAAACAGTCTTTATAAATACATATGCGTATGAATTTCATGCACGTTAAATTTAAATAACGTTTAGTTGTGTTTCGACTGCTTAGTTTTTTTTTTTTTGAACAAAATTCGCATTCTGTTTACATAGCTTGCACAAAAAAATGTTGAATAGAGAATTATTATTTAAGTTATCGTGAAACTATTTAGAATCATCTGGCCATAATAAAAGGTTAACCCATTTTTGTGAACAAAGCTTTTACAAAAAATTTAGGTTTGCAAATTATGTGCGTAGAAACAGTCGAAATTTAAAATTAATTTATTTACAATGCCGTTGCAATGGTTTGTAAAATTCAAGGGATGTTTTGAAGCTGAAATTGATATTTGTGACGCAATGCGCTGAACGCAGCCATAGCTGAATGATTGTGACGTAACCTTGTATAATCGATAATTCTTAATCGCTGTATATCGGTCACGGACAGTGTGACCGTATGTGACTTAAAACAGCTGTCAAATGATTTCCCATCGCGTCGTTTACAACAATTAAAAGTGTTGATACCTGGATTACAATACAAGCAATACAATGGAATCACCCATAACGACTCCTGCCGCAAAGGGTAAGTTATTTAAATGATGAGCAAAACCCAGGCTGAGCCAAGGATTAGACTTTCAGGTGACTGGCGTTTCGCGCAGCGGTCGAGTGCGCAAAAAGTCATCGAAACTGTTGGACTTCGAGTCACCAGAGGAAATTGAAAAGCGTATCAAACGAGCGGGCAGACCACCAGCACGTTATCCAGGACGCGGGCGACCACCAAATGCATTGCGCGGGCGCTTGCTCATCGCCTACGAGGAGGAGGATGACGATGATGACTTTAATAATATTATATCTGATACGGAGGAGGAGTCAGCACAGGCAATTGTTGGCGGCGCCAGCGGCATACGTGATGCGCTAATGAACTCGGACGATGAGGTGGACACATTGGTTCAGGATCTGGTCGAAGGTGTCGAGGCAGAGGCCAGCTACACAAACGATTCTCGTGTGCGCCAGAGCCTCTACATGCGCGAAAAGTCCACCAAGCGTAAAATACTTAAAGATGGCAAACTGGTCATTGCCAAACAGCAACGGAAGGACAAGGGCAAGGTTCGCTTCACTGCATACAGCCTGTGGGCGCGTGAGGTGCGTAAGCGGGACTCTGCGGATCTGGGTAAGTCACATTAGAGATGCCCAAACATTTTTTTAATTTATTTTATTTAATGTTGACTTATAACAGAGCTGTAAAAGAATAATTCTTTAATTCCTAATGAATTTAAGATATTGATAAAGAATTGAAATAAAATTTGATTTAATTCTTTACGAATTAAGTATAGTTAAGAGAATCATACTTTTGACAACTGTTAATGAATTGAATTCAAATTTGATTTAAATCGGGAGTCATTATTTTGCTTATAATAAAGAATTGAGCTCAAATTTGATTTGATTCTTTAATAATTAGAATTTTTGGGGAAAAAGAGGATACAAAATTGAGAATTTAAGTGCTCCAAATTATAAGAATTAAAAATTGTATTGCAATTATTTAATTATAATTCTCAAAGAATAAATTTGAATTGAATTCAATTCATGTTTTAAACTTTAAAATTTACAGTATAAGAACGATTCCCTGAAAATTCTAATTTTCGAAGAATTAATTCTAACTTCAATTCAATTCTTTATCATAAGCAAAATTCTGATTCAACAATCTTAAATTCTTTGGTATTTAAATATGAGACTGATTCAATCTTAGATGGGTGTTTTTAAAAAACTTACAAAAAGTACTTTTAATGGAAACTGCAAAACTAATTTGGCTGATTAATTCAGAAGAATCAATTTCAGCATTAATTAGTTGAAGCAATAATGTTATAACAAGCATGGTGCTACGATCAGAAAGAGAGTTAAGACTTATTATAAAAAGCGTAAATAATAAGTTGCCGAGATGACTTCCACATGATACTAATTGCACACATTTGCTTTTATTTTTTTTTAGATTTTGCCAATGCAGCGCGACGTCTGGGCGAGCTCTGGGCAAACGTATCCAACAAGGAGAAGAACGCCTGGCGACGCAAAGCCAAGGTGCAGGCAACAAAAGCGCGCAAACGCGAAAGGGATAATGTTGCCGATAACGTCAGTAAACCGACGACGCTTAAAAAGACTAACTTGACATCCGCTGCAGATGCGTCGGACATAACCTTTGTTAATCGTGCTACAACGAGCCGCACCAAGAAACTAGCTGCCGAACGCCGCCAGTTGCCCGCGCAGCAGGCAAACACAACACCATCGACACCAACCACCTGGGCACAAAGCCGACAGCGACGCAACGTCAACAGTCGGAACAAGGTGAGCACAGCAGCAGCAGCAAGCACAGCCGCTGCAGCCACCAGCAGCAATACTCGGCAAAGAACTGCATCTGCAGCGGATATGGAACTGAGCAGCGGAAAGGGATCACCGCAGCCGGTGCAACCGCCAAGCATTGATGCCATCGATGCAGCCGCTCATCTAAAGCTACTCGGTGAGAGTCTGACGGTGATTGGGGAACGACTGAAGGAGCATAATGGTCATGTGGCGCTCTCTGGCAGCCTGTCCGTCCTTCTAGATAGTTTACTCTGCTCAATGGGGCCGCTGCTCTGTATGACTACGCAAATACCCGGCCTAGAGAATAAAACTCAATTGAGCACAAATTTGGCATCAACGCTGGACAACATTGCATATGTAATGCCAGGACTTTAATCAGTTCATTAACCACTTAACTCTACAAATCAGCAATATTTTTTATCAACATATTGTGCATATTGTATAATGGTTAATTTTATCTAGATTGAATTAAGCTTAGAAAACTTATTATATAATTAAAAAAAAAAAAAAAAAAACTATATATTAGTTTTAAAAAACAGAATAACATTTATAATATTGAAATCATTTAATGAGCAAGGGAAAATTGCGTTTGGGCATTCCTGCAACTGATTATGATCAAAAACGTAACGAGGAAAAATCAAATTCAGGATTCATTTAATTTAAGGGAAACTAGCTAGATTGTTTTTTAAAATACGTTAGATTTGATTTTTTCGATTTGATTAAGTATTGATTAAATAATTTTGAATAAATAAGCAGCATTGTACCAAGAGTTATTAGTTTTAGATAAAAAGTTAAAAAACTTTGGTTCAGAAACAGTTCTTTTTTGACTGACCAGCGAACAGGAACAAAAATTTGAAATGTTTAAAAAAAAAAAGCTTGAATAACGTACTTATATCTTGACCATTAGTGAATATGTAGTTATCATTTTTATATCACGTTAAAGGCTGCCGAATAACCTTTCATAATCCGCATAACTGAATTTTATGTGTTTGGTCAAATTAAGTGTTATTTAAAGATAACTGTAAAAATAAGAAGTCCATCGAAGATTCAAAAAATGCAACGTATTTATAGTCATTTCAAAATGAACAAAACTTTTTACAATTTGTCACACGGTACAATTAATTAATAATTAATTAACTATTAATTAATTATGTTGGGCTACTGAATTAAGAAAATGTAACCCGCACAGGCCAAAAACGTTAAGGGATGAGCGGAACGGAAAAGGATTTTAAAAAGTGCGCGACGCGCTTTGTATAAAATATCTTGCTGTCAATAAATTGAAGCAACAGCTGCGTGTTAAGACAATAGCTGCTTGCTATGAAAATACCAAAAGCTGCTTGCTATGCGAATATGCGGGAACAGATGTTTTTGATTAAAACTAGATGCGGCGAAAAAGACAGCGGCGAAAAAGCTGCATTTCTATTGCAGGTTGCAGCGAAAAAGGACACTAAAACAGCTGATTCTTGTTGCCTGTATACTCAGCTGAAAGTTTGCAATTTTCCTGAAAATTGTTGGCAACACAAATTGAACAAAAAATACAAAAAAAATAAAACGAAAAATGAATAACACTGAGGATTTGTCAACGGCTCTGGTCCTAATCGAAGATGACGATGCCAAGGACAACAATAACAATAACAAAGTGCAGCCGGCGGTTTCAGGACGACGCAAACGCCGAGAAACTGATGCGACAGCGGCAGCAGCAGGTTGTTTAATGCCTAAACAACGTACAATAATTATAACTGTAAGCATATATATATATTGATTTGGATGCTGTTCGTTGAAGCTACATTTTGTGCACAGCTACATCCTGGCAGCTGTTGGGAGTTGAATATGCCCGCAATGAGCGACGAGATGTTCAAGGAGACTTTCGTCATCGAGCGTCACTTCTTTCGAGACATTATGCAGAAGTTATCAATTGTGGCAATGCGTGCCTCATATTCTCGCACCTGTATTCCATTTTATACACGTTTGGTGCTAGCACTATATACATTGGTGTCGTCACCAGATTATGAGATTATTGGTCGTCTATTTGGTGTCTCAAATGCAGCTGTGTGCAACATTTTGGCTGAGTTCTGCATGGAAGTATGGACAACTGTTGCACCAAGGTATTTTGGGACATACTTACATACATTTTGTAGCTCCATTGTGGAGTGCATCCAAAGTGTACATAATTCATCTCAATAGTCTTTTAAATCTTATATATATAAAACTGGTCAACCTGACTCACGAACTGACTGGAGACCACCGCAACCAAAACCAAATAAGATAGAAACATTTTTCACAGTAGTTTTAGCTTAAGCATTAAGGAAGGTTTTTTTTTTTGAAAAAAATGTCGGGAAATGTGGAAAATTCGCGAAGAACTTCTGTATGCAACTTTTTTGTTTTTCATCCGATCAGGTTCAAACTCATTTTCCAACATCTACATAAAAAATTCTTTAAGGACTGCATGCCAGTTTTTCCGAAAATTCACCTTTCTGGGTGGAAAATGGGTTGTCAAGGTTATTTTAGTGAAAGCTTAGTTTTTAAGAGATTTGCTTCAAGTTCATTATCAGAGATCTTTACGAAAAATGATGTGACACATAGTTAAGCGAATTTGGAAATTTGAGAGGAAAACGGGACCTGCGATAAGGGAAAGGATTTCAAAAAGTGCGCGCGGGTAGGATGGTGTTCAGGGTCAAATATTTAGTAGGAAAATGATGGTAAAGGTGACAAATTTGGGCTGGCCAGCGAAAGCCCTGATTATATTTTACTATAATATATACCTACACATTTCAGATGGATACCATACAGTTATCAAGTGAACGCAGTCGAACGCATACGACGAATGCAAATCCAAGCGATGGCACTTCCACGTAATGCTCGCTCTTGTGGACTATAAGTATGCATTGGCAAGTTTTTGTAATTCTTTTAATGCAATTGTTTTAATATTTCTTTTTATAATCAAACTTTCTAACATAGGATGCTAATTGATGTATATTAATATTAATGTCGGGGCAAACTGGCTGTGGTCAAAGATTGACAGCTCGTACAATGGTCCCCCCATCTATGAAATATTATGAATTTAAAAACAGATCTGTTTAGCAAAAAAGGCGCGTGTAATTGAAGGGATTAGATTGCCAGATGCAGTTACAAGAAATTGCTGATGAAAACCAAAACTTGTCCTAAACTGCGGCAACCGATGTGGAAAGACGGTTCAATTACCAGCTGTAAAAGATCAAGACGTGTCTTCGGAATGCCGAATATCTATATATATCCTTGCAGCAAAGTTTGTTTTTTTTTTTTTTTCAATTTTCAAAGTCAATTGTTTCGACCAATCGTTCCTAAGACAGCTATAATCTGTTATCAGATATCTGTAAGAAAAAAATAATAAGTTTTTCAAACAACAAATTTCTTTTTGAACGGATTGTTCCTATGGTAGCTATAACTGAGTTTGGTTGATAAATGTGTCTTTAAAAAAGAAAAACAATAAAGTTTTTCGATTGTTCCTTTAACACCTATACTAAATGGTGGTCCGACTTTAATGACAAAATTATAATTACCTTCTGCAAGGATATAAAAGGGACGACAAAATTTAAGTGTTGTTAAATGTTTAATGTCAAAGTAAATCGAAAATCACAAAAAAAAACTTATATTGTACTATCATAACATAACTATATTTTTTTGAGTGTATTAAAATAACTAATCAAAAAAAAACAAAATTGATCATATTTATGCTATCTGATATCTAACTTATGTTATGTTTATTTTCTTATTTCAAAACATTAACAACAATTTCTATGTTTGGGGAAAAACTCATCCTATAAGGGTTTTGATCGCCACACGGTGTTATATGTATGTCTTGAAAACTGCTTAAGGTATGTATGTCTTAAAAGCTAGTTAGTTTCGTTTATGGAATCCCAAGTTTAAAATGTTGGATTCGAAAACGAGTTTCTTTTTTCTACTATTTTCCTTTGATTAAAAATTTTGATGTTATGACCAAATTTCACTTCTTTTTTTTTCTGTTCTAATAAACATTTTTATTATCAGTTACGATCTGGTATTATCTTATTTAAAACGCTTATCTAATTTCTTTTTTTAAGTTTATGTATATATTGGCACAATAATGTTATCTGAAAGCTTACTTGTAGTTTATGTCTATGTTTTGTATATACAATTCTAGATTAGGTTTGGTGTTGGGAATCTTAGGAAATCTACCAGTTTATCCAGGATGACTCGATTTAGTCTTCTGCGAAAAGTTTTGCCCGCAAAAACACAGTTTAAAAGATACAACTTTGAGTAACAATGTACATATATTTAGGCAAATATTAGATTTAAATTAAAATTTCATGATGATCAAAGTTATACAAGAAAAAAATATTTGTTAGCTTAAAGCGTTTTTGCTTGTATGTAACTTTTAGAGCACTTCAGACTTAGCTTTTGATTATAACTGCATGTGATCCGATCTCATAGCTACGCATTTGGCGAAGTCTCGGAGAAAAAAAACATTTATAAAACAATATTTTAATATTTCTGCCAATGAAATATGTTGTTGTGTGCATAAAAACAAGTATGCAGAGCACTTTTTTTTTCAGTGTATTGCGTGGTTGATATGTTATCAGGGGCTTAATTTTGTTGCAGTCAAATGTCAATAACTTTTATACTCAATAACTTTACGAGTTGATTTGAAAATCTTAGTAATGTAAATTGTAGAGAATTTTCGAAGTTTTTAAATAAAATTATTTACTATATTCAAAAAAATTTGGTTTTAGCTTTTTTCCATTGTAAAAAATTTGTGCTTTATATAATAAATACTTTTATTTCAATGTTAAGAAAATTCTCTACAAAAATAAAAATTAATTTTTTGTTATTTTTTTTTATTAAAAATAAGTTTTTTGAATTTATTTTAGAAAAAAATATATATATGTATTTTTTTCAAATAGTAGTTTTGGAAACAAAACATAGTGCCTAAATTTTTTTTAAATTCCTGCTCTTGTCCCCCTTTCAAATATTCATAAAACTAAACTAAGTGCTTAAGAAAATAATTTTACAAAAAAAGAACCATTTGAAAGTTTAAGAAATTCTTTTTAAAAAAACATTGGCCAGATTTTCAAATCAAATGTTCAAGACAAAAGAGATTGCGTTTTGGAAAATATACTTAAATGTTTTCTCAGAGTAGGTGCCATATAATTTTTTGTCAGTTGCTTTTTCTCACAGAATGCCCTAAATAATCCTTGACAGTTTATAGTTTACTCTGTCTGTTGCGTTTGGCAAAGGCCATGATCTGCGTCTTGTAAACTGGACCAAGACGCAGCTTATTCAACTGATTGCACTCCTCCTCCAAAGCATCTAGCAACTGTTGTCGCCAAGGACGCAGCAGCAGCTGCTTGGTGGTTATCAACGAGATGCTCGGCAATTGTGAATGCTGCTCCATGCGTGTCCAGAACTGCTGCTCATTGCTGACCAGACTGGCGACCAGGCCATGTTGCACTGCCGCCTGTGCATCCAAATGCTCGCCAAAGAGCAACAGCTCCGCCGCCTTACTGCGTCCCAGCAGTTGTGGCAGCGTCCAGCTGGCGCCACCCTCGGCACATAGACCCAACTGTGCAAAAGGCAGCCAGAATTGTGCAGAATCCGTGGCATAAACCATATCGCATAGTGCACAAATGACAACACCCAAACCGACACAATTGCCCTGCACTAAAGCGATGAGCACCTTGCGATTATTTAGCATCTTCTTCACCAGAGATTTCATCACAAAGTTCGAGGCACGAAAGTGTACATCCAAACCTTCATCACCATTCTTGCTATGCAAGGCGAGCAGCTCGCTGAGGTCATTGCCCGATGTAAAAGCAGCGGCATTGCCCGTCAGCACAACAATATTGATATCCTTATCCGTATTGGCAATATCCAAGGCACGCAAAAGCTCATAGATGGTACGACGACGTAGCGCATTCTGCAAGGCAGGACGATTGAATTGAATAATTAAAAGACGACCGCGACGCGTGATTATAAGCTCCTTAAAGGTCTTGAAATTGATCGCAGCTGCAGCTCCACTCATTGTGACGTTTCCAAGCAAACTGACGGTGTTCCACTTTAATTAATTGCTACTACGAGTACTCTGTCTACCCACACGTACTAAGAGACACCAAACAGGCTTCGGCAAATACAGATACATTATGTATATATGTATAAACATACATGCTGATATACAATAGTTGTACATTCGGTTATCAGACGTCGTTGAGGAGGTCGGCCAGCTATCGCTGCTGGATGATCAGAGTGCAACAACAGCGGCAACAACAACAGCAACAGCAGCCACTTTCAACAACAACTCTCTGGCAAGTTGCCCAAGGCAGGCAGCAATAACAAGACATGGTGTCATAATTAATGGTGGCACTATCAAAGTAGCCAGCTCTTAAGAAGCAAGTGTTAAGCAAAATACATCTTAGATCGCATTTAGACGATGACATTTTTTCGTTGAGGCCTCGCTTGTATAAAAGAGCTGAACCGGAGCAGGCAACCCATCTTCTCAACAAAGAAGAACTCAACGAAGAAATGTCATGAGATAAACATGCTCCCATTTCCAAATTTAAAAATTTTGCATTCGAATTAAAGCAATTAAAATAATAATAAATTAAAGTATCAATCAAAAGCATCTTTACACGAGGTAAAAGTCTAGTGGCGAAGCATATTCAAGTCACCAACAATTTTGATATCAAATAATAAAACTAATTTGTCATTCTGCATCTTAATAACTTTTTGCAGTGTGCCGCAATTTTATGAAAATCATCGGGTTTCTGTTTTATAAGCCATATAGCTCTTAAAAATACGTTTCCAACGATATGTAACATGTCTGCAGCTTCTTTGGGTTGAGAACTGTGGTGGTGTTAATTTCAGCGTTTTTCCGCTAAACTAGCGGTTTTTCAGTAAAATAGTAGAACAAACATTACTCGGCTTAGCGGAAAGCGAACAAGTCCACAAAATTATAGAAAGCTATCTCTACGCTTCGTCACTAGCGTGGACTTCCAGGCCCAGTGATTAATCAAATAATTCGATATCAGCTGGAGCAAACATATGGTGAACATATGTTCATTTGCTTGGACGGCACGAT
Source organism: Hirtodrosophila cameraria (assembly GCA_949708635.1). Lineage (NCBI taxonomy): Eukaryota > Metazoa > Arthropoda > Insecta > Diptera > Drosophilidae > Hirtodrosophila > Hirtodrosophila cameraria. The sequence goes on from OX453090.1 coordinate 11,377,435, forward strand.
GCTTTTATTCAGTTTCTGCCCGGTAGGTGGCGTTGCGATATTTTGAAAATATATATTCATGGGTCAAATTTACAACATTCATTAAGGTAAACAAATCAATAAATTGTTCAACAGATTTTTAAAAAGTAAATTTCAACAAATTGAAATCAGCCACTCGACCGATAACTGGAACCTCAAAAATGAGAGCACTTCTGCTCGTGATATCACCTAGAATAGTATCACCATTAAATAAACGATCAACATATTTTATGTAAATGCCTAAGCATGTTTGTGTCAACATATTTACATGCTATGTAAAGTGTGGCACATTCAGCGGGTGACGAAGAAGGAAATGGAAGACTTGACACTCGGGTGCATGAGATAGAGATAGATACGTGTTTCCCATATATATATGCATTTATATATATGTTTATCTGCAAAGCAAACACTGATTATAAAATAGGTACTCTTAGAACTCAGGATTGAAAACTTGTCTTTAGCACAAACAAACAATTACTGATAAGATTAAAATTGACAAGAAAGAAAAGTTATCTTCGCTAACCCTTGCAAAAAAGTTTTGCATATAAAACAAGATTCTCCACCGATTGTTCCTATTATAGCTATAACATATGCTCAACCGATTTTAATAAAACTTACTTAACATGTGTGGAATGTAATAAAATTGTGTACTAACGAGTTTAGTTGAGATAGCTTAAAAAAAAAAGTTTTTCAAATAGCTCAGTTTTAAACCGATCATTACAAAGGCAGCTATAAGATATAGTGGGTTCGATTTTAATGTCAAAAATTAGATTTTAGCACGCATAGAAGCCTTATGTTTTCTGTCCAATTTAAATTCTTACTGAATAACTTTCAATTTATTACAAAACGCTTTGTTATTAGTTTGATAAACGTAAAGAACGCATTTTCTAGCTATTTGAAAAGTAAATTACAAACATTGCATGCAACTGATTGCATTTTAATAATATTTTTAAACAAAATAAAATAAATTCCGTCTTAGGAATACCCTAATAGACGCAAAACAGTCGATACTTGTAATACATATCGATTGTGTCTGATATATCAAATCGCGATTGTAATCATTTATTTGCCAGCTCTAAATCAACTGCTTCTTTCGGCATTCGGTTTTTAGTTTTCACGATGAACGATTTGAATCTGCGCGTGGCCGCTTTAAAGCTGTGCGCATCCCCAAAACGTTTTGCTGAGATGCGTGGAGCACTTGCGCCCCTGCCTCCAAAGTGGAGCAACTGTAAGTACTACCCCCCTTACCCATGCCTAAAGCGTCTGCGATTTGTCTTTTTTCTCTTATGTTTTTTCAGCAAAAGACAAGCATGTGCTGCAGTTCGTCGCGGCCGAAAGCAGCGCAGCCCAAGTCGCCGCTGTACGAGAAATCTTTGAGCAGCCCGCGGCCCTTCCCTTTCTCGCCGACTTGCTTTTCGCAAGCCCCCTCAAGCATCCCGTCCGTGGTGCGCTGACAAAGTAAGTGTTTGTGGGTTTCCTTTTAGAACTGCAAACGAGAAGGAAGAGCACTGTTGCCAATTTAGCCATTTTCACGTCAGATCTAGTTATTTTGTATCTAGCAGTTGCCTGAAAAATGCAGAAATGCACTTTTTAAAATCATTGCCCGCTAGATTCTCCTACCTGTCCCAACTCTAATACATTATCTATCATTCTACAGACTTTTCTCCAACAATGAAAATGCCAAAAAGGAGAAAACAATGCACTCAAATGCTTTATTGCTGAGCGCTTTGCGTGAGTCGCTACGTAAAATAGCAGTCCATATTGGTGGCAAAGGCGCTGTCGACGTCGATATCATCAACGATTCGCTCGTCTCAGTTGGCGGCTGCCTTAACAATTTCCCCAATGGCCGAAATGCGCTCGGACAAGAGCTTGCATATTTTATACCACTGTTACCCTTGACGCTGCGACGCTATTGGTTAAGCCTCAGGTGAGTAAACATAGTTGTAGCTGAATATTGTCCATATTACTGAGTGGAAGATATATATATATATGTATGTAGACAGAATAGCAATATCTTAGCAGACTTTGGTCTGTTCTGCATTTCGTAAAAAGAGAAAATATCTAAATCCGCTTAATTTCCAACTCCACCAAACACTTTTTTTCATTTTGTTTCTGTTTTCGCTTATGGATTGCTGGTTGAGCAAAAACATAAATCTGTCTGAGCAAAAACCACCTTTGGTAACGTTCAACAGACGCGAGCGTTAATATACACATGATACACAAACAAAATCCAAAACATACATCTTCTTAGTTAGAGGAATTCAAGAAATTGTGCTGATGGATGTTCGTAGAGCTAGGAAATGAATCATATCAAGCGTATCGTTAAAGTCAAGTGATTTCAATCCGCAAAAACTTTTCAAAACAATTTTACTTTCGATTAAAAGCTTTTCGAATCTGTTTTGTGCGCCTGTGCAAAAAAGGTGGTGAAAAGTGTGTTAACAGTTTCGAAAAAGTGCGTAACATCGCGTTAACAACTGCGTAACATTGCGTTAACAGCTGCGTAACATCGCGTTAACAGCTAGTCAAATATTTGCAAGAGTCCTTTGCAGAAATCGAAGAATGAGGCAGACAGACTTATTGATTTGTATGAAAGGGTTAACGAACTAGAAACTACATAGACATACCTATATATTTTGTAATAGTAATAATTATATAATAAATAGCAAGCTTAAATAATAAAAAACAAAACACGTTAGCAAAGTTTTCAAGTTTACTTCTTGTAGTGATGCACAGCTGGAGCTTTCGCCGACACGACGCAATGAATTATATTTGTTCATACAGAATCTGTTGCGCTTCCATGTCAACTTTATGGTCAACTACAAATCCGAGCTGATGATGAAGCTGCAGCTGAGCCAGCCGCTGAAGTTTATAAATGAGTTGGCTGACAAAGTGGCACAGGACACGGATATGCCATGGGATGTGCGTTCGATAGCCGGCTTATCACTTGGGCATAATGCACGATTCTTTAATGTGTTTGATGAGTATCTGATCATGTGCCAAGGCATAAACAACTTTGAGGCTTTACCCGTAAAGGCAGCATCGCTTTTGGTATTGCAAAAGTCGGACTATGTTACCCGTGCGGAACAAATATTGGACATATTGAAACGTATACTTGATCAAGTTCGTGCTGCTGGCAATATAACAAACTTGCTAGTCTACATGTCGAAGCATTTGTATACTTATGCCAAATCTTTAGCATCCATAGGATTAAAAGATCGTGCTTTGATTATGTATAATCTAATACTCACCTTATTGTTGCGTTTTATCCTGGAGCATATTGCAACAAGCGTTGAATCCATACGTCACATGTGCGGCAATCTGTTGGAGCAGATCTTGCAACATGCCAAGGCAGTTGGTCAGGTGAATATTATTAATCAGATATATGTACAATTTGAGCGACATCCAATGCCTGTTAATGCCGTCGCATTGATGTTGGAGCAACTGGTGGAGGTAATGGGCACAAGATCTGTTTTAACTAGTTATCCAAGCGTCTTTGAGAAAATGTTTCCTTTATATTTGGGACATGAGGATAGCGTGAATTCATTATTCAAATGTAAGTTAAAAACTTTACTCTAAATTTCTGATTGTATAACAAAGTATGTTAATTTTTAAGTTGAGTATTAGCTTTTTTTTATTAACTTATAAATTTTAATTTTATCATTACTTCTTGCAACTTGTCAATCAAAGTTTATGTCATTGAAATCAAAATTCTTTTCAATTTCAATTCAATAACCAAACAACGTTAATCAATATTCATTAGAATATTCAAAATAATATTAGATTCAATTTAAATTGAATATAAATTTGTACTTGCTGAACTGAATTTAACTGAGTTTAACTTACATTTAAAACCAATTCAAATTCAATATCAACTGATTGATAAATTGTAATGACTTGTTGCAGGCATGATGATTGGTGCACACAAAGAGGAATCCGTCAAGGACTGGCACAACCTATGGTGCATGGCATTAATAAAAGCGGCAAAACCATGCGATGCACGTCTGCCAGCGATTGAACGTCTCATCAAAGTGGCTGTGCAACTGGAACCACCCGTTGTCGTTGAGCTGCTGAAGCATCGTGGTTTGCCGTTCAGCACCAAATTGACGGCAATGATGACAGCACGTCGTTTTACACTTCAACGAAATATTAAGGTGTTAATAACGGAACAGTCGGAGCAGGTGAAGGCGGCAATTGTGGGAGTTGATGATAATACGCGTTTGCAGGCGTTGTGCTTTGTGGTGGAGACGCCACGCTTAAGCGAGCCATATACACAAATCGACTTAGATATAATAATAAGCTATATGGAACATAATGTGAACAATCCATGCGCACATGTTCGACAAATTGGCTATGGACTGTTGCAGAAGGCATGCAAGCGTTTGGAATTAAATTTGGCACAACAAATGAAGAATGATAAGAGCAAACTTAATGATAAGCACATGTTGATGAAGTTTTTGAATACCATGTTGAATATGCTGGCACTCAATCTATTTCCCACGGCCAATTATGGACGCCGCTGGCTCAGCTTGCGCTTAATGCGTGATTATATTGATATGTTGCAACGCTTGAAGATGCCCTTTGCCTCCAGGCTGTCCAAACACACTTGCACATTTTTAAACAATTGCCTGCGTGATAGTTATGAGCACAACAAAATGCTGGCCGTTGAACTGCTGCGTATAGTGCAACAATGTGTCACACAGCAGCCTGATGAAATGTTGCAGCTGCTCTTATCACAACGTCCACCTGATTCCATCACAGGCGCCTATCAGCTGCAGGTTTATTGCCAGGCAGAGCAGGTGGCAAATGAGCTGACGGATAAGCCTGCAATGTTGCCACATTATGAGTCTAGATATTATGCAGTGCTGCAGTGTTGCCTGCAGCAGCTTCGCTTGGGCATTGTTGCCGCAGAGACTGATTTAACACATGCAGCCAAAACGAATCCTTTATATGGTCTACTTTTTGCCAGTCGTCATTTGCTGCAGCAGCTGGATTTGCTTCAGCTGGCCAAGGAGCAGCTGTGGCAGGATTATATTCAGCAGCTGCTTAGCGAATGTATGCGTATTAGCGAGATCATGTTGCCGGTGGTGGGCTGTGATTCACCCGAAGGATATATGCCAGAGCCTTTAAAGGAGGAGACAACAGAAGAGGCTTTAACGGAGCAGGAAGTAAGGGACAAGGCAACGGAGGAGACTTTAAAGGAGCAGCAAATAAAGGAGAAGACAGCGGAGGCGACTTTACAAAAGAAGGCAACGGAGGAGACTTTACAGAAGAAGACAGCGGAGGCGACTTTACAAAAGAAGACAACGGAGGAGACTTTTAAAGAGAAGACAACGGAGGAGACTTTACAAAACAAGTCAACGGAGGAGACTGTACAGAAGAAGACAACGGCGGCGAATTTAAAGGAGAAGACAACGGAGGAGACTTTAAAGGAGCAGACAACCGAAGAAACTTTAAAAGCGCAGACAACGGAGGAGACTTTAAAGGATCAGCCAATAGAGGGGTCAACGGAACAGATCCTTGATGAGTTGGATGACGTGGCCACCCAGCTGGATGAGGCTGCCATAACATCCCAATTGGTGCTGCTGTGCGCCTGGCGCAGCGTCAAGGAAATCTCCAATATATTAGGCAGCATGTTGCAAGCAGCTCCATTGCAACAAGAGCAACAGCAACACTATCTAATCAGCGCGCAACAAGTGGCAACTATTGGTGAACATTTTGTCATGCTGCTCTCGGAGATCAAGCATCGTGGCGCCTTTGAGCAGGCCTATGTGGGCTTTACCATGCTATGTCGCCGTTTCTGGCATAGCGATGAGCCGTCGCTGAATAAATTGCCGCCCATTTGGCTGGATGAAGCCATGCAGCTGATAAGTGGCATTGATGTTGTTGCAAGTGGCAAGCTTTGTCCAACACGTCGTAGCGCTGGCATGCCGTATATGCTGCAGGCGCTCATCTGCACCGAACTGAAGCTGGGCACGCATAATACGTTCAACAAGTGCATGTGCCTGCTTTTGCAAGTGTGCGAGCAGCGGCAGCCGGGTGATGTGGCTGCCACATCGCGTAGTCATGCTTTGAATATTATGCGCGCCTTGTTTCGCTGCAGCGAATTAGCCGAGCTGGTGGGTGAGTTTATTGGACGTGGTGTTATCTGCGCCTTGGAGAGCCTGCTTGCCACCGAATGGTCGGAACGCAATTGTGCCACATTGCTACTTTCCACTTTAGTCGTGCGCATCTTTGGCGTGGAACGTGCTCGCTCTGAACTGGGTGGTTTGCATGTGCGCAATCGCATGACCGGACGCATCTTCTTTACACGTTATCCCAAATTGTTTGATTACTTCTATGCTGGTCTGTCGGAGGCAGCTGACCAGCGGCATGCAACTGTTGGTGGTCAGGCTGTTAAATTGGAGGCCATGTTGCAGCTTTTAAGTCGGTTGTATCCATCTGCCTTGGAGGGCGCCGAGTCGAGTTTGAATGTGAGTGCGAATGTTTGTTTAATTCATTTTATGATTTACACAATAGTTCCATTCACAGCTTAGCAAATTTGTGCCATTTCTGCAACAAATCTGCTGCGTTCATGATAACGTCACCAGGCAGAAGGCTAGTCAGGTCCTGGCTAATATTCTGAGTCCTGCTGCGGCCATGAATAGAATCAAGGAGATATGCATGCTGCTCAGAGTGATGAACTTTAAGTATCGAAAGGTAAGGCATTTCTTCAATTATCATATCAAATAAAACCATCTCTAGACGATTTTAAAGTCTAGTGACGATGCATGTCCTAGACAAATATTGTGACATAGCCTGAATACGCTAATAATTAATTAATTAATTTATAAGAAATATTTTAATTATTAAAACTAAACAAGAGCTTCAGCTACTTTGTACCCAAATAACTTTTTTGCAGAGTGCCGCAAATTTATCCAAATCGTAGAATCTGTTTTTCTTTAATTTGCCAAAATGTGCTTTTATTTTTAACATTTTACCCGAGTGTTGTAAAAATGTTGCAAGCTATGCTTTATACCTCTTAAAATATAGCTTATTTGGTTTGCAAACTATGGGGGTGTCAATTTTATCGTTTTCCCGCTAAACTAGCGGCTTTTCAGTAAAATCTTAGTTAAAGTAATACTTTTCGTAATACCTTTTTTACTTAGCTCAATCTGATGGGACTGTCACAGCAAATCTTTTATTTTTACTGCAAGGTGTCTTTCGCAGCCATCCTGAAGATGGTTCGTCAGTATCGTGGTTTGCTTTATTTATTTCCGATCAAAATATTTGGTATTATAATGGTAAGCTGTTGTAAATTGTTCGACAATACGATAGAATACTTGAATTTAAAAGTTTTTCTTTTGAGTTATGGAAACGTTTTGTTTAAAATAGAAACTATTTCTTGTGAAAGACTAATTTCGTTAAATTGTTGCACATTTTCACTTTGATAAGGTTTTGATAAAACTAATTTATTCGATTTTAGCATTTAATTATCTTTCCATTTAGATAAGCTTTATTTAAGTTAACATTTCTGGTTTTGGTATGCTGCTTCACCTCTCACTCTATCTCTCTCTAAACTATGTTCGTCTGTCTGTCCGTTTCTATGCTAGCTTTTCTCTCAATGTTAAAGATATATCAGGTAGAACATATCTCGGTATTGGCCAGATCGGAATTTAGTTATTTGTATTATATAATACATATTACCTTATGTTCATTTTTTAAGCTAGTTGTTTTTTGTTATCAACTAATTAACATACTTACTGCTTTCTTTTGCAGAATACACTTGTCAAAATCAATTTGAATGGCCTTCATGGACATCTGCTGCAATTGCTGGAACTGTATGGAATTGTGCAGTGGAACAAACCGCGTTTAGTATATACGCTCATGCATACGCTGGCAATAACAGCTGTCTGGATGCATCATCGCGATATATTTATATTTAAAAGCTTATTAAATGTGCTAGTAGCGATTATGCTGGATGCCAAGGATAACAAAGAGTTTCCGCCAGGTCTGAAATATGCGCTCGAGGGCCTTTATAAGCTGGATGATCATGCTATCTATGAACGCTGTGAAACCTATTCCATATCAACAAAATTCTATCAGCTCTACGCGTTTCAATTTCAACGCTTGACACAGAAAGTGGAAAAAATTTGGCAGCTTATGCTGATATCGTTAGTTAGGCCCACGAGATTGCCGCCAGCGTTGGTGAAGCTTAAAATTGATGTATGGCTTTATATAATGCTGCAGCAGGCAAATAATGCACCTAGAACACGTGGCCTGATTGATAGCTACGAGTTGAAGAACTTTGATTTCGATGTGGATGTATTGAACTATTACAAATCGTTGCAGAAAGCGCAAATAGAGTCGCTGGCACAGTATATACGCGATTCACCGGAGTTGCAACAGCATTTGATGAAGCTTGTCCGATTAATACGCGCGCCAAGTTTGATAGGCCATCTATATGCACTTTTGGCTACACTAAATCGTTTCGAGCTGACTGCAAAACAGCTGCTTGACTCCAAGCATGTTGTTGCAGAGCCGGGTTTGGTGTTGTGCATGACTCGCGCCATCACTCATCATGGCATGCAACCGCAGCTGTGGCTGCCACTGCTACGCTATGCCTTAAACATTGGCTCACCCAATCAAAAACCCTATTTACGCTATCGCTCAGCCCAACTGCTCGATCGCCTCTCGCAGCACCAGCATCAACTGTTGGCCACCAACGATGTTGAGCTTATTGGCAGCTACATGCGTCTTGTGCTGCAGCTGCTCGTCGATGAATCCGAATTGGTGCGCAATTTTATGGCCGAAATGGTATCCAGCTGGATGGGTCTAAACACATCCAATGAGCAGCCAAAAACTGAACACAACTTGCCACTGCGCCTGCAGCCAACTGTTGCAGAGAAATACTTCCTTCAACATATGCTTGATTGCCTGCAGAAGTTTGCCAAGGATGGCGCCTTTTTGTTTGGCCTCTTCATTATGATTGTGGAGCCATTTGTTAGCGCTGAGCTGCTCGAGAATCGTTTAACTGATGATCATCTGGATGCTGGTTGCGAGGAATTCGATGTCTTTGATAAGCAGGAATCAAATCTATATTGCGAGGGACTGCGTGTTGCAGCACAGGTTATAATTAGTTTCCGCACTGCATTTCCCAAAAACATGGAATTAATTGAAGTACTCGATGTCTTGGATAAATTATGTTCATATAATGATTAAAGAGAGCAGGCGATTTGACAAGGTCCCGTTCGAGTTATTGATGAAGTTAATAAGCTAATGAGGCTATTGAAGTTTTGAATTAAGTAAAAACCAACTGCAACTTTTTTTTAAACTGTAATGAACTTTATAGCTTATATTGTTTATTTTTTATGAATTTTATAAGACTTAAATAAAATATATATTTAGTACATTCAGGTCGGTTGTAAATTCCTTCCAGTCATTGTTTTATCATAACTATGATTTCAACGACCTTATTTCCTTTAATTTTAATATTATTATGAACATTGTCAATAAAAAATAATGTTAAATAGAATAAAAATAAATATATTCCGAATATGTTCAATATATGCAATTGTTTGCTGTTTTCAATTACCTAAAACGTTAAAACGTCAACGTTTTTAAAAACTTCCGGAATGAAAGTAATTGCCACATTACAGAGAAAATACAAATACTTAAACTCAATTTTCTCTTACATTTTATCCTTTTTACATAAATTGGGTAATTTATTCATTAAATTAAAGTTCAATCTAAAGATTCAAATTACATTTATAGTATTCAATTGAAAACTGACTTTAAAAACGAAAGGAAAACGTTTAAAACCAAATTTGACTGTTTTCCTTTCAGCATATAAGACTCTGTGACAACTAAATGGATTTATTGCCATCAAAACTTTGTTTTCGAGCTGAAATGAAAAGAGTTCCGATCAGCATTCAGAACTGAAATTCGTAATTCGTTGGGAATTTATTCGTTTTTAGTGTTCAAAAACGTAAGTTGTTTGAAATACACCTAATTTTATTTTATTTTTTGATGCATACTTTTTGGAAGAGAAATATTTTCAACCGATCATTCGTCTGGCAGCTATATGTTATAATGCTTCGATCCGGTCGGTTGATTTATAAAGTAGTTCATAAGTTAACCTCTGAAAGCAATTCGGGCACCTTTAAACGTAGTTTTTTTAGTTCATGGGTTTTATTTAGTTATCTTAAGCTCTAATCAAATTAGACTTTCTATCAAGTCAAGTTTTATGGTTACAGACTATAAAATAATCAGATAATATTATATTTCTGTGATTTCCTAGATAGATAGAACCATATGATGTTAGTACGCTGCGTTTTCTTAAATACTTTAAATACATCAACACGTATTTAAAAAACACTAATTGCGTGTCAATGTGGCAAAATCGATAAGTCAGCAATATGTTGACGGCCCTGGTCAATAAGTTGCCAGTTGTTTTTTGAAATTTGAGCGCAGATTTGAATTAAAGAAGTTCGTGTGGGAAAGATAATTGCAACTTTTTTTTGTTTTTAAAATTTTTTCAGCGTTGCCATATGTGCACATTCAAATGAGCTCATAGCAATGTGGCAACTCTGAGCTTTGAGGGGGCTTACAACCAACGAGGATGCGTAGCAAAACTAATAATTTTGTGCGCTCATAAGTCTGGCAGCTCCGCCCTTTTAATTAACAGGTATTTTTTTGTTGTTTTCAGTGATAAATATGAATGAAGCATTTTAACAAATGCGTTTGGAAATGAGGAAATCTCCGTAGTGTTTAGTCCATACTCTTCAATTTTAAGTTTGGGCCACTTTAATTTTTAGTTTTTTACATGTGTCATCTCTCTGCGGTTAAATTTATGAATTTTGAAGAGCTGTACAACCAGGGGCATTTAAAAATTCGCAAGTTGAAGAATACATGAATTCCTATGTATAAACGATGCAAATGATTGCTTTAATAGAACCAAAATGTCATCTATGTATATCAAAAAATCTCATTTTACTTTAAAATATAGCGTATAAATCCGATTATTTAAAAGTAACAAAAATTGCTAGCCAATCACTTAGAAAAGTCGGATTGAACTACAAACCAAGTATTATTTGTAATTATAACATTTTAATCCGAGTAATATTAGAAAAATAACAAAAATAGCTAACCAATTAATAAGAAAAGTTAGATGTGTAGTCACTCGCTATATAAAATGTTGAAAATAGACAAAACTGTCGTGAAAATAGCTAGGATGGCAGCACCATTACTAATCAGCAACGATATCGATGGCAAACAACACTTTCGATAGCTAAAGCTGTCAATGTCGATAAAAACATATTGCCGATATATCGATACCTTGTGCCATCGCTATAGAGAGCGCCAGTCTGATAAGATGCTCGTGAGCGTGTGTGTCGAGCGTCGGTGTTAAAAATTTAGTTATTTTTTTTCGCTGCGTGTGCGTGTGTGCTTGGGCCAACGGCAGCTGCTGCTGTTATTCTTTTTTGTTGTTTTTGTGATGTTTTAATGAATTGAAACGTGAATGTGAATTTAACAATTAAAGGCAAGCAGCTAGACTGCCATGCAATACAATTCCAATAGGAGTATTTCGGCAACAATAAATTGTGTACGAAAGCGGGCGGGCGTTCGCCCCATTTGTGTATATATGTGTGTGTGTATGTGTGCGTTTTGTGTTTGTGTGTTGTTGTTGTCACTTTTGCTGGGAGAAAACACAAAATGAATTTAATACATTTTTAATATGGGAATAAAGGCAGAAATGCTAGTGTTTAATAGTGCGTGTGTCTGTTTGTGTGTGTGTATGCGTTAATTACAACAATTTTGTTTGTTATTTTTGTTGATATTGTTTTTAGCCAATGTGCAATGCGCCCACTGTGTGCATGTATGAGTGCGTGTGTGTATACGTGAGCAAACTCAAAATACGCACAGCGTTGCCAGATCGTTACAACTGAGCGAACGTAAACAAATGTCTTGTAACTTTTTGGCTTACATGCTTGTGTTTGTGTGTGTGTGTGTACGTGCGTGTTGGCGCATTTGCATAAAACGCTTGCAGCACTGCCGTTTCAAATGTTTTTAATTATGATAAAAAACCGTTTTGCTTGCATATATATTAAATATATAAAAAAAAATGTGTTGCATATTTTGTAGGCATAAAATTGAAAGTCCAAAACGACATTTGAAGCAAAACAATAACAAAATAACAACAACGCTTTCAACTACAACAACTGCACAGCGCCCAACGCTGAGGCGACAACAACAATCAAATGGCGCTGCTGCTGCCAATGCCGAGGAAAGGCTTTGGCTTCAGCTACAATTTCTACTGGTATTCCCAGCTCACCTAAAAAAACAACTAAGCGCAGGCGAAAGATAGAGAGAGAGACTGGCAGAGAGAGCGTGCCAGCCAAAGAGAGCGCCAGTGCGTGCAAGAGCAAGAGAGTGAGGTAAATATATACGCTTGTGAAAAGCTTGACTTGTGCGTATGACATATGTGCAATCTACATATATATGTACATATATGTATGTATGCACTATATACGAGTGTATGTGTATGTGCTTGCATGTAAATCCAATAAGAGATCTTCTATTCCAATCTGGAAGGATCGCTGCAGGCACGCGCCAAACACACGTTGTCACTATATGTGTATGTACATACATACATAAGCAGATCAGTGTTGCCAGCAGTCGATAAACAAAAACAAGTAAATTGTTTATTAAAAATATCTGTAAATAGCTAACTTTACCTAAAAATAGCCAAATTGACTGGTGAAAATAGCTACAAATAGCTAACTTTGTTTAAAAATAGTCAAATTGACTACTCAAACTAGCTACAAATAGCTAATTTTATTTGAAAAAAGCTATAAATAGCTGACTTTATCTTAAAATAGCTACAAACATCTAACTTTATTTAAAAATAGCTACAAATAGCTAACTTTAACTAATAATAGCCAAATTGACTATTTGTGGCCATTGACATTTTCGTAGGTGTCACGGAAATCTCTTCCAACCGAATTCCAGCCGAATTCCAATTCATAGGTGTCGCAGAAATCTCTAGAGATTTTGATTTCACAGTTTAAACTGTTTTAAAGTTTTAAAAACTGCAAACAGAAGATATAAGCATCCTCATTCCAATGCATTCGTTTAAGAAGTTGGGCTTATGGTAAAGCTATAGGCTCAAAGGGACCAGGTACACTCTCCCAATATCGATCTTAGCTCAAAAATATCTTTCTAACGATATGTAGAACGTGTTTGTAGCGTATTTGATGTGGAAACTGTGGGCGTGTCAATTTTAGAGGGTTTCACGCCAAAGAAAGAAAAAGTGATAAAACAAACATTTATTGGCTTGTGATAGGAAGCAAACCCACAAAATTCCTGAAGCTGTTTCAATGCTTGAGATTTGGTTGAGATTTCAACAATTTTTGTGGATTAAAAAATGTTTGTGTGAAACATTTAGGGTGTTCAGAAGCGTATTCTATAATTCTATTATGCTTCAAAAAGTATGCTACACGCTTTTCTGTAAAAATTATTCGAAAGCGGAATTCGGAACATGAGAGATATGCCTTTTTAAATTGCTCGATTTTTGATAAAACGCTATAAATAAAGATTTGTTTAGTGCTTAAAATATTTTTGATTTGCGCTACATTTAGTATATTTTCGATTAAGCACAGTTTCCCGCAAATACCTTGCACTGAATTTGGCATAATTTCCGTGAGAAGTTGTCAGTTCCAGGACATATTAAAAAACTCAACGTTAGGGGGACGAAAACTTCAATCAACAAATTGCATTGTTTGTCACGCGTCCGTACTTGAACCAAAAAAAAGAAGAGAATACAAAAAAGAAGAAGTGGAAGTGGAAAGTGAAGTGGGAACCTCCTTACGGCGTGACTCAGCTGTTTCCTCAGACACACACATTCAAACATCAGTCTGTAAAACAGAAGAATAAAATCAATTATTTAATTTTTAAGCTTTCTAAAAATTGTTATTTTAGTATTAAAGTTGATTTTAATGTTGAATGGTTTTTTTTAAGAATAACAATATCTGTAAAAGAAAATATCAGAGGTAAACTTAAGTTCCAGCAATATTATCTTCATTTAAAATATAATAACATTTTAACTTTCTTTTGTTTTTAACAAAACTAATAATAAAAGAAAGGAAAGAAATTAAACAAAACTACTTTGTTGTGTTGGCAACCCTATGGAAGCAGCCATGTTGCTTTCGAAAAAAATAAATCTCAAACTCCTCTGACACCTACGGTTTTTTCGAGAGATTTGCAAACCAATCAAAGCTAAAATCTCTAGAGATTTCTGTGACAGTCCTGTACATGCAACAATATGTTACTTAAAAGATTGGACAGCTGTTATACTCACTTTTGGATAACGATATATTGATATAATGTTCGTTTGTATCGATAAATCGAGCAATATTATGACTAGTGTAACAGCAAATTTGGATAATGTTATTCGATTTCGCTATAATGTATTTATCTTTCTCGTGCTACAAGTGTTAAATTAATGAACATTTTAGTAGTCTTCGCAAAAACAAGAAACGATCAATGAATATTGATAGTGTGCACTTAAACCATCGAAAGTATTCAAAAATGTTCGTAGAAAACAGTTCAAATAATGATAAAAAATTAAAATGTACACAAAATTCTCCGCTTTTCTTGACATATCATTCAAAACTACTATGAAACAAAAATCTTTTGGTCAAACTCATCAACTTTATAAAACATCGTGTCAAAGTTTAAATTTTTGTTTCAACTGAATGTGTCAAATCAATGCCACAATTGAAAAGTATTGCTATCTATAATGTTGATTAATATTGTTAATATCGATACATATTAACAATATCGATATATGTTGATACTGATACCATTAAAATTATCGATACTATCGAAATGTGTTGGTAACGTTACTGATTGATATCGATACTATCGATCTGTATTGCCATCGAAGCTATCGATTTGAATTTGTATCGATATTATCCTTATGTATTGGTGTTAATATTATCGACAAATATTGGTATTGATTCGAATTGATATCGATTCTGTCGATGTGCATTGGTATCGATGCTACCGATATGTATTGATATCGATACCATCGATTGTGGCATTGAGACTTTGAAATTGTTAGCTTGACTAACATTTTTTTTTATTAAATATTATATTTTGGAGTGTAGAATCTTTTGTTTTAAATATAAATATATATATAATTTATTTTACAAACACATAACTGCTTTTTCTCTGACCATTTACTTCAAACTTTGCATCTCTGTTTTTCTCTCTTTCTTTTCGCCCATCTCGCTATCTCTGTCGCGCCTTAACTCGTCCAGTCTCTTGCCTTGAGTTGCCGCACACAACAACAACAAAAATGGGCCCAAAGAAACGCACCAGCGTCGCTGAGCGAATGCAGCGCTCTGCGACGAGTGCGGCGACGGCTGCAACTACAACGATAGCAGCAACGTCGACCGCAGCAGCAGCGTCGGCGTCTTCGTCGTTAGCGTCGACGTCTAAAAAGCGCAGCAATAACAAGCAGCAAAAGCTAACAGACGAGACGGATGATAAAAAGGTTGGCAAGGCGGAGGCAACAACAGCAGCAACAACGTCAGCAGCAGCAACGTCAGCAGCAGCAACAACATCTACAGCAGCAATAACAACATCAGCAACAACAGCAGCAACATCCACAGCAACAGCAACAACATCATCTACAACATTAACAACAAAGCGGCAGCAGCAAACAACAACAACAGCAGCAACAACCTCAGCAACAACAACGAATGAAAAACCGGAAAAGCAGTTCAAGCTTTCAGCCGAAGAACGTCAGGAGGATGGCAAGGCACGCGCCATTAATAAAATGCTCAAGAGTCTGGACATTAAGATCCATGGCTTTGACAATCTGCTGCCCAGCGGCGAGGAGCGTTTAAGCGAGGGTCTCAAGAGCTCCATATCAGAGAATGTTAAGACCAAATCGCGTGCGGCCGCTGTCAAGGTCATTGCAAGCTTGAATCCGGGCAAGCAGCTCTACGTGAAGCGCAGTCGAGTGGAGATGGAGGCAAGCAAGAGTGACAAGGAGAAGGAGAAAGACAAGGAGAAGGACAAAGAGAAGGAAAAGGAGAAGGAAAAGGAAAAGGAGAAGGAAAAGGAGAAGGAAAAGGAGAAGGAAAAGGAGAAAGACAAGGAGAAGGAAAAGGAGAAGGAAAAGGAGAAGGAAAAGGAGAAGGAAAAGGAGAAGGAGAAGGAAAAGGAGAAAGAGAAAGATAAGCAAAAAGAAAAGGAGAAAGAGAAGGAAAAGGAGAAAGAAAAAGTGAAAGAAAAAGACAAAGACAAAGATAAAGAAAAGGACAAATTCAAGGAGCCATTGGCGGCAGCAACAGCAGCAAGTCCTCAAAAGTCTGCTCCAGCAATACTCAGCGCCAAAACTGTCAAACCTGCATCGAAAAAGGCCAAACTTGAGATGCCAATTGTCAAATTGAGCAAAACGCCGCTCAAAAAGCAAACGAAGCTGCTGTCGCCAGCGCTGCCGACGCCGGCTGAGACGCAGCAGAGCAAAAAGGATAAGAACAAAGGCATTGTTGCTGCAAAAGTGGGCAAAAAGCAGCAGCAACAGCAGCAGACAATAGCAGCAGCAACATCAAAAACAGCAACAGCAACATCCACAGCAGCAACATCAGCAGCAGCAACATCAGCAGCAGCAACATCAAAAACTGCAGCAACAGCAATATCAAACACAGTAGCAACATCAAAAACAGCAGCAACATCAATACCCACAGCAGCAACATCAACATCAGCAACAAAATCAACAACAGCAGCAACATCAACCAAATCAACAACATCAAAAACAGCAGCAGCAACCGCAACAACAACAACAACAACAACAGTTGCTGCTGAGCAGGATCAAACAAAGCACAAACAAAAACTCGATTCCAACACAGAGCTGGTGCAAATGGAATTAGAGGATATCAAAGTTGGGCTTGAAGCAACGCCCAGCAGCAGCGGCATAACAGCAGCAATAGTTGCTGCCGCGCCAATTAAGCAGCGACCCAAACACAAATATAGCAAAACGTCAGCGTCCAAGGCGCGACTGCAGCAGGCCTGCAGCAGCAAAACAACGCCAACATCAATACTAAATGCAGCCAAGGAGGATATTTACGATTTCAAATCAGGATCGGAGGATGAAGAACCCATCAAAATGATGCTGCCGTCGTTGAAAGAGCTGCGTGAGTTTAGTGATGAGGATAACAAGCCGTTAAAGCAGCTTGAATTAAAGCAAATAAAGTTGGAAAAGCCGGACGAAGAGCCAGCAACTGTTGCTGTTGTTGTGGTGCAGAAGCAGCCATATAGCGAAATGCCAGCAGTAACCATAGCTAAAAGCGTAGGTAAAAAGCAAATAAAGCGTAAGCTAAATACGCCAACGCCAGCAGCAATACTAGCAGCAACTGTTGCTGCAACAACAGTAGCAGCAACAACAACAACTGTTGCCGTTACAGCAGCAACAGGCAGCAAAAAGAAGCCGCCAGCAACAAGCAGCAAAAACAAACAAAGCGACAGTTCGCCCACTCGCAGCGAAAGCAGCGATTCGGAGGATGAAAAAAAGCTAAGCTGCTACGGTGCCAAGCGGCATCGCATGGCTTCCTTAAATGCGCTGGCCAAGGTGCAGTGCCTCTATGAAAACGAATCCCGCACAGCGCATGAGCTGGGCTTGTCCAAGGCAACGCAGCAGCCGCCGCGCATACGCACCTTAGATGGCAGCGATGAGGATAACAACAAACTGGAGCTGCCAAGCGATAAGGAGAAGGATAAGCTAAAGGAAAAGGAGAAGGACACTATGGCTATGGAAACGGCAGCAGAGCCGCGTCGCGAACTGCGCATTGTGCCAGGTGGACGTGGTGTGGGCAAACATTGGGAGTTTGATAGCGATAGCGAAGCAGAGGAGCTGCAGCTGCAGCGTTTGCAGCAGCAAAAGAAAAAGAAGCTGCAAAAGAAAACGCTTGCCAAAAACAAAGCGGCAGCAGCAACAACAACAGCTGCCGCAGCAGCAGCAGCAGCAAAGAAAGCTGCCTTGGATAGCGATGAATGCAACAAAAAGCCGCCGCCGAAGCAGCTGCCCAAAAAACGTAAAACTGTTTTTACAGAAGAACTAATTGGTGACTATAAAGGCATCCTGGCGCGCAAACGCATGGCCAGCTTGAATGCCAGCGCAATTGTGGCAGCCACCTATGAGGTGGAGCGGCATCTGGACAAGAATTTGGCCAGCGATTGCAGCAGCTTTGAGAGCTACGATGAGCTGGAAATGATCAAAACGCAGCCAAAGTCCACAACGAGCAAGAGCAGCATTAACAAACTCGAGCTGCAGATCAAAAAGGAGTTAAAGGATAAAGATAGAAATAAAGATAAAGATAGAGATAGAGATAAGCTTAAAGACAGAGAAAAAGCGAAAGTTAGAGAGGCCAAAGAGCTGAAAGAGCTTAAAGATTTAAAAGAACTCAAAGAAAAACCGCAAAGCAATATGATTGAAGAAAGTAATGATTCCAAATACTCCAAGGAGACAAAGGAGACAACGAACACGGACACAACCGTTACAACTAGCGGTTATCGCGGTGATTCCAGCAGCGCCAAGGACACCAAGGATTGCAGTCGTCCCACATCCTCGAGCGTTGTCATCGTCCAAGACACGGATGTCACCATCACCGGCGTCTATGTCAATGCCAGCAATGGTGCTGCACAGGAGGCATACTGTAAAATGCAATATCGTGTACAGTCAAGCGTCACCGAGGAGCGACTCGTGCGACCTGGTTCTGTCGAGCCACCGAAATCCTATACGCCACTTAGCGCTTTGTCCAGCATGTTGCCACCGGGCGCTAGTTCCGGCCTTAGCGAGGGTAAGTTCATCCAATAATTCGACTATTAAAGTTATATTTCAAAACAAAAAACATTTTAATTGTAAAGCACAAGAAATTTAAAACTAATTAGCCACATTTAGAATGTCACAAAGCTATTCCAATTAGAATTCGTGTAATTCTATAATATCGATAATATTATTAAGAAAAAATGTCGATAATTTTGAAACATACAATATGTTTTTAGAAGACAAATTCTAACAGCTGAATGATGTATTTTATGTTCTTGAAAAGCATGAAAATAATATCAATAACTGATTGATTAAAAACAATCAAAATAATATCGATAATTTTATTCAAAAAAATATACAATAATTTTTAAACATACAATGTGTATTTAATAGTCAATTTCTACGAACTTAATGATGACAACATTTGTATGATACTTGCTTGAAAAACATGAAAATATCGGCAATCAATTAAAAACTATCAAAATAATATCGATAACTTTATTATAAAAGATATGCGATAATTCTTAAACATGCAATGTTTATTTAGCAGCCAAATTCTATCAGCGTAATCATGACAACATTTGTATTATATTTGCTTGAAAAGCATGAAAATAACGCCAATCAAAATAATATCGATTATTTTATGCAAAAAAAGCGATATTTTGTAAACAATATGTATTTAAAAGCAAAATTCGACGAGCTTAATGATGACAATGTTTAAAAAGCATGAAAATAATATTAAACATTTTAAAATTCTGAGAATAATGTCGATAATTTTACTACAACAAAATATTCGATAACTTTTAAACATATAATATGTATTTCAAAGTAAAATTCTACCGTGAACGATGAATGATGGCAACATTTCGTATTAAAGGTTCGAAGAGCATGAAAGTAATGTCAATCAATTAAAATAAGCATTTATAATAAGCAGATCTGTTCCGGTTTCCACTTTCGGCAACATTTTGCGAAATTGAAATTTATTTAAGGTTTGACATTTTCTTATTGATCAATTAGTGAACTTAATCTAGTTTTCAATGGCAACCTGCCATTCAATGCTTGATCAAATGGATGTGAATTCAATACGCAAGATCTTAACAAAAGTAAAAATATGAACAATAGCAATAGCTTAAAGAAAGTGGAAAATTGAAACTAGTCAATTCTATTAAAATTAAAAAATATTATAAAGTAAATTATAAATTACAAATGAAATATTTGAATGCCAAATGTGAACAAAACTGAAAGTATGACATCAACCAAATTAGTTAGAGCAGAATGTGTAACGATAACAAATTTTGAATATGGCAAAAATGTCGATAATCAAGTTAAATTATATTTGAAATTTGGCAATTCTATAAAATAATTTACATATATTTTCGACTATCTATAATTCAAGAAAATTGTTCAATATTGTGCGAAAATGATATTGTATAGATATATACACTTTAAATATACATATATATCATTTGAGTGATTTTATAGTACGTTTGTATGTTAGTTGATATGCTGTGAATTTTGCACCAACGAAATATTTAAAAACCAAGTCAATTTTTCTTAGGAACACAGCGATTGTTCGATTTGAATCGAAATTATATCGATTATATTTTAGTACAGCAAATTGAAAATCAAAACATAAATCGATTAATATAAAACTACATAACATTGACTTATATAATATTTGATATATTGCTTAAAACATATATATTTTGGATAATTCCATTAATTTTCATTTAAATTTTCAATATGACATTATGTTATGTTATAAATAATAAGGGTATTCACGACGCCCTTGTGTAGTTGAGTAGTTGCGTACTGTGTAAAATTCTGCGCAACATTTTTTTTTAGAAATATAAAAGAAACACAGAAAAATAGATCCTTGACGAAATCTTAAAAATTAAATTTAAATCTTTATTTTGAAAGCCGCAGGTTACTTGGTCTATTATTTGTTGTTTTACACTTTCTCACTTTATATTTATGATTTTAAAATGTTTCTCAATTTCTCAATTAAGAAAAAGAAGGTCGGGAATACCCTTAACATTTCATTATGGAACTGTATCCTTTCGAACTGATAAAAATGACGCGGGAATAAAGATGAAATTTATCTTTTATGCTAATCATTTTGCAATCGATGCTATTTATTTATTTTGTCCACAGCTCATAGCTCACCGCCGTTGCCCGTTCAGCCGCCGGTGCAGCATGTGCAGCATGTACTGCTGCCGGGTGAGCCGCTTAGCGCGGGAATGTATCATGCACCAGACTTAGGACTTCATACGGAACACTTGCCGCCGGATCATCATGGACCGCCGCCACCATCGTATGCAGCAGCAGCTGCTGCCGCTGCAGCCGCAGCTGCCGCGTATCATGCACACCAGATGACACCGTCTAACGGTTCCGTGCTGCACATGCATCATCATGCACAGCATCAATATGCAGCTGCGCATGCAGCACATGCGGCACACGCGCATCATTATCAACAGGCAGCGGAATATCATGGCGGACCACCGCCGCCACCACCGCCAGTGCATCATTATGTGACGCCGGTACCGGTAGCGGTACCGCAGGGACACTACGGTCCACCGCCGCCAGGTGGCCCGCCGCCGGTGCCGCCGGATCGTTGTGATGTCGTCTCGCCGCCGCCATCGTATCGGGCCAGCGCCTATGCGCCACCGCCGCCCGCTGGACCACCACCCACGCTGGGCGGTGGCTCCAGCGCATTTTGTGCACCCAATCCGCATCATCATCATCAGCATCAGCAGCAGGTGCAGGTGCAACTCCAACAGCAGCAGCTTCAACAGCAGCAATTGCAACAACAGGTGGTACTGGTGGCACCACCACCGCCACCTCATCATGATCCCAGCGGTAAGTCCAAAGGTCCTCAAGAGACAAAACTATTTTACATAATAAACTTTCTCCTTGTCTGGCCCACAAATTGATTTTGACGTTATTTCGTTATGCAAAGGGCATTGAAAGCATATTAAAACTTGTAAATACACTCCGAAAAAAATGGTGAACATCTGTAGCCTAGTGCGAAGCCATACGACTCTGTTACATAAAACCTCGGGTTCGATTCACAAATTTATTTTGACGTTACTTCGACCACCATAAATATAAATAGCTTACATAAGTCCCGAGCATTAAGATCACATAATACACAAATGAAATCCAAAACATATTTATTTTCTGATCGTTATATGTCTTCACCCATCGAAAATAAAATATTTTATCAATTCATTCAATATTTTATTTAAAAAAATTTGTTTAATATATTTGGGCAAACAGAAAAAAACCTATAAATAGATCCAGCGATGCAAAGCGATCTTTATAGTGTTGCACAATACTTTATTAACAAAACATTAGCATGACCACCATTCATTATATAATAATACATATATCAATAAACAACAAAATTGCCATACTAGTTCTAGAATTATCAAGATTGAATTCATACCGTTTTATTTTTAAAATTCTAAGTATTATATAGCCAAAAAAAATTTTTTTTTCAAAAATCTCTTCGCTTATATTTTTTTTATGTTTTTTTGAAAATTGCTTAACATAACTATTTTAGCCACTTTTTCCTAATTTTCATACAACATTTTTCTGATAGCATCCTATACAAAAAATCATTAAAAATAAAAGCGAAGAGATTTTAGATATTTGTTTTTTGCAATTACTATTAGAATTTTTGTTTTTTGCATTAAAACATATTTTGTTTAAGCCCGAGGAAAAAAGTAAAAAAAAGACAACTTCACAAAAATTCTAAAATTTCAATGGGTACCTAATGGGTTAAGGACAGTTTTGTATTAATCAAACGAAAGTCAAATGACCTTTCGATTACTGTTGTCAAAATACTTATGCCGTCGACTGTACATGTTGTCAGCGGAACGCTCAAGTGGAACATGCATTTAATTAAGTGTTTCATTCCAGCATACCGTTGACAAAATGCACAAAAAACAACTTCAACTTAAATATAAAGAATGTTTTAAAAAGCCGTTTCTACTTTCAATTTCAACTCAACGTTTTTTGTGAATTTTCTGGAAACTATTGAAGACTGATACATTTCAAATTCGTTTTGAATTGATTTGCAAAAAGAGCATCTATATTTCGCTGATCTCAATGCATTTAATTTGTTGGCAATGCGCCCAGAAAGACACATTCGTAAAATAAAACCTGAAGACTGTCACAAAGCAAGCCACCTGCTTTGATTTCAGTTATCAACAAACAATGAGCGGCAATTTCTAGTTTCACCAAACAAAACTTTTCAACGCATTCCCAACCAATAAGTTGGCAAAGTGCCACCCAGGCGCCATTTTCTCTCTCTCTCTGTCTCTGGTGATAAGTTATTAAAGAGTTTGCGACTTAAGGATGTGTGTGTGTGTGTGTTTCATCCTCTCTTGTTCGCAGTTTGTTATGGCTGCTTTAAATACAAAAAAAAAGAAGAAAAAATACATTGCATACATTTAGGCGCGCGCATAGCAAACTTTTCCTCTATGTTGCCCCAAAAGCCGGAAACTGTAAGCAGGCAAGCAGCAAACGGAAACCGAGACCGAGACCAAAGAATGCAGCGCAAAAAGTAAACACGCTTCAGTCGCAGTCGTCGTCGGCGTCACAGTCGCCGTCGCAGTCGCAGTTGTCGTCGCCTAGCAACTGAGGAGCCAGCCAACCTCCATTGATGTCATTTACCTTTTGGTACAGACACACACACACAAACACACATAAACACACACACACAGACAGGCGTTTTACACAGACACAAACCAATACAAACTCATAATATTATAGAAAGTTGCGTTTACAGACGCCTAAAAGTGTGCTACATAAATTTGATGCTGCACATGAGGGCTGCAAAAAATATCTATCGATATTGTGAATGAAAAATATCGGTCTGGTTTTAAATGATATTGCTTTTGATACAAGTCCTTCAAATCGATATCTTGCGATTTATCGAAACAAATAAAGCTAAACTTTTTTAATACTAACTTCTACATAGTATCAATTTTTTTAAATTATGTATCAAACTCAATAATGGCATACTTTTTAATGCACATTTCAATTCAATTTTAGCATTTAAATGTGTTTTTAATAAATCGATATTTCACTGGCGTTATATAAGATAATATCGATATATTTTTCAAGAAAATATCGATTTAATGCTAATGCTTTACATTTCTGCTATATGATTTTTTACTTGACTTGACTTCAAATTATTGAGTGATTATTCTTTAAAAATCGGTTTGAAAGTGGTGTTCGCAATTCCGACAGAGCTCTAATTGCAATTGAAATGAAAAACAGAGCTAATATTACTTTAGATATCCAGGCCTGCTTCAAATTGAACTTTTCAAACCACTTTACAGAATTCAGAAATCTAAAAAGCGTATTTTTTCAACATTGTCTAAAATTTCAATAAATACTCGGGATTTAAATTGAAATCATGCTAGAAATGCTAGAAATCGTGTAGATGTGAATTTATTCAGATCTTTTTCGGTTTCCACTTTCCAATGTGGCGATTATTTTAGAATAGAATTCTATCTCAATCACTAGTGAATTCAATCTGTGACTGGCAAGTGAATTCAATTCACACAATGTTGTCAATAATTAAAATGAGAACATTTAAGCTTATTCACTTCACGAACTTGGTAACCTAAAAAGTCTAATTTGTAAAATATTTTTATGATATATAAAATATGTCCTTTATATGTATAATCGTGTTCAACACATAAATGCAATACTAAAGAGCGCGACGGATTAACGGAGTCAGGGCGAGAAGGAGACTCCGGAGAGTTCACCCAAATGACTTGCCAAACCGGATTTTACAATAATCTTATTTAAATTATTCACCCTATTATCAAGGCTGATGTACATATGTATATATTAGAATTATTATTATTCACTATAGAATAAGTTACTAATAATAGTAACAGCAATCTATAAAATATATAAACACTTTAAAAAAGAAAAAAAAAAATTTATTATAATATAGAAAAAATTTATATTAATAATACATTTTTATATAAATAAAAAAATGGTGACTCTAAATATTTTTGACTTATGAAAAGCTTGATTTCAAAAGTTTTTAAATTCATTGATTATGAATAACATTACGATCAAAAGCTGTTCCAAATTAGCTTCTTAAACTTATCCAAATGGATAATTCAGTATTATAGTTATTTAAAGAAACGAAAGTTCAAGAACCTCTTTGATTTGCGCCCAAAAAAATAAGGTTTTTATGCAATTCAATTCTTACATTTTTGTTGAAATTATCTTTCGAATGCAGCCACTTATTCATATACAATATACGAATGTGCAAAATGAGGAATACTTTTGTTGTCTCACTTTTGACTTAAATACTTATGTACATACATATATGTATATGATGTATGAACGCATTTAAGGGTGTCAATAAGCTTAAACGCTGACTCACACAACACGTTTAAACTTGTTTGGTGTGACTAGTGTGAGTGCACTCATTCATTAAGCTGTTATTCATGTACCGTTGATTGCAAAAGTATCTCTTTCTATTAAGTAGGCTACCATATGGATTGTCCTACATACAAATATACAAACACACTCACATATATATATATATATATATATATATCGTATATCGCATCGCTGTCGTCCTCGTCCATTCATTCATTCATTCATTTATCCTTGAGTGTTTGCACTTTACGCTATGCTGACAGTTGATAATTCATTAGCACATGTTCTATTTGACGTTCGTTCATCCATGTTGAAGTCCATACACACACACACCTAAATCTATATATATTAATATATATATATATCCACCAAGAGAGCGCACTAGTTTGCCGGCTTTCCTGCCACACATCGCCCAACACCCCCGAAAAAGAGCTGCAGCTACCATGATGGAAGTATATGTAGGTGTTGTTATCCGAAAAACCGTTAGGTACCAGCTGTCTAGTCGTAAGGACGAATTCTTATACTCTGTTTTCAAAAGCAGCATGGGTATATTCGGTTTGTCTTCAAAGTCACCAAATTGTACACAGAAAACAAAAAATTAAGTAAATCGCACTTAAATCGTTACATTTTGTACGATCATGCCTCAATAACTTAAGTCTATGTCAAAAGTACGGTCACACTGGACTTTCTTAAGCCGAATATAAAATACTTGATTTAAGTTTTTTATTCAAGCCCGGATTTCTACATTTTAGCTCATTTTAAGCCTAGAACCGTTTGATTTAAACTCACTTTAAACTTGATTCCATTGTGAAATCTTAAATCGTATTTTCTGAAAAGCTCGCAATTTTGAGAGCTGCTGAGAACGTAAATTTAACTAAGTCTCATTTTTAAATGGAGATCATTACTTGGTTTAAGTATTTTTAGAATTATATTAGGATACTAAGATATGTGTGATTTACTTATTTCAGTATCACACTTCAAATATTACACTAGAAAAAGAGTATATTGCAGGCGGTTGGTTTTTGTGTGCAATGTTTTAGCTTGTTTTTGATATTCATTAAATCATTTTGTAAAAATTAAATTGCCATTTGTTATTATTATCTAATAGGAATATTTATTTATTGTTATTGTCATAATTAACAAAAAATTATATAGCCCCCAAGTGATTAATTTTTAATTTCCTGGAAATAACTTTTATTGCTTAGCTTAACATGCAATCTAGCTATCTCTTTCGCTAGCTATTTCTTTCTAATACTTACGTATAATATTTGATTGACATGATTGTCGTGCAAACTGTCAAAATATGACATGCAAATATTGCGTTGCATTATATATGCTGCGCAATAAATTTGACAAATGTCTTATTAGTGTCGTGCATTGAATGTAAGATTTATAAAACACAAGGCGAGCAAATGTTAAAAATGTGTTGCAAAATTTTAAATTGATTTTAGAATCTTTAATTTTGAAAGTTTTCAAATACACATTATAACTTGTACTTCAATTTTAGATAGTCTGAAAGCGCATGTACAAAATCAAAACCCGCGTATTTCGATTATCACCCTCAATTTCACTTTCGAAAGATTTGATTGAAAGTGGAACTGATTAATGTTTTGAAAATCAAAAAACGTAAAACAAAATCAGAAAAAAAAATCGAAATCGCAATTGTTTGCAGTTCTAAATTCCGATCAATGAAAAATTCAGTTTTAAAGGTTTTGCTTTTGGAAAAATAAGTTTTCGAACTTATCTTTAAAAAGTAGGAGCAATTGACATTCTGTTGTAAAACAAGAACACAGAATCAAATATGATTCGGAATGAAAAGTTAACGGAAATGGAAACAGCACTGATTAATTCAAGAATTCGAAAATGAAAAAAAAAACTAATACTAAAAATTCTTAAGTCATTGTTTGATTACATTTTGGAAATACTTTAAAAAACCCTAATACAACGATTATTTTGATAGGCCAGTTCCAAACTCCGAGAACTTTTCATTCCGAATAGTTTATAATTTCGTGCTCCTGTTTTCGCATAAAGTAGGAATTGTTCTTCCTTTTTAAAGATTAATTCGAATATTTTTCAGTCCACTGTCTGATCGAAATCTGTTTACTCCCTGTTCCCATTAAAAATGGGAAAAAGGGAGTTATAAAGTACTGCAAATGTGTGTAACAGACAGAACGAGGCATTTCCGACTATATAAACTATATATATTCTTGATCAGGATCAACAGCCGAGACGAACTAGCCATGTCCGTCTGTTCGTATGAACACACAGATCTCGGAGACTACTAGAGCTAGAGACACCAAACTTGGCATGTAGATTCCTGTATACCATACGCAGATCAAGTTTATTTCAAATTTCGGATGCACCCCCCCGCACCCCCGCAAATCGCAAAAGACTCCCACAGCCACAATTTTGAATATAAAGCTTTAATTTTTGGTACACATGGTATGTTTAATCAATGTCTTTCGGATGTGTAAATGATAGCACCAAAGTTATGGAAGAACTTATTTCCCCTGTCTCAGCAGGCAGAAACAACAGTTTGACATGCACTGTGCAAGTTGAGTACGCTGCTTGCTTGTGTTGCCCCTGAACTGCTTGAAATGCAAGTTGGGAGCAGGGAGTCTCGTAGTCGGGCATACTACTAGAGTATTCTTACTTGTTTTTAACTGAATTGACCACTGATATTCCAAATTTAGAACAGCTAACAATACCAATTTTGAATGTCATGTTCGGCATCGGAAATGTGAACACTTTTCAGTATTTTTCCTTTTGAAAATTCGAATTTCTCTTACACAAAATCTTGCTCACTTAACCCACATGCTTATCAATTTGGTAACTAGTCTTATGCCTGCTACCACCCAATTTTATTACACCGTGGCAACTGCTACTACTGCTTTGGCTGCTGCGTGCCTGTTACAAAGCCGGCAAAAAGAGAGGGAGAGCGCGAGTAGAGAGCGAGAGCGAGAGAGAGAGAGAGCGCACAGAGAGAAAGAGTGTGCTGTAAGGATATTTTGTTGTTGCTTTGCTTTTTTACTTATTTCCTTTTTTTGTGTTGTTTTTTTTTGTCGACATTTTGACGTTGCCGGTTGCCCGGCGTCGTTGACGCTGACGTCGACGACGAGGACGAGTTACGTTTTAGTGCTCATTTAGACGTCGGGACGACAACGTAACGTAACGAATCGGCGATGGCGACGATGCCGACGACGTTTGTGGTTAGAATACGAAGATGATGATGGTGATGATAATGATGATAGTGATGATAATGATGAAGATGATGATAAATATGACGATGAAAATAAAGATGATAGTGATGATGATAATGAAGATGACAAACTTAAAGATGATAGTGATGATGAAGATGTAATGATGATAACGATAATGATAATAAAGATGATGATGATGAAGAGCGGGCTAAAATCGAAGCTGAGCTGTAATACGTATGACGTATACGTAACGTGAATCGCGCGTGCCGTTGATAGATAATAATTTGTTGTTGTTTTTTGTTGTGGTTTTTGTTTTTTGTTGTTGTTTTTGTTATTGTGCTGTGTGCTGTGTTGTTATTGTCGGCATTTTGCATGTTTTGTTGTTCGTCGGTGCACAAAACAACTGGCAATTATTGTCTTGTTCGTTCGGTACGTTTGTTGGCTCGTTTCGGTTGTTGTTGTTTGTTGTTGTTATTATTATTATTATTATTATTATTATTATTATTATTATAATTGTTATTGCTATACAACAACAGTCGTAGCTTATATGTATTCATATATGCCTGCATTACACATACATACATACTTATTCCCAATAAGAATCAAAAGCGCGCCGCCCTGCCCCGCCCAACTTATTATCAAGTGCCGGCCGGTTTAAAAGTAGTTCCGTGCATTACAGTTGTTTGAACCAGGTTCAGTTCCAGCACCAGCTCCAGTTCCAGTTTCGACCCAGCTCCGTCAGCGTGTTGCCCCAAGCCCCAAAGCGCTGTATGCTGACCGCAGATCTAATTAGCGTTGCATTTTCCAGTTAATTTTAATTGCAACTGATTTATGAACAACGCAATTTTTTAACTGCGCCGAGTTCTTTTCTTGCCTTCTCTGTCGCACTCGTCGCATTCATTTGTTTTGTTATTTTCTTCTTTTTTTTTTGTTGTTGCTTGTGTTGCTTTTATTCTTTTATTCTATTGAGAAAAAGCTAGTAAAGCATCCGGCTCACGACGTTGCAGCGTTTGCGACTGAGAAATGCTCTCCGTGTGCACAGGCGACAAAAATGTTCAAATCGTTTTCCTTTCTCACATGTTTATAACGTTAAATGTTGTCAAAAATAACTATTTGATGTTGTCTTTATATTGTGATGAGCCGTCATGCTACAAAATCGAAAGAAAATAAACTGTATTTAAATGATTTTGTTTTGGTTTTTTGTTTTTATTTTTGTTCCTAATTTAGCACATTAAAATGGCATTGAAACTCGTTAAGTACGGTTGAATATTTGAAGGCTGTTAAAATTATTTGTTGATTTTTAATAAAGTCTTTGTAGACGTTAAGTTGCTATTAATTGGTTACAAATTAATGTGTATTTCCTGAAACAGGCTATTTAAATGTTTAGTTTCTTTTCGCTTCATCACAAGAAAACATAGGAATGAAGCGGTTTTACTTTAACTGGTTATTGAATATGATTTATGCTTTTAAATTGATTTTGTTCAGCATCACTCTTGAAAGAATTGAATAAATGCACACTATATTACTAAACATTTAGTATTATATTCAATTTAAACTGATTTTATTTTTAATTTTAAATTAATTTTTTAATTTTCTTTGTTGATTGATAAAAGTCGATATATGTATGTAAATAAATAAATACAGTCTCTCAATCTGGTCCCCACTTTTGGCTATATTTTGCTAAAGGAAATTTCCCTTAGTTGATTTGATTTTCACTTTTGATACGCTTTTGTTTGTTAAACTTTCATTTCTTCTTATCTTAAATTCATAATTATGAATCAAATTTAATAAACTAAACTTAAACTGAGCTAATACAGTCGAACCACGATCGAACAAGATGTAAAGACTCCGACACTAAAATTTGTTTATAATTAATAATAAAAAAATAAAAAAATTAAACAGCAAATTCACAAACAGATACTTAACCTATTCAGAGACTTGGTTATTTTCATTACTTAAAAAAAAGGTGCATCTTATGTTTTAATTTGTCTTCAAATATAAATTTAAAACTTAAAAAGCATGTTCCACATCATTTTTAATGGCTTATAAATTTTATGGTCCCCTACCGTAGACTTGTGTTCACTTCAAACAATATTTCAGTTAAAAATATGACCTATGCTTGAGTAATAGAGGAATACGAGTTATGTTAGTTCGAGGTATGGAACTGAAATTCTATACAAATTTTAAAACGCTTTTTTACTTAGAAAAATTCAAGTTGGAGAAGTGCGACTGTATTATTTATTTAGATCATGTGTTTTTTTTTTTTTTTTTGATATTGTAAGCCAAATTGCTTTCGACGCATTTGTCGGGTGGCTGTATTTTGACTTGTGTGCGCTGCAGTTTTCTTCTTTGTGCAGCGCTGCAGCAGCCGCTGTCGCAGCCGCCACATCGAGCCAAGTCGCGTCACTTTTCTCGCTCTCTTTCACTCTCTCTCTCTCTTTCTTACACGCTCTCTCTGTGTATGCGATTTGATGCTCTCCATCTTGGCGCTCTTAAAAAATTGGTGTGGCGGCTCTCAAGCTTTGCGCGCTGTGCGCCGCATATAAAAAAAAGCTAACGGCAGAAAATCGCATCGTTGTCGTCGTTTGTTTTAGTTAAATTTTTTATTTTTTTTTGCTAATTTCTTATAAGAATTTTCTTGAAGAATTTTCCTGCTGCGTCGCTTTTGTTGTTGCTGTCCCGTATTAGAAGTCGTTGGCAGCAAAGGCAACTCGTTCAAGTTTTTTGTGTGCTTGACTTTGTTGTTGCTGCTGCTCTGCTGTTGTCGCTGCTGCTGCTGCTTGCAACTGCTTTTTCTGCTGAGTCTGTCACCGTTTAACGGTGCTTTTCGGTCAAGCATGTGTGTGTGCGACTGTGTGTGTCTGTGTGTCTGTGTTTTAGAATCGCTTGCAAGCTTGCAAAATGTTTCAACAGTGGGCGGTGGCTTTTGCCTGCCTGCTATCTGCCTCTGCTATTCTTCTTCGCCCGCTTTGCTCGTCTGTTTCTTCTTCTTTTCTTTTTAGGCATTCGCCAGCCTGTGAGCTCTTAACTGTTATCAGCTATCAGCGCAGCAAGCTAACAACAACAAGCACATCTCATAAGCAGAAATTCAAGCGCATATCAAAATCGACATTGTACAAAAGCCATTAAACCAAGAGAGACAGAAAGAGAGGGAGAAAGGTACAGCGCAAAGCGAACGAGACGAGACACATCAAAGTGGAAAATGTAAACAGATTCATTGAGCCAACTGGCGCTGACACATTGCATCGAAATCCCCTCCCCCCCCTCCCCCTTAGGCGCCCTACTCGCCCACTCTTACCCACCGTTTACCCCTCCTGCCCTAAGTCTACATTTAGGCCACAAAAATGCCATCGCAATGTCCAAAAAAGCAAAGCACAAAATGAGCATACAAAAACAAAAACCAAAATAAAAGCTAAACAAAATCAACAACAACAACAAAAACAACAAAAAAAAAGAAATATGTAAGAAAAGTTATCTTTTGTCGTGCCGAACATATTTTTTTGAATACTCTTGCAAAACAGTTTTTCAAACAAATTCCAAACTTTGGATTGACATTGGAGTTGGGAAAATATATATAAATACTATTTTCTTAGAAAACTTGTGCTTATGCACAAATATCTTGAAATTATTTCTGTTTTCATTTGATGTTTTGTATGAAAATTTTTCTTCCAATATACATTTTGTAAAATATTTTGGATTTGCTTAGCTTTCTTTAATTTTTTGTGCAGTTTTCAGCAAGCAAAATAATTATCCAAGAGCCAAATATGAACAATTTTCCCTTTTTCTTGCTATCTATCTAATTGACAGCTATAAAATAAACAGGCCTGTTCGCATTTTCACTTGCGGCAACTTTTTGCGGAATTGAAATCTTCAAAAGTTTAAAATTTTCGTATTCATGTTGTTTTAGTGATTTGAATTCCAACTCAATGCAAATTAATTCAATCCTTTAACAAATGCAAGTGAATTCAGTTCACATAATCTTGTCGAGAGTTAAAATTGGTAACCGTAACAGGCCTGAATTCACTCATTTTTTACAAAAAATTGGAGCAAACCATATTTCAAGTTTTCCAATTCCGAATATTACATTCTGAATCGCCATTATTAGCTGTTTTCAATTCCGAATATCGATTGAAAATACGTTTTAAAAAGTAAAACAGTATGATGAGAAGTATTCAAAACATGACTTATAAAGGGAATATCAACTGCTATTTCTTCAAAAACAGTATCAGTATATCGAAAACGATTTAGAATGAAAAGTTGTCGGAATTAGTACAAGGTCTGAACATGTGAGTTTGATTGACATACATAGCATAGAGAAACAGAAAAAAACTTGTTATACAACTCATTTTTCAACTTATTGATATAATGATCCGATTGTGATGAAATTTTGTTTTCTTACACACTTGGTTACAAAATTGTAATACCCTCAGCAAGGGTATAATAAGCGCGTCTGCAAGAGAGAAAAGTAGCGTCAGAAGTGTGTTGAATGCGAACGGGAATGCATATCGAAAAAATACAAAAAGGCCCCCCCTTCAACACTCCAATCCCCTTCCTTGCTGCTGCTGATCTCGGGCGCAGCCAATGTTCGACAAATAAATTTCGAAAATTCACGTTGAAAATAACTTAACGTGACACATATAAAAGAGAGTGTGGATGTGCAATAGCCAACACAAGGCAGAGGCGGAGAAGAGACATGGGCAGAGCAGAGCAGAGACAGAAACAGAGACATGGGCAGGAGCAAGGACAGGGGCACCCAACATTTGCATTATCAAATGCAATTGAGAACAATTTTTGGAGACATGATTTGGCCAACAGCCGTACGTGACCTGTTCCGTATTCCATACATACGATGTTCGATGTTCCATGTTCAATATAACTTGTTCCACATACCATGTTCCATATAGAATGTTCCATATACCAACATTCAAATCCTCGACTATGATAGATTTAAAAAACAACTAATAGATAGTCTTGACAGAGATAGCTTTAAATACCGACAGTACCGATAATGTTCGAAAATAAATATAGAAAATCTTAAGTTATCTGTACAATATATAGGATTTTCTTTCTTTCCAGTAGAGCTGGTGAAGCTATAGATAGTCTTTAATATGGATAGTGTGGACAAAGATCGTAAGCAAAGATTAAAAATTTAAATAAAAACTATGTTTAGTAAAAAACACAATTCAATCCAGTTATTTAGAAAATGTATTGTGGATAGTAAAAATATTATATCGCTTTGATTTATCATCTTTGCTTTAATATATTCTAGAAAACCATTCTAGAATACAATCTAGTATTATATGTGGGCTTAACAATTAGGTTTGCTCTCGGTTTTTAACTCAAGTTTAACCAAAATTCGAAAAAAAACTCTATTTTCAACGTATAGATCATTAAAAACACTAAGCTTCTCTGCAAAGAAAATCCTGTTAGGAATTGAATCTTTATTGACTTCTCTACCCTGTTCGACTGCGATTCATTAATTAACGCACTCGATGCACAAATTGCATCCTGGCAACTGAAAATGCCATCAAAAAAAAAAAAAAAAACAAAAATAGAAAAGTTAGAAATTACTCGCACACTTCATACTAAAAGCCATTGCAGAGTAGAACAATTCAACTCTCAACGCTGCACAGTGGCCCAATTTGACGTTTTACGTAGCAAAAGTCATTACTTTTGATCTTATTTAGAAATCGCCTGAGCTGAACTTACTGAAAAAGCCAACCTTAAGTTCAAAAATAATGTTAAAAACCATTATTTTAATAAAAAAGAATAAAATGAATAATAATTAGATTTAGCTTTAATTTTCTTTAAAAATACCGCAAATTTCAATATAAGCTAAAAAATAACAAATACGAACCACACATTTAAATATATTTCTATCGTAAAGAAACATTTTATTTTCGAAATGGTCATATTTCTTTCAAAGTGTTAAACTAAGCCAACAATTGCTGAAAATCGTCAACATATTATTATATTGCCTTGAGAAAAAAATTAGTAATATTCGATATCAACAATTAAACAACTTAATAGTATACAGTAGTTAAGTTATTATTTCTTCATTATAGCTTAATTTGTAAAAAGTCAATTCTGTTAATTTATTTAAAAATTTAAAAAACATGAATTTAAGTGGTCAACATAAAAATAACATTACAAAATTAACATATCGATGTAAAATTAATTATTAAATCAAAAATTAAATTAAATTTTTAAATGAAATTTTACATTAAATACTAAATTAAATATTAAATGAAATATTTAATTAAATATTAAACGAAATTTTAAGTGCAATATTAGATTAAATTATAAATTAAATATTAAATTAAATATTAAATTAAATATTAAATTAAATATTAAATTAAATATTAAATTAAATATTAAAATAAATATTAAATTAAATATTAAATTAAATATTAAATTAAATATTAAATTAAATATTAAATTTATTATTAAATTAAATATTAAATTAATTATTAAAGTAAATATTTAATCAAATGTTGAATTAAGAATTAAATGAAATATGAAATTTAATATTAAACGAAATATTATATATATTAAATTAAATATCGATATAAAGACGATATATGAAGAGCAATAACATATTGAAGCAGCAAAATATTTTTAATTAAAATATCGATATTCTCAATATATCGATATATTTTGTACATGCCTAGAGCCAAGATCTGGTTTATCGCCTTAAAGGAATAGGACAATTTTTAGAAAGTTCGAGCAATTTTCCACCCAATTTCAATGGTCATTCACAAACATTTTGATTTATGCCACCGTCAAAGCTCTGTTTAGCCACTGTGCTTTGGTCGATTGGATGCAACCAAAAACAAAAAAACAACGAAATCGAATTTGCATCCATCTTTCATTTAGGACGAACGTGCCTCTCTTTCGCTCATTCGTGTGAATGTTGATGATGATGATAGTGATGGTGATATTGATGATGGTGATGGTGGTGATTGTGATTGTGATGACACATTTGGTTGCACAATGGCAGCAGCTGACCTTTGGTCAGTTCAACAAGGCACCAAGGACACCACACACACACTGAGAGAAATACAGAAGCACACACATGACTTTAATTGGATTTGTGGGTGCTGAAGGAGTTCTGTTACCATGTGTGTGTATATGTGTGTGTATGAATATGCGTGTGCTTGCCACAAAAACGCAATTTCGCTGCACGCACATTTCAATTTTGTGGCTTTTGTGGGTGTTGAGTTTGGTGATGGCATCGTTTCCGTTTCCGGTCTTTGTGGCCATTTAGTTTGCACTGCGCTGCACCTGTTTGATTCGACACTCGCTTCAAATTTTGCGCATTTTCATTTTCATTTTCATTTTCATGCATGGCTTTATGCATTTTTGGAATGGCAGATTTGTTCAACGTTTTGTTGGCTGCCCCAACTGCCTGCCCGAACTGCCTGCCCCAACCTTCTACAAACAAATATGTGCGTGTGCCCTGTGCCGCTGAGCAATTAACAGGCCATTTGTGAGTGCTACCAGCATTAACATTATATTTTATGATAAACATCACACACACACACACATAGAAAGGCGTCAAAGCGAACACAGGTAACACTAAAGCCGCCAAAAAGAATTGTGTACAAAATCGTTGTTGCAACAAGCAACAAAACTACAAAATCTGATTTGACACGCAAAGCCCCGTCAAAATAAAAGAGCACAGAACTTAAAAAATAGTTATGAAAGGCATTGGGGTGCTGGAAAACATAATGCTGCCAGGGGGGGTGCTGGAAATGGAGGAGGTGTTAGAAGCAGCTCTAAAGCAAATATAATTGGCGTGTAAATAGTTATCAGGCAACATTGCAACGGAGACGAAAGACACCAAAGTGTTGTTACTGCAACACAGGCTTCAAAATAAGAGGACAACTGCAACAATAGCAAAAAGATTTCATCTTCATATTTTTTTTTTCTTAAATTTATTTAAAAAATGTTATATTTGCATTGAAATAAATAAATTGAAAGTGTTGTAAAACTGAACCAATTTTTATAGCTTTCGAAATTATAAAAAATGTGTTTCAATCTTATCATATCGAAATAACTTTCTGTGCTTTATTCAAAAATATTCAAATAAAAAGTAACATGCAAATCTTGAAAAATTGGAAAAGTACGTTTTTCTATTTTCAACTTCAATTTGTTGACTTAGAACTTTAGATATAGATTCTTTAATAAATTGTGCGTTTGTTAAACAATTGGAAAACATATTTGAAAAATAAAATGGAAACAAAGCTGTTTTTCATTTTATTATTATCATTTTGAAAAATTTCTAGTTGACTATCAAAAGCGCAAATCAAGCGAGCGTCGAGTTGTCTACTTGCTTTAAATCTAGGGTAATCTTGACACTTTGTCTGCTTATGGTATATACCAACATATACACCGAGTTTGGTTGCTCTAGCTCCAAAACTGTGGAAAAAAACTGCGTTCATACAGACGGACATTTCACAAACCCAATATACTCTTTTTTCCCATTAAAAATGGGAAAAAGGGAGCTATAAAGTACTGCAAATGTGTGTAACAGACAGAAGGAGGCATTTCCGACTATATAAACTATATATATTCTTGATCAGGATCAACAGCCGAGACGAACTAGCCATGTCCGTCTGTATGAACGCGTCGATCTCATAGACTATAAGAGCTAGAGACACCAAACTTGGCATGCAGGTTCCTGTATACCATACGCAGATCAAGTTTATTTCAAATTTCGGATGCACCCCCCCGCACCCTCGGAAATCGCAAAAGACTCCCACAGCCACAATTTTAAAGATAAGTTTGGTGTCTCTAGCTCTTATAGTTTCAGATCGACGCGTTCATACAGACGGACAGACGGACATGGCTAGATCGTCACGGCTGTTGATGCTGATCAAGAATATATATAGTTTATATAGTCGGAAATGCTTCCTTCTGCCTGTTACACACATTTGCAGTACTTTATAACTCCCTTTTTCCCATTTTTAATGGGAACAGGGAGTAAAAATTAACAAGCAAGAATGCTCTAGTCGAGTGTGCCCGACTACGAGACTCCCTGCTCATACTTTGCATTTCAAGCAGTTCAGCGGCAACTCAAGCAAGCAGTACACTTAACTCGTAAACTGCTTGTCAAACTGTTGTTGCTGCCTGCTGAGACAGGCGTAATAGATTCTTCTATAACTTTGGTGCTATTTATCCGATCGTGTTGAAATTTCCACAGCTGGTCAACATTGATACAACATATATGTGTACCAAAAATTAAAGCTGTGTCTTTAAAATTGTGGCTGTGGGAGTCTTTTGCGATTTCCGGGGTGCGGGGGGGTGCATCCGAAATTTGAAATAAACTTGATCTGCGTATGGTATACAGGAACCTGCATGCCAAGTTTGGTGTCTCTAGCTCTTATAGTCTCTGAGATCGACGCGTTCATACAGACGGACAGACGGACAGACAGACGGACATGGCTAGTTCGTCTCGGCTGTTGATCCTGATCAAGAATATATATAGTTTATATAGTCGGAAATGCCTCCTTCTGTCTGTTACACACATTTGCAGTACTTTATAGCTCCCTTTTTCCCATTTTTAATGGGAACAATGAGTAAAAATAATGTATGGTAATAAAAAAATAGTTTTATTAGATTTCAGAAAAGTAATGGTAATTAAAAACATTGTTTTTTTTATATAATCAAAAGTTAAGATAATGAATGGAAATTCAAAACTTTGATAGAAATACTGGGGGAATTCGATATGAAGCCTGTACAAACTGAGTTCGTTTCAAAAAAGTAAAGTTTTTCCAAAACCAGTCAAATGTGTGTTAAAAACTAAACCCAACTTTCAATCGATTTGCTTTCTCGATTGTTCTATAGCTCTACACTGCACTCTGCACTCTGCTGAACTATTCAACGATTCACAAATGAACACTTGAAGTGCTTATTTCTAAAACCGATTATATTGGGGGAAATTTTTGTGCAATCCAATCAGTCATTTGGGCAAATCAGGCCAAGTACTGACATCGCCGTTCTTAGATTTCTTCTTGTTGTTGTTGTTTTTGTATTTTTTATTTTCTTATGCCATCGACTGTTAACTGGATTGTTGTTGTCGTTGTTGGCGTTTGCGCCAAAAGGGTTGCCAGGACCACCAACTTCTGGGGCCTTGACATTTTTCCTTCTTTTTTCATATATTTTTTTTTTATTTCGCCCGTTGGCCTCGTTGTCGTTTTTCGCGCAACGCGTCCTTGTCGCTTATTTGCCTTGCGATGTTTTTTTTTTTTTTTTTTTTTTATCCTTGCAGCCAGGAGCCGTGAAATGCGCTTGTCGTTTTATCCGCTCTGCCCGCTTCCCTTTTGAGCTTTGTGTTTTGGCATCTGGCATCTGACATCCCGCCATTGTCCCCACCAACACCCCACCTCCTCCCATCTTCATTTTCATCTACTTTTTGTTCTTCTTTGCCATTTCCTCTAGCTTCATCCCGCACTCATCCATTAGAGCTCATTGTCATATGCAGCTGGTTGAAAGCAAATTCTTTACCATCAAATCTTTGACTTTTCGATGCCCGACTTAAGATATGATAGATATAAGCACAGAATGCCTTATCTATATATATATCTATGGAATGTTAAACATATTTGCACTCCATGTCAAGTAGTGCTCTAAAACTATCGATGGCTTTATTGTTATATCGAATATTTGTATTCTTTTTGCCACTATCGACCATAGTTTTTTTTTTCACTATCGATAGTATTTCTGTTTTTGTTTTCTCTCATTAGGTAATTGAACATTTTAAAGAAT
The DNA here is from genome assembly GCA_949708635.1 of Hirtodrosophila cameraria. Lineage (NCBI taxonomy): Eukaryota > Metazoa > Arthropoda > Insecta > Diptera > Drosophilidae > Hirtodrosophila > Hirtodrosophila cameraria. The sequence continues at coordinate 11,416,654 of OX453090.1, forward strand.
AATATCAAAATAATGTCGACATGTTGTTATTTTTTGTTAAGGTTCTTAGATCTAACAGGAAAACTTAACCTTACTCTTCAACCGTTTTAATACTCTTTTTTTAATATTTCACACTTGTGGGTGTAATGTTCCACGATTTCCCCTTCATAGTGTTTTCTTTCGAAATGAGATGAAACTTGTGTGAAAAATGTTGCTTTTATTTACATTAGTCAAGTCATTCAGTCAATTAAGAAATGTGCTTTCTTTTAGTGTATTAAGCTTGTGTAATGTCAATTTTGCCGTCTGTCCGTCCGTCCGTATAAATGCAATATTGGCAACATGTAGGCAGACATGGCTTAAGGGTCTACCGAAAACCGGAAACATTGGACTGTAACGTTCATATTTGTTCTATTTGAGAAGTCAACATTTATATGATTTTCTACTCTTGAAACTTTAAAAGGAGTTACTTTGGCAACACGTTATGAAGGCAGGAAACGGATATCACGTTGCACAGTATGCAACTGCAATGTGGCACAATAAGTGCAACAACTGCACAAGTCACATGTTGCAAGCTTTCGCTGTCGCTGCGTGGGGTCCCTTTGGCTTTTGTCTTTGACATTAATGGTGACACAAGTCTTATGTAGCAAATATCTGGCTTTGACATTATCCTTGCGACTGTTGAAACGACTATGGCTTTGATTTTGCACACTTTTTATGGGATATTCAAAATTGAATTTAAAAACGCTGTCTAAGATTTGACGTCTTTGCAGGACAAAGGCTTAAGGATGATGATTAAACGTATTGCACATATTTAACAAAAGTGTCACAACTCTAAATTTGTGATTTTTACAGAAAACAAATTTAAAGTTTTTTAATGAAAAATGATTTAAAAAAAAAAGCTGAATCTTTAAGGGAAAATGCCACAGATGCTTTGAGCGAAAGCCAAACCAATATGACTTTAGCACAACTGAGATATATATCGCTCCTATGAGTAAAAAACTTGATATATGTTAAATAAAAGATAAACTTTTCACGTGAAGAGTTTACAATGTATGAAAATGACTTTTTACTTAATATAAAGCATGTTATGCTGTATCTGTGTCATTAGCTCTCTAAAATTACAAATTTTTAGTTAATATGTGCGATATATCGCCCCGTTTTGCGCGAAACTATCGTACGTGCAAATAAGCCAAATTCTGGATCATTTTGGCTAGTTTTATTTGCTTTTGCTGGGAACATTGCTATCAAATTGCATACGTGCTACAATATTGAACTAAACTCATCATTTGTTTGTTTGAAAAAGTTGATCTTTGGAAAAAAACCATTTTTGTGGTACATATAATACGAAATTTTTGTCCACATAGTTTTGGTGTCTTCGCTGAGCTTCATACTTGGCATAACTTTCAAAATAGATAAAAATCCATACTAACTTTAATACAAATTTAGTTATTATATATATTTTTTTAAAAAACTTAACGGTTTAGTTCACCCTGTTTTATTTATACAATAATACCGCAAAAAGGGTTCGATGAACGAAGTAAAGGTAGAAACATGATTTTATTTGCTCTCATAACAGAAGAGTTGGTCATGGCAGACGTGTTAGATGAAGGATTGACATATTTTCAAGACAAAGACATAATAATGACTACATTTATACATTGTACAATCATCACACAACAGAAGATAAGTGTTAGGTAAAACGTCAATAAGCATCAATATACCACTCAAATCTCTGTCTGTTGCAGAAGATAAAGGCATAAGGATGATTATATACACGAGACTAGACAAATCACTCTCTCTCTCTATGTCTGCAGTAGACATCTGTCGCATAAGCTGAGACTCTGCCGATGGCAGCAAATTTCTTATCAATTTGTTGTGACAAGTACAAGTATTTGAAAATATCTGAAAATTGTAATTAAAGAATAACTTTGAGATTAGTTAGAGCAAAACTGCATTAAGTCTTGGGAAAGGTGTAAGATCTAATAGCTAACGAAATATTTCGATACAATTTAAGATTTTTTTGAAGCTTTAATCGGAAATTCTGTTTGAAAGTATTCAAAATTATAAATTAAAGTGATTTAAAGTCTGAAGCCGATAAAGAAAAGTTTATGGAAGTCACTAAATGTAACGAACAAGTTTAAAACATAGTATCAGTAATTGATATTATAGACTCGTGAACCGAACCTTAAGTTTACCCCTAACTTCGAACCCCTGAGGCCAATCTACCTAAAAAATTGGAGTTTTGTGGCCTTGGTATTTATAATATATAAAAGAAAAAACAACATAAGTGTTTAATAAACTTAAAAATAACAAAATATTAGGTGCTTGATTAACATAAAGAATAATTGGTTTCTGTAAACTAATAATATAAACGGTTTAAGATTAAGTATTAAGCCTTCCTTTTAGATTTAAAGAAAGTGCATGTCGATGTTATTTTGCTTTAAATCTTTCATTTTTATTTAAGTTTTCATAAGCAAATTATAATTTTAATAAATTTTGAAAATTGTTTACAAACTATGAAAGGTTTTTTGAATGTTCATATGATGTAGAAAAAAAAGGAGAAAATTTTCCCTCTCTTTAATTGCCGTCCTGGCTACGACCATGACCAGCTGTACTAACCTGTTGTTGCTGTGATTGTTATGTGGTTATTGCAGCCCATCAACATTATCGTCATCATCATCAACATCAACATTATCATTATCATTATCATCAGGCTGGTGAGCGAGTGTGATGTTTATGTAACGCCCCATGCTGGTCGTCAGAGCCCCGTGGGCGTCGATAATTATTCTATTAGGCAAATGAGTACAGCTAGCGGAAGGTTGAAGGAAGGAAGAGAGAAAGACAGCAAAAGGTTGAGAAACAGCAACTGGCAGCAGAGAAAGTTTCAGTTAATCCAGTCAGACAGGGTTGTCCACCAGCTGGACTATGCCTATTCGTCTTTAGTTTTTTTCGTCCTTGTCATCAAGCTTGGCAATTGTTACTGCGAAATGGATGTTAAGTAGATGAAACGATTAGATCTTTTTCAGTGAGATCAATTTTGACTTGACTTAATATTTGTATTTGGCCATGAAAGAAAAGTTATCTGCAGCGTTCCGAAGCTATAAACCCTTGCAGAAAAGTTTTTCATCTAAGAAAACTTTATTTTCGACCGATTGTTCCTATGACAGCTAAAAAATCTAGTGGTCCGACCTTTACACTTTGTCTGCCTATGGTATATACAAACATGTATACCAAACCAGACTGTTTTTATCTATTAAGGAAGTTTAATGTAGATTCAGTAAACCAATTCTGTTTTATACTTGTCTTTAGAATAATTTTCTGAAAAGCTCGAAATTTTGAGAGCTGCTGAGAGCGTAAATTTCGCTAATTCTCATTGTCAAATTGACGTGATCAACTCGAGAATTGTGTACTCATTTTGTAATTGATTCAAGGAAAACCAAGAACGAATAGTACTTGAAATATTAATTTAAAAATCAATTTTAAAAAACTTAATAGATCCCTGTTAGTTTTTTCTGTGCACGTATATATATTTATTTTAAATTTTTGTTTTGTATTTAGTTTTTTAGTTCTCCTTGAACCTTTCAATACCTTGTCCATTAATGGGAGGTACGAGTATTTCTAGCAGTTATCTACAGTTTTGATTATCACATCACTTAATCATTCATTACCCCACTCCTTGTTGCTCTCTCTCCTACTCTCTTTCGCCCCTCTCGCTCTGCTGTTCATGGTTAGCCTTTGCACGCTTGGACGCGTCTTCTTCGTTTATTGTCCCTAGACGCTTTCGTTCTCACGACGCTCCTCCGATTGTGACGAGCACAATTTCTGTCCATGGTCAAGTAAGCGTGACCATCTTAACTTTATTATTATTCCCGTAGCCCTCGCCCCCTACACCGGCTGCGTTGCCTTGCACCCCCTTTTGCCTTGTCTCAGAAACCCCTTTCAGTTTACTCAATCTTACTAACTCTTTAGTTAAATTTATACCCTGCAACATTTAGAAATGCATAAAATATAAAAGTAGATTTCTTTGATTCTATTAACCAATTATTTCAAGATATTCAAAACTGTTCTCGTTTCAAAGAACTTTTCAAAAGTAAAAACAATTTCAAACTGTTTTAAATTTTGTTTTGTATTGAAGTGTGTAAGAAAACTTGATCATTAACCGATATTCGTATTCTTTTACTGCCTAAATTTCGATTTCAATCAAAATTGGGATAAAAATAAAATAAATCAGATAGCCTTATGGATTTTTCTGTCTACAAACATGTTTTTGAGAATGTTATGATGTGATATTGTGATGATGCTTCAACTCAACTTTATCCAGCTGAAAACTATGTTGTTTTGTTTGTTAACTCCAATGTTAAATCAAAGTTAAGAAAACAACTATGAAAAATAAAGTCAAATTTGAAAAATATTAGTTGTAGAACTATTTTCTTGCCCAGTAGTGTAGTGTCAAACTGACCACAGGGCAGTCAGCTAGTCGAGTTCTTTCTTCTCCCTCTCTTGTAGATGCTTGCTTGTTCTTCTACTGTATGTTGTTGTCTCAGCTGTTGTTGTTTTGCTTCGTGTGCGTTCACATTTTGTTTCCGTTCTGCTTTGCGTTTCTTCTCCAGACACATGTGTGCCAAAATATCTAAAGACGTTCTCCAAAGTCCACGTTTATGTCGACTTCCAGGTTTACATCCACATTCAAGTCTACATCCACATCCAAGTCCAATTACAAGTATTTGTTGCCGTTGCACTCTCTATCTATATCTGTTAATGTAAATGTATCTATAGCTGTAGCTGTAGTTGTATTGCATTCATTGTTGGAAGACGACGACATTTCAGGGACTTGCAGCAGTGGTGAGACGGGACGGGGCAATGTCTAGTGTAGGCTTTCAAACAAGTTTCGTTGGCATGGTCAAGAGCACGAGCAAAAATTTGGCGCACAAAACGTGAGCCAAACTAACAAACCATAGAAAAAAAAACAAAAATAACAAAATAGAAAAGAAATTAAACATAAGCAGCAGCAGCATTTGCTGATGTACGACTTGCCTATTCCACCCCAACACCCCTCCAGCCCCGCCACTTGGCAATTACAAACAAACAACATAAAAGCATACATATATATGTGTACAATGCGCGTCATTAGTATAGTACAACTGTTTGAAATGGTAATTCTTCAATTCTTAAATGTGCCCTGCTGTAATCAGCATTAGAACGTTGCTGGTTTCAGTAATCAATCAATCGTCAATCAACAAAAAAACCTCAAAAAGTTGAGTTGTCCACAAAAACAAACTTAGTTATCGTTCATTAATCGAGTATTATTGATATTTTTAACGTCGAAAAATCTAAAATTTAAAGATATCATCAAAGAGTCAAGAACTAATAAAAAATCGATAATCTAACAAAAAAAAAAAATGTAAAAACATCCTAAATTGATGTCGAAAAATATATGAAAAAATATTATTTTTAATGCTTGTTCAAAAAACGGAAAAACTTCTAAAAATACTCGGATCTTGGTTATTTTAAAGTCATTCCTTTAAGTAAAGTTGTTCGTTGTCTTAAACTGATGACGCGCAGCGTATATACATACATATGTGTGTATTAAGTTGGGGCCAGCATTTTCACACAGCCACAACGACTTTCACCAATGCATTTTTGAAGCTCTGCCCTTAATGTCCAAGATACAAAGATACAAATGTATCTTGGAAATGCAACGGCGGGTCAAGGGCACCCCTGCTGATGGATGGCTGGACAATTGGATCGGCTGTGCTTGCAAATGATTCACCTTTTTTTTTTTTTAATGGACTTGTTGTATTCACTACCGTATTCATGACTCATTTTGTGGCTGGTTAAGTCTCCTTCCTTCTCCCTCCCTATCCCCCTCTCAACTCCTCATTCGGCTCTGCACTATCATTGTGGGGACATACGGCACGCGCGCTCTCAATTTTCAGTTTTCCATTTAATATGGCTTCTCTGCTAAGTATTGGGAAACCACCACCGAAAAAAACAAAACAAAAAAACCAACGCTTATCTTATCACAAAACAACAACAAAAAATTGTGCAAAAATATATCAACAAAAATAAAAAGAAAGCAAAATAAATATTTTGTTGAAAAAAAAAAACTAAACAAAATTCAACTGAAGAAAGAAAAAAACAGCAACAGATTCGTTGCGACGAAAAACGCAGTTTATCTTTATCAACAACGACAAAAAGCTAGAACAAAAATAATCAATTGGAATAGTACTGACAATTTTGCTGCTTTGTGAAAACAACAACAATAGCAACAATAACAACAACAATTGGAGTCTACCATTCGAAACGTAACAAAAAAATATACTACAAAACAAAAACAATTTGAATGCTTTATCGCTAATTGCTGTCTGGATATTGTACTAGTTTTTGTTGTATTTATTGGCTCTGATAATGTATGTGACATAAAGCAGATATATCTAAAAAGTATCTATAAGTATACATAGACTCGATACTACTTATGTATATGTATATAGATCTCATGGACTTCCTCTCTTATTTTATATCCACGACACAGAAATAAAGGTGGCCGGGATATTTTGAAGTTCAAATTTCAAGCACTTGGTTTTGTCTTAAATCAAGTACAAAATACTACAAATGAGTCAAAATAATTCTGGATTTAGGCATGAACATTGTATGATGAGTACAAAAAAGTTCTTCAATCAAGAAGACATATTTAAAAACCATGATATAAGTCTAAGGATACTTGTACTAAGTATGCTGTACTTTTAACGAGCCCTGAATGCCATTTAAAAAATGAGAGCGAAATTTACGATCTCAGCTACTCATAAACTTGCGAGCTTCTCACAAATGTACTTTTAAGCCGAGTATTTTCTTGAAAAATACAAAATACTACAAATGAGTACATAATTCTCGATTTACGCATAAACATTTTATATTGCGTACAAAAATTCATGATATAAGTTTTAGAATACTTTAATTAAGTATGCTGTACTTTTAACGAACCCTAAACGCTATTTAAACAAGTAAGAACGTTGCAGTCGGATGCACCCGACTGCGATATACTCTTTTTTTCGCCTCTTTGCGGAGTCAGTGGGCGTGGCAATCGAATTTCTGCTCAAATCTTTAAAGTTTTGCCATCAATTAAAATTTGGTTGGGCCTGTTCTACAGGTTTGGGAGAAACAAACATTGCTTGATTGCAAGGGCGGGGGTGGGCGTGGCAAAAATATTTTTATCCAATCTATTAAATAGGGCAACAGAATTCAACCTGCAAAATTTGGTGATTCTAGCTAAAGGGGTGGGGGAGATACAGACTTTGCCTATTTGTGGGGGCGGGGGTGGGCGTGGCCGAATTTTTTTTTTCCAGATCAATGAAGGATGTGATAAGTAGCCCTTGTGCCAAATTTGGTTACTCTAGCTATAAAACTGTAGAAGATATAGGTTTTTGCGGTTTGTGGGGGAAGGGGTGGGGGTGGGGGGGAGATCTTGACACTTTGTCTGCCTATGGTATATACCAACATGTATACCAAGTTTGGTTGCTGTAGCTTCAAAATTGTGGAAAAAACCTGCGTTCATACAGACAGACGGACAGACAGACGGACAGACGGACAGACGGACATTTCACAAACCCAATATACTCTTTTTTCCTTTTTTTTTCAAAAAAGTTAAAAAAAGAGTATAATGAGAGCCAAAAATTTACGCTGTCAGCTACTCATAAACTTGCCAACTTTTCAGAAATGTACTTTTAACGAGTCCTCATCACTATTTAAATAATAAGAATGAGCGAAATTTACGCTCTCAGCTGCTCTCAAACTTGTGAGCTAATAAGAAAGTTAATTTTAGGATTATTTCGGGATTTGTGTTGAAATGTCCGCAACACCAAATAATGATTGGAGCTTCATAAATATTTATAAAAAATAAGCAAATATAGTTTCTGTTAATGGTGATTTAAGTTTTTTCTTCTGTGTTTAGACGCTGCCATTTGGATTTCTATTGTTCTCAGTTTGTGTGTTCAACGTGCACGTTTCGAAACTGATAACAAACTATCCTTAGTATATTATAGTGTTGACGTTACTGCGCACATGAGTAATAAACATTTGAAATACGTTATTACTTCAAGTATTTCGAAAATTGCGAAATTAAATGCATAGATAATGCCAAATTATCGAGCATTTTAATGAGCCAAAACTCGTAGAACAGCATTTGCATGCAAAAGTTACTTAAAAGTTAATTTATTTTATCTATCTTACTTTTACAATACATGTTATGCCCAGAAACCAATAGTTGTGCAATTTTTTGGAATTATACATTTTTTTTTATGAAAATCTTGACTTTTGACAGCTTTCCAAAATTGACGAAGAAAACAATATTATATATAAGTATTATGATGATAAGACCTTCCGATTTTATTATATTAGGTATTAATTACTTTATTGTTTTACAATTTAATTATTTAAGGACAATACATTTGAGCTTTAAACTTAAATAAACATACACAGTTTTGAAGGCTCCTGCAAAATGTACAAAGCTGCTTTCCCACAACTTTGCTAACGAAAGTTGCTCCTGGGCAACTTTATGGTCAAAAGTTGCAGAAGGCTTGAACAAATTTTAATAATACTATCGTTGGTTCATCATCAAAACTATTAAAGCTGTTAATAGTTTGTAAGCTCTTGCCTAGCTCAGATATGTAAAAAAAAAATATTTTTTAAAATGTGCATGTTTTCACTTTGAATATTTTACATCAACAACATTTGTTTCGTCTTGAGTTATTTAGAACTTGTTCTCATTTCCGTAAAAATGTCATTCTGAAACGTCTTTGATTTTGTTTTCCTGTTTCAGAATGATATCTAAATCGTTTTTTTTTTTTTTTCTTTTTTTATAACTATGTCGAATAAATAACTAAAAATTCAAAACTTAATTAACTGAATTTTCCATCGATTTCGGAATTCAGAACGTTTTTTGTGAATCAGAATGTTGTGATCGAAATCGAATTTGGAAAACGCGTTTTTTTTTTTTTATATTGTATATATAAATATTTTAAAACATAAAAAAATTGAAAAATAGCTGGAAACGTTGGCTTGGAGTATTTTTGAATAATTTTAGAAAGAAAGAAATTCACAAAAAATGATGTAAAACATCAGAAATTCTTGAAATTTGCACACTATATTTCTAGTTGGCGAAAAGCAACATCGACTTTGTAATTTAGAGCAACTGAATGTTAATATCTGAATCGAAGCTGGAAATAGGCCAGATAATTTGGGAAACAGATGGATCAAAGTTACAAAAGTTTTGCTTAGAAGTCTATGAAAGAAATTCACAATTCAAAATTGATGTAAAACATCAACAACTCTCGAAATTTACACACAAAGATCACAAAGTTGTTGATGATGATGATGACGATGATGACGATGTTGATGATGATGTTGATGCTAATGATGATGATAATTATGATAGGGATGATGATTATGGACTCCCCGTTGACAATTGCTGCAACTGAAGCGACGTTGACAATGACGACGACGACGGCGACGCTTCCTTCCTCTTGGCAAGTGGTCTGCCACAGTCGTAGTCGCAGCATAAAGCGGCTGCTGACACTTTTTATTTTTACGCTCAATTGCTTGACCGGCAGAGAAGAGGCGATGGTCAGCGGACCGTGATGTTTTTGTTGTGGTTTCAGAGAGACAGAGAGTGCGAGCAAGAGAGCGTGAGAGTGAGAGGAGAGAGAGAGAGCGTGGTCGGTTCGGCTCAAATCGGTTCGGGCGCAAGTCCTGCGACCAATCAGAATGATTCGTGTTTAGCTGTCGTTGTTGCATAACGCAAGCAACATTTACAGTTGTCTGAACGACGACGACGACGTCAAAGACGACGCAGACGAAGACCAGTGTGAACCCGACGCACACAGTGTAAATAGGCATCAGTGTTGCTTATTTGGTAATTTTCACGTCAGATCTAGCTATTTTGAAAAGTCAATAACGGGCAACTATTGAATCTAGCAGGTGCCCATAGATACAACTTTTTGCTTAAATAAATCAGCTCTTTTTTTTAGCTAGTTATAGATTTTTGTCGACGTAAAAAACCACGTTTCATTAATTAACATTAATTAACATTAATGCCAATATGATACTTTTTTGTAATTTATTCCAAACCAATGGATATTATAAGAGTATACATAATTGGATTGTTTTTATAGTCCGGATTAACTTATTTGTTTATTTAAAGAATAATATTAAATTCTGGTCAGAGTTGCGCCAATAATTGGAAGGATTCTGGATAATGCCTGGCTTATCACGATGATTTCATCATGGTCACGGTCAAATGTAAAGGTAGAAAAGTGTTCAGACAAGTTCTTAAAAAAAACGTTAGGAAACAGAATGAATATAATAACTTTAAGTTTAAAACATGCCAACCTGATTATTAACATTAAATTATAATAATTGTTTTTATATTGTATAAATACAAATAAAGCTATGTAGTAAACATTGATCCAATATCTATTATTCTCGAAATCAACATTAAATTTGTATCAGTCATTTAAATAGCTATTTTTAGGTAAGGTTAGCCATTTGTAGCTATTTTCTATTGCCCATTTAGTTATTTTTATTTATCGACTGTTGCCAACACTGTTGGGCATTACAATAGCAACAAGCATACGATTTGCGCTCTCGCACTTTCGCTCCAACACGTTGCTTTGCTCGGCTCTCTCTTTTTGTTGTTGCTGTCGTCGTTCGTTATCGTCGTCGTCGGCGCCGTCGTCGTTTTTAGGCGCTGCGCTCAGCGTGTAGGTTTTCAGTGCTGTTCTACCTGTCGACTCGCTTCCAACGCGCGGATAACCGCAATAAAACGCGACGACGACGACGTCGCAGCAGCAGCGCAGCAGCGACGTCAGACGTAAAGTTTTGCGCGTTATTTTGACGTTTGTGTTTTTACGTTTTGTGTTGTTATTGTTATTGTTTTTTTTGTAACTTTTTTTTTTAATTGTTGTTGTTTTGATTTTTGTTTTTGTTTTGTGTGTGTTTTGTGCACAGACAGCGGCGTCGCAACAAAGTGGCAAAGTTTTCGCTTTGAACGTTGCTCATACGCCCCGTCGCACACACACATACAAACACATACACAGAGAGACACACACACACACATACACACAAAATACATATGTGTGTTTCTGTTGACGCTGACGTGCAAAATACGATCGCGACTAGCAACAAAAAAAAAGTTTTGTTTTTGTTTTGAGTGTTTTCGATTATTGTTTTTTGGTGAAAAAAAAGTGCACAAGAAAATATAAAAATTTCCCCTGCGCAGCAAATGAAAATTGCATTGCAAATAACAACAATAAATGAAATAAATGAAATATTTAAAAATTATATTATATTAAAAGTAAGCCTATACACACACATTCAGAAACACACACAGGCAGACACATGTTTATGCACATTCGGAGAGTCTTACACACACTCACACACACACACACACACACACACACAAATTTACGTATGCACACACACACACACACACTTGCTATATATGTATAAACACACACACATACACACATATATATATATATATGTATACATACACACACACACATACACAAATGCGGAGCAACAAGTTTGCGGCTGACAAAATTTCCATCGCTTATTTGGCAATTTGATTTGCTGGCTGCTACAACAGCAACAACAACAACAGCAGTAGCAACAAAAACAACAAGCAACAGCTACAGCAACAAGCAACAACTACAGCAACAACAAAACCAAACAACAGCGACAACAACAACAAATAGCAACAACCACATTTAATTGCAATTAAAAACTAAACTTAAAACTCAAACTTGAAAACTAAAGCAACAAGTTATTGTCATTGTTATTGTTTGTGCATCCTATGCACAACGTGCAACAACAACAAACTACAATTTTGTAATGAGAAATTTCTTAAAAATATGAAATGCACTCAGAAAAAAAAAACAAACATTGACAAAATCGGGCCAAGTACAAAATAACTGCTTTGGAGTACAAAATTTAAATTGGAAAACTCAAAAATATTTTGTATCTAACATATTTGATGACAATAAAGGATCGTTTTTGAATTGAAAAACTATTCGTCAGGAATTTTAGAATTTTTAAGAACGCATAAAACTTAATTTGTAGAATAAAACGTTTTGAATGCGAGTCTGATAATGCTAGAACTAGCCAGGCTTTGTTTTTCTGAGAGTACATAGATATCTAGCAGGTATGAGCCGGTGTTGTCCGGTCAGCTATGTGACATTGAGCAGTTCAACCGTCTGTTAAAGCGCTTTGAGCTCCAGAGACTCTAAAAAGAAGAGACAGACAGTGGTTTGGAAAACATTAACCCCACCATTTTCGAACATAACAAAGCAGCATTAATTGGACGCCATAACTTGCTCAAATATTGAAAGTTTGAAGACTTTCTTAGAATACAAGCAAACAAGACACATGTTGCAAATGTTATAGTTTTGTTTCTAAAGGATGCTGGAGGAGAAATGATAAAAAACGATTGGGCGAAAATAATTGAGAGTTAACATATGCAAAGATAAGCACTCAAATTTGATGTACACACAATGCAAATTTATAAAGCACCTTCATTTTTTGCGTTCAAACACGTATTGAATCAATTTTCGTATAAATTTTTGAAAACAAGTGTGGAGCTGATCGGATGATAAACAAAAAATTAGCATGCAACCGGTTTCTGCCCAATATTCGAGCTTAGGAGCGAATTTTCCAAAATGTTACCAGCTTTAAAAATGAACTTTGAAAATGAACTTTGAAAATAAGCTTTGAAAATTAACTTTGAAAATAAGCTCTGAAAGTGAGTTTAAAGCCATTCACATGAAAACTTAACTTTCGCACATACAATATTGAACACCCATTTTCACCAAGATGAATTTTCCAAAAAAAAAATTGATATGCACTCATTGTGAAATTTTTATAAAGATCTTTGAAAATAAGTTTGAGTCTGATAGGCTGATAATCAAAAAAGTTGCATGCAACAGTTTTCCGCAAATTTTACTAAATCTGAATTTTACTACTGAATTTTCCTAAATCGCTTCTTATTGCGCACTTTCAGCAAAAGATAAAACTGGTGCGAAAAATTCAACTTGCTATCTCTTATGGTTTGAACTGTGAGGCTATCTATCAGTCAGTCAGTCAATCAGTCAGGTTGAACAGTAGTTTTATATATGTATGTTCATGGTTGTTCGTACACATATAAGTATGCAGAAACATATATAAAAATGTAGTCTTGTAGTATTTGCTGATAGTGAATGGAATTTAAGTTTTATATATTTTTTCCCGCTAAATTTGCAGCGATATCAGCAAACCACAGCAACAACTACAAATTCCAAAGCGTCTGCGAAATTTGAACAGAGTTTAGTTTTAATTAAGTTTTGCAAAATTATCTCTTACACATAATATATGTATACAAACATATAGATATTTAAACACTGCATTGATATTATATTGTTTAGATTATTCATTGGAAAGCTGCCCGAACTTTAAAAATTGAAATGATGTGCAAAATCTATTACATTTGATAGTTTACGAAACTGTAAATGATTCACATTTCAATATACAAATGCTTACATTTGAAATGGGTAAGGCAAAAAGTAGTTGGCAAGCTTCTTATTACTTCTTATCAATCAAAACAATCAAGTCAATCAATCAACAACAAAAGATGACTTGAACTTGTCATTTCCCTCTCTCTGATCGCAACGATCTGATACATGCATTTTGGTTCTTTATGGAAATATGAAGGTGTTTTAAAAAGTAACTTCAGATATTAGTACAGGGTATCTTTTAGTCGAGTACACTCAGCAAAATCATGCTCACTTGTTGTAATTGTCATTGTGCCAAAAAAAGTGCATGTTGTATACTTGGAAACACTTGTGACTTAATTTTCATATTCATCTTTCGTTAAATGTATGCATATATGCATATAGTGCATACATATCTATATATGCACAAACATTTGAATAATCAATTTCATTCATAAATCACTGGACAAGTGCAGCTCAACAACTGCAAATGTTGATGTATGTATTGTATTTAGCTATATATATACTATATATATGTGTATATTTAAAAATGTATATTTTTTCAAACATTATATGATTTAGTTTAAGCAATAACGATTGAAGAGAAACTTAGCATATGATATTTTACGTTTCGATTTGATATTATAAATGTTATAATATTTGATATGCTAATCTCTCATAGTTCTCAAGAATAGTTTCAAAACAGATGCATAGCGGGTTTTTATAACCCGGAGGATATTCTAAAAGATGAAGGATCAGTCAAATCGGTCCACTATAACCAAAAAATTAGAAAGACTTTTCCCGTATCATGTCAGTAAGAAAAAGTAATGTATGTCGAAATTAGTTCTTTGAAGGAAAAATATAGTTTTAATTGAGTTCGTTATAAGCGAAGAGAACTGTATGTCGAAAGAAGAAGGCAAAATAGTGTTGAACATGGAAATTTTCTATCTCTATTTTATAAGTTTTGTTTTTGTTGTTGAATTGATTTGACTGGTAGCTGCGATGTCTAAGAGACCAAATGACAATTGTGTCGTTGGGAATCTTGGGTTCGAAATAGCCTAATGATTTCTCAAACGAATAGTTAGTAGGAAACGATATTTTCTTTTAATTTTTGGATAATATCAATGAAAATTTTTAAATATGCTTCAAATTTTTCAAAATTTTATAATATGTTTGAAAACATAAGTTTGATATCATTGAAATGATCATAATGATCTTTTAAGCTTGCGGCAAAGACATAATATGAAAAGAGATCAAACTGAGTTTCATATCATATCATATATATGTATGTATATCCTTGCTCATCTGTGTGAGTGTGTGTGCACAATGTGCATGCATGTCTGTATTTATTATTGACTCGTATCCTGGCATTGTGAGCCCGCTAAGTACCTGGTACACAATTCTCATTCTCATTCTCATTCTCTTGCTGCTTACTTCACTCTATTTTTGTTGTTGTCGCACACCTTTGGCTGTTTCTGTTGTTATTATTATATTGTTGTTGTTGTTGTTGCTGCTGCTGCTTGTGCCTTTGCACTTTAATTCCTGCTTCATATTTAGCATCTGCGCCGGGTGTTATCCGAGCCACATGGACACGGACAAGGCAAGGATAAGAGAGAGAAAGGAGGAATGGAAAGCAGTGGCAAGGAAAGAAACGGCAGCAAGGAAGGCCTCCAATGTCAATAAGAAGCGGCAGCAGTTGTTGCCAGTCAGGGCCTCTGCCTGTGCACGCGCGCAGGACGTGCACACACACACACACACCCAGACACGCACACACACACACACACCCAGACACGCACACACACACACTCGAGACAACAAGAAGTAAAAATATGAACAGAAGACAGAAACGTTTACCTTGTCGACAATTGTATACCCTTTATGCCTGCAAAAACCATTTTGGACTAATATTTATCGCCAAGGCGACAGTTTGGCGATACTTGGAAAGATAACTTTTAGATAAATTGACCTTAAGCAAAAACAAAAGTTAGAAACGTAAAATGTGAGATAACTCTGTATCGTTTTATTAAATTTGCAAATTAAATAATTTCTCGCATTTTATGAAAAATTCGCGATAATACAGAAAAAAATTTTTTTGTATCGCTGACGAATTGCATTTGTATCCCCAAAGCGAATCGCATTGGTGTCCTCCTGATAAATTGTATTCGTATCCCTAAAGTGGATCGCATTCGTATCCCAAAACCGAATCGCATTCGTATCCCCTTGAAGAATCGCATTTGTATTCTCTAGAAGAATCGCCTAAGTGAGCCATTTCTTACGGAGTGATAAAAATGCAATTTCTCCGCAATAGGCGCTACCTATTGAAAGTACAGCTTTTTTTTTCGCCTGCGATACAAATTTTATACTCTGTTTTCTAAAATGGAAAAAAGAGTATATTGGGTTTGTGAAATATCCGTCCGTCCGTCTGTTTGTCCGTCTGTCCGTCTGTATGAACGCAGGTTTTTTACACAGTTTTGAAGCTACAGCAACCAAACTTGGTATACATGTTGGTATATACCATAGTAAGACAAAGTGTCAAGATTTCCCCCCCACCCCCACCCCTTCCCCCACAAACCGCAAAAACCTATATCTTCCACAGTTTTACAGCTAGAGTAACCAAATTTGACATAAAGACTACTGACCACATCCTTGACTGACCCTAAAAAAAATATGCCACGCCCACTACCGCCCCCTGTATCTCCTACACCCTTATAGCTAGAAACCCCAAATTTTGCAGTATGACTCCATTTGAACTCTTCGATAGATATATATATATATATATATCTATATATATAGATGTAATGCATTAAACAATAATAAACAAATATGTTTTGAGAAGCCTCTTTGAAAATGCCTTAAACATTTTTGTGACAAGTATTCAAGGGTATTTTTAAAAAACGCACAGCGAGTGTGTGTGTGAGGGAGAGATTAAGAGAGTGAGAGAGAGAGAGATACCCATTCTCAACAAATTCTCTCAAATTCTCTCAACCGGCGTTTATCCGTTTCAGTTGAGTTGAGCTGAGTTGAGTTCAGCTTGCTCCTCATGAATGGAATGGATTGCACTTAAGCCGAGCCCGGTTCGCTAATATGTTTGGCAGCCGTTTACAGTTGCCTTGCTACCTGCTCTCAACCCCAGTTGTTGTTATTGTTATTGTTGTTGTTGCTATTGTTATTGTTGTTGTTATAGCTGTTGTTGTTGTTGTTGTTTTGTCACTCACATGCGGCGTATGCGTAATTGAGAAGCTGCAAAACAAAGCTGTTGCTTCAATTTCATGTTTTGAACTATGACGCAGCGCACATTTCTGATATCATTAAGATGTTTATGACGATCATGATGATGGCGTTGAGGATGATGACTTTGAGGATGATGACGATGGTGATGATGACGATGAGGATGAAGATGATGTGAATATGATGATGAAGATGATGATGATTCTGATCATAGTTGATCATTTTGTAAAACAGCCAAACAATAAAAGCGCTCTTTTGGCTTATATTCTTAAGTATAATATCAAAGCGGATATCCTTCGAAAAAATAACTGTAAATCAGTTTTATAGAATTCAAGAATATATTAATTTGAATATTAAATATATGTTGTTGCTTTTATTTAAGATTGTACTGTTAGTAAATAAAATGATGCTCAAAAGCATATCAATGTCTAAAGTTTTACATCTGTTCCGTATCTATAAAATGCAAATTTCTATGTTTCTCTTTGTTTTTAGAACATATGCCTAAAGATATTGAAATCTCAGAACAGGAAAATATTTTAGAATTTTTAAACTGCATTTTTCATTTGTACATATAACTCGAACTTTTCATTCCGAAGCGTTTTCAATATTGTGTGTCTGTTTTCAAATAAAATAGCAATCGTTCTTTCTTTTAAAATATAAATTTGAATTCTTTTCATTCCAACTGTCTCAAAAGCAAAACTATATCAACTGAATTTAGCATTGATTTTCTCAAATTCAGAGCAGCTAATAGTAACAATTCCGAACGTTTTAATCGGATTTGAAAATGGAAACGGACCTGAAATTTCAGTTTAGACCGAAATTTTCAATATTTTAATTTCAATTTGATTTGCTTTAAAGAATTTTTTATTATTATACTTATACCACCTTCAGAATCTAGAAAGAAAAAGCTAATCAACATCAAAATAAATCAGCTCGCCTTTTCTTTTTTTTTTGGCTTACATCCCATCCAAAAATATTCAATTTTGTTTTTTTTTTCTTTTTTTTTTGGTTAAGAAGGAGGTTCATCAGATTTTTGTCAAGTTAAAAGTAAGATATTTGGAATTTAAGGGTTGTCCCGTTGCTTAGTTGCTCATACGATATTGTATTGTTATTCAAATAGATTGCTCATACCCATACACTCATGCACTCATATACTCAAAACACTCATACACTCATATACTCTAAACACTCACACACTCTTGCATTCATGCACTCACAGCTGTTGGGGTTAAGTTTGTGCTCCTGTTTTTTTTTTTTATGTAATTTTTTTTTTTGATGGTATTTGAAACTCGTTTTCTTGCTCAAATTTTGCGACGTACTTTCGAAATGTCCTTGAGCCTTAATTTATTGTTCTGTTTATTCATAATCGTTCTGCAAGTTGCAAGCTGAAATTTTTAATAATTTTATTCGAGCAAATAAACTTTATGTTTTAAATGCCAAATAGAATTATATTATTATTGCGTCGTTTTCTTGGAAATGTTTGCGTTTAAAAATACTACATGTAGGATTAAAGTCATTTCTTAGGCGCTTGTGGTAATGTAACGAATATAAATTTAATTGTTATTGTCTAAAATGTTTCGATTATAGCAGTATTATT
The DNA here is from genome assembly GCA_949708635.1 of Hirtodrosophila cameraria. NCBI lineage: Eukaryota > Metazoa > Arthropoda > Insecta > Diptera > Drosophilidae > Hirtodrosophila > Hirtodrosophila cameraria. Next base: position 11,434,975 of record OX453090.1, read on the forward strand.
TGCCCTTTTCCATCTCTTGGTCATCTATAGGTTTTAATGTCTTATTTTTTTTAACCACTTGCTTCTTCTTTTTTATATGGTTCAAGTTTTTAATTTCTTGTAATTTTTGTTGTTGTTTTTTTGGTTTGTTTGAATCATTTTCATTTGGATCCAAATCAAAGCAAAAAGCAACTCAGTGGCCCGCGTCGATACTCGAGTTGGAATCGCGAATCAACTCATAAATAAACATGCAGCTATACTATTCAGATTCGACTCCGACATATGTACATTGTACATATATACATCAATACATATGTATATATATATATGTATGCTCGTATATCTGGCAATACTGGTAATGCAATTAAACCGTTGCTGCATGCATTTTCTGCTATTGTTTTTGTTTTTGTTGTTGTTGTTGTTGTTGTTGATATCCTCTATTCCAAAGTTGTGCATACAAAGGGTATAACAAAGTTTAACAGAATCAGGGTTTAGCTAACTTTATGCAGTGTGTTTAGCATGATGAATTGGGTTTGTCAATCGTCAATATTTTAAAGATATTGAATTGACTCATATATAACGCACAAGTCTTTTCAATATCAGCTGATATATCTTCAGTGAAATGTCGATATCAGCTGATATGTTGTTAGTAATATATTGATATACCGATATATTGAATATGCGATAAAACGCTAAAATTGAATTTAATTTTGCGATATATCGAAAACGATATCGATATGAAGGCAATATATCAGAACAGCATGATATTTTGCATTAATATATCCATTATATCGATGTATCCTTTCGATATATATTCTAAATATGGACTTTTTTGTTCTTCTTAATTATCTTAAAAAAGTAAGAATGGGTAGTTAAATTTAATCATTATAAAATGATGAAAAAGTAAGTTGTGTCGATAAATATTTACTTCAGTTGAGTTTACTGGGTATCTCCATTTCGAGCACGCGCATTCACACTTAGCTTATTTTGTTTTTGTTTTCATTGCTGCGCAATTGCACGGCAATGTCAGAGCTTCACGTTGACCCCTCTTGCCCCCAGTTGCCCCTTCTGCTCCACCCGCTTCGCTTCGCACTGCACAGTTTTCCAGTTGAGTTAAATCGTTAACTCTATATAGGGTCATGTGGGCATATATTTAGATATTATCGGGAGTCGTTAAAGCCATTGGTAAGCTCAAAGCCTGTGGGCATTAGCGTTTAGATACACACGTTTGCATTTTTGTAAACAAAACTAAATTAATTCATTAAAGAATAAAGTATCGAAAACTCAAAAACTATTTCAAATAATGCAAAAATGTCATGTTAAAGTGAATTTCACAACTAAGATTAATATTGCGAATGGCAATGATTTTATAGTTCTAAAATATTTGTAATATTTTCTCAAAAAAATTAGGAAAAATGTTATTTTAACATTCATAATTTGTATCTTTGAACGATTTGTTTTTTATGATTTTGAGTCAACTTTTGTAATGCAACTAGGATTCGATTCATAAAAAATCAACGGTAAAGGTGAATATTAAAAAATTAGCGCATATACATTGGAACAATTTGATTTGGAAAGAATGAGTTGAATCATTCATGAATCATTTACAAACTGCTCAAGAAGCATTTATTAACGTGCATAAAACTGAATGAGTTTTCTGAATGCATACCATATTTAGTTTGTAAATTCAAACTGCGTACAGTTATAAAGAACTCTGCTTAATGTCGACTTTGTTCAAACGATTCGAAAACGTAAAAGTTAGCTGTTCTGAATATCGCTAAACGTTTAACTGTTCCAATTGAAATATTTTGACTTCGAATCGAGTGAATGAAAGCCTTTCTCAAAATGAAAAGTAAGCGGAAATGGAAAAATTATGAATAACTATGAATGTATTTATGTAAAGCTTGATATTCATTTAAGAATGTGTGAATGTTTTGAGTACATTCACTTGGATTCACTTCGATCGAAAACACATTTTGTCTCTTGGCTGTCTGTCAAGTTCTGCACAGTTTTCATATACCCCACACCCACTCCTTTTTTCAAACTCTTCTCTCTCTTTCATTCTCTCTCCCTGTCTCTCTCTCTTTCCCTTTCTCTAATTCGTGCTGTGTCTCTTTCTGATGACAAATTTTCCACAACGGAATGCAAATCAACTTTTTTGTTAGCGCCTTTGTCTTCAACTCCGCCCACGTCTGACGCCCCCTTGTGTTAACTATCGCCACTTGGCAGACACCGTTGTTGTTGTTGTTGTTATTGTTGTTGTTTTTGTTTTCGCTTCTGGTGTGTGACCTTCGCATAGCAGCGCGTCGTCGCCGGCGTTACTTATTATGAGCATTACACTGTACGAAAAAAAAAAAACGAGAACTAATTTAAATTCAATTTAAATTCAAAACTCATGAAAAACTTTTTTGTTTTTGAAGAGAACTCTACCCAACTCAATTTTTCGAACTTCGACAAATTTATATAAAAATCAGACCAATATATCTTTTAGCTATCATAGGAACAATCGACTAAAAAGTTTTTGTTTGAAAATCCAAGACGTGATTTTGGAAAATTTGGTCCGGAAATGTGGAAAATTTGCGTAAAACTGTTGCTTGAAGCTTTTTTTTGTTTATCATCCGATCGAGCTTAAACTCGTTTCTAAAGATCTGTATGAAATATCATTCGAAACATATTTCACCGAGTTCGGAAAGGGGGTAACCCCTTGGCGGAAATTGTGAGGCAGAAGGTTATATTGAGGAAAGTGTAATTTTCGTGCGATCAGGCTCAAAATCATTTTCAAATTTCTTGAGAAAATAGAATTCGATCCAAAGTGCGAAAAATGGGAAGAAAAGCTTTGTGTGAAGCGTTGCTCATTTTCTATTTTTATGTTCCAATAGCAGAATAAAATAATCAATTTTCATTTCACCTCAATGGTCAATCATATAAAAGCGTATAATTTAAACACCTTGCGAAATTGAAAACAGGTAACATTTTCGATTCACTAACAGCTGTTAACATAACATTCAAATGTTAACATAAATTCCAGAGCTCTGTTTACTCACAGTACTCAAAGAGTAATTAAATGTTTGAATATATGTTTTTTAGTTTTTTTTTAAGTGTATTTTGGTTAGCAATCGCACATTGTGGCTGGTATCGAAGCAAGTCCACGCTTTATCGCATAGTTTCGTATGTTAATTCACTTACTGTCGGCAACGTCGAAGTCGACGTAGCTGTCGACGCAGCAGTCGTCGCGGCGTCCGTCGCATTCGTCAAATGCTACTTTACTCTATGAACCACAATAATGAACCGCTTGGGTTGCTCACAATTTACAGCTCACAGCTCACAATTCACAACTCGCCGCTCGCTAAAGCGAAACCGGAAGGCAGCGCGAAAAAAGAGCCTGAAACATGTTTTTGTGCCTCCCCTCGCTCTGCTGGCGACGCGTCGCCCGTCGCCCTACCCTCTTTTTAGCCGCCTCAACCATAGAAAGTAACTCGATTTAAGTAAGCGCCTCGCCGAAGTTACAGTCGCAGTCAAAGTCGCCGTCAAAGTCAACAGCAAATTTTTAGTGTGTCTATTTTTAAAATGTAAAGTGCTGTTCGAAAATATCTTTTGAAATTTCGCCAGCAGTCTATAACATATTAAAATGTCACTAAGAAGCTTATAATTATGTAATTACTAGAGCTGTAAATCCAGTAAATCGATAGTTTCAATAGCAATATTTTCAACTATCGATAGCATTGGCTTACAAAATTAAAATGTTTAAAATTTGTTTATCAATGCTCGCACAGTCTAAACCATAAAAGATAGAAAGCCGAACTTCTCGCAGTAGTTTCGTCTTTTACTTTAAGTGCGTTCTAGTAGCTGCTTTTGGAAAATTCGGACAGTAAATGTGGAAAATTTGTGAAAAACTGTTGCATGCAACTTTTTTGTCTAACAGCCGAACAGGCTTAAACTCATTTCCAAAGACCTATATAAAAATTCATTATTGACTGCATACCAATTTTCCGAAATGAGTAGTCAAGGTTGCATAGGCAATAGTTTAGTTTTAGAACGATTGGCTTTAAAGTAATTTTAAAAGCTAAACATTCAAAAAATATAAAAAACCTTATTTTCAAAGTTTGGAAAATCCGCTTGAAAAGTCGGAAAATGGTCGGAATAATTTTGAATTGTCAAAAATTTGCCTTTTGCTGTTCTAGGTGAACAAAAACTTTAAACTGTCACAATGGCAATGGTTTTTACAAGCCTTTCTGAAAAGCAAGTGAATTCAATCTGCTTAGTTTTTATAAAAGTGATAATTTGAATATCTTACCGCAAGTGAAAATCAGAACCTGCCTGAATATTTTTCAATAATTTGGATAGCTCTAGTTTCAACGCATCTATCTACATGTTGTCACTCAATTCTGAAGTCGAAACATTCGAAATGCTAATGAAGTGATTTGAAGATACACCTTCAGATACACATACAAATACACATACAAATGCACATGCACATGCACATGCACATACAGATAGAGATACATATACAGATACAGATACACGTGCAGTTGCAGATACAGATACACTATTAGATACATTTAAAGCACCAGCTGCAGATTGACAGTCCAATTTGATTTATGCACAAATTGTCAAACCTGATGATGACTTTCGGCATCATTTTCATTCTCATTTTCATTTCAAAGTGTTGTTGTTATTGTTGTTGATGCTTGTTGTTGCTATTGTGGCTTGAGTTGAGCTGTAAAAGTATATTACGGATTGATGCCTGTGGATGCCCGCTTGTCATTTTATTGTTGAAATGCTTTGTCAAGAGTCTATTTTTGGTGACTTGCTGCTCAGTGAGGACTCAAGTGACAATAACAACAATAAGAGTAGCAACAAAAGCAACAACAGTAATAATAACAATAACAATACTTAACACTTATCAAAACAACAACAACAACATTAACAACTAAAGCAAACAAAACATGTGATAACAACATAAGCAAAAATAAAAAAAATAAACAAACAACAACAAAATAAAGCATAAACAACTAAAACTTTAATCAAATTGTGTGCAACAATCAACAACAACAAGCAGCAACCAACAAGCACAACAACCACAGCTACAACAACAACAACCACATAAAAAGCAACAACAACAAATTTGTTACGCCCAACAATGCACGAACATTTTACCATGTGGATTAACTTTGGATTGCCTTTTTTTAAATGTTTGTATTTGACAATTTCTTAATTTTTTTTAAATTTTTAATTTTTTTATTTTCTATTTTTTTTTTTAAATGTTTATTTTTTTATTTTCTATTTTTTTTTTTTTTTATTTTAATATTTACATATTTTTGTTTACTGTGCGAAACTAATTTCGTCATAATTTTGTTTATTTGCTTTGCACTTTTTTGAATTTTATGTTACAAGTACTTAATTTCATTAGTATTTTTAATTTGTTTGCGTATGTATATATATATATATATTTTTTTTTTTGTGTATCAAATGCTTGTTGTTGTTGTTGGTGCTGTTACTTTTGGTGTGCCATAAAAATAAAAACTAAAACTACAAACCTTAACATAAACCTCAACAAATTGCCCCAGTCGGTCGTAAATTATGCGTCTCTCGAAATAACCTTGCAAAATTGTTTTATAAACCAAAACTACAAAAAAAAAGAAGAAAAACCGCAAAAACTAAAAAGTGTTCAAAATTATATAAACATAACCATAAATAGTTAGTTGGTGTCGCAATATGCGATATTCACCAAAAGCAAACTCTGTCGACGCGCAAAACAAACTCAACCGATTTATATTTTTTGAAGTCAAAATACAGCCAAAATCCGACAAACACACCTGTTATGGCTTTCACTTGCGATTTGCATTTGAAAATTAGTTATATTGAAGTCAGTCAGTGAAATTAATACACAAAAATTCAAGCATGCAAATGGAAATACTCTTGGTGAATTCACTTAAGCAATATCTGGCCGAAAAGAGGCAACTAGAACAGGCCGAAAAAAATGGAAATCAATTTTTGTACTAGTTTAAAATTAATAAAAAGTCAGCTATTCTCTAACCAGGCCAAAAAGAAATTCTGCTTATGCAGTATTTTTAGATTTTGCAATATATGTATGTACATTTATTTGTTTTTTGTTTTGAGCACATTTTGTGCGAAAATCAAACTGAGTTCAGGGTCTTTGATAATTGAAAAACTATCGATTACATATAGTATATTTGCTATTATCCAAAATCAAGATTTTCAAACTGTGTCTACAACTAAAACCAGAATGCATCATTTTGAGTAAATTATTACAAAAGTTATTACCTTTCAAACCATAGTTTGCGATGCAAAGATATCGATATTGTCATTAAACTTTTTGATAGATCTAATCTCTATCTTTTATCAAACTTACAAGCTGAGTTGAAACGTGTATTGCAATTAGAGATGGGAACGGGATGAGAACCTGAATATATCTTTACATTCCCTTCTCAAATTGTATACATTTCAGAGAGCCAGATTTGAAGCTATGTTGATGAAGCGTGGCATAGTTATTTGTTAGAAATTTGAATTGAACGTAGCTACTGATGGGACTATCGATAGTTGCAACCCTGCAAACATTTTGTATCGCTGGCGATAAAACTGCGATACTTTCAGAAGGCATTGCACATCGCGGAGATGTCTCATTTTTATTGCTTTCGTACAATTCGCCGGGAGAGAATGGCTAATAGAGACGATACTTCTAGGTGATAGGAATGTGATTCTCCAAGGGGACAGGAATGCGATTCACAAGGGAGATACGAAAGCGATTCTCCAGGGAGATACGAATGTGCTTTGGGGATACGAATGCGATTCGCTTTGGGGAACGAATGCGATTCACCAGGGAGATACGAAAGCTATTCGATACGGGGTTACGAATACGTTTCGCTTTGGCGATACGAATGTGATTCGCTTTGGGGATACGAATGCGATTCTCCAAGAGATGTCCAAATATTTTGTTTTTGCTTATCGTGAATTTATCTAAAAGCTATTTTATTAAGTATCTCCAATTTGTCGCGTTGGCGTTAAATAAACTGCTCCAAAATGTTTGCAGAGAAGTTAACAATGATCGTTGGGATTGAGCTAAGGGTTTTCAAACAAATCTCTGAGGAGAACTTGCTACAAAAGTTCGCAACAGATCAAGAAAACAAATGTGTCTGTGTGTGTGTTTCTGTGTGCGTGCAAAATGCTAATTGGAATGTGTTAATTTGATTGGCAGGCAGTTGATTTTGAGCGGAGCAACTTTTTTAGACCATTCGACAGAGCGACACCTATTTTTTCTATTTTTTTTTTATTTATTTATTTATTTATTTTTATTTGTTTTTTTGGCTCTTGGCATAGTTCAAAGCACATTAAATAACTAAAAGCGACGACAATGCTAATGAATAAATATGAGCCATAAACGGGCAGCAATAATAATAACAACAACAGCAGCAAAAAAAATAATAAAAAAATGTTAAAAGCAAATAAAGTAAAAAGCAATAAAAAAAAGCGCGCATCGAAATGGGCAACATTTGTTGTTGTGTTTTTGTTTTTTGGTTTTTTTTTTGTATGCGGTTTTTTACTTGGCCCATAAGTCGCACACACACAAACACACACATATACTTAAACAAACTTTAAACAACTTTGCAGCTAAAAAAACTTAAATAAATACAATTTTAAACTTAAAAAAACTTAAAAAAAGAAGTGAAAAATCGCGTGTGCGAAATAAAAAGTCTCAGAAAAGAGAGCGCAAAAAAGTGGGCTTCAAAAAAGTGAGAAGAAAAGCAAGCGAAAGATCGAGTAGGACTTAGAGAAAGAGAGTGTGTAAGAGAGAGAGAGAGAGAGAGAGAGGGCTTGTGGGAGAGAAAGAGAGACAGACAGAGAGAGAGAGAGAGACAGCTGCTGTGTGAGTACAAATTTCAACGTCTTCTGTCTCTCTGTGTTGTTGTTATTGTTGTTTGTGGTTTATTTACCATAATAATATATCATTGTATATTGTACATGTTGTATCTGTATCTTTATCTTTATAAACTGTATCTTCTGCTCTATCATGCACAACTCTCCCCTTACCCATCTATTCATTTTTTAACTGCGACTCGTCCTTTTTGTTCTATTTCTTATGTCCTGTTTCAGTCACGCATTGTTTATATCCTCGCCCATTTTTCAAAGCTTCATTCATTTTGTAAATTGTTTTTTTTTTTTTGTTTTTTACAATTTTACACCTGTCTTTTATCAACGTGGCACAATCATTTCAACTGAAAACGTTGGCAATCAAAAGCAAAATAGATTGTCCAGATGCATCAAAGTACAAGTACAAAAACACGTACTATAATATATTCGATTGCGAGCTGTGAATGAAATCAATTTGAAATCGAATTAACATTTAAATTTGATTAACGTTTAGTTGTAACTATGCAAAAAATTAATTTTAAACATTAATATGCACAAGATGTGTACAAAATATATCGATATATCTAAATATTAACGAAAAATATCGATCTGATTTCATATTTTTATAAAAAATATCGTGCTGGGTCGATATGATATTGCTTTTGATATATCGCCTTCATATTTATATCCTCTTCAATTTGTCGAATGTTAATTTTTCAATTTCAATTTTATATTGACGATTTAAATTCATGATGTTTTAATTTTTAAATAAAGTATCAGTTATACTTTTTGTTAATAAAGTTAAAATTCTATAATAAAAACTTTTGTATACCATTAATTTTTTTAAATGATGAATTTAATTTAATATTAGCAAACTTTTTTATGTGAAATTCAATTCAATTTTGAGCATTAAATATATCGATACTTTTCTGGTGATATATCATATATCGATGTAACTTATGCGATACATCGATACATCATCTGACATCGATATTGCTTCTGTGATATAATTTTCAAGGCAATACCGATATAATATTGACGATTTACAACCCTAATTTACAATCCTTGCACTACAACCCCAACCCTTCCATCCTAAATTCATAATGCACGTCTTCACATGACTTACAACATGATTTATCGATAAATCATATCAAAGCCAAAACGTTTGCAAGATTATAAATGATAAGTGAATGTCAAAAGATGTTTTTCTCATTTCATTTTTAAGCTACTTGCGACCACTTTGACTATGTATATATATATATGTATATATGTATATCTGTTTTCTATATGCATTCATTCTCATTCATCTATTCCAACGCCATTCGCTTCATTTACATCAATGTGTGTGTTTCTGTGTGTTGTTTACTCCGTAATATTAATTTATTCATACGTTTTATTGACTTTACTGGCGAATATTTGCGTTTATTAACCGGTTCGCTTCCGAACCACTTAATATTGGTTCAAGTCTGAATATTTTAACCTAATCTTATGCATACATATCATATTACAAATTTGTACCAAATTACTAAATGAATGCTTTTATTTGATACACAACATAAATTCAATTTATTATGTTTATACTTTAATTGAAATTTAATATTTTCAATAGATTTGAAATTCAATAAAGTCGAAATAAAAAGTCTTTGAAAAATCTGAATTCAATAGGTCTTCAATACGTCTACACATTTTGATGGACTGTAAATGCTGATGAAGAAAATCTGGTTTTGGTTTATTATTTTTTAACTGCGTATAATATATACTAGATTTGAACTTTCCAGTTCAATTCAGTTAAGTAGTTCCGTTTCTAGTGAGCGAACTTTCCATTCTCGGTAATAAAAGTAGAATTATTACATACTTTAGATTGTGTTCCTTTTATGTATGTTGTCATTTTATCTGATCTCTCTCAAAAGAACTCTTTTTTACGTTCGATTAATCAAAGATTAATCGGAATCAAACTACACAAAACAAACCATTCGAACAAAGAACACCAATGAACAACGGAAAGGAACGAAGGAACAATAAGTTCTTTTATTCGAAATGGAACTAAAGGAACGATGAATTCTTGTATCCTAAAATGAACATAAGAAACGATTGGTTATTCTATCCGAAAAAGAACTTGAGGAACGATTAGTTCTTTCAAACGGAAAGGAACTAGAGCAACGATTAGTTCTTTTAAACAGAATGGAAATAAAGCAACGAGCTGTTCTTTTATCCAGAAAAGGAACTAGAAGTACGATTAGTTATTTTATCCGGAATGAAACTAAATGATACTTTATATTTTATCCGGAACTGAACTAGAAGAACGATTTGTTATTTTATCCGGAAAGGAAGTAAAAAAAACGATTAGTTTCTTTATCCGGAAAGGAACTTAAGAAAGGATTAGTTCTTTTAACCGGATAGAAAATAGAGGAACGATCAGTTCTTTTATGTGGAACGAACTAAATGAATGATAAGTTCTTGTATCCGGAAATGAACTAGAAAAGCGATTTGTTCTTTTATCCGAAAGGGAACTAAAGTAACGATTAGTTCTATTATCCGGAAAGGAACTAGAGGAGTGATTAGTTTTTTTAAACCGGAATAAAAATAGAGGAACGATTAGTTATTTTATTCGGAAATGAACTAGAGGAGCGATTATTTCGTATGCTGAACGGAACTAAAGGAACTATTTGTTATTTTATTAGTCAGAAAGTATATGAAAATGATTAAATGGTATTATAAATATTTTCATTGAACTATCAATTGAAAAATAGCTAGTTTTGTCATGCAAAGAACCATTAAGCAGGGCTGCAGAACTAGTTGAAATACCAAAGATGAAATTGTTTCGTTATAACAATAAAAATATAACTATAAACAAACACTTCTGTGAAAAAAAAACTTGAGCTTAAGACATATTGTATGACATTTTCGTTTAGTGTTTAGTGTTTTCTCTTTTTGTTGTTGTTTTATTGTGTCGTGTGCTCAACTCATTCACATTTCTGACCAAGTGAATAATGAAGCGGGAACGCCCTTTCTTCTTTTGTATAGTTGTTGTTGTTCTTGTTGTTCTTGTTGTTTGTGTGCTGCAATCGCAGCTGGCTGATGATGATAATAATGATGGTAATAATGATGATGATAATAATGCCAATGCTGCTGATATATTTTGGCTTTGGGCTATGCTCGCCCGATATCCTCGCACATGTTTCCAGCCGGCACAGCTGACTCTTTTTTGGTTGTGTGGCAGGCTTTGTGGCAGGTGCCACAACAATGCAAAGAGAGCCGTAGAAAACGGAAAACCGCAAATAAGGCAGACTCGACTTACCTTTGTTTTTTTTTTTTTTTTGTTGTTTCTTACCTGTTGTTACTTGTTGACCGACGAAGCGTTGCGGCCCGCTTGCAATTTAATTGAATTTTATTTCTGTTTCTCGAGCGGCATTTTTGGGCAACGCCTTCTTGCCCCTGCCACTGCTGCTGCTGCCACATCCACTGCTGCTGCTTATCTCTTGGGCAATTTCAATATCATTTTATAAGACCGTTCCTTTGCCGTCTTTTTTTTTTTTTGTTTTTTGCGCTTCCTTCGTTTTCAGCTGTTAATTCAAAGTAAATTATGTATTTTGCATAATTACAATATTTGACTTTTACTGTTGACTGCACGCCAGGCCGCTGAAAAGACAGAGACGTCGACTGCAAGTTGGTGCAGAGGGGGGAAGGGGATTCTACCTGCCTGCTGTTGTTTTCAGTGCCTGCTTAGTACTTATAAATAAGCAAAAAGAAGTTCTTCTTTTTGACTATTCTGTGGCTTGTTGACTGCGGCTTCCGTTCATTCATCTTCTTTATGAATTGCTAATGTTGTTGTTATTATTATTATTGTTGTTGTGCTTGTTGTTGTTCTTAATGTCGTTGTTACTGTTGCGTTTGCCCATTGTGTGCTAAACAAAATTTGCTTACAAATATTTGCAATGCCCAACGTCTGCTCAAATTTACTTAACCTAACTACACATTTATATAGACATACATACACAGGAAACAAAAAAAAAAAAAAAAATCCATACTTTATCATTGTATCATTGTATTTTGGTGTCAGAAGTTCGCTTATCCCGGATTTTCTTAAGCCAAGCATTAAATACTTGATTTAAGTACATTGTTTAAGCCAGGATTTCATAAGCTTAGCCAGTTTTAAGCCTTAAAACGCTTGATTTAAACTCATATTAACCTTGCTTCAATCCCGTAATTCTTAAATTAATCCTGGTTTTAAAACGGATTTTAAGAAACTGTTATTATCATTATCATAATCTATATTTTATATTTCTTATAAATATTTAAGAAGTTCCAATCATCATTATCATAGCTCTATTCATTCTTGAGCTGATAAAATTACTGGCTGGCAATTTCAGCCAATCAATTCTGTTTTATACTTGACTTTTCTGAGAAGCTCGCAAGCTTATGAGTTGCTGAGAGCGTAAACTTCGCTCACTCTCAATTTTAAAATGGCGATCAGAACTCGTTAAAAGCACAGCATAGTTTGGTAAAAGTGTTTTTAGACTTATGATCTTTCGGCTTTCCATTTTATGTAAATCAGAACAAACGCATATCGTTTATGATCGTTCTAAAGTTTTTTTTTTTCATATTAATGATAGATGTTTTTTTGGGTTTGATTTTGTAGTATTAACGCTTGATGATGCAGAAAAGCAGATAATCATTTTGATCAAAACCTGACTAAAATAAAAAGCGTTTAGCTCGTACGGTCAATCGTAAGTGTTAACAAAAAAAACGGCACTCGAACTTAGAATTTTTGTTCAAAAAAAATTGTTATTGAATAACAACATTTTAGTGAGGATTCCAGATCAAACCCATTGTGCTAATATAGTTTGTGGACTTAATCATGTATTTATCGAAACCTGGCGACTATATCTTATGGCTGTCGTAGCAACAATCGGTTGAAAATTCAGTTTTTATATAAACAACTTTTCTACTTTTGAAAAATAAAAGTTGTTTATTTAAGAGTTTCCAGGTTTTTTACAGATTAGTTCTCTATGATTTCAAAAAACTGTTACTTAAGAAAATTAAACCTGTTCTCGTTTACAATTTAGGCTATATTTTGTGTAATTGAAATTTCAATAAATGCCGAAGCTTTTATTATTGTTTTATTATTATTATTACTTAATCTTTATTCAATCCTTTTTCATTGCTAGTTAATTTAAATCGCAAAATCTTAACAAAAGTGAAAATGGTATAATTTAAGAGAAATTCACTTTCGCAAAGTTGAAGCCAGAACACGCCTGTATATAAAAACCTAGCAATCATTTTATATCATCTATCCTCGTTGTATTCAAAAAACAATTTTGTAGAAGCTTGCACTCTCTTATTAAACTTCCAAGATATATAAAAACCATATTCGCCCGATGGCAGCGGTATTTGAAGTTTATCTGGTGTCAAGTATAATCCTTTGACTAATACAAGACCCTGCAAAGTAGAAATTTGATAAGAATTAAGTCATCTACGATAAACTTAAATAATGCTTACCTCGTAAGGACATGTATGGTTTATGTTGGAATAGTCTTTGAAAATGCCGTACACAATGTTAATAAGTGGATGATTGCGTTTCCGTAGAAAATCGCAAATATCAAATGTGAAATCATATAGCCAAGGCTTATAGCCATTTGATTTTTTAACCATTTGAACTCTGGCACTTAAATCGTAAACTGGATGTAGCACAGTGGCATTAAAATTGAATACTGTTTTGTATCTTTGAACAGCTTTCAAACGGCAATTGTCAATTAAAACCTACGATTTGTTATCAGAAGTACATATCACATTTGTGAATCTAGCATGTAGAGCATCCTAAGAAATTTAAAAAAATTTGTTACATAACAATGCAAAATTAATTTGTGCTTGCATTATAAATACGATATTCCTGAAAAACTGTTGAAATAATGATAATTTAATTAATTAATTAATTTAATGATAATTTAATTTATTATTCTCTGTCTAAACTTGTTTCAAAACTAAACTATTCATCCATTTACACTGTGGGGTTTTTAACGCATGACAGAAAATAATAATTTGGGATTAAATTGTCATGTTAATTAACGATGCTCTGATTAAAAAAAGTTTAACGCGTTCGGTCAATCGAATAGTTGTACTTTCATTTAAAAACAAGTAAGAATACTCTAGTCGAGTGTGCCCGACTACGAGACTCCCTGCTCCCAACTGGCATTTCAAGCAGTTCAGCGGCAACACAAGCAAGCAGCGTGCTCAACTTGCACAGTGCATGTCAAACTGTTGTTTCTGCCTGCTGAGACAGGGGAAATAAGTTCTTCCATAACTTTGGTGCTATTTATCCGATCGTGTTGAAATTTACACATCCGAAAGACATTGATTAAACATACATGTGTACCAAAAATTAAAGCTTTATCTTTAAAATTGTGGCCGTGGGAGTCTTTTGCGATTTGCGATGGTGCGGGGGGTGCATCCGAAATTTGAAATAAACTTGATCTGCGTATGGTATACAGGAACCTGCATGCCAAGTTTGGTGTCTCTAGCTCTTATAATCTCTGAGATCTGTGTGTTCATACGGACAGACGGACAGACAGACGGACATGGCTAGTTCGGCTGTTGATCCTGATCAAGAATATATATAGTTTATATAGTCGGAAATGCCTCCTTCTGTCTGTTACACACATTTGCAGTACTTTATAACTCCCTTTTTCCCATTTTTAATGGGAACAGGGAGTAAACATCAAATTGTACTTGTGAAAGTGCAGAATCTTAAAACGTTATGAGTTTATACACACGCATTTCTGGTTTCTTTAACAATATGCATATTCCTTGTGCTTCAACTCAGCAGTTTCTATATCAGTTTTAAGATTATCAACTGATATTGATCATATTTGGTTAAACTTGAACTTCAACTCAGAATTTATAAGTTAGCTTGTGTTATCTTGTTGTGGACGACTGTAGCTTAGTTAGAAGGTGATGATGACATGCTAATATCAGAACCACCGTTCACAAGGACCATTCCGTATGAACATTTAAAGCAATTCTTAGATGTTGAGATCCCTCACTTCCCGATGGTCACATTTCTTGCCAGATTCAAGGAACAGAAAGATGTGTACAACTTCTAACAGCTGTTTCTCGAAAAAAATCGCGAGGCAGTTATAGCTATGACATCAGAGTATCGAAGAAAAATACCACGACTAGAAAGTAAAGAAGATCTGAAAGAATAAGATTAAAATGTTTCCGTAAAAAACCGCAAACATCAAATGTGATATCATATAGCCAAGGCTTATAACCATTTGCCTTTTTAAGCATTTGAACTCTGGCACTTAATTTGTTAACTCGATGTAGCACAGTGGCATTAAAATTGAATACCGTTATGTATCTTTGAACAGCTTTCAAACGGCAATTGTCAATTAAAACACACGATGTGTTCTTCGAAGTACATATCACATTTGTGAGTCTAGCATGTAGAGCATCCTAAGAAATTTAAAAAATTTGTTACATAACAATGCAAAATCAATTTGTACTTACATTATAAATACGATGTTCCTTAAAAACTGTTGAAACAATGATAAAACTGATCAGTTCTGAAACTAAAACTTGTTCTGAAACTAAAAGTAGTAATTAGTCCATTTACAATTCTGCATGTTGGGTTTTTAACGCATTAGGGAAAATGTTAATATCGGTAAATCGAAAAATTATATTTTCATTTAAATAATAAAATTGATAAGTATAAGTATTCAAATTGTGCACATGTATCTGATATTGATCAGATTTAGTCAAACTTTAATTTGTATTTATAAGTTTGCTTGAAATCCAAAATAAAACAAATATTAATGGTAGTCATAAAAAGATTTAAAAATATATTTTAAGGCAATTTTGAGTAATACGTTTGGTAAAATCAAAACAGTTTGAAAATACTGAACAGTAAAAATATTGTTTTAATGCCAAAAAAAAATCGATGTTTTTATTTATCGATCGTTGCTTTTCTCCATGAAACTTATTTTTTTTTCTTTGATAAAGTTATAATACTTTCTCTTTAAGGATATATACAAAAAATTAATTGAGCTAAGCAAAACTTTTATGATTTTATGCATAATAACTTCAAAACGGGCAAACATGCGTTTTGAAAATAGTATTTGTTGTAAAAAAAGCACTGTGCTTCAAAACTGTGCAATAGTTTTTGAGAAAATGTTGATGTTTTCGAAGGCATTGTAAATGCTAGTTAATCCATTTGCTGTTGCACTTCAGTAAGTATATAAGTATATTGTAGCACTTGTGCTGCACTCAGATACGATGAGTATTCAATATTGTGTTGTTTGGATCCAATGTAATTGGAGTTGTTTTGCAGCCAACGATGGCGACCCCCTTTTTACCTTTCACCTAGCCAACTTGCAACTGCAACGAATTGAAACGAAACGAAATAAAACCAAACCGAACCGATCAATACATGCTATAAATTCCAATGTTGCTTGTTGTTCGATGCAGTTGTTTTTGTTGTTGTTGGTGTTGATGTTGCTGTTGGTGTTGTTGTTGTTGTTGTTGGTGTTGTTGTTGTAACCGATGATGGCGCTGTGAAAGGAGAAAGTTGCTTTTGCGGCAAGGCAAACAGTGCAGTGCAACAAGAGTGCCACACGCTTCAGGAACGCAGGCGGTGACTTTCACACGCTGCCTGTTGTTGTTGGTGTTGCTGCTGCTGCAATTGCAATTGCCTATTGTTGCAACAGGTGCAACTGCGGCGGCTGCAACGCGCATCTGTGTGTATCTGTATGTATGTGTGTGTATGGGGCGTGTCATGTCTCTGCGTGCATTTAATTGTGCGTAATTATTCACTTTAGCTGCGGCCCTTGCGCCTCATCACCTCTCTTAATTGCCATCGGGCAACACAGCAACAAAGCAGCAACAACCACCGCCAACGCCTGCTAATTGGCCAATGAACAACTCCCCTTACCCGTCCTTCAACCCACCTTTAACCCTCGACAAACCCTGTTGCCCATAACATTTCCCTAATTCCCATTAAAAAGGTGTCTAACATGTGTTGCCGCCTTAAATGTTTGAGCTTTCATTACATAACTTACATAAATACATACATATTTTTATGTAGTCCTCACGTGATTCCTAATCGGGTGCGATTTGTAAGAACTGCTGAAAAGTCATTTTTAACAAGACTGCAAAGCGTTGACGAAACGAAATCCTCAAAGAACGTTCGCTTTATCTTTTTAGTGTGCCCTGTACAGGACCAAGAACCGAAACTTACAAATTTTTGCGGAAGTTGCACCCGAGCCGCATAACTTTTTTAAAAAAAAGTGGAAATTTTTGAAAGTAGTGCAGAAAATAAAATAAAATTGTTTTGTATATAAAAATCTTAAAAACTACATATATGAATCTAAAGATATTCAGGCCTGTTCTCAAATCTTTTTCGAATATCTACTATTTTTTTTTTATAAAATAAAATACTAATATTTATACTATTTTAAAGATAATTTCAAATACTTCTCATTCAACTGTCTCAAATGCAAAATTTTTGGATATTTGGAATTCAAAACATTTTTGTTTGATGAATATAGCGATGTCCAAACGTTTCGTTTTCACATTCCTTTTTTCCAAGCGTTTTTTCTGACTCACAATAGAATTCGAACGGTCAGAAGTAATCGGGACTCTTGGGTTTCTAATTTGTGAAAATTATCTTCCTCAATTCTTAATTTCAACTTAACGCAATAAAGCATCATCTCAGCTTCTCCTACATTTCTTATAATTGGAATTTAATTTTTGCAATTTGGTTTAAAAAGCTAAAAATCGATTAAATATTTTCATATATACTCTGGTAGCACTTAATAGGTCAGTGTGGCTTATGGCATATATATATATAGGTACATATTGCTGCCACTCAATTTGATTAAATATTATGTCAAAGGTCAAGGGAGAAGGGAGAAAAAGGACATTATTGCAAATTGTGCCTCTCATTTTGAAGTGAGAAACGCTTAAAGGGTTCAACTGTGTGTGCGAGTGTTTGTTTTTGTTTTTTGAAAGGTTGTTTAGCTTGTTTTATTGACTCGTTTTCTCACTCACTCTCTCGCTCTCTCTCTTTCTCGCTCTCACTCGTTCTCCCTCTCTCTCTAACACACACTCGACTCGTGTTGTAGGTCAAGTGCAAGCGTTGACAAATTGTTTGTCTAAATGCGTCTCTTAACAACTTTGTTGCATTTGACAGGCGCGGACATTAAATAATAACACCTGACAGCAGCACTCAACGGCCAAACAACGTGCCTCCCTACCCCTTTACTTCCTTACCCTCCCCTTTCCCAATACACTTCCCACACTTGCCCCAACGCCCTCTTTTACAATTGACAACACGCCAAACGGCGCCACAGTCTTCGTTTGCCTGCCTTCTTTTCCATTCTCAATTCTCTCTTTCTCTCGCTCTTTGTGTGCAGTCATCAAGTCTCTCTCTTCTGCTGTCTTTTGTTGTTGTTGACTTTTGTTGACTTCCCTTTGGAGCTTATGTTAACGGCAAATGTCAAAAGCTTTCTGCCTTTGAGACTTGGTGGCCTAAAGTAGATGGGTTACTGACAAGAGCGTCATCATTATCATAGTTATTATCATCATATTTATTATCTTCATCATAGTCATCATAGTCATTATAGTCAACATAGTCATTATCATCATCATAATCATCATTATCAACATCATAGGCATTATCATCATCATAGTCATCATAGTCATCATAGTCATCATAGTCATCATAGTCATCAAAGTCATCATAGTCATCAAAGTCATCATAGTCATCATAGTCATCATAGTCATCATAGTCATCATAGTCATCATAGTCATCATAGTCATCATAGTCATCATAGTCATCATAGTCATCATAGTCATCATAGTCATCATAGTCATCATAGTCATCATAGTCATCATAGTCATCATAGTCATCATAGTCATCATAGTCATCATAGTCATCATAGTCATCATAGTCATCATAGTCATCATAGTCATCATAGTCATCATAGTCATCATAGTCATCATAGTCATCATAGTCATCATAGTCATCATAGTCATCATAGTCATCATAGTCATCATAGTCATCATCATCATCATTGTCCTCATCTTTAACATAGTTATCATAGTCATCATCATCGTCATAAAGTCTTCATAATCATCATTGTCGTCATAGTCATCATAATCATTATAGTTATCTTAGTCATCAAAATCATCATATTGATCACAGTCATCATATAAGAATAAAAAGCCTTTAATTAGGTACAAAATAGTTTCTAATTTTAAAAAAATCGTCCTCAATAGAAGAATTTTGTAATGTATACACGAAATGAACATAAAATCCCGAGTTAATCGAAAAAAATCGCTTTGGTGAACAATTATTTTTTGAACTTTCTCCATATTGCTAATTATGAACATCTTAAACATCGTAAAGTAAACAATCGGAAAATCAAACATCGAGCTAAAATCGGAAAACACCGGTTTGGTGAACTTTGAAACATTCGATGCCTTTTTAACATCACATTGGTTTGTAGCAGACTTGAACTCAGAAATCTTGGTTTTTTTTCCTGAGTGTAGTCAACATCATCAACATCATTAGTATCAATGTCCTCATCATCTTTTTCATAACCATCAACGTCATTGTCGGAAAAATCTTAGTCAGAAGCAGCATCGTTGCCATTTGAAACTTCGTCATTATCCTGACGTCACAGTGACGCCGACTGGGGAGTAGTTGCATAAATTGAGAGAGGCAGACAAAAAGAGAGCAACGCAGAGAGAGTGCTATAGAAATTTAACATTTGCTTCTTTTTATTGCATTTACTTCTAGTTCAACTTTTGTTGTATTTCTTGTCTGCCTTTTGGCTACGTGCTGTTCAGCATGCCAGCGTTGTACAGTGGTATAAAGTTACCAAGTTTTAAATACAATATAACTTGAGCTTTGTCTGGTTTTGCTGTGCAACTTATCTACAAAAGATATATATAGAAATAACATACATATAAGTATATATCTTTGTTACATATATAAAGTATGTATTCAAAAAGAAGTACATTTGTAATATGCAAAAGTGAATAAACAAAAGATTGCATCTAAGAACTATAATTGCTATTAAGCAATCATCTGTTGAAATTGGTTCTTGCAAAATGTCAGAAAAAAAAAGTATAATAATCAATAATTTATAAATAAATAAGGGCATAAGGACATATCCGAAAGATATGTTCGAAAACGAAAATAAGATCCTTTAATGTTCATTAAACAACAAAGTGGAGAGTATATTGAAGTACATTTGAAATAAATTATTGAATTCAATTTTCAAGATTTTGAACTGTAATATACAAGTCTGTTTCAAATTACGATAACGTTTCATTATGAATCGCGATACTGATTTTGAAAGAAACAGCAATCGTTATACAGTTTGAATACATTTCACTATCTCAAAAACAAAATTTTTTAAAAAGAACTTTCCATCGATATTTGGACTTCAGAACAGCTACTAATTCTGATTCCGAATGCTTCGATCGAAATCAAAAATGGGAACAGACCTGTAAGTTTAATTTAGTGTATTTCATGAATTTGCATATCGCAGGCATCTGTTTGACGCAATGTTCAGTTGCGTCAATGTTCACACGCCTGTAGCTCTTCTCGACACATTGTTCCTTTTGTTGCTGACATTTACTGCGCTTTTGTATTTATGCGTATGTGTGTGTGTCTCGTTGGTTTCCTGGGTTATTCATGCAGAGAGAGAGAGAGAGTAAGACACAATGAAGCGAGAGATCAGGATATTCAAGCTCGGGTCTTGGCTATCGTCTGTGGAAGTGTTGTGAAGTCAGTCAATGGCACAAAGACGCTTATGGCTGAATGTCGAGTGAATACGAATACACATTAAAAGTAAATGTCCATAGATTGCTTATTGAGAATTTATGTATAAAGTATCGCCAATCTGTCGCTTTGACAATGGCTATAAATATTGCTCCAAAATGTTTGTGGGATTTTTTTTATCGCCTTTCTATCGCTTTCTGACCTCCTCATTTCGACATTATCCTCAAGCGAGTACGAATTAGCAAAAAGGAAACTTCGAAAGGATTCCACGCGGAATTATCGATAATTATCGATACACACGCTGAAAATAAGAGCAATTGCAAAATATTTTCAAGTGGTTTGCAGCTATGCTTCAATGCTTTTGCAACCATTTGATTGACCCTGGCACCTTTTCCGACTCCTCCCTTAAACAAGTCCTTTGCAAGCTGATCAAATATTTAACAAACAGGTGACTTTTTCACGCAATTGCTGTTTTCTGGTTTTTATTTTTATTTTTTTCGCTTTTGTGTGGCTAGAAACTCATTTTGCTGATGTTTACCGAAAGGGTGAAAACTTAATGGTGGCAGTGGTGGGGGAAATGGCAAAAATACAAACAATTTTAAAACTAGGGAAAATTGAAATGGATGTTAAAAGCTCGCTTGAAAATCGACATAGCACAAAAAAAAAAAAATAATAAAAAAAAAACGCGAGCAGAAACCGTAAAACGCGAGAGTCGCGCGCGAAACGCGTTATAATATAAAGTTAACAAATAAAACAAAATAAAAAATTTAGTGCGTGTTTTTATGAACCAATTTAAATTATATGTGTTAAATGTTTTCCTTTTTTTTGTTATTACAGCAAATAAAAATAAGAAACTATTAAAAAAAAAGCGAAATCAAATCAAGTTAAATAATAAATCATATTTAAAAGCAATAAGTAACGAAGAACTGTAAAAAGAGTTGCCTTAACTATGAAACTTCCTTGTTGAAATTAAAAACATATTATAAATATATATATATTATATATATACAATATATACAAAATTATACAAATATATATATACAAACATATATTTTTAATACAAAAAAAAAAAAAAAACTAAATATAAAATCAAAAAAAGCAACAACAACAAAACGCGATGCGCCTAAAAGAGACTACAAAAAAAGCAACGCTGCTGCCGCTGTCGGGCGAGCTGTTTAAAACGCTGTGCATTTCGCCGCCAACTGTTACGCAGCAGCAGCAATATCTACAACAACAACAGCAGCTGCAGCTGCAGCAGCGCTGCTCGAGCGTGGGCAGCACCAGCAGCAGCGGCACCTGCGAAACGGAACGCTCCACACAATCCTCCTCATCATCGTCGTCGTCGTCGTCGACGTCGGCGCTGTCGCCGCTTTCCGCCATGGCAGCGATGCCAGCTCTGCCCGCCAGCGTTGACGAAGCCGCTGCCGCTGCTGCGCTGGCAGCGAATATTGCAGAGTCGTTTACATTTTTGCAGCAGCATGCGGCGCATCATTTTCGCGACATTTTGTATGCGGCCCACATGCTGGGAAGAGGTAAACAACAACAGTGCGACTAGACAGTTAAAGGGGGGGTCAAAGGGCAACACAGAAGGGGGGTTAGGGGGGTAGTAGAGATGGCAGCATGTTGTATCGCTTCAACATACCAAAAATACACACGATCTTTCAAAAGTTATCAAAACTGTTCCGAATTTTAATTTCGTACAAAATTTGATTGCTGTTCTGAATTCCTCAAAATGTTAATTTTTGTATTTTTATTATAATTATATATTCTTAAACATTAATCAATCAACTAACTTAAAACATTGTATTTCATCAATTTATATACAGGAATGTTTCGAATTCCGATTCCGTATGAAATGTGCGAAATGCAATGGATTGCTTTTCTGAATTCCTCAAAACGTCAACAGTTTTGCAGCCTTGTTTTAGTTTTTTATGTAGTATATAGTTTTAAATGTTTATCAATTAATTTTCTATAAAATATAAGTATTAAAGGTCATAAAAAAATAGCTGAAAATTTGAGATTGAAGAATTTCGGGAAAGAACTGGTACATCCTAGCTTGTTCCGAATTCCGATGCCGTACGAAATTTTCAAAAACATTTTTAAAAAAATGTTTGCTGTTTTGTCAGCGGCTTGAAAACGTAATTGCAAGCTTATACAGGATTTTTAAACAACAAAATTCGAAAAGCTCAATTATCTTATTTATATTATTGTTATATAAAAACAGTTTTTGCAACTTATGCATTAAATTAAAGTCAAATTATTTTAAATTTATAATATTAAACTTAAAAAAAGACTCTTAAAAACAGAAAAGAAGAAAACTAAGCAAAACATGACAACTAGATAGACCTATTGCAAACAAAACTCGGGTTCGAACTTGCTTTCGAAATAGAGCAAATGAAATCATTTTTAGCGGAAAGGTAAACATTAAATCATTACGCTTTTACTTTTCAAAAACGTAATGAATTCGGAACAGGTTTGATAGATTTTGAAAGTAATGCAATTGAAAATCATTCCAAGTCAACTTAGAAAACCTACTTCTACGGTAATGTCACAGAAATCTGTAGAGAATTAGGGTACAATTGGCTTACAAATTTCTCGAAAAAGCGGTGTTTTTGTAAAATTTGTTTTGGAATTCGGTTGAAAGAGGTTTAAAAAACATATATCATTAAGATCGCCAAAGGGGTTGTAAAAAATTATAATTATAATCTCCCCAAAAAAACTAACAACAGCAAAATTTGTTTATCAAGTTCACAATTTTGTCTTGATAATTGTGAACAAAGGCGCATACAGTAAAAATGCGCTGTGAAGTACTATCTACTTTTATTATTTATATATATTTAAGTTATATTTGTATTCTGCTTAGCAACATATTGTCATACGACACGCGCCCAGCTCTATTAGGGAGTTAGTATGATATTTTATAGGCTGAGATTGTTGCACGACCAGCTGTGGCCAAGCGGCTCGCACAACTGGTTTTTTTTTCAGCTTTTTTGTTTTTTTTTTTTAAAGTTTTTTTTTGTTTTTTTTTTTTGTTTATTTTTTGTTGTAGATTTTGGCCAGTCAAGCAACCGACCAACTTTCACTTTATGCTTGGTTGCCGCATTTCACTTGGCAAAAAAAAGCAGCAAACTAAGAAAAAAAAAGAGAATAAACTGTTAACTGATGCATCTTTCTTTTCCTTTTTTCTAATTGCAGGCTATTATCAGCCGGCGGGTCCGCTGATCTCACCGCATGTCATTGCGCCACCGCCACCGCCAGCTACAACAGCAGCAGCAGCAGCAGCAACAGCAGCAGCGACACAACAACAACAGCAACATCAGCCAGTCAAGAAGCTAACAGAGAATGAATCCTTAGAAGCCGCTGCGCAGCCAACATCGCAGCAGCAGCAGGCAACAGTTTGCATTGAAGTTGAGCAGCCAACAGCAGCACAGCAGCAACAGCAGCAACAACAACAACAGCAGCAGCAGCAACAACAGCAACTGCATCAACAGCAGCAACATCAACAGCATCTACAACATCAACAACATCAACAACATCAACAGCAGCAGCAGCAGCAGCAACAACAACAATATCCCAGCGTTAGCGCCGTGGCGGCGGCTGCTGCGGCCGCCGCTGTCGGTCATCCGGGCGTGCCATATCCACGCTCCATGCACGCAGCGCAGATGCACTATTCAAGCGCTTATCCTCCCAACTATTATACGCCATATCCGGGCGAGGTCATGTGCTATTCCCCGCCCGCCTATCAGCCCTATTTCTCCAGCAAGGTTTATCAGAGCGGACCGCCGCCACCGCCACAGGGACATCCAGCTGCACATCCGCCACCGCCACCGGGCGCCTATCGACGCTATCCTTATTATCAGCACGCCGCACATCCGCCGCATCCGCCGCCCCCAGACCTTTACGAACAGCAGCAGCAGCAGCAGCAACAGCCGCCACCGCCACCCCCACAAGGCCTGCCGCCTCAACAGCAACAGCAATCAATTGCCCAGGCCGCCGCTGCCGCAGCCGCAGCTGCTGCCGCCGCCGCCGCCGCTGCTGTTGGTGCAACAAGCGCACCAGCTGGCACCCAACTGGTGCCCGCACATCAGCAACATCAGCAGCATCTGGAACACTATCCGGGTCCGCCTGGTTACTACGCCGGCTATAGTCCTGGTGGCGGCAGCGCCGCCGGACAGTGTTATACGCGCGGACTGCAGGGTCCGTATATGGGTAAGGAAAAGTATGGTTCTTACACTTGGTTCGATCCACAGTTAGAGATTAAACACTGCGAGGATGCAAGCGCTATTCCTATGACCCTTTCTATGGCCATTCTCCTTGCTGAGACTTGGAATAGAAAACCAGATTCATATCCTGTCAAGACACCCAAAAATATTGTCATCTCTATAATCCTGCCTGAGCTCTTATACTTTGATTACAATTTTCGTTTTTATGTTTCATATAGTAGCAAAAATAACTTTCAGACACCCTTAGATATTCTCAAAACAATGAAAATTCTGCTTATAAGTAGCTCCATAAAGATATACTTTAGGTATATATAAGTATACTTAGAATAGATCGAGATAGTCTTCGATATTTAAGCACGAGCACTGATCAAGTTACAATTTACTATTTCAAAATATTTATATCACTTTACAATCTAAAGTTTTTACAGTATGTTTAGTTTGACTAGAATTTTTGTTTTTAAGCTTAATATTTTTACCTTTATTTTTAGACATTTGTAGATATGCCCAATACAATGGAAATTCTGCGTAAAAACTTTTATATTTCAAAGCAATGTTATCAAGTGCTTCTAGCATTTCTCGGTGCTACGCCTTGTAAAAAACACCCATTTTTCATTCAGGATGCGAATTTTCTGTGAAAATGAATTTGAGCCTGATTGATAGTTTCATGCAACAGTTTGTCGACCACTTTTCGACTTTTCAAACGTGCTTTAATTCGCTCAAATACTAAATTTTCGACATGTCCAGCCATTTCCCAATCAAAGGGGAAGAATTTTCCGCAAAATTGGTAAACAGTTATTGTTGAATTTTCATATAGATCATTAAGAATGAATTTGATGCAAATCATGACCATTACACTTATTTTCCACCCAGCTGGGTTTTGCGGAAAATTGGTATGCGGTCCTTAATAAATTTTCATATAAATCTTTGTAAATGATATTGAGCCTCATCGGATGTTAAACAAAAAAGTTGCATTCAACTGTTTTCCGTGCATTTTCCACATTTCCCGTCACTTTTTATACTCTGTTTTCCAAAATGGAAAAAAAGAGTATATTGGGTTTGTGAAATGTCCGTCTGTCCGTCCGTCTGTCCGTATGAACGCAGTTTTTTTCCACAGTTTTGAAGCTAGAGCAACCAAACTTGGTATACATGTTGGTATATACCATAGGCAGACAAAGTGTCAAGATTTCTTAAAAAATTCGATCGTAGCACTCACTTTCAGCATAAGATAAAACTTGTGTGGAAAATTCGACTTTCTATCTCTTATGGTTTGGTTGTCAATCAGTCAAGATTGTACAGTTTTCTATATATCGATGTAGATCGATAGGTTTTCAGTTAGATTATTATAATGCCAGCTCACTGTCGTTTCCTAAAAATCCTCTCCTCGAGATCATCGCAAATCAATTTGTTCAATTGAAGAAATACACTATTTTTAAAATTGTATTTAAATATTAATATTATTTTGTTTTTGTGTGGGTTTTGTCTATTCGCAGAGTATCCACCGCAGTGTCCATGCCCAATGCAACAATCGTGTCCAAAAAACGTCCATACTGGGCCTCATATTGGTAGCAGCAGCAGCAACAACAACAGCAGCAACAGTTCGACGCACAAGACGAGCAGCAACAGTTTATTGATGAGTGCAGCGAGCAACAGCAGCAATATGCCTGTGCATGGCAGCAATGTGAGCTGCGAGAACAGCAGCAACAACACATTGCCAGCCAGCAACTGCAAGAGCAACAATACAACAATGACAGCAACAGCAGCAGCAGCAACAACAACAACTACAGCATCAACGTTGACTACCAGTAGAGGCCCAGTTAAAAATGGCAACAACGACAACAATAATAGCATAACAACAACAACAAATCCAAATCTTAATCTAAATTCAAATCCAAATCCAAAAGCAACAACTGCAACGGCAGCGACCAACACAATAACAACAACTGCAACGGCAGCGACCAACACAACAACAACAACAACTGCAACGGCAGCGACCAACACAATACCAATACCAATTAATGCCACTGCATCCGTAGCAACACTGGCAACAACAACCACCAACAATATGGGCACCCAATGCCAAATGCTGGTCAAAACGGAGCTCAAAACAGATGAGAACCAAGTGACCAAAATACAATATGAGGCGCATGTGATGCCGCCGCCAACACCGCCCGAAAGCTACTGTGCCAGCGATGATAAATTGCTGGAGGAGCAGGAACAGGAACAGGAGCAGGATCAACATCAGCAGCAACATACGCAAAAAGATATTGAGTCTTATGATTTAACGAGCAGCACACCGCCGCCCTCCTTGGCTGTCGGCTTGTTGCCACGCAAGGCTCGTATTGGCAAGAGCATGGCCAGAGAAATGGTATATGCCGCACAGCAGCAACAACAGCAGCAACAACAGCAGCAACAACAGCAGCAGTTGCAGCTGCAACAACTGCAACAGCTTCAACTTCAAAAGCAAGCTGAAGCAGCACCACTATTGCCTTTTGTACTTAAAGCAGAAATCAAAGCAGAAACCAAAATCAAAATTGAACACGAACCAGCAACAGCAGCAACAACAGCAGCAGCAGATTTGACGGCAGCAACATGTCATACACATCATATCAGCAAATTGCCGGACCTAAAGCCCACAATCAAAACGGAACCAGAGCTCATTGTGGATCCCGAACTTATTGTCGACTCCGAGCTTATTGTCGATGCACCACCAAAGCAACAGCAACAAATTGACGCTGTCAGCAGCAGCGATGCCAGCAGCAGCAGCATTGCCAAGCAGCGCATCAATTTACTTGCCACAGGCACTCAAGGCAAAAAATCAAAAGCGCACAGCTACAAAAGTCTCATCAAACAGGCCGAACCCAAGAATTATCTGTGTCCTGGACGCAAATTTGTGCGTCGTTATGGTCGTGCCCCGGCTAAATATGTAAAACGGCGGCAACTGTTGCTAACACAGCGCCAGCAGCAGCGTATGCGCGAGAAACGGCTTGAGCAGCAGCAGCAACGCAAGCAGCAGCAGCAACTGTTGCAGCCAACTGCAACAGCAACATCAACGTCAACAGAGCTGCCCAGCAGCAGCAGCTCGCCTAGCGTCTCCTCGCCAAAACGTGCACGTCCGCGCAAGCAGGCCATTGCTGCACTGCATCTGCTGGAAAGCCTGGACACCACAGGACTCACACGCGGCTATTTCAGCGATCCTGAGCTCAACAGCAGCAGCAGCAGCAACAGTCGCAGCCAAGCAAATGTGGGTCTCTACGCGCCAACAGTGCCATCGCCCCTACTGGCGGCGCCACAGCTGACGCCAACGCCGCTGAATGAGAAACGTTCCAAGTCAGAGACTAAAAAGCGATTGGATACAGTCAACTGTGCTGCAAGCGCTGCGCTGGCGTCGCTATCAACGACGCTGCCAACGCAGACTACCTCAACTGGTGCAGAGCCGCCGGCGAAGAAGCCGCGCAAGCAGGTGAAGGTCAGGGCGAAGGCCAGGCTGACAGGCAAGGCTCGCAGCAGAGCAGTTGCCACAACAACAGCAGCAGCAACATTAACAACAGCAGCAACAACAACAACTACCGCTGCTGCTGTCGAGACCAACAACAATGAGTATCAAAGAGCAGATTTGCAGGCGCAAAAATGCCGCAGTGCCACGCCCACAGTGCCAGCTGCTTATGCAGCACAACAAATGACGCCAGCAGCAGCAGCAGCAGCAGCCACAACAGTTGCCACACAGCCGCAGCAACATTCCGATGAGCAACACAAGTTCCTGGTGCCCAGTACGCCTTTAGAGTCTTTGTTAACAACGCCCACTCCAACAACAACAACCCCAACAACAACAACAACAACGCCCACAGCACGCCACGCCCCCACAACAACAACAACCACACACACTAAACGCGCACGTTCACGCTGCAAATTTGGCAATCGCAAGAAGCAGCGACATCGTCCCTCCGGCGTCAGCCATGAACTGGATGACACTCAGCCACCGGCAATACGGGCCAATGTGGTGCCCAAGTGGAACAACGGCTGGATGTGGGCGGGCAAGGCTTTCCAGGGCGCTGTCTTTCTCAATGTAAGTATTTTGAAATACTTGAAATGCTATAAATACTCACTCTCTTGCTCTTGCTCCTACCCCACAGAGCGATGATCCTTTAGTGCTGCGCACCTGTTATCCAGCCATGCGGCATGTCGAAGGTGACATTATACGCACCCGGGATTGTGTCCTGCTCAAGGCCAACGAGGATAATGAACTACCCTATGTGGCCAAAGTAGCGCACTTGTGGCAAAATCCTGAGGACGGTAAGCACTGCGTTAAGTCTTAAGTAGTTGAATTACTTTAACAATCGATCAAAATAATGATTTGTTTTTGATGATGATGTTTTGTTGCTCCAAAATAAAACTCAAGTTATGGATTATAGTGGGTTGTCTTGGCTTACTGACTACGAATATATATAATGTTTGCCCTTATTCCCCAAGAAATAGTCGAAATTACATCTTCAGTTTTAATATTTGCTCAATAATAATGCTTTTGATAGCTATAACTATAGTTATTCCAAATGGTTTTGTATAATCAATCAAGTTGCTTTTTCAAAAACGAACCTTACTATTTTGTTTTCAAAAAGTTGCTAGACATAATGTTCAAATTGACCTGTTTTTTCAGGATGATCTTAGATTTTGTCTTTGGTTTAAGGCCAATTTGGTTTAAAACCATTTTCTGCCAGTTTTCAAAATTACGGTCAAAATTTTAACCAAACTGAAACTATACAGGTATTCAGATGAAATGTTAATTAAACAAATTATTAAAATATATGTAGGTAGATAGATGCTATACTAAAAAAGTAAATTAACTAGTTAGTCTTCAACTTGTTTATTAATTAAATTTAATTACAACGATATCATTTGAATTGGGATTGCAGGTGAAATGATGATGTCACTCTTATGGTACTATCGACCCGAGCATACAGACCAGGGACGACAGCGAAATGATTGCCCCGACGAGGTATACGCATCACGCCATCGGGATCACAATTCGGTGGCCTGCATCGAGGATAAATGCTACGTGCTGACCTTTAGCGAGTACTGCAGGTGAATTGTCGGTTGATAAACTAGATAAAAAACAAAAACTAAATGAAAATATTTTGAACTGCAACAGATATCGTCGACGTCTGCGCGCTGCAGAGGAAGATGTGGAGGATGTGAGCATTGTGCCGCGACGGAGCAATACGGCCAATTGTTTTACGGTGCGCACCGTGCCGGATCATACAAATCCGGAGCTGGTCATGTTCTGTCGACGTGCGTACGAGTTCCGTACGCGTCGCCTGCTCAAGTTACCCCAGAAGAATGCGCTGGTGTGCAGCTAGCGCCGGGCTCAGGTCGTTCCATAAAAAAAAGAGAGCGAAGCTACAAAATTTAGTATACATAAGCTTCATTAGTGCCTGCAAGGATCAGGTCAATCGATGCTAAAACAAAAAATAGAAAACAAAACAAAACATATAAAACAACTGTTGAGAAAGCAACTTTAGCGTTAATTATATAATACACACAGAAACAAACATTAAGACACAATGAAATGATATAAACAAAAAGCTACACACAAGCACACACACACACACACACACTCACACACACTCACACACACTCACACACACTCACACACACTCACACACACTCACACACACACACGACCAAAATGGGAAAAGCAAAATGATGAAAAAAATGGAAAATTATAAATGAAAAACAAAAAAATTGATATGAAAATGAAACTGTACGCAGATTTTCATCTGATTTACATTGTGTATTACATCAAATTTATTATTTATTATTATTATGCGCCCAAAACACCTTTTTGTTATTAAGTTAAAAATATTTATTATTGAGTTTAGTCAGCAATCTTTAGTTTTCTCTTTATTCTATGCTACTCTATTGTATTTTAGCCGTTTTTTTTTCTGTTTATACACTTGTAAACAACTATTCAAATTGTGAAAATATTCTTAATCAGGTCTGTCTGTCAGTTTCACACAGCAGTTATTGTATGTCAAAACCGGCCGGATCGGATCACAATATGATATAGCAGTCGATCTGTTCAAAATTGCACTTTAATTTTATAATTTAAGACAAGTTTGAGACATATTTTAAACTGCGTGTAACTGCACTCTAATGCTTGACAAGTTTATGTTTGAGCAGTCCCCTTCCGTTGAATTTCCCTTAAGTGTTCTCAGTTTCACTTTTAAAAAGATTTTGCGGATTCATTTCATTTGCACATAATCTTTTATTAAACTTATTTGCAAATGAGCAAGAGTTTTATTTACTTGCTCATCAGAAATAATGAAAATCAACACATTTGATCGAAATTTGCTTCCGAAATATTTGGAAAGCGGCAGCGATCTGTATCAGGTCTGCTTCAGCTTGCATTTTGGAGCAGTTCATTTTTTTTATAATAGCTTGATTTTCATCATACGAGTTGAGCTATTGAATTGAATCCTAAAGTCTATTCACTCAATATTTTTGAAAGTGGAAATTGCAAAAATTAAGACTCATCGAAAGTTTAAGCTGCAACAGTTATATACATTTTGTATCTAGCATAAATGCAATTTGAATAGTATATTTACTAGAGTATTATATCTTCGGCAGCCCGAAGGAAACAATTCTTGTTTCTGTTTCTTTCGTTGTTTTTAATACACTGACACTACTCCATGAAAAAAAATTAATGCTCAGGCAAATACTTTGCGCACACACTCTGCTAATGGAGAAAATCTTTGTGAAACAAAATCCAAATGAGAAAAATTAAAAAAAAAAAAAACTTAACACAATTCTACGCTGTTGGTTTTTTTGTTGTTAGTTTTTGTAAGCAAAAATAAGAAAAGAAAAAAAATAATGCAAACAAATATTTTTTTCTGTTTATTTTTTAGTTTATGTTGAGCAAAATACTTTGAGAAATTTGATTTCTGCTTAAAAATATGTATAGTTTCATAATTTAGACCAAATTAAGTACACAATATTTTTTTTATTTTTTTTAAAAATAACACATACACATACAATATATTAATGTACATATGTATGTATGTTTCTTATTTATACTTAATTAAAGCACACTATCTTTAAGTTGAGTAATTAAACTAAAAACGAAATCCTTAAACAGCGAGAGTAAAAACAGCAACAACAACAACAAGTCACATACATTAACAAGTACTTTAATATAATTTTTAAATATTATTATTTAATTTTAATGCTTAGCGTTTTTAGTTGATAAGCTATTAAAAAAATCATTTGTTTTATACCAAATACAAAATAATTTATACAGTTAATTTAAAATACACACACACATACACATAAACAACAACATATACATACAAACTATATGCACATGTGTATTATCTATATATTTTATATTTATTATTATTTTCTTTCTAAATTTTTTTTCTTTCCACTTAAAACAAAAGAACCCATAATAAAAATCCATTTTAATCGAACTTTCGTATAGAAATATCTGCCTCCTAAGCAATTTTATATTTTCAGTCAATTAGAAAAGCGATAATGTAACTTAAACCAGTTGGGAATTATAAGAACTTTTGTTATTGGCTATGGTAACTCAAAATACAGTATTAGGTATCAACTGGTCACTTGTTCCCAATTCCATTTCCAAAACAATTCTGCAAACATAAGTAAAGCATACTTTATGGCTTGTCTTCAAAATTTAATGAACGTAAAGGAAAACTTAGGATTAAATGAAAAGCTGCTCCAAAAAGTATGCAACACAATATCCTGTGTCGAAACAGTACATTTTTTGCAGATTTGTATTAATACTAAGACCATAGTTCAGTTGATTCCCAACTGCTTCTATATATATATACAAGGATATTTATTAGACAAGTCCTAGAGAAATTTGGAACAATTTCAAAATACAATCAAAAGAGAATGTCAACAACAGAGATTTTGGGCACATATCAAAATTTAAGGCTAGCTAAAATTTTGAATTTTGTGGCATACTTTTGGGCTGACGAGGTTTTTGATAGAGATACAAAAATAAATCGACATTTCTGAAATAAATCTTGAACTTATTGATAATAGCAGCGAATTTTAAGACCAGAAATAAAAACAAGTAAAAACTTTTTTAAAAACAACTATTTTTGGTTTATTTAGTTCTAAAGTTACAAACGGGGATATCACGGAATCCACTTCCAAGTGAATTCCAATTCAACTTTCTTATTTGAGATTTGCAAGCCGAAGTCAAAATCTCTAGAGATTTCTGTAACAGCCCTGTAAATGACAAATATGCATAATTTTGCTTTTTTATACACTATTTGTATTTGATATTAGTTTTTTTTCTTAAAATACTGATCCTCAAAAAAAATAATGTCACTGATAAAATTTCAAATATATTCCCAGCTCTAGTTTCTGATACTTTTCTTGATTAATTGTGTTGAATGTGCAGTCGTTTGAGCTGGTTTTTGGTGTGCCAAGAAATATAGTATCAAGCATATATATATATATATCAATATATATATATATTTATATACATATGCAAGCATGTAGGGGGCTGCAGTAGGCGTGTCTAGTGCTATACAATTGTAGTATAGATTAGAGAGCATAGCGAAATGAGAGAGAAAGAGAGAAAGAGTGTGGCTTGGTATAGGTTAGCGATATAGGAAACGTTAGGCGATTGGGCGATCGTATAAAGATTTATATAAGGATATATACACAAAAACACACACACACATACACACTTAGAGAAACTATATAGGGAGCATAGCAGACATATGAAACATGTATACCGAAAACATACTATATCAAAAGAACAACAACAACACAGTTTACAAATCGGATCATTTTGGTAAATGTTATTTCAAAACAAATTCCAAATGATCCAGGCACAATTCTATTCAAACGCAGGAGAAATAAAAATTCAATTACAATTACAACAATTGTGGTATACAGAGAGCAAGAAACTAATCTAACATTTGTATACCCCTATTAACATATACATATATATATATATATATATATATATATATATATATATATATATATATATATATATATACATGCATACAATTACACATACGAGTACACAAAATGTACACATATTGGGCCACAGTTCCGTGTATGGGATATAAGTTGGCCAATTCTACAATACATATACATACATATACAATACTATATATACATACATATATATTTCTATAGATGATGAAGCAACAGACAGCAGCAATAATTTAAAAAAAGAGACAAACAAAATATTATAAAACTCGTATATTTGTACAATAGAGAAGTTTTTGATGATATATCTCGATTTGATGATCAACAAAGATGACAACACGAAACGTTGGGTACAGTCGATAAAAAACGTTGGGTACAGTCAATACAAAACGTTGGGCACAGTCGATACAAAACACCCACATACAGAGACACAAAAATTGCCTGAAAAAAAAGAATTATTAACTGAAAAAAACACCAATATACAAAATTTAACGTAAATAATGAGTAAATGAACAAAATTTTATGGTTTTTTTGAAAACAAAAAATTGTTAACAATAAATTGTAGCGTATAGCCAAAATGAAACAAAATCAAATGTTTGTTTCCCCTAACACCCCATACCCCCCCCCCCCCCATACTACAATCCCAAGAAATGTTTTTTATATTCTCCCAATAGTTAAATGCATAATCTATATTCTATATACTACATATACATACATATATGTGTGAATGCAAACAGCAATATTATTATTGACATAATTATTATGTGTGTACGAGTATAAGTCAAGTTGAATTTTTAGATGCATCTCTCATTTAACACTGACAAAACACTCGGGCAAACTCATCTCAACTCATCAAATCTCATCAAAAACACAAAACAAAGCCCAATTAAATTCAATTGAATCAAAGCAATATAATATTTTTTTTTTTGTCGCGAAATATTTGAAAAACAAATGCTATTGAACAAAAGTATCACAATTTAGCAATTAAAATCATAACACAAGAAATGGTCAATAAAAGAATCAAAATATTGTTTACTAGACAAATAAATGTATTTTTTCGGTAAACTGGTTTTAATCTGGCTGGATCTAATGATATTACCTCTTATTTTTTTTTTTTGTAGATATTTTTAACTTTTCAATACATAGTATTACATTTTCTTTGTCTTTGGGGCTTAGTATATTTCGATTCTGCCAATTGTTTTGTTGATTTAAGAAATATACTTTAATAATTTGTAATAAGTATTGATTTGGTATTAAAAATTATTACAAAAAAGAAAGAGTGAGAAAGATAGAGCGAGATGCAAACTATCCTCTCAACTTTAAAGCTATCTTAATAAAACTTGGCACTGAAGTCTGAAGAATTAAAATGATTAAAAAAAAACTAAAATTGATTTAAATTTGAATTTAAATTGAAAATTAAATACCTATATTGTTTCATTTCAATTGTTCAATTTTAAAATTTTTTTATAATTATGCAAAATAACGGTTTTTGTCTTTATAAAATTGGTGAATAAATTTATTCTCTATTATTAATCGAAACAACATCGATTTTAGTTTTGAAAAATATTTATATTAATAAAAAATAAATTTTAGTTTTGAAAAATATTTATATTAATAAAAAATAAATGTTTTAATATTATATTATATTAACATGCCATGTTATTATACTGAAATATTTATACCCTTGGTAGTCATAATTTTAAAATTTAATTAAATTCAAAAACAAGTTTTTGTATGAAGAACTTTTTTGTTTCTCAAGCTTATATTAATAAAACCCATTATGTGTTTTAGTATATTTTGACATCTTGATTCAATTTTATTAAAATCGGACGACTATAAGTATTATTACTTATAGCTGCCAATGTAACAATCTGTTTAAAAATAAGTTTTTGAAGAAAAACATTTTTTTTTTATACAGAAATTTCAACCAAACTCGCTAGTACTCAATTTTAGCATGTTCCAGATATGCTGAAACTATTTTATCAAAATTGGGTATTTATATCTCATATCTGTTAAATGCAAAACTTAAGTGGTTTAGCGTCGATCATTCTTACTTAGTTTTTTGTTGATAGACATTAAATGAAACTTAATGCAATAGCAGCCATGTCAAGTTCACACGATTCACTCGTAGCAACTATTATTGCTATGAGTACTATGAATAGTATGAGTACTATGAGTTTTTTGAAAACCGCATTCAGTGTTCGACTGCAGAGATCCATTAGCATTGACTTAAAACCTGGCACTTGGCACTTGGAACATCTAACGTCACGCAGGCCCACAATAAATTTCCGCGGGTTAGCCTCAAGGCTGATATGCATCCAAATCACGTAACGCTCGCAGTGAACATATTGTGACTTCAGACAGGGGGCTGACTTGACATTGATTATGTGCTAGATGAGAGGGGGTAGTATTGGGGGAGAGGGTGAGGCCGTTTACTGACGCATTTCTCGAGAAGCTGTCGAGCAACAAGCTGGAATCAGTTGCGAGCGCAATTAACTTAATCGCATCAGCGTCAATTGTGGCATGTTCTCATGCTTAGGCAAATTGCTTATTCATATTTTAAAGAAAGTCAACAATTCATTTTCATGTTTCATGTTCTCACAACAAACGCAGGCCAATTACCTACGAGTATTCGTCTAGAGAAATCGTATGAGTTGTTGTTGTTGTTGATATGCCACCCCAGCCATCAATTAGTATGTTCATAAATATATATACTCGTATATTTATTTACGTACTTTTACATATAAAATTGTTTGACCTGACTGACTGATTGACAACGCTAGCACAGCCCAAATCATAAGAGATAGATAGCTGCATTTTTCACAGTATTTGCATCTTCTGCTAAAAGTGCATATTAAAAACAGATTTTTGAAAAATTCGGTCAGAAATTGTGAAAAATTCGTGGAAAACTGTTGTGTGCAACGTTTTTTGCTTATCATCCGATGAGCTTCAAACTCATTTTTAAATTTTTAAAAGAAAACAAGTAAGAACGTTGCAGTCGGGCTCACCCGACTGCGATATACTCTGTTTTCTGTACGTAAAAATTTTTTTCTCCAATCTATCGAAGAGTTCAAATGGAGTCATACTGCAAAATTTGGGCTTTCTAGCTATAAGGGTGTAGGAGATACAGGTTTAGCTCATTTGCGGGGGTGGTAGTGGGCGTGGCATATTTTTTTTTGGCAGGTCGGTCAAGGGTGTGGTCACTAGTCTTTACGTCAAATTTGGTTACTCTAGCTGTAAAACTGTGGAAGATATAGGTTTTTGCGGTTTGTGGGGGAAGGGGTGGGGGTGGGGGGGAGATCTTGACACTTTGTCTGCCTATGGTATATACCAACATGTATACCAAGTTTGGTTGCTCTAGCTTCAAAATTGTGGAAAAAACCTGCGTTCATACAGACAGACGGACAGACAGACGGACAGACGGACAGACGGACATTTCACAAACCCAATATACTCTTTTTTTCCATTTTGGAAAACAGAGTATAATTAATTGATGACTGCATACCAATTTTCTGAAAAATTCACCCTTCTGAGTGATAAGTGGGTGGTCATAAGTTTAGTTTTCGTGAGATTTGCTCCAAACTTATTTTCAAAGCCACAAAAATGTAAGCAACATTATTTTTAAATTTGGGAAAACTGTTGTATGCAGCTCAGTTTAGGCTAAGTTTTCAATTAAATGGTGGCCCGGGCAACGCCGGCAGCTAGTTTATTTAGTTAGAGAGAGATACAGCGTATCTTTTTTGGGAGTTCTGTTTTTGTTAATTTTGAATAGTAGATGAGCTCATAACTGTGACTCAGTGTGCAACATGTTCGTGCTTTACTATCAACAGGTGTTTTGCTACAGTCTAAAAGCTTCTCTTAACTACTTTTTGTTTCGGGTCTAGATAATTACATGGGCGGTTCTGGGCTATAAGCAAGCATACTCCTATATGCATAGTACTATGTAGATACTTACATATATGTATGTATATTGTGGGTGACGATGACAGTTAAGTTGACAGTCGATTAAGTTGTGCACTTGCCTGCGAAATTTCAACATTTGTTGACTAACTGAGACATACAGACAGACAGACATATGTTCATATGTTCTTATATGTAAAGTTCGCATTTAACCCAGAAAATATTTTACTATGCTTAAATATAGTATTTAGCGTGTTGAAAATTTATACTTTCAGCTAGATTTAAGCTCTGTACTATGGGAAATTATGTTTAATTATTTGTTGACTTAGTTTAAAAATAAGTCAAAAAGCTTAAGGCTTACTTAATAAATGGTTTACTTATTGCGCCCAAAACTGTTATCCATTTAATACAATACTTGATTGTTTTTTGAGGCTTAAAACTTTATTAGCAAAAACAGTAATCATTTTAAGAAAGTTATTAATATAACTTAATTTATTTTTTAAAATTTCGGTTTTATTTATAATCACGAGTTTATTAAGTGCAATTCAGCAAAGTATTTTTATTTATTAACAAATACCATGAACATAGTTTTTAATTTACCACTTAACATATCTCAAAAATTTGCAGTTATTTGTTACGTGATATTCTAACTGTCGGTCCAAAACAAATATCACATATCCACAACTATTTTTTTCCTTTTTATAATATTCACATTATGACTGCGTTCGGAGCTTGACTTTAATTAATGCACATATAATTTAAAATTAATATAAATGTTAATTTGAAATATAATATAGCTTTTACAAAATGTTTAATGAAACCATAGGTTGCTGAGATTATAAAGATAGTGTTGATGAAAAAA
Organism: Hirtodrosophila cameraria; assembly: GCA_949708635.1. NCBI lineage: Eukaryota > Metazoa > Arthropoda > Insecta > Diptera > Drosophilidae > Hirtodrosophila > Hirtodrosophila cameraria. Next base: position 11,473,562 of record OX453090.1, read on the forward strand.
ATCGATGCTTTTACAGCAGAAGTTCACAAAAGAAAAGTGACGAAGATATATACACTTTTTAATACAAAAAAACATAATTTTCGACCGATTTTTCCAATGAGAGCTTAAAGCTAAAGACGTCCAGCTTAATACAAATTTGAACAAACTATAAAAGATATAGTTGTCCGATTTGGATAAAATTTGGTCAGAATAACAATATGCTAAATCTTAGATAAGACGAGATGTCTTTCCGTAAGCAGCTATATGTTATAGAAGTTCGATCTTGCTGATTCCGACATATATTTTGCATAGGAACAGACAATCGGAATGGCTAATTATTGATAACGTCAATCGCGCATGGTAATATCAAACCGTTGAAAAACCGAGAGATCGAGCATTTAATGAGTTTTTTAAATTATTATTTTAAGCAAGGAAGTTTTAAGCCAGTAATATTTTGTAGCTTAATATATTTTAAATTAATTATAAATAGGTGGAAATTGGAGGGTGTGCTAACCTGATGACACGCAGTGTATGTATGTACTTTATGACGAATTTGTAATACACCTTTGCTAGGGTATTAAAACACAAACACTTAATACCTGTTTTTCCCTTTAAGTTAAGTAGTATCTACCTATCTTAAACTCACGCAGCTCAGTTAATTACTTTGCAATTGTTTTACATGCCAATTACAAAAGTAATTTGATAAACTCACACCCTCTTTCATTAAAGCCTTGTTTCGAAATCATCATAATAAAATAAGGTTGCAGTTTGGAGCACTGTTCCATATTCGGTAATAAAACGACAAAGTTTAAACATATGAAACAAATTCATTTTTATTGCTAACAATGCTCACATGTTGCAATAATTTGGTATATCATTTGTAAACATAAATAAAACTTACTGGCTTAGTACAAAAAAAAAAATGGGAAACAATCTATGCAAAAATATGTAATATGTATGTATGTTATGAGGTGTTTTTAAGTTCTTGTTGCCAGCAGACTCATTGCAAGTGCCACGCCCACAGACGCCACTGCAACAGTCGCACTCGATCTTCCATATCCATAGTTATTGGGATACTGTCCGGGCATGGGTTGACCACCCACTCCGCCATTATACGAATAGGGTCGTCCATGCTCGTCGGTACCGCTGACATAGTAGCCACCATTGCCACCGGCGCCACCGTAGGGTCCTCGCGAATCGACTCCCGCATAGCCATAGCTATATTGTGGATCCGTATTGCCTAGGCTACCCGGCGGATGCATGCCGGTACCAGCGGCACCACCTGCCTGGGCATTCGACCAGCTACCCGCTCCGGCACCGTTTCTAGCATCCCAAGATCCTTGAGCGCTTACTATAGAAATGGGAAAGCCAAAAATTATTATTTATTGCAGTTCAGTACTTGTGGAGGCTATTCTGAATTTTATATATACCTCTAATTTGTTCTAATCAAATAGGATATACTAAATATAGCGTAAACTAGCCAAATAACTTTAATTTCTTAGTACTTGATTGTAAACTAAACACGATAAAAAATTTATTTAGATTTTGATTATAATAATAATTGTGTATTATATTTACTATGACCAAAACAATAAGTGCATTGAGCGAAATAAGAAAAATTAAAATGAAAGGCGAGTTTTTGGTATAGTTTGTTTAACATACATAAATGTTTATGAACTTGTTCAACAATAATTGAATATTTTTGAATTTTAATTTATGACTTTGTTAAAATGCATTAAATTTGAATAAAGCCACGTAGTATATTTTTAGATATTTCCGGGCCGATTATATTGAGATTTTTTTACCCTTACAGAAGGTATTATAGTTTTTAAAGACTTCTTCGTTCTCATGAAGTACACATATATATTATTGACTAGCAACAACAACCGAGATGAACCAGCCATATTTGTCTGTCTGTTCCTCTGTCTATCTATCTGTCTGCTGATTAATTTTAAAGCTATCTTGATAAAACTTAACCATATTTCATCAGAATTATTTCTTAGAACTGCCATAGAAACAATCTGTTGAAAAATTATATTTTGGATGAAAAACTTTTCGGTTTTTAAAGTTATGTTAAGAAAACTCACTTATTCTAAGTTTTAGTATAGTATTGACATGCTGATCAAATTTGATCAAGATCGGGTAGCTATATCTTAGAAGCATTTGGTGAAATATTATGTTTTATTATGGAAAACCCTTATGCATACATATATATATCTTGGGCACGACGAACATAACTTGTTTTAATATAGATTTTTGATCAAAAACAAAAGATGATGAAATTTGTTGTCCAATTTTAATTGTCTTTTAATAAACTGTTTGATTTGTTTGAAGATTATTTTCAACAATTTTAAAAATTAAGTTTCTTAGGTTCCTTTAAACAAATATAAATAAAAAATGCACTGTCACTGTAATATTCCTTTTTGTTTTTAGAACTAATGTGGAGTCTTATGATCAAAAATGATTTTTTAACTATTTGATTTATTTGATTATTTTTGATGTTAGTGTTGAGCTGTTCTCTGAGCTCATCGCAGAACACTGTGGAACGAAACTCACCCGCGCTTAAAGCGGCAAGCAGGCAAACGATCACACAAATAGAAATCACAACAAAACTCCGACGATCAGTTAAAGACATGTTTAAGGTTTGGCCGACTAGCTGCAACTAATTCGCAGTCAGCGTCGAGTCAACGGTTTTAAACTGGTTCCCAGGCCCCATTCCCCATCTCCAGCCCCATCCCCAGCTCTGTGTTTTTTGCGGGGCTTAACTTTACAAAAATTAAAGCTACTGCCACTGCAAATGTTGTTATTGTTGCTGTTGGTGTTGTTATAGTATTATCGAGTCATCATTGTTGTTGTTGCTTTGTTATTGCTTTTAATTGTTTACCTGCTTATTGTGCCCTTACAGCGGGTATCTTACATTGGTTACGGACCTAACATTTAATTACTTACATGATTAAGATAATCAGCATTATATAATATGTTGTAGGTACTTACATTTTAAAACTGCTGTAATAAAACTATCGATAACAGTCCAACTTAACAATTTTGGCTATCGATAGTCAGCAGCAATGATATTTTTCTCTTTATTAACCAAGTTTAAATTTATTAACCAAATTTAAAGTACTGTCATTTGCATATTTGTTAGTAATACCGAGATGATATGATAAATGAATAATAGTTATAATCAGGCCTGTTCCCATTTCCGAAAATTTTTCATTCTGAATCGTTTTTGGATTTGTATTAGGTACTATTTTCGAAAAAAATAGTAATATTTCTACCTTTTAAAAACAAAAAAAACAAAACTTTCGGCATTCAGAACAGCTAATTTTTCAGATTCCCAAATATGTTGATCGAAATCCAAAATTGCAACCTAATTAGAGACTATCTAGACAGTCGACAGGAAATAAATGCATATCACGCGATATATATATTAATTTCTACATATAACTTTATATTTAGTACCTTTGCCAGGAAAATGAGCCCATTAGACATTAGATTATCCAAAAAAAGCTCTAAAATTTCCTTTTTCAAACTTTGCGTCAGTTATTTTGACTTCACGTGTCTTTTACGTCCTGGAAAATTCCAAATTTTCAGCCTGATGGGTTTTATTTTCAGAAAAATTGGTATGTAGTCATCAATAAATTTTAATTTTGATCTTTGAAATTAAGTTTGAACCTGAACGGGTGATAAACAACAAAGTTGCGCTCAACCATTTTCTGCGAATTCTTCACATGTCCCGACCGAGTTTTCCAAAATCCCTTCTTTGTGCTCAATTTCGGCTTAAGATGAAACTACTGTGAATATTTCAGGTTTCTAGCTCTTATAGTTTGGGCCCTGCGTTGATTGCCAATAGCCAATCTCCAGTAAGGACAAACTCTTATAGTATATATGTATATAGATATATATAAAATATATTTACAATTAAAGTAAAGACAATTCTCACAAAATTCAAACAAATTCTTCAGATTGTTATGAGTAGGCTTAAGAGTATTTAAAATTCAGCCTTCGGTAAAGTTTTTTGTTCGAGTTAAAATTATTATTTTTTTTGTGCAATACAGAACACGCAAATTTGTGTAAATCTGTATTCTTATTGTTGTTGTTGTTGTTATTGTTTGCACGAATTTACGTGAGAGGCGCAAATTTTTTTCCGGTATAGAACACGCTAATTTGTTGGCTCATTAATGATATGCATGACGAAGCGATGATGGGTCAGGAACAGGCACAGGGAGAGACTATGGCGCTAATTCTGGAACTAAAGTTTCCATATTGAGAAGTAACGAAAATTATTATCAAAGTTTGTATATAGCTGACAAATTTGTCAGTCAAATGAGGTATAAGAAGAATGCACACCTACGCTTTCAACGATTGTACTGTGCATTACTTTTACTTTTATATTTTGGGAAGGGGTAAGCAACTTATTAACACTTTTTGTTTATGATGTGGCTGAAAGAAACTTTGTGACTGAGACTTACAGCTGAGGCATAATGCACTCACTTTGTTGTAAAGCAGCGGCAAAAATCAAAAAACACCTCATTGAATATGACAAATATTTGCGGCTTTGCTTACTTGCAAAAATCGTCGGGGTCACGAAAATTGTTTGCTTTCTACAACTGTCTATAATATGGGTTGGTATTTGTTTTGTGAAACGTCAATGTGAGCAAGGTGGCATCAGAATTAGGGCAATAACTAATAATTAACTAATCAGAAACTAAAACTTCGCCCATATAGGATTATGCAAACATTTTCCACCTAGGACGGGTGAATGTTACAAAAAATTAGTTTGCAGTCAGTAATCAATTTTCTTATTGATATTTGAACAAGTAAGAATACTCTAGTCGAGTGTGCCCGACTACGAGACTCCCTGCTCCCAACTTGCATTTCAAGCAGTTCAGCGGCAAGACAAGCAAGCAGTACACTTAACTCGTAAACTGCTTGTCAAACTGTTGTTGCTGCCAGCTGATACGGGCGTAACACAAGCAAGCAGTGCACTTAACTCGTAAACTGCTTGTCAAACTGTTGTTGCTGCTAGCTGAGACGGGTGTAATAGATTCTTCCTAACTTTGGTGCTATTTATCCGATCGTGTTGAAATTTACACATCCGAAAGACATTGATTAAACATACATGTGTACCAAAAATTAAAGCTTTATCTTTAAAATTGTGGCTGTAGGAGTCTTTTGCGATTTGCGGGGGTGCGGGGGGGTGCATCCGAAATTTGAAATAAACTTGATCTGCGTATGGTATACAGGAACCTACTTGCCAAGTTTGGTGTCTCTAGCTCTTATAGTCTCTGAGATCGACGCGTTCATACAGACGGACAGACGGACAGACAGACGGACATGGCTAGTTCGTCTCGGCTGTTGATCCTGATCAAGAATACATATAGTTTATATAGTCGGAAATGCCTCCTTCTGCCTGTTACACACATTTGCAGTACTTTATAACTCCCTTTTTCCCATTTTTAATGGGAACAGGGAGTAAAAAGAGTTTGAGCCTGATCGCATGATAAACTTAAAATTGCATACAAAAATTTTTCACGAATTTTCCACACTTCCCGACTGAAGTTTCCAAAATGCGATCTTAGTACCCACTTTCAGCACAAAATGAAACTTTTGTGAAATATGCAGGTTTATATCTTTCATGGCTTGCCCAGTGAGGTGTCCTCCAAAAATATCTAGAGATTTTGTTTTAGTTAGTTAGTTTGAAATTCGCTCGAATAAACATAGATTTCAGCGAATTTTGAGAGCTTTCATTTTTTGAACTTCATTTCACAAACCCAATATACTCTTTTTTCTTTTATTTTTCAAAAAAATTAAAAGAGAAAAGAAAAAAATTTTGTTTGTATTGAAAAGATTGCTTTTATTTTTTACAATTTTGTTGTGGGTGTATTTTCATAAATCTCTTTAGAAAACACGAGAGCTTTGAAAGCAAACCAAAGAGAATTCTGTGGCAAATAGGAATTGAAATTTTGCTGGAATTTACTTGGAATTTGGTTAGAAATTATTTGGCTTTTAGTTGGAATTTAGTTTGATTTTAATTGGATTTTAGTTGGATTGTAGCTGGATTTTAGTTGGAATTTAGTTGAATTTATTTGGAATTTAGTTGGAATTTAGTTGGACTTTAGCTGGAATTAAGCTGGAATTTAGTTGAATTTAGTTGGAATTTAGCTGGAATTTAGTTGGATTTAGTTGGAATTTAGTTGGAATGTTGTTGGATTTAGTGGGAAGAGGTTTTCATGCCACCCCTGTTCTGTAATCTTTGGTTAAAAAAAGTTGTAAAAGTTACTTCAACTGATACGCCACCTGGCGTCTTCATTGCAAGCTATAGGTCTGGCAACGCTGTGACTGTTGCCACTTGTGTGCTTAGTGCGTCGGCGCAGTGGCTAAAAAGGCAATACTCCAAGGTAAGTCAATGCTGCTGTTGTGCGTGTGTTTGTGTGTTTGGGTTATCGCTTGTGTTGTGTGGCTTTTGCCACACTCGTGTATTTTTGTATGTTTCCTTTACTGCCGTTATTTCGTACAAACACAGTGAACAGTTTGCCATAGCATCTACTGAGAGGAAGTCAGCGTCAGAATCAGAGTTCGGCATGGTTCTGCTTTACGCAGTGTGTGCGTCGATTTGGTTTGTGTGTTTTAGTGTGTGCCAGTTGGTTTTTGCCATTCGGTTTGATGGTAACATTACTCGGTACATTCGCCGCCGCTAACTTGGCTATTGGAGACGACAACAGTCTCCTGGCAATTGGTGGTGGAAATTCAGTTGCAGCAAAAGTGCCAGCAGCTCCGGCCAAAACATAACGCACCAAACAATTTCAATTAGTATTTAGTTTGTTTATTTACAATATTATAAACAGCATTTGTTCAATTAAAACCAAGACTAAAGTTTTAACAAGCAATAATAAGTTAAAAACAAATAATTCAACAAATATTAAGTACCAAAAAACATCAAACATTCAACGTAAATAACAAACAACAAAATCGCAAAGCCAAAGCAAAAAACAGGCAGCCGAAAAAAAGTTATTGCATACATTCAGGCGCATAAGGAAAATGAGCGCAAAGGTAGGCAAAGAGCGGGGAAGAACAGTGTTGTGTATCATTATTTGCGTGTGTGTGTGTGTGTATGCGTGTGTGTGTGTGTGTATGCGTGTGTATGCTTGTGTGCCTTTGTGTTTATCGTGGCATCAACAATGCCGCAGGCCGTTTGCCGCCGACTGAGAAACCCTCGACAACAAAATGAAATTATTGCAATTGAATATTTTTAATTGGCTTGTAAATTTAATTAGAGAAATTGTCTGCTTCGCTGCTGCCACACTAGCCTCCCTCTGTGCCCTTCTTATCATTATGTTGTTGTTGTGTTTGTTGTTGTTCTTAGAACTCTTGGTATACATAAATTGCATATCTTGCAGCGCAATTTGAGATTGCAGCCATTTTGAGGCAAGACATATGTTGAACATATGTCAAATAAGAGATAGCAATAGTTAGTTAACTTCAGTTAGCTAGTTGGTCTGACAAAGAGAGAGAGAGAGAGAGAGAGAGAGAGAGAGAGAGAGAGAGAGAGAGAGAGAGAGAGAGAGAGAGAGAGAGAGAGAGAGAGAGAGAGAGAGACTGAGAGCGAGCGAGTATTTTTGATTCGAGTTTCCTCAGTGTATTTTTGACTCCGATTACATTTAAACGAGCTAGAGTCCAAAATTGAACTTGTCTGAATTGCAATTTGGCGCATGAACAGCTGCTGTTGCTGCTATGTGCTGAGAATTTCCCAATTGCATTGGAAAATACCACCACCCAAGCTCCCACCCAGCTTGAGTTTCTTATTGAATTATGTATACGTCCGTGCATAAATATGCAATGCTTTTTTTTTTTTTTTTTTTTTAGCTTTTTCTATGGAATGGTAATAATTTATATGCTTTTTAATGCAGTTGCAATGTTTGGTTTGAAGTAGTTTTTTTTTGTAATATTATGAATTACATTATTATCAGCAAGGTCGATAAACTTTGTGAAAATGGCTACACTTAGAAAAAAGATTGCCATGATAGTTCTAGAACTTTCAGGTTATAGAAATTCTAAGTATTTTTAAGCTTAGCACGTATAAGTTTTCAATTTAAAACCGATATTTGGCTGTCATAAGAAATAAAAAAAAACAATATTATTTTCAGAATTTTCTATTCAAAAGAAGTTATTTTGTACTTGGCCAGATACAGTCACCGTTTGTACTAGATTTGAGAACAGATTTTTCGAATTTTTTCTTAGTATATGAACTAGTTAATAATCTGTCAAATCTTACATTTCTATTTCGCATAGAACTAAACGATTGTTGTTTTATTAAGTGATTTAGGTTCCTATATACGAGTACCAAACCACACTTCAAGTGTTTTTCAACTTGGGGTTTTCTTTTCGTAACACTGCACATCGAGAAATAGCAATATTTTAAATAAACATTTGGAAATATTTACAAAATGCAACAAGCTATAAAATTTGCAACAAGTTTTGATTATACACGTGCATTTTACACATAAATAAACAAGTAAATAAATTTCATCTAATTTCTATAAATAAATATTGAATCTTTAGTATAGTTCGAGCTACACTGATAAAAAAAGGCGTTTCTATAAACAGCATCTTATTGTAGTTTAGTTTATGGAAATCGATTTTAGAACGATATTTTTTCTCAGTGTACTCATCATTGCTTTGGTTTTTCCGCAGCTAATAATTATTAGCTGAAGGAAAATGTTTTGTGCCTGGTTTTTCTTGTGTACGTTTCCTACCATATGATATATATATATAGATATCTTAAGCAAACTCTAGATGGCATAAAATTTCATCAAAATCCTATAGCAGCTATGGGAACAATCGTTAAAAATGAGTTGTATGAAAAACTGTTTTGTTTTTTAGGTTAACTCAACCCAAATTGTTGTTTTAAGTTCAAGCACCTAGAAATTCATTGGGTTTTAAGCTATCTGAAACAAATGTAACTGTTCTGCGGCTTCGTATGCTCTTTAAATGCTGACCAAATATAGTCCAAATCAAGAGACAATATTGTACACATGAAAAACTTTTCTGCAACTTTTCATGTTGCTTCGTCACTAGCGTGGACTGTTTTTTTTTAAGGTAATCATCTGTTTCCCTTGAACATATACAATAGTGTAGAATACACACATAATTTCTTGCAGCCAATAAACTTAAGTTATTTATTTACATTGCTCTGGGATGCAACATTTTGAATTTGACAGCCAAGTCTATCTGAGGCTGTCCAAATAATTGCAAATATTTTAATTATTAAATATTTACATTAAACAGTGAACATTTTGGTTTTTGTGCTTAAATTGTTAATCATTTTTACGGCATGTCGGCTGGCTTTTGCGCAAATTTATCACATAACATGCACATACATATATAGTTTGTATGTATTTTGTCTGGTTTCTGCTGCCGCCTCCAGCTAAGACCCATACGTCATATTCAATAGACAGCCGATGTGGCATGCCACGAGAAGAGAGCTAAAAGAAAACACAAAAAACAAACAAATATAAACTGCGCAACAGTTTTTCTTTGTGCTGAGTATGCTGATGGCTTATGGTGTTAAATACGCATTGCCAGCATATTGAAAGTCAATACAAAACAAAAATACAGTAAACATTGCCTAAGCTATGCGGAGTGGGGCAAATAAGTCAATTATTGACAGTCTACTTTTAAAAATTAATGCCAATTAAAAGTCTAACTATTTCTGAATCAAATATTTTCGATAGTACTAAATAACATTATTATTATTATTCAAAATATTATTTAAATAAATAGCAACTATAGGTTTGTGCATATCTATTGTTTTCACACCAATTTATAAAAGAGATATATATAATGTATCCTTAATTTACATATTTATTTGCTTGCATTCTCCCACACCTATTTATTAATATCTGGGCGTATATTCGCATTGTTTTTTCAAGACCACTTATATACAATGATCCAAGCAAGATTTGAATTGAGTCTAGTTTATTATACCCTGGCAGAGGTTATACCAATTTTGTCACAAAATGTGTAGCGGATATAAAGAATATATGTTCTTGATCAAAAAGTTTCATTAAAATCGAACCAATATATTTCATAGCTGTCATAGGTTAACTTTTTTGTGTTTTTTAAGATAGCTCAACTTAAGTGGCTTCATCTAAGTTTGGTTTATACATGTTGACAATATATCATCAATATTGAATGACTATATCTTTTTTTTTACTTAATCTTTACAAAACAAACTCAATTATTCTAAGTTTTAGTATGTTTTTGACATGCTCATCAAATTTAACTATATCTTATAGCTGCCAAGAAAAAATCGGTTGAATAATGAATTATTGCATGGAAAACTTTTTTTTTTATACAGATATCTCAAACGTACTTAATTTTATTATGTTTCACACATGCTGACAAAGTTTTATCAAAATCGGATGACTATATCTTATAGCTGTCATAGGAACAATGGGTCGAAAGTTAACTTTTCATATGAAAAACTTTTCGGCAAGGGTATTTATATTCCGCACGATGAAGATAACGTTTCTTCACTTTCTGCTTTTTTTGTTTTTAGTATGACTAGTTATTCGGAAAATTTGATTATACAGAATATGTAGAATGCTTTCTCTTATATACATATATAAGTAATGTGGACAATGGAAAAGTAGTTCAGTACACTTTTAACTGCCTAAATAGCAGCATATGGGCATTTCCATTGTTACAAACATGACTGTCGTATGCATTAAACGTGAAAAAATCATTAAATTAATAAATAAAATGAAATATTTAATGAAAAAAGCTGCCAGTTAGAGTTGGCCCTAAATTCACAGCAAATAAAAGTGGTTTTTGACATCAATTATGCGAAACGCAATCAATTTCTTTTGGATTGAATTTTAAAATAATTTGCACTTATTGGGCTTAATTGTCACGGAAAGCGCTCTCAACAGAATTTATAGACAGTTTGATTAGATAGACAGTTTGATTTCAGGGCTGTCAACATGTAAACCTATTTTTACTAAAAATGGGAAAAAGGGAGTTATAAAGTACTGCAAATGTGTGTAACAGACAGAAGGAGGCATTTCCGACTATATAAACTATATATATTCTTGATCAGCATCAACAGCCGAGACGAAGTAGCCATGTCCGTCTGTCTGTCCGTTTGGCCGTCTGTATGAACGCGTCGATCTCAGAGACTATAAGAGCTAGATACACCAAACTTGGCATGCAGATTCCTGTATTTCATAAGCAGATCAAGTTTATTTCAAATTTCGGATGCACCCCCCCGCACCCCCGCAAATCGCAAAAGACTCCCACAGACACAATTTCAAAGATAAAGCTTTAATTTCTAGTACACATGTATTTTTAATCAATGTCTTTCGGATGTGTAAATTTCAACACGATCGGATAAATAGCACCGAAGTTATGGAAGAATCTATTACGCCTGTCTCAGCTGGCAGCAACAACAGTTTGACAAGCAGTTTACGACTTAAGTGCACTGCTTGCTTGTGTTGCCGCTGAACTGCTTGAAATGCAAGTTGGGAGCAGGGAGTCTCGTAGTCGGTCACACTCGACTAGAGTATTCTTACTTGTTTATACTATTTTTTTAATTTTTTTGAAAAAAAAACTCACACCCCTTCTTCCACAAACCGCAAAAACCTATATCTTCCACAGTTTTATAGCTAGAGTAACCAAATTTAGCACAAGGGCTACTTATTACAGCCTCGATTGATCTGACTAAAAAAATTTGGCCACGCCCACCTCCGCCCCCACAAAAAAGCAAAGTCTGTATCTCCCCCACCCCTTTAGCCAGAATCACTAAATTTTGCAGGTTGAATTTTGTTGCAGTATTTAATAGATTGGATAAAAATATTTTAGCCACGCCCACCCCCGCCCTTGCAATCAAGCAGTGTTTGTTTCTCCCAAACCTGTAGAAAAGGCCTAACCAAATTTAAATTGATGACAAAACTTGAAAGATTTGAGCAAAAATACAATTGCCACGCCCACGTCTGACTCCGCAAAGGGGCGAAAAAAAGAGTTTATCGCAGTCGGGTGCATCCGACTGCAACTTTCTTACTTGTGTTTATCTCGAAAAGTAGTATATATTTATAAGAAATGAGCACAAGAACGTATCTAGATCTCGAAAAAAAAAAACAGAAGTAAAATATTGAAGTTTTTTTTAATAATGATATCAAAAATTATGTATAATGCTTTTGAGAGTAAAAATATAGATATTTTTGAATATATAGCTTTAAAAAAAATCATAAATCAGCCATTTTCTTTTTGGTTTTGGTAGACTTTTCTATGGAAATGCCCATATATATTTTTTTAAACTTTTTGAAGATGGAAACTGCCGAATGTAGTTCTGTTCCTAAGGTATGTATTGTGTTTAATATTTTTCTTTTGCTCAAGCAAATCAATTTTATAATTGGATTGAACTTTTAGACGTGTGTTTGGATTCGAAAATGCAATTTCGGTTTTCCATTAAGTACAAAAATAATCTTATTGCAAGTTGCCAGTTTATTTTAAACTATTTCGATAGTCCCGTATTCTGACGTGATTGCTAGTGATAGTTTAACCAACTGCTTTAAAATGTTGTGTTTAATATAAGAAAACTTTATAAATTTAGAAAAATATAAGATTTCCTTTTCGAGGCTATACTGTATCCGACAATATGCTGACATCATACATAATTTGTTGTCCTGCTCGTTACGAAATGTGTTCATAAATAAAAAAAATAGTTAATATTAACATACTTTTATTTGAAATGTGACTTACTTGCTACAAATGATTATTTACATATAAAGTATAATTATATATTATATGTAAATTTGTCGGAGATTTCGAATATTTATGGAAACAATTGTCGCATGACAGCACATTATAATAAAAGCTTGGATGCCATTTAATTGTATGGTAATAAAAATTAATAATTTTGAGCGCTTTCGACATGCAAATTCTTTTGCATTAACCGCGTACGTAAATACTAACTGGTATGAATCGGCATTGCCCGGTTAACTTTTTGACATTAACTACCAATTATCATTTGGAGGGAAACTTTTCCTAAGACGTTGTGTCACAAGTGTAATGATTTTTTAGTTAGCGCTTTCAAACTTAGCTTGAAGCCAATCGAAATATATTAAAACAGATCCATGACATTATTTTTCACACATTTTTGAAGCATTTTCCGCCCGACGATGCTAGTTTTCGTCAATCAGTTGCCCATATGATTTATAATTATTTGTGTTGAACTTAAAAAATGAGTTTGCAACTCATCACACTGAAATTACACTTTTGCCCTGGTAACAAAATTTTCCAGCCAAGAGATTCAATTTTCCAGAAGCAGTAAAAAATGTGTACAATGATTTTTCCATAGATATTTTTAAAATTGTTTTGGTGCCCGGTCTTACAGTTTAGCAAATGTGTATAAACCTGTTCGGACCAAAATTACACTTTTGTACATAAAACCTTCGGGCCGACAATTTCCACCAGTTGGTTTAATTATCGCAATTGGTGAAATAATGCATGACCTTTTGTGTAGATCTTTGAAATGGAGTTTGAGTCCGAACGGTTAATAGACAAAAAAGTTGCATACAAAAGTTATCTGGCTAAAGAAATTTGCTTTTCAGTTCCAACAGTTTGGCTTATTTACAGCAGTCAGTCAATGAGGTTGTTTCTTTTTACATATGGTATGTAAATATGTGTACAGATGTACTTATACTCACATTAACACGCACACATACATACACACACACACACTCACTTTCACACAATTGAGTCAATCAATTTGTTTATAGTGCAAAACCATTTGAATGCGAGCAGCAATCCCCATTACCCAGTCCATAGCTTTAATTTCGGCGAAGTAGTACCTATCTTCGGGTCTCTCATTATAATGGGAATGGGTATCGGCATCGGCATCGAAATCAGCATCGGTATCGGGCATTAACATCAGACATCAGACATCGGACATCGGACATAGGCATCGGGCTTCTTTTGGTATCGCTGTTCGGCATCGTTCAGTGCAAATTCAACGGTCATGGGATGAACATCGGATATCGTGTGTACTCGCATTATCTTTTTGCTTACCCTCAAGATCTCCAATATATAGTCGCCTTAATCAAGCCAAAACGCGCCAATATTTGCACAGTAAACTAACAGAAAAACTGTGGAAAATTCATATAAACAATACGTAGAGTGTAAACGTTCTTATAAATACAAACATATACATATAGTATAAACAGTTTATTTTGTTGTTGCTTATCGCCTAATTGCCGAGAATGTGGCTCACCGATTGCTCCACGGTAGGTGTGGGTGGTTGGGTGGTTTTTCTATAAGTGTGAGTTGTGTGTGTTGTTCTATGTTGTTTGCTGTTGTGCGGTTTGATGTCCACCCGGCTAAATTGTTGGCTTATCATCGCATTTGAGCAGAGTTCGCATTCACATTAAATTAAAAGCCATATCTATACATACATATGTAGATGGTTAGTATATATATATAAAACATAAATGTAGTCCAACCATATGATAATGAAGTCATGAATTATATATATATATGCATTGTGGCTGCTAAATGGCGCCCATTCATGCCAAATAATGAACAATTAACACGAGTTGTCTGTTAAGCATTATTATTGTTGTTCAAGTATTTCTATAACTAGTCCATAAATTAATTTTTGTGTTTTTCATATGCTGCTGTTCGTGAAAATGTAGTCTTTGGCATGTCAAAGCTGTGAAAATTATACTTTAAGCTGTTTTGTTGATAAAACTTGACAATAAAGTGATATGTATATGAGCTTTGCATTCTTAGTAGCATTATATTTTGGTATTTATGGTTAGAAGATTAACATGGAAAGATATAAAACGAGAAAGAAAATTGAACCTGTAACTTATGACAATACCTATATATATTAAATTGAAGCGATTCAAGTTTAGATTCTAAACTTTCAATAAGAAATCATGTTAAGTTTCAAAAGAATGAAAATAATGAAAAAGTTTTCTGAATGTTTGCAATGTTCAAAACAAGATACAGTCATGTTATTTACATACAACAATTGTGCATATGAAAAAGAAACTGATCTTTTCAATTGTAAATCTTAGCTAGAGATCAGAGCAGTCTGCATTGTCATGCGAAACACTTCAATTCGGCCAACAATGGGGTAAATTTGCATATGCATGTAAATATACAAATATATACATATGTATGTGACCGGTACAAATGCTAAATCTAAATAAAGCTATACCCTATATCTATATCTTTATCTATAGACTAGGGCATATCAGGGCGGCAGGGCACGAAGTAAATTCCGAGAAAACGCAGATGCTAAAAAAAAAAGCTAAACGAAAAGCCACGGAGGTCTCCGTCTACGTCTCCAAGAGAGCACGCAGGGCCAATAAAGCTTACCCGACAAACAAAAGATACAAAAACGATTCAATATTTTACTTGTTCGCAGATTTAGACATACGCGTGTGGTATATATGTACAAGTATGTTTGAGTATTTTCAAGTATTGTATAGAGGAACGAATAAATAAACAAGCACATTTTACAACACGAGTCACTTGCATAGGTGCATGTATTTTAACATTTAAGTGTATGGTATGAAATTTTTGAAATTCGATTTTGAGCAACATTAATTCTATTCATATTCTTAAAATATATTGTAAAATAAAGCTTTTTATATCTATATGTATAATACAGTTTGTGCTTACTGGATTGGTAATTGGCAATCAACGCAGGGCTCCAACCATAAGAGCTAGAAGACTGAAATTTGCACAGTTGTATTATCTTATGCACTAAGAAGGGAAATGTAGAAAATTTGCGGGAAAATGTTGAATGCGATTTTTTTTATTAGCAAACTCAATTTCAAAGATCTTTTAGAAAATTCCTTAATGATTTCATATAAATTTTCGGAAAAATTCCCCCTGTAGTGGAATGTGGGTGCTTAAGGTTGTATGCTCAAAATTTTGGTTTTTGAGCGATTTGCTTAAAATTCATTATCAGAAATATGTATGAAAAATTATTGATAATTTTGGATAATTTAGCCCCCTCCCTTGGGTGGAAAGTGGATGGATCCATTTGGAAAATCCGCCTAAAAAGTCGTAAAGTGGTCGGAAAACAGTTGTATGAATCTATTCTGTTTTTCAGTGGATCAGGCTCAAATTCGTTTTTCATGGTTCTACACAGCCAATAATTAGCAAAATGATTTTGAAATACTTACCCTCACACCAGGGAATGCTAGCAATAAATAAATATTTTTCTAATAATATTTATAATGTCTTCAAATGTTCTGTTGTTACTACTCAAATGTAATGAAGTATATTTTTATATAAAAAGTAATTACAAATAGTTGCTAGTATGAAAAAAGGTGTTAGAAAACTAAGCTGCTGATGATGATGGCAAAAGTGAAAAAGATCGAATCTCTCTAAAGTCAGTTGTGAATGTAGATGAGTGCTCGCTTGCGAATACCAACATATTGTGGATTATAGAAAGTGAAATAATTTGTATCGATTGTATCTTTATCTTATAGATGACACGCTATAAGCAAACCGAGTTCACAGAAGATGATTCAAGTTCTATTGGCGGCATTCAGCTGAACGAGGCGACGGGAAACACAGGCATGCAGATTCGCTATCATACGGCGCGGGTGAGTACGATTATAATATTATACTTGGAGACACAATTTGAGCATCCAGCAAACATGTGTATACATTTAATCGAATTCAATGTGAAGGGTAGTCGCTATATGACAATGACCTCAAAACGCAACGTGAGAGTTTTTGATTAGCTTGAAGGTCACCAGTTGATACTGACACCCAGTTTGCGTGTTTGCTAATTCTGTCAAATCTTATTTAGGGTGTGAGAACTAGATATTACACGTGTTTGCATATTCTTGATACTTCGTCAGTAGCGTGAACTGCTGTCCCAACTCATTTGAACTATCTATCTATCTTGAGAGTTAATATATAGTTATTTATCCAATAAACTTTTGACTTACATTCTTCAGGCTACTTGGAACTGGCGCTCAAGGAACAAGACCGAAAAATGGCTGCTGATTACAACATTTGTGATGACCGTAGCCATTTTGGCGCTACTTATGATAATGTTTTGTAGGGGACCCAATGATAATACCAAGCATGTGGTACACGTACAGCCCCACAAGAAGGGTGAGTTTCAATAAGCCTATTAAATCGAACAATGTTTATTTAAATCTTATTTCAGACTGTCTGTCACCCAATGAGTTACCCTGCCTCAACGAACACTGCATTTTTGCATCAAGCGAGATCCTGAAGTCCATCGATGTGAGTATCGATCCTTGCGATGATTTCTATGGCTATGCTTGGTAAGAAGATAAAAACAAATTCGTTGTGTTTTCCGATAGTAAAATGGTTTTTCTTGCAGTAATCAATGGATTAAGAATAATCCAATACCGGAAGGTAAATCCACTTGGGGCACATTTGGAAAACTGGAGCAAATGAATCAGCTGATAATACGCAATGTATTGGAGAAACCGGCGAAAACCTTTAAATCAGAAGCGGAACGTAAAGCCAAAGTTTACTACGAATCCTGTTTGGATGTGGACGAACATATGGAGAAACTGGGGGCAAAGCCAATGAATGATTTACTCATTGAGATTGGCGGTTGGAATGTGACGAAGAGCGGTTATAATGTTACCAAATGGAATTTGGGCAATTCACTTAAGATACTACATAACAAGTGAGTAAATCAAAAATAGAAGACTTACAATCTACAGACAATAAGTAAAACGGTTCAATTTGACTGACTGACTGACTGATTGGCAACACTCGCACAGACCAAACCATAAAAGATAGAAACCTAATTTTTTACAGTAGTTTTATCTTATGCTAAGAGTGCGTACTAAGATCGCATTTTGGAAAAACTCTTCGGGAAATGTGGAAAGTACGCGGAAAAATGTTGTATGCAACTATTTTGTTTATCATACGATCAGACTCAAACTCATTTTCAAAGATTTAAATGAAAATTCATTAATAATGGCATATAAATTTTCCAGAAAATTTATCTTCCTGGGGAAATGGGTGGCCAAGGTTATATTTTTCGGTTATAGTTTTTGTGCAAATTCATTTTAAAAGGTCTACAAAAAAATTCAACAATAACTGCATAACAATTTTCCGATAAATTCAACCCCCTGCACAGTGCTTCGAATGTATGGGGAGGTGGAAAACAATAAATATCTTTGACATTTAGGATACTATTCTGACAATCTTGGCACCAAAACACATGTACATTATTTTATGAATTCAACTTGCAATTTCAGATACAATTTCAACTGCTTGTTTGGCTGGGCCATTGGTGAGGATGACAAGAACTCCACACGCCATGTTATACAGATTGATCAAGGTGGTCTAACCTTGCCCACCGCTGATTACTACAACAATAAAACAGACATACATCGCAAAGTGCTCAGCGAGTATATTGAGTTCATGACCAAGATATCGGTGCTTCTGGGCGCCAATGAGACCGATGCAAGAACTCAAATGATAGCAATCATTAACTTTGAAAAGAAGCTGGCTAACATAACTATACCAATGGAGGATCGACGCAACGAGGAGGCCATGTATCATCCGATGAAACTTAAAGATCTGACCAAACTGGCACCTTTCCTCAACTGGACCGATCACTTTGACAATGCCATGCAAATGGTTAACAAACGCGTCACCGAAGAAGAGGTTGTCGTCGTCTATGCTCCCGATTTTCTCAAGAATCTCTCCAACATTATTATGGCCATGCAGCAAACAGATGAAGGCAAAATGTAAGTCTTTAGTTTTAGTGGAATTCTTTTGACATTGATTTAGTAATTAGCTAACAATTGTCTCAAATAATCGAATGTGAGATTGAATTTGTAATTTTAGATTACAGTTCAATTGGTTTTTGTTGGAAAAATTTAGTTTTTGTATGAAAAACTTTTCTGTTTTTAAAGATATCTCAAACAAAATTCAAGTTTTCCAAATTTCATCAAAATCGAACTGCTGTATACTATGGCTGTCATAGGAACGATTGGTCAAAAATTAAGTTTCTGTATGACAGCTATAAATATATTGATCTGATGTTGATCAAACTTTGTGAACATGTTTAAAACACGATGAGATATGAAATTGGTTATTATATATTTTCTGTTTTAAATACAGATATATTTTAATAAACAAGAAAGTTTTTCATACAACCCATTTTCAACCGATTATTCCTATGCTAGCTATAGGATACAGTGGTCCGATTTTGATAAAATTTTGTCAAAATGATATAATGCTTAAGCTCACAATTGGTAAGTTGGGTCGAGTTATCTTGAAAAACAAACTTTTCGACCATTTTTGACTTTCATTGTATTTTAAAATCGGTGCTGCAGCTATAGTCAATTTGAATTTGAATTCACTTCGAAAAAAATCTTGTTGGAAAAAGAAAAAACTTTGAAAACTAGGGGCCTGTGCTACATCAGAAAAAGTTACTTTAAGCCCAGGAACATTTTGACTGTTGTAATGTGTTATGTTTCACTTGTACCTTACATATTTTTAATCTTGAATTCTCCCTTTATCCAATTTGATAGCACCCTGAACAACTATCTGACTTGGCAGGCTGTACGCACATTGACCAGCTGCCTGTCAAAACCCTTCCGCGATGCTTACAAAGGTGTAAGAAAGGCACTGATGGGTTCCGATGGGGGCGAGGAGATCTGGCGGTATTGCGTCTCCGATACAAATAATGTGATTGGATTTGCAGTGGGCGCGATATTCGTGCGACAGGCATTCCATGGTGTATCCAAGCCAGCGGCAGAGCAAATGATTGGCGAGATACGTGAGGCATTTAAAACGAATTTACAGAACCTCAGTTGGGTGGACAAGCAGACACGTGAGCGTGCGATTGAGAAAGCCAATGAGATATCGGACATGATTGGCTTTCCCGACTACATACTCAATGCCGAGGAGCTGGATAAGAAGTACGCTGAGCTAAACATCACAGCTGATTCGTACTTTGACAACAACATCCAGGTGGCCATCTACAATCTGAAGAGCAATCTAAAACGTCTCGATCAGCCGGTGAACAAAACCTATTGGGGCATGACGCCCCAAACTGTGAATGCCTACTATACGCCCACCAAGAATCAAATTGTCTTTCCTGCCGGCATTCTACAGACACCCTTCTTTGACATTAACAATCCCAAGAGCCTTAACTTTGGTGCCATGGGCGTTGTCATGGGCCATGAGCTAACCCATGCCTTCGATGATCAGGGTCGGGAATATGACAAATATGGTAATATCAATCGCTGGTGGGACCCAAAAAGCATTGAGCGCTTCAATGAGAAGGCCGAATGCATTGCCCGCCAGTACAGTGGCTACAAATTGAATGGACGCAATCTGAATGGCAAACAGACCTTGGGTGAGTCTATCAATATTTTCGAACACATATCTTAGCTATTGACGCTGAACCGATCCATAGTTTCTACTGAAAGCACTGTTGCCATTCCAAGAAAAAGATTTATAACAAAAAATTTACCTAACGTTAACCGATGCTAAGAACTTATTTATATAAAAAGTTAATTCTCAACTTTGAAAGCCATCAAGTATAATAGAACTTACAATAAGAAAGAAAAGTTATCTTCGGCGTTCCGGACATACTATAAATACACTTGCAGAAAAGTTGTTTATTATAAAACAGAATTTTCGAACGATTGTTCCTATGACAGCTATAACAAATAGTCGCCCGATTTTGATAAAAATTTAGTCAGCATGACGAGAACGTGCCAAAACATAGAATATCTAAATTTGGATAAGATAGCTTGAAAAAAAAAAAATTGTATAAAAACTAATTTTGTAACCTGGTCCGACTTTGATGAAATTTTGTTAAAATGTTTAGGTTATGATAAAGCTCAGAATTGGAACGTTTGATCGAGTTATCCTGAAAAACAAAATAAAGATTTAAAAACCATGAACAGCAGAGTGGCATACAAACGATACCAATAATAGTTTTCCAACATTTAAATTGACATATTATAATCTCCAATCTTGTCCAATATCACTCTTTCTCTATAGGCGAGAATATTGCGGACAATGGCGGTCTGAAGGCGGCTTATCATGCCTATCTGCGCACCAAATCGGAGAAGGATGCGGATGTTCTAAAGCTGCCTGGCTTGAATTTAACGCATCCACAGCTCTTCTTCGTTTCGTTTGCACAGGTGAGTGGTTAAAGTAAATCAAGAGTTGTAATCAAATAACAAATGTATTTAACAAACTTAGGTCTGGTGTTCGAGCACCACAGATGAAACAAATCTGCTGCAAATGGAGAAGGATCCGCATTCGCCATCGCAGTTCCGTGTTATTGGTACACTTTCGAATATCAAAGAATTTGCGGAGGTTTTCCAGTGCAAGCCAAACAAACCCATGAATCCGACCAAGAAATGCGAAGTTTGGTAAAAAAAAAACAGCAGCAACTTTACAAACAGATCTCAGAACGTGTCGTCGAACAGCATTCGAAATACCAAAAATTATGAATTCCAAAGATTTATAAACCGCCGCACAAAACACCAAAACCAAAAAAAAAAAAACAGAACAACAACAACTAAGTATTAATACTTACTCATTAAAAAAAGAGAGTATAAAAATGCTATAGATAGTGCTTTTTCAACTGATTGTCTGTGTAGTTTATAGAGTTTCTCATTTGTTTCTATTTTTTTGCTGTTTTTTATTTGTATATATGCACTTGCAGATTGAAGGAAGACACATCCCAATACTAAAAATTAACGAGTCTGTCTGTTTGCCTGTTAATTAACTATAATAATTATTTAAATAATGGTTTTCGAAAGATTTGCTCAAGTATTTTTGCTGATAAGTGTCAATTTTATAGTATTTGTATTTGTTAGGAGTTTAATGTTTTAGTAATATAAACGGTAATTATATTTTTGCAATGTATTTCATTAATTTGATCTCACGATAAGCACATAGTCAATATAGTATATCAGATAAATAGATTTCTTAACTGGTGTTTAGACGATGCAATTTTTGCACGCTTTTTTATGCATTTTCATCTTGCTTCGTGTAAACAAGAGTCTTATCTTGCAACCATGCAAGATTTGTGAAAAGTGCTGTACAATTTGACGAATTGGTGTTGTAAAACATGCAAATTGACCGTCACAATTTGAAATGTGTTACGCAAAAGCTTTTTCTTTCTTTTGAGAAACTTTTTTATATTTTCGATCAAGTTCTCACAAAATATGTTTATTTCAAACTAGAATTGCAACGTCCAAATACCGCTTTAACAATTTTGATCGTTTTTCGAATTTTAACAATATTATAGATCTATAAATGAGCTGCCATAGAAACAAATGATTGATTGCCAAAGTATACAAAAATCACTTGAAGTTTGTTTTGTAAGGTATACACATTTAACTTATACAAATGTTATTTTAAGAATCATTTCAGAAATCATTTTTCTTTTGTTAATATCAAGTTACTTATCAGTCTAGACCATATGCGAATGCTTTGTCATATCCCAACGAATTCTGCAAGCTTATCTTACGTTTCGGCATGTCGAAATCAATTTACTTTATATTAACATAAGCTTACATTCTTAAGTCTTTACATAGAGAGACCGATGATACATGTAAATTTCATTTCCATTATTATTTACTACTGAGAACGTCAATGAAAATGAAAGAGCATCTGACGATAAACCTATTGCATACTTTTGAGAACTGGCATTTTACGACTTTAAGCCGAGCCTAGATCGCAACAACAACAACAACAACAGCAACATCAGAAAAGAAATACTTAAAAACATATTATTCGGCAAACAGGAATTCCAAATACTACTATCGCATTCAAATAAAAATAATATGATATATAATTTCGATTGTATTCAAAAATATACAATTTAGCCCTGTTCTGAATTCCACGTTCGCATCATTTCCACGGAAAAGCCTTCAGTGAAATTGATACGAAAGTGGAATTCGGCACAGGTCGGTATATGTATATGTATGTAGTAGATATAAACAATTTATAACTGTAAAAGCATGTGTCACACATACTATATAGATAACTGTGTAACTAGATATTTGTATAACTATTTATGTATATTATATGTACTATGTAAAAAAAAGGGAAAACTCAACTAGAGTCAGCGAAAGATATAGGCTTACATAATTATGTGTGTAATGAAGAATATGAAACGAAAAACGAGTACAGTAATCGAATATGACAACACTTCATATACAGACCTGTTTTCAATTTCACTTTCGCATCAAATCGATAGCAATTGTGTAGCATACTTATCAGAGAGGTATACAATTTATAGCCTAAGTTTCCCTAAAGTATGCCTTACACATTTTTGTGAGTTTGTTTCGAAAGTGGAATTCAGAACAGGCCTGATACTACAGCTTACAACACTTGTAAGTCCAAGCAACTAATATTTAGTTCTTATCTCCATTTTTAATCTGAACAAATTTAACTGTGTCTGTTTTTGAGAAATTGACAAATGTGCTTGGTAAACAAACCTTGTTTTTGTTTTGGATTAAATATCAGAACTTAAAACGAAAATATTTTTGTTTTGACAAAGCAAACTTTATTAAATTAAAAAAGTAAAAAAATCTCAAAAACTTTTCTATTTAATATTTTTTTTGTGTCTCAGATTCAAATCACAAGTTTGCTTAAGAAACAAATGTCAGTTGATTGTGTTTTAAATATTCAGGCCTATTCTGCATTCCACTTTCACATGAGTAATCTTCAAAAGACAAAGCATACTTTTGGTGCTGTCTAAAAATGATACGGGTGCATAAGAATACTTAGGATTGTTATTGTATCCTGCTAAAAATTGGTAAGAAAGAAGAATCCAAAACAGCGCTGATTGTAAACTTGTGCTAACAACGTTTATTCGATAAATAAGTAACATATATATTATAATATTTATAACCCAAATGTGTTAAAAGTCTTTTAAAACTGCATTTGTATATGGATGTCATTATACATATATGGGTGTGCCAGAGACATAGAGAGAGAGAGAGCGTGCTTGCATAAATATGAGAGAGACAGAGAAAAAGCGAGATATAGCATAATACTATACTAATGTATTTGCTGCAGTTTCATCATCCATCTGCCTTTTCGTTGCCAAACTCCCAAAGTGCGAGCTAAATATCTTAAAAAATCAATTTGTATTTTTTATATATGAAAAAAACAAAAAAAAAAACTCGAAATTAGTTATGTTAGTAATACTTGTATACTGAAATAACTTTTTGGACCTACTCTATATATATTGATTTGGTGTATGGTATATTTAGTTTTTTACTCCCTGTTCCCATTAAAAATGGGAAAAATGGAGTTATAAAGTACTTCAAATTTATGTAACAGGCAGAAGGAGGCATTTCCGAATATATAAACTATATATATTCTTGTTCAGCATCAACAGCCGAGTTGATATAACTGTCTGTCCGTTTGTCCGTCCGTCTATCTGTAAGAACACTGTGATCTCGGAGACAAGAAGAGCTAGAGACACCAGACTTGGCATGCAGGCTCCTGTATACCATACGCAGATCAAGTTTATTTAAAATGTCTGATGCACCCCCGCAAATCGAAAACAACCCCTACAGCCGCAATTTTGAAGACATGTCTTTGATTTTGGGTACACATATATGTTTCATCAATGTTGATCAGTTGCGTAAATTTCATTACCAGCGGTTAAATAACACCAAAGTTAAGGAAGAATCTATTACCCCCGTTTAGCAGGCAGAAACAACAGTTTGACATGCGCTGCTTGCTTACGTTGCCGCTGAACTGCTTGAAGTACAAGTTGGGAACAGGGAGTCTCGTAGTCGGGCACACTCGACTAGAGCATTCTTACTTGTTTTTTTTTGCTTTGTTTAAATCTTAAGAATTTTAATACACATATTGTTGTCAAATGAAAATACAATTACAATATATTTTCTATTTACTTTATTTGTATTAAAGTTTTTATTTCCTACTGTTTATAATTTTTTGATAATAGTTAATCACACATGACTATAGAACCGAACAAGACCAATCAAATGTATGAACATTATAGTTAAAACATTCACTTAAATCAATTTTAAACAGAAAATACCAAAACATTGGCACATATCAAATGGAATATGTATAATGCTTTGCTATGATATGTGTTAAGTAATACCATATACATATATATTATATAACGAAACTTATATATACTATAAATAAATACTGTGAACAACACCAATATAAGTATGGTATTTATTAATTACCTAACAACAAGTCTCCCATTGATCAATGAAACTTATACGAATATTTTCTTTATATGTGTATAAATTATAAGTATCACTTATCAATGATATGTCTTTCATAGTTCAAATATACTTCAACGTACTTTGTGGTCTAATATCAACTACACTGTTCAACATAATTGACAATAGTATGAGGTTAACTGAAATGTCAATATGTATTTTTTACACTTGGCTTGAAATAACTTTTAATGTGCCAGTTAGTCAAAAAGTTCATTCTAAAAAATTTATTTTAATTAAAATAATTCTTGTTTGAGAAAAGAACTTTTTGGCAGACTGGCGATCAAATTGAAGAAATTTTAAGACTCAGAATATTACAAGTATATCAGATTGACAGTCTTATAACATCACTATAACTGAATATGTACTTACCATATACATATCATGTGAAAGGCTGCCATATATCCTTTCATAATTCGCAAAACTCAATTGTATATGTTTACCATATTGAATGTTATTTGAATACAAGTGTAAAAGTTAGCTTGACTTTAACTTCTGAAGTTAAGGGTCCGTCGAAGACTTTAACTTAAGTAAAAACTACCACGTTCATAGAGTCATTTCAGAGAGTTCGAAAATTGCAAAACAGTGTATAATTTGATATGTGTTTAGAAAATATATTATAAATTGTTACTATTATACAATAAAAAGAACAACACCAACAACTATGTATTGAATTTATTTAGGACTAAACAAGTCAAATTTCCATTGAACTAATATTATCTATATGTAAAACGCATACTTTGTTATGTAGTATAACTAATACAATCTGGCTATATGTATACATATATATATATATATATATATATATATATATATGTACTTATTATACCCATTAGAATATACCCAATTGTATCAAATTCTACATATTTCAAGAATTAAACGATAAAAAGCACAAGAAGCAACTTCTGTAATAATATTATAGTATAAATAATTTCTCAATATCTGCCTAGAATCGGGGTTAATTTAATTATTAAATCCCCCAAAACTGATATAAAATACTAACTTTGAAAATGGCACAAATAAATTATTTATTTTTTTTTTTTTTTTGGGTTTTTAACTAATTAATATGCAGAAAACGAAAACGAATGCATTTAAATATTGTTTTATTGTGTTTTCTTTAACAAGCTTTAATAGCTACAACAATTTTAGAGTCCAAAATTATATATACATACAAGTATTTAAAATATATATACACGAATCGAAACTAAAAGTGTACTATAAACTATATATAACATACATACTTGAGCATATGTATGTCAACATACAAATTATTTTTAATGTCAATAAATAAATTATTGTCTACATATGAAAAACAAAAATAAATTAAATAATTGAGTGTATAACTATTTTCTTTTGTTCTCTTTTAACAACTGCAGCAAAGTGTCCACTGTTCCAAAAATTGCTTGATTTTCATATTGCTGCTCAGCGAACCAAAAACCGGAAAACTAAAACTCACTTTTAGCATCCTTTCCGTTTGCCAGACCAACAAAAGTTAATTAGTTTTAATGCAAACTTTGGGGGCTGTGAGTTGCCTCCATTGACTCTTTAACACATTGGCCATATTCATTTAAACATTGCTTTTGATACATGCGATTTTCAAAATAGTTTTTAATACAGTCAAGCTCGTATTCACTCGACAAAACTGGCATCACTGTGAGCGGCAGTCCACGCTAGTGACGAAGCATCACGAATCGAGCTATTTACCGATCAAAAGGTATTCCTTTGGCTAAGAAAAGTGTGTAGTAAGACTTTGGTCTCATCTGTTCCAAAAGAAATGCGGGTTCAGCTAGGTAATTAGGGTATTCAAATAAATTGAACTTTTGGTATTTGATATTTATTCACATGAAATATGGTATGCTAGACTTGTATTTTTCAGATCAGTGCATTGAAGTGAAGTAGTTCTAGTGGTGTAAGAAATATATCGATATTATCGATACTTTATTGAAAAATATCGTTTTGTTTCGATATGATATTGCTTTTGATACATAGCCTTTGTATATTGAAAAGTTTTAAATTGCTTAAATGTTTGGCTTACGAATGATGATTGATTCAAAACCTTAAAAAAAACTAATGCATCTGAATAAAACACGTTAGGAATTGTTAGTTGGATTTTTTTTGATTTTTCTCCGAACTCCAACAAAAAATGTTCGTTAAAAATAATGATGATCGTTATGTCGAAATTCAATATCTTTGTTTTTGTCTGTGTCTTTGGTTCAAACCTAGAATCGTATAGCATAGTCTTAGTTAGTTATCATTCAATCGATTCGAATCCCAATATCCTTAAGTAAGTGCTCTATTATCGTTCAACTGAACGAAAACCGAAAAACATTTAAAATAAAAATGTTGTAATAATTGTTTATGATTTTATATATTGTTTGAGCAAAAGCTATCTAATTAAATGGTGAGCATTATTTTAAGAATCAATTCTATAAAACATTAACCGGTTTTGAAAGGTTAAAGCAAAAAATAAAAGAATCAAAATATTTGCTCAACATTTCTTAGTACGCAATTTCTGACAATTTTTTTTTAGGTAAGATTACATCGTGAACCACTAGTTCATAAAAAGTAATTTCGAAAGAATTTGCAAACAGTAGAATACTAAGGTAAAAACTTTACGGAATTGATGCCAATAGTAATTGGAATATATAACTAATTTAAGTTTAATTTTAATCACTTGAAGAGTATAAACTTGTGTAATGAAATATTTTGTAATTTTTTATGCATGTTCAACAGTCATCGTTATTATAATTACTAGACTTAGAGTGCGTCCATGGGTGCGGTCCCTCAAAGCCCTTACATTACTCTATTCATATAGTCATTTTTGCTGTGCTGGCAAAGACAGAGGGTAGAGACAGAGGACAGAGACAGAGGACAGAGACAGAGGACAGAGACAGAGGACAGAAGACAAAGAAAGAGACAGCGATAGGGACTGAGAAATTGGCAGGCAAATGGCAAATGGCGCGACATTAAATTGCTTAAAGTTGTCGAACGTTGATTTTGTGACAAAGTTGTAATAAACTTTGCCCCCACACACATACATACACACACATACACATGCATACCACTCACGCATAGACACGCACACACAAAAGAATTTCCTGCAAATTGCTAACATAATAAATAATAATAATAGCTTGCGATTTTTGGCGCAATTTAAATTTATTTATGGCGCCAGTTTCGCATGTTGCGCGCAACTTTTGCCAGTCTGCCGACTGTAACCCCTCTAGCCACGCCTCTGCACAGCGACGGCTTAGGCGTGGCATGCGTTGCACACTCAATGAAATAGTATGTGCACTGAGCAAAATATTTGGCATACTTAAATGATCAAGCCGGTTTTAACTTAGCTTAAATTCATTTCTTACGTGGCTCACTTTTTAAGTTGTAAGAGAATATTGAAAGTGTTTGATAGAGATATCTTGATAAAACTTTGCACATATGTTTCTATTCGCCGGAAGCATTACATATGTACATATATCAGAATCGGCCAGATTGGACCACCTAGAGTTGACATAGGAACGATCGGTTTAACATTATGTTTTTAAGGATAACTCGACCAGACTTTCCAATTTGGCCTTTTAGTATTATTTCAACATGTTTACAACACTTGATATAAATCGGACTACTATATTCTTTAGCTGCCGTGGGAACAATCGGCTGAAATATTGGTTTTTGTATTAACAACTTTGTTGTTTTCTTAGGATAACTCAAACAAGCTCTTTTTTTCGATGTTTAAAAATGTTTTTTACATGCTGACTTAATTTTATCAAAATCGGAAAGCTATATCTTATAGCTGCCAAAGGAACAGTCGGTCGAAATTTAGTAATATTTTGCAAAGGTATATTTCTTTAACTAACTTTACTTTCTTGTTTTAAGTGTAAGTAGTGAGTTCTTAGTATGTATATATAAACTTGCGATACCTGGCAGCGATTTGGGAATTGCGCCATCGACACGGACAACAACACAGACGCTGACGCTGACGTTGACGCTGGAGCTGACGCTGACTTCAATATCAAGGTGGAGTCCTGGCGGATTTTCTATTTTTATTATTGCGGCTGATCCTTGGTCGCCATGGCAAACTGCGCATAAAGTATTTAATCTGCTTAGCCAGAAAGAGGACCATGGTCCTGTCTGTGCTTGAATTTGCCAGCATGTCCTTCAAGCTCTCTGTTCGCATTTTCTAGTTATTGCTGCTGTTTCTGAGTCCTTTGGAGTGTGCCGTCGTAAGAGAAGGACCATTTATTGTCAGCTCAAATTGTAATTATACAATGCGAGTACTAAACTTATGCAATCCACTTATACCCTATATTTTCGTTTTTTTTTATTTCAAACAGTTATTCATGTTTTTTTTTTTTTATAAAATAGTAAGGAAACTTGGTATTTATATAAGTAGTTAGTATGCTTAACCCAACCGGATCTGAGGTTTTATAGTACAAGGATCTAACAGGGCTGTTCCACTGTATTCCACTTTCGAATCAATTCCACAGAAAGCAGAAAACAGAGTACGATAAAATTAAAAAACATAGCTATTTCCAAGTTCATTTAATTTAAATGCGCTCCTGAAAGTAAGCTTTAAAAATTACAAATTAGAACAGGGCTGCATGTTTGAATTAGTTTTTTTTTTTTTTTTTTTTTTTTTTTTTTTTTAAGTGTTTATATATTTTATAGATTGCTGTTACTATTATTAGTAACTTATTCTATAGTGAATAATAATAATTCTAATATATACATATGTACATCAGCCCTGATAAGAGGGTGAATAATTTAAATAAGATTATTGTAAAATCCGGTTTGGTAAGTCATTTGGGTGAACTCTCCGGAGTCTCCTTCTCGCCCTCACTCCGTTAATCCGTCGCGCTCTCAGGAGCCTTTGCGCCAGTTGGTTTGGATGGCCTGCGAGCTTGGCCAAGTATGTAGTAGCTTGACGGTTAATAACATCTCCGATTTTTGGTATCTGCAGCTCATTTTCAATGTCTCTGTTACGTATATACCATGGTGCACCAGTCATTCTTCGTAATATTTGTGACTGTGCCACTCGAATTTTGTTCATGTTTGTTTTTGATGCGATACCGTAAACTTGGATACCATATCTCCAAATGGGTGCCAAAATTACCTTGTAGATGTTCGCCTTGTTTTTAAGCGATAGCTTATTCCTCGCATTAAGGAGCCAGCACATGCGTCTTGCCTTTGCCTTGACGCGCCCAGCTACGTCAGCTATGTGGCTCTGGAATGTTAGCCGCTTGTCCAGTGTGACACCAAGATACCTGTGGGCATTCTTCTGCTCTAAGAGCGCTCCATGTATGAACACACCAGGAGAGGTGCCTTTTCTAAGGGTATACGTTACTGAAACACACTTATCGGTGTTTATAGCGATGTTCCATCGGCATGCCCAGTTTTCAAACTTTTTTAAATAGATCTGGAGGTGATCTGTTGCAGTATATACGCATTTGTCTCTGGCCAGAACTGCAGTGTCATCTGCAAAGGTGGCAACAAGTAAGTTGTTGGGGTCCGACATCGGCATGTTATCGAAAGATGGCATGTCATGCGTATACAGGCTATAAAGAGTTGGCCCCAACACGCTACCCTGGGGTACGCCAGCTCTGACTCGCTTAGATTGAGAGGACAGCCCGTCCTGAACAACTTTAAAGGAGCGCTCGTTAAGGAAACTTTTGACGATAAGGTAGAGCTGTGGGTTGAGTAATCCTTTAAGCTTATGCAAAAGTCCTGCATGCCACACTCTGTCAAAAGCCTGTTGAATATCCAAATAAGCTCCAACAACATACTCCTTTCCATGAAATCCATCCAGAACAAAGTTTACAACTCGGTGGAGTTGCTCGGGCGTGCCGTGCCTGAGCCTGAAGCCAAACTGAAATTTCGGGATTGCCCTTTTGACTTCCCTGGTGTCAAGAATTCTTCTAAGTATACACCTTTCCAATATTTTGCCAAATGCTGGCAGAAGACTTATCGGGCGATAAGAGTCCAGTTCATCTGCTGGCTTCCCACTTTTGTGTAACATGATGATGTTAGCCTTCTTCCAGGCGCCTGG
The DNA here is from genome assembly GCA_949708635.1 of Hirtodrosophila cameraria. Lineage (NCBI taxonomy): Eukaryota > Metazoa > Arthropoda > Insecta > Diptera > Drosophilidae > Hirtodrosophila > Hirtodrosophila cameraria. Next base: position 11,504,855 of record OX453090.1, read on the forward strand.
GAAGTGCCCGAGTCGGAGAGCAGCGTTGAAAATGAGCACGAGGAAAAGTAAAGCTCGGCGAGGGAGCAGCTTGATGGAGCGATTATCAAAGTGGTCCTCGCCTGGAGCCTTGCCATTGCGAAGTCCTTTGATTAAATTTTCCACTTCACTAAGGCTGATTGGGGCTACGGGAAGGGCCATCTGCAGAGGCGCTTCTAGAGATTCAGCCACTAGCTGCACTCTTCTTGACGACGCTGTCTCGAACGGCTGAAATCTTTCCTCCAGATTTTTCGCAAACGCTTCGGCTCTGTCCTGGGGGGATCTTGCCTAAGAACCATCAGGGTTTCGAACTCTAAACTTCGGTGCAACTTTCCTCTTGAATCTCCTCGTTAGCTTCCAGAGCGCAAACTTCGAGATTTCATCGGGAGTAGCTTTTTCCAACATAGCGTCTGTGGCTTCTCTTTTTAATAGCGAGTACTTTTCTCACCCTGTTGGAGATCCTGCGGTACAGCCTGTCAATCGCCGGGTCATTGGTCCTGATGAACTCGCGTCTGAGGCGTTTCTTAAGTGTTAGAAGACCGACAGCTTCCGGAGAGAGGGTGAAGCTGTTGAGCGCGTTGTTACCGGGAGTTGCACCTGCTGGAGCCGCAGTTTGGGCTGCTTCTTTTGCCTTTGTAATAAAGGTTTCAACCGCTTTATCAACCTCCTCCGCCGTGTTTAACTCCGTATTGAGATTAAAAGCATTGTTAAGCTCCTCTTGGAAAAGTCTAATATTGGCACCAGGGGGAACAAGTCGCGTCATTGGAGTAGTCCGCTGCGGCGACATTGTTAGCGAAGCAACCAAAGGCAAGTGGTCTGATGTTAATTCATGCTCTTCACGCACCGTAAGCAGACTGTTCGCTATTCCCTTGTACATGTAAAAGTCGATGCACGTGGGTGTATCCCTCCTGTTATACGGGTAGTAAGTGGGCCTGCCGGTGGCTAGCACTTCAGTTGCACTACAGGTTATTGCATCATGAAGTGCAGTTCCTCTAGCGTTCGCCATCATGCTACCCCAGAGCTGATGCTTTGCGTTGAAGTCGCCTCCAACTATAAATTTTTGACCAAGCTGATCCAGTAGTCTGCCAAACTCTGGTGTACTCCAAGGCAAGCCTGGTGGAAGGTACGCTGCAGCCACCGCGATTTCACCCAAATTGGTGGATACCATTACAGTTGCCAACTGTACGTGGTTAGTTGTGATCGGTTGGAGGTGATAGTGTACTAATCCCTGCCTGACTAGCACACATGCTCCTCCTCTTGGGCGACCTCCAGGGTGATCTGCTCGATAGCAGGTGTAACCTACCATATTGAAGTAGGAGCCAGCGTGTAAGAAGGTCTCTGAGATCAGCATGATGTCAATTTCATGCCTGCTCAGAAACACTTTGAGCTCATTAGTATTTGGGATAATACTACGAGCGTTCCAGGTACCGAGGCGCAGCACAGAAGACATTATTTGCGCTGGTTCCACGGCTTGAATCCTCTGAGCTCCTTGATCTCCTGGAGAAGCTCAGCGATGGTTTTCTGGAGACCTGCTATGGTCTGCTGCATTGAAATAATGATTTGTGCCAGTGAGCCGTCAATTGTCGTTTGCTCATGATGCTGTGGTTGATTTGAATTCCCAACACGTTGATGTACTTGGTCAGCACACTGAGGTGACTGGAAGCTTGTACTAGAGGTACAACGCCGCTGCTGTTGTGAGCTGCTCTGTTGCCCAGTTCTTGACACGTCGGCATAAGACAGGCCTTGCCGCACGATTGCGGTTGGAATTACCTGCTGTTTGTTGGTGCGTGGGTGGTGAAAAACTCCTTCGCGGGCTATGGGACCAGTGTTGATTCCACTTTTACGGCTTTTGAGCCGTTGGGCGTATATTTTGCAGCCCTTATGGGTTGCCTCGTGTTTCCCATGACAATTGGCACACTCCAGGTCGTCATAATTCTTTGCCTGGCACTGACTGGAACCAGTCCAGTGCGACTTACTGCATCTACCACATATGGGCTCCTTGGTGCAGTAATTTTTTGTGTGATCAAAGCCAAAGCATCGGTAACATTGGCGCATGTCAATATTCTTCCTCGGCATCTCCACACTAACCCTTTGTCGGCCGACTTTGTTGACCTTTAGTGCTTCCCGGTTGTTAGTGGCCTTTTTGAGATCTATAAACCAAACGTTCTGGCCACGAACTTCACATGGATTAATTTCAGAAGAGCCCTCCAGCTGTGACTTGGACTTTGGATTATAAGTGTTCACCACAGTGTGACCTTGAGAGTTGAATGCAGTTAAAATTCGATCGATAGGGGTAGAGGCAGCCAAGTTGCATACTACCACTCTAAAGGGTCTGTCTTCTGGGAGGCAAAAGTGCGTATATTGAATATTTTCTTCGGAAAGCTTTTTTGTGATGGCTCTGTGGGCATCAGCGTCGCGAGCGTAAATGCGCAGATTGCCATTACGAGCAGCTTTGAGTTCATATGAGCCAGGGTCTACCGCTGCGTCAAGGTATCTCTCCAAGGCTGGTACATCGGTGACAGCCAATACTGTGATTTGGCTAGGCTTTGGCGGCTTCTTTGCCACTGGAATTTGAGGCTGTCGCGTCTCCTCATTGTCGGTTTCGACCTGAATAGTATCCATGCCAATGTTATCGCCTTCTTGGCAATCTTCTTGCGCAGCAAGAACAGAAAATTGATTTTCTGTTACAAGTACGGGTCTTTTATTTGCAGGCTTTTTGGGTGACCCTGGTTGCCTTCTCTTCTTCGACGTGATTTTCTGCCAGGTGACTGAGGCCGGCTGGAATACGGGCAATGCAACATTTGTAGCACGAAGTGGTAGTGAGCGTCTTGTAACAGCTGGTTGCTGACTTAGCGTGGCTGATCCAAACAGTTGGCTTGAGCTGCTCACCAATGTTGGCTCATTCCCAAATGTATAAGCTCCTCCAGATGAGCAAGTAGTTGTGAAGGTAACGGCTGAAGTCGAAGCTACCGAAAATGTGACTGCCGTTGTGGTGGGAACAATTGAGGCTTCGCGTACGTAACCAGAAGCGGCATGTGAAGAACCCTGTGCGGCAAGGTCTTCCATTAATGTTGATCTTAACTCGGCAGGTGTACGACCTGCTATTTTTTTCATTTTCTGAAAGTCTAGCGGATCAGTTGTTATTTTATCGTCATTCATTGTCAATTATTAGTATTTTATCACTCAAATATTAAAAATCGCTTGGCATGGGCAATGTTTATGCAGCGGCCTGGTTTGACAGGTCTGGCAGCCCTTTTCACTGTGACGTGTACTTTTTTGATTATGTAGTTTGCTGGCCACGCACTTATAAAACTTATTGAATGTTGAATTGAGCACTGTTAAGACTTTGCTTGGTGTGAACATTGTAGCGCACGACCCACTGATTCACTTTGCCACCATTGGTGGACTTGTCCATATGTTTTATTTATTAATTTTCGATTTTTCCCGGAGCGAGTTGCAAACGCGTGCTATCTGACAGATTGGCGTTGCCAGACTTGATGTTTGAATTAGAGATGGGATCGGGAAAGAAATTGCTTCCCATCCCATCCCGTCCCGAAATCAAATTCGCTTTTCCCATGCCGATTGTCCCGTGTCTATCCCACGGGTCCCGAAATTTTCCCGAATTTTTTTGTGTGTATATATTTTTTTTAAAATATAATCTTACTTTAAATTTAAATTTTTGTTTAAAAACAATATTCTCTCAACATTTTTTCCAATTAATCGAGTTCTTCTCTCTTCCAAAATTCTACTGGAAGTAGAAAAAACCCTTTCGCTGGTGGCAGAAGACGTTGGAACGTTGAGCATTTGCCTGGAGAGCATTTGCAACAATGGCAAATCATTGCATTTGCGCACTTGCGATATTTCGTGTCACTAAAAAATGCAATCGGTGGGTAATTTAGATAAAAACATAACATTTATCGAGTACATTTTGTTTGGGTCCCGACTGATTTTTAGGTCCCGACAGTTTTACCGGGACCCCCGGGAATTTTGGGATCGATCACTTATCCCGACTTTCCCGGATTTTTTTAAAATCGTTCCCATCCCGCCCGATCCCGATAATTTTTTAGGAATCCGCGGGATTCCCGAAAATCCCGATCCCGACGCCAATCTCTACTTTGAATATTGTAAATAAGAAAATGTGTTTCTTGAATTCTACAAGCAGAAATCGAGAACACTCAACTACTTATTTTATGATGCCAATGTTAATTAACCAATTAACAATTTGATAAGTTTTTACTTCGCATTCACTCGTTAAGTTTGTCACATTAACCCAAGTTTAATTTGCATTTAATTCGCATTGTTACGCCAAAAGAGAAGTCGAACAATTGTTTGACTTTGAACTCTTTATCTGGAGTATTAATAACAAAATGTTTTTTCGCTTGTCGTTTTCATTCTTTTTACACCAATTACAAAGTTTCAGTAAAAATCATATTTTAAATTTCATTATAATAAGGATTTTGGAAGGGTAAGTATGGTGACCAACGCACAGACAACAGCATAAATGATAAGAAGCGGAATTTTTTGTCCTATGCTAAAAGCGAGCACTAAGCGGAGATTTCGGAAAATTTTGTTGTGAAATGTGGAAAATTCGCGGAAAACGGTTGTATGAAACTGTTTTGTTTATTATAAGATTGGCCTTTAATTCCTTTTCAAAATCTTATATAAAAATTCAACAATAACTGCATACCAATATTCCGGAAAATTTACCCCCCCTGGTTGGAAAATGCCTGCTCAAAGCTGCGTTGCATGACAAAATACTCGTATCTACAAAGTAATTTTAAAATTTTGGAAAATCTGAAAAATTGCCTGAAAATTATGGCAAAACACTTATTGAATGCAACTTTTATACATTTGTGAAGGTTCACTCCCTTGGCGAAAAATGACAAGACGAAAGTTGTGTTGAGGAAATTGCAACTTAAGTGCAATTAAATTCCGTTTGTCTTTTTAACTATTGTATGCTGAAGACTATGCAAAGCTTGTCATTGATAATTTTGCCCATTGTAAGTTTGCAATGTGTGTTTATTTATCTTTAGTACTTATATTCGCATGGTTAAACTTTCAATTTTAAAGGCAAGTTAATTTATTTGTTATCATATGTTATCCAGGCAGTACAAAAATAACAATGCTTTACAGTTCCTTGAAGCTAAAACAAAAGCATTTGCAATTCTAAAGGCATTGTATAAGAAAATAATAAAAGACAATGATTACGTATTTTGATATTTTGTCCAATTGAAATTTGCATTGAAGGTTAAGTTATAATGCCTAATTGTTTGTTAATTAGAAAAGCGATTGGTTAGCTCCGTCGAAATAACAATACTCTACAGTTCATCATGATCTGATTCTTGACTTTTTTTCTGAGTGTACAGACAGATGAACATTACGCACACATATAATCTTCAGAATTGTTTGTAAGATGTTTCGGCTTAGACACACAAAATCCCGGGTTCGAGTCGCAGTCAAGAAAATCGTTATATACTTTCAACGCATAGTTTTCAATGTTTGAAAGGAACAATGACTACCATTCATTATTCGAATTAATAAATAAATATATCTAAAAAGAAGATAAATCGCTTTTGTTCAATAAGTGACTAAAAATCTTATCAAATCAGTTAGCAGTGTTAGATGATTTCTATTCACAATTTAAATTCATGTACATTTTTGCTATAATTTTGTCAGTCGATTAGAAAATGAGTTAGACGCATGCTGCTATTTTAAATGGCAGAGTTAGCAAATCGGATATAACCAGCTAATTAATGCAATTTCAATCAAAACTATTTGTGGCCAAACAGTTGGCGCAAACATCAATACAACAAGCCACAGGCTGACAAACCAACTCGAAAGCAAATCAAAATCCAAAACCCAAAACCCAAAATCAAATTCAAATTCAAATCCAAGTTTGCCACTCGAAATTTGCTGAGTCAGCCGCCCAACTGTTCGGGGTCAAAGTAAACCGTGCCGAGCGGTAATCAGGCATGCATTATGTTGACACGCCCCCTTTGTACTGTGAACAGAACATGAGCAGTCGTACTCGCTCTCTCTGTCGCCGTCCATCTCTAAGTGAAATAATTTGCCAGCGTTGCGGCATTTCATTTAAATATGTTAATCAAGGGCCAAGTAATTAAGTAAATTAAATGGTTTCTGCCTGCCGCAATGCACAAAACTACACATTCTCATTCACATTCTCATTCCCATTCCCATTTCCATTCCCATATCCTGAATCCCACATGAATCCCTCATGAATGCTCTTCTCTACCCGACTTCTACTTTAGCTCAGCTGACCTCGTCTGACTGTCTGTCATGTCAAGCGCTAATTTTTGCATGTTGATTTAAATTAACATACATAAACGCACTCTCTCTATGCATGAGTATATATGAACATACACATATATGTGTATAGTACATATATGTACATATACATATGTGTATATAATATTTATGTTCTGCATATTTAAGGCACATTTAGCAACACATTTGCTGCATTGTGGCCAACTCGAATCTTAGTTGTATTTGCATAATTTCAATTGTCAACAAGTTATTATAAAGTGTCCTTCAACATTTTCTTGGGGCCTCTTTTGTTTAATTTTGGACCTTCAAAATTGCTGTTGACATTCTCATTAGTCCTTTGCCTGCGGCCAAAACCAACTTAACTCAACTCAACTCAACTCAACTCATACTTAATATAATTCTATATTTATTTAATTAAAAGCTCAGCTCTCAAAGCATTTGCATTGCCTTAACGTTATTTAATGTGATTAGCCCAAGTCTAACGAATTACTTATGTTCCAGCAACTGTTCAAACTCATCTAGATTTAAATGTTACTCTTTTGATTGGCAACGCTTTGCCGATTAGTTGGCAACGCTGTTCAGTAAAAGCCACAAAAAAGCAAACATTTTTATACGCTTTTCATATGAACATCTTTTCTGCAAGGGATCTAGTAGAGATGGCAAAACATCGATTATATCGATAGTTTAAAATTATCATCACTATCGATGTTTTCTAGGCAAATATCATAAGACAATATTCAGTCGTGCTCCGGTTTTCGGTTGAATTTTGCATTTTGCGTTTTCAGAAGAGTTGTTCGGTTATATATATTTAAACAAAAAATAATCATAAAATAGTTTGTCTTAGTGAGTACGGCAAAATCATTCTGAAACATTGCAAAACTTATTAAAAATAATTTGAAATGTTGATTTTTTATACGAAAACGCATTTTATGAAACCGAAAATGGGAGCACGGCTCTATGATTATGTTATTATTAACATATTATATGAAAATATGTTCTTAAACAAATATATAATAATAAAGTAAAGATCGGCTTAGCTTTTTATATTATATTTTTTTTTTTACTTTGTAGAAGGCAAAGTAATTGTAAAATAGTCAAATATAAATATAATTAACAGGACTGTTCCGACATTTACTTCCAAAGCAATTCTATTAAAATATGTATTGCATACTTTTAGGTTGACCAAAAAAATAATTTTATATTTCTAGTATGCTCTAAAAAGTCGGCTGTTCACTTTCTGTGAAAATGATTCAAAACTGGAATTCGGAACAGGCGTGTATAATTTTCAGTTATTTATTGTAATTAGTATATTCAGGCCTATTCCGAATTCGTATTCCATTTGAAATTTGCGGAAACGGAATTTGTTGCTGTTCTGAAGTACTCAAAATCTCAAACGATTACGTTTTTAAAAGTTTTACTTTTTTGCCTGCGAAATGAAAAGTATTTACACACGGATTTCAAAAAAACAAAGTCTTAAACTCAATTTTCTTATATTCCTCATCATATTTAAAAAATAATAAATCAATTTAAAGTTATATTATACAATTGAAAAACGGTTCTCGATTCAGCAATGCCTACTTGATAACAACTAAATTGACTTTTTACTATGAGAACTCTTCTTCGAATTCGGTTGAGAAAAAGTGAAAACGAAACCATTCCGAACGGAAATCAGATCAGTAATCGATGTTTTCGACTACCACTATCGAATACTATCGATGACATATGCATCGATGTTTTGCCACATTTAGTATCTACGACAAGCCGAGAATAACTTTTCTTTCTCTTTTTTATTAAGTTCAATAAAAACTTTCGATAACTATACAAAATTAATTTACTTTCTACCTTCAAACTTCACCTTTTCTGGTGCATTTTTTCAATATTAATTACACGCAACTAACATTTTTTGTTTACTTTTTTTTGCAATTATTTTTGATTGTGCGCAAATTAAAAGTTTTTTGTTTATCGTGATTTTGGTTGAACATTTCAGGAAACTTTTGTAAATTGAGCGTGTAGGCTGTAGGAAAAGCTTTGAGCTCTTCTGTAAAACCTTCTCTACATTTGCGCTGCATCAAAAACTTGAATAGAGGCATAAACCAAATGAGAGAGGGTCACATTTTTGGATGACTTGACAGTTGTTGATGGCTGTAACACACATTTTGTAGTACGGAAATGAGGCTGCATGTTGACCAAAAGTATCAGCTTAACAAATTGCATTAATTCGCAATGCACAGCGGAGATAACAAGACTCAAAAACTGAGCAGGAAATTAAGAGCTGATGATGTATTTAATCGAGGAAAGCAGTCAACTTTTCACCTTTTTTAATGATATTGTGGTAGAAATAGCTATAGCTTTAGTTTTGATGTTACTTTTTATAAATGATGACTGCAAGATGGGCCAAAATTAATAGTTTGTGCAATTGAAAGTCATTCAATTTGTCTATCGTTTCGTTTGCGAGTACTCGTACTTATATAATTAGCAGCAAAGGGCTGCAAATTGTATTTTGCACGACTTTTGTGCTCACATTTTAATTGCAAAATTGTTCGCCAATTTTTTCGGGGAGTAAAGAAAAATACTTTGCTTTGGATTGTTTGAGGGTGGGGGGTTGTTTTTTGGGGCTGGCCTTGGGTGTTTGGATGCTGTGCCTGGTCTGCACAACGAAATGAGATTTTAACCGCAAACAGTTTCTGCTTTTGGCCCGTGATGCTCCATGGCTCTGGCAATAAAATAACAATCAACGCAAGTTGCGGACGCTGCACGGTAAAAGCCGTGTTGTGGGTTAAGGGGGGCGTAGTTGGTTGGGGGTGGATGGAGCAGCAGCAGCAGCAGCCACCCAAAAATCGAGCAAAACGCACTTTATTTCCACCCACTTTAAGTAAAGCAACCCACTTTCTGCTTATGGCAATTGCCACCATTCCCTGCCTCCCTTAGACTCCTCCCTTTCCCGCTATTTCCTGCCCCCTGTCACCCCCTGGAAGTACTTTGCTCTGCCTCAGCATTTGTAAGCTTCATTTCAAAAGTTATTCCTTTCCTTTTGGCATTTGTTTTCACAAATTAATGAAATAATTTTAATCTTTGAATTGAAGTTAATTATGCGTGGCTGTTAAGAGTTTCCAATATTTTAGATATATGTGTATATGATATTCGAATGACTTTTATATATGTATATGTTTATAAACCTGCATTGATCAGTCAGATCTATTGATTTCAAATATATATGTACAAAAAACTTATGTAAATCAAATTCACGGATCTAAAAATCATGTTATAAGTCTAAAAATACTTAAACTTAGTATGCTCTACTTTTAACGAGTCCTGAGCATTTTAAAAATTAAAGTCAGCGATGCTTATGCTCTCAGCAGCTCTCAAAATTGCGAGCTTTTCAGAAAATTATTCTTAAGCAGGTTTTATATGGTCTGTCTAAGAAACCGTTTGGTAATGCGCAATGACTTGGGCTTGAATCTGAGCGGGTTTTATAAATATTTATAAAAAGTATAATATAAAAATTATTTTAAATTTTGAATGTTAATTGTTGGTCTATACAAGTTACATATTTTACACCATTGTGCTCCAAAAGTAAGGATGAAGGGGTGCTGTCTGAGGTAAATGATGGCGTGTAATATAAAAACTTTAATTTGGGCCATAAGCTCGAATCAATTATATCGGGTTGAATCGAGGATAAAGTGAGCCAGAAATGGGTTAAATCAAGGACTGTAATCATTACCTTATATTAAAAAAGAATATTATTATGGACTATTATGGTTTGTCTTGGCTTACTGATTCGGAATATATATAATTTTTGCCCTTATTCCCTAAGAAAAAGTCGAAATTAGAATAATCATTATTTCCTGAGTTTTATTTTTTATATTTTGTAAGAAATAACACAAAACTAATCATTATTTTGTGAGTTAATCAATAAAAACTCATAGATGATCCTTAAAGATGAAAATTGCTATAAAATTTACTCTAAGTGATAATAATAAAAACAAACAAACATAATTTGGAGTCTCTCGTGAAAATTAAAAAATTGAAACATGAAAAAAGCGTGCTTGAACAAAGTATTTTGTAATCGGCTTAAGAAAATCTGGTATAACCATATTTCAGACACCCAAGTGCAACGATTTAAGCTCGGATTACTTGATTTTTTTGTCTGTGTAATTGTCTATAATTGACTCCACCGATTGAAACTCTAATTGTATCATAAATTGAAATATTTTTGCATTGCATTGGCAATGACATTCACATTGTGAAGAACCTCTTCAGCTGTAAGTGGCTTAAAACAGCAGCAGCCTCTGTCCGCCAATGACTATGTGAATGAAGTTTGACTTTCGACCTGAAAGTATGCAACATATTTTTGCACTCAGCTGCGTACAAGGCGCCAACTATAACAAGCTATAAAGGACGCAGGACGCAATGTGCCTATGCGTATATGGCAACAACTGTACATAAATATCGCATGACTTTGGTGTAAGTTGAAGCAATGTGCACTCAGCACTTAAGCACACACACACACACACACATACACTTTTCTCCAGGACTCTCGAAAACTCAGGCAGAGATGAAAAGCGTATGTGATATATGTATATTTACATATATATATTTTGATGCGCCCAAGTGAATAATTCAGTAGCTCATGAAATGTGTGCACCCGAAAATGAGTTACTTTACATAACTAAGTAATTGGCGGGATGCTTTGCTCGGTGACAGCGGCTCAAACGTGAAATTATTATAAACAAACCATTCGACAGTCGTAAAAAAGAGCGAAAGATATATGTATGTATATGCATATAATATATACATAAAAAGCGGCGGGAAATTTCTTCATTATGCAGAGTCGCGCCCGCAACAAAAAAAAAGGCTCCAAAAGTGCCAAAGGGAGCAGCAAAAGTATAAAATATAAAACATATTTAAATGCAATAAAGCAGACAGCAGACAGCAAACATTCAACCAAACAAACAGCAAACAGACACTACAAGGGCAAGATATACATACATACATACTTACACATATATGTAAATATATCTGTCCAACATTCTTCAACTCATAAATGTATATATTCAATGTAACATTATGTTTTTATATGCACTCTTCTTGAAATTTATAAACGCCTTAGCTGCTTTCAAGTTATTATCAACAATCTAAAAAGCTTCAAAGCAAATAAAAAAATATAACAACAATAAATTTTATTTCAATATTTTGATGTTTTATTTTAGAAGTAAAATATGTTAAAAATTATGTTAAGTAGCTGTTACTCAATTAAGAAACAATATATAGATTTAACAGAATACGGTAAGCAACATTGATATAGTGTTGAGATACGAGATGGACACAGGAAGGAGCAAAATGTTACGGGACGGCAAAAATTTGGAAAACTAAGGGATATGAGGGATTTATGGATGATTACGAAACTCCTGGAATACTTGCGGGTATAATTTATAATGTTTTCATAATTATAATATTTTTATAAACAGCAATATATGATAATTAAATTGAATTCAATTGTGAATAGATGAAAAACAAGAAAGAAATGTTGTCTTCGGCGTGCCGAAACGTTTTGCATAATAAAACTTTTTTTTCATCAAATTGTTCCTATGGCAGCTATAAGATATAGTGGTCCGATTTTGATCAAATTGTGTCAACATGTAAGAAAAGTGCTTAAACTTAGACATAGTGAGTTTGATTGAGTTATTTGAAAAAACAAAAACGTTTTTCATACAAAAACTTATTTTTCAATCGATCGTTCCTATGGCAGCGATATGTTATAATGGTCCCATCTGGCCAATTCAACTATAGGTACTACCTGCAATAAGAAGATGCATTTGTGCCAAGTTTCATCAAGATAGCTCTAGAACAAAGTCTTGAGAAACGCATATAAACAGACAGACGGACAGACGAACAGACGGACATGACGGCCATGACTCGGCTGTTGATGGTGATCACGAATATACAAATTTTTTATCTGAGACGTATCCTTCAATGTGTTACACATTTCGTGACAAAATTATAATACCTTCTGCAAGGGTATAAAAAGCGGATTTGAAGTTAAAAATTTTGGGAGGAGTCAGGACGGGCTGGATAAATTTTAAAATCCTCGGGACGGCCAGAATGGGATCGAATTTTCTTTCCCGTTCCCAACTCTGGCTTAAATTTGGAGTGATAACTGTTATTTTCCGTCCCTGGCTAAAACTGATGAGAATGAATATCGAGAGCGTATCAAAATATTAATACTTATTTAACAATCATATGCCCATTTTATTATAGATTTCTTGACTACGAAATGATGATACCCATTTGAAATAGGAATAGGGAGTAGAAAGACAGTATCCGCTAGCCGACAAAAAAAAAAGAGCTTATGGTTATGCCAAGAGATTTGGTTCTGGATCAGAAGACTTCTTAAGCTACTTTCCTCTGCTTGCAGCAGCTTCTTTTGTTGTTCGCTTTTGTAAGACTGCAAATTGTAAAACAGAACTTTATTTTGCTGCAGCCGAGGTTTATTCAGCAGTCAATTGTGGAACAGCATTGTGAGTTATACGGCCAACTAAAGCGCCATACAATTTATCTATTATGTTCCTTTTGCGGCACAATGGTGACACAGAGGTCCTGGTCAGTGGCAATAACAGCAGGATGCGGCAGGACACAGCAGGCATGTAAGCAGCTGCAGTAAAGCTGTGTTCAGACTATCAGTCTGCTTTTTGTTTCCAAATTTGATAACGATCGTATTATTTGGTATGCGAATGGTAGTTTGATTGAAACAAAAAAAATAGATACATTTTTTTTTCAGATAGCTTGGGAAACAAAAAAGTTGCTCATTGAAAATGATTCCCAAATGGAAACTCGTTAAAATTTGTTTCAATGACATTTTAGAAAATTGCTGCAATCGCTTTTGTGTTAAATCTAAACTAACCTTAATTATAGAATGATTTTTCAAAGCAGCAGTGACCTTTATCAAATTGAATGCTTGAAAGAAAATCAGGTCAGAGCTGATTGATACTAAATAATATATAGTCTGAACAGCGTTTCATAACCATTTGAGTAACATACATTAGGATTAGTATGGGGTCAACTTAGAGTCTAAGCTGCTAGAGCATGCCACCTGGCTATTGAATTGGTTGGGCTTCTGACTATGCGGCTTGGCTTCAATGTTGCACCTTGTTGCACCTTCACCTGTCACTTCAATTGAACAACTGACAGCGTCTAATTTGCTACCGATTGCAGCTTAGGCGTTGCAGTGGCAGTTACTGTTGCTGTTGCAGTTACAGTATGAATGCATTTTTGATTAAGTTGCAATTGCTTTGAAAGTGGCTTTTGTTGCAATTGTCGAACTGACCAACTGCACTAATCAGCCACATATGCTTCGATTCAACTTGCGAGTTTGAGTATGTGTTACACACATGCCACAATTTTACATTTGTGCCACATAATAGCAGCAAAGACTTTGCGACTCTTCTTTTGTGATATAAGTGACGCTACATTGTTGCTTTGAAATTTTTAAGAATAATAACAAAATACTAATTTTTAGATCTGAAGAGAAAATTTGGTCTAAATCTTAAACCGTTTATATTTATATTTTTCATACAACGCTTGTGTTATTTTTATAAGTTTATTTAACCCTTCTCAATATGTTATTCTTTATGATAACTAAGCACTGAATATTGTGTTGTTTTTTAATATTTTATATAATATATACACTATTTAAAGGTTTTCTGTATAATTTTTTCAACACATTCAGACTTTGAATAACTTGAGTTCGAGTTTTGAATACATTCAATCAGAATTTGAAATAAAGATTCGGTTTTGTTTACTCTAAGCATTCAGCTGTTTCAAAATAACTACTATTTTAGATATAAGTTTACACAGCTAAATTAGTTAATAAATTTGAAATTCGTATCGAAATTTTTGCTTTTAACTATCGAAACTATCGAATGGCGTAAGTATCGATAGTTCTGCAGCTCTAGTCTGCACATCTTTCTGTCTGTTTCTATGGGAACTATGCTCTTAGTTTTAAATCTATCTTTTTGTATTTTTATTTTATTCTTTTCAAACACAAATATTTTTTTTACAAAATATAAAGCTAATGAAAACCTGCTAAATAAAGCCAAAAGATTTAATCACAGGCTTATTGAATCAATCTCTTCTTCTGTGCTTAATGTGTTTTTCTATATAAAAATTATGTCGTTTCTTATTATAGGCGTATTGAAAATTGAATTTTGTCAAGTGTCGCATAAATGTCTAAAGTAGCTTTTATCAAGAAAAGGATATTTAAAAAGGACTCTTAAATAATTGTTGTTTTATTCTCTTACTCAACCATATTCCGCTGGATAATCAGCCAGCTATAATATAATTTAGGGTTTTGTGTAGAGGCTATTATGGTGTTCAATTCAGGGTTCGCTTTGCCACGCCAGATCAAGCTAATGAAGTGTTAATTAGGCAGGGGTGTGGCAAGAGCTAAACAGTGGAATAGGGGAAGAGGCGTGCCAGCAGGGCGCACTTTACTTTGTGACATATTTTTGAGTGCGAGAATATTTGGGGCACTCATCAAATCGATTTTGTAAATAATTAAAATGGCATTTAGTTACGTGCAACCCAAAAAAGAGGCAGCTGTGCGGCAGATTGCTTTGGGAATGGGAATGGGACTATTACACTTTTGCGGTTTTATGGTTAGAAATTGAAATTAAATATGAACACAATGGCACAATCTGCGTATGTGTGTGTGTGTGTGTGTGTGGGTGGTGGGGTTCTTTTGTTTGACATTTGAATGACAACTAGAATTAATTAATGCTCATTATAAGTACTTATATAGACACTGTTACCTATTACCATATCATTTGAATTCACATAGTTATTATTTTATTTTTGCTTTATTTTCGAATTATTCAATTATATAACAGTTAATAGCAATGGCCTTGTGTTTTAGTTTAGTTTAATGCATATGTACTTATGCACAGTAAAAATAAATTAATTAAGTAAAAAGCACATTTTTAAGACCATTGAAATTGATTGAAAACCATGGATTTTAAATAATATGGAAATGAACAATTATTTCTTTCTCATTTTCTGTAGTTTTTCTTTTAAAAACAAAACAGATTCAAATGAACAAAACAGCATTTCGATGGCAAAACTTGAAAGACTTGAGCAAAAGTACAATTGCCACGCCCACTTCTGACTCCGCAAAGAGGCGAAAAAAAGAGTATATCACTGTCGGGTGCATTCGACTGCAACGTCCTTACTTGTTTTTAAATATGTTTATCTTTGATAAACTTATGCCAGTTAGACTCTGTTCGTCTATCTTCCCAGTTGGAAATGCCATCCTTGATTGGGAATCTAGGGTTCGAATCAATTTTTTGGTTTGACTTTCAAGGCCTGTTATGATTTGATCGGTAGCAGCGATTTCTAACATGCCGACAGACTGTTGTTGCACGTGGGAATCTAGGGTTCGAATTTATTTTTTGTGTTAATTATCAAGTTCTGTCATGCAGGAAGACTGGCAAGACATGTCAGAGATTATAAAAGTGAGTGACACCAATATTAGAACAAATTTTGAAGAAAAGCATATCAAATTTACTTACTGCTACAAATGTTTTTAGTTTTTGAGCGTTATTAGTTAAGTTAATAAGAGGAACTTTGCATCCTAAAGACTGTACAACTTTTTTATGGCGTTTACTGATTTCAATTTAGTTTGTATAATTTATCAATCCGCGCAGCAAGCAGAAATAAAAGGCATATCCACTTTAAAGTGTTGCCGCGCTCCAAATGACCTTAAGTATTTTTAGAAAAAGAAAGCAAAAAAAAAGTACTGCAACTCACATAGAAGACAAACTTGCAGTTCAACGTTGAACGTTGATGGATCGCCCGCACTTTGTAGGACTGGTAAAACATGTTGATGGGGCCCCGTCCTTTGCAGGACGACTCTCTGGGTACTGCATCCTTGTGCATTGGCAGTGAAACATGCTTGGAAATCCTGCTCCTAAGAAGCCATATTAAAAAGTTGCCAGTGTGAACGCAAAATTGTACAAGATGCATATACAGAGGCACACACGTCCACGCACACACAACAACACACACACACAGAGAGACAGACACATACATATATCAAATTGTAGTGGCAAAGATTTGCAGGACGAGCGCTTGGGGAGAGAGGATTGCTGTTTGTCGGGACATCTTATTACGTTGTTTTATTGCCAACTAAGAAATCAAGCGGCAACAGAAGTGGCAGCTAAGCAGCTCCAAAGCACTCCATCCAGTTCCCAGTTCCCATTTCCCAGGACTTGGTCTGGTCCAGTTTGCCGGAGCTGACACTTAACTGCAAAAAAGATTAATGACTTTTATAAAATTTATTATTGCTGTTGCCGCCACAATGACGTCGGTGCATCACCTACCTAACAAAGTCTTGGCTCTTTCCAAAATCGTTGCCATTTTCAATAAGGCCATAAATTGAATAACTATTGCAACTGCTGTTGCTCCTGCTCAAGTCTTACAACCTCTTTCAAATCTCTCATTTATTATGCAATTGCATTGCACTGTGTCGCACAAAACAAAACAAAACAACAGCAATCGAAGTGTCCTGTTTTTCAACGCACCATGGGAATTATCGATTTTAGAGCATGAAATTATTTTGTTGAGTTTTTTCAAAATATTTTGAATTCATATCTTAAAACTCAAGTTAAAATGAAAACAAATTTTTTTTAATTTTTACTGACTTATTCAGAGTTAGCTTATTCAGAACTTTTTACACCCTGAAAAAAGGGAGCTATAAAGTACTGTAAATGTATGCAACAGGCATCCGTCCGTCCGTCCGTCCGTATGAGCACACAGATCTCGGATACTATAACAGCCAGAGACACCAAACTTGGCATGCAGGTTTCTGTATACTATACGCAGATCAAGTTTATTTCAAATTTCGGATGCACCTCCATGTATCCCTGCAAATCGTTAATAAAGTGTAATGAAACTTACAATTGCTGAGTTTGGTTAAGATGGTTAAGATGTCATTTACAAACAAAAAGTTTTTCAGACAAATACTTATTTTTAATATTTTAATTTTTTATTCATGCACAATTTGGAGTCTCCAGCTCAATTTTTACAGTTTATGTCGAAAAAAACGACGTTTTTCCCATAGTGCAACGCTGACATTCAAATTCAGCAGACATTCCGCACCCTCAGTTGAAATCAGGACTTGTCACGCTTTATTGTCGTTCCCTCAGCTATAATTTATTTGAAAGCATCAGCCAAAACTATCACCAAGGGCATTTAAAAATCATTTTTGTTGACATTTTGGCGTTTTTACTTCACTTTACTTTTCTTTTATTTTATTTTATTCTATTTTATTATATTTTGTTGCGTTCTGTTTTGTTGTCGCAACCATGATTAATTACTGCAGCGTTGCTTTTTGGATAAGGCAAGACGTCAGTGCTAAAAAACGAGTCGACAACTCGCTTTGGGCCAAATTCAGCTAACTAACACTTTATGGACCCATTAAGACCCCCCTCAAATGGCCTCAAAAACTTCTGTGTCTGAGGCAGTGGCGTACGCATAGGGGCAGCAATTGTGTTTGAAATCCAGCTACAGATTATTGGAATGACAGCAAGTATTATATTTTGGTAGATGTTTATTGTAAAAATTACTCTTCTAATTGCAATGCAGTTTAAGCAGTTGTAGCATAATATTTCTAATTTCTAAAAAACTAGTAAGAATGCTCTAGTCAAGTGACCTTTTTTTTTGAATGAAATAAGAATGATGTTATCAAATATATCTCTGCCTATGGATAACGATCATAAGAAATCCATCTATTTGAAATGTGTATATATTCTATTTGCCAGACAATAATAAATGTTATATTTTAAAAAAAGTGTGCTTGTTGTGCAAATATGTGATTTGAGGCAACTGTTTAGCTGCGTTGCGCCACATTTAACGGATGTGTGTCTATGCTTATGCCCCCCCACACACATACACATCATAGCCGCACACATACATGCACACTAAGTTTGTTGTGGTGCTCCATGTAGCATAATTTTGGGCTGTGGCAAGGGTTCAACAGTTTACAGTTAAAAAGCATTCGAGTGGATGAACAATATTTATTGGTTTTCATGTCTATGTCCGAGTCGATGGCTCAGCCTGTGTCCAGATTCTATGTGTGTGTTGGTGTCTATAGTCCGAGCTCTCCTAGCCTGGTAGTGCCAATCAACATACACATGTATGTACAAAAGCAACATATACTCGAATATACCCCTTTTGAAAGGCTGCATGGCAGCAAATAAATATGATACATAAAGAACCTTTTTCTGTCGTTTTCTTAAAAATATACATAACATTGGAATGCATGGGCATAATACGTTTATAAGTGGACACTTTATGTATGTATGTTTTAAAAATCAGATATATATATTAGTATATATACCATTTATTTACTACGTTTGTATGTAGCAGAGGAAAGCTTCCTTTAGAAATAGTTAAAAACATCGACTTTCTGAAAATATTATTCTTAGGCCTATTCTTCACTTTCATTTCAGTTCCACAGAAATATGTAAAGCACACTTTTTGCATCGGCAATAACTTCAATAATAGTTAAAAGTTTTCTATTATATTCGTTTTTTATATCAATAACTGTAAAACATTGGTTTTAAGAAGTGAATACAAAATGTCTGGAAACGGGTTGTGTATTATTCTGCTATACGAAATATTCTGCACACTTTTCTGTGGAATTACATTGAAACTGGAACGCAGAACAGGGCTGCTTATTCGTTAGAACTCAGTTTTCAATAAAACTTCTTTTTTTTTTTTTATTAAAGAATTATTTTGTTGCCAAAAAACTGCTCAAACAAGTAAGAACGTTGCAGTCGGATAGACCCGACTGCGATATACTCTTTTTTTCTCCTCTTTGCGGAGCCAGAAGTGGGCGTGGCAATTATATTTTTGTTCAAATCTTTCAAGTTTTGCCATCAATTTAAGTTTGGTTGGGCCCGTTCTACAAGTTTGGGAGAAACAAATTTTGGTCGATTGCAAGGGCGGGGGTGGGCGTGGCAAAATTATTTTTATCCAATCTATTTAATAGGACAATAGAATTCAACCTGCAAAATTTGGGGACTCTAGTTAAAGGGGTGGGGGAGATACGGACTTTGCTTTTTTGTGGGGGCGGGGGTGGGCGTGGCCGAATTTTCTTTGTCAGATCAATCAAGAATGTGATAAGTAGCCCTTGTGCCAAATTTGGTTACCCTAGCTATAAAACTGTGGAAGATATAGCTTTTTGCGGTTTGTGGGGGAAGGGGTGGGGGTGGGGGGGAAATCTTGACACTTTGTCTGCCTATGGTATATACCAACATGTATACCAAGTTTGGTTGCTCTAGCTTCAAAACTGTGGAAAAAACCTGCGTTCATACAGACGGACAGACGGACAGACGGACGGACGGACATTTCACAAACCCAATATACTCTTTTTTCCTTTTTTTTCAAAAAAGTTAAAAAAAAGAGTATAAAAAGTAATAAAAATTAAGAAATTTTTAAATTCATATAAAGATATACTTTAGGGAACATATTTCAATTCAAAATAATTTTGAGATATTTGCTTATAAAGAGTATATTTTCCCTACGTTGATTGCCTTACATTGAGCGGGTTACGTTGAACGGCTTATGTTGGGCGCCCAACGTTGATTGCCTTACGTTGAGCGCCATTTAGTGCAAAAGTTCAATTCTCGACACTTGAAACTTAATATATTATTTACTTCGGTTAGACAGTTTTAAGTTATTATGTAAATTCCTCAACAATTCTTAAATAATTTTGCTCAAACTTATCTTGCTTCAGACGTCACTTTTATGTTTATTAATTAAAAGTTAAAAGCTCAAAAATTGTAATATGGAAAGAGAGAGAATTCGAATGAAGCTGATTTAAATTCGCAATTCAATTCGGAATTTTCGATATTAGTTTATTTAGAATAAAGTTCATGTTATACATTTAATCATTGAATTTGAATATTAAGCTGAAAGGCTTTTAACTCTACCAAAAATAGAGCATCAATACTAACATATAAAAAGTATCTTTGTTTTTTTTTTCTATTTATACTTGCCTGCTGATGTTGGCTATTATTTCGTCTGTCAGGCAACTGTTGGCGATTCCTTAAAATACCTGCAAAGTTATTTAAGTTATCACAGAGGTAATTTCAATAATGGCATGTGGACTAAAATGCTTTTTCTTCGTTTGCCAGTTTTTGGGCGATGCAATGTCGGCTTTGTGGCTGCGTTTTTTGTGCCAATTTCTCGTAACGGCCTATTCGGCGTTTTCACTCTTTGTGTGTGTGCGTGTGCGTGTGTGTCTGTGTGTGTGCGTGTGTGTGTGTGTGGGAGTTTTTGTGTGTGTCCGCGTTGGGGTTACGGGTTACGGCTTCCGGCGGCGTCAACGACAACGGATTGGCGCTAGCAGCAGTACATAAAAACATCACACACACACATACCCACACAATGTGGGCCAACAACAAAAAATAGCAACACACATATAAAGTTCAATCGAGTCAGTCAACAATTGGCACACCCCACACACACTCTTATACACAAGGGAAACACACACAAAAAGTGTCGGTTTTTTATACCCTTTTTCACAATGTATAAAGAGTATATTGTGTTTTTGCAATGTCCATCCGGACATATATGGACACTTTCGCCAAAAGCTCCATCCTGACCAAAAACTAAATGTCATTTTTTAAGCAAATAACTTTAAATTTAACCTATTTTCTGGAATTTGTTTAATATATTTTTAGAATAATTAAATAATGGTTTCTATCTCCCTCCCCAGATGTTAAACATAATTTCGTGATTTGACTAATTTTTTTTTATTTTTTTAAGATTATAGTTTTTTTTTAACTATTTGATTTTTGTCCAAGTCATTTTCACACATTTTCTAACATTTTGTGATCGGCTTGTGACAATCAGGCCTGTTCCGAATTAAGTACGTTTGAATTCCGAACGATTTACGAATTACTTCTCTAATTTCCGATTGGAATGCTTTCGTTTTCGATACTCAGTTTTTAGACTGCAAATTAGCTAAAGTGTTATACTGGTAACAGAGTATATAGCAGCTGGAAGATTTTTGTTTCTGCAACATTTATACTTGTTGTCTTTTTTTTGTTTGTTTCGATACAGTCAAAGTCAATTGGTTGGCTCTCTCGGCTTTTGAGCGTATGTAGTATCTGCTATAAGGTTGTGCGTGTGTATGTTTGTGTGTGTGGGTGCTTTGCAAGTTGGCAGAAAGGTTAAATTTTTGGTCGGCTTAGTGCTTAAATACATTTGATTGTAATTCGCTTTTAAATTCGATTCGTTGCGATTTGTTATTGGATGTAATGGTGCGACATCTGAGCTTCTGGACTCCATCGACGCTATCATGTTCTATTCCTTTACGATTTTAGGGCTCCAGTTAGAGTTTGAGTTTTGGATTGGGTTTGAGTTTGAGTTTGGGATTCGGTTTGGGTTTGAGAACAGGCTCTTGTGATTAATGTGGGTCACAAGAATGCAAGAATGCTTATAAATGTACATATATTTCAAAACATAGCCAGTATTTATTTACTGTAGTTAACTGTTTTAGCTTTTCTTTATTTATTATTGCTATCCATTCACTTTATCAACGGGATCCACACATTTATTTTTCATAAAGCACACTTTAAATGCCTCAAAATCTAAGCCAATATTGGTGGAAATATCTTTTGAAATTATATATGTATTATGAATGTATATAAGCGTGTAGGTACGCCGTTTGTATGTTAAATCACCATATCATACTTTCACCAACTTATTCAAAGCGTTTTTGGTTTTGGCATAAAAAAAAATAATAAAAGATTCGTTCTAGTATCTGCAATATGGCTTCAAAGTTTTTCACTCATACGGTCACTCAATACAAATACGCTAAATATTTTTGTGCAACGTGCAGAAAATTAATGTAATTATTTAAAATAGTTTTTAAATTAATAGGAAAGTACCTCGTCCCAAAATGTGATATGAGAAGTTTTGTTTATTGTATATGCATTGTCACTAGACTTCAACCTCGCGTTGAGGTGTTTTTATTTGAACATTACATTAGAACGTATGAAGACCAGTAATTTGTCAAGTTGTCTAATTTTTGTATTTTTGACACAAAACACAAAGCCGTTGTTGAAATAAGCTATAATATTTTTGATCAAATCTTTCACGATCATGTTAACACTTTCTCTGCCTATGGGAAATACCAACATTTATACCAAATTTAGTTGTTTTTTTTTTAATTTTTGGCTTATGAATAGTATATAAGTTAATATACAAATAAGAAAGCTTAATATGGTTCGTCCCTACGGAGAGACGGACGGACAGACTGGCGAATATTTCACAAGCCCAGTGTTAAATTAAAAATTTGAAAAAATAAAGTAAAAAGGATAAATATTTTGAATAACAACATTTGCGGGAAAGTCACGGAAATCTCTTCCAAGCAAATTCCAACCGAGTTCCAACTTTTCGGTGTCACAGAAATCTCTTTGGTTGACTCTTGGTTGACTGCATTTTATTAATGGAGATTTGTGAAAATGTAATCTTAATAACCTAAACAAGTTAAATGTTTATTAATAACAATGCAGTTAGTTCAGAAAAACATTTTTGTAAATATTTATTTTATTTTTAAAATTTGGTTGTGTTCTCTAGAGCTTGGAAACCAACCGAAAGACGGTTTTTTGACATCCATGATATTTAATTATGCTGCAAATTGGTTGAAATTTAATTGAAGTTGCATCAGTGACTGTTCCATAAGTCAAAAAACTAAAAATCTTCTATGAGAGAATGAAAATGTAAACCAACTGAAAATCTCGAGAGATTTCCATGACACCCCCCAATAGACAAGTGCATTGTTAATATCAATATATCATATCATATCAAATGCAATATCAAATATTGATATTTTTTCTTTCTGTGTACTATATTCGATATTTGGTGAAAAAGTTGCGGGCTTGTTTGTATTTTTTTTATTTATATGTTGGTATGTTATATGTAGATATGATTTGTTTTTTTTTGTTTTTGTAGCAATTGTCTTTTAACTTGATATGTGTTTTTTGAGCTTAGTTTTAGACTTCTTGTTCTTCTCTTTCACTCTATTTGTCTCCCTCTAATCTCCAATGTTTGTACTACTCTTTCGGTTCTGTGCTCACTGACTTTGTCACACCCCAAAAAAAAAGTTTCGATTTGTTTAATTTGTCGCTGCAGTTGTTATGCTTGTTATTGCAGTTGTTGTTAGTGCAGTTGTTGTTGTTGTTCTTGTTGTTGTTAATGTTGGTAGTTGCTCTATTTGGCAACAAAGTTTTACGGCATGTCGCACGCATCGAAGCTGCACCAAGCCCCCCATTTACACAGTTCCCCCTTGGCGCACAAATCATTTTCAAATACAAAACTTTAGGTAGCATGCTGCAATAAAGTTGTTGCTGCCACACCTTTGCACACCAGCCTCAACAACTCAAGGCCAACCTAGGACCACACTTCCAGCCACCCTCCGGCTACCTTAGAAGCCCCTTCGACACCCTCCGGTAACCCCAGCTGGTGCCTTGTAACTCTTTGGTTTTATGTAACAGGTAATTTGTGTTTTAAAACTGTAAAACGAAAATTTAATGGAACGTTTAGGTGTTGTAAGGCAGTTGTTGTTGCCTTGTACTTTGTTCAACTTGTTCTTGTTGTTTTTGTTGTTGTTGCATGTTTGCTGGCACATTGCATCGACATGTGTGTCAATAAATTAAATACGGATATGTTTGATGGGAGTGGCAAAATCTATGTATTATGTTGAGAATTGCACAGAACTTTATATTTATTATTATTATTATTAACAAAAAGAAGTAAAAATATATTTG
The DNA here is from genome assembly GCA_949708635.1 of Hirtodrosophila cameraria. Classification (NCBI taxonomy): domain Eukaryota; kingdom Metazoa; phylum Arthropoda; class Insecta; order Diptera; family Drosophilidae; genus Hirtodrosophila; species Hirtodrosophila cameraria. The sequence goes on from OX453090.1 coordinate 11,528,992, forward strand.
TTTTTTATTTATTTATTGATTAATATTGTAAAACCTTAAAATTATCTTGATTAATCTTGACACTTTGTCTTACTATGGTATATACCAACATGTATACCAAGTTTGGTTGCTCTAGCTGTGGAAAAAACCTGCGTTCATACAGACGGACAGACGGACAGACAGACGGACGGACGGACATTTCACAAACCCAATATACTCTTTTTTTTCCATTTTGGAAAACAGAGTAACAGAGAAAAATCAAAATATTGGACCAACATTCGTTTCAAGTATTGGGGAAAACCCAGAAAAAAACCCAATTAGACTAACAACAACAAAACTATATCACACAAAGTCCAATGAAAACCTAAAGTTTTGCTATAAGTTTAATGAACTGTATCGATTTGAATTTGAAAGATAGATAGAATAGAAGTTATCGTCATGACTCAATATTATCAACAGGACTTACACAAGATCATATTATAACGCCTTGCATTGGCAAACTTTTTTTACACAAAATATTTGCTTTAAATATTGATAGGTATTAAATAGAGATGGAAAACTCCAATGTCAACAAAGATTATATCGATAGCTTTTGTTCAATATTAAGTAGTTGAAATTCATATTTTGAAGCTGCTTTTGACTTTAAGTTTAAGTTTATGTTTATGTATATGTTTATTATGTATATGAACATAATACACATCAAAGAAATAAGAAAAAAAATGTATATTTAAGATCTGAACAAAATTGAATAAGAATAAATCTTGAAATTTGTTTACTTCAAGCACTTTTCACTCTCTTTCTCATTCTTTTTCTCATTCTCTTTCTCATTCTCTTTCTCATTCTCTTTCTCATTCTCTTTCTCATTCTCTTTCTCATTCTCTTTCTCATTCTCTTTCTCATTCTCTTTCTCATTCTCTTTCTCATTCTTTGGCACAAAGTGACCTTCCTTCATTGACATATTCATATTCGCTTTGGTGGCTTCGTAGTGAGAAGTTGCAGTTGACATGGTTGTAGCTGTATCTGTTAGATACTATAAATGTAGCTACAGCTCGGTCTGGCAACCACGCCTTATTTACCACGCCCCTTTTCACCAGTCTCATTGACGTTTTGCTCTGCAAAATTAATTTGCGGCTTATCGAAACCATAAAAAATTTCTAATCCACTTTCCGAAAATAATCAGGAGCGTCAATTCAATGACAGTCTGTGTGTGTATCTCAGTGTGTGTGTGTGTGTGTGTGTGTGTGTGTGTGTGTGTGTGTGTGTGTGTGTGCATGTGTGTGATATTTCGCATATTATGTTATGTGTAGCATACTCTTGTGGCACTGCGCTGTGGCTGCAGCAGCTTTGCGATTTGTTTGGATGTCAAAGTCAATGGGATAACTTTTGTATGCCCTATAACATTGGTGCTATAAAGGGGTATATCGGTTGATACATGATTATTGTGTATTAAGCTAAAAAACAGACTGAATGAACAATTGATTTGAAGGATTCGTCTTTGCAGCAGCAATATGAAAACTATTCAAACATAGTAGATGTTTCTTGGCATAAATTTTAGATATTGAGCTAGAGACTTCATATTTTGCACGAATTTTACATAGATCAAAATAGAATTTAAAAAAAAAAATGGTTGATTGGACCAGTAGAATTTATAGCTGCCATAGGAACGATCAGTTGAGAATAAATTTTAGCATGAAAAATAAGTACGTTTTTTTTTTTAAACAGAGATCTTTTTACACTTTATGTAGTTTGGTCAAAATATATATTTTAATGCAAAGTTGTGTATTAAGATTTGAAATATCAATACAATTTCAAAATACTGTTTTGAAAATACTCAACAACTAAAATAGTGCATCAAGCTCAAAATAAAACGACTTTTTTCCACAGCGCATAGTTTCAAAAAGTTTTCATTGAAAAGGGGGAAACATCGTTAAACAAAACCTTAAATATGGGATTTGATTTATATCTTCGTGAACTTTAGAAGTACATATAGGCTTGCAATTATCTGATGGGAGTACTGTCAATTTCTTTAAGAAGACAAGCAGAATGAACGCCCCGAAAATACACACTCAGGGTATATCGTACTCGAGTGCTTTGAAATGCATTTCTTAGCTTATTTCAGCTCGGCTGAGCGCAGATGCAGCCCAAAATTGTAAGCGATAACAAGGGCAACATCAACAACATCAAAAACAACAACAACAACAATAACAGTAGCAACAACAAGATGTCATGTTGTGAAGGCCCTAGACAATATTACATTCGATGTGCCACGCGGAGGCAAGTTAAACAAATAGAAAAGCGTCGCGAGAGTTGCTGAAACTTTGTTGCCAATTCGTATTGCAACAAAGTTGGACGCAGACAACAGCAGCAACAACAATAGCAACAATGATGACAATATGCGGCGCAACAAAAATATTGCAGAATTGCCACAATTTTCGGTATATTTGTCAGTATTGCCTTGCCCCAAAGCAACAAAAACAAAAAACAAATATAAGATAAAACGGCCTTCCAACTTTTTACACACACTTGAGATGCCGTATGTGTGTGTGTGTGTGTGCATATGAGTATGTCAGTTGCAGTTGTCATGAAATTTGAAGCCCAAAACCCAATCAGTAGAGGCGCAACTCGGAAAAACATCATAAACGGATTGCTTTTTACAAGAAGAGCAAGCAAAAAAAAAAACCAAAAAAAAACAAGTACGAACCTTGCAGTCGGATGGACCCGACTGCGATATACTCTTTTTTTCGCTTCTTTGCGGAGTCAGAAGTGGGCGTGGCAATTATATTTTTGCTCAAATCTTTCAAGTTTTGCCATCAATTTAAGTTTGGTTGGGCCCGTTCTAGAAGTTTGGGAGAAACAAACTTTGGTCGATTGCAAGGGCGGAGGTGGGCGTGGCAAAATTATTTTTATCCAATCTATTAAATAGGGCAATAGAGTTCAACCTGCAAAAGGTTGTCTTACTATGGTATATGAAAACATGTATACCAAGTTTGGTTGCTCTAGCTTCAAAGCTGTGGAAAAAACCTGCGTTCATACAGACGGACGGACGGACAGACGGACATTTCACAAACCCAATATACTCTTTTTTCCTTTTTTTTCAAAAAAGTAAAGAAAAGAGTATAAAAATACAAAAATATGAAGTACAAGACCTACAAACTAGATAGGTGAGAAAGGAGTGAAGTTCTAAGTGTAAGAATAGATGTAGAATTACTTATAACATGAAAAATATTGTTATAATCAGAACATAAAATACGAAAAGGGTTATGGATAGCATAGTTAGTAATGCAGGTTTGAAGAGAAAGAGGGAGAAAGTTTCTTGCACTTCTAATAGGAACAGCAAAACTAATTTGGCTGATTAATTCAGAAGGATCAATTTCGCCGTTAATTACTTAATGTAAAAATATTATAAAAAGCATGGTTCTACGATCAGAAAGAGAGGGAAGATTTATTAGTAAGAGTCTACTACGGTAAGGAGGCATGCGAATGTTAGGATTCCAATTAAAGCCCCGGAGGGCAAAGAGAAGAAATTGTTTTTGTATAGACTCTATTCTGTCCTGATGAACCTTGTACTGGGAACACCATATACAAGATCCGTATTCCAGAATTGGTCATACAAGTGAGGTATAAAGATTTGCCATCGATAAAATATGCTTGTCAAACTTAAGCTTGGGATTTAAAAGAATACCCAAATCAACAACCGACTCAATACGTTCAAGATCAGTTTGCAAATTCTGACCAGATAGAGAGTTATTAGCAGACAAACAGAGCTTTACATCGTCGGCGTTCATTAGTTCCCGAGAGTGATTTATTACAGAAGGCAAGTCATTAATAAAAAGAGTAAATAATAAAGGGCCGAGATGGCTTCCTTGTGGTACTCCAGAAGTAACTTGAACAGACTTGGAAGCTAAGCCTTTAAAATGAACTTTTTGGGTTCTTAAATTTAGATAACTAGAGATCCAAAGAATTAAGTTATTTGGTAATCCAAAAAGATTAAGCTTATGAATTAAAAGGGAATGATTAACTGAGTCAAAAGCTTTACTGAAATCAGTGTAAATGACATCTGTTTGCATTTTATCTTGAAAGCCCCTTATAACAAAAGAGGTGAATTCCAATAAGTTAGTGGTAGTAGATCTATATTTCACAAACCCATGATGGCTGGGTGAAACAATAGATCTACAAAAATGTTGTAGTTGAGAAGTTATTTATTTCTCAAAAATTTTAGGGATGGCGGACAACTTAGAGATACCTCTACAGTTTTGAACATTTGACTTGTTTCCTTTTTTGAGGAGCGGAATTATGAATGATTCTTTCCAAATCATTGGAAAAGTGCACAACTTCACGGAAAGATTAAATAAGCTATAAAGGGGTCTCCAAAGACCAGTACTTAAGTATACAGCCATCAGGCCCCAAAATAGACGTGTATGCTTGTCAGATACTATCAATAGTATCGAAATTCTATAAATAGTATCAATAGTTGCAATTTAATTCTATAGATACTATCGATAATGCATATCACCAAAATTGTTGTGTTATTCATGAGCTACTATCGATATTGGCTGACTTCCAGCTCTAGTATGAATAATAAGATACATTCAAACATTTTGATGTGTGCGATTGAGAAGCCTCTGTTGAATTTGAGCATAGTTTGCGAATTTGCTTTGTCAATTGAAGGATAGAGATGTGGATTCCTCAGGTTTGTCTTGATTGAAATAGTTGAAGTAGGAGTATTGTGTGCAAAGCAATTTGACGTGCCTGCAATGCATTCGAATACCTCAATAACTATTATTTATTTATAATTGTTTAATTAGTTAATGTACTTATGTGTCAAGCTTATGTTCATAAAACTATTAAACAAAATTGTTTTGTTTTGTTTATAGATATTTGTTATTTTTGTTCACAGTTTTGAAACTAGAGCAACCAAACTTTGAATACATGTAGATATATACTACAGGCAAAACAAGTAAGAACGTTGCAGTCGGATGCACCCGACTGCGATATACTCTTTTTTTCGCCTCGTTGTGGAGTCAGTGGGCGTGGCAATTGAATTTCTGCTCAAATCTTTAAAGTTTTGCCATCAATTAAAATTTGGTTGGGCCTGTTCTACAGGTTTGGGAGAAACAAACATTGCTTGATTGCAAGGGCGGGGGTGGGCGTGGCAAAAATATTTTTATCCAATCTATTAAATAGGGCAACAGAATTCAACCTGCAAAATTTGGTGATTCTAGCTAAAGAGGTGGGGGAGATACAGACTTTGCCTATTTGTGGGGGCGGGGGTGGGCGTGGCCGAATTTTTTTTTGCCAGATCAATGAAGGATGTGATAAGTAGCCCTTGTGCCAAATTTGGTTACTCTAGCTATAAAACTGTGGAAGATATAGGTTTTTGCGGTTTGTGGGGGAAGGGGTGGGGGTGGGGGGGAGATCTTGACACTTTGTCTGCCTATGGTATATACCAACATGTATACCAAGTTTGGTTGCTCTAGCTTCAAAACTGTGGAAAAAACCTGCGTTCATACGGACAGACGGACAGACGGACAGACGGACAGACGGACATTTCACAAACCCAATATACTCTTTTTTCCTTTTTTTTCAAAAAAGTTAAAAAAAGAGTATAAAAACAAATGCCAAACTCCGGTCAGCCTGTCAAACTGAGAACAAAAGATGGCATCTTGATAAGGCCACAGGATGTGGCAAAGCAATGAACTTCAGACAGGATAATAGATGAGATGTGACAGCGGCCAAGGTGCAAAACTTCTTGTCAATGTTCTTCGAAAAAGCACTGCAAGTATTTGAATATATTTAAAAATCCGAAAAGAAATGTGAAACTTGATAATGTTCTTAAATATTTTTCGGGGCCAACTAAATGTTGAAATCCTTGGCAGCTAGAAGACATAGAAGTCCGATTCCGATGAAATTTTGTCACCATGTACTGTCCTTTAACATATGGCATATGCATGTGGCAGGTATATGTTATAGTGGCCCGATCTGGCCAATTCAACTGTTTAAGAAGTGTATAAAGTTTCGAGTGTTTTCTTTATTGTTTGTTTTACAAGCGAAAACGAACATTTTTGCTTTTGAAATTGTCGTTGTTCTAAGTGTCAGACTTTAGGTAACAAATTTGTACAAAGCAATACTTCACTCTGAATACTGTTCACATACTGAATACTGTTCTCCAAATTTATAAAAAAAACTTTTCAGAAAAACATTTATCAAAAGATTGTGGGAAGAAAGCACTGCTAGAGGAAGACGACTACACAAGACGACAATTGAAACAATAGATGACAACAGATGAAAATGGATTTTGATGACTTCAATGACGTGGATGACTTTGTGATGTTTGATTTGAAAATCATGCGTATGAAATTACTGCGGATCTTGGAGAGACATGTGCGTATCGATGCTGTTCTAACAGATATTGCTGATCGAATTGATTATGTGCAGTATAATCTCAGTTCTGCTCAGAACAGGAATAGATGCACCACAAATATTGTTTGGCCCTCGATAATTAAATTTGACAAAAATTAAATGCAAACACCATAAAGCCCCTACACTACAACAAACCCATTCACACACACATTGTACATTGGAAAACAATTTGCATTTTGGCAATAAAGTTGCACAAGTAAAAGTAGATGTCGATGTTTATATTTATGTTGATGTTGGTGTTCTAGCCAAGTTTTCATTGGCGGCAAAACAAAAGGCAAAGACCGACTAAAATCTCAAAAAGTTTTATGCTGGTTTTTAGTTGTGCATTGAACATTCATGCACAGGAAAAAAAAATGGATGGGTTTTTTAAAGTTTATTAAACTTGATTTTCAACCGGCATTGTGCTTCAAATTTCAAGTACGATTCGTACTTGTTTTCTCTTGCATCAAGTATAAAATGGGTACATAGTTTCAGTTTGAAGTATACATTTCTTATATTGAGTATAAAAACGAACTTAAACAGCTCAAAACCATGGTATAAGTCTAAGGATACTTGTACTAAGTATGCTGTACTTATAACGAGACCTGGCCGCCATGCACAAAATAAGAGTGAGCGAAATTTACGCTCTCAGCTGCACTCAAGCTTGCGAGCTGCTCAGAAATGTATTCTTAAGTCAAGTATAAAACAGGATTAATTGGCTGAATCAAGGCTAAAATTTCCAACTAGCAATTCAATCAGCTCACTAATGGACTAAATAGCTCACAATTTTGCCTAAATCGAACTTCCATAGCTCGAAAACCTTTATAATCCGAACTTAAATATCGAATTTTTCACTGATAAATTGTGCGGTAGGGGACCATAAAATGTACAAACCATCTAATAGTGATGTGGAAGATGGTTTTCAAGTTTGAATGTATATTAAGAGACACATGACAAAAGTGCAGCATTTTTTTTTTGTTTAATAATAAAAACAAAGACTACCTGATTCAAATTTTTGTATATTTAAAGTATCTGTTCGTAGATTGCTGATTAACTTTTTATTTTATATTATTAAATTTAAATGATATAGTTCGACTGTATTATTAGATTATTATTATTATTAGATATTATAGATTATAACAATGTGCATTTAATATTTTTTTGTGTGTTTTTTTCTGAAACTTGGGCTGAAACCAGAACTCATGTCAAAATTAAGTGGATTAAATCTAGATTAAATTCAGTTTAAAACAAGTAAGAACGTTGCAGTCGGATGCACCCGACTGCGATATACTCTTTTTTTCGCCTCGTTGTGGAGTCAGTGGGCGTGGCAATTGAATTTCTGCTCAAATCTTTAAAGTTTTGCCATCAATTAAAATTTGGTTGGGCCTGTTCTACAGGTTTGGGAGAAACAAACATTGCTTGATTGCAAGGGCGGGGGTGGGCGTGGCAAAAATATTTTTATCCAATCTATTAAATAGGGCAACAGAATTCAACCTGCAAAATTTGGTGATTCTAGCTAAAGAGGTGGGGGAGATACAGACTTTGCCTATTTGTGGGGGCGGGGGTGGGCGTGGCCGAATTTTTTTTTGCCAGATCAATGAAGGATGTGATAAGTAGCCCTTGTGCCAAATTTGGTTACTCTAGCTATAAAACTGTGGAAGATATAGGTTTTTGCGGTTTGTGGGGGAAGGGGTGGGGGTGGGGGGGAGATCTTGACACTTTGTCTGCCTATGGTATATACCAACATGTATACCAAGTTTGGTTGCTCTAGCTTCAAAACTGTGGAAAAAACCTGCGTTCATACGGACAGACGGACAGACGGACAGACGGACAGACGGACATTTCACAAACCCAATATACTCTTTTTTCCTTTTTTTTCAAAAAAGTTAAAAAAAGAGTATAATTAAGTAATCTGGTATTGAAAAAAACGTACTGAAATCAAGTATTTTTTGCTTGGCTTAAGGAAATCCGGAGTGACCGTACTTCCGACAGCAAAATGTAACGATTTAAATACGGAATTTTATTGTCTGTGTACTGGCTTATAGTTTTTGTTGTAGTTTGTTTTTTTGATTTGATTACACCAATATAAATATTGCGCATACGCAATTTCATAAATTGAATATTAAATTGAACTGAACTGAACTGAGACCAGGTCTTAGTTTTTAGCAGCTTTAGCAGTGTGTGGCAACTCCAAAATTTCCACACACATGCTCATAAAATGTCCAGTCAATTATTTTGGGATTAAAGATTTCGAGTATGTATGAGTGTGTACATATGTATGTGTGCCTTGTGTGTCCTTGGCTTAAATTTTTCAATATTTCATGTTCAGCACAGCTCCAATGGCAGCAGAAAGAAGCGCACACTTCAAAGTAAGCAAGCACTCTCAGTCCCTTTCCCTCTTCACTCCCCCCACCCCTCCCTAACACTCTCCCTCTCACTCTAGACTACCCACTTTGGTCATGGCTAGGACTTATAGTGCGTATCAATTGGAAAGCCTAGAAACTTTGCAAAACTTGTACACTTCATTAAGCAGACTATTTTGTAATATGTTGGGGGTAGTCAGAGTGAATTCTATAGATTCTAAAAGTAAGTTAAATAAATAGCGCAATAGTTTATGTAGGTATGCTTAAAAATGTCATCAAAAGTATCCTCAAATTCAATAGCTAAGTTAAATTCAGGCTCGCAAGGTTCATTTCAAATATATATATTTCAATAATTTGAGGATTAAGTTTGGGCTTGTATGATAAGAGTTTACTCTAAGGTCAAATACAAAATAAATCCTTTACGTACAAAATTCTTTTATTAGAGACCTTTTTTAGAAAGTTCGAAATTATTTTGTACTTAATCGTGTTGGAATTGAAAACCTATGTATTTTTACTGACTTAAGCATGTATGAGGAGTTAAATACATAGAATTTGAAGCATTAATAGCTATGAATTCTAATTCGAAAATTGTAGAAGCATAGCCATGTTTTTCTTAGAAAATCTTCAACTACATCCAAAACTTAGATTAGTTTAAGACAACTGATTCTTTTCGGAAGGAGATCTCACAAAGAACTAAAGTTCGTTAGGGGTACCGTATATGAAAGCCTTGCGACCGTTAAAAGTACTTCAACGTTATTTTTCAATTTCAAAAAGTGTTTTAATCCAAATAGAACCTTCAAATTAACTACATTTATTTTGAACAAAGGAAATTCACAAATTACTTTTTGACACGCAGTTTCTTGGGTCACCCTAATATGTAGGTGTGTTGTAATGTCCTGCATTTTTGATCATTTTGGATCTCTTCGACATGAAAAGTTAAAATAAAATTTGCTCGTAAATCTATAGCTACAGCCAGAGCTCAGTCTCCCGTCGGAACAAGATTCCACATAGACCGAAAGTTCATTAGGGGTACAGTGCATGAAAACCTAGCAATCGCTTAAAGTCTTTTAAAGTTATTTTCCAATTTCTTAAAATGTTTCAGTCAAATAGAAACCTTCAATGAAACTTCATTTATTTTGAACAAGGTAAAATTCACTAATTACTATTTCACAATTTGCAATTTCTTGAGTCACCCTAATGTGACCTTTCCCTGTCCTGCATTTTTGACCATTTTCGACCTGTTCGACCTCATACTCCAAATTCAGCTACACTTTTAGCGTAGTTACACATTTTACAGCATTTTATCAAAGTGCAGACATCGTTTTATACATTTTCATTTTCAATTTTATTATTTTTACTTTTTGAGCAGCAAACTTAAAAATTTCATTAATGGCAGCTAGCGTCTAACGTCTCTTTTGGCTGAAACAAAAAAAAAAATAAAAATAAGAAGAAAAGTAGAAAAAACTTAGTTGATATTCCAATCGTGTTTGGCTTAACTTTAATAACTTTTCAACTTTTTTGCAGTTTTAGTTTCTTTTGTCTACTCGGCTCGCGACATGCCTTGATTACTACTTACAATGTGTGAGTTCCGTTCGAGTCGGCATCTACAGAACCACAGTTACTACCAACTAGCCTAACCCACACCCACTCCAACCACGCCACCACCCACCAAACAGCTCCTGCCGTTGCGTTTGATTGCCGCTTGTGACGTTGATGGCTGCTGTTGACTTTGCTGCCAATGATTTGTGTGTACCTCCAAAAAAAGAAAACCAGCAGCAAAATCTGTGCAAAACTTGTTGTGTGAGGCAAAGAAAGCGAACAAAAACAGTCTGAAATGATATGCCACCACTTGTTGCCACACTGTAAGAAAAACTTACATGGTATTCATAGCACATAACAATTAATTCTTAATTTAGCCAACACTGCACTATGGGAAGAAAAATGTTTATTTGGGCATTAATACAATTTTGTTGTTGCTCAGTATCAACAAATGATTTTCATATTTCAAATCTCAATACTCAAATATATTTTTTCTCTTGCATGTGTTTCCTGTTAAATATTAATTTTGTTTATAGAAATGTTTAGAAAATTTTTAAGTAAAAATTGTTTCAAAAAATAACTGAATTTAATCAAATATTTTTGACAAGTTTTAAACATTTTTGCACCATTTCGATAAAAAAAATAGAACATGCTGCAGTTACATTTTTCATATAAAAACTTTAATTTCAATGTTATATTTTTGGAATTTGGAGCTTATACCAAAAAAATAGTGTTTTTGTTCCCATAGTGCACAGATTTATTACAATTACTTCATGGACATTTTCAATTACCTCACTAATTATAGCTAAAATTTGAAATTTCATAACATTTTAATTTTATTTTAAAAACTGCAAGAATAGTAAACTTAAATTCTTCAAAAAGTGGACTAAACTCTTCTTTGCGGAATCAATTCGAAAGTGGAACGTGAAAAAGCCTTGTAGATTTTGCTAATGACATACGGATGTGAATACTTTGGAAATTATATAGAACGTAAGTCAAGTTATTGCAAGTCAAATGAATTCAGTATCCAATTTGTTTCAGTGTATATACAGCAGCGGTGACTCTATGCACAAGTTGGTCAAGTATTAAGCGATAATGAAGATAAATAACTCAAAAGAAAAATACCTCAATTACAAACTTTAAGCGAACTACTTTTGTAATCAAATGAGCGATTATCAAAGTTTTCCATGGCCATGGGCTTAGAAAGCAGATGCCGCTCAACCCTTAAAACTAAAAGTGACAGTTAAGTCATAAAATGCAAAAATGGCTAACGGAAGGCAGCAAAATGCTGAGACTACGAATACGAATACGACTACGACTACGAATCTGAATATGAATGCCACAACTGTGCAAGTTACCATAGAGTCTATCATTTGCTCATTATCTTTGCAGAGTATTTAAATGTGCTATAAATGAAAAACCAACTGGGACTGAACAGGAAACAAGAAAAGCAGCAAGGTTCAGAGCCTTAAGCGAGAATATATGCAGCTGAAATTATAATCAAACTTATGATTTACGCTAGTTTTTCAATGCTACGGAAAAGATTTTCATTTCGTAGGTGTTAAAAAAAGTCTCTTTAAGCTGCTTTCAAAGCTCTCTTTATTATTAAACTAATAAATTATTTTTGTAAGTTGGCAGCTCAGTTTGATAATCGATAATAGAGTAAAGAGCGCAACAAGATTACTTTGGTATGCTGGCAACCCTGTGAAGGCACTCAGGTTGCTTTCGAAAATAGAAGTTCGAAGTTAAGAATGAAATCTTTCAAATTTCTGTGACAACTAGGGTTTATTCAAGACATTTGCAAGCCAACCAATGCGAAAATCTCTAGAGGTTTCCGTGACACTCCTGCTTTGAATTGTATTTAATTTACAATTATGGAAATTCTTTTTCTCTTTAAATTGTTTTTAAAGTTCTGATTAAAGTAACAAATCAAAGTAAAGCTTTTCAAAGGAAAATGTATGAATAGCTGATGAATATAAATAAAACTATGAATCTACGCTGAACCTAAAACCGCTCAAGTGTTTTTTTCAATAAATTAAATATTTAAATAAGGACAGTTAATTAAGATGCAGTAAATAAAGCAAATTAATGAAGGTATGCTGTTTAAAAGTAAGTCGTATTGTAAGCCTTTTATGTGCATATTCCATTTCACTGTTGATGGCAGTCCACGCTAGTGACGAAGCAACACGAAAAGTGTGAATTGGTATTTTCTTCTTATTATCAATTTCTGTTTGAGGCTGGTTTAAGCAAATTGCGCTGTTGAAGAACTCTACTCGAAAGTGTTTGTGTTGAGGCTAGAACGAAATCTATTAGCAATGTTAAACAACAACAATGAAATGCTTCAGCGCATAAAAAGAATGTCGATGCGATATAGGCAGTGCGAGTGGCAACAGACAGGGGCATAAGGCAGTGGCAATGGCAGTGGCAGTTGCAAAATAAAGTGGCAGTGGCAAATACTACGTTACAGCAGCTGCAAATGGCAGGCCATAAAAATGTTTGCAAAAGGTGCAAAATAAGCAGACATCCAAAATAAAAACAAAAACAAAAAGAGCAACATCTATGCCTCGGGGCAGAAAGCAAAGACTAGCAGTGTGGTTGGAGGCAAGGTAGGAAAAGAGGGTGGTACATAAACATATTTAAATAAATTCCAATTCACACACCCAAAAGCAAAGCCAATAAATAATGTTAGCAGCCAAAACGATGAAACGAGACTGCGAACTTACAGATACAATATCCATCCCGTCTCGCGTTCGCCAGGTGCCACTGACAAGCAAGTTGTTGATGTTGTTATTGTTATCGTTATCGTTGTTGTTGCTGTTGTTGCTATACAGCATCCAGCTAACACCTTGCTGCTCAACTGTCTATACACATTTGTATACATTTGTATTGCCAACAATTTTATTTTGATAGTTGCAAAAGGAAGCAAACGCCCGCAAAACTCAAACAAAATGGCGTTGCAAAACAAATGGCGTCTTGTACGGCAACACTCGAGACAGACAGACAGACGGACAGACAGACTGGAAGACAGAGACAGCTCGACAAAGAGTGAAAGAGAGAGTGCAGGAAACTGCAAGAGTGCGTGTTTGCTCATAATTTGGCTATACTCTCGTATATGTGCAACATATTTCAAACCTCAGTACAACCTTCCTTTAACAGCATATTCCCCCTCCCAACACCCTCCAGCCCTTCGCTGTTGTGGCAGCATATTGAATTCCGAGCATAACGAATGCAATTTGTTTGATTGACTGTTTGATTGAATGAAATTGCAACAAGCGGCATCAGATGATGCGCACTTGCGTGCAACACCTGCCCTGCAAGGTGCCAAATGGCAATACACACCCACACACTCACACACATACACAGACACAACCACACGCATACAGCCCCTTACTACAAATTTACACATTTCTGAGCGCCACACAGAGCAGAAAAGTGCTCAATGCTGACGATTAGGGGTGTACAAAATATATATCAATATATCGATACTATCGATATTTTACTATATTTATCCACAGTTAACTTCTTAATACTATTATTTTTTAAAAATTATGATTTGAACTAAATAAGCATACTTTTTTATGAAAAATTTGATACAACTTTTAACGAATATTTGATGCATCTATTTTAAATGTTAAGCAGTTGATATCGATAAGGCCTCTGCGATTTTATAGATTGACAAAGTTTTATATATACATATGTATTGTAAGCAATTACTAATTAGTTAAAAGTATTTAAAGTAATTTGCTACCATTTCCAACTTATGTTAAAAGTTTAAGCCAATATGATTTATGTTTGGATGTAAGAGATCCAGAAATTCTTTACTGTTTTTATACTCTTTTTTTAACTTTTTTGAAAAAAAAGGAAAAAAGAGTATATTGGGTTTGTGAAATGTCCGTCTGTCCGTCTGTCCGTCTGTCCGTCTGTCCGTATGAACGCAGGTTTTTTCCACAGTTTTGAAGCTAGAGCAACCAAACTTGGTATACATGTTGGTATATACCATAGGCAGACAAAGTGTCAAGATCTCCCCCCCACCCCCACCCCTTCCCCCACAAACCGCAAAAACCTATATCTTCCACAGTTTTATAGCTAGAGTAACCAAATTTGGCACAAGGGCTACTTATCACATCCTTCATTGATCTGGCAAAAAAAAATTCGGCCACGCCCACCCCCGCCCCCACAAATAGGCAAAGTCTGTATCTCCCCCACCTCTTTAGCTAGAATCACCAAATTTTGCAGGTTGAATTCTGTTGCCCTATTTAATAGATTGGATAAAAATATTTTTGCCACGCCCACCCCCGCCCTTGCAATCAAGCAATGTTTGTTTCTCCCAAACCTGTAGAACAGGCCCAACCAAATTTTAATTGATGGCAAAACTTTAAAGATTTGAGCAGAAATTCAATTGCCACGCCCACTGACTCCACAACGAGGCGAAAAAAAGAGTATATCGCAGTCGGGTGCATCCGACTGCAACGTTCTTACTTGTTTTGCCTGTAGTATATATCTACATGTATTCAAAGTTTGGTTGCTCTAGTTTCAAAACTGTGAACAAAAATAACAAATATCTATAAACAAAACAAAACAATTTTGTTTAATAGTTTTATGAACATAAGCTTGACACATAAGTACATTAACTAATTAAACAATTATAAATAAATAATAGTTATTGAGGTATTCGAATGCATTGCAGGCACGTCAAATTGCTTTGCACACAATACTCCTACTTCAACTATTTCAATCAAGACAAACCTGAGGAATCCACATCTCTATCCTTCAATTGACAAAGCAAATTCGCAAACTATGCTCAAATTCAACAGAGGCTTCTCAATCGCACACATCAAAATGTTTGAATGTATCTTATTATTCATACTAGAGCTGGAAGTCAGCCAATATCGATAGTAGCTCATGAATAACACAACAATTTTGGTGATATGCATTATCGATAGTATCTATAGAATTAAATTGCAACTATTGATACTATTTATAGAATTTCGATACTATTGATAGTATCTGACAAGCATACACGTCTATTTTGGGGCCTGATGGCTGTATACTTAAGTACTGGTCTTTGGAGACCCCTTTATAGCTTATTTAATCTTTCCGTGAAGTTGTGCACTTTTCCAATGATTTGGAAAGAATCATTCATAATTCCGCTCCTCAAAAAAGGAAACAAGTCAAATGTTCAAAACTGTAGAGGTATCTCTAAGTTGTCCGCCATCCCTAAAATTTTTGAGAAATAAATAACTTCTCAACTACAACATTTTTGTAGATCTATTGTTTCACCCAGCCATCATGGGTTTGTGAAATATAGATCTACTACCACTAACTTATTGGAATTCACCTCTTTTGTTATAAGGGGCTTTCAAGATAAAATGCAAACAGATGTCATTTACACTGATTTCAGTAAAGCTTTTGACTCAGTTAATCATTCCCTTTTAATTCATAAGCTTAATCTTTTTGGATTACCAAATAACTTAATTCTTTGGATCTCTAGTTATCTAAATTTAAGAACCCAAAAAGTTCATTTTAAAGGCTTAGCTTCCAAGTCTGTTCAAGTTACTTCTGGAGTACCACAAGGAAGCCATCTCGGCCCTTTATTATTTACTCTTTTTATTAATGACTTGCCTTCTGTAATAAATCACTCTCGGGAACTAATGAACGCCGACGATGTAAAGCTCTGTTTGTCTGCTAATAACTCTCTATCTGGTCAGAATTTGCAAACTGATCTTGAACGTATTGAGTCGGTTGTTGATTTGGGTATTCTTTTAAATCCCAAGCTTAAGTTTGACAAGCATATTTTATCGATGGCAAATCGTGCCTATGGAGTTCTTGGTTTCATAAAGCGTTGGTCAAAGGAATTTGACGATCACTACGTTACTAAAACTCTTTATACCTCACTTGTATGACCAATTCTGGAATACGGATCTTGTATATGGTGTTCCCAGTACAAGGTTCATCAGGACAGAATAGAGTCTATACAAAAACAATTTCTTCTCTTTGCCCTCCGGGGCTTTAATTGGAATCCTAACATTCGCATGCCTCCTTACCGTAGTAGACTCTTACTAATAAATCTTCCCTCTCTTTCTGATCGTAGAACCATGCTTTTTATAATATTTTTACATTAAGTAATTAACGGCGAAATTGATCCTTCTGAATTAATCAGCCAAATTAGTTTTGCTGTTCCTATTAGAAGTGCAAGAAACTTTCTCCCTCTTTCTCTTCAAACCTGCATTACTAACTATGCTATCCATAACCCTTTTCGTATTTTATGTTCTGATTATAACAATATTTTTCATGTTATAAGTAATTCTACATCTATTCTTACACTTAGAACTTCACTCCTTTCTCACCTATCTAGTTTGTAGGTCTTGTACTTCATATTTTTGTATTTTTATACTCTTTTCTTTACTTTTTTGAAAAAAAAGGAAAAAAGAGTATATTGGGTTTGTGAAATGTCCGTCTGTCCGTCCGTCCGTCTGTATGAACGCAGGTTTTTTCCACAGCTTTGAAGCTAGAGCAACCAAACTTGGTATACATGTTTTCATATACCATAGTAAGACAACCTTTTGCAGGTTGAACTCTATTGCCCTATTTAATAGATTGGATAAAAATAATTTTGCCACGCCCACCTCCGCCCTTGCAATCGACCAAAGTTTGTTTCTCCCAAACTTCTAGAACGGGCCCAACCAAACTTAAATTGATGGCAAAACTTGAAAGATTTGAGCAAAAATATAATTGCCACGCCCACTTCTGACTCCGCAAAGAAGCGAAAAAAAGAGTATATCGCAGTCGGGTCCATCCGACTGCAAGGTTCGTACTTGTTTTTTTAAATTTTATTGCCTGTATTTATTTGTTTGTATCTTTAGTGTATTTCTAACATACTAACTTCTTGTTCTGATTGGGTTTTTTCTGGGTTTTCCCCAATCCAGGCAACTAATGTTGGATCAATTTTTTTTGAGGTTTATTACCCAGATATATTTTTTTAACTTTTTTAATTTATGCTTTTTTAATTTTAAATTTTTTAAATTTTAATAATAAATTTAATAATAATCTTAATAATAATTTTATTTCTTTTTTGTAAATTTAAACTTTTTCTGTGCCGACTGTTATTAAATTAAATTAAATTAAATTAAATTATATTAAATTAAATTAAATTAAATTAAATTAAATTAAATTAAATTAAATTAAATTAAATTAAATTAAACTAAATTAAATTAAATTAATTAAATTAAATATTTCAAAGCTTTAACAACATGTCGGCTCTTTTGGTATTAGCATTTAATGTTTTGGAAGACAATTCGATAGTATTGAAGCTGCATGAGTTACCCAATACGATATCGTGATCATACTCATGATTCAATTGAAACAATGCAATTGATATATTTAAAGAGCAGCTGATTCTTATTCAAAATTTCAAACGCTCTTAATGCTTTTTAAGAATTTTGTCAATACAATTGATAGTTGCTTTAGTTAGACTAACATATCTATTTCAAAACTATCGCTCTAACAACATATCGGTTCCTTTGGTATATGCACTTAATGCCTTATGCAAATATTGCAGCTCTTTGAATAGAAATCTTGAATATATACATATATACATACTTGTATATGTAGATATATATTGCTATATAGTAGCTTTGTTGGCTTGGACACTTAGCAGTCTGCATGTTGTATGCACTGCAATCTGATTAATTTAATGAATTACGTTTTACGGTTAAAATGTCTGTGCTGCCCGGCAAACCAAATTACAACTTGAATTGCAATACGAGTAGCTTTGGGTTACTGCCTTTTCATTATGCTATTCCATTTAATTATATACTAACAGATGTATACATACATAACATATGTTAGATATGCACATATGTACTATATGTACTCAGTTATGGCATGAGCCAAATTGAGAAATGATAAAGTGCACAAATAATATACACAGTGACTCAGATTACAGCTTATTTATTATAATTTTAGACTGTTGAAATGTACAAAATGCAAAATGCATTTCTACTAATATTACAATCATATATAAAATACCCGCTCTCAATAAATTGACAGCCTATATTAGACTTAGGAAATCAATGTTGCTATGAAAGCTTATGTTTATCTTATGCTAAAGTTGTCAAAAAATGTGGAAGCTTTGTGGAAAACGGTTGTATGAAACTTTTTAGCAAAAATACATCCAATGGATAATATTTCGGAAGCCCAATACCAAAAAGTAACAATTTCTTTGATGTCTGAATCAGAATACCAAAAGCTCCGCCAAGTCCCAAGTCTGCCACTATAATGAGGCCATTTTTGTCAGTTAGTAGATTATGTGGCTTTAAATCACGGTGAGAATCTGGCGTCGATGACAATATACAATTGCATTTGTCATTTGATACAGGTATTCCTTCGACAAAATATTCCATATCAATCGCTACAAATTTCACTAAAATAAAATCGGCATTTTTGTATTTATGAAAGCCTACTGAATAAATATTTAAGACACTAGCTACAATTGACCAGGTTTCTTTATGAAATGAGACCGAGTATTAAACAGTCATGCAGCATTTTGAAAATCAACTTTCAAATTGCACTGTATTTTGTATTTTGTTCTTAGAATTACCTTTTGTTCTGCCTAACAATTATACAAATTTATTCATATATTCATTTGTGCATTTGAATTCTTTTGGTAAAACGACACTGCATTTTGTTGACAGCTCTATTATTATTTTGCTTGATAAATGTTGCAGCTATTTATTGCTGTGAATTTATAGGTTTCAAATCAAAATAATTAGACTTTATACAACAGCAAGTAAAGCATTTTCTGTTGATTTTAAGCATGTTTATTTGGTGTGAAACCTAAATCTATTGTAAATTCACAAATATGAACACGCAACTTGAAGTTAACCTGGAGAGCCTTATAGGTATCTTTATAAAACTTAGCACAGCAATTTCTTTTTTCTGCAACTAGTTCATATATTAGAATTGACCAGATCGGACTACTATAACATATAGTTGTAAAAGCAAAATAATCTGTTAAAAAACTAGCTTTACTATTAACTTTCTTGACCAAATTAACTTTGTCTGTGTTCTAATATGCTTACAAAATTTGATCAAAATCGGGCGACTATATCTTATACCATAGCTGTCAAATGAACAATTGCACTATGGTCCCAAATTCGATTTTTTTTGGCATAAACTCTAAGTATTGAGCTAGAGATTCCAAACTAGAATTTCGTAAAAAAAAGTTGTTAATTGGACCGCTATAACATATAACGGCCATGGGAAAGATCGGTCGATAATTCAATTTTCATAAGAACAATTTTTCTGCAAATGTAGTTTGAGTAATTTGCCAATTATTTTTCATTGCGCAGACAAAAAACAAAACTTTTACAGTAATTTGAGGAATTTGCGAAATTCAGAACAGCAAGTAAGTAGGGAGAAGAATAAGAGTAAGTATTGAAGATGAAGTAAAATATGGTAATATGTAGATAAGTTTGTATTCACAATGACCACTTGACTCATCCAAACATTCAATTGTAGACACGACACTCAACTTATGTTTTTCGATTGATCTTTAACTTGTCTGCACATGATTTACTTATTCATAAAATAAGGCAATGCTAAGGTACTTTCGACCACACTCAAAAGCAAATTACACACTCATAGTCACACTGCAACTCATACTCATATTCACACTCGCATTCACACTCACACTCAGGCAGCGCAAACATTTCTGGTGACTGAATGACAAAAGGGCATGCCCCAAAGTGACCACACCATTGAGGTTGCCTCTACATTGACAAGGAGCTGACCAGGCAGATCTGTCTTTCCGTCTGCCAGCCTGCGGTTGTGGCAATGAGCTGTGTGTGGCAGCGATTGCAACTGCCCATGCCGCACATATTGTCTGTTGCGCCTTTGATTGTTGACAGCATATTTAATATGCCGCAAGGACCTGGTTACAATTTCCTTTGACCAGTTATAATTGGCTACACAATTACATATTGCGTATGTATGTTTTATTTTCTTGCAACTTGCAACTTGCAGCTTGCAACTCTCATTGAAATGGTCAAACTTAATTGACTCGACTTGTGGCATGTGGCAACGTCTACAATCATATGATTATTTTCTTAGCTGTTTGCTAATATTCATATAGAATGAACTTCTCTCACATTTCTGTCTTAGTCTGCAGCACATTTATCGAAAACATAATTGCATTTCTGACAACTTCCAATTAAACTGGCATCATTATTAATTTTGTGTTATTTCAACCCTTCTGATTTTAATTTCCTGAAAATACATTGATTTCTTTGATCTGAGTAAGCTGATTTCTACTCCTAGCATATGAACTAAATTCTATCAACATGCTGAGAATTTCTTCTTAATATAGCAGCTGACGATGCACAGTTTGTTATGTAGATTTCACAGTTTACACTTTCGTGTCAGGATTCCATATTAAGTGATTTATAATATGACACTAAGTAAAAAGTTTGCGCTTCAAAAATTCCATTTTTGATGGCATTAATTTGATCCGCCAGATCGAACCAAACTCATTATATCTGAATTAAAGCACGTTCTACACAGGTTGACCAAATTTGATCAAAATCGGATCACTATATCTTATAGCTGCCATAGGGACGATCAGTTGAAAAATAAGTTTTCTTATGCAAATCTTTGCTAAGGGTATATATCTTCGACACACCAAAGATAACATTTCTTTCTTGTTTTTTTTAAGTTTTGAAAAAAAGTATTAAAAATTGCGCTGACAAACCCAATATACTATTTAACTCAACCTTTGTGAAAAATAGTATAATAAGCAATTTACATTTTTTTGTTTTAAGCTGGTTGCTGTGGTCCTTGCCCCTTGGCAACAGATTGAAATAACTGCCACGAGCTTAGATGACGAGTAGATGAATAAAACAAAATTAATTCATATTGAATATAAAACTTTTAAAGCGACATTCAAGTGTTTAGTTGTAATAACTATAACTAAAATTTAGACGGAGTGCTGTTAACAGTTTACAGTTGTTGATTTCAATGTTGATGTAAGCTTCACAAGTATAAACATTTTATCCTGCAGGTATATGCAACCAATAAAAGTGGCATACAAACAAGAGAGGCGTACGGAGAAAGAGATAGAGTTAGACAAACAGATAGAGATGGAGAATATAATATGCAATATGAGCTTTGTTTAACTAATATTCTGTTTTCTGTTTGCTTCTGTCAGGTTTATTAAAATGCCCAGGCTTGTGTTTGTCTGTGTGTGTGAGTGTGTGTGCGTCCGTTTTATGTATTCATATGCATATAAACAAATATAAATTATACAGCCACAGAGTGCTACACGTTTCGAGTTTTATGCAAATCTGTGAACTGTAAAAAAAAGCAATTAGCAGCAGTTTTTACAGCCGTCATAATTCAGAGAACTGTGTATGTATATATGCCTGCATGTGTGTGTATCTGTGAGGGCCTGACTTCACAGGTTAAAATATCAGTACAATATCAACAATAATACAATACAGTAGAAAAACAAGAAAGAAAAATTATCTTCGACGTGCCGAAAACACTACGAGTATATACCCTTGCAGAAAAATTATAATAATATATAGTGATCTGATTTTAATCAAACTAACTCAACATTGAGTACTACCAAGTTTTGTAGAAATATCTGTTTAAACAAATAAGTTTTTCTTTAAGAACTCATTTTTTACCAGATTATGACTATGAAAGATATAAGATGAAGCTGTCCGATTTTTATAAAATGTTGTCAAAAAATGTAGAATGTTCTTAAACTCAGATAAAATTAGATTGAAAGAGTTAGCTCAAAAAACAAAAGAGTTTGTCATACAAAAACTAATTTTTCAACCAGTTGTTTCTATGGCAGCTAAATGTTATAGTGGCCCGATCTGTCCCACTCTGACATAGATACTACCTGCAGAAAGAAGAAGCATTTGTGCCAAGTTTCATTAAGATAGCTTTAAAACTAAGAGACTAGTTTAAAAACGTCTGCTTCGCTGTGTTACATATTTTGTGACAAAATTATAATACTCTCAGCAAGAGTATGGAATTAAAGAGGGTTAGGTACGCCTAACGGCAATTTAGCGACCTGCATGTTAAACAAACGTTGCAATTTTTGCATACTTACAATTTTACAATTGTACTGATAGAATTTGCCAGCCGCAAAATCCCATTTATTTGGCTGCAATGCAAACCGATTGATCACAAAATGAAAACCATAAATTTATAAAAAGCAGCCACCTGTGTGACCTCAGTCGCCCTCCTTCTCCCCCTTTTGTGTTACTTCAGTTAAGGCGCATTATGCGCTTGTCCTGACTTTTGGCTCTGCTAGTATGTAATATATATATGTACATAGTATGTATTGTACTTGTTGTATTAGTTATTGCCTTTGGCATAGCAAAAACAATTCAGACCAACAAGTGCCGCTTAAGCTATGCAAATAGTTATACATTTTTCATTTAAAGTGGCGTCACGTAAACGCGCTCACATTGAAATATTTAAAGCCATTCAATATGGAGATTAGATGACGTCCAAAGTCCGACACTTTGGCGCCCGCCCCACCAGCTCTCTGCCCTACCGTCGCACAGTGGGGCATTTTGCGTCAAACTGTTGATTAATTCACACATTGATTAAAATAAAATGAGCTATAACTTGCCTTGGTCTTACCCATACTTACCAGTACTATGTTTTTTAAAGCTTTTTACGTTGACCTAATTTATGAAAATCGAAACGCTATATGGCAAAATTCTCGCTCTAAGCAAACCATAAGAGCTAGAAGGTTTAATTTTGTACAGTAGTTTAATCTTATGCTGCAAGTGCGTACTAAGATCGGATTTTTGAAAATTTTCTTGGGAAATGTGGAAAATTCGCGGAAAACTGTTGTACGCAAATTATTTTGCTTCAAATTAGTTTTCAAAGATTTTTACAATAGTTCAACAATGACTGCATACAATTTCACCCTGGGTGGAAAGTGGGTGTTCAAAAGAGCGAAAGTTTACTTTTCATGCGATTTGCTTCCTCTTAATTTTCAATGATATTTATGAAAATTTATTTCTGCATGTTCCGGAAAAAATTCGACGGGCTTGAATATTCTTTCCGTTTGAATCTTTACTTCAAGCTCAGATCCCAAACTCTGCCTATAAATTCGAACAATCTTAAAGAAAAAATCCTTTTGCTTTTATGACTTTTAACAAACAATTCTTTTTAAATATGAAAATGTTTTCTTTGTCATTGTTAATTAACGATAAATTAGTAAAATACTTGAAAATATGAAACAAATAAAAAACCAAAAAAAAAAAAAACATAAACAAAACTTAGGCATTTATTCCGATTAAAAGTGCATTGCGCAGCGTCTATTGAAACTAAAGCAGGAATTTCACAGTTTTTAATGCAAAATTAAATCTGTTTTGACATGATATTAGTCAAACATAGCAAAACTAAAAATAATGTATTGAATTAAGCTACAGTTTGTCGTTAAATACACCACTGTGCGTGTTCGTCACGCGATCAAATAGTATTTTGTTAACAGCATGGTTAGGGCCAGTCTAGGGTTTAGGCGTAGCACACGTGTACTCCCATGTATATGTATGAGTGTGTGTATGCCTTATGCAGGTCTGACTCTGTTTGTGATACTCATTCTGATTCTGATTCAGATTCTGGGTCTGGGTCAGAGCAGGGACTGAGTCGCTGATTTATGCCGCTCATTAAGTGGGAACGGTGTAAGTTGCACCAAGTGCTTTGGTGTTCGTTGTAGAGGCTCAGGGCCATAATAAGCCTTAGCCTTAGCGTGCAAGTTAAGTTAAGGATACACGATATGCACAACAACAACAACAACAACAGCAGCTAACCTGGCAAAGGCCAAAGGCGTGGCGTTTATTATACGCCTGGGTCAAGGTTGTCAGCCAACTGAAGGTCCTTTTGGCAAACATTTTTGGTCGCTCTAACAATGTGTGTACAGTGTACACTGTACATTGTACACATACACATATGCAACATACATGTATATATACGTAAGTCTGACTTATGTTAGTCGCTGTTACTCTAATCACCGTACCACGTCGCGTATGCATAATATGCAAATGAAAATAAATGCAAGCTAATGGCTAATGGCAGTCGACTGTTAGCTTACATCTAACCATCTCACATCTACCTTCCACCATATAACATCTAACCATCTTACCATCTAATTTCCACCATCTACCAGCTACCAGCTGCCATGTGCCAAAATTTCACTTAAATTGCACTCAAGTGCAAGACAAACAAACGACATTTACCTAAAACCCAAACCAAGCACAGTAATATAGAGAAAAGAGTGAGAGGATGACAACATACACTTGGAGAAATAACCATGCTTATTGGAACACAATGTTTTCATTAAATCAAGAATAAAAGGTTTTTTTAATACTGCAATTCGAATTTCACGAACGTTTCGTACCTAACTACTGAACATTTTCTTCTGCTTTTAGAAAATAACCGTAAATAACGGTTATGAACTAAATTTGTAAAAAAAAAAATCATTTGATAGAAATTATTGAAATTATTTGTTGTTCAATCAAATTTATGAATATGCCATAAACTTATATTTTCGATTACAAAATTCATTAATCAATTTATCAAAATTTTTTAATATTTTTTTTTGTCTAGAATCAACAAGTTATTTTTAAAACTTATTTTTTTATTTTTTAAAAAAAGTGATTTTATAATGAAAATCAGTTAATAATATTTAAATATACCCATATTATTATGTATGACATAACATTTTGTTACTTTTTTAAAATCTATAATTTTTAGTTGAACAAAGAAATGTGCACAAAAAAATTAAATTGAGACTTAATTTTCTTAGTGTGCTGCATTTCTGTCATTTACATATATTTGAACACTTGATTATTGCTTTGGCATTGCCAAAATAAAATGAGTTTTGCAATTAAAACAAACAAATGGCAATCAATGATCACTTTAGCGCAGCCACAGAAAATATTGATCTTTAAGTTGCTTAAGCAAATATTTGTATTAAGTCTCTTAAACTTTTGAGCTTTGCTAAGCTGACTAGCCACAAGTTAATCCCTTGCAAACTTGAACAGTTTTCTTGGAATAGATGAGGTAATGAGCAAACAATGTTTTCAGAATAATGATAACAGCTCAGACTCAAATACTGTGAAAATGTTAATTCTCATAAATCAGCATAGCATGCTTTCAAGAAAAATATATATATTGAGTGGATTTAACCAAACTTTGTAAATCCTAAGTAATCCTAAGTTTTCAGAGCTGTGAGCAGAAAATGATTTTGTTAATAAAAACGAAAATCCAAGCATTAAAACGAATTTTTCCACCTAACATTAATGTCAAATATTTATTGTATTGAAACTTACAACCAAAAAATGCGACAGTTTGCAGTTGTTTTTAAGCAGAGTTTTATATTGCTAACGCTATTGCAAGAGTATACAGAATTCGATGCACAGATGATTTATGAGGATACCCTTTTTATATAGTAAGAAATCATATCTATAGAGACTAAGCATACCATTTTGATAGTCATTGTTGCACAATAAACAGCTGTCAATTATTAAGCTGATTTATTTAAGCACAAATTTGCTCAGCCCGAGTTGAGTTTTTGCTCCAAGCACGAGAATTTTGACTAGGGTCCTTTAAAGATGAGCCAAGAGTGGAGACATCTAATGAATGTTCAAGAATCGCAGAACGGGTGGCACTAAAATAGAAATTCAATACAAATTTGAACTCATAAAACCCAATATATCCATATTTTACTCACTCAAACGTATAACGAATATCATAACACCAAAGAGAATGAAAGTTGGGCGACTATCGTTAATTCGGCGCTTGGCGTTATCCTCATTTTCAGGCAAGTTCAGACGAAGCATTTTTAATATATATTTTTTTTTTTGTAGTTTTTAAATAGTTAGAAAATATAATTTGCAAGAAGTCCTTTTTTTTCGATAGCTCCAACTTGCCGCAGTGCACAATTTGTTATGAATATGAAAATTTTCTAATGCTCAGCATATGTCTAACGAATGGAATTGTCGCCTTCTTTGATTAATTTCAATATTGATAAATTTGTTTAACATTTCGAATTTTCTCAACATTTCATAATTATTGCACTGGTGTTCCAATAGTTTGCGTAATTTCATTATAAAATAAAACACCTGTGTACGAGATAAGAGGCCAAATTCTTTTGAATTGCCTACATGTATAAAAAACATTATTTCACCTGTAGTTTTTAGAAAAGTGTCGTGCTTGTATTAAAAGTTCGTAGAAATACCATTCTAATCTGCGTATGGTATACACGAACCTTCATGCCAAGTTTGGTGTCACTAGCTCTTATAGTCTCTGAGATCTGTGTGTTCATACGGACAGACGGATAGACGGACAGACGGACAGACAGACAGACGGACAGACGGACAGACAGACGGACATGGCTAGATCGTCACGGCTGTTGTTGCTGATCAAGAATATATATAGTTTATATAGTCGGAAATGCTTCCTTCTGTCTGTTACACACATTTGCAGTACTTTATAACTCCCTTTTTCCCATTTTTAATGGGAACAGGGAGTAAATATATGCTGCCATTTTAATGGCAATCAATATTTTGCTATTGCTGCATTATTAAAATCAGAGAAATAACTAAATTTCAGTTAATTTTATATTTTTCAGCGGTAATGTTTCATACTCTTTGTATACTTTTTGCTTATTATTTGAAAGTCTTTGGAAATGTTTTCAAAGGCTTTCTAGTTGAAGCTTCCTTTTATAAATAAGTTAAGTACTTGTGCAAACGATTCTGCTTTCACAAAATTAATTAGGAGCTGCAGCAGGCCAATTGCAATTAATGCGATCGCTCGCAAATTGGAGGTTTCAGACCAGTTCTAATTTGCGAAAAAAAAAATTTCGAGTATTCTTTTTGTATAATTTCTGAGAATGTTAAAAGTTGCAAGAAATACCAAATGAAGTGTTCATTTTTTCCATGGTATATAGGAACGTGGATGTTATATTGAAATTGTTTGACTCGACGCGACTTTAAATTAAGCAACATGAACAACAACAACAACAACAAAAAGCGGGGAAGGCAGAGGAGCAGACATATTTAAAAAAGTCTTACTGAAATGTCTGCTGCTATTTTTTACACACCACCCACACACTCAATCACATACTCACACACACACACATCTCAAGTGTTTGGCGTTAGACCTGCTCGTGCGCTAACTGATTAAAGTTAATATGCTCTAATATTGGATTATGAGTGCTGTCAAATGGGCCTGGCCAACAAAAGTGGGCTAAGCGAGAGTCGGGCAGGTCTGAGATGAGCTGCGATGAGCTGAGTTGGGCTGAGTTGGGCTGGGTGTCAATGTACGGCACTTGAAAGCCATAAAAATAGACCAAGGCAAATGTGACACAAGTGTAAAGAATGTTGTTGCTGTCATTGTTGTTGCTGTTATAGTTGTTGTTGTGAGTTACTTTCCACTATGGGCATGAAGTCTATTTTTTTTTACATAAAGTCTGAGTATTGAGCTAGAGATTCCAAATTTGGCACGAGTGCTGGTT
The DNA here is from genome assembly GCA_949708635.1 of Hirtodrosophila cameraria. Lineage (NCBI taxonomy): Eukaryota > Metazoa > Arthropoda > Insecta > Diptera > Drosophilidae > Hirtodrosophila > Hirtodrosophila cameraria. The sequence goes on from OX453090.1 coordinate 11,556,817, forward strand.
AGAATTAAAAAAAAAAAAAAATTGGAGCACTAAAATACCATATATAACTGTCATAGCAACCATCATTCATAAGTTTTGTATTCAACATAACTCGAGCAAACTTAACAATTTTGAGCTTTAGCATTATCTAAGCATGTTCTCAAAGTTTCATTAAAATCGGACTGCTATATCTTATAGCTGCCACAGGAACAATCAGTTAAATAATGAATTTTTGCATACAATGTATGTTTTTGTATACAAAAATACACGCAACTTTAAGAAAGTCTTTGCTTACACTTCATTTTAAATAATCTGACTGAATTTTCCAAAATTATACTTTTTTCGCTGATCGAATCATTAAAAGTTAACTCACGCTGAAAGTTGGAAGAAATTTCGCTTGCTTTTTCAATTCACAAAGCTAGAAAAGATCTGAATCAGCTGACTTTGAAAGTGCATCAAATATTAATGGGAGTCAGTAGAAATTGAAAAAATATATTTATATTTTGTTTTGAAATATCAAAACAATGTGAAAATACTGAACAATCAAAAAATTTTATTAACGCCAAAAAAAACAAGTAAGAACGTTGCAGTCGGATGCACCCGACTGCGAAATACTCTTTTTTTCGCCCCTTTGCGGAGTCAGAAGTGGGCGTGGCAATTGTATTTTTGGTAAAATCTTTCAAGTTTTGCCATCAATTTAAATTTGGTTAGGCCTGTTCTACAGGCTTGGGAGAAACAAACATTGCTTGATTGCAAGGGCGGGGGTGGGCGTGGCAAAAATATTTTTATCCAATCTATTAAATAGGGCAACAGAATTCAACCTGCAAAATTTGGTGATTCTAGCTAAAGGGGTGGAGGAGATACAGATTTTGCTTATTTGTGGGGGCGGGGGTGGTCGTGGCCGAATTTTTTTAGTCAGATCAATGAAGGATGTGATAAGTAGCTCTTGTGCCAAATTTGGTTACTCTAGCTATAAAACTGTGGAAGATATAGTTTTTTGCGGTTTGTGGGGGAAGGGGTGAGGGTGGGGGGGAGATCTTGACACTTTGTCTGCCTATGGTATATACCAACATGTTCACCAAGTTTGGTTGCTATAGCCTAAAAACTGTGGAAAAAACCTGCGTTCATACGGACGGACGGACAGATGGAAGGACAGACGGACATTTCACAAACCCAATATTCTCTTCTTTTTTTTTTTTTTTAAAAATTAAAAAAAGAGTATAATAACGATCTATTGCCCACAGTGCATTGTGTTGTAATAGGCCTGGTATTACATGACAGTCAAGTCAATGAGCGTTCTGCCTGTCCACCCCCTTCACCCACTAAATGGGAGTAATCAAAAGATGTGCGACACAAACATACACACACACACACACACACACACACACACACACAGACACACACACACACACTTAGCCTTAGATATAGATGAAGCACTTGCTTGTTATCCTAACATAGTCTGTCTTCATTTAACCATACAAACAAGTGGCAGTACTTTTAGACAACTTTTATAATGCGTTAAGAGAGAGCGTTGACAACCATTAAACAAAAATTTAAAAATTAGAGAATGGTAGAAAAACAAAAAGCTTGAGATAGTTAGTATGCACCTTATATAATTTAATATTAAAGCTCTGCAATAAGATAACTTGGACGCAGTAAGAGACAAATTGAAACTTCGAATTGAAATTTAGAACTTTTCAACAATTAGAATTAACTTTTACATTGCTTGAAAATTAAATTATTTTTTTTTTTTTTTGCTGTTTTACTCAATTTTCCTATTATATTTTGTAACAAATCCAACAATAATAAAACATTTTCTTCAAATTCAATGTCCAGTAAGATGCCAGGCAATGCCGGGTCATACCAGCTACGATGAAACAAACGACAAGCAAGTACTTATTGCTAAATTTATCAACTTACTTATCAAAATGAAGTACCAATTAATAATTAACCTGCTGAGGTGTCATTGAAAAGTTGACTTCAATTAGCATGCCCACAATTTATACACAGTTGTACACCAATGCCTATTCTGTGTGTATTCAGATACTATGAAAGAACTCTTAACCAAAAGTATTTCGAGTTTTGTTTATGTTGCTAACAGAGAATCAAAGGAAAGCTCTTTGATATGGTTGTAAAGTTGAGCTTAACACAGAATGCTCGCATCATTTTCTGACTTGACAAAGAAAAATAAACACACAACAAACGCACACACACCGAATGAAAAAAACAAGAACAAAATGTTATTTTCGGCGTGCCGAAGATATATACCCTTACAGAAAAGATTTGCATAATAAAACTTATTATTCAACTGATTGTCCCTATTGCAGCTATAAGATATAATGATCCGATTTTGATCAAATTTGGTCAGCATGAGTAGAACGTGCTTTAATTTAGACATAATGAGTTTGGTCGAGCTATTTTGAAAAACACAAAAGTTTTTCATACAGAAACTTATTTTCAACCGATAGGTCCTATGGCAGCTATATGTTATGCACTGCTTGCAGAAAGGATGAGCATGTATGCTAAGTTTCCTTTAATGCGTTACACATTTCGTGAGAAAATTATATGGAGTGTTATAGCAAATTCTGTATATTTATAATATACAATAAAATAAGAAGTAAAAAATAAAAAAAAATAAAAAATAAAAAAAAAAATAGCAGCTATAAGATATAGTGGTCCGATTTCGATGAAACTTTGTCATCATGTATAAACTGTCCTGAAACATAGGTTTAGTGAGTTTGTTTGATTTATCTTGAAAAACAAAAAAGTTTTTCATACAAAAAACTAATTTTTCAACCGATGGTTCCTATGGCAACTATATGTTATAGTGGTCCGATCTGGCCAATTCAACTATAGGTACTACCTGCACTAAGAAGAAGCATCTGTGCTAAGTTTCATCAAGATAGCTCTAGAACAAAGTCTTGAAAAACGCATATAAACAGACAGACGGACGAACGAACAGACGGACAGACGGACTTGACGGTCAAGACTCGGCTATTAATGCTGATCACGAATTTGTTTTTTTCTGAGACGTCTCCTTCAATGTGGTACACATTTCGTAACCAAATTATAATACCCTCTGCAAGAGTATAACAAAAGCAATAAGAAAGATACATCATTTTCAAGAACAGACGACGCGTCGCGACGTGTCAAAATGAAATATAAGTGCTCTTTGCCATGGAAAATTGTGCAGAAACATAAAAATAATATTTAACTTGCGTCGCATAGACGCAAAAATTTTCATTTTCATTTTCATTTTGGCTAAAATGTTTAATTAGTCGACTTTCTTGTATGCGTATCCTCCACCGCCCGCCACCCAGCACCCCTCTCCATCCATTGCTTTTGCGCATTATATCAACAAACAGAAAGATAAACAGAACGCATCAAAAATTTTAATTAAATTCCTTCTAGGTAACTTTAACATACAACTACAATATTATTTTTGAATCACAAATTTTGAGTCAAAATCTGCCAAGTTTTCAAATTTGCCATGAGACTAACTTTATAAGCTTTACTAGTATTTGAACCAGTTGCCATTTGAACTATCCAAGTACACTTAATTTATCAGAAAACAAAAACAATCGCAATTGTATCTCGTATTCGCTGATATGACCCGGCAATGCCCGGATTAGTTTCTTCGCCCATGAGCGAAGCTTTTTCTAAGACTTACGACACGCATAATGATTTTTTAGGCTTTTAAGCTTTGAAACTGAGCTTGAGGTAGAGCTGGGAAACCTAAAAGGTTACCAGTAAATGCTTTTTACTCATTTCATGACCTTGGAGTTGAATTTTCAATAAAAAAAAAGATAGGAATAAAATAACACTTTCCTTAGTATATGCCTTTGCCCATACATTTTCCGCACTGGGGAGTGAATTAAATAAGTATGTGTCAATGGAATTTTCATACCGTTTTCTAAAAATTAATTTGAGTTCAATTTGGGTAAAAAAAAAAGTTTTCTGCAACATTTTTTCGGACATTTTCCAATCTTGGGTTGGAATTTTCTAAAATTGGTCAGACACGTGTCGAATTATTTTATTCAAGAGTTTTAAAAATTAGTTTGAGCCTGATCGGATGATTAACAGAATAGGTTCATATAACAGTTTTCTGCGAATTTTCCACATTTTCCGACTGAACTTTTCCAAATCACTTCTTAGTGCTCACTTTCGGCATAAAGTAAAACTTGTGTGATAAATGCAGCTTCCTACCACTGCCGATTTATGCTATGCAATGATTGACATCTTGAATAATATTGAATAATATATTTGATTATTGAACAAAGTTGTATAAAACTCTCATATTGTTATAGCTACATATAACTGTATTCTACTGGTTGTCCAATCAGAACTATTGTAATCTCCATTGCGTTACACATTGGAATCAAAAATAATAATACCCGCTGCAAAGAGAATTGCAAATATTTATAACTAAATGGAAAGGGAGGCTAGGAATAAACAGAATTTCGTGCAACTTTTTCTTTAATGATTTGTTTTGGTGTTTGCATACATGGACACACACACACACACACATAGAGAGAGATACATATGGTTCCATATGTTTATCCCCACCACACCACCCCAGCACCCAATTCCTTTCGGGTATTCGTGCACACGTCCTTCTAACGTGCACGGTACATGAATGTAAGTCCCCTTTTCTGCATTTTATTTGGGTACACATGGCCATTAAAAATGGCTAAAAAGGGTATAATGAAGTTCTGCAAATATATGTGAACGGTTTAAAGTAGTTGTGACCTGCTAAAGAATATGTGTTCCTGTACAACATCAACATCAGCAGCTAGAAACAAAAAATAATTAAAATTAAATAAAATAGATATTATATATAAATAAATATTAATCAAAACATAATTACAAATAAATATATAAAATATCTTTTACATCTAATAACCTTTCTTATATAAAATGTATTTTATTTATATTTATATTAAGCAAAATTGGTTTAAAATCGGTATTACTATGTATAATAATGTATAATATCTTGATTAACTTGATCAATTTCATTCCGAACTTTTACATTTTTTTAAACTCTTCTGAATTTTTTGGTGTGCCAAGCGGTAATTTGTTGAAAATACACGGAAATGGACTTAAAATTTTCAAAGCATCCGGTCTTAAAGTTCCCGAAACCGGCCTTAAGTTTACCCTAAGGTTCGAAACCCCAAACCGAACCTATTTGAGACATTTCGAGGTTTGCAGCATTGATGAATAGTTTCTGTGTTGTTTAAAGGGTATCTTCTTAACAAGTTTTCTAGTTTTAACTCGTTTGTTGTCTACAGCTTGTATGCATGTTAACCATTTTCCCTTTAATCCTTTATACCCGTATCCTTGCAACCGTGTCACGTGCAAGCAGCTCATGCAAAAATTACACTTTCTCGTTGTGTTCTCAAAAGAAAGAGTATTTAATATGCAGCTAATTAGCTTTAAAAATGTGATAGGACGAAGGGGAGGAGAGTGTTGGGTATTGTGCAGTATTTGTACCAAATAATCAGCGGCACATTTTCCATTTTTAATTACATTTTAAGCCAAGTCAACATTTATTTGTCTGGCACTTTTGTACCAACTTCCTCCCCTGTCAGCGTTTTTGTATCTCAGACCCCAAAAATTGGTTTCTGTTTGTTCTTTGTCTTGAATTAAACCGGCGTCGTGGTAATTTTTACAATTGCCAAAAATAAGTACATGCTAATGTCACGCCCACATTGACGCCCACTTTTGTATTGCTGTTGTTGTTGTTGTATTTGTTGTTGTCTGCTGCTTTTTCATTTCTACTAATTAACAAAGGATTTCTGTTTGCGCAACGTCGCTTTTATTTTCTTTCGATTTTCATCGCATTACAACAAATGTCGCACAACAAAGCGAAATAAAAAATCCAGATAATGTGGATTTTCACAGCCTAACAGTGGAAAGCAACACTTCTTCTTCCCAGCAACAAATCAGAAAATGGCACTCCTAAATTGAGTTAGCTATTGCCCCTCCGCCTCTTTCAAAAAAATCAAATAATCTAAAAGTATATAACCAACACAAGCGCAAAGCTTTTAGAGCTGTTAAGCTCATGTTTCAGTGCTTTATGCTCTCTTCATTGAACATATGGTAGAACAAAAGTGCTTCAATGAGAAGCAACCAAGTTGTTCGGAACAAGGACTTACCTCATCATAAACTTTATTTTTTAAGTAATCAATAGCTTTTAAGAAATCATATTTTTACAGCATGTAACATCAGAAATGCTATCGTTAGTTCTTTAATATTATAAAATTATTCAAAATTAAAACAAATACATTTGCACATGGAACAAAATCAGTACGGTAAGCCAAACTTTTTTTCAATAATTGCAAAAATTTATTTATGTTTGTAAATTGACTAACAAATCATAAATAAAGTACTGTGAACTCGGCAAATAAAGAAATTCAATTTAGAAAAAATATGCAATCAGCTTTGATGATATTCCTTGCAATTAATCTTTCAGAGCCAATGCACATTAAACTAATTTTTAATTTATTAGAAAAGTGAGTTGTACGTGAACAAGAAAAATAAGAAAGAAAATCTATCTTCGGTATGCGGAAGTTATATACCCTTGAAGATAAGTTTTGCATTTAAAAACATTATTTTACACAGATTGTTCCTATCACTGCTATGAGATATAGTCAGAGGATTTTGATAAAGAGCATACTAAAACGCAGAATACTAGGTTACGATAGCTTGAGAAACAGAAAAGTACAAAAATTAAGATTTCAACCGATTGTACCTATGGTAGCTTTAAGATATTGTAGTCCGATTTTTCTGAAATTTCATCAAAATTTCAAAAAGTGATTCAATTTTGAAAATGTAAATTTGGTAGAGCTATCTTAAAAAACAAAAAAAAAATGTTCATACATCTATTAGTTCAACCGCTTGGTCCTATGACAGCTATATGTTATAGTGGTCCGATCTGACCGATTCTGACATATGTATCACTTCCAGAAAGAAAAGTTTCATCACAAAAGCTCTAAGACTGAGAGTCAAATTCAAATATCAACAGAAGAACAAACGGAGATATTAAAAAAATCATCTTTGTATTCAATTTAATTAGCTTAGCAACAAGTTCTAAAAAAACAAGTAAGAACGTTGCAGTCGGATGCACCCGACTGCGATATACTCTTTTTTTCGCCTCTTTGCGGAGTCAGTGGGCGTGGCAATTGAATTTCTGCTCAAATCTTTAAAGTTTTGCCATCAATTAAAATTTGGTTGGGCCTGTTCTACAGGTTTGGGAGAAACAAACATTGCTTGATTGCAAGGGCGGGGGTGGGCGTGGCAAAAATATTTTTATCCAATCTATTAAATAGGGCAACAGAATTCAACCTGCAAAATTTGGTGATTCTAGCTAAAGGGGTGGGGGAGATACAGACTTTGCCTATTTGTGGGGGCGGGGGTGGGCGTGGCCGAATTTTTTTTTGCCAGATCAATGAAGGATGTGATAAGTAGCCCTTGTGCCAAATTTGGTTACTCTAGCTATAAAACTGTGGAAGATATAGGTTTTTGCGGTTTGTGGGGGAAGGGGTGGGGGTGGGGGGGAGATCTTGACACTTTGTCTGCCTATGGTATATACCAACATGTATACCAAGTTTGGTTGCTCTAGCTTCAAAACTGTGGAAAAAACCTGCGTTCATACAGACAGACGGACAGACGGACAGACGGACATTTCACAAACCCAATATACTCTTTTTTCCTTTTTTTTCAAAAAAGTTAAAAAAAGAGTATAAAAAGTAAATTTTCTGTATGAAATCATGTTTCATTACTCCCTGATCCCATTAAAAATGGGAAAAAGGGAGTTATAAAGTACTGCAAATGTGTGTAACAGACAGAAGGAGTCATTTCCGACTATATAAACTATATATGTTCTTGATTAGGATCAACAGCCGAGACGAACTAGCCATATCCGTCTGTCTGTCCGTCTGTCTGTATGAACGCGTCGATCTCAGAGACTATAAGAGCTAGAGACACCAAACTTGGCATGGAGGTTCCTGTATACCATACGCAAATCAAGTTTATTTCAAATTTCGGATGCACCCCCCTGCACCCCCGCAAATCGCAAAAGACTCCCACAGCCACAATTTTAATTTTAATTTTTGGTACACATGTATGTTTAATCAATGTCTTTCGGATGTGTACATTTCAACACGATCGGATAAATAGCACCAAAGTTATAGAAGAATCTATTACCTCCGTCTCATCAGGCAGAAACAACAGTTTTACGAGTTAAGTGCACTGCTTGCTTGTGTTGCCGCTGAACTGCTTGAAATGCAAGTTGGGAGCAGGGAGTCTCGTAGTCGGGCACACTCGACTAGAGTATTCTTACTTGTTTTAGTTTGAAGTTTTGATTTATGTTTGCAGATATTTAAGCATCATATTGGATTAAAACCAATTAACTAAAAATTGCTGAAGTTAATACAAGAAAGTATTGTCAAGAAAATTACAGGCTTGGCATCTTAGTTAAGATCAAGTTCGTTGAGGCTGTTCTTTTTCTGTAGTTGATGTTGTTTGTTGTAGAAGTTCTCTTTTGACATTCTGAATGCTGTATTCCTGTGTGGGTCTGTCTGAGTATATAGCTGAGAGATTTGCCTAGAGCAGCAGTTAGTTCAACAAGTCAAAGTGTATGTTAGGTGTGTACTGACATTTAACGGAAATGAACAAACATTTTCTCATTTCCTCTTTTGAGGCTGTCGTCGTCGTTGTCGTTTTCGCCTCTGGTCAGCATAAAGCACTTCAACTTTAACTTAAAGTTTTTTTTGCAGTGTTTAAGTTGCTTTATTTATTGGACTTGCAATCGGGGAATGTATTTTGCTCTTTGCAGCATTTTGTCGAATTATGCAAATGAGGCGTAAAAATATGCAGCACTTTTGAAAAGACGTTGCAACGAAACGCCTGCCCCTTTTTGTATCTTGTTGTCTTGTTGCCAATTGCGAGGGCTGTGCGTCATGTTGTCGTTGTCAACAGCATCATTATTGTCATATTATTGCCACCTGAAGGTTGCAATACTCCCCCTTCCCCCCCCCCCCCCCCCTTCCCTTTTCACCATTTCCTACCCATTTCTTCATCCCCTGTTGATTTTGCTGCTGTTTATGTTGTGGTTAAAAAAGTTAAGCTTATATAGTGAAAAGTTTCTTAAGTACTTGGAATGAGCACAACGCTGACACTGACGATGACGATGATTATGATGATGATGTTGATGATGATGATGAGACAAAAACACCCTATGAAATTGCACCATGGTGTAAATGACCCCTTTTAGTGCTTTGAAAAACATTCCAAATATCGTTAGAAAGTGTTTTGTTAATATATTTATTAACATTAATGAATTGTGCTCATTTTCCTGTAATTGTTTTGTTTTTTCATTATCTTTCTTTAATTTTGTTCCATAAATAAGGAACATTTTGGGTTGTTTTTAGCAACTTTTTATAGACTTTATAAAACACAACTTTTGCTTACAATTTTTTTTTTGTTTAAGATGCTTTACACTTACAAACAATTACAAAGACAACACGTTCAATTCCTTCCGTTAAAAACTACCCCAACACAGTAAAAACAACGATTTTTTTTTCAATGTATTGCTAATGTCATTAGAGTCAAAAAGACTTTATTTGAAGCACTTCTGGATAAAGGGTTTTGGGAATAAAGAAATGGGGTTATTTGCCCCATAGTGCGCTGCTCTCTCTCTCTCCATTCTCGCCGGCAACTGTCAGCCTGTCACTCGCTCACCTTAACCGCGACATGTTCTGTCTGCAGTTATGTAGTTAGTTTGGTTGACTGTCATTGCCATCCCCCCTCCCAACACGAGACCCTACGCCTCTGCTGTCGCTGCCTGACTGTCTCTTGGTGCGGTAAGTAGCAAAAAGTTGTCATGCAAAACATTCACCCAGTTACAGTAAGAGTGCCTCATCGTAGTCTTTAGTCCTTGGTCTTTAGTCCTTAGTCCTAGACGCGGTTTTGTGCCAGGCCACACGTACGTAATTGTTCGCAAAAACTTTGTGTTAAGAAAATTATGGAAGAATGTGCCTGAAAAACCAGCTGGCTTGGGCCAAAGTTTACTTCTATTTTCTTTTTCTGCTCACATGTAAACTGTTGTCAGGTATCAACATATATATCTATATATATATAACCAGAGCTCAACAATTATTTTGCCAGTACATTCCATATAAAAGCTACAAAAACTTAAGCCTGCTTCAAATTTAATTAAAATATTTTCAATATTTTCTAGTCATTAAGTTCATAAGACATACTAATAATAAGAGCTGCAAGCTTCGAAATTATTTCGAACAGTTTCAGTTCGGGCGCTCAAACCTTAGAGAATACTTTAGGTTCCACTAACGGAGCGGTTTTTGGAAACCCCAAAACTCATGTTGTTAAACTAAGAAATGTTTAATATAAATTTAAATAAATTATTCTGGATTTATTTTTAATATTTTATATTTATTATTTTTGATTTAAATCAATTACATTACTCTAAATTATGATCATTTAACTTTTATGGGTTTGATAAGAGCATAAAAACATACTATTTGTTCAGATATCTGTAGGATCGAACGTTTATATCACCATGCATTCTGATGCATCCCTATTTACGTATTCATCCGTTTACCATTCTGAACTGGCTTCGTCCGGTCAGCACTCAATATTTAATGCAGTTGAGTCAAGAAACGTATCGACTTTTAAGTTCCCAACAGAAAGATGAAAGTATTTAACAATAACAAAGAGTTAACTTTGGAGTGCCGGAGGTGTATACCCGTTCAAAAAAGTTGTTCAAACTTAAACTTTATATTCGAACGATAGTTCCTATGACAGCAACAAGACGACATTGTCTTTCAGGAAAGTTGTTCAAATTTAAACTTTATATTCCGCCGATTGTTCCTATGACAGCAACAAGACATTGTCTTGTTGGTATGATACAAACATAGAAATATGTCTGTCAATTTAATTATAATTAATACTTACTTTTTAATGTGTTAAATCTAAAAAACCTAAAAACATTTTTATTTAGTATAAATGACTAGCGCCTTTATTAATAAGCTTATGCTTGTAGCACTGGGAGTCCCAATAAATAAATAATAATAAAAATAATAATAAAAATAATACTAAAAACATACTAAAATTCAGCTTGGAAAAATTGCTTAAAATGTGCTTAAGATTTGAAAAAAATTAGATTAATTGTGATAGCTCGAGAAACAGAAAAGGTTTTCCAAAACAATTAATTTTGTTAACGATTTTTTTTCTTAATTTGAATTTATTTATATCATATCCTAGCACTAAAAGTATTAACCTTTTATTTAATGTGATTATTATTTAAAAAAGGGTATGCAAGGGTATAAAGAACGTCTTCGACGAAACATACGAGGTCCTTGCAGAGTTGAAGTCCTGCTGGTCCTGATGTTGCAGGCTCGTTTTTTCACTGGTCGTCCCCCGTGCTTCTTTGTTTCCGTTTCAGATTCGTTGCTTTAAATGTGCCCAAAATTGAATATTATTGCAGGTATGATGATCCTTTTTTTATGTTGATCCCAAAGTCAATTCTTTTGCGCAATTCAAGGATTGCACTCAACATAGTGCTTATATGAATATCGATTTCAACTCTGACTTCAAATCCGCGTTCAACTTCGACGCCGATTACGATTGTGAATTTGAGTTTCATGGAGTAGCTCGCGGCTTAAGCACAAAGCGAGTGAAAAATTGTTGAAAAAGTAGCAATTTCCTTGATTGACACTCATCAGCGGAATGGGCGGCTGCAGGATATATATATAGAAAGAGACCGAGAGGGAGAAAGGGGGAGCGTAGGCGAGATAGCTAGCAAAAGAGTGCGTTGAAAATATATGTATGGTATATTTACACAAGTTGAGACAGCGACAGATTGAACTGAAGCCCGTTGAAGTTGCGTTTTTGAGCTTCGATGCAGCCAACTGGGAGTCCTGTTTGGGAATAGGCAACAGGATGAAAGAGCAAGGAATGCGAATGCGAATGCGAATGCGATTGGGGTAGGGAATACGAGTATGCGAATGGTAGGTGGCTTTTGGGAGTGGAAATTGGGCTTCTTCAACTTCCAGTTTTGCAAACATTTCCGGCGCCATTTCGCATCTTTTTGTTAGACTTTTATAAAGCTATTTGTGTGTGTGTATTTACACAGAAAAAAATGATCAAGTAATCCGTATTTAAATCGTTTTATTTTAATGACTGAAGTACGCTAATACTAATTTTCTCAAGCAGAGTAACACAAAATTAAATTTATTAATTTCAACTCCAGATTTCTAAGTTTTAGCGCATTTTCATTGAATTCATCTTAGCCTTGATCGTATTACGGAGTTCTTAAATTGATTCTGGCTTAGCCCTAAATTTATGGAAAAAATGGAAGGACTGGTTTTATTGTACACGCCTGTGTAGTGTTAAGTTATAAGTTTTTTAATAATTATTAATAATTACAATTAAAAAATAATTTATTTATTTAACAAAGTCTAATAATTATTATAATATTATATATTATTATTATAATCAACATTTAATGTATATTTACATAATATATATTTTCGTATTTTTTATACATTTTTAAAACAAGCTTCAATTAAGAATGCATTTCTGAGAAGCTCACAAGTTTGAGAACAGCTGAGAGCGTAAAGTTCAATTAAATTAATTTTTAAATGGCGATCAGGACTCGTTAAAAGTACAGCATAATTAGTACAAGTATTTTAAGACTTGTAACATATGTGAACTTAATTTAAGTACGCTTTTGTGCTTAACATGCAATGCTCATAACTAAAACTAGAACTATGTGCTCATTTGTACTACTTTGTGCTTGATGCAAGGAAAGCCAATTCGGCATTGTGCTTGAAGTTTGAAGTATAATGGCTGCTGAGAATCAAAATTTAAAAAAAAAAGCTTAAAATAATCTGTCTACGTTTCTTACTGTGTATGATATACATTTTTTTTGAGTGACTTGGCTGCTTTGTTTTTACTTTTACTTTGCTGTGCTTTTGCAACATTTTTGTCTTAAATGATTGCCATAAAAAATAAGTGCGCATTATTGTTACAGCGGGCTGCACACACACACATACACACATATATATTTATATATATATATATATATGTATATATGGAGGAAAAGCCACTTTAGTGTTATCCATACGCGTAGTGTTACAAATGATTTTCACAGCATTTTTGCTTTATGTACTTTTTAGAGCAGCTACGTGGCGCGAGAGCCGCGAGAGCGAACAGAACTCTTAAGTGATTTACATGGCTTACTTTACGGAAATGCAATAAAAAATATATACCAACAACAACAACGATGAGAACAACAACAACAATAGCCAAACTCTAGAATATGCTCATGGTTTTTGGACGCTTTCAAGTTTTCTCTCGACTTTGCTATTTATTTATCGTAATTTAATATTCATTCATTTTGCTATTTTTAAACGTGGCCCTTGTTCCATTTATGAACTTATTTCCCTTTTTGTGTGTGTGTGTGTGTGTGTGTGTGTGCTGAAAGATGAGGAGTTGAGCAGTGAGTGGAAAAGTAGGGTATCATCACGTATTTTTAGTCTAGAATGAGCTTAAATATTTGCTGATGCGGCTTTAAAAGGTTTCTTCGGTAACCAAACTCATTTGTAAGCGATAGCATATAGAAAATGCCCCTGCCCCAGCCCCTGTTCCTGCTCCTACCAATTGAAAATGTTCTATGAATTTTTGCATTATAATAGGGTTGCCAGGATTTAGAAACCCTCATTAGCAACAATATAAGAGCTATGCTGTTCAGCAACTTAAGGCCTTTTTTTTAAAAAAAAAAAAAAAAAGGTTTCAAGTTTAGTCCTTGAGCTTATAAGTGTACCTGTAATTATTTTTGCTTGTGAATAATTGTGTAAAAAAAAAATGTATTTTGCGTTTATAGAGTAATTGTATCGATAGTTATAATTATAGTCTACAAATAGGTATATACATATGTATATGAAAGAGCTTGACCTGACTGACTGAGAATCATTGCACAGCCCAAACCGTAAAAGCTAGAAAGTTCAATTTTTCCCACAAGTTTTATATTAGTGATTTTGAAAAATGTTGTCGGGAAATGTGGAAAACTCGCGGAGAACTGTTGTATGAAACGTTGTTGTTTATCATCCGATCAGGCTCAAACTCATTTTTAAAGATCTGCACAAAACATCAATCGACACGTATCTCACCGATTTTGAAAATTCACAATTCTAGGCGGGACAACAAATTAGAATCTCGGGATGCTCTGGACGGTTTCTTATTTACTTCCCGGGTAACGACGGCTTGTACCAAATAGTGTGTATTTAAAAGTCGTGGTCTTTTCTAATTTTAATTTTAATCATAATTATGTGCAACAAATATTGAAATTGCAAATTAAAGAAATGTTGAGAGACATTCGAAAATCGCTTGTGCTCAAAAGTGCTACACAATTTAGCAGCAGCTCGTTAACTTGTTGGTTCGGTTCTGTGTGATATTTTTGGCCAAAGATTGGCCACTGTCAGTTTCAAAAAGAGGGAGCTTTAGGGCGATAAATGCAACGATGCTAAGTGTATAGACTCTAGAGAGCTGCAGCTGCATTAGAGCCCACTTAATGTGCCACATCATCCACTTTTGGTCCAATAGCTGGCTTTTATACATTGTATATATATATATATATATATATATACAATACAAACTAACATAGGTATATAAACCTATATATATATATATATAGGTTTATATACCTATGTTAGTTTGTATTGTGCACGGAGTGCTCCTAGACTTAGTTGCACATTGGTTGATAGCTCTGTGCGAGTCACTCTCAGTTATTAATACTCAGTTCTAAGTTCTCAGTTACCTTGAAGCCAGATAAATGAATGCCTTTGGCAAAGGACATTTCGGCAATGTGGGCTCCTTGGTTAATTTTTTTGCATTTGCTTTGGTCTTTCGATGGTCCTCACTTTACTAGCAATTTGAGGCTTTGCCTTCTCATCAGTAGAGGGGATATTCGAATGATTGAGACTTTGTGAATCAGGTTGATATTGAGAATGCATTTTATGCTGCAGTTTTAAATTTTTGTTACTGGCTGTTACAAATCAGCAGCTCATTAAATTTAAAATTTGCGTTGAAAATTAAATGTATTTTTAATTGGCAATTTGCAATTTTCTGTGTGTCCATCACATTCCATATACGCCATGTTGGCCTGTAAAAAGAAACACAAAACAAACAAAATAAACAAACAGAAAGAATGCGTCAGTCAAAAGTGATTGCATATTTCAAGCGTTGATTTCAATTCACTTTAAATTTATATTTTCAATATGATTTTATGATATATACCCTCTCGTCAAGGTTGAGTGTCGTATGTCCTTTATAATAGCTTATGAAAACCCCTTAGCATGCATATAGCACACAGGAAAATAATTGAATAGACAGACAGCTAGATTCATTAGAGAATTATAAATAAATATTTATTTGCTGTCCGAACAAATCACTCTACTTTAATTAAATTAAATTAAATACCTTTAATAAAATCAAAATTTTCAATTGTCTGTTTATTTATGCTGCCAAAAATTAATTAAAAAACCAAAACCAAATCAAACAAAAAGAAACAAACAGTATTTGCGTTATTATTTCCTAAGACCAATCAAAATGATTTGAAGGGAATGACAAACGGTTTGAATTAGCGATGACAATGAAAAGAGAAACTTGAAACCGGTTCGCCCGTTACAAATTAAAAATGTGTGTCCCGAGAATTTTAAAACTTATCCCTCCCAAAATTGTGAACTCCAAAACAGTTAATTTTATTTCTTGTTTGAACGTCTTTATTTAAAAAAAAAAATCAAGAAAGAAATGTTAGCTTCGGCGTGCCGAAGATATATACCCTAGCAGAAAAGATTTGCTTAAAAAAAACTTATTTTTCAACCGCTCGTTCCTATGGCAGCTATAAGATATAGTGGTCCGATTTCGATAAAATTTTGCCAACATATGTAGACAAAATGCTTCAACTGAGACATGGTGGGTTTGGTTGAGTTATCTTGAAAAATAAAAAAGTTTTTCATACAAATTCCTATGGCAGCTATATGTTATAGTGTCCCGATCTGGCCGATTCAGACATATGCAGAAATAATAAGCATCTTAGCCAAGTTTCATAGCTATAAAACTGAGGGACTAGTTCGCATATAAACAGACGGACAGACGGATATGACAGACATGACTGTTGATGTTTTTTTTTTCTGAGACGTCTCCTTCAATGCGTAACACATTTCGTGACACAATTATAATACCCTCTGCAAGGGTATAAAAACAAATAAAAACAAGTAAGAACGTCGCAGTCGGATGCACCCGACTGCGAAATACTCTTTTTTTCGCCTCTTTGCGGAGTCAGTGGGCGTGGCAATTGAATTTCTGCTCAAATCTTTCAAGTTTTGCCATCAATTAAAATTTGGTTGGGCCTGTTCTACAGGTTTGGGAGAAACAAACATTGCTTGATTGCAAAGGCGGGGGTGGGCGTGGCAAAAATATTTTTATCCAATCTATTAAATGGGGCAACAGAATTCAACCTGCAAAATTTGGTGATTCTAGCTAAAGGGGTGGGGGAGATACAGACTTTGCCTATTTGTGGGGGCGGGGGTATGCGTCACCGAATTTTTTTTTGTCAGATCAATGAAGGATGTGATAAGTAGCTCTTCTGCCAAATTTGGTTACTCTAGCTATAAAACTGTGTAAGATATAGGTTTTTGCGGTTTGTGGTGGAAGGAGTGGTGGAGGGGGGGGGGGGGGGGGGAGATCTTGACACTTTGTCTGCCTATGGTATATACCAACATGTTCACCAAGTTTGGTTGCTCTAGCTTCAAAACTGTGGAAAAAACGTGCGTTCATACGGACAGACGGACATTTCACAAATCCAATATACTCTTTTTTCCTTTTTTTACTCCCTGTTCCCATTAAAAATGGGAAAAAGGGAGTTATAAAGTACTGCAAATGTGTGTAACAGACAGAAGGAGGCATTTCCGACCATATAAACTATATATATTCTTGATCAGGATCAACAGCCGAGACGAACTAGCCATGTCCGTCTGTCTGTCCGTCTGTCTGTCTGTCCGTCTGTCCGTCTGTATGAACGCGTCGATCTCAGAGACTATACGAGCTAGAGACACCAAACTTGGCATGGAGGTTCCTGTATACCATACGCAGATCAAGTTTATTTCAAATTTCGGATGCACCCCCCCCGCACCCCCGCAAATCGCAAAAGACTCCCACAGCCACAATTTTAATTTTAATTTTTGGTACAAATGTATGTTTAATCAATGTCTTTCGGATGTGTAAATTTCAACACGGTCGGATAAATAGCACCAAAGTTATGGAAGAATCTATTACCTCCGTCTCATCAGGCAGAAACTACAGTTTGACATGCCCTGGCCAAGTTAAGTGCACTGCTTGCTTGTGTTGCCGCTGAACTGCTTGAAATGCAAGTTGGGAGTTGGGAGCAGGGAGTCTCGTAGTCGGGCACACTCGACTAGATTATTCTTACTTGTTTAAAAAAAAAAATTAAAAAAAGAGTATAATCATTATTTACCGTCCCTGAAATTTATGTAAATGCTTATTATTGCTTTCTTTTACATTAACTGTATTTCATGAATCTTCACTGTATGAGATAAATAAAAATAAATAATCAAACACTTTTTTTACTCCCTGTTCCCACTAAAAATGGTTCTAATTCATTGTTTACAGGAAATAATAATGTAGGCACTGGACAAGTAAAGTGCCCTGCTTGCTTGTGTTGCCGGCTGAACTGCTTGAAATGCAAGTGGGAGCAGGGAGTCTCGTAGTCAGGCACACTCGACTAGAGTATTCTTACTTGTTTCTAATTGTGGCTATGTTGTACGGCCCTAAAAGAAAAGTTTAAAGTTGGGCTAGAAGATCATTGTGTTTCAGTAGAATGTGGTGAACAAAGTCGAGTTTTTTTTTAATATTTTTTCTTCAAATTCGGGCTTAAAATGGCATAAAATAAAAAAATCCAGGCTTGCGAAAAATGGTTTATTTGTAATTATTCTATTATAAAATCATTTAATTATTATACATATTTATGAGATGGTAAATTATGACTAAAACAAATAGAGCAGTTAAATATAAAAATGAAAGCAGATTCTAGAATCTTCACTTTGTCTCTGTTTCTAACTCGTTTGGGGGGAAACCAAGATTTCCTCCTCAGTTTCCCAACCCATCCTGTTGCTCCGTTTTGAGTGCTACGTTGGGTAAGTCTCTTGTGGCATTTGTCTCATGTCGACTGGCTACGTGTATGCATTAGTATTGGTATTGGCATTAGTATGGGTATAAGTGCTTGTGTGTGTGTGGTTGTGTGTGTGTGTGTGTGTGTGTGTGTGTGTGTGTGCGTGTGTGCGTGTGTGCGTGAGCCGCGTGCGATCACGAAGCGCATAAATGGCGTTTGACACGTGACAAAAATTTTGAATTTTAATATTTGCGGCATTGTGTGCTCCACGCTCTACTTGTATACTATATGTATTTTGTATATACTATATGCTCTTCTACTATTTGTAGCTTTGTGTTTGTCTCCCACTGTTTGCGTATGTGTGCGTGCTTGCGTCTACGTGTGCGAGTGTGAGTGTGTGTGTTTGAGTGTGCGTGTGTTGCTTAAACTGAATTTCATTTGGTTTTCCAGGTTTTTCTGCCGCCATTGTTTCTGCATATACATAATTTTGTTCCGTGCTAAACAAACACACACAAAAATATACATATACAAATGTATATACACTGCGAGAACTCTATGATGTATTCATGCATTTAATGCATGACTTATGCACAAATTATGTATAACTAATCAAGAATTTCGAAATAAGCTATAATTAGAATATAAACAAGTAAGAACGTTGCAGTCGGATGCACCCGACTGCGATATACTCTTTTTTAGACTCTTTGCGGAGTGAGAAGTGGATTAGATAATTAAGCTAACTATGAATACTGTCAAATATTTCGCTGTGTGTATATGTACGATATGTGGTACAAAATCAGCCCGAATAAGTTTTGTGTTTCTGACATTTTTATGCCGTTATGCGAAAAACTAAACTCGAATGCCCAAATGGCCGAAAGATCAAATTTGCACTCTTGAAATTTGTTTGCTTTGCATGTGCAGCAATTTTGTTGAAATTATGCGATATAATAACTGGCAGGCCCAATGCCCAACATCACCCTTCCTTCCTGAACACCCTCTCTGCGTAACAGCTCTAACCGCCGGTTAACTGTTTGGCTGCCTATTAAATATTATGGCAATGCAAACGAATTAACAGCAACAGCAACAACAGCCACAATTTCTGCACAAAGCACATTTTGCATTGACAACGTGATGTGGCGCCAAATAAAAGTTAAATGTAAATGAAACTATGCAAATAAATGAGAATGGCGAATGTGGCAGCAACAGCAACAGCAACAACCACAACAACAGCAACTAACAACAACAGTTGCTACAAAATAATAGCTACGGTTCGCTTAATTTTGATTGTCGCTTGTGCCAATCAGATCCACCAAAATCACTATGGATATATAAAACAATGTTATATTGATCACAAAAACTAACATTAAGTTCGATATTAGCAGCAGCCAAATAATTGGCCTTGATAGACAAACAAAGCTTAAAAATACTAGATTATGATACGAGACTAACTGATATCAATTGGCGTTGCTTGGACCTATTCTTCAATTCTTCTATTCTTCTATTCTTCTATTCTTCTATTCTTCTATTCTTCTATTCTTCTATTCTTCTATTCTTCTATTCTTCTATTCTTCTATTCTTCTATTCTTCTATTCTTCTATTCTTCTATTCTTCTATTCTTCTATTCTTCTATTCTTCTATTCTTCTATTCTTCTATTCTTCTATTCTTCTATTCTTCTATTCTTCTATTCTTCTATTCTTCTATTCTTCTATTCTTCTATTCTTCTATTCTTCTATTCTTCTATTCTTCTATTCTTCTATTCTTCTATTCTTCTATTCTTCTATTCTTCTATTCTTCTATTCTTCTATTCTTCTATTCTTCTATTCTTCTATTCTTCTATTCTTCTATTCTTCTATTCTTCTATTCTTCTATTCTTCTATTCTTCTATTCTTCTATTCTTCTATTCTTCTATTCTTCTATTCTTCTATTCTTCTATTCTTCTATTCTTCTATTCTTCTATTCTTCTATTCTTCTATTCTTCTATTCTTCTATTCTTCTATTCTTCTATTCTTCTATTCTTCTATTCTTCTATTCTTCTATTCTTCTATTCTTCTATTCTTCTATTCTTCTATTCTTCTATTCTTCTATTCTTCTATTCTTCTATTCTTCTATTCTTCTATTCTTCTATTCTTCTATTCTTCTATTCTTCTATTCTTCTATTCTTCTATTCTTCTATTCTTCTATTCTTCTATTCTTCTATTCTTCTATTCTTCTATTCTTCTATTCTTCTATTCTTCTATTCTTCTATTCTTCTATTCTTCTATTCTTCTATTCTTCTATTCTTCTATTCTTCTATTCTTCTATTCTTCTATTCTTCTATTCTTCTATTCTTCTATTCATCTACTTCTCTTTTTGAGAAGGCAAGTTTTCATGTATAGCTGAGTTAATTAATTAATAAATTATTAAAACAAGTCAAAAAATAGCAAACAAATCAATTTTTCTTGCACATCATAATTGTTGCTATGATTATATATTTGGCTCGAAGGGATTTTATGCAATCTGTCTGTCGGGAGAATGAAATAAAATATATAAAAAGCTAATTGGCAGAATCAGTTAAATAACACGGCTCTGACAGTGATTGTCCTTGGAGTCAAGTCAATATACATATATATGTATGTATAACAGCAACAACAACAACAACAACAATAATAAACATAATAACTATAGCAATAAGCAAAATAAACGACACAGTTTGACACTCGCTTTTATGGTAGCTTTTCGAAAGAACGTTTTGTTTTATGCAGCTCATTGAATGCAATTAATTAAACAGTTAACAGTTAGTAGCAAGCCCAAAAGCACCGAACACGCTTCAAGCCCCCCACCAAAAACCCCACCCTTGGCATATAATTTATTTAAATGTTTTACGCAATTTCTCCGTTTCGAAAGGAATTCAATTTAAATTTGCAATGAGCTGCACAAAAAAAAAAAGAAGAGAACTGCTTAAAATAAAATGCAATGAAATGCAGCGTGATAAATGTATTTTTCGAAACTTCAAATCCGTTCGAGTTCAAAAATAGCATTAATAAAATCCAGCTAAGGCAACTGAGCAAAAACAAAAACAAATATAAATGCTTCTTTTCTATTTGAAAAAGAACTTGCAAACAAAATGGTTAGAATTCACGCACTAAATGAAGGTGCTTTATTAAATCAACTGATCCATTCTCATTTTCTCTGCTACTCTGCTTAATTCTCTTCCTTCTCTCTGCCATTCCCCCAATTTCTATCAGCATCCAATTCCAATTACTTAATGTGTGTGCCGACTATGTCCAGTGTCTTGCATTGCCACGCTTCCGCAACGCCATCACCACAGTGAAAACAAGAAAGTATGGTATGGTAAAGTGTAAACGACTGCCAAATACTCTGCTTCCACTAATTTTAATTTTTCAGTATTTTTTGAGACCAAAACAAGAGTTTTTGGATCGTTTTTGACTGGGAGGATTTCAAGTAAATAAAAACCAAAGAATTAATTACGAAATTATAATTAAATTTAAATTTGTATGTAAAAGTTGTGAAATATCTCTTATTATTGATTTTGAAATTTATTTTTAATTTTTAAATAAAAATTTAGAATATATTTTCTTGAAAGGGTCGACGACGATTCCTTCAATGCGTTGCACATTTCATAACAAAATTATAATACCTTCTGGAAGAGTATCAATATGTTGAAATATTTGCCAATTTGGCCAACAGACTGAAGAAGCAGAAGAGGAAGAAAACCAAAAAAAAAAAAAAATCAAATAAAATTACTTGGCTCACATTATTAAAAAGTAAATACATTTGAAAATGAAAATCAGCAGCAAATTACGAGGCACTTGCAACACATTTAGCAGCAACTGAAAGCCGCCAACTTTTTGGAGGCATATTTTGATAGTAGTTTTGTGGAATTGGCGGGCCAAGTTGGTGCATGGGTGTGGCATGGGGGGGGGGGGAGGGGGAGGAATCGGGGAATGTGAACGTGAACGTGGGAATGCTAACAAAGCAATAAATTGCCACTAAATCTAATTTGTGGCAGCAGCAGCCACAGAAAGAAAGAGAGAGAAAAAAAGCAAACATTACACGCCAAGTACGGAAAGAAGAGAGCGGCAAACACTGATGGGTGAAGGGGGGTTGGGGAGGGGTTGGTGTGTGGTGAATTGGTGGAGTGGTGGGTTTGGTGAGTTTTTTTTGTGCGGGCCGTCGAGTTGATTGCATTAAAAACAACCGAAAACGTGCCGTGAAATCATGTCATGGGGCGCTGCAGCTGGTTGCTTTGGCTGTAGGTGTAGGGGTGATGAGGGGAGGGGCACATAAGAGGGCCAACTGATGAGCACTTAGTCCGTACACTTTGCCGACTTCCGCCGGAAGTGAGCGCAAAAAGTTGCTGCCACGGCCGCCGCCACAGTGAAGACGTCGACTGCGACTGCGGCAGCTGTCGTTGGTGTTGCAGCTGCTGCGACTTCTGCTGCTGCTGCGACTGTTGCTGCTGCTGCAATTGCGGCTGTTGTTGTTGGAATTGTAGCTGCTGCTGCTGGTTCAACTGCGACTCCTGCTGCTGCTGCAAACTTTTTGCCACTGCAACTGCCGCAAACTTTTATCGCATATTGGAACGGCATTTGTTGAGTTTCAGGCTTGCACTTTGATCGCTTAGCCTCGTTCCAAATCCCAAAAAAAAAAACTTGGACAAACTCTCTCTTCCGCACTTCTACCCCCCCTCTCTCCACCCTCTCCCATAAAAGATTTCATTTGGTTTACACTTTGCAGCTGGCATCATTTGGGATATGTTGCTGGTGTTTTATTTACCGCTCGGTGGCAGCTGCAAATAATTAAAATGTTTGTGGCAATTAGCAAGCAATTAGTTGAAATTCCCTGATTCTTTTCTTTATTCTCAACATTCCCTCCACTTGCTTTCTCTCATGCTCTCTGAATGCATTTCGCTCGTGAGCCGCATTTTTAAATGTTACAATCTCCAAATGCAATAGCGTTTCTCTGTTCCGTAAATCTACTTTAATTATTCCACGTGTTCACAGAGTGGATATGCGACTCACACTGATAAAAACCAAACAAGTAAGAATACTCTAGTCGAGTGTGCCCGACTACGAGACTCCCTGCTCCCAACTGGCAATTCAAGCAGCTCAGCGGCAACACAAGCAAGCAGCGTACTCAACTTGCACAGTGCTTGTCAAACTGTTGTTTCTGCCTGCTGAGACAGGGAAAATAAGTTCTTCCATAACTTTGGTGCTCTTTATCTGATCGTGTTGAAATTTACACATCCGAAAGACATTGATTAAACATACATGTGTACCAAAATATATATATATATTATAGTCTCTGAGATCGACGCGTTCATACAGACAGACGGACAGACAGACGGATAGATGAACTAGCCATCTCGGCTGTTGATCCTGATCAAGAATATATATAGTTTATATGGTCGGAAATGCCTCCTTCTGTCTGTTACACACATTTGCAGTACTTTATAACTCCCTTTTTCCCATTTTTAATGGGAACAGGGAGTAAAAAATAATCAAAGCAATATTTATATATTTTAAAAAAAAACTTGACCTGGCTGACTTTCTGGCTGATGTCAATCACTGCGTAGCACAAACCGTAAAAGGTGGAAAGTAGAAATTTTCAAAAAGGGTTTATCTTATGATGAAAATAAGCATTAAGTAGGGATTTTGGAAAATTTCATCCGATGAAGCTCAAACATGTTTTCAAGGACTAATACGAAAAATCATTCAACACATAATTTACCGATTTCGGAAAATTTACCACCCAAGACGGAAAATGTGGACGTTTTAGTTTCCTGCTTTTCTATAGGTTCTTGAAATGAAAACTGAATTTCAAATAAAATGATAAAGCATATCTAAAGCAATTTCTAAAAATTATATGAATGTATAAGAAAACTAAAGATTGTTCTGGTATCCTGCTCCAAAACGTTTGCCAAACAGTTTGCTGTGAAATTGATTCAAAAGTAATATTCGGAACAAGGCTGAATCTCGAGTTCGAAACCAAAATATTTTGCTTAAGTTTGCCATATGCTTAGTTTTGGAAACGCATTATTTCTAACAGTGTATGGGTACGGACTGGTTTGGGGGAAGTAAAAGTCAGGCGAAGGTGACTCTCAGGTATCTGTTGCATAATTGTTCGCATTGGTCCCGCTGCTCGGCAATTTGTGTTAAATTTGTATGCATTTTTAATGCAATGCGTGGGTAGAGAACAGAATAGGACAGGACAGGAAAGGACAGGAGTGTACGGGCGGGCCACAGAGTTGGCAATTTAAAACATTTCATTGTAATAAATATTTAAATGGCTGGCGCTTGGTTGCAAATTGGTGCAGGGTGGTACCGGGTGGTACCGGCTGGTACCGGGTGTTAGCGGGAGGTACCGTGTGCTGCCGGGTGCTACCGGGGTGAGGGTCGCGCACTTTTTCCGTCTGTCGCCGTTACTTTGCCTGAATCAGCGATAAGCGTGCGCCTAAAATGACAACACCGAAAATGCTTCAAGTGTCAACAACTTGTTGGGTAGCGGGTGGAGGGTGCTTGAGAACGGTGCGGGGCACATACCAGGCAAATCAACAACAACAGAACATAAAAAAAAAACACAAAAAAAAACAGAAAAAACAAAAAACAAGAATAAGCGTTAAAATGTCAGAGTTGGCTGCCAGTTGAAATAAGGGTTAGACACCTAATTCAATGCGATAAGACAATCTGGGGGCTTAGCTTATTTGTTGCATGAGGCTAACAAAAATGGATTTGTATATGTATATGTATATATGTGTGTTTGTGTGTGTAACTTTTATGTAACTGTTTTATTTTGCATGCGCCTTGGTGACTTCTTGCAGACCTGGGCTCATCCCTGCATCCAATATCCCCTCTTCCTGCTTCCATCGTGTCCTTGGCCTCGTCTTCAGCTTCAGTTTCAACTTCAGTCTCACGTTCACGTTAAGGTTCACTTTTGCATACGGGATTGAGCTTGATTTGGGTATCGCTTGAGATACCAATATTCATATAAAATTTTATTTGCAGCGAGTGCTTTTTATGCCCAAACTGAGCATTTCTGTTGTATCTATTAAAATCTATTATGTAGGTATAATGTACCACAAAGCAAAAATAACAAAAGCCAAAGAGTCCAGTTTTGAAAATATATAACAAACTGTTTATGTTCTTAAATTATTCGCTTATTGATTTTAATTTAATTGTTAAATTTTTATTTTTTTGATTATTGAAATGTCTGCTTAAATCAGAGTCCGTAACGGTTATGAAAATTTTGAATAAAAATTGTTTTTAAAAACTAATCTTATATCTATGAATCTAACTGTCAGTAGCTGGTTAAAACTCTTAACTCATTTAAATTAACTTAATTAACGAATAAAGTTTATAACTAATGTTGTCAAAACATAATTATGTTAATTTCAAAACAGTTCCATACTAAAGGACACCACGACTGTTTTCTAAGGAATTTCATTAACTAGATGTTTGGCTTAGTTAAGCAAATGTTTTGATATTGGATTGGAATCTAATTAGCTTCAATTCCACTTTCTGTTGATAGCTTCCACGCATTCCTAACTTCCATTTCAAACAGTAGCAACAAATCTCAGCGAGAAATTCTTGATATTCGTAATATGCCAATCAAAATGGTAACCGGAAATGGCAACCAATTGGCTACCGCAGCTTTATGTTAAGTTCCTGTATGTGTGAGTGTGTGTGTGACAAGTTAGAACAACTATAATTGCTGCAACAAAGTTTAAATACACTTGCAAAAAATTTGAATACAATTTTATGAGCTAATCTTTTCACAAGCCAAATTCTTTATTAGAACATATCCTGCATTCAAATAAACTACTCAAACTCAGGTACAACAATATTTTATAAAAATCTGTACAACAAATCAAAGAACAACAGAGAAATCACAGAATCTCTATAGAGATTTTGGCTTCGGTTGGCTTGCACATTGCTCGAAAAAACCTCAGTTGTCACAGAAAATCGGAAAATTTAACATTTTTCGAACGTCTGTTTTCGAAAGCAACATGGCTGCTTCCATAGAGTTGCCAGCATCCATCTTTGGTTAAATAAAATAAGAAAATTTAAATGCCATCAAATTGGACACGAATTGAATTTTTGGCAGTTTAGTTTACATGAGAAAGAACCGATGTTTTTTTTAAAATTTAATGTCTGCCAAATTAACCTATCTCTATGACAACTCTGTTGTCTGCATCAACACTTATCCATAACAAACTGAGTTGCCATCTAACAAAAATAATTATGGTAGTTAAAGTTAAATCATTTTCAATTTAATTTGAAGCAACTAGACAACTCTAAACTCGGTTTGCTTGCGTTTTTGACCATTTTATTAGAGATTTTGTTAAATACACAAATTTTAGCTTAACAACTCAAATGTTAATAAAAATTTATGAACATTACTCAAAAAATAATTTCGTTTCCAATAAAATGATTGCGTTTATTTTTGAAAATTTGTTTGTGGGGGGGGATTAGCCAATCTCTTGGAAAAGGGAACCCAAAGAGATACCTAAGAATTGGAATTTGGTTGGAAGACACAACAGGAAAAAAAGGGTAAATAGTCCTTAAAAGGGATTGTCCGAGTCGATACGTAGTTTGTAACAGAATTATAGTAGCTCTCTTTTAGTGTATGAAAAGCTAATGCATTTCAAATGCCTTTGAGCGCTGCGTCATGCGGTCGCTTTATCCAGCGATGTCCTTACTCAGGCGTGATATGGTGTGCACATTTCGATTTGTGGGCTGGCAAACAGAAAGGACAGCAAAGGAAATGAAGGAAAGGCAAGTCAAGGAAAGGAAAAGCAAAAGGATAGGATAAAGACAAGGGTAAGCGAAAGGGAAAGCGAAATGGCAAATGCGTTCAAAATGTAAACTTGTCTTGATGCAACACGCTGCAAGAAGAGGTGTGAGCTAGTTTTGTCCTGTGGTCTGTGTCCTGTGGCCTGTGGCAATGCTGATGGGATAACAACTGGCGACGACAAGGATATTAAAATTAATAAATAATAGTTGGCACTATGACTAGAGCACAGCTGTGTGTAGCGGCTAGCCTAGATACGAGCAAACTAAATACAAAATTCAATATACAAAATACAAAATACAAGCACTTGTATCTGTCACACCAAATGAAATCAACAAGGACAGGCTTTTGGTTTGCAAAACTCAGAGACACTCGACACTTGACTCGACGAGTCCTGCTTCAAAATGCACAATGCTATTTGCAGGGCCACAGCTAGATTTTCACTGGCAACTGCTTTTGATTGTTCTATTCTGTTTTGCAAGAACATTATTTAAATGAGTATTAATTGAATCTATCAATTTGGGTTAAGCAACGTCAATCAAGCAATCAATCAATTACTAAAACATTCATTTTATTTTAAGTGCTTTCATTTCAAAAACACTCGGCATACCCCAAAATAACAAAATGAAAAAACTTTTTATAAGGCAACTAAACATTGCAAAATGCATGTCGATTTGGGTTTTCTTTTTTTTTTGGTTTTTTTGATCAACCGCAGGACATCAATTCAAACTGTGTGCGAATAGCAGCTAAATTTACAAACCTACTTCTTCGCAGCTGCTTCTAAGGCGAAATATATGTTAGAGTGGATAAACTGTGGATAGTGCCATCAATCGATAGTTTAGATGGTAGACTTTTATGTTTTTAAAGATATCAATTTTTGTTAATCTGATAAAATTTTCTTAAAATCGGACGACTATTGTATATCTCTCATAGGAACAATCGGTCGAAAATAGTTTGATAAAAGCTTAATATAACTTAAGATTTTTGAAGAGTTGACATAAATAAACATTAACTAATTGGTATCGGTAGTACCTTCATATTGATAGTCTGAATAAAAAGCACTTTACAAAAAACTAACGATTATATCGATAATGCCATCGATTGTTTCTCACGTAGAAGGTTTTATTTACATTGGACTTCGAAATACACAGCTACAGACATAAATACAGCCACACTTAATTCAAGAAGCAAAGAAAACTAAATTAATTATACGCAATTGGCAGGATAAACTTTTTTGTCTGACCGCATTATGTACAAACTTTTACCCCAAATGAGTAAACGGGGGGAGGGCTAAACGGGGGCAGTAAACGGGAGGAGAAAACAGGTACTTGGATGCCAGGTGAGGTGTTGCTGTTGCTGACCAAATCTGACACGGCTAACTCGACTGGTGTTGAAGCATTGCTGTTGTTCTGCTTGTTGTTGTCGATGTTGATGTTGTCGTTGTTGTCCTTCCTGCATTTGCACCTAACTATAACTAAGCTGTTCTGGCATTCACGTTGTCAGTTTGTCTGCTTGACTGCTTGTCAGATATACTTCTGTGTGTGGGTTTCAGACATGAACACTTTGAACACTTCGAACACTTAGTCAATTGTCGGTTAAAAGTTGGTTATGTCAATGCTTTGGCATAACCAGCAGTTGTTTTAGACAAGTACATAAGTAGAGGGACGGTGGCTCTGACACTGTAGCTATAACTCAATCAATCCATCAACTATATAATCAATCAGCATATATTTTAATTTATACGTTATACAATTATACCATAAAATGCTATAGAAAGTAACTTTGTACGGCATTAACCATATAACTTTAGGCTATCACAATAATTGCACTTTTGATACAATCATATACACTGAAACAAAAACCACTAAATAAAAGAAAAATTAAAATCTTATTGAAGATGTAAGTATTAAATATGAAGTTGAAAAAACAGAAAGACGATTAGAATATCAATTTTGATTTATTAAGAATGTTTTCAATAATTGAAACTTATTTTATTAAGCTTTTTTCGCAGTGTATCCATAAATCTGTCTATAACTTTTCATTCAGATGCCTTGAAATTCCCAACTCCAAAGTTGACTTGCAACTTACATTACTTTGTTAAATGTAAATCGATTTGCTTGAGGAATATCTTTAAGATCAAGTTCTATCATCTTGATTAATAAAGTCATAAAATTTAAATGCTTATTTATTGTCAATTTTATTTATTGACCAATATGTACTAAAAACATAAAGTATACATAAATATATATGTATAACTAGTATATACATAAGTTAATACTATTTACATATAAAAAGTGCCTACAAATTGCACTTTGCCAAGCAGTTCATTTTCACGCGCCACAAAGTCAGTCAAGTGTCCTTGTTGTCCTTGTTGCTTTTCTTGCCGAAAGCGAATCAGGAAATAATGCTTCATGTGTGCAGTGTTCTCAACTGAAAGATACTCTGTAATGTGTTTGATATACGAGATATAAGCAATTTGAATGCAATTGAAGTCTGTATTAAATGTCGAAATAATCGTAAAAATAAGGCAATCAACAATTAGAAGTATCTGCCGTCAGAAATAATTCTTCTTAAATCAGAAGAAGCTAGTGCAGTATGCCACCTCTGCCCATTTTACAGATAAGAAGGTTTCACTGCAGTCAGACCAGACCAGGCCAGAAACGGGCAGACTTTGACTGGGATAGCCAACCGGGCATGAAAATATTGAAATACACACTTATGTACATTTATCTATGCATATATGGTATGTACTTATTTAGACTGGATTCTGTTCGTATTCGTAACTTGAAGTCAAAAATACGCAAAGCACACATACACACTCTTATCTATGTATATATCGTATGTGTGTGTGTGTGTTTGCGGCAAGTTGAGATGAGCTAGCAGGGCAATGAAGTAGAGAGACAAAAACCTTTCAGGCAATGGGTTCTGTTCTGATCTTCTTATATCCTTGCGTAGGGTATTTTCATTTTGTTGTGAACTGGAGACGTCTATGACCAAAAATAAAGTATATTTATTCCTGAGGAACATAAATAGCTGTATCTGCTTGTTTTTATGCGGTTTCTTAACTTCTTTATTTGATTTAGTATAGTTAGTTGTAACATTTCATAAAAGTGTAAAGCTTCTTAATTAAAATATGTTTAATATCTAAATTACTCTTTTTAAATCAAGAATAAAATTGATTTAATGAAAATTGAAAAATTTCAATTATATACAAAATATTTCTAAAATAACTACTTATTATAATGAGTGTGGTCATAGTTAAAAAAATATATACATGTGTATATCATGTATATATGTATATCATTCATAATAAAATTGATTCTTAATATATAACATATTATGTTCAATTTGAATCTAAATATTAATTTAATTTATTTCCAATATATTATTTTTATAACGAATCTCAAGAATTGCGCTTGATTACGCTTCGCAATTTTAGTTTATTTAATTTGATCTTTATCGATCGACCTTATAATAAAACTGTAGTAATAATAATAGTTTGAAAATTAGTTTTAGCATGAACAGTTTCTGTGTAAGGGTGTC
Source organism: Hirtodrosophila cameraria (assembly GCA_949708635.1). Lineage (NCBI taxonomy): Eukaryota > Metazoa > Arthropoda > Insecta > Diptera > Drosophilidae > Hirtodrosophila > Hirtodrosophila cameraria. The sequence goes on from OX453090.1 coordinate 11,587,341, forward strand.
AATGTGTCGGAGCTAACCTTTCTTGCTTGTTTCTAAATTTTTCAATATTCTCTTCTTATTTTTTTTTCTTGTTCACTGGAAAATTTTATAAATTTGTTGGGTGAGCAGTTTACCGGGCGTAAAGTTTTTAAGCGTGAAGCTGAAATGGTTTCACCGTAATCCACATCCACATGGACCCATGCTTGATTGCGCCACGCCCCTTCTGGCCTCCCAGAACTATTCCATCGGGATCCAAAAGTCGCCTGTCAGCGTCAGCTGAATGCGAGCAGTTTAACGAATTTTGAAAAGGAGTTTTCTCCCTTTTTTTTTTTTTTTTTATTTTTTTATTTTTTTTTGCTATTCGCCTGCTGGCTTGCCAAAATATTTGAGTTTTTGTGAGGCAAGCCAAGTAGCCAGAATATGCCAGACAGACACATAAATACATATACATACACATACACATACACATGCATACATATATATACGAGCACAAGCATATTAATATTTTGAAACTATTTTGGGGCTAGTGCATATTTCTTTCGATTTAGACTTTGGTTCGCTGAGCCTTGAAGTTGCTTACAGTTTTCCAGGGCAGGGCAGGTCAGGGGTTAGATTTGACCTTGTTTGCTTAGGCATAAAATTTGCAACTTATGGCCAAACTGGCTTGGTCTAATCAAGACCCAAAACCTGCGGCAAACAGCTTATCGGGCCAGCAGGACTGTTTAATATTTATGTGGCTCCTTCATAGATGTCCTGCCATGGCTTGGTTTGGCTTGGCTTTGTCGTCTACTTTGCAGTGCACTATGGGAAAAAAGGGAAATTCGTTGGCATTAATTTGACTTTTTTGTTGTTCAGCATTTTCAAGTTAAAATAAAACAAGTAAGAATACTCTAGTCGAGTGTGCCCTACTACGAGACTCCCTGCTCCAAACTTGCATTTCAAGCAGTTCAGCGGCAACACAAGCAAGCAGTGCACTTAACTCGTAAACTGCTTGTCAAACTGTTGTTGCTGCCATCTGAGACGGGCGTAATAGATTCTTCTATAACTTTGGTGCTATTTATCCGATCGTGTTGAAATTTACACATCCGGAAGACATTGATTAAACATACATGTGTACCAAAAATTAAAGCTTTATCTTTAAAATTGTGGCTGTGGGAGTCTTTTGCGATTTGCGGGGGTGCGGATGGGTGCATCCGAAATTTGAAATAAACTTGATCTGCGTATGGTATACAGGAACCTGCATGCCAAGTTTGGTGTCTCTAGCTCTTATAGTCTCTGAGATCGACGCGTTCATACAGACGGACAGACGGACAGACAGACGTGCATGGCTAGTTCGTCTCGGCTGTTGATCCTGATCAAGAATATATATAGTTTATATGGTCGGAAATGCCTCCTTCTGTCTGTTACACACATTTGCAGTACTTTATAGCTCCCTTTTTAATGGGAACAGGGAGTAAAAACATTTTTTACTGACCTCCATTAATATTTGACGCACTTTCAAAGGCAGCGGATTCAGAACTTTTTTAAGCTTTTAGAAAATCCTGTTATTTTGTTTTTGGTTTTTTTCTCCCTGTTCCCATTAAAAATGGGAAAAGGGAGTTATGGAGTGCTGCATCGCAAATCGCAAAAAAATCCCACAGCACAGTTTTAAAGATAAAGCTTTGAGTTTTGGTGCACACATATGTTTAATCAATGTTGATCGGTTGCGTAAATTTTATTAAGATCGGATAAACAGCACCAAAGTTATGGAAGAATCTATTACCTCCGTCTCATCAGGCAGAAACAACAGATTGACATGCACTGGCCAAGTTAAGTGCACTGCTTGCTTGTGTTGTCGCTGAACTGCTTGAAATGCAAGTTGGGAGCAAGGAGTCTTGTAGTCGGGCACACTCGACCAGAGCTTGTTTTAATTTGGAACACCCCCAGCTTATAAGTAACATTTGATGTAAATACTTTTAATAATTTTTTACGTAAATAAATAAAAGATAATGAAGTATTGGTTAGTTTTCCGTTCGTTCCTATGGCAGATATATGCTACAGTTGTTCAACTAGCAAATTTCTTATATAAAAATTCTATTTTGGTCTAACAAACACACGAGTGAATTTTGAAGTCTGTAGCTCAATATTAAGACCTCATGATAACAGTTTTTTCCCATAGTACAGTGGGCAGAGCTACTTAGAGCGAAATGCAATCAAAATAACTGCCAACAAACAAATTTGGTTCGTTGTGCGTTTTGGTCCTTGTCCCATCTGTGTTAACATTACCGCCTGCACCTGCTGCTCCCCATGCTTGTTACCCTGCCCATCATCGTCAGCGTACCCATTTTGCACCTGTAATGCGAGACGTCAACAAAAGTTTTTTGTACAATTTTGTAAAACGCATTCTATGGTTTTTTTATATTCCTTGCGCTGCTCTCTCTTTTCTGCAGCTTGTTTGTCACTTGCTTGTTGTGCTTTGCAGCTGATTCGTTGTTGTTTGTTGTTGTTGTTGTTGTGGTTGTTGTTGTTGTTGTTGCTGCTGCTGGTTTTTCCCATTTTTTGATAATGTCACGACCGTGGGCTAAGCAGGGCCAAGCTGTGCCGCTTAAGCCGCACAATTGTCGCACTTGTGGCCAAGTGAAACTGAAATGCAGACACACTATGATCATAATGAAGCTCCTGATTTTGCTCATCATGATAATGATGATGACAGTGACAATGACAATGACAATGACAATGACAATGACGATGTGATGAGTTGATGTTAATGCTGCTATACTCACTGTGTGCACATTGTACTCTTGTCAAGCTGTCTGCTTAACTGTAAACTATGCTATGTACACTGTACTGTGTACACTCTTTATATCAACTAGACACCTTTTTGCTTTATCAAATAGAATTAACTCTAAAAATGTATAAAAGCAAACTTTAAACACATTTTAAGCGGGGGTGGGTGCGGCAACATTGTTTTTATTCAATCTATTTAATAGTGGAACAGAATTCAAACTGTAAAATTTTGAGATTCTAGCTAAAGCGGTGTTGGAGATACAGACTTTGCTCATTTGTGGGGGCGGGGGTGGGTTTGGCCGAATTTGTTTTAGTCAGATCAATCAAGGAAGTGATTAGTAGCCGTTCTGCTAAATTTGTTTACTCTAGCTGTAAGCCTGTGGAAGGTATAGGTTTTTGCGGTTTGTGGTGGAAGGGTAGGGGTGGGGGGGCGATCTTGAAACTTTGTGTGCCTATGGTATATACCAACATGTATACCACGTTTGGTTACTCTAGCTTCAAAACTGTGGAGAAAACTGCGTTCATACGGACGGACAGACAGACAGACATATTTCACTTGTATTTGATACATTTAAATACATATTTTCCATGAAAATGATTTGAGTTTCTTCAAAATGTTTTCTTACCAAGTTGAAGGCATTTTTTATTTTACAAGGCACTCATTAAAATTATTTTTGAAATTTTGTAAAAAATCGACTTTAAATTAAGGGCGCCTTCGAATCAAGCATAAAATATTTTTTGCTTTAGAAGTATATTAGTTAAATACAGAAAATTAAAATTAAATTTATAGTGGACAGAGTCTACAAACTTAAAAAATTGTTTGCTTCAAAGCAAGCCAATCTAAATGCAAGTTGTTTTCAAATTGGATGCTTATAATTCCCAAACGGTTTAAGCAAACACGGAGTGATAAAATTCTTGCTAAGGCATATCTTATTTTTATACTCTTTTTTTAACTTTTTTGAAAAAAAAAGGAAAAAAGAGTATATTGGGTTTGTGAAATGTCCGTCCGTCCGTCTGTCTGTCCGTCTGTCCGTCTGTCCGTCTGTATGAACGCAGGTTTTTTCCACAGTTTTGAAGCTAGAGCAACCAAACTTGGTATACATGTTGGTATATACCATAGTAAGACAAAGTGTCAAGATCTCCCCCCCACCCCCACCCCTTCCCCCTTAAACCGCAAAAACCTATATCTTCCACAGTTTTATAGCTAGAGTAACCAAATTTGGCACAAGGGCTACTTATCACATCCTTCATTGATCTGGCAAAAAAAAATTCGGCCACGCCCACCCCCGCCCCCACAAATAGGCAAAGTCTGTATCTCCCCCACCCCTTTAGCTAGAATCACCAAATTTTGCAGGTTGAATTCTGTTGCCCTATTTAATAGATTGGATAAAAATATTTTTGCCACGCCCACCCCCGCCCTTGCAATCAAGCAATGTTTGTTTCTCCCAAACCTGTAGAACAGGCCCAACCAAATTTTAATTGATGGCAAAACTTTAAAGATTTGAGCAGAAATTCAATTGCCACGCCCACTGACTCCGCAAAGAGGCGAAAAAAAGAGTATATCGCAGTCGGGTGCATCCGACTGCAACGTTCTTACTTGTTTAATTCTTATTTTTGTTGTATATTGTATGTAATATACAACATGACTAAAATTTGGTTGCAGCTTATATAAATTGCACCAAATCAGTTAGCCATTAACCCTCTTTTTCATGATGCACCAAAGATGCAATCATCTGAGCAATTGCACAACAGTTGTTGTCGTCATGGCATCTGCTCCGGCTGCAATACTCTATTCAGTCATCTGATTTTCTTCTTTATATTTTTTTATTTTCATAAATTTGAAGTATAACATCGAATTCATTAATAATGTTGGTTCTGGACCATATTAAATACAATAAACTGCAAAGCGGACGTTGGATTACCAAAAATGCATCATTAAAATTGTGGAACAAGAACGCACATGCCAAGTTTGATGTCGCAAGCGTTTACAGTCTCTAAATTTGATGCAATAAGACGGACATGGCCAAATCCACACGGCTTTTGATGGTGATCAAAATATATATAATTTATATAGTCGGAGATGCATTCTTAATACTTTTTTTTTACCCATTGTTACATGTATATTCGTTAAATATGTAAAGCATGTTGCTCAATGCGTTACACATTTCGTGACAAAATTATAATACCCTCTGCAATGGTATAAAAAAGTTCTCAATTATGTTAATTGATTTGGAAGTATCTTCTAAGTAGTACTAGTTGATTTGCTTATTTCTAACGTTTTGCACTATCGCTCAGCACTCAAATACTGCTTTTTGCTGTGCAATTGATTAAATTGACTTGAAAAATGATTTGCAATGGATTGTGTTTAATAAATTAAAGTGTGTTTTAGCATCTTGATTGGTTTGTTGTAACTGGATATGTGTTTATTTCTTTGTTGAATATGCAACAAAATTCTCGTTGTGTTATATCAATATAATCGGACAAAGACTGGGGCAAAAAAGTGCTTAAATAGTAGTGTTTGTTTGTCGTACATATGTGTCTGCATTTGAATGGCTTTCTAAATCAATTGCAAAATCCCAAATCACAAGAATATGTTCGACGTGCAGTAGCCACAGTAAAAGCAAAAACAGCCGAGGGCAAACAAAGTACGCAGATCGAAAAAGACTTTTAGTCGGCCAGGGATGGAAGATACAGGCAGTTCAGATTGGACAACTGGACAGCTGGACTGCTGAACGAGATGCCTTTAATGACAAGGCTACACCCTTGGCATGCATATGTACAATACACACTTATGTATATACTTAATATACATATGTATACTTCTGGTACACTGATATAAATCAAAATTGTTTTGTAATATTGTAACAAAAATTCTACATTACATTATTTTTGACCTCCCAATCATTTTATGTTGTTGATGAGATTCGAACCCAGGTTTTCGCACATCAACATGTGTGTTAATAATCTAATGTTTATGAATACATTAAATATTTCATTTCAGTAAATTTAAAAAAATATGTTTAATAAGAAAATTAATAACATATTATATTCAAAATTACTTTGACTCCCCTTTTCAAAATCAAGAATAAAACGATTGATTTTAAGAAAATTAAAATATTTAAATTTAATACAAAGCATTTGTAATTTAATTCTTTTTACTCCCTGTTCCCATTAAAAATGGGAAAAAGAGACTATAAGAGCTAGAACACGATCGGATAAATAGCACCAAAGTTATAGAAGAATCTATTACGCCCGTCTCAGATGGCAGCAACAACAGTTTGACAAGCAGTTTACGAGTTAAGTGCACTGCTTGCTTGTTTTGCCGCTGAACTGCTTGAAATGCAAGTGCAGGGAGTCTCGTAGTCGGGCACACTCGACTAGAGTATTCTTACTCGTTTTATTTAAGTGTGTTCATAGCAAAAAAATGTAAGAGAGAAAATTTGAAGGAGATCCATTGAATCATTTTAAAAATGTTCCAGATAACAAGGGAGGAGAAGAGACTTCAACATCAATAGCATTGATCTAATGAATAGAATCCTTTGCGATTTCATCTGGTTTGGCTTCACTTCTTCCGGAATCTTATTGGAGTTAAGTAATGGAACATTGCATCTCTCATGATCTGAATATATATTTTCATCCATAATGGTAAATATCACTTTTTCATGTTGGGAAATTTCCAGTTCTTAATTGGTGATGGGGATATTCACATTTTTCAAATGCACGAAAGTTTTACAGCAATCCATGATGAGGGAAATTGAGATTTTATTGAGATTCTAGCTTCTTAATATAACGTCCTGTTGCGTAGATTTGTTGATCTAAATAGTTGTAGGTGATTTGTTCAATAAATGCACATCCTTGGCAGCAATTTGTAGATTCACATTTGTTGGCGAATATTAAACTGTTAAATGATTGATATCAATTTAGTTTAATATTATTCTATTTTTAATTTCATTAGACAAACAAAATAAACTGAAAATAATATCAATTCAAATTTAATTTTTTTGAAATTTTCAAAAGTGGTTGTAGTCTATTCGACTCGTTTTCGACGAATGAGAATTCCATATCTTTCAACTAAATATTTTTTTTTCATGGCCTACTATCTGTATTGTTATGCAGTGGCGTACGCAGGATTTTTTTTGGGAGGGAATGAAAGGAAGCTTAAAAATAAACTTTTTTTAAGGTATTTAAAGAAACAGTTAGAGATTTTGGTAAACATATCTGTAAAAACAAAAGAGTTTTGCATACAACACATATTGCAACAGATTCCTTAAACTTAGAATTAGTAAGTTTGGTCGAGTTATCTTGAATTAAATATTATTCATATTAAAATGCAATCTTAATATGCTTTATGTTCAATTTGAACAGAAAATATTTAATTTGAAAATTAAAATAAATAAAATAGGGAATTTTAACATTGAATATAAAAATATTGAAATGGCCAGTGCATTTTTTCTATCAGTGTATTTATGCTGAGACTGTAGAAGGACCTTACAGTGGTCAGGGGTAAGGGCAACGTATGGCTGTTGCTACTTTAGCTTTTACAATCTAAACGTTAATGGTCTGTCAATTATCGCCACCCAGTGAATGTAACGATAAGACATCGCCCCAGGCACAAGACATTGCAAAGACCACCCCCCACACACACATATGCAAGGGTCTTGACTGGTATATGATGGCGGAGGGTGCACGCTGGAGGGTGGAGTGTGAAGCGTTCATTTAGGGGTGTGAGTGCCTGCCGTCTGCTGCACACTTTAGTACATCATTTAGTGAGAATTAGTTATGGACATACATCGCACAAACTCTGCATGCCTCTTCGCTTCTTCTTGGAATTCAATGCTTATGAGTGAGTACCGTTAGGGTTGGGGGTAGTTGGGGTGAGGGTATTGTCCAAGGCTCTGTTGGGATGTGCCTTGGACTTCTTGGTTCAGGGGTCAGCACGTTGCCCTTTTTACATTTGTATTTATGAGCAATGACGATGGGTCGGCGGTTCGTTGGGGGCGGTAGAGCTGTTAGGCATACCATAAAATGGCGCTCGAGTGACTGGAAGAGGCTACACTGCAAAAAATTTTAATAATAAAAATAACAAATCACTTAAATCTGTCATATAACATTTGAATGTTAGTTAAAGTAAGTTAAAATATTGAGTTTTGTGTTGCTAGAAGTATTGAAACAAGCAAGACTTTTATTTAAGGTATGTGTGTAAGTACCATATCATATTTGATTGTAATGTAATTTGTCAAGATTTTTGTAAAGATCGATTACATTATCTGATTTTTAAGTTTTAAATTTAAATTTAAATGTTTAATTTCCTTGATTCAGTTACACACTAATTTAATTATTTCTTGTTGTAAAATATAGAAATAAGTTTGGTTAACCCAAAACGGCTACCTCTCAAAGTTTCCACCCATTTTCCGACCATGAAGGCAAACTTACCAATATTGGTGACACACATGTCGAATTATTTTCGTTCAAGAGCTTTGCAAATGAGTTTAAGCCTGGTCACAGTTAAATTACGCTGTCGTTCAAATAAACTTCACTCTCACATTTTTCTAAGAGGGGTCGACTTTTTCGAAATCGGTGATATACATCGGCGAATGATTTTGGGACAGATCTTTGAAAATGAGTCTGTGTCTGATCGGATGATAAACAAAATAGTTTCATAAAACAGTTTTCCACGTTTTTCCACATTTCCCGACAAAATTTTCCAAAATCCCTTCTTAGTGCCCAAATTCGGTATAAAATAAAACTTGTGTGAAAATTTCAAGATTCTTACTCTTAGGTTTGGACTGTGCGACGTTTTCCATAATTTTTTTTTATAATATGTCATGTTAATATGATAGTGCCCAGGTCTTTAAAGTTGTCTCGAAATAAGTAAATACCAAAGAATAATGTAAAATTCAACAAATGATATCTGTATCAACTATATATATTAACACCAGCTCCAATGATATATATTTTGTTTGCTTAAAAAGTTTGTCAAATGGCTAAGACAAAAGAAAACATTATAAAAATGAAATCTAAGTTTTCGCACAGTGCTTATATGTGCTCATAATCATGTTCGTACTTGTCTGCGTACTGCTGTTCACATTCGGATTGGGATTCGAATTCGAATTTGGTTACTGAGTGTCCATTAGAGAATGACGAGGAGTAGGAGACAAGGAAATTGGAGTGGGAGAAACTGAAAGACAAAAGTCGTAGTCCTTTTTGCGAGGGCAAAACAACAAGAACTACAATGCATTTATCTATTTAGACGCTTTTAGTTACGTTTTGGTTTCGCTTCTTCTAGATTTTGGTTTGTTGGGAAGCGGTGGAGAGCAGAAAGGGGTGGCACCTTCGTCTTGAATAGATTTGGAGCAGCAATTGAGACTTGGTCCTCGTCCTATTGTACGTTATTTCCGCAAGGCTCCATTGCCATTGCCATTGTTGTTTTTGTTTTTGTTTGTCTTGTGTAAGTATTTTTATTTCTTTTCATGCTTATTGGAATTTTATTATCAGCTCATATAAATGCAATAAAATGTTGATATATGTATAATGTACACTGTACACAGACACACACACACATACATAAGTATGCTTGGCAACGTGCTTATACACATGCCTAATACATACATACATGCATTTAAATATATATATGTATTCACCAAAATTCAGTCATGTACTGCCAATCGACACCCAAAAGTTTCTGATGACCATATTTAAGAATAGAAATGGAAACGGAAAAAGTCTTTTAAGCTTATTCCATTTGTTGTGCTCCATTTTTTTATACTCTTCTTTAAAAATTAAAAAAACAGTAAATGTATTGGGTTTCTGACAGACAAGGGGATAAGATTTTTGGTTTTTGGCGTTTTCCCGCAAAGCTAACGGTTTGTTGTAAAAGTGTTAGCATACACATTTCGCGGCTTTCAATAGTTTATAAGTAAGTCAAATTTAAGAAAGCAATCTTTACGATTTGATATAAACAAACAAGCCGACCTTTCATATTATTTTAGAAATTCCAACAAAAATTTTAAATATTATTATTAGATATTTTCGACGTGTATATTGGATTTGAAAAACTCTGTTTTATTTTCTAATAAGACCCATTAGTTGCAATCTTAACCATTTTGTCTTACTCACCTGAACTATTTAAACTAGTAAAGCTCTGGATTGAGACCGTTAAAACCTTTTAATTACGTAGGGCTAATATCTTTTTTAAAAAATATATTTATATTTTTAACAAATAAAGATAATAAAAACACCTCTTTTGATATTTTTGTTTGAAATATTTTCATTTTATATTTATTTTATGTAAACTTTTCATTTTATACTCCATAAGCCATTCTTCTACTCCAATTTTATATCTTTTCTCTGCTCATTTTTTCTATACTTAATACTATGGTAATTATGCTTGCATAAAGTCGAAATAGTTTGCTTTTAATTATAAATTGGGTTCCTCCGCTTACAATTAATTGCTTAATATTTTAATTATTTAAGTTTAGATTAATTCTAAAAAAAAAAACCAATATTATCATTGCTTTAAAATAGTCTTAGCTTTTTTTTGTTTTCATCTGTTGAATGTGAACATTAAACACAAGTTACTTGTTCGCTTTATAATTGTTGTTGTGCTTTTTGTTGTTTTTAATATTTTATATTTATATATATTTTAATGTTTTTATTAATGCTATATTAGAATTATTCACTATTTTGTTTAGCCTCTTTGTCATTACAATTGCCTTATAGGTTGCATTACAAATTCATGATAATGCGGAGGGATCTTAAAATTATTATTTTGAATACATTCATATGTATGTTATGCATGTATGTATGTTCTTATTTCTTTCTTTTTATAAGTATTAAACAAATTGTAACAATCTATAAAGGTATAATTCTAGAATTTAATAAAGTTTAAGCCAACCCAAAACTCAACAACACTTGTACGTATATAATATATAATATATTGTTTTAATGAATTTACGAACTTGTTCTTCTCCTTACAAATTAAACATATCCAACGTTTTCATACTCTTTTATAACTAATAAGCGTTTTCTTTGGAAGAACTTAACTAAAGCATTCGTTTTAATGCTTTTGTTTTCTTGGAAAATTTTCGGAAAGTTTCTTCAATTTGTAATTCTCGAGTATTTAAGAATTACTTTTCGCTATGATTTCGAGAATAAAAAAAAAACAATTTTTGAATTTTCATTGTATTTTCGTTTTGTTTTTTTTTTTTTTTATAGGAAAGTATAAAAATTTTGTTGAGCATTTCCTACAAGATATTATCATAGTTATGAGCTGGAAACGCTAAACCTACTCATAAATATAGATGTATGTAAGGTTATATAAGTAATATATGTATATATTACTCAACAGCTAAGTTGTCTAGCAAATATTTTGATATTTCTTATTTTTTGTTTTATCATAATATTATGTTTTTATTTTTTATTATTTTTTATTATTTGTCACATAGAAACAATGAAGAGGACGGTTTTTGAAATCAGGGACCAAATAGTTGTGTGTGTTTATACGATGCCGATTCGAAATTCGATTCAATTATGTTTATTTCTTTGGTTGTGAGCAAAGGGGCATACTCCAAGCAATTCGAAATGAAGGCTTTTCGCTTTTCAATTCATTTCAATTCAGTATTTAATAACTTACCAAATGTTGTTTTTTTCTATTAGTGTATTTGTGGATGAGCACAGTCTTTATGCTGTGTATGTATCTTAGTGTGTAAAAGTGTATTCCTGATCCTGATCATATCTTTCAGCCAGATCTGCCATATAGCACTTCAGCATTAAACAATTTCAAGACGGCATCATTTATGGGCGCGTATTTCGGTCCGTATTTCAAATCAAAGTTATTATATTATCATTTCTTTACTTCAGCTAGTTAGTTACTTAAGTTTTAGTATTTTTAGCTATATTAATGCGATTGCTGCTTAATTTCTAGTAATTTGTAAGCCTACGCTTTAGATACCCTGATGCAACTTATGATGTAGTTTTTTTTTGGTTTCTTTATTATATTTTTAAGTACCAATTTGTATATAGTACGTATGTATGAATAAGTTACGATAAGTATTTTTAACTACTTATCAAATAGAGGGCATTTAACTTGCATATCAATTTTCAAAAATACTGTTCGAATTAGTATTTTTGATTTTGATTCTTTTATTTGATTTGCTTAGTATTTTATAGTAGCTTATGCTAAGACTTAGTTTAGTTTTAAATGCGCTTACATTTTAGTAATAACATCCTTAATTCTGACATTCATTAGAACTTATTTTGCATTCTGAAGAACTTATTCAACCAAGTTGTGTATTTCAAGCAGCTCGTGTCAAATTCAGCGCCATTTGAAATATGTTTCTTTCATTTTTGTGGGGCTCATTTGTTTTAGTGTGTGTGTTTGTGTGTATCAATTTATCAGAATCAAAAACATAGCTCATCTAGACATATTCCAGCTATCGATAAATATTGCTGGGTGGTGAAATTGAATTAAAGAATGGAATATTTTATACACAGAATTTTATTTCTGTTTAAAGATATGATGTGGGAGCATATCAACAGAAATTTTATAGACATAAATATACAGTCCTGTTCTGAAATCCACTTTTTTTTTTATCAAATTCACACACATATACAAAGCAAATTCAAGCAGAAGATATTTAAAAACTAAATTGTATCGTCATCCAAAAAGTATGCTTCATATTTTGCTGTGAAATTGATTCGAAAGTGGAGTTCAGAACCGAGCTAATACTCAGATTCGAAAAGTAGGCTGCTGGGAATGTTTTGATAAATATATTTGCAGTCATTGAAGATTTCAAAATAAAAAAGTCAAAATTTTGTCAAAGCTATTAAAAAAAAAAAAAGTTAAAATTATATTTGATAAGCTTAGTTTGGATCACAAAAACAGCAAGAATTGAACTCAGCTTACTTATCCACTCCACCAAACACTGTTTTTTGTTGTCTATCTGTTTTCTCTTTTAGGTTTCTCTTTGAGTAAATACGCAAATCTGCCTGAGCAAGCACAACTTTGGTTAACACATTAGCTCGAGCTAGGAGTAAGCGAGTGAAAGAGAAAACCAGATGACATTGAGTGCTGTAAGAAATTTGTATATATGGTATGTATATAGATGGCATAAGAACAATCAGCCGCAATAAGAGCGATTTTAAACGAGAAAGAATCATCGATAAGTCAATTGTAAATATGCTTATAGCTACTTGATCACCCTGTATATCGATAAGCATCATTCATGCAACGCTTGGCTTACTTAGCAACTCGGTGAATTCGTGTGGAGCGCTGATTTTGAGACACTGCTTGGAACTAACTCTACTATAGATAAAACACACGGATATATCTATATTTATATATTGTAGTACTGTTGAATTGATGAACACACCTTATCGCTAGTAGGGACATATCGATATCGATAGGATGTGTGCCGTCGATCAACATTATTGCCAAATTGCTAAATTTGTCAAGTATCAAAAGGAGGGGGGCTTGTTTTTTTTTTTTTAAAAAGAGTTTTGCATTTTTGTTAGCATTGTGGTTCTAGTTGCATTTAAAGGATATGCTAAGCGATCGTGGGATTTGCATTTCAGTTTATCAAAAAGTTGTTTTCGTGGGGGCAGTTCAGTGTTTACATCAAAACATTGTATGCTACGACTAAATGGGGGGGCCATAAGAATTATAATTCAATAGAAACTGAATGTGTGATATGTGAAGTAAGTAAATATTAATTACCATTGTATCATATAAACACTTGTCTATAGTTCGCGAAAACGAGAAATGTCTTCTAAACTAAATGATCTCACATCAATTGAATTAATTTAGCTATACTTAAGCATATATCAAAATTAACTAGGAATTTGTATGTTAGACATTAGCTAAATATTAAAAATTTTTGCCTAACCTACATATCATAATGCTCATAATATACATAGTACATATGTATTTAGACAGTATGTATATGAGTATCATGTTAAATATATTATTTATAGCTTAAATATTGACATTAGATCAAATCTATTTACAGAGCTATTTACATAAACATAACGACTGTTATGTTAAGTAACATATATTTTAACTACATAGATTCGAATATACATACTTTCTTTGGTTTGGGACTACCAACAATCTTATAAGTCTAATTGAGCTTCGAGCTTTGAGTTCAATTTCATATCGATTTGTATTTGGCACAGTTTCTTCTTGCATTTTTTTTTTTGTTTTTTGGTTTTGATAATCGTTTTTTTTTTTAGTACTTATATAATTGTGCTTAATCCAATTTGATCTTATTACTGAAAACTTTGATAGTTTTTGTTGTTAATAATCACACCATATGCATGATCTTTTTGAATGCCTTGCGAAATTCCGGATTGAATATCGTATAAATAACCGGATTCACAAAGCTGTTTATATAGCCCAGCCAAGTGGTTAGCATAAAGACGGTCAAACCAGGACGACAGTCCTTATCAAACTTGGCACACATCGCATCCATAATGTTGCAGGTGAAGAATGGCAGCCAGCAGAATAAAAAGACGCCTTTGCAAGAGTTAAGAAGAGAACAGAAAATAACAGAACAGAAAAGTATAACAGATTAATGAAAATCACATTTCATATATTACTAGCACTAGTTTTTTCAGTGCTAATTAAATAATAATGATAGTTCTTATGGACACAACTAAGGTTTCTAAATGCCATATACTATAACTTGAACTTACCCAAAACGATGGCTAATGTTTTGGTGGCCTTGCGTTCCTTTTTTGCCGATGATTTCTCGCGTTTCTTCTTGGAGGCCTTGTGCACCTTGTAAATCGTAAATCTACGCCCACAGTGTTGCACGCAGCAGGATAATAAGCCATTGTAAATTGCAAATTGTAAATTGCATTCCATGTTGCATGCAGCGGCAGCAGCAGCAGCAGCACCAGCGGTGCAAAAGAGAGGAAGAGTCACGAAACAAAATACAACAGTAAACAGAGTAACATTTTGTAATTGGGGGAAATGTTCAGGCTGATTTTAACCAGGGCCAAAACAGGCAAAGCCAATATCTAGATCCTGCCCACACACAAAAAAAAAAAACAAAAAAAAAAAACAAAAAGCCTTCGAGCAGCTATTAGCCTGAACTGAATTAATAACTGCAATTTGGCTGCCAAAGCAACATTACTCACCTTGACGCCTGCGAGTTTTTCTTATCCTTGCGCGAGGACGTTTTCGATGTGGTCGATAGCGTCGAGTCGTTGCGTGCCAAAGTCATGGCCTCCTGCACGCCGTAGCGGACAAAGGACAATGGCTTCATGGCGACGCTGCTGCTACAAAATGCAAACAGAATGAAAAAGTATGTGGTCAGGAAGGACATCACTTCAGTTCAAGCAGCAGGTGGCTAATCTAGCACTCTACACTGAGATAAACTTTGTCGTAACTAAAAACAAGGTCCGCATTTAGACGATGATTTGACGGCATTAAGTTCTTTTGTTAACTTTTCGCTTATTTGTTAAAGATGAAACGGAGCAGACAACTCCATATCACCTCTTTCCCACAAACAAGAACTTAACGAAAAGGGCTATGAGATAAAAATTATTGTCTAGATGCGGACACAGACGATGATCTTCCATCATGTAGTTCTTTCGTTAAGTTCTCGCTTGTGGGGTTAAGGCGAAGCAGAGCACGCAACACCTTTACGCCTCTTTCTAACAAACAAGAACTTAACGAAGAAAATTCATTAATATGTTTAAATTATTGTTAAGTTTCAAATTAATTTATTCACTTAATATTATATTAAATTATAAGAAAGCAAAAAGTTTATTAATTTCAGATATTCTAAATATTAAGTTTCTTGACAAAATTTATTTGAAAAATAAAAAAAAATTTTGAAAAATACTCCTTTTCTTCTGATTTGACGATTTTCGTTAAAGAATTTAAAGCAATCTTACATTTTATGACAAAATTCTTCGAAAGAAAATTGTTTAAAAAATTAAAAGAAAAATTATAAAAAAAAATTCAAGAAAAAAATTGTTCAGTAATTTAAAAAAAGGTTTACAAAAATGTTGAAAAATAATTGTTATATTTTTGTTTTCGATTTGACATTTTTTTAAGAATTCATAGCAATCTTAAGTTTTACGAACGAAAATTTTAAAAATTAAAAGAAATGTTAAAAAATATATTTTTATTATAAAATGTTTGTATATTTCTTTATCGATTTAATTTTTTTCTTTGCTTGTAGGAAAGAAGAAACAAGAACTTAACGAAAAAACGTCATCTAAATGACAAATAATAAAAATTAATTTCTAAAATGTAAAAGAATGAAATAAATTATGCTTGCAGTTTGAAAGCAGGACGAACCTGATCGCTGGCTCGGTGCGCTTGGGTGAATCCTCGGCGGTATTGCGTCGACTGCTGACACTGGAGCGCTGCAAAGTGGCACCGCTGGGCACCGGACTGTCCGGCGGCGTAGTGCTGCTGACGGCAACACCAACGCTCACTCCTGTAAGGACATCGTCAACGTTTGAAGCTGCATAACCAGAATCATGATTACCATTCGGATCGGCAACAACCAGCTGTGGCTGTGTGGTGATCTGTGCCACAACGCTGCTGTCACGACAAAAGACGTCAATAGCATCCACGACGATGATGTGGTTGAAGATGATGATGATGTTGGCGGCAATCAAACGTGTTTCGGCAATGGCAATCAATCAAAGACAGGCAGGCAGGCAGGCAGGCAAGCATCAACAACAGCAGCAACATCAGCAGCAACAGCAGCAACATCAATGTCAACAGCAACAGAAAAAGCCCAAGAGGCAATGTGGCAAGAGGCAACAAGAGAAAACGAGGCGCAACGTCAATTAAAAATAAGGCAAAAATTGAGTTTTAATTAAGTGACGCATTAATTGAATTATTGAGATTTATTTTTCTCTGCCTGACTGACAGTCCCAAGCCCCAACTTCGACCCCAACCCTAACCTCGATCGCCCAACTCCAACCCCAATCACCGACAGAGATTGACAAGTGCCTTTTTCTCAATTATGTTTGCCAGCGGCAGCCCTTTGGTAAAAAAAATGAAAAATTTCAATATGGTTTGGTCCGCATCAGTCGATTGTTGACCACTTCATCCCCCACAACGCCATATTGAAGCCATATTCATCCAGCTTCTGCCCAACCACTTTGCCTATCAATAATGGTTTTATTTCATGTCCTTATTGGATTAAGTAGCCCATCTGTTCGCTAATTGACTGCGCTTAACGCTCGTGCTGTGTTTGTGGCCAACATTCGACATCAAACAAGTCCTTCAATTTTTATTCAAGTGTCCAACCAGATTCTAACATATTGGTATTGTTCAAATAGCGACTGCTGCTCTATATCAATCATTTAATTAATAAATATAAGTTAAGTTCACAACTTTTTAGTGGTAGATTTAAACTCTCTTTTCACTCTTAATAAAACAATTTACACTCTATGGCTTATGTGTTTTTTTTTCTGTTTTTGGTCTATATAACCAGTTAGAAGAACTTACCATAACAGAAATAAACTTTTCAATAAGAATTCGCTTCATTGTGATGGTAGTCAGCAGGACTTCCCATATCAGAAAAATAGCCTTTCAATAAAGGTTCGATTTTTTTAAAATGCCATTACAAAAATTCATAAATCTGCGCAAATCGATTCGAACTCTAGGAGTCAGGATTGTGAAAAACTAACTACGAACACACTGGTTCAAGCTACTTTATCGAAACTCCTTGAATCAAATGCTTTCGACACATAACTCAGTCACCTTTTCTAATCAGAGTTTTCGTAGGAAAGATACCTTTTTTTTATCTATCAGAAAACCGAGCTAGGCTTTACCTAGGCTCGGACATATTTCTCATTCAACATTCAAACATCGTAAAGAACACAAAAAAATACTAACAATAACAAGAATAACAAATTTATTTTTTATTTACAAAACTATTTTAAACAAGTAAAACCAAACTTTAATTTCATACTTTTGATTTAAATTCAATTAAATTGAAAACATGGATCAAAAGCTTACACAAAAGACTGCAGAAGCTACGAGCATCTCAATACGTGCGATGCAACAAACAATTACAAATCTTTCAAGCGAAAATTTGAATTTGAAATTACGAGTCGAAGTTCTGCACAATCAAAAATTAAAATATAAAACTACAACTGATACATCAATTTTGAAGGAACTACACATAACAAAAGAAGAGAATGTCAAGCTGCACAATGAGCTCGAGCAAAACAAGAAGTATTTGAAGGAAATATCTGTTGTAGAGCAAAAACAAAACGAGACTTCTATAATGCGTGACAGCCGAATTTTGCAGCTTAAGGAAAGTGTACATAACTTGAAAGTAAGCATCACTTTTCGAATCGAAACCATGAACAATACTTCATGTCTTTTTAACAGAGAATAGTTAGAAAAAAAAATCAAGAAATCACAAACCTGACTTCACGGAAGAGCGATGAGCTCCAAATGTTGAGAAAAATGGTGATTAAGTCTCTTTAATGGCTATATAGAAATACATTTGTAACGCATAACATTCTTACAGTGTAACAATCAGGACTTTTTACTGCAGGCGGCCAACAAGCAAATATTTGCGCTGAATAACGAATTGAGAAACTGCGAAGAATCTATGCTTTCATATGATGATAAAGTTAAAGAAATGGCCATCAACAACTCAGACTTGGTTGACAAGAACGAGGAGCACACAAAATGCAACTTGATTGCCAAGGCAAGTATCTTCTACTAGCTGCTGATGCTGATCTAAATAATTATAATAAAAAGCTATTCTTACAATTAGGAGATGGCTCAGTTTCAAAAGAAACAACTAGAGGAAACTTTATTGAATAAAGAAGGATATAGACAAACGATTCATAACGTTGCGCCTGAACTAAAACGCCAAGAAGTCATAATCCGCGGTTTGGCTGAAGATATGAACAATGCTCTAGTTAGTATCATTTGCAATACAATATACAACAAAATATAATTAATTTTCAATAATAATTAGGCAGCCCGCAAGCAGAAGGATGAAGATTTTAAATCGCAGATCTCCGAGTGCTATGCTACAATATTTCTATTGCAAAAAGGTCTGAAATTATCGCAGAACAAAAACAGTAAATATGAAAGGGAGATCTTAAAATTAAAGCTAGCCAAATATCGTCAACAAGATCTAAGAGATATATTCAACCCACGTGCAGAGGCTGAGGTATTGTTATCATACTATAATAACATCTGAAATGCTTTACTTAATCATTATTATCCTTCAAACAGACTCCTCCAACAAAACCGTCTAATGAACGCAATGAATCCCGAAATCAGTCGGCTCGAAAAAGCGTTTCGATAAATAGCTTACGTCTCTTTAGCAATCTGCGTAAATACCGCTAAAGTTTTAAAGTTGTTCCTTTTGAATTTTGAAGTCGTTGTGTTGGATCAGTAACACTTCTCGCACTTTACTGATGTGTTGAAACACTTTGATGCACTGAACTTAGCTGTGCCAATATTTTAATACACTGAACTGAGCTTGCCAACACTATTGCTATACATGGGTTATTAAAATATCCATAATCTTTCCCTTTTCTTGATCAGATGCAACTCTGACCTTTCTCATAGCTGATTGAAGATGCCTCTTCAAAACTGGGCTTACCGAGGATTGCTGCGGATTTATTTACGAGCTTCAGCATCTTGGTGGTGTCTGTTTGTAATTTGGTTGTTCAAATATATCAGCATGTACTAAGTTTGTACATTGTTCAATTTAATAAATATATTTTTAAAGCAAATATTTGACAACAAAAAAATTGACTATAATCTCTTATCTTCAAGCGTTGTATACCCTTACAGTGGGCATTATAATCTTGTCAAGTAGAAGTTGAAGTAAACGTCTTCGATCCTATAGCTATCTGTATATTGTATTATACACAGTTTTAAAGTGTTAAAATTTTGTAATTGTTCTCTGATTGTCTAAGCATGCTATGCATTTGTAAAGAAATTTTTGAAGCAAACTACCAAAATCAACAGTTTTGATAATATTCCATTTAAGGCATTATTATGTTGTTTAACATGAAGGAAGCTGCATTTATATAAAGTATTGTGTTTGATATAGCCAAATTTGCAGTCTCAAAAGCTCAAGAACTACTTACTCTTTAAACTCCACTAATTATACGTGCCACAAAGACTTTCAAACATTCAAAAACAGTTCACTTATATTTATTTATGTTGTTATGTATGTTATTGTATTTATATATATGTGTGAATGCTGTCGGCCAGTTGGGAGTTGGGATTCAGTTGCTTCAAAAAAGGCAATTCCAGTCGCTTGCCACACAGTCGACAAAAACAAAGCCAAAGTCAATAAAATGCCGAATCTCTTAACGCGACAATTGCAATAGAAACCAAGGGAGCTGGCATTCCCAATCCCAAATCCCATACCCACACACAAATACAAATACAGAGACACAGATATAGACATAGATACAGATACAGACACAGATCTATACAGAGGAGTCCAGTCAGAAGCGATTCTGAGTGCACATTTTAGATTTTCATTTAGATTTGATTGCAGCGCGTGTGAATTGAAATGAGCAAGTGTTGCATTGAGTTTGCATTCAGCAGAGCAGAGCAGAGCAAGGGGATTCAAGCAGAAGATGAAAAGTGCCAAGTGCTAGTTGCAATTATCCAATACCATGACAATTTTCTTTGGCTGCCAACTAAACAGTTAAGTGGAACTTGGCACTCGTACCCGGAACAAATTCAACTTCAAATTTGCTGTGTCAACTATCCAGTCTACTACAGTCTCTTCTCTCTTTATCTTTTATGTGCCACGCGTGGTAGCAATAGTAACTAAAACTAAAACTAAAAATTGGCAGGTCAGGTGCAACCAAAATTGAGCTACATACTTAAATATTAAATTTGTCAAAACGTTGAGAGCATTTCGACATTTTTCATTTTCAATAAATATTAAAAGAGATAACAAAATTCAACTTCTTGTCAGCGTCTAGACTCTAGAGTCAAGTCGAAATGTTTTTAACATCTCTTTTATGGCCAATTGAAAATGTTTTATATAACTCAACCAAACTCAAATTACCTAAATTTGTGTACTTCTTAAGCCTGCTGACCTAAATTTCATTAAAATTGAACGTCTATATCTTATAGCTGCCATAGGAACAAAAGATTGAAAAACTAGTTTTTGTATGAAAACTATGCCAACAAAATTTAATAAAAATCGGGCTACAATATCTTATAGCTGGCATAGAAACAACCGTTTAAATAGTCCGAAAATTATGTTTCCAACTGAGCTAACTCAAGATAACTTTTCTATCTTTGATGGAAACTTGGCTGTAAGAATCTATCAGCTTAAATTATAAGAGTCAATCATGCAGTATCTGAAGGCCCACTTATACCACTTATATTTAAAAACCATTAGAGCTGTAAAATTATGGAAAATAACTTGATTAATTTGAAAATCGAAATATTGAAAAAGAGTAATAGAATCTTTGACTATGATTTTAGTTTTTGAATGAATATTAAGTATTAAGCAGCCGATTCTGTCGAGAGGGTCATCGATAGTTCCCAGTGTATTTATATTACTATTTCGATTTTGATTTCAATTTCAAATGTATATAGTTTTTTAATTTAAGAACCACATTACCAATTACCTTTTTAACTCGAAATTGATTGACTCCACTTTGTTACTTACTTGCCAGTCTCCTCGACAACAGTTGCCAACATGAACTCAGTTGACTTATCATTCACAATGACATGACAATCATCGATATCGGGTGATATGGCATTCTCGTCCTCCTCCTCATTGGAACCGCTAGCCGTATTGGTGGCCGGTTCATCAGGCTGTATCCGACTTGGATGCCTGCTGCTATCAAGTGCCGTCTCCGCCAGTCGACGCGTCTGTGCAATGTTCTCAATGACGCTGCCTCCCGTTAATTCAGATAGATGCGGCTTACGGGCAGCACGCTGCTTCCGAGCACGACTGCGCAGCGCCTGGATTGAGAATGTGGGAGAGAAAGAGAGTGACAGAGAAAAAGATTTGAATTGTACTTTCTAAACCGGTGCCTAACACAATCGGGTGTTCACCCAGAAAAGAGCCGAACGCCTGCCGAAGTTGCAAACATGCTTACAACGAAGATGGCCCGCGATGCTTTGCGTCTCTAAATTTTCGATGTGCAGTGTTTAACCTTGGTTTAGACGATGCAATTCCTGCATGCGAGTTGCTTATTGATTATATGGCATCGTTTGAACAGTTCAGGACACAAATTGCACAGATGCGTTTTAGAACACTTATATTTCTCACTTAAAACACTATAGGAATGGCAAAAATATCGTTCGCCATATTGATATAAGAAAGCGATATTTAAGTTTAAGTGTGATATGATATTGAAAACGATATTTGCGATGTATCGATATTTACTATTATTATTGATATAGAAATTGTTATCAAAATAAATGATTTGTATAACATTTAACTACTTTCTTTGATTAAAAATATAGGTTAAATGTATCAATTTACTCGATTCCAAATGCAGTTAATATCAATAATTAATCTGATATGGACTATTATCTATCGTATACAGCACAAGAATTTTCTAACTTAAATACTTTGTACATATAAACATTTAACATGTACGATATTAAAATCAATATATCTTTGCAGATACAGATCCATAGCTCAAAATAATTATAAAAAAAAATACAAACAACAAACAACAAACAAATCAATAAAGGCAAAAGCAAAATTAAGTTCAATTGCAGCTCTTTTAGCTTATGGAAATTTATTTAAAACAAAAGTTACATAACAGAAGAAAACAAAAAATTTCCAAATTTAACGGCCAAATTAGAAAATTTTACAGCACTAATTCGTCAAGTTTTCCAACACTGATAGCAAATTTTGCATAGTTCCATGCAGGTTATAAACACGTTTATATTCTCCTGTACAAGTTGCACGAAACGAACTTGCGTATAAGATAAGACGCATGTTTAGACGATGCCAGATGGAAATGCATGAAAAATCATGGAAAAATTGCATTGTGTAAACAGCGCTTAATGCTGATATGGTATTTTTTGCTGCGTTTGCAGATTGATAGGCCAGAGTGTGGGTTGAAATCCATGTCAATGCCATTTCGCATCTCTCTGCTCTCTGCTTGCCACAGTCCGCCCCTTTGTGAGCTAATGTGTGTAAATAAATCTGAGTGTGTAATTTGTTGGGGAAAATGTGCATAAATCAGCATTGGAAATCAGCTGCATTGCAATCAATATCGTTATATGTAATTTCAAATCCATTTTTGATTAGTTAGCAGGCGTGGTTTGTTTCTATGCTTACCTTGAATATGTTCCAATAGAGAAATACCATTATAATACATGGTATATAGAAGCTGCTTAGCGACGAGTATAATATGAAATCGGCATTATAAAAGGCGCACACATCCGGCTCCCGATTGGGTGTGTTGTTGAGACCCAGAACTATCGGTGAGCCGATAGCTGCCGATATCGCCCACACCAATAATATCGTAAGGCAAACTCGGCGACTATTTTTGTGCTTGGCATATTTTATTGGCTGTGTCACAGCGATATATCTGAAAGGATATATATAAAAATGAAAACAAAAATAAAAGCAAAACACAGCGTCTGAAAAGTAGAATGAATATTAAGTTTTCTCTTACCTGTCTATAGAGATGGCTACTAAATTAAATATCGATGAAGTTGAGCATATCACATCCATGGCTATATAGAAATCACAAACAACATTGGGCAATGTCCAAGCACCGTTAAACTGTAAAAAAACAAAATACGTAAGTACGTTAAGAATTTTAATTTAAATTTCATTTTTAATTTTAATTCAAGCCTCAAATTTGTTTGTTAGGGTATTCAATGTTTAAGTTACGTTTTCTTTTTAATCTCAATTTCATATTCAAATCATTAAGGCAATCAAGCAACATTTGCAGAAATGTTCAATTCATTTTGATTGCATTGCTGCAGAAACAAAAATTCTGTTTTTTAAGTTTTGATACAAATTTTAATGATAATTTTTCTAGTAAGTGTTAAATATTCATGAACTATCCAAATTGAAATATTCTTGAAATATTCTTTGGTTGGGTTCACGTGGAGCACAAAAATATTCAATGCGAATCTCAGTTTCATATTTAATTGATTGAGCCAATCAAGCAACATTGACAAAAAACTTCAAATTGACATTGTTCAAATTGGTTTAAAAAAGCATCTGCTTTTAACTTTTCATTCATTTATGTTAAGATAATTTTGTGCAAATGGCTTTAAGCTAAATTTTGATTGATTACATTAACATCATTTCGTCTGCTTAATACTTATGATTTCTTCAATTCAAAGTCGTCAACATTCTGTTGAAAATTTAAGAACTTCCATTGTTCAAAATATAATATTTAAGTTTATGTAAATAAAATTTCTCAGATGCCCTCAAGCTCATTTTGGATAACATAAATTACATTATTTACAAAAAAAAAAAAAACCATAAAGTCTAAAAACATTTGGATGTCATTAGTTTACTTTAAGTTTTAATATGCACGCAAGCAACCATTGTCAGTTTGAAATCTTTCAAATAATTTTGTCTATCATCTCGACTGTGAAATGGCTTGAAGCTCACTTTTGATTATTATTATTATTTTTGTATCATTTAGGTAAGTAAGAATATATTCTATTTGCAAAAAGGACATAAATATCTATTGACTGTCCTTTATTATGTCATTTTGGACAGAGCCGAAAGATGAATGGATTCCATTTTGCAGTCAGGAATTGTGAGCATTGCCAACACACAAATACATTTAACGATGTCAATTTGAGCCTTAGTGTCATATGGAAAAGCAATTTAATTTCCAATTCCCAATTCCCAATTTCCAATTGCCAGAGTACCAAGTGATTCGTAACGTGCTGGAATCTTGTTGCAAGTAACGTTTTTTTTTCATCGAGTGTGGGGCAAAAACATAAATCCTAGCCGGCTGTCGACCATTGTCATCTATCAATAACAACATTCTTCCGTGCCCTAGCTACAAATTAGTTTTTGAGTCTATCTTACAACGCGCATCTTCTACTCGACGAGAGTTTCAGTTTACTTGCATCCATCCCAATCGCAAGTCCATAAAAAACCTCAACAATAACGCTAGGAATTTCAAAAGCCAAACAATTTGTAGCACAAAAGCACATAAAAAATAAAGGAAACAAAAATTGGAACAGGGGGGTTGACTTGCCAAAGGATGATCAGGGTTGGGGTGTAGCACGCTTGTGTCTGTACGAAACTGACAGGCACACACACACACTTGCACACCTATGTAAATACATTCTGGCATCCATATTTTTAGGATTCGGGACAATGGTGAGGCAAATAAATAGAAAGCCGATCGGTTTATGTTTAAAGTAGGCAAACAAACTCAGTTACCACCCCAACAACAATAACAACAAAAAAAAGTGCAAAATATTTAAGAACACACAAATACAATGATACACATGCCAAAGCAAAGCAAAGTTTAGTCGTGAAAGTGAAATTGAAAGTTAGGCGATAGCAGCGTAAAACAGTTCAACCTGATTGACTGAGTGATTGACAACGCTCATACAGCACAAATGATAACTGGTAAAAAGCTTGAATTTTCACATTAGTTTCATTTAATGCCAAAATTAGCAGGAAGCCATGATTATGGGAAATTGGGTTGGCAAATGTGGAAAACTCGCCGAAAACTGTTGTATGAAACTTTATTTTTTCATCCGATAAAGCCCTAGCTCATTTTCAAAACTCTATATACAAATTTAACAATAACTGCATACAACGTTTTGGAAACTTCGCTGCCTGGGTGGAAAATGTTCGTTCAAGGTTGTATGGTCGAAAGAATATATTTCATGCGATTTGCTTTAAATTCATTTTAAAAGATGTGTATGAAAATTCAGCAATGACTGCATACCGATTTTCTGGAAAATTCAAATGGATGGAAAATGTTTTCTCGAATTTATATTGGAGAATATATAGTTGTGTGTGATTTGCTTTTAATTCTTTTGCAATGATATTTATGAAAACTTAAAAATGACTGCGTACCAAACTTTCTGGAAAATAAACCACCCACGGTGGAAAACGGATGATCAAATTTATGTGTGTGAAAGTTTAGTTTTTGTGCGATTTGCTTCAAAATCATTTTCAAAGCTACAAAAACAAAAATAGAAGCAGCGTTATTTTCAAATTGAAATTCAGAAAATGTTCGGCAAACTGTTATATGAGATTTTTCTGTTTTTCAATCCATCAAATTCATTTTTAAAGCGCAACATAACAATGTAACTGGTGGTAAAGGTTACACATTCAAACCGGCGAGCGAAGCCGCTTGTCAAAGCAACTATGCTATACAAGTAGGTAGAAGTAGATGGAGACGGGATAAAGACGAAGCCGGACTAAGCGAGCATAACAAAAGTTGAGCAGCGCAAAGAAAGTGGAAGAAAACTTTTCGATATAAAGACATACGCGAATGCGTCCATACACACAGACACACACACACACACACTGACAAACATAGCCATAGACACACACACACACAGACACACACACACACACACACACACACACACACACACACACACACACACACACACACACACACACACACACACACACACACACACACACACACACACACACACACACACACACACACACACACACACACACACACACACACACACACACACACACACGTAAGCTGCTCAAGAATTTTTACAGCGTTTATTTGCTTCCTGTTCTCTATTGTCATCGCTGTTATTCTCTCTCTCTCTCTCTCTCTCCTTCTGTCCATTTTTTCTTCTTTTTTGAGCCATTGTATGGCAGGTTGCGTATACGCCGCGTTAGCATCTCAAGATTTGTTGCTAGAAGCCCAACTATAATTTATGATGCATTGGCATTTTACATACGGAAAGGAGGGAATAGGCAAAACTTCTTCGATTCTATTGAAATTTTGTAGACAGTCGCCATTTATTTGTGGCGCCAAAGAAAACTGTCCTCAATCGATTATTGATCGCCAAAAAGTGAAAACTAATTTGTTGTGTTCAATTTAATGCAAATTTAATGGCACTACACTAAGAAAAAAATAAAGGTCAATGTACTTAAATCTTAACTTAAATTAAATTACAAACGGTGACAAAACCCGGCCAAGCACAAAATAACTTATTTTAAGTAAAAATTCTTATGTTAGGAACGTTTTTTTAAAGTTCAAAACTGTTTGGTACTCAAACTTATGTTAAAACAATTAAAGCATATAAAAATGCCTATAATTCTTGGAATTTGAAGCATAAAACGGTATGAAATTTAGCCTAATAATTCTGATAGATTGAGTGATACAGTAAGAAGTATTGGAACTAGTTTTTAAAAAGGAAGAATTGTTCTCCTGATTATCTTTTAAGGAAAATCAAATTTCCAAAACTTGAGACTTGCACGTTTTATTTGTCAAATTGAATATAGATTAAATATGACAAATAATGATGTTTTTGTAATTTTATTCTTCTTTATACCCATAAAAAAAAATGGGAAAAGGGCGTTATAAAGTACTGCAAATGTATGTAGCAGGCAGAAGGAGGCATTTCCGATTATATAAAGTATATATATTCTTGATTAGCATCAACAGTCGAGTCGATATAGCCTTGTCCGTCTGTCTGTCTGTCTGTCCGTCTGTCCGTCTGTCCGTCCGTCCGTATGAACACACAGGTCTCGGAGACTATAACAGCTAGAGACACCAAACTTGGCATGCAGGTTCCTGTATACCCTATTCAGATCTAATTTATTTCAAATTATGGATGCAAAAGCTAAAAAGGCAATGGGAGATAAGAGGATACTTAATTTGAAGCATAAAACTGTATGACTTTTAGACTGATAGTTCAGGAACTACCAAGGCTATTTTTTCGCTGAGTGTCTATGGCATTTCATAGTTTTTTTTTCCATACGATCTTAAGTATTTAAACTTGCTCAATAGTCTTGCGAAGCGGCTTATTATGCGTATACTTATTTTACGAGTATCTGGCAGCACATTCTCACAAAAATGCTGAATTTTTGTATTATTTTCTTTATATTTTGTTATTTTTATAATTTTGTATTTTTGTGTGCGTTCTGTTGTGTGGTCTGATGCCTGTTCAAAAATGTTCAATGGCATTCAATTTATGTAGATTGTGTTCATAAGTAAAGGCATTCAAAGTTAGTCGGACGTTTAAATCGACGGGTTGACTGCAACTCTCTCTTTTTCTTTTATCTCGCTCTTTCTCTGTCTGTCTGTATGTCTATCGCTGTGGGCCGTTATTTGTGTGTGTGTGCGTGTGTGTGTGGCTTTTGCAGCAGCAGAGCATGAAATAAATAAATTTATCTATTTGCACAGTCAAAGGCGACCATACACACAAAAACCCAAAGGGACAAAGCTCCCAAAAGAGAAGACAGCGACAATGAGAATGGAAATGTCATAGGAATGGGATGGCGAATGGCTATAAGAATGCTCGCCATAGATGTGACACACACACACATACATACATATATTGAGAAAAACAACAACAACAAACAAACAAACGTAGCATTTTGATAATTGAGCTTCTGGTTTTTATGGTTTGCACGTAGATAGAGTTTACAAGTAAACTTCTGAGTCTTTGTGTGTGTGTGTAAATATCCTTATGCCGCATGAAGCTGAAATCCTTGAGAGTGTGTTCCTACCACTTGATATAAGCAGTTGTATAAATCAGTAAAACTTTCAAACTCTTATAAATAAAGTCCATTGTCCAAAAGAAAAACTGTAAAATTTAATATAGCTCTGCTGAAAAATCGATTGCGAATCGAAACTAAAGTAATAATAAACAATTATTGGAAAACAACTTCTCTAAAAGTGTCAAAGAAAACGCATTTAATTTTAAAGTCGTGTATATTACATATGTATGAAAAATTTGTATTTGATGAAACTTGGCACAGATGCTTCTTCTTGTTGAAGGTAGTACATATACTTCAATTGGCCAGATCGGACCACTATAACATATAGCTGCCATAGGAACGATCCGTCGAAAAATAAGTTTTCTTATTCAAATCTTTGCTGCAAGTGTATATATCTTCGGCAAATTCCGATACCATTAGAAATTTGCAGAAACAGAATTGATTGATGTTCTGAAGTACACGATACGTCAAACGTTTACTTTTTTGTAAGTTTTACTTTTTTTGCCTGACGAATGAAAAGTAATTGCCAGATTACACCAGGAATTCAAAAAACAAATTCTTAAACTCCAATTTCTTTATTCATTAGATTAAAGTCAATTTATAATATTAAATTGAAAAACCGTTTGTAAAATAGAAGCGAAAACGTGTAAGCAAACGTGGCTGCCTGGAGAAAACAAAAAGATTTCGATCGGAAATCAGAACAGTTACTCGTAAATTGTTCGGAATTCATGCCTTTTCACTTTTCAAAAAAGTACTGAATTCGGAACAGCCTTGAATATATTTTTTTGATTTAATTCTAAAACAGAAAGTCAGTTTGCATTCTGCGACGGATTTGACAATAAATGTACTGGCTTAGTAGAAAAATCGATCGTATTGATAATTGCTGATATATGATCACGGAGCAAGTTGTTCTGGTAAACGTAAATATTTACAGTAACCGTTACAGTTTCAACAGCAGTTACCGTTAGCAGCCAGTTAGTTAATAAAGCTGTAGTTATTTCACTTTTCAGTTTTATGGTCTCATTTTATAAATCACAATACACTTTTTGTATGCTTTTGCGTTTTTTACCATTTTTGCTTTTCTTCATTTTTCCACAATCTGCACTTGCTGTGTTCAATGGGCAAAATGTAGAGATGAAAAAGCTTTTAATTAAATTCTACTATCGAAGCCAGCGATGTTTATTATTGCTACTGGCGTGGCAAAAACACAATGGAGTGGCCAGGGGCACAATGGAGAGGGGAAAGGGAATGGGGGTTGCAGTTTAAAGGAAGTCTAAAAAAAAACGAGCAAGTCTTATACCAATTTACTGCCATGCCTCTGCATATTTGTCTCAATTTTGCTGAATGCCATTGTTGCTGATGTTGCTGAAGTTGCAACAGTTGTTGCTCTTGTTGCTCTTGTTGTTGTTGTTGTTGTTGCTGTTGGTTGCCTTTTTTGTACACTCATATGTGTCTGCATTGGAGTCCAAATGAGTTCTGTGCATTTATAATTTGTGTGCATTTAGAAGCTGGCAACAGTTTTTGGCTCTTGTCTCTAATCCGATTTCGCATTAATTAGCCGCAATTACACAACTCTGTCCCAGGCATATGCCCTGTCCATAGCCCTCCGTCTCCCCCCTTTTCCTATGATGCATACTTATATATGCTCATATCTGTATATTTGCTCGCTCATGTCTGTATTTACTTACACAGCGAGAAAAGCATAGAAAACTTGGCTCAAAGCAAGCACATCCTCTCATGTTCTTAATTAAAGTTAAAAGTGTTCAATTAGAGTACAGTTTTTTTGTAAAACCCAAAAACTTGTCTCTAGAATATTTCAAAAATAAATTGCTTTCAGTTTTGATACCATTTCGACTTATCTTAAAAACGTTCTTTTTCTCTTAGTGTACAGAAATTTTGCAATGAAGCAACTAAAGATGAGTCACACACATCGATACAAATGTTGCTGTAAAAGGCGCTGTTTACATTTTAAATATGCATATGTGTGTGTGTGTGTGTGTTTGTGTGTGAGTGAGTGTGTGTGCTCGTCTGCGGCCATTTCATTTTGTGGGTGTCAATTGCACATTTTTGTATATTTGATACATTTTGTAGGGGATATTATAAATTGAACATGGAATGTGTGTTGCATTGATTTCATTTTGCCATTTTCCACTTCAAAAGGCATTATATTTCTGCTCATTGATCACGTTGATATAAAAAGTTCAAGCAATATATGTTAGAATACAGTTGTGTAACTGCCTTTTTACCTTACTATTTTCTATACCTTTCTGTATACACAAAGTAAAATTTTATTGAACACACATATGTACACTTGTTAGCACCTTAGCAAAATCAGCTGACTTTAAAAGTGCATCAAATATTAATAATAGTTAGTAAAATTTAAAAATATGTATTTATTAAAAAGAAAACTTATTTTTCAATCGATCGTTCCTAAGGCAGCTATATGATATAGTGGTCCGATTTTGATAAAATTTTGTCAACATGTGTAGAACGTGCTTTAATTTAGACATATAGAGTTTGGTCGTGTTATTTTGAAAAACATAAAAGTTTTTCATACCAAAACTTATTTACAGCCGATCGTTTCCATTGCAGCTATAGTGTTATAGTGGTCCAATCTGGCCGATTCTGACAATTGTAACAATAAGCATCTGCGCCAAACTTCATCAGGGGTATACAAATTTTTAAATTTATTTAGATCAAAATTATTTAAATTGCTAGTTCTTAATAAACTTAAACTTTCTTTGTATTCATCAAATTTTTAATTTTAAATAATTTTGATCTAAATAAATTTAAAAATTTGATGAATACAAAGAAAGTTTAAGTCAACTAAGAACTATCAATTGAGAATTTAGAATTAAACTGGGAACTATAAAAAAAATGTATAGAATGATTAATAATTTTAATTGAATTATAAATCTGATCTAATAATTATTTAGCTATTTATTCAATTAATTCTAACTAAGCGTATCTTTATTCATTTCAATAAATGTTTTTCAAGTAAGAAAATTGTCAACTTGATGAACACATTGAGTGCTGTATTAAATGAATAACATACTAAGTTTTTGCCAGCTTTTGGCTCAATTAGTTGTTGCCTAATTTGGTTAGGATTTTCTTGGCTCACGCAAATATGAAATTCAAAGGGCCAAGTAAAAAGTTTTTAGCGTTTGGGGTTAGTTCATTAGATTAGGTTTTCGGCATTCAAAGTGTAAGTTGTAACAAAAGCGTTTAAAAATAGCTCAGCCATAAGTCTAATTAACTGCCAGAAATGTTATTGGGTAGCGAAAAGATGTGGGGGGCACGTGCCACAGAGGCCAATGTGCCTCAAAATAACGATACATTATGGGCGTGGCAATGGCGTGTAACCACGTCGTTTTGACCATTAACTTAGTAAGCGTTGAAGTTCGAGTTGTCGTTATGGTTGAAGTTAGAGTTCGAGTCCCACCACACAAAAATATGCATTCAAGTTTTGTGGAAATGCGAACACGTGAATGTAAATTGAAGGATTGCGGACTAAAATCAAATAAAACAAAGGCGAAAGTTTATAGCATTAAAGCCCAAATAAAACTACGAAAACTAAACAAAGATGCCAAGCATGAAGAACATAATGATGTTGATTTTGTTGTTAGCTGTTGTTGTTGTTGTTGTTGCTGCTGCTTGCAACCCTAATCAAAAAACTTTACGCTTTGCGTGTCAGCTCGAACTTGGACACTGGCTCTGTTTCTGGTTCTGTCTAAAACTCGGACTTAGTCCTGAGTCCGACTATTTTATGCGGCGCATAATGAGCATAATTTGCTACGCATGTTCAGCAGCTGCCCCAACAACGTGCCCCTTGCAACGCCTGCGGTTGCCCCACTTGTTACAAGTGTATGCAAAAATCTGTTTGAAGTTCGAAAAGCGTTTAGCCCAAATGTAAAACAGAGCGCCCTTTCAAAGCAAAAACGCTCGAACGCACAGAAAAGCGCAGGATGTTGTTGCTGAAGCTGTAACTGAAGCAAGGACTTACACTGGAATGAGTCCAAAAAGGGTTGTCAGTTCGTTATGTTTCGTTCGCTGGTTGCGTTTTTCTTGGCAAAAATGTTTGCCTACTTTTGGTTTTATAATTAATTTTAAAAAGCTTTTAATGGCTGGCACGCATTACCCCAAGATGGGCTAAGCAGTCGTCAAGCGTTGTGGCTCCTCAGTAAGCCAAGCAAGTCGCTTGGCCAAAACTGTCAGTTCAACCCTTCCCCCCCCCCCCCCCCCCCATCCACTCACCAACACCCAGTACAACTGCCTAGCCAACTTGCAGGCTAGCCGCTTGATCCTTCAAGCTGCTAATTGGCTTGCCATTGCGCACAGTTCACTCAAATCAACATTGCACCATGGCAAATAAGTCTATTTTATTTGACATTTAAACAAATATTAATCTTAAAACTTAAAATTAAATTAAAAAATTTATTTTTTTAATTTTTAACGACTACCAATAATATTTGACATACTTTCAAAGTGAGCTGATTCACAAATTTTAAAATTTTGTGAATTAAAAAAGCATCTGAAATTTCTTCTTCTTTCGAATACAAATTACAATCGGTGGGTCGGGTTTTTCATACAAAAAACTTATTTTTCATCCAAAAACTCATTTCTCAATTGATAGTCTCTATGGCAGCTATAAGTTCTGACAGTCCGATGTTGATGAAATTTTGTGTACATGCTTAAATAATTCTAAAGCTCACACAAAAAACAAAAACAAAATTTTCGACCGATCGTTCCTATATGATATTTGATATAGTAGTCCAATTAACAAATTTTCTTTTTCGAAACTTCAGTGTGGTCTAACTAACTTGCAAAATTTGTAGTCCCTAGCTACATATTTAGATTTTATGTCAAAAAAGTCGACTTTTTTCCATAGTGCATTGACTGGCACTTAAACAATATGAAGACATCTCTTTCTGAAACATTTACTGTCTTAAATATGTTGAAAATCTGGAATTGTGTTATTAATTTTAAAATTGTTTGTCTTTTTAATGCTGTGCAATTGTTAGTTTAACATTAACTGCATTTTTGTATGCAACTTAAACGCTGTGCGTTTAGTTTGCTCTGAGTGTATTTCTGCTGTCACCCCCTGACACTCCCTACCACCCAGCGTTAGCCCCTTGCTGTACTCAACTGGCGTTCATATTGTGACAAAAGTTGCTGTAAGCTGTTGCATTAAACGTCAACGTCAACCACTTGAGCGACCATCATCCGCGTTGGCTGCTATCCTAACTCCTTTCTCACACTATCTTCACTTTCTACACTTGCTGGTCTCTTTTTTTTTTCAGTCAGCATCTGTTGCCGTTGC
The DNA here is from genome assembly GCA_949708635.1 of Hirtodrosophila cameraria. NCBI lineage: Eukaryota > Metazoa > Arthropoda > Insecta > Diptera > Drosophilidae > Hirtodrosophila > Hirtodrosophila cameraria. The sequence continues at coordinate 11,621,052 of OX453090.1, forward strand.
TGTTGTCAGTTTTGTTGATGTTTGTCGCAGAGAAACGACATGATAAACGAGTCAGCGTAAACGAGTTTAGTTGGCAAGTGATAAACCAAGTAAGAAGAAAAAGGACTAAAATTGGCAACACTCAGGACACTACTGCGACAGCGACGGCGACGACGGCAGCACCGGGCTCAAAGTATGCCATAACATTTGGCTTTTTATGAATTTTCATAATTTGGCGCATTCGCCCATAATGCCAAAGAAGCCTTGTAGATGGGCGGTTGCGGAGGGATGTAAAGAGCGGCAAGGGATACCGATTCGCCGGGGCTGCTTAGCATAAAAATGTCACAACAGCTGCATAAAAATGCTGCTAGGGATTTTGTTGGCATTGGCATTGGCATTGGAGCTGGCTGCTTTGCAGTCTTGTTTCGTGTTTTTATGCGGCACGCATATTACATATTTATATGTGAGTATGTGTGTAATGGAGAGAACGCTATGCTGTGTGTGTGTGTGGGTGTGTGTGTGGGTGTGTGTGTGGGTGTGTGTGTGGGTGTGTGTGTGGGGAGCGACTTTTGCCTATTTTATGAGCGCCATAAAAGTTTACTTAGTGGCCAAGCATGCAGTGGCCAAAAACCAAAAGACGCCAGCGGAAACAAACCACAAACTGAAAGCCAAGCTAGCGCGTAAAAGCCATCAAATAATTTGTTTATGTTGCCAAATGCTGCACGGCGCAAACAACTCCCAGTGCAAATGTCCTTTTTCTCCTTTCACATATACAAATGATTCTTTGGTGAATACTGAACGCGATCGAATGCTGACAAGTTGTCGTCGCGGCAAGGACACTGGAAACTGGAAACTGGACAATCGACAGCAGCTTGCACTCTCTTTAAAAGGGAAAGTGGGAAAAATTTGAAAATCATATGTGAAGTGTTGCCTACTTTTGCGCGCAGTCCCAAAAAGGTGCTAAGAAATCGCTGTATTAAGTGTTGCCTACTCTTACGCGCAGACCTGCAACTACCAAATAAAAAATAGTGCAAAAGTGTTGCCTAGGTTTGTGCGCAGCAAGTAAACGCTCGCTTTGAAAAGTGCTGCCTACTTTTGAGAGCAGGCGTCCCTTACGCAACGTTTTACGGAAGCAGCCGGTTAATAATCAAGTTAGGACTCTTTGCTGTCGCAATCGAGCTGTACCTAACGACCGACCACGCCCCCAAGGCAGAGGACACCAGAGCCCACCCAAGGACTATTAAACGAGCTTCGCACACATTTTGTTATGCCAAAGACAAAGTTAATTGAACTTGCTGCCCTAATAGAGTAACATACACTATCTTGCACATACAAAGGGATTGAAAGAGCTTCTCCACACACACACAAAAACACACACAAACACACACAAGCACACACACACAGAACGCTGGCAATTGGCGTTGTTTGTGTTGTTGCTGTAATATTATATCAGACGCGCAGGGCAATTAATTGACTTATTTATTAAGTTTATTGTGTGCGCCCGACTCAAGCATGTGTCTGTGTCTCTCTGTGTGTGTGTATGTGTGTGTGTGTGTGTGTGTTAGTAATGGCAAAAGTACCATCTTTGGCTGTAACAACTTTAGTGTTGTGTGTACGCCATTTTTAATAGCCTCGGACGCCCCCAAACGCGATGACGAGGGCAATGTCTGCTAATACATTATGTATATAAGTATATGAGTGCCGTAACTGTGTGTATGTAAGTGTGTTTGTGTGTCTATGTCTGTGTTTGCTGCTACCGTGTGTATTGAGATTTTAGCACAAATTAGTTGTCATTAGCGTCGAGGGAAATTTTATTTTATGATAACTTTTTCTGCGTCCTGGTGCCATATTTTACCTTCAAGTGCCTTTTGTGTAAGAACGTAAGTGTGCGTGTGTGAGTGAGTGTGTGTGTGTTTTTGTATATTTGCTTTAAGTTGATATAATATGAACTTAACATAAACCTGGTTGCGCTAAAATGCTGTCAAATTAGCCATTTTAAATGATAAATACGTTGAGAAATCAATCAAGCAATCGTTGATTGATGGAATTGTGAATGGGGGATTGGGACTACATGTGCATAGATTACTCTACTTGAAAACAGTTTGACTGATCTGTAATTAATTGCACTATAATAAATTAAGTTGAGTTCGTGCTAAGAGCTAAACTGCAGACTCAGAGTAAAATGAATAAAATGATAGTTTAAAATACATTTATTAGAACGTTGCCAGTTCACAACTCTTAGATGTTGCAGGCAGTCCAAGTCAGATTTCGGTTAAACAAAGCCTGAAAACCCTTCATTTCTTTTTTTGGGCTACATGCCCCCTTTAACATTTTAAGCCCACGGTTTGATTAAATGCCACGCATCATGGATGAGCGCTGCTTGGGTGAAAATTGTAAGCATTGTTAATTATTTAAGATGCAAATGCCTCAAACGTGGGGATACATAGTGGAATTAAATTAGCTGAATAGCCTGAGATGAGGTCGGCAGAGTTTCCCTATACAGAAAATACACACTCACATTCTGAAAATGCGACCAGAGGCTGCGGTTCGGCAGGAAGTGCGCGCTTTAACTTAACTCGCATTTAGTATGTTGGCGCCCGAGCAGGGACGGGTAACGGGTATGTGTTGGCGCCCGAGCAGGGACTGGTATCGGGTATGGGTTATAGGGTAGCAAGTACCCGGTTACCCGGTTCGGGGCCGTCGACCGGCAGCAACGGGTGATAATTTTGATAGCAGTCATTTAGCTTGGGCCCTTTGCACCCAGCACCGGCTGGATTTTCAATTTTTATTTTATATACTATACACACTGCATGTATGTATATATACATATATATTTGTTTTGCCCTTGTGAAAACCTCAAATGGTTGTCGAAATGGGGGAAAAAGCAAAGCGTTTTGCAGCAAGCGGAGCGTGTGTGTTGAGTGTTGAAAAGTTTTGTCGGTGGCCAATTTCATGCTTTTGGATTATTTATTTGAATTGATGTGCGGCCTGGCGCTGCCACCGACTCTGACTGCCACAGATTTATATAAATATTTGTTGGTCGTGCTCAACTCATTTGAAAATTTGTGGCACTTGAGCCTTGCTGCTGCCTGCTGTTGGGTCAACTCCTTGGCTCGACGCCTCCTTTGTATACGCGCAGTTGGCCTGTTTAATGTTGCTGCAGTTGCTGCTACTGCAAATGCAAATGCAAATGTAAACAAAGCAGCCGACTGGTTGCAGCTGCACTTTGAGCCAACTGCAACGTTACATAAATAAACAGTCGCAACATGGTCAATTACGTCGCTTCCAAACGGACTTGTCTTCAGCTCTTTGGCTGCCCAGCGTGTTTGCTTAGCCACTTGCAGGCACTTTACTTAAGCTCTCGACCTCTTGACCCTTTCGTCCGTCTCTCTCCCTACCTCATATATTTATATTTATGCTGCTTTTCCAGACATTTTTGAATAATTTGAATGCTGCTCGCCGAAAAATTTGTAGCTCCAATAGACTGTTCCTACTGCAAATGTAAATAAATGCAAGAAATGTGCAATTTTAGTTTCTTTTTATATTATTTATGTTGCATTTACATACATATATAACTATGCACTCGGAAAAAAAGCAGCAGTCAAATGAAGAAAATCGACAGGATGTTGAACCCAAATCCAAAACCAACAAAAAACCACGTTAACCGGAAAGCCGATGTCTAACTTAATATTTATTGATTCCTTTTTGTTTGTACTATGTTGGCAAAATATCAAAAATAGTTTTGAAAGAACACTTGCATGCATGGTACTTTTCATATAGAAAGGAACAACTTTCTAAACATATGTGTAATTGTTGGTTTTGATTTGTTTTGGTCAGTGAATGAGCTGTATAACACACCAACTGATAACACTATGCAACTTTGCAAATGAAAGTCAAAATATAGGCCTACAAATAAGTCTCGGACATTTAAGACATATTAGCATTAGTTTTGGAGATATTAAGTTCAAAACTACAAAAATATATATATTTTTTTTTTGCTAAAATTTTTAGTTTGAATTTGGAAATACGAGGAAAAGTAGAATAATAAAACGCAGTTCCCTAAATTCTTCTTTGCGCATGAAGATTCAGTCATAAGGTTTGAAAAAAGTCAACACTCGTTAAAAACTTTTTCAGAACTTCCAAGCTATAGCCATTTTTCAAATTTTTTTGGTTTTTTTCACAACCAATTTGGAAAGTGTTGTATTTATTAGTTCAATACAATTATTAAAAAAATTTCATTAAATATATAATGATTTAATAAAAAATGCATTTTAATGAATAAAAAGTTATATTTTCTATCTAATCAGACTAAATATTAAACAAAATAATTTTGTTTTTATTTTTTATTTTCGCAGCGCTCTTAAAACTCTAGAGATGAACTTTAAGCACAGATAGCTGCTAGATTTGTTCAATTTAAATGTTTTTTATTTAAAGTTAGAACGAGTTTTTACTTAATTGATATTAGTGCTTAATTAATTCGCTGACAGACTTTGAAATGGCAACCAACGAACTAATCTCAAACTGCGCGTTTACATTACAACTGTGGTCTGTGGATCACTTGAAGCTGTCAAGCGTTTGCCTTCAATCTTACTTCTGAACGGTCATTTAAATTAAAAAACTTTTGAGCCTCAACAAGTCTGCTTGCAGTTAAGCAGTTTAGCAGTTAGCAGCTCTCTTAACCCCTTTGCCCTGACAGCAAATATAAAGCGCTTGTCAGGCCCAGATCCAGCAACAAAAGTAGAAGTAGAAGCTGAAGCTGAAGCTGAAGCTGAAAATGAAGTTGATGTTGAAGCTGCTGTCCAAATCAAAGCTCTGGCTTAACTCGACCAAACTAAACAAGTTACAGCTGGCAAACTCTTTTTATTGCTTGCCGCATGAAACAGTTTTGCTGCAGTTTGGTTGCACACTTTTCATCACGCCCAAAAGGCGCCCAACTGCCACCCAACTGCCACCCACCTGCCTGCCAACAGGCCCAAACAGGTGAAAACTTTCTTTTTGTGCCCAATCGAGACAATGGGATATGCCAAGTTTAAGTACGTTTATCAATATTTTATACGAATTGTTGCCAGCTTTTTGTTTTACTAACAAAAACCAGATGTTACGAGTAGCAGCTAAAGCCGATATTTTCAAATAAAGCATACTTGCTATGCATACATTTTGCTGCAAGCATTGTCTTACAAAAATATACATATATACTAACTGGTAATCCTCCACCATAACTTTAGACCGAATTTTTAAACGGAGCTTAGAGTAGAGATGAGAACAATACAAAATATTCAATACTTCAGGATTTTGTTAAATTCAGCCTTCTGAGTTCCACTTCGAATCTGTTGCACAAAAAAACGGTAAAGCATACTTTACGGAGGGAATCTAATCTAATCTTCTTCATTTTAACCTACTAATCTGGCAACGCCAATCTGACAGATAGCACGCGTTTGCAACTCGCTCCGGGAAAAATTGAAAATTAATAAATAAAACATATGGACAAGTCCACCAATGGTGGCAAATTGAATCAGTGGGTCGTGCGCTACAATGTTCACACCAAGCAAAGTTTTAACAGTGCTCAATTCAACATTAAATAAAGCCAAAGCCCAGCCAAATCACCGATTTACCAGCCTTGGAGAGATACCTTGACGCAGCGGTAGACCCTGGCTCATATGAACTCAAAGCTGCTCGTAATGGCAACCTGCGCATTTACGCTCGCGACTCTGATGCCCACAGAGCCATTACAAAAAAGCTTTCCGAAGAAAATATTCAATATACGCACTTTTGCCTCCCAGAAGACAGACCCTTTAGAGTGGAAGTATGCAACTTGGCTGCCTCTACCCCTATCGATCGAATTTTAACTGCATTCAACTCTCAAGGTCACACTGTGGTGAACACTTATAATCCAAAGTCCAAGTCACAGCTGGAGGGCTCTTCTGAAATTAATCCACGTGAAGTTCGTGGCCAGAACGTTTGGTTTATAGATCTCAAAAAGGCCACTAACAACCGGGAAGCACTAAAGGTCAACAAAGTCGGCCGACAAAGGGTTAGTGTGGAGATGCCGAGGAAGAATATTGACATGCGCCAATGTTACCGATGCTTTGGTTTGATGCTTTGCACCAAGGAGCCCATATGTGGTAGATGCAGTGAGTCGCACTGGACTGGTTCAAGTCAGTGCCAGGCAAAGAATTATGACAACCTGGAGTGTGCCAATTGTCATGGGAAACACGAGGCAACCCATAAGGGCTGCAAAATATACGACCAACGGCTCAAAAGCCGTAAAAGTGGAATCAACACTGGTCCCATAGCCCGCGAAGGAGTTTTTCACCACCCACGCAACAACAAACAGCAGGTAATTCCAACCGCAATCGTGCGGCAAGTTGCCTGTCTTATGCCGACGTGTCAAGAACTGGGCAACAGAGCACAGCATTTGACAGGAATGGCTCACAACAGCAGCGGGGTTGTACCTATAGTACAAGCTTCCAGTCACCTCAGTGTGCTGACCAAGTACATCAACGTGTTGGGAATTCAAATCAACCACAGCATCATGAGCAAACGACAATTGACGGCTCACTGGCACAAATCATTATTTCAATGCAGCAGACCATAGCAGGTCTCCAGAAAACCATCGCTGAGCTTCTCCAGGAGATCAATGAGCTCAGAGGATTCAAGCCGTGGAACCAGCGCAAATAATGGCTTCTGTGCTGCGCCTCGGTATCGGGAACGCTCGTAGTATTATCCCAAATACTAATGAGCTCAAAGTGTTTCTGAGCAGGCATGAAATTGACATCATGCTTATCTCAGAGACCTTCTTACACGCTGGCTCCTACATCAATATGGTAGGTTACACCTGCTATCGAGCAGATCACCCTGGAGGTCGCCCAAGAGGAGGAGCATGTGTGCTAGTCAGGCAGGGATTAGTGCACTATCACTTCCAACCGATCACAACTAACCACGTACAGTTGGCAACTGTAATAGTATCCACCAATTTGGGTGAAATCGCGGTGGCTGCAGCGTACCTTCCACCAGGCTTGCCTTGGAGTACACCAGAGTTTGGCAAACTACTGGATCAGCTTGGTCAAAAATTTATAGTTGGAGGCGACTTCAACGCAAAGCATCAGCTCTGGGGTAGCATGATGGCGAACGCTAGAGGAACTGCACTTCATGATGCAATAACCTGTAGTGCAACTGAAGTGCTAGCCACCGGCAGGCCCACTTACTACCCGTATAACAGGAGGGATACACCCACGTGCATCGACTTTTACATGTACAAGGGAATAGCGAACAGTCTGCTTACGGTGCGTGAAGAGCATGAATTAACATCAGACCACTTGCCTTTGGTTGCTTCGCTATCAATGTCGCCTTAGCGGACTACTCCAATGACGCGACTTGTTCCCCCTGGTGCCAATATTAGACTTTTCCAAGAGGAGCTTAACAATGCTTTTAATCTCAATACGGAGTTAAACACGGCGGAGGAGGTTGATAAAGCCGTTGAAACCTTTATTAACAACAACAGCTTCACCCTCTCTCCGGAAGCTGTCGGTATTCTAACACTTAAGAAACGCCTCAGACGCGAGTTCATCAGGACCAATGACCCGGCGATTGACAGGCTGTACCGCAGGATCTCCAACAGGGTGAGAAAAGTACTCGCTATTAAAAAGAGAAGCCACAGACGCTATGTTGGAAAAAGCTACTCCCGATGAAAGCTCGAAGTTTGCGCTCTGGAAGCTAACGAGGAGATTCAAGAGGAAAGTTGCACCGAAGTTTAGAGTTCGAAACCCTGATGGTTCTTAGGCAAGATCCCCCCAGGACAGAGCCGAAGCGTTTGCGAAAAATCTGGAGGAAAGATTTCAGCCGTTCGAGACAGCGTCGTCAAGAAGAGTGCAGCTAGTGGCTGAATCTCTAGAAGCGCCTCTGCAGATGGCACTTCCCGTAGCCCCAATCAGCCCTACTGAAGTGGAAAATGTAATCAAAGGACTTCGCAATGGCAAGGCTCCGGGCGAGGACCAGTTTGATAATCGCTCCATCAAGCTGCTCCCTTGCCGAGCTTGGCTATTCCTCGTGCTGATTTTCAACGCTGCTCTTCGACTCGGGCACTTCCCAGGCGCCTGGAAGAAGGCTAACATCATCATGTTACACAAAAGTGGGAAGCCAGCAGATGAACTGGACTCTTATCGCCCGATAAGTCTTCTGCCAGCATTTGGCAAAATATTGGAAAGGTGTATTCTTATTATTATTCTTGACACCAGGGAAGTCAAAAGGGCAATCCCGAAATTTCAGTTTGGCTTCAGGCTCAGGCACGGCACGCCCGAGCAACTCCACCGAGTTGTAAACTTTGTTCTGGATGGATTTCATGGAAAGGAGTATGTTGTTGGAGCTTATTTGGATATTCAACAGGCTTTTGACAGAGTGTGGCATGCAGGACTTTTGCATAAGCTTAAAGCATTACTCAACCCACAGCTCTACCTTATCGTCAAAAGTTTTCTTTACGAGCGCTCATTTAAAGTTGTTCAGGACGGGCTGTCCTCTCAATCAAAGAGAGTCAGAGCTGGCGTACCCTAGGGTAGCGTGTTGGGGCCAACTCTTTATAGCCTGTATACGCATGACATGCCATCTTTCGAGAACATGCCGATGTCGGACCCCAACAACTTACTTGTTGCTTCCTTTGCAGATGACACTGCAGTTCTGGCCAGAGACAAATGCGTCTATACTGCAACAGATCACCTCCAGATCTATTTAAAAAAGTTTGAAAACTGGGCATGCCAATGGAACATCGCTATAAACACCGATAAGTGTGTTTCAGTAATGTATACCCTAAGCAAAGGCACCTCTCCTGGTGTGTTCATACATGGAGAGCTCTTAGAGCAGAAGAATGCCCATAGGTATCTTGGTGTCACACTGGACAAGCGGCTAACATTCCGGAGCCACATAGCTGACGTAGCTGGGCGCGTCAAGGCAAAGGCAAGACGCATGTGTTGGCTCCTTAATGCGAGGAATAAGCTATCGCTTAAAAACAAGGCAAACATCTACAAGGTTATTTTGGCACCCATTTGGAGATATGGTATCCAAATTTACGGTATTGCATCAAAAACGAACATGAACAAAATTCGAGTGGCACAGTCACAAATATTACGAAGAATGATTGGTGCACCGTGGTATATACGTAACAGAGACATTGAAAATGAGCTGCAGATACCGAAAATCGGAGATGTTATTAACCGTCAAGCTTCTACATACTTGGCCAAGCTTGCAGGCCATCCAAACCAACTGGCGCAAAGGCTCCTGAGAGCGCGAAGGATTAATGGAGTGAGGGCGAGAAGGAGACTCCGGAGAGTTCACCCAACCGATTTGCCAAACCGAATTTTACAATAATCTATTATCAAGGCTGAAACATGTACATATGTATATATTTGAATGAAACGTTTTATTCACTGTAGAATAAGTTACTAATAATAGTAACAGCAATCTATAAAATATATAAACACTTAAAAAAATTGTATATATATTGTATGCTATTGAAATTAAAACAAATGTGGAATTCTCAACAGGACTGTTTATCGGGAAAGTCACTTTCAATGAAAAGATTGCATTTGTTTTCAACAATTTTGTTGTGTGTGAATTTAAAAAATGTTTTGAGAAAACACGGATGCTTTGAAACCAACCCAACGAGATTTCAGTGAAACCAATGAATTGGTATATAACAAAAAAGTTCTAGTTATAATAAAGTTCGTCAATAACCTGTCAGTCCGATAAAAAAAAATGAGGAAAAAACTGAAATGCTCTATCACGAATTAAACGATCTAAAGACAAAAAAAGTTGCGTTTGTGAACTCGAGCATTAAATCACCGCTGAGAAACCGGAACTTATTAAATAAAAAAAAAGCAATTGATATACACTTTAAATTATTCCGTAATATTTTGATGTACTTGGCAATAGAAATTAGGTGAATCTTAATCAAATATTAAACATTTAATTAATTTTTCAAACAGAATCTTATGAGTATAATAGGTAATTTGATGCACTTGAGTATGGTCGTATTTAGTCAAATCTAGTTAAAAAGAGCGCATTGTGTTCAAAGGGCTCATAAAATGCTGCAGAATGCTAAAAATAAAGTTGATAGCATAAATAAATAAACTGATTAATGTACACAAACAAACAGGAGCATACACGCGCCAAGCACTCGAGCGTTGCCACAAATGAAAGGAAGCGTCAAAGTTCTGCTCTTCGCCCCTAATCCTAGGGGTGGGTGAGGGGTGAGGATGGGTAGTGCGTGATTGTTTACGTCCTGCGGCGTTCACAGAAACCGCCACAAGTGTCCGAAAAAGAACGAATAAATATTTTCTTTTTTTTTTTTGGTTTTTTTTTGCCATTTGGCGCATTAAATTTATTTATTTGCGCTCCAATGAAAGTAAAAAGGGTGCACAGACAGCGACGCAAGCAGCGACGCCAGCAGCGACAGCGGCAGCGGCACTTAGTCAGCATTTGCTGCAAATAAAAGAATGGAAAAATATTTTGGCAAAAATAGTCGCGTAGTCGCCTGGCAATGACAGCCAAGTGTCGCATCGCACTCTTCAACAAGCAGAGTCCCAAACTCAAACTCAAACCCAAGCCCAAACCCAAACCCAATCCCTATTCCAAGCCCATTCCAAATCCAATTTTAGGGATATTTTACGCAGTCATCTTGCTTTCTCTCTCTCTCCTATCTGTCTCTGTCTATCTTTTGCTTGCCCTTTGACCCTCTTCAAAAGCCTCTGTTGTCCGTGAAATTTTTTATTATGCAAGAGCCGAAATTATTAGATTGGATTTGTTTAATATAAGCAGGCAGCAGAGCTAAGCAGGTTCATTGGGGTCAGGAGCTAAGTGGTCAGCAGCTGAAGGGTCCACAACAACAACAAAAATAAATAGCAACAACAAGAACAACATCAACTCAAGCCGGTTGAACAACCAGACAAACCATAGCATCTTCTTTTTTATATTTTATTTCAACTAAAATTAGATCCATTATAACATGTATTTATAAAAATGTTTGACTTGTGGATAAAGCTAAAGGCTAAATAAAATAATAAAGCTAAGGCAAAAGTTATCTTTAGCATGCCGATTTTATATACTCTTCCAGAAAAGTTTTGCATATACAAATTTAATTTTGCTTCGATTTTTCACAGTAGTTTTGTAAGTTAAGGTTACGTGCGATTTGCTTCAATCTCACTTTAAAAACGCACATACAAAAATATAAAAAACGTTATTTTGAAATTATGGAAAAAGTACCCGGATATTTTGCAAATTTTCACGGTATTACTGTATGTTCCCAAAATAAGCAACAGCAATGGGCTTGACGAGATTCAATTTTCTCCCCGTTTTCAATTCTACTTCAAACTTAGATTTCAAGGTATGTCTAAAAAATAGTTGGCCATGTGGGTCAGAGTGAGGAAAATGTACGTACACGGACGGAAAATGTTGATAAAGTTTACAGATTTGGAATAATAATAAGAATAATTGTATTAAATTGACATTTTAATTGTTTTATTAAAGAACCAATTTATATGTAGAATTATTTAACAACCTCAAATTATACATCAGTGAACATTTTTAATTTGAATGTTCGATTGAAACAACCCAGTTACAATACATATTGAAGATATCACAGCTCGCCACTAGTTGGTGGCAGCAGAGCTTAAGGCTAAGTTGAGGGTTAAACGTTGTGCAAGTTGCATGCAACCGCAGCAGCCGCAAGAAACAACAACAACAAACAATATCAACACAGCAGTCAACTGGCGCATGTAAAAGCAATTAAGAGCGTCCAACACGTGTAAAGCACATACACACACCCACACACACACAGAGAGATACAGACACACACACACGCACACACACAGCCACACACAGAAACACACACTCATGATATGATTATAGCAATGAACACGAACTGAACTTTAGGCAAGTAGGAACACTTTGACTTTGCAACGCACGCCCACGCTGACACGCCCACTTTTGTGTCACACAGTCTCAGCTTTCATCCTCTTTTTAACGCTACCCCGCTGCCTCTTTGCCTGACACACACGTTGCACGTTCGCGTTGCACGCTTTTACACTGTCAATGGGCACTTGAATGTCAACAAAAGCTTTCAACTGACATATACAACCACTTAAACTAGAACAGCATTGCCCCACACACACACACACACACACACACACACACAGCACACACACACACACACACACACACAGACACACACACACACACACACACACACACACACACACACACACACACACACACACACACACACACACACACACACACACACACACACACACACACACACACACACACACACACACATATTTTTTTTAGCCGCCAGCTAAAAACAAGCCAAGCCTACACACTGCGTATGAGTAATATGCAGGCAGATACAAAACCCAATCGCAGCCTCAGTTCACTGTCTGCTTGTCTAATTGTCAGCTTGTCTGTTCGTATGTTTGTATGTTTGTCTGTTTGTATGTTTATCTGCTGTGTTCTGTTTGTCTGTGTCATAAGCAATGCGCCATACAATAATTCTCTTTGTTGGCTGTGTTGACTTCGTCTCTTGTTGCTTTCTCAGCCTGCAGCTCAAGCTTTGTCACCCGCACGCACGCACACACTTACACACAGACACACACACACACACATCATATACGCACACTCATTTTTATGAGTTAAGTACCATCCAGAATTCCATCACATAAGCACCCTGCCTATTTTCACATCACCATGGAGCATTTGACACCTCTTTTGGTCAAAAATCTTTTTCCAAAACTGTTCCAAACGAAGTATTTTGACGCTCAATACACAAGAAACTTAGCAAACTATATACTCATCAAAGTTAGTTTTTGAATATTAGAAAATCAACTTTAATTTACTACGTTTTCCAATCCAGCAACAAATTTGTTTGTTTTAGAAATATATTTCTTAAATACAGAAACAGACCATTAAATTCTGAAGCCTCTTGTTGAATTTAGAAAAAGTTTTCTTGAGCATGTTTTTTGCTAAAATTTAGGGCGAACTTGTCATTTTTAAGTTGAAATTCGTCATAGGATTTAGAAAACAAATAGCCGAAATACAAAAACTTAAATTACTAAGTGGAATTGCTTAAAAAAATATATATTTCATAAATATCAACAAAATAAGTGAAAGAAAGACAGTTTCTCCGTTTTAAAAAAATATTCTGATTTAAGTTTACTAAAGCCTGATTTTAAGGAAATCAAAACAATTGTTTTTATATGTCTACTATATACATATATCAAAAAAGTAAGCTACCTTTAAAGACATTTCAAAGTCAATTTTCGAATTTCATGGGGGAATCTGAGACAATTTTTTATGAATGTACAGGCCTGTTCCAGTTTACGCTTTGGCAACAACTTGCGGTATTGAAACAATAAATGTAATGCTTTAACAATTTCACGTTTATTGCAATTGCTGGCATTTACCAGAAATAACACAGTATTTACCATTTCAATTAATCGATTCTTTATGTGCACTTTGCAACGACTCTAAAATCTTAATAGTTATTAAATTGACGGTCACAACCACAGTCAAAGTCACAGTCAGAGTCCTTCTTTGCCCCGTGTTTCTGGCCACTTATTGTCCTGTTGTTGACGCAAATCCTCTTAACTAAATCAATTTTCATTTGTGTGCTTTTTTTTGGAATACTCTGCTGCAAGAATTTAAAAAGAGCATATGTGGCTTATGCAAAGCGCTCTCAAATTCGAACGAAATATATGTTGATCGTTATTCTGAGTCAAAACTGGAACTAGACTCAAACACAGACAGCCTCAAGCCATTGCCACACACAAGGATGACGTGTTCTGGCGTGCTTTTACACACTCAGCTAGGAATTAGAGGTGTGTGTGTGTATGTAGAGGTAGCTAGGTGCTGACGTGCTCTTACATATGTATATATAAATGCCTAGAGAATTGCCTAATCTACATAATTGTGCTTCTGCTTTGTATTGTGCGTTATTTGTTGGCGCGCTGAAAAGTATGCTATAATTTTGTTAGTTTCACCTTCACCAAACTCATCAGCCTGTATTTGTAGTTATGACTCGAGTAAATACATTTTACTGTGCTCTTATTTAACATTGATATTAACAATGACAGCAAACAATTGTCAAAAAGAAAGGGAGAGTGAAGTCACATTGCCAATCAGCTATTCCCATGCTGATCTCTCAAAATGATGACCAACAATCGGACCAAGATTGAGTTTACGAATGCAAAACTGTTCTGTTTATCTTTGGCATCTTGAAGATAACTTTTCTTTCTTATTACTAATTAGTGTTAAATATATTTAAAAATTTTATAATATTATGTAATACTTAGTCTTTGAACACAACTGAGGCCATTTTCTCTACGAGTAATCGTTAAAAAAACCTTGTAAGCCGAATAATCTACAATAATATTTCAAATTCATTACATAATAATTTTTTGAGCAAATTATTTAATTTAAAAAAAAAAAATGAATATATATTTAATGCTTTTTTTTAAATGCTTTTATGTTAAATGTTTATTAGCGTGTAAACATAAATGAGTGTCCTTTGAAATAACCAATGCAAGCCTTTCAAGCAAGAAATATAAATGTTTTGAATCCATGCAAGACCTGGATGCATATTTGATATTAGAATTGTAAAATATTGCAAATTTGGTTTTCTTGCTCTTTCGTGCCACGCCCTCAGCTATTTAATACAGCTACATACAACAGTAGTGATATATGTCTGTGCGTGTGTGTGTGTGTGTGTGTGTGTGTGTGTGTGTGTGTGTGTGTGTGTGTGTGTGTGTGTGTGTGTGTGTGTGTGTGTGTGTGTGTGTGTGTGTGTGTGTGTGTGTGTGTGTGTGTGTGTGTGTGTGTGTGTGTGTGTGTGTGTGTGTGTGTGTGTGTGTGTGTGTGTGTGTGTGTGTGTGTGTGTGTGTGTGTGTGTGTGTGTGTGTGTGTGTGTGTGTGTGTGTGTGTGTGTGTGTGTGTGTGTGTGTGTGTGTGTGTGTGTGTGTGTGTGTGTGTGTGTGTGTGTGTGTGTGTGTGTGTGTGTGTGTGTGTGTGTGTGTGTGTGTGTGTGTGTGTGTGTGTGTGTGTGTGTGTGTGTGTGTGTGTGTGTGTGTGTGTGTGTGTGTGTGCGTAAGTAGGTGTTAGTGTAAGTTGATACGTCGCTGCTGCTGTAACACTTTGCTTTGCCCAAGCAATGCCTGCCAGCAATATTCTCCCAATGTTCCTTCAAAGTTCTCCCAATGTTTCACCAATGTTCCTCCAAAGTTCCCTTGAATGTTCTCTGAATGTCCTCTGGATATTTCCGTCATTTGTTGTACAATAGGAGTAGTTCTTCTTTTCTGATATTGCTGTCTGTTGTTAAACGGTGTCATTGATACTGATGCTCTGCATCTGACACGCCAATATGACTCTAGGCTTCTATGTGTATGTGTCTGTCTAACTGTTTTGTGTGTGTGTGTGCTGAGTTTAATTAGCACCTGACATATGCACACACACACACACACACACACATACACCGATACACAAACAGACACAGACAGCCAAGTGCAGAAACGACGCTTCGTTCGATTGGAAAGTAAAACGCATTTAATGACAAGTTAATTTCCCATTGGGGAATCTGTGTATGTGTGTGTGTTGTGTATGAGCTTGTGCATAAATGTGTGTGTGTGTCGCTCATTTGATATTAGAAAATCAACACACAGCAGGTGGCCGTTTGACGAGCAGCAGCATCAGTTGAGTGTCAGTTTAATGATCAAATTGAAATTAAATGAACTGTCATTGCTTGAAAGGACATTTCATCAAGGACATCAAGGCAAAGCAATTGAAACGTGATTATTTCAGAAGGCCCCTTAATTGAATATGCTCACAGCGAAATCTTTACTCTCTTTGTCTTTTGCATTCTTGCAATTTATTTTTTAATACAACCTTGGTTATTTAATAACCCTGACCACACGCGCATCCCACAGTTTTACGCTCCCTGGCATTTTCAACTCAGAGGAAAAATTTCCTAATTTGGTAAATGGTGTGTCTACTTATTTTTCGTAAAGATCTTTGAAAACAAACTTGAACCCGATCGGATAAGAAACCGAAAAGTTGCATGCATCAGTTTTCCGACCATTTTCCTACTTTTCAGAAGCCCATACAAATTAGGCTTCCCATTTTAAGCCCTGGAGAGTGGATTTTTAAAAAAAATTTAAATTCAGTCATTGTTAAATTTTTATATAGATCTTTGAACATGAATTTGAAGGATATCACATAAAACTAAGCTTTCGCTTATACAAACTTGACTATGGATTTTCCATCTAGTAGCTTGAATTTTCTCAAATCTTGGTATGCAGTTATTGATGAATTTTTCTTAATGCTTTTGAACACAAAAAAGATGCACACAACAATTTTCCACGAATTTTCTACATTTAGCGACCAAATTTTCCAAAACCAGCTCTTAGTATACATTTTTCGCATAAGATAATACTGCTGTGAAAAATTCATCCTTATAATTTTCACGGTTTGGGCTCTGCTGGGATTGCCAGTGACTGTTTTTTATTTCTGACTCTTTTTTATTTTGACATTAATCCGCGACAAGCGGCAAGCTACAAGCTACAAAATGCAATTATGCAAGCGTTCAAACATTTTCGCAACTCTTTTTCAGTTTTTATTGTAGCGTGTAACAAGTTTGTACATTAATTATTGTCAACAAGCCGCCAATTGTTGCCTCTGGAACCCTCTTTATGCACCAGAAAGTGCAATTGCAATTGCAAGTGGCCTAGTCCCGTTCCTATTTCCATTCACATTTCCACTATCATTTTCATTACTGACACCATTCATATTCGCAGTAAGAGTCCATCTGTCTGTTTGCATGCGGTTTTTGTTAATTTCATTTGACTTTGGAGCATTTTAATTACACGGGGCGACAGTTATTTTTTTACTCCTGCGATAAATATCGGTTTTAAAATTGCAATTGCAATTTTATTTAGTAAGCCATTGCAAATGGGTATATTAAATTTGACATGAAGTCTATAACGATCCCATAAAGTACACATATATAAAGAACTCTGTTCAAATTTTATCAAAATCGGAAAAAATTCGAAGTTTTTCGTCCTATCTTTGATCAAACATAAAATTCTGCTTGTGAATAAAGTACAAAAACATATTTTGCTTTTTAACTACTTTTGACACTATCCGATTTCATATTAGATTTCTCTATTGCAGAGTATTCAAACTTCGGCAACTATAATTTTAATATTTTATGTATGTTATAACTACACTGAAGATAAAATAAACACACAATTAATTGTGGGCGACATGACAAACGTTGTACTGTCAATGTCACAAATCCCCGAATGCAATTATATATGCAGATTTAAATGTACATAAATATTAAAATAATCGTATATGATATCCCATATTGCTTCTCACTGCTGACAGTTGAACATGTGCAATATTCTGAATAAAACATTTAACACTTAATTAATGGCAACTTTGCTCATTTCATTTCAAAATATTTGAACAAGTCTTTTTTTTTTTTTTGATTACAAATAATTGATCAAAACTTGGAACAATGTTGATTCAAGATATACGAATATATTATAGTTTTAGTGTGCATATATACTTATAAATCGTGTTCTTCGATGTTCTTATTACAGTAGGGAATATGTTACTTGAACTGGGAAATCAGTACGTTTTTGAAAAGTAGAAACGAATGAATTCCGAACGATTAACCAATTAGTGTTCTATGGAATGGTTTCTTGCACGTTTTCTCTTCTGTTTTACAGACAGTTTTTCAATTTAATATTATAAATGTTATCTGAATTTAATGCAAGGAATAAATTGATTAATTCTTTTTCAAATATGATAAAGAATATAAGAAAATTCAGTTTAAAAATCTGTTTTCTTGACATTCTTGTGTAATCCGGCAATTACTTTTCATTCCGCACTGTGTATTAACATTATAACTAATTCTAATAGCTAACTTCAGTAAGCAAAGATGATGCAAGCACATTCTAAAATTGATTCAGCCAGAGTTTTGAGAGTTAAATTGGACTCAACTTAACGCAGTCGGAATTAATAGATGACTGTCAACTGACTTGAATGCCAGCAGGTGGGCATATTAGGCATAAACTTAAGACATGAGAAAGGAGACTCGGATGCAGACAGAAAGGCAGACAGGAAGACAGGCAGACTGGCAGACTGGCAAACAGGCAGGACACACGGACAGACAGGCAGCTTGGGTAGCAGTCAGTCAGTCAATCGAGCAATCAATCATATGGAACGACAGCTACGACAACTTAAGTCAAAGCAAATGAGCGAAGGCAGCATTCACTCTTTTTTTTAGTCAACACTTTTCCTTAGCTCTCTGTTGCTGTCTTGCTGTCTCTCTTCTTCTGTCTCTCTCATCTTACTTTTTGCGCACACATGTACATTGATTTATAAGCTTGGGCCACCAAAAATTGAATGTTATTGCTTGAATGGCCGCAATTTAGTAAAAAGCCTTGCCACGCCCACAATCCACCGTTCACAGTCTCCAGTCGACCAGGGTTACCACCCTAGTGCACACTCAAAGCGTTCGCCTTCTTTTTGTTATTTATGAGCATGTTTATTTATTAGATGGCCCCCAGACACTTGATAAAATTAAACGCAAATGGCCGGCAATTTTGCATTTGGCATTTTGATTTTGACACCGCCACCTCCTACCCACTTCCCCCTTAAATCACATCAATATATCTTATCAGACTGAAGACTACTTACCAAAATATATACAGCAAATGGCATTACGACTACGGCGACCAGCAAATCGGCAATGGCTAATGATACTATAAAATAATTCGTAACTGTTTGCAGCGAACGCTCGCGACAAACGGAGAGGATGACGAGAATATTGCCGAAGAGAGTTAGGATTGGAAACAGTATCAATATGAGTGCCCAGTAATTCGTATACTCTAGAAAAAGAAAAAGAAAGAGAAAAGGCTAATAACATACATAGTTATTTCACAACTTTGACTAATGCCAAATATATTGAATGCATTTTCAAAAGTACTTTAAAATGTGCTAAGACGTTGCTATTCTGGCAGCCTTTTTCATACAAATTTCACCTTGCATCGTCTAACAACGCGTCTTAGCTTGCGTGCAAGCTCGTTTCGGTTACTCCCGACTGCGATATACTCTGTTCTCTTACGTTTAATAACTAAAATATTTATAAAGACTAATTATATACTTATAAACTCTCCTTAAACTTAGGTAAAGTGTGTTTGGTTGATTTATCTTGAAAAAGTTTTTCATACAAAAACTTATTTTTAACCGATCGTTCATATGGCATCTATAGGATATAGTCGTCCGATTTTGATGAAAATTCGTCAGCCTGTATAAACGATCTTGAAAAAAAAAACAAAATAAAACGTATTCTTCATCCGATCGTTCCTATGGCAGCTAAATGTTATAATGGTCCGATCTGACCGATCTTATTACTTTGACTGTCTATGGTATATACCAACATGAATACCAAGTTTGGTTGCTCTAGCTTCAAAACTGTGGAAAAAACCTGCGTTCATACGGACAGACAGACAGACAAACAGACAGACAGACAGACAGACTGACGGACAGACAGACGGTCTGACGAACATTTCACAAGCCCAATATACTCTTTTTTTTAATCTGGATTGCTCTTCAAAAATTAATAATAAAAAAAAGAATGCTTAAAATAATATACAATTTGAATAAGTTAATATTGGAAGTAATGGTCAAATCAGTTACTCAAGATAGTAAATACTCACCAACTCGCTCTTGACAGAATTCCGATGTTAGATTCAGCGTTGCATTTGTGCAATTGGTTCGATAGTTTTCAATGTAGAGATTCGTGTGATTCTGTTCTAAGAGAACGCTGCTCGCCGTTGTTGTGCTGACTATTGTGCCCGAAACCGTGCTACCATTATAGTTAGGAAAATAATCGTTAAAGTTCTCCAACAGCAGCATAAAGGTGCTGCCACCATTGCCATTAGCACCACCTACGCCAACGCCAACATCGCCACCTTGACTGCCACGTCCAAGTGCACCCGTGGCACGTGCACCCTGCGCAGCTGCACCACCTAGCCACATGGCATCCGCATCATAGCTGGAGGCACCTGTTGTCCGATTTGTAATTGTTGTTGCCGTGCGGCGCAGCAGTTCACTGGTGGCATCCACATCTGCATCCAGCGGACCGCCATTGAAGCCACCCAGTATGCCATAGTCCATTTCTACATCGGCGACATTTTCAAGCGCACTTTCCTCGGCGCTGTCAATCAATGCAATATCTTGGACATCCTGCGCCGATTCGCCGTTCAGATGCTGTTCCACAAAATTGCGCAGCGCATAGAGACCACCACCATCTATGGATGTAAGTCGTTAACATTATATCGATTTTGTATTGAAAAATAATAACATCAATAACTTTGGTGTTTGTTATCCGACCGTAATAAAATTTACGTAACTGATAAACCTTGATAAAATAAATATGTGTAATAAAAATCAAAGCTTTATATTTAAAATTGTGGCTGTGGGAGTTTTTTTTTCGATTTGTGGGGGCGCGGGGGGGTTCATCCGAAATTTGAAATAAACTTGATCTGCGTATGGTATACAGGAACGTGCGTGTCAAGTTTGGTGTCTTTAGCTCTTCTAGTCTCTTAGATCGATGCGTTCATACAGACGGACGGACGGACGGACGGACAGACAGACGGACATGGCTTTATCGGCTTGGCTGTTGATGCTGATCAAGAATATATATACATTTTATAGTCCTTCTGCCTGTTTGAGCCTCATCGGGTGGTCAACACAAAAGTTTCATACAACAGTTTTACTATATTTTCATCATGTATCATATATAATCATATATCCCACTTTTGGCATAAGATAAGTCTACTGTGAACAATTCAGAATTCTAGCTTTTATGCTTTGGGCTGTGCAAGCGTTGCCAATCAGTCAGTGAGTGAGTCAGGTTGATAAGTTTTACATATAAGTATGTACAGATTAAAACAAGATGAACATAAATCTTCAACATAAAAATAAGCATTCGATGTATCAAAGACTATACGCTTTATCAAAAGCAATATCAAATCGAATCTGAACGATATCTTTCATTTAAAATATTCATAATATTGATATATGAACATATTTTGATCACACTTACCACCATCAGCGTCGCTGTCGTTGTCGCTGCTGCTGCTGCTGTTGGTGATGTTGCTGTTGCTGATGTTGCTGATGCTGTTGTTGCTGTTGTTGCTGTCACTGGCACTGTTGAGAAACGTGCTGTTCTGCACATCCCCCAAGTCCAGCCAGGTGAGAGTCTCATTGAAGGCATTGCTGCTGCTACTGCTGCTGCTGCTGCTGCTGCTGCTGCTGCTACTGCTGCTGCTAACAGATGTTGGCGTTGAAACGCTGTTTAGACTAAAATTGTTACCACCAGCAGCGCTCAGCAGCCATTCGCTGATGTCATCGATCAACGCATAGCCAGCCTCCTCAGCCGCCTGCGTGTCATCCACATCAAGTGCGCTTGCCACATCATCATCATATAGGGACAGGTAGTTTGAGGGCGTCGAGGGGCTGCCGATGCTAACACTGTCACTACCGTCCTCATTCCCGACCTCTACAACAATGTTCTCCAGATTGACACTGCTTGTGCGGTTTTCCAAATGGCCGAGCAACATTACCGCTAGCCTTGAAGCTGTTGTTGTTGCTGCTGCTGTTGTTGTAGCAGCTGTAGTTGCTACTGCTGTTGTTGTTGTGGCTTTGGCAAGTGCTGCTCCAGCTGCTGATGCTGTTGCTCTCGCTGTTGCCGCTGCTATCGCCGGCAATGCCACTGCGGCGGTTGTGGCTGCTACATCAGCCATCTCTCTCTCTCCGTCGCCGTCGTTCTATCACCAGCACCCTCTTTCTCTCTCTCTCTCTCTCTAGTGCAACACAAGTGGGGACT
This sequence comes from Hirtodrosophila cameraria, assembly GCA_949708635.1. Lineage (NCBI taxonomy): Eukaryota > Metazoa > Arthropoda > Insecta > Diptera > Drosophilidae > Hirtodrosophila > Hirtodrosophila cameraria. The sequence continues at coordinate 11,642,968 of OX453090.1, forward strand.
TGGGACTTACCCCACGCTGAGCGTTAAGGCATAGCCCCCACTGCATGTTGCCAGTTGCTGCAAGAAAAGAATTATGAAATGTTAAATTAACGTTAGTATTTTCATCAGTTATCAGAAAAAAATATGGGGTAATATTATCATTAATAAAGAAGCTAGTTATCTCTTTGATAGACTCAGCCTTTTATAATAATATTGTCTACAAAAGATATAAAACATTAAGTTCGAAGAAACATTTTTTATTTTCAAGCTATTCACATTTGGAACCAGCTCCCTTTATCATTAAAAACAATAACAAGAAAGTCATGTTCTCTTCGGAGTGCCGAAAATATATATACCCTTGCAGAAAAGTTTTTCGCAAGAAAACTTATTTTTCTACCGATCGTTCCTATAGCAGCTATAAGATATAGTGATCCGATTTTGATAAAGTGAGTTCGGTTGAGGCATTTTGAAAAACAAAAAAGTTTTTCATACAAAAACCTATTTTCAAACAAGCGTTCCTATGGCAGCTATATGTTATAGTGGTCCGATCTGGCCGATTCTGACACATGTACTGCTTGCAGAAAGAATAAGCATCTGTGCCAAGTTTTATCACGATAGCTCTAGGGACTAGTTCGCATAGAAACAGATGGACAGACAGACGGACGGACATGACTCGGCTGTTGATGCTGATCGCGAATATACAATTTTTTTTCTGCGACGTCTCCTTCAATGCGTTTTGCATTTCGTGACAAAATTATAATACCCTCTGCAAGGGTATAGAAATAAAAGCAATCTTTTCAATGGAAACAAAACTATTTTTTTCTGAGTAATCTGCATTGGTTGTTATTAACATTTCATATATATATATATTTCTAATCAATCGCGTTTTTATAGTGCTTGTTTCGATCTGATAATAATCCACCTTTGAACGCTGTATACACAAAAGGTGCAGTAAATTATTTAATCAGATTTTTGCAAATTTAATCTCTTTGACAACTTTTTTTGTTATTTTTTTAAAGGGCTTTAAGCTACTTTTATTGTCAGCATTTGAAACTGAATAAATTGCATGAAAATAATGTGTAATTAATTCAAATGCACACGATTACATCAATGTTGAAAATTTGTGATTTAAATTATTTAAATGATTTGCAAGCTATTCAAATGACACAGCTGGTGATTAAAACAATGTAAAAAAAACGTGTAATTGAAATTGCATTCCCAATCGAACGACACATACACATATTGCTATACACACTTGCTCTAATTGATGCTGCGTTTTGTGCCAATGCAGTTATCTATCCATCTATATTTTGCATGTATGTATGTGTGTATGGTATGTGTGTGTCTGTGTGTACTTAGCTGCCACACACCCCCCGCCCCGCACGTTTAATTAACTCTTTAATCAATTTATTGCCAATTATTCTACAAAAAGCGCCAGCGAAAATTGTATAATTTAATTAAGTTAGCAAAAGGTTTTTGTGTGTCCCAGATTTTCCATCTATTTTCCAAACCACCCACAAATGACCCACCCTAGCCCCTTCTTAGACCCACTTGCGTAACCAGTTCAGGTTCAAAGTGCTGAGAGCCTGTCATCCTCTATTTGCTTGCCCTCGTCCTGCTTTTCAGCTTTTCTGCTTTTCTGTTTTTCCCATTTTCTGTTTTTAGCCAACACATTTTGTAATTTTCGCTTTTGTTTTTGCCAATTGGCGCTGATTAAAGCCGTCTTAGTCATTGGCCCATAATTAAAAGATAGCTCCCTCTGTTCTAATGAGTACAAGCATCTGAGCCTGAGTCTGAGACTGAGCACCTACTAAAAATGTGAGTCCTGTTGCACTCAGGTCCTTTGGTTCAGCTCAATTTGTTTGCTCTTTGACGTTGGGTTGCTTCTTAGCAGCTAAAAGTAAAAGTTAGCTGAACGTTGGCCAATTGTTTTGATCAAAGCCAAACACTTTTAACAAATAGCTCATTTGTTAAGAGAAAACTAGGTTTCCTCTTTGAGCATGCTTATTTATTCATAAGGTTTTGAAAACGTCAACATTCGTTAAAATCTTTGGAAGAATTTCCCTGCTATAGCCATTTGAGCATACCAACGTTTTTCAAATTTTCTCGTTCTTTTTTTGGTTTTCCAGTTGGAAAAACTTTTTGGTTTCTCAAGATATCTTAACCAAAATGACATATTCTACATTTTAGTATATTCTTGATATGCTGACAGAATTTCATCAAAGTCGGATGACATTATCTTAACGCTGCGATAGGAATGATCAGTTGGATAGCTAGTTTTTGTATGAAAAATTTTGTTGATTTTCAATTTATCTTAACTAAATTATGTTATTGTGAGTTTGAGTATGTTTTTGGCATGCTGCTAAGTCTTTACAAAATCGGGTGACTTCATGGTATAGCTGTCTTAGAAATAAACGAAATTTTGGAATATATATATCGAAACACCTTGGTAACAAGGCATCTACGTATTCAACTATCCCTTGATTGAAGCTTTGAGCATGATATATGAATAAAATCCTTTTTTATGTAATGTAAATACTCGATACTACGAATTTCGATATGAATTCCACAAAAATCCAAGTTTCAAAATGTCTTGTGAATTGGATTGTGAATACATATGACGTGTTGTTAATGTACACTGCGATATAAGCTTTATAGCAATTTGTGGCTCATTTTGTGCCTCACAACCAAATTCCACAATGTTACAATATGGGACACTTTTGCCGCAGAGACGTGATGCTCAAAATACGTACCAACTGCTGGACGCAAAAAAAAAAAAAAAAAACAAAAAAATGAGCAACATTTTTGGCTCTAATGAAATTTTGGCGCAATACGCAGAGAAGCAATGAAAAACTGAGACACAGAGAAAAGAAGGTGAAAGCATTGGATAGTTTTGTGTTTTGGTTGCCTACTTCATTAATTACGCCAGCAAGTGGAAACAATAGCAACAACAACTTGCCAACAAAAAAGAATGAAGCAAAACCAACAATGCCGAGGGACTCAGCACAATTCAACTTGGAACTGAACTAAACTCAAGTTGTGTAATTAATTTCACTTTTGCTTGAGCGATGCTTTTGAATGTGCGACAGCCACACGCAATCCTTAAAACAACAATAACAACAACAACCACTGCCAAAAACTCTGACCCAGACCCAAACTCAGGACACAGATCCCTCAATCGAACTCAACCTCAACCTGAGTGTGCCATTTCCTCTCACTGAGACCTTATTCATATCCAGCATACTTCAATCCTCATCCTTAACTCCAACTCCAATCCCAAAACCAGATCGACCCAAGGCTAAATGCCATGCAACCACAAAATTTGAACTTGTTTGCTTTGTCCTTTGTCCTTGCCTGGAATTGTTTTGTCACTGTTGCCATGCTAATCAGCATTGTAGCTTTATTATGGCATTATGATTTAACTGACTCCGACTTCTGATCCGACTTCAGTTCCGAATTCAGTTCAGAATTCAGCTGCGACTTCAGCTACTGCTCCAAAACTAGTTTCTAGCAAAAATTCAACAAAATGCAATTTATAAAGAAAAAAATCAAGCTTTTTTTTTCTCAAATAAAATGGTTTTCTTTTTTTATATTCAACCAATTTTGATAAAGAAAGGCGGCATTATTCGAAAAATATATCACAAAATATTAAATACATTGACTGACTTTCGATTAGTGATCAAACTTTTGAAGGTTCTTAAAAAAGAAAATGGAAAGCTTATATATTGACCGTTAGTTAAAATGCTGTTGTCATATATATACTATTTATTATCTGAAAGTCTGTCTATCATCCTTACGTAAACTGTATTATTATATTTAATGTGTTGACTACATTAAGTGTTATTTATAGATTATAAAATATCTGAATTTGTAGCAACTCCTAACAAACTTAAGATCTCTTCTGCACTTGAAATAGTTCGAAATTTGAGTGCCTTTCAAATTTTCAAAGTTGGCTTTGACAATATTGTTAGCTATTCAGTTTCAGTACCACACAGTTTAGTTAGACACAGTTCGTTTATTCATGCACTACAAATTATAAATTAAACAAAATAACAGAAAATAACAAAAAATAGCACTAGAATTAAGGTGATTTATTGAAATTTCTAAAAATTTAAAAGTTCGCTTAAAAACCTTTCGTAACAGATAGTATTCATATAAAGCTTATATATTAATTACGACGATTTATGAGGCAGCTGTGGCAGCTGGGAATGTGCAGAATGGTTTAAATAACGATTACGCTTTGCCTTGGCCATTTTAATGAAAATGGACTGATGCAGGATATTTGAAAACAATCTTCGAAACATTTTCTTGTAATTTTCGCCCAGCGAGGACATCAATTAATGCATCAACTTTGAATTGCGATATAGTTTATGATCATTTTTTTTGAGCAATGATAATATAATATTATTTATGTTCTGGATCCGTGATATCAGATGAAATGGCCTGGGAAGAATTTGATTTTTTGCAGTATCAAGTAAATACTATTTCACACAAAGCTTATCAAATTAATTCTTCTATCTTTTTTTTAGTGTACATAGATGCAAATACTCAAAGGATAGATTCAAAAGTAAATAAATAAATGAAATGTAACTTATTTCCTACACATTCCATTTATACTCTGTTTTATGTATTTAATTTCCAGTTATGATACGTCTTATTTCAGGGAACAATTATTTAAAGCATTGAGGCATTCTTGAAACAACTTTAGTTCTGAACACTTCTCTTTGTCCTTAGCCACATAGTTCTGTTCGAATATGACGTCCTTGCAGTCGCAATGTCGCGGCTCATTTACAACTTCCGGCTGTAGCTCGTAGAGGAAGAAGGAAGGGGGCACATCCTTTTTTCCTTTGCCCGCCTCGACAGCCACGACACTCAATAAATCAGCAAGTGTAATTATTTTCAACGCCACTTGCGGCACTCATCGCATGCGAGCTAACACACACACGAACACACACAATACACATGCATACAACTCACACACACACACACACGCATACAATTCACACAAGTTTGTGATAAAAGTCAGCAAAATTGTTAGCTTAGCTTCCGTGCGCCTGGACCAAGACTACAGCTACTCAGTCAGGATCCCCAGGCCCACAACTTCCCCTTCGCTTTGTTATAGTCCCTTCTCCACCATTCACCTGAGAATTGTGCGCAATTTTTTCAGTTTTTAAATTTCAGTGCAATTCAAAAATGATGCATGAAATTTCAGAGCCTGCTTCAGGTTTGGCAAACAGTGCTTTGATTTTTTGGCTTTAATACAATTTGATTTCTGTTCAGTACTTTTTATTGTTTTGATTTCATATCTTAATACTCAAGCTTAAATAAAAACATACTCTTTTAATCCACACTATTAAGCTCAGCTGATTCAAAACTTCATTAGCTTTTTGAATTGAATAAGCATGTCCAATTTCTTTCAAGTTCCACAGGTATAGGAAATCAGTCAGAAAAAGTAATTAAACAAAACTTTATTGAATCAAATATTTTTTACTCCCTGTTCCCATTAAAAATGGGAAAAAAGAATTTATAAAGTACTGCAAATGTGTGTGACAGGCAGAAGGAGGCATTTCCGACTATATAAAGTATATATATTCTTGATCAGCATCAACAGCCGAGTCAATTTAGCCATGTCCGTATGTCCGTCTGTCTGTCTGTCTGTCTGTCTGTCCGTCTGTCCGTCTGTCTGCCTGTCCGTATGAACACACAGATCTCGGAGACTAAAAGAGCTAGAGACACCAAACTAGGCATGTAGGTTCCTGTATACCATTTGCAGACCAAGTTTATTTCAAATTTTGGATGCACCCCCCACACCACCGCAAATCGCAAAAAACTCCCACAGCCACAATTTTAAAGATAAAACTTTGATTTTTGGTACACATATATGTTGATGTTGATCAGCATGTTGATCAGCTGTGTATATTTCAACACGATCGGATAAATAGCACTAAAGTTATGGAAGAATCTATTACCCCCGTCTCAGCAGGCAGAAACAACAGTTTGACTGACACTTAACAAGTTACAAGTTCTTTAGAAAGTTAATTGTCATTGGTGTTTGACAGTTGTTGTGACAAGCTTTAAGCAAAACAGTGTTGGTAAACGCACACTAAATGTAGCGTTTTTGATTTATCGATAAACTTAAATTTCAAGTTGAAAACCCGTTAAATATATAACAAAATCTTGTCTTTATAGCGAAGTTAAGTTTCAAAATACCTTTGAAAAAAGTAAATATATATTTTTTATAGAATTTTTTCACATCGAACTTTAAGCAGTCAAAATAAATGTCTTCACATTTATCAGCTGCAACAACATTTTGTTACTCGTTTTGTTCAACATACTTATGTTTTTGGGGGGTACACATATATTCCCTAGCTCCAATAGACAATCACATTTCAAAGCACTTCTCTTTTTGTAGCAAGCAAAGCATTACTTGAGCCAAATTCTTTGACGGGTCGAACAACAAAAGGCACACACAAAGTGGGTAGAATACTCCCCTTTTCCCATTTTTAATGGAGATGGGGATTAACAATTTGACAGACTTAAACTGGAAAGTATTCAAACGCATCATTCTCACACATTGCATTTCTTGTCAAAGCATATGTTGACCCAAGACAATATTGCTTTTTTTCCAGAAAAATTGTAGCTTTTAACGATTGACTGCAGGGCGCTGTGAACTGTGTAAAATCCACAAAGACTTTAGTAAAGCCTTTGAAAAAATCCAAGTTTATTTTATGCAGCTCTTTCGAAAAAACTATATATGCTGAATTTCAAAAACTGTATATTGAGATGGCTAAATTACCATATCAGAGGTCTATCGGAATGGGTAAACATCAACAGCTCAATTTTTATTCCATTCGTTGCTACCTTTGGACAGCACAAGGATTCGCTCCCTTTTTTTTTTTTCTTTTGAAGTTTGGAAATAAGCAAACACTTTTTAAATGAAAAACTGGAGTTTTCCGTCACCCGCTTTTTACTCCCTGTTCCCATTAACAATGGGAAAAAGGGAGTTATAAAGTACTGCAAATGTGTGTAACAGGCAGAAGGAGGCATTTCCGACTATATAAACTATATATATTCTTGATCAGGATCAACAGCCGAAACGAACTAGACAGGCAGACGGACAGACACACATTTCACAAACCCAATATACTCTTTTTTCTGTTTTTTTTTTTTTTTTCAAAAAAATTAAAAACAGTATAAAAGTTAACAATGTAGCTCAGCTCTGACAGAGGACTGTAGGCAAATTGGTTTTTGATTTTGTAAGCGCGTGCAAGCGCCTGGGAAGGAATATCGTCCTATTGCCCAAAGGCAAAGACTCTGATGTCCTGGGCCAATGTGACTGTCAACTATGCTGTACCTGTGTGCGTGTGTGTTTCTGTGTGCGTGTGTGTATTTGTGTGCGTGTGTGCATGGTCTATATGTGATGGCCTGCGGGCTGAGCAGCTGTCGCAAGATAAATTTTATGGCTCTCTGTCAGCTGTTCAGCGTTAGGTTTGGCATTGGGACCTTGTTTCTGATTTCTAGTTTCTAGTTTCTGGAATTGTGCCGCGTTCCGTGCACCATTGTTGTCTGTCCGTTGTCCGTTTTTACGTGGCCCGTGGCGTTTCTATGACATATGCTTCTTAGCTATCCAGCTGGCGACAAATGTTACCCATTGCAATTGGCAAAGTTTAAGCGCTCAGCTCAAAAGCACCTGACAACTGTCAATAAACAAGCCGCAGGGACAGCTCGATGGGACAAACAGTTCTCGACCAGATTTCGAACTAACTTCGGCACCCAGTCTGATATGGGTAACATTTTTATTGTATGTTTTTAGCTTTTGCTTATGTTTTTGCTTTGGCTTGTTCGACTTCTTGCCTTTGTGTGTGACTCAGCATGACATTTGGTTATTTCCATTTCTATTAGCCGCAAGTCCCAAGCGTCAATCTTGTGAAACAATTGAAATTTATTCGTTAAGTTTTTGGCAACACTACGTATGATTAATATATATATGCCATAAGCGTTACGTTGCGCATACGCAACAAATTAATGATCAGATCAACTAACCTCTCTCTCTCACTCTCTCTCTATTTCTCTTTATTTTTAGCTACTTTCACTTAAAATCAGTTCAGTTTGGCTGCTCGGACCTCTCAGAAAACTAAAGTACCGATTTTGAGTCAAACTTTGTTTCATTAAAATAATAATAAGTTTGATCTTGACACTTTGTCTGCCTATGGTATATACCAACATGTGTACCAAGTTTGTTTGCTCTAGCTTCAAAACTGTGGAAAAAACCTGCGTTCATCCAGACGGACAGACGGACAGACAGACGGACGGACGGACGGACATTTCACAAACCCAATATACTTTTTTTTCTTTTTTTTTCAAAAAAAGTAAAAAAAGAGTATAAAAAGGAAACGACAACAAACTAAATCTTCTTAGAACACATCTCATCTGCTGAACAAAGCTAATGAAACTTTATAACAAAATTGTTTTCATCAAGGCAATGATGAACATGTCCCAAGAAAGCTTCTCATTAGACGGTCAGATAGTACGTAGTGTAGTTCTGATCCGGACATTGCTGATGGCAGTACAATGAGGGTGTTCCAAGAAGATTCCTTGGATGAACTGCGTCAGCAGATCCATTGACTTAATCCCACGCAAGCCCCGGGCTACGACGGTGTTGACGGTAGAACAGTCAAAACACTTCCGGACAAAGGAATCAAAAATATGTCAGGTTCGGTTCATGGTACGGCTTAGAGCAGCCTAAGAGCCCAAATCGGCTGGTGAACAGTTAAATCGATGTTATACTGAATGATACGATAGAAGGCATCTGGAATTGTCTAGACTCTTGCACTGTTCTGCAGTCCGAGTCAGCTGAAGGCTCGTTGGTCTAGTGGTATGATTCTCGCTTCGGGTGCGAGAGGTCCCGGGTTCAACTCCCGGACGAGCCCAACTAGAACAACCGTGGTAATATCTCTTTTTTATTGTAGTTCTCACTCTCTGAAAGCCTGCCGCCGCGACTAGAAGAGCAAAATATATATTTTTGTATATAGCGCAAAAAAAAGAAGGAAAAAAAGGCGCTTATCGCTTTAAGTCAACTCAAGCGTCAACGGAGCGATTCATTCGAGAATTTCTTATGCTTCAATGAACCAGAAGTGTTGTCGTCGGCAGCAGCGCGTTCGCATCGATGCTATATATACACATCTATAATATATATATAGAGTTTATGCCCTATATGTGCATTCTATGTGTGTGTGTGCTACGCGCCATTTATCCACCGTCAATCCCCTTTCGATTTGCCCCTTTTGGTTTTCTGTTTTCTGCTTTCTGTTTTTTTTTTTTTTTTTAGGAGCCATTGTCGCACTCTATTGTTGCTCGTTTTCTTGTCTAATGGAAAATTACTGAAAAGAAAAGCCAAATTGCATGCTCAATTTTCAGCAACAGAGTTGGCTTCCTTTGCCCATTTGGAAATCATTTTAAAGCATAAGCGTTAAAATCATAATAATAAAATCAAACTGCGTTCACAATTTTCGAAAATTAAATACAAAAGGAAAAAACCTTTTCTTTTTTTTGGGTGACATAATAATAAAGATATATTGTAAATCGAAGCCAGCTAAGTTTACTTAATACACTCACAAAAAAAGCATACACCAGACTGTTCTAATTTGACAACAAATCATTTAAAAAAAGGGATTGATATTTTTCTGAGAACTGAGTATGTCAGTGTCTAGGAAGAGAAAAATCTGACATACTTGAATCAAAGAACATTTTATTCAAGTTCATGAAACAATTTTACATTTTCAACTAGCAGAAATATAGAAATATATGGAATTATTCTACAAATGGAAAGCTTATCTTTCCCAAGTCATAAAAACCCATTCCCATCTCCAATTCCAATTAAAACATTCGTAGTTGGGAAGTGTTAAAACTATGGAAAATATTGGGCTCATACGGACGGATTGACATACATTTCACTTACTAAATATACTACTCTTTTTTTTTCAAAAGCTGAAAGCGGAATTAACAGCATACAATTGATGATGCCGTTTGTTCCTGTTTGTTTCTTCGATTCATTTAGTACTTTTTATTTTTCTCTTAGTGTAGTATTTGTGACGATCGGAAAGATCAGTGCTGAATTTAGCTTGCAACATGGACTTGCAATGTTAAAGCCACAAGTGCACTGCTCATTTTAAATTGTGGCAAGTAAAATAATAATAAAAACTCCACACCACAAATGTGCAACTAAAACAAATTTTTATAATTAATGTGGTGCAGGACTTTAAAGAAGCCAAAGCGATGTCAATTTTCTTCACACCGTTCACTCCGTTTTACCTTTCCACCATGTCCACCCTGTCCTATACTTCCAACCCCTCCAGCACCGTGCTAGCGTTCCACTCTTCCTTTCAGCTCATAATTTATTCAAGCAAAACATTTTGCATTTCAAAAGAGTGCAGCCAACCGCCGCTGACCACGCAAATGAGCAGCGGAGCAGCGAATCAGCGGAGCAGTAGAAAGAGCAACAACAAAGCCAATACTGATGCATGGAGCTGAAGAGGGGAAGCAACGGAATTATGCAGTAGCAGTGATGTTGGCGCTGCTCTAACACAAAGAAAAGTAGCAGCAAAAAAAAAATGAGCAGCGGACGGCGAAATTGCCAAACAAAGGCGTCCACGATTGACGTGGCAGCAGCAACACGGGACTGTAAACGGGGGGCAGGGCGTTGGTGGGGCCAGATGGGTGGTGGGTGTTCGTACTGGTTAAGAGCAGCTTGTAAGCAGACAGTCTATAGGGCAAGGGCTTAAAAACAGCGCCACAAATGTTGAATAATCAAAATGCGATGGACTCTAAAGCATATTAAAGATGATGACCATACGCGAAGCATAAAAATAGAGCGCCTAAAAATAGGCAATGGTAATTGAGTAGAGAAAGGGAGGGAGAAGGAGAGACAGAGAGGGAAAGAGAGTTAAGAAGACAGAGGGAAAGATAGGAAGAAAGAGTGTGAGAGATAGAATGTAGACTGAGAGAGTGAGTAAGAAAGCGAGAGAGAGAAAGAGACAGAGAAATAGAAATAGAAAGAGAAAGACAATGCGAAAGATAGAGAAAGCGAAATAGGCAGATTTAACCTAACTAAGATTCGCTTAGCCATAAAGTGTGTGCACTATGGGCAAAATGGGCAAATTTTCTGGCATTAATAAAAAGCTCAAAACCAATACTGATCAAAATATTGCATTGCGAATTTAAATAACTGCATATTCCATTTTAATATAGACGTTCTGAAATAGTATGTGCATAATAAACAAAAGACCTGTTATGATTCCATTTTTTTATATAAATAAATTGCCACGTTCCCAATTCCACTTTCCAATCACTTTCACAGAAAACTATGATGCATCATTTTTGAATGACAATAAAGTGAAGTTGTGGCTTCCAACATTTTTATAATTTGCTATTGCTCCTGAAAGTATGCTTTACATATTTATGTGACATTGATTCGAAAGTAGAATTCAGTACAGGTCTAAATTGTATAACGTTAGCGATTTTGATAAGCAAAACATAATGTGAAATTCAATATATGAATCTACAAATAAGTCCCTTACATTTAAGATATATGCCTAATAGTTAAGGAATTATTAAGTCCAAAACTGCGAAATTATTAGAAGCAAAATGCAGTTCCCTAAATTTTTCTTTGAGCATGGAGATTCATTCATAAGGTTTTCAAAAATCTATCGCTCGTCAAAATGTATGGAAGAACTTCCAAGCTATAGCCATTTGAACAATTCCACATTTTTCAAACTTTTGTGATTAATTTTGGTTTTTTAATTGGTGCGCCACAGTTCAATAGGTTTTGGTTGGAAAATTTAAAACAACTTAGTTTCAAAAATTAGTCAAAAATTTTGTTTTTCAAGATAAGTTGACCAAATGTACCAATTTTGAGTTGATTTTGACAAAATGTTATCAAAATCGGGCCACTATATCTTATAGCTGCCATAAACATATACATTTTTTCTGAGTAGCACTTCAATTTCCAAAAACAAATTCTATCAGTTTCGTAATAAAAAGCTACAGACTTGTATCGTCCGTAGCAAAGCTGTCTAAGATGACGACCGACTGTTCTTGATGGACAAAACGGGAACCGTCGATTCTCATCCGTACAATAAATATTTAAATACAATATAAATACTCAAAATTTAAAAATTTTAGAAATTAGGATTAAATAAACTAAAGATTAACAAACTAAGAATTAATCATATGTATGTGAATTTAACTGGTTGTAGGCACCCCTGTTTATTTTTTGATAGAAGGCAAATCCAACTAATCTGAATTATTTTTACTCCCTGTTCCCATTAAAAATGGGAAAAAGGGAGTTATAAAGTACTGCAAATGTGTGTAACAGGCAGAAGGAGGCATTTCCGACTATATAAACTATATATATTCTTGATCAGGATCAACAGCCGAGACGAACTAGCCGTGTCCGTCTGTCTGTCTGTCTGTCCGTCTGTCCGTCTGTATGAACGCGTCGATCTCAGAGACTATAAGAGCTAGAGACACCAAACTTGGCATGCAGGTTCCTGTATACCATACGCAGATCAAGTTTATTTCAAATTTCGGATGCACCCCCCCCGCACCCCCGCAAATCACAAAAGACTCCTACAGCCACAATTTTAAAGATAAAGCTTTAATTTTTGGTACACATGTATGTTTAATTAATGTCTTTCGGATGTGTAAATTTCAACACGATCGGATAAATAGCACAAAAGTTATAGAAGAATCTATTACGCCCGTCTCAGATGGCAGCAACAACAGTTTGACAAGCAGTTTACGAGTTTAGTGCACTGCTTGCTTGTGTTGTCGCTGAATTGCTTGAAATGCAAGTTGGGAGCAGGGAGTCTCGTAGTCGGGCACACTCGACTAGAGTATTCTTACTTGTTTTGCTTATACATGTGTTTCAGCCAAACACATTGGTACCTATAAAATTATTTTCCACACATATTGACAAAGTGTTTTCCAAATTGACTTTCTCTTATATCTGTCCTAACAACATATTGCAATTAAATTATAAAGTTTGTTCTCATTTCATAAAGTTGGTCTTGCAATAAATGTTAACAATCATCGATGCTATCGACAGTACCATCCATTGTTATACCCCAGGTAAACTCGTTGTAGCTTTAACAGACACATCGTGCCAAATATAGAAGATATATATATTGTATTTATATTATGTATATATTTTGGCACGCCTGCCCAGCCCTGGAATATGCTCTTCAGTCGCATTTCGCCCGCCCTGCTTTGAGTAGACAATGGAAAAATATCTTTCATTAACTAATTAGCTTACTTTTTCATCTGGTTGGCTGTGCTTCGCATCGCCTTGTGGGTTTGGGGCGGCTGTTGTGCTTTTGTTTAGCGTCGTCCTTTCTTCAATAGCCAAGCCAAGGCAAGCCCACGCAGAAAGGATAACGTGTAAAATACAACTACTAATACACTTTTTGCTCCTCTTTTACTTTTGCTCTTCCTTGTCTTTGTTATTTTACGCTTTACAATTCTTTTCGGCATGGCAGCAAAATTTGTTCAGCAAACGTTGGGGCATCCAACCTGCGTCCTGCGTACTGCCACCGTCAACGTTGTCATGTCCTTGCCGTTCACTTTGATTAAAGTGAAAATAAATGAGGGTCCTAGACAACTGTTGTTGCCCAGCGCCTCTGAACTTGCTCCCAACTCCCAACTCTCTACACCCAACACCCTGCCCACTCTCTACTCCTTACTTCTAACTCCCCTATCCACATTCAGTACTCGTCTTTTTCAGCTGGGCATTCTCTTTGCCACTGCAAGACAAGCAGCTTCATTACATGCCACTAAAAACTAAACACCCTACGCTCTAACCAACATTCTTCACCACTTCCTGACATCCTAACAACATTCCCATCCCACTTCATCCGGTATGTATACTTAAATATTCAGCCTACAATTAAATGGAAAATGCTCTTTTGAATAAGCAACAGCCCCTAGTTCAATCGACTTTAACATTGTCATCGTCATCGTCAACGCCATCGACACGAACATTTTTGTCAGTGTAATCAGACGCAAATTAGTCAAAGCAAAGCCGTTCAACTAGGCAACTATGCTAAAGACATGGCTGCAATTAGATTAGGTGTCCTTGAAAATCTCGATGAAAGATTGTCCTTTATTGTGTATTACGCACAGGCTTCCGGTTAAAATCCGATTTAATTCATGTGAACTTCAGGACATCAGAGCAGACAGTTTTTTCAGACAAACTTTTTGGCAGACAGATTATGATTTTAATTTTGTTAACATTATTCTCTAAATTAAATCTGAGTTATTTAGAATTGTTTAATTTTCTGCTAAAAGTGCGTACAAGAATCGAATTTGTGAAAATTCTGTCCGGAAATGTGAATAATTTGCGGACAACTGTTGTATGCAATTATTTTGCTTATAATCCAATCAGGCTAAAACTGATTTTCAACGATCTTAAAAAAAATTCATTAATAACCGCATACCAATTTTCCGGAAAACTTACTACTCTGGGTCGAAAGCGGATGGTTAAAAAGGCGAAAGTTTAGTTTTCCTGCGATTTGCCTCAGACTCAATTTCAAAGCCACACATACAAAAATATAAAGAACATTATTTTCAAACTTTAGAAAATCTTTCCGAAATGTCGGAAAATGGTCGGAAAACTGTTGTGTGCAACTTTTTCTGTTATTTTTTTTTTTTTGCCTGATTGAGCTCAAATTCATTTCCAAAGTTGTTTTCCAAAAATGAATTGGACTTATAATTTCCTGATTTTGAAAATATTCAACGGAAAATCCATCTTTACTTCATGGGATAGGGTTAGGAAAATCTAAATGGTTGCCAAGGAACTATCAGCTAGCTCTACATATTGTAACCTAATTTGGCAAAATGGACATATCTGAACACGAAGTTTCCTTGATGACTTTTATCTATAGTTCTGATATTGAATTGAGCACATAATTGGTAAGGCTTATGTTCGATTGTGCTTATTAATCAGTTAGTTGACCCAGCACTAATTGGTTGCTTGTTTGGACTATTAAAAGCGCTTATTGAACTAATCAAACTTATGCAATTATTGCAGCTTATTCAATTTAACGCGCTTTTGTCTATAATACAACATAAAGCATAATAATAACAACAAAAATTCGAATTAAATGCGCATAATATGCAAAACCTATTACGTAATTTAGCCTCAGGATGAGTTGAGAATGCAATCGGGAGGAAGGGGTTGGTTTATATATGTTTATAACATGTTTTATGGGATAAACACACACACTCAGACACACACATGTAGAAAACCACACGTTAATTTTCATTTTCCACGCATATCTCACTCAATGAAATGAAATTCATACAAAAATCGCATATTACATTTTCTTTGCTGTCTCTTTCCGCATTCTTTTATTTGTTTTGGTTTCGATATATTGTTTTTTTTTTATTTGCATTTAACCAAAACAATTGAAATGCAGTTTGGTTTTATTTTTTTTGTGCTTTATATGGTTCATTTCAATATATATATTATATATATATATATATATAGGTATAAATATGTAAATGACTATTCACCTGGCTCAAGTGGCTAATCTCATGAACAGTTGTATTTGTTATCGGAAAAAAATCAATTATAGTTTTAATCAATTATTGTTTTTAAAGCACACTTCTTTAAAGCATAATTGTATAAGTAATTTTTATGTGTATCAGAATAGATATAAGAGTTAAAATAAAATTAAAAAGAAGTAATATGAATCAAGATATTTAAAGGTTGGCGTTTTAGCTTTAAGCCTATAGAAAAATATCCGTAGGTGAGAATCATTCCAGGTTTGGTTTTTTATGGCTGATAAGAATCAAAAGTCATTGAGCAATAATAAATGAAAAAATTGCCGAAGAAACTATGGGATCTTTTAGCCCCTGAATGCGATTAAACCACTTTCACAAATGACATATAGTTGAAAATGAGAACTACAAATATATATATATATATGTAAGTACATTCATTAGGTTTATTTTTTAATTATAAAAAAAGGAAGACATGTGCCATACATATTGTATATATTTAATATATTATAATATTTAAATTTATTCAGAATTAAGAGCCGTTGATTTCAAAGTTATGAAAGACAGTAGACTCATCATGTCTGCGTGATTCTTCCTTGTAATAGCTCTTGAAGTTGTATAGAGTGTGAGAATTGTAATGTCTTTCATTTCTAAATAAAGATATTTCTTTAAATTAAAGTATTAATGTAGAAAAACAACTGACTGACTGACAATATATTGACATAAGTATTGCTAAGACTTTTATATAATATGCAGCTTAACAATAAAGTTAAATTTGCTTAAATGCAGTGAAATTTTAAAAAATCAATCGAGACTCGATTGGCGGGTCAAGCGTTAAAATGCAAACAAGTTTAAATCTGTACAAATGCTCGAAGGAGCTGTGTGAAATAAAGCGAAATTCATAATGAAATACGTGAGCAAAGCTTGGCAATCCTTCAGTAATAATAATAATAATAGTAATAGCTCAAAAGAACAAATATTGAATTGAATTGGGTAAAGTCAAACTGCAAAAGCAAATTGAAAAACAGCGCTGCAAGTCAATGGGCAGCAAATGTGCTGATACGGGGTGAAGACAGAGGAGTTGTGAAGGGGGGGAATCAACGCATAACAATACCCAAAAATGAAATGAACTGTAATCATTTTCGAGGTCCCGTTGGTCAACCAATGGTCAGCCTAGCGGTACAACAGTAATATCCGCAAAAATTTATGGTACGCCCGCCCTGCCACGCCCACCGCCCAACGCCAAAGACCCATCGTTCAGCAAATTTCTCTCAGCAATACCAATTATTAACATTTTGGGCAACAAAAATACCATGTTCCTCAACCGCAAGGTAAAAACAAAACGAATTATAAACAGAGCACAGAGGGGGCTGTGGGGCGGGGTGTTTGTTTGGCGGTTCTCCGGAAAATTTTCAATATTTTTACCATAACCAGCGGTTGTCGTATTTCGATACTCTCTTCCAAAAAGTCAAAGGGAGTATATTGAGTTGGACTGACATGAAATATTTGTCCGAGTTTGTTTTACATTATAATACTGAATTTATGCACAAATTATGTATAAGATCGAACATAGCAAAACTAATCATGAATTTTCTATTCAAATTCTATCTTTAAAACGTAAAGTAGTCATAATATATGCATAAGTAATCATAAAATATTCAATGAGATGCATAAATTATTATTATAAGTATTAGTTATGCATTTGTATTCAAAAATTATGCTTTATTAATCATATTTGTGCATAATAAATCAAAAGTTATGCTAAATAAGCATTACTTATTTATAAATAAAAATAAATTAGGCTTTATTAATAAAAAAAAACAAAAATTATGCATTTTTAATCATATATTGTGAAAAATAAATTAAAAGTTATGCTAGAATAAGCATAATTTATGCATTAATTTGTCATAATTAAATTTAAAATTAATTAACTATGAGCAAATATTCAAAAATCGTAAATCACATGTTGTGCATAAGAAAAAAACAAAAATTATGCATAAATAAGAAAAAGTTATGCAATTAAGGAAAAATAACGCTTTTTTAAATAAAAACGGAAAAATTATGCATTCTTGTTCACACAAAATTATACAAAACTTATGCTTAATTAAGAAGATAGATATTGTGCATAAGAAAACCAAATAAGTACTTATGTGCCCTGCTCAGTATAAGTTTAAAAGTTAATAACAATTTTAGCTATCACAGCTTTTAAGCGCAACTTAAATAAGCTCTTGCAAATAGATCATATTGAAGTCGGGATGCGCTAACAGAAAAGTTATTCCTTGCTTTTTTTTTCATGGTTTGTTTTAAAATTTTAATGCTTTTTGTGAAACTTTTGCATACAAAAAAATTTGTATTTTTTGTTTTTTTTTACGATTCAACTTTTTGTTGGCTTTGCAGTGGCCGATTTTTCATTTCTCATTTCTCATTTTGCATGGCAAGTAAAATTTATGAAATTTTTGTACAATTGCTGATAGAAGGGGGATTTTTGTTTTTGTGGGCGTGGCTATCGCTTTACCTACAAATATCTTGTGGTAGGCTTTTTGGGCACAAACTGGTAATTAATTTTGTCAGCTTTGCTTTGAAGTGTGTGCCAGGTGCATGTTGGCAACTCTTTGCCAGTTGGTTAGTTTACTTGTTTGCTAGTTGACACTATATTTTCGTAGACCCAGACACAATTTCAGACCCAATTTCAGTGCCAGCTCAGAGCTTTTCATTGCATTTCATTGGCTACGACATGCAGTACACTTTATCAATTTTGTGCTGACAACAATTACATTAGAATTCATTTCTTGTCTACGGTTCTAACTTTTAAGTCAGGTGCCGCCCTAACATATGAGCACATACAAATATTGTCAGTGTATGTATATATATATGTTATGTATGCACTAAAATACTCAAACAGTAATTCTATCAGCTCAGTAGTGAACAGAGATACAAGCACTAGCATATTTGATATTGCCGGTGACTTTGAAACTCCGCAACACAAAATGATACTTGGAGCTTCTATAAAACCTATAAGCTGAAATATGGTTTCAAAAGCGGGGCAATTCAAGAACAAATGTTGTTTAAACAATACAAAATAGGCTTAAAATTAATTTAAGCAATATTTTTCTTAACAGAAGCAGTTATATTTGCGTTTTTCTGACTGCACATCGAAAATTTTGCTCTGCAAAGCGTCGTTGAAAGCATGTTTTCTACAAAGGTCTATCAGCTGCATGCACGGTTTGTAAAAACACAGTAATCTTAAGCTTGAAGTTTTTCAATTAAAAAATGTCAACAGCAATTGAAAAAATGTCGATTTTGCATGTGAAGTTCTGAATATTGCCTGCAAATGAAGCTATTGTGCAGTGTCTACTTAAGGCAAAAAAAAAAAAAATCAGAAAAATTAAATAACGAAATAACAATAAAAAATGCTGAGGAAAGTTTCATTAAAACCTGAGGGAAACAGAGAGTAAAAGGGAGAGAGAAAAAGAGAGAGAGAAAGAGAAGAAAGGGCGCCAGCTACTGACTTTAAGGCGTGGCACTGAGAATGCACATGTAAATGAAATTATTGACTTTGGCAGAGTAAAATGAGAGGGTGGCAAAGAGGCAGAGTGGCAGAGAGTAGTACATGACACCGCATGAAAATGTGACAACAGGCGAGGAAATAAGAAATTGAATGCCACGACATGTTCGAACGCGTCAACTCTGGAATGGTACATGAAAATGAAGGGACACTCAGACAGACTCAGACAGAAGCAGTAGCAGAAGCTGAGTCGGAAGCAGGAGCAAAATCCAAGCGGAAAACATGGCCATGTCACACGCACACACGCAAAACACACACACACACACACACACACACACATACACACATACACACACACACACACACACACACACACACACACACACACACACATACACACACACACACACACACACACACGCACACAGCTGCAGCTGAAGCCATTCGGTTTCTGCTCGCATGTCCTGTGAACAGGACGATTGCACGTTCCGCTGTCGCTGTACCTTTTGTGGGCGTTGTGGGCGTGGTAAACGAGTTGCTGCTGCGTTATTGAATTAAACGCAAAGATGCTACGTTGGCTACATCCTCATAAACATACAAATGTTTACACTGAAAGAAACCTGCAAACAAACTAACGGTTACAAAAAAGTATTAGGCCTGTTTCCATTTCCGATTACGATCAAAATATTTGGAATTGGAATTATTAGCTTTGCTGAATTCCAAATGTCGACAGAAAATTCGAATTAAAAATGAGCGGCCATTTTTCGAACTTATCTTGAAAAAAATAGAAATAAATCTATTTTCTTCGAAACCAGGCACTTATAATCGGAACTATTCGGAATGAAAAGTTTTCGGAAATGGGAACAGATTTATGGACCTTTCCCAGCCAACCAGAGGAGTCCCAAAGGTGCACCGTTTGGGACACCCTGTGCGGATACTAGCCCGCCTAGGGACGCTCCTAAAAGAGCCTTAAAGAAGAGTAGCCAACTAAGAAAAAAAATTAAAATTAGCCAATTCGTCATCCCCTTAGATAACCCGAATAGATTCTGTGCGGACTCCTGTATTCGACTATGGTTTTTCTTAAAAAGCCTCCTCTAATAATCCTAAGACAACCCATACGGTGTGTTTTGATATTGCTTTTAGCCCACAAAAATATAAATTATTTAATGTACTTATTTAAGCATTATTGTGTTACGAATTTGATGTCTTTGGGTGCCGCCTTGGTATAACCGGAGTGCTCCAGAAACGATCTTTTATGGAGTTAATATGGGAGTCCCTTTTCAATCCATTATCGAAGCGCTCCGGAAACGGTCTTTTGAGCAGGTGTAATGGGAGTCCTTTTTCACTCCGTTTTCGGAGCTCTCTGTATATGGTTGACTGGGTTAAGACCTAGTCCACGATTAGAAACTAGAAACTGCGGTTCGAACCGTAAAAGCATTTGTTTTTGGCTTTCAGCCTTGGTGTAAGCCATGCTCAAAATTGATTTAATTTCATCAATATATAAAGCAAAGTTTAGGTTCAGGGAACTCAAAAGCCTGGTTCACGCATCGAAACTGTAGATAAACTGGCTGGCAGCCTTGTTTTCATGCCTAGCGAAAACTTGATTAAATTTCATCAATAACCATGTTTGGAAATGTTTGCCACACAATAGTTGTTTCTCGCTGTGTAGTTGTATGCGTATATACTCGTATATTTAATGAGTAAGGCGGCTCAGCAATTCATTGTTGCTTGTATTGGGTCGCGGCAAATGTCATATACATACATACATACGACTATATACATACACTCAGACATATATTATGCATATTCATTGTATGTATGTATATTATAATGCCATAAGTATGGCCATTGCCAATGCATTGTCCAACAGGCGAAAGTGTCGTTTATTTGCTTAAGCTTAAGACAGTTTTATGGCACTTGCCGCCCCCAAAAGTAGGCAATGCCATGTGAAATATGACATTCTCAGCAATAGAATTCAGCTTTACTGAGCTGCTCAAGACATGTACTGAATAGGACTTCAGTCAAAAGCATTGGCAAATTAATAAACCGACTCCATTTTAGATAGACAAATGAAGTATAGCAGGCACAATTTAAATTGAATTAGCAATTTTTCAAAAAAAAAATAATATAATATATAAAATATATAACATTACAGTTTTTCCTTTCGTAAAGGTCCTGTTCAACAAAAATGGTTTTCTCAAGTCTTTTTTTTTTATTGTTTTTGTTATAGTTTCTTACTGGAAGTCAGCTGCTCGTTAAATGTTTAGACCGGCGAAAAGGCAATCAGCTATTTTGTACTTATGCTTTGAGTTTAGTGTCTAAAACTTATTCCGAAAAAAAAAAATACTCAAACGTTAAATTGAAGTTGAGAAACTGTCCCATAATCTTTCGAGAAAGAAATTTTCTCTGCGGCGTGACAAATACCTGTAACTGAAAATTTTATACATTTTCAAGAAGTGACGATATTTATTAAAGCAAATGATTTGGAAAATAAAAAAAACGGTTTTAAAAAATTTGAAAAAAGTTTTGATTTCTTATGACAAAATTTAATTAAGAAAAGATGATTTGAAAATTAAAAAAAAATTCTAAAATAATTTTGAAAAATTTTATCTATTTTTGGTTTTTTCTATTTTTTTTTTTTATTACATATTTATGAAAATTTAAAAAAATGTATAAGAAATTTTTGAAAAACTTTTTTGTTGCTTTTTTTTTTTTGAGCATTTTTATTTCAAATATTTGAAATACTATATTTTTGTTATTACTCGTACTTACAACTATGACGTCTATGTTTGCTGCGATTCGAACCCGAATCTCGATGTCAACTCTTTTGTTTTGACGGCATGCTATAATATGGTTTGAATACATTATTAGAAATTTCCGTTTGACTTCTAAAGCCTTGAAAACTTTGCTTCTATTGTAATGGAAATGTGTTTGCCACTGAGTACTTCAAGAAATACCCCCAAAATGTTAAGTAGAGTCGCAGAGTCTTACCACTTGGAAATTATGCGGCTCAGCGGCTCATTTAACACGGGCAGGGGGAAGGCACTGCCAGCTGATTAGTAGTAGATTGTTGTTGTAATTAATAGAGAATGGTGGTGGCCAGGGTTGTCAACGCAACGTGCGGTAAATGTCATAAATGGGCATTTCGAGAGCGCCCAAAAAAAATGCAAATCAGAGTCAACCTTTTTCTTTTTTCCTCTTCCATTAATATTTTTTTTTTTCCTTGGGTGTTTTGCCGTTCAGCCCACAAATATGCGCATAATTAATTTGCCGCTTACTTTTTTTTTGTGTTTTTATTTTTTTGGACTTTGCGAGTTCGAAGCTGAGTAGATTAAATGGCATTTTGTCAAAATGTATTTCGTATTTTAATTAACCCCTAGCATCGGGTTCGTCTCTCTGGCTTCTGTTATTCTTTGAGTGTGAAGTGCTCTTAGCCATTAGAAGCGCCTTAATGCACACTTCTTGAACATTAGCCAGAAAAACGTTAGCATAAACAATCAATAAAAGCTAAATAAATAAAATACTTGTCGTACTTACCAATTGCTTTATTTCAAGCCCTTTCCTCGATCAATCCAAATGCGTGAAGATTCCAAAGAGTTTTATCTGCAAACAAAGAAACAAATATTCAAATAAATCTTTAGATACTCGTACTCAAAACTTTAGCAATCGGCCATGTTCGCTTTTACGACTAAGTCCGGGCTCAAGCAAACAAGTTGCAAAATCAACGTACTATATTTTACGGCAGGGTTTACTGTAACACCAGCAGCAGCAATAGCAGCGTCTACTGCAGCAGTTAAAAACAAAAGCACCCAAAAAAAAAAAAAAAAAAACAAAACAAAACCAACAAAATCTTCGTCGTAAAAATAAAAAATAACAACAATAAACATAAAGCTGTCAGCTATTTCCATATTTCGACATTTTGCACTGCTCAAACGCAGATATAAACAACTTCTTTTAATACATACAAATGTTTATACAACTTAACATACAAGTACAAGTAAATAAATTCATAAAAATATGGTTTCAAATATACAGGCCTGTTCCGCATTCGTATTCTGTTCGAAATTTGCGGAAATGGAATTGATTGCTGTTCTGAATTACTCAAAATGTTAAACATTTACGTTTTTATAAGTTTTACTTTTTTGCCTGCGAAATGAAAAGTAACTGCCAGATTCCACCAGAAATTCAAAAACAAATTCTTAAACTCAATTTTCCTATATTCTGCATTTTATTTGCTAAAGATTAAGTTAATTTATTCATTAGAATAAAGTCAAATAACATTTATAATATTAAATTGAAAAACTGTCCATAAAACAGGAGCGAAAACGTGCAATAAAACGTAGCTTTTCTCGACTCAGCAATGTCTACTTGACAACTAAATAGACTTTTTACTAAGAAAACTCGGTTTCGAACTCAAAAAGAGAAAACGAAAACATTCCGCTCGGAAATCAGTACAGTAATTCGAAATTCGTTCGGTATTCACTCGTTTTTACTTTTCAAAAACGTACTGAACTTCCGAACAGGCCTGATAGACAACATAAAGATATCACCTGGCTCGATTTGAGCATAACTTCCAATCAGAAGTGTCATGAATACCGTTTTGCAAAAATCTAATTTGCCACAGACTTTGAGCTCAAAGCTTTCATGTTCTGTTAAGATTTTTGGGTAAATGCAGCCACAAAAAATATTGGAAAAAACAAGAGTAATTTCTTCGTTAATTTTACTCTGTTTTCCAAAATAGAAAAAAAGATTATATTGGGTTTAAGAAATGTTCCTCCGTCCGTCTACCCGTCTGTATGAAAGCAGGTTTTTTCCACAGTTTTGAAGCTAGATCAAATCAAACTTGGTATACTGATATTGTTGATATAGGGATTTATATCTTCTTCACACCAAAAAAAATGTTTCTTTATTTTTACTGTATTAGTTAACTAATTGTTTCTGTGGGATGGTTAGCATATTTGTATATTCATGTTGGCGCAATGAAAAATCTGCATTCGAGTGTTTATAATTTGATAAACTTACAGAAGGGAAATTCAAAGACTTTAGACTCCATCTATATATATAAAATTTACAAAAAAATAAAAAAAAACAAAAACATTTTTATTTGTTTTGCCTTGTCGTTGCAGGCAGCAAAACTTAATTTTGATTGGCAAGTGTGCTTTGATTGCAGTTTGTGAATTGAAAGGAGATGCGAAGCAATTGTTTATCAACTGTGGAAATCGGATTCAAGTCTTAGGTTTCAAGCCCAAAGCTTGGGCACATGGCCAGGACTAGGAGCAAGAACAGGACCAGGAGCAGGACCAATCCAATCAACGCAACATGGTCCTTTTGTTCCATTGCCTAATTGAAACATAATCCCCAAAGCTGTGAGTGCAGTCAAATTCCAACATCGCATAGTTGAGCGCATTTTTGAGTTGGTAATCCGAACCAACAAACACCAACACCAACACCAACACCAACAACAACAACAACAACAACAACAACAACAAGAACAACAACAACAACAAAACAAAACAAAAAGCAAATAAACTAGCAAATAAAAAAACCAAAACAAAAAGCAAAAAAAGAAATACTGCACGAAGGTTTCATAAAATGTGATATGTGTGCATTTTGCTGGTTTTTTTGTTTTCAAATTTTTTAAAAATACTTTTCTCAATTTTTCTAATTTTTTTTTGTTGCTGTTCTTGTTGTTGTTTTTCATAGCATCCTTGTGCTACATGCATAGTTGTTTTTCTTTTTGCACTGTATCTGTTTTTTGTACAGGCTGAAGTACGAATTTCGCGTAAATAAATTTAATATCTGACACAATCTGGCGTGCAGCACATACAAAAAAAAAAAAAGAAAAAAAAAAAAGAAAATAAAAAAATAGAAAACAAAACAAACAAAAAAAGAAAGTCTTTTAGCTGGTGTCGCTGAAAAGCCTGACAATTTTCCATAGCTAAAGTGAACATAAACGAATTTGTAACTCGATGATTTTGATCATTATTATTATTTTCATGCAGCGCAAACAGACACAAATGATTAAACAAACATTCAATCCACAATAAATATTATTTATTGCCAGTTGATATAGATACGGAACAGATATGATAGCATTACCCGATATTGTTTGCTGTTGTTCATTGAACAACTGTTTGCAAAACGTCAATTGCTAAAAATCAAAATGAACTTGAGTTTTCCTTTTTGATTTAAAGAGAGTTAAGATTTAAATAATCAATACATTTTGACAAGGCTGAACAACAACAAAATTGTACTTATGGCAATAAAATAATGTCAGAAAACATGTACATATATGTTACATGTCACTTTTATTGTGTACTCTAAAAATTAAGGGATACTTCTTATGCTAAAAGTGCACGAAATGTATAAAGTCACATGTCATTTTTACGTCGGGAATGCTCAACAATTTGTACATGTTGTGCTCTCAGCATGTCTGGGACTATCACATGTACGGTACATATATGTTTTTAGAACATGAGTCAGTTATGTCACATAGTATAATGAGACAGTTATTTCAACTAGCGTCATGAGACACTATATGTCGATTATGACAGCATGCAATATTTTGTTCGATTGTTGCAGGCACATGTGACATATTTTCAGCTCGCATTTACATGCGGCTAAAACTTACATGCCAGTATATGTCATATGTTGCCATAAGACTTTTGGAACTAGGCCATCATTCTAGTGCTTAGCATGTTTTACGCATATTTCAGGCATATTTAATGCATGTCTTACGCATGTTTTACACAGGTTTTACGCACGTTTTACACAGGTTTTACGAATGCTAGGTTTGCATTTCGTGACATCAGTGCTACATGCACATGTCACATTTTACATGTCGTGTACTCTAAACATAACTGTCTAAGTTTCATATTTAAATATTTTAAGAATCAACTGAATTTTTTTATGATATATTCAATTGCAAGCAATTGTTTTACAAAATTAATCAAAACCATGGTGAGTTAGTGCCATTGAACGTAAGAAAGAAGGATTTCATTTTGACATTTTTGACTGATCGAAAGCCTTCTTTGTTCCTGCTTCGTCCTCATGTCGCACTTTGATGCAGGGAAGCCCCTTTTGAGACAGGAACAGAGATGGCCGTTGGCCATCGAGACTATTGGCATGGCTGGCATCTGCTATTGTACAAAGTTTATTATTACGTATAGATATATACATATATATATATATATATATACATAAAGTCTGTGCTGTGTTGGTCGTTTGGCTGCTGTCGCTTTTGTACTTTGTTATTTGACTTCATTTTATTTAACTGTACCGGTTTTTATGGCACTTTCGCGCTGCTTTGCTGCAAATATGCAAATGTGTGTGCCACGCCCACACCGAATGTTGCGGCAACGTTCCGCCTCCAAATAAATTTATATGAAAAATGTCATGTTTCTCTTTTGCCAAGCTTTTCACACGACGCGACGAGACGCGCAGCCAGTGAAAATATTTATGCATTTGGCCGTGAGGCATGTTTTAAAACTCGCCTGATGAGCGTCGAATGTTGGTCCAAAAAAAAAAAAAAAAACACCCCACTTCAAAAATTCCGAGCCCATTCCGCCCATTCGTGTTGTTGGCTGCCAGTTCAAAACTTGCGCGTAGATAAAAGTCATAAAGTTTGTTCAGCGCCCTATTCGTGCTATTCCCTGCCCTTCCCTACCCCTCCATTCTCCCCCTCCCATCCTTTGGAAGCTGGCTGTTGCTTTCTGCGCATAGTATTTAAAATAAGAAAAAAGAATTTTCAGTTAGCGATATTAAAGCGCTCGTTTTGCTGCTCAACTTCAAATACTACGTTGCCTTTAAAATAAATGGGCATAAATTTGCCTGAGTGCATTTAATGAGCAACAAAATGATGGCAATACCGACAATGCTCTCTGAAGGTACTTTTAATGGCCCACAAAACGCTACGCACGTCTTGTCCACACACACACACACACACACACACAATGATAATATTTGCGCTGAGAAATCGATGTTGAACTTCAGCTCTGGATTGCCTTTCAAAATAGCCAACGGACTTTGAACAGAGTTGAGCTTAAGCATAATATGCAGTACGTTTAAAGGCACAAATGACAATAGCTGAATAGCCCGGAGTGTAAGAAGCATTCTTTGTCATATTTGGGCTTTAGGCTGTTTGTGAATTTAAGTTAAAACATTTATTTTGAATTCAGCTGTCCTTTCAAAACTGAATTTTTGGAAAATTAGCTTCCTTGGTGGGAAAATGGATGGTCATGGAATTTTTGGAAAATTAACTTCCTTAGTAGGAAAATGGATGGTCAAGGTTGTATGGCCAAAAGTTTAGTTTCTGAATGATTTGCTTAAAATTCATTTTCAAAGCTCCACATTACAAAAGTTAAGCAATGTCCTATTCAAATTTTAGAAAAACCGACTGCAAAGTCGAGATGTGGTCGGAAAACTGTTGTTGACTACATTCGGGCTCAAAATCATGTTCAAAGCTCTACATAACAAAAAATTAGCAAACTGATTTTCAAAGTTTTGGAAAATCCAAAAAATTGGTAGAAAGTTGTGGAAATCACTTTATTGTTTTGCATTCGATCGGTTAACAAATCAGTTTCAAAACTTTATATGGAAATCCAATTAAATCAGAAATATTTGTACCTTTTTATAGATAAGTTTGTATAATTCTCATTGGACAGTCTCAAAAGCGAAAGTTTTGTATAGATAATATCGATCGTTTTCAACGGAATCGGAAAAAATTATCAAGAACGTTATTTGAAAATTAAGGAAAATTTAAATATAAACATAAGCCATTATTAGTTTTAATTGTGACAAATATAACTATTTTTTAGCGAAATATACTAGAAACACGCATTCAAATGAGATAAAGTATCAAGTTTTGTTTATTTTTTTTGGCGTATAGCAAAGAGAAAGTTTTGCAGGTTTTTAGCTAGCATAAACTTTGAACATTTAAAAGTCAAGCAAACAAAATGTGATATTGAGATGTTGGCAAGAAGCTTTATGATAAGAGACTCTACTGCGGCTCTGTGCTGATATGCCAAAGCCAGAAAATTTGCTATTATGCAATATATCTATTTGCAGCTAAGAAACACACACACAAAAGTGGGTTGAGCAAAAGTTTGCGTTGGCAACCGTAAAAGCTAAGCCTCAAACTTTAATTAAATATCAATTTCCGGTTAAGCATCCGCCAAGCAAACATATACATATATACATATATATAAATATACATACATATATATAAATATACATACATATATATACATATACATACATATATATATATATATATATATATATATAAATTCAAGAGTGTTTTCTGTGTATCTTTGATCTGTCTGTGCTGGCAAAAACATGTCCATCCGCTCAAGAAACAAAAGTGGAAAAGCCACAGCAAAGCTCATTTACTTGACCAGGCACGCAATTTTTAAGCTATACAGAGATACACTCAAATAGCGCAAAGAGAACTGATGTCTACAGATGAAAGATGTAGGACACAGACTGTGATAATATATGCAACTATTTAGTATACACATATCACTGACTGACAAGAGATATATGCAGGCAAACTTTTGCGTGTTTGCCTTGCCCTTTTGCTCTTTGTCCTTTGCCCTATGTCGTTTGTCGTTTGTCGGTCTGTTGTTTGTCAGTCTGGCGTTTATTGTTTTGCTGCAAAAGTTTTTGTGCTCTTAGCCTGGCATTAAAGTCGAAGCTGTAGCTAAAAATGGTACTGAAACTGAAGGTAGTGCTGGCATTGGATTTGGTCTTTGCTGATGATGCTGATGCTGGCCGTTGTCTTTGCATTTGAAATGCTAACGGCAGCAAACAGACACACACACACACAAACACACATTGACCCATCTATACTTGGCTCGAGTGAAGAGTAGCTGAGAAAGAAAGACAGTCGGTTCATAATTGAATGTTTGTTAATGCAGCATCAGTTTTCTGTTGCCTACTTTTAGGGCGCAAGTTTAAAAACGGCTTCATTTGATGACAAACAGAGCCAAACGCACATGGAAACACACTCACACACACAACAATACACACAACAAAAATTAATACAAATAAAAAACACACACACACACATTCACACATTGACCCATCTACACTTATCTCAAGTGAAGAGTGACTGATAGAGAACGACAGTCGGTTCATAATTGAATGTTTGTTAATGCAGCTTCAGTTTTCTGTTGCCTACTTTTGGGGCGAATGTTTAAAAACGGCTTCACTTGATGACAAACAGAGAAAAACGCACTTGAAAACATACTCACACACATAACAATAAAAACAAAACACACACACACGCCTACACAGCGAGAAAAGGAACAAGCTGCTCCACAACTGATTTAAATACATGTCATGAATTTAACAAAAAATAAATACATACATAAGCACTATATAGTATATAAAAGTTTTGCCATTTTTGATGGCTCTTACGACAGGCTTGGAGTTTCGTTTTCGTTTTTGTTTTCATTTTTTATTTGCAGTTTGCTGTTGTTATTGTTGTTGTTTTAAATGTTATTGCTGTTTGCTTACGGGCAAAAATGCAAAGCGCAGGCAGACTTTTTTTTAACATGGCCAAATAGTGTAAAAGTTGCTTTAAATTGGTTTGCCACTCGAAGCACTTCGGCAACGGAGCAGCACCACAAGCAGCAGGGCGCAAGAGCAAGGGGCAAAGGGCGCATAGCATCAGCGTGGGCGTGGCATTATACGTGCCCGCTGTGCCAAAAAACTTTGACTGAACTGTGCACCAACTTTTAACCTATAAACAAGTCAAGCTCGGTCACCAGACTGGAACTGTTAAGTCGAAGGCTGTGTAAGCAGGCACCAGGGTGTGCAACATATCAGCAGCAGATAATATCCGTCCAACCGGATTTTTAATCAAAGGCCAACTGACCCCTGCCACAGATTTTACAAAATATACTTTTTGCTTTTATACCCTTGCAGAACGTATTGGAATTTTGTCAAGTTTTATGGCTATCTTGATCAAATTTGTCACTGATGCTGTTTTGCTGCTGCAGGCTGTACGTATATTGGAATCGTCCGAATCAGACCACTGTAACTTATAGCTGCCATATTAACGATTTTTTGAACATTTTGTTTTTCCGTTCAAGATAGCTCGAGGAAACTTGCAAATTCTATGTTTAAGCATTATATAAACATGTTTATATTGTGGAAATAACTTTTTTGTTTATCAAACTATCTTAATCTGTCGAAAATTCAATTTTTTACAAATATACACGTATATTCTTGATTAGCATCAATAGCCGAGTCATGTCCGTCTGTCTTTCTGTATATATGCGTTTTTCAAGACTTTGATCTAGAACTATCTTGATGAAACTTGGCACAGATGCTTCTTCTTAGGGCAGGTAGTACCTATAGTTGAATTGGCCAGATCGGACCACTATAACATATGGCTGCCATAGGAACGATCGGTTGAAAAATTAGTTTTTGCATGAAAAACCTTTTTGTTTTTCAAGATAACTCAAAAAAACTCACTCAACCCATTAAGGACAGTTTATTTATGATGATAAAATTGAATCGAAATTGAACTTCCTGTAGCTGTCATAGGAACCATCGGTTGAAAATAAATTTTTGTATAAAAAACTTTTGGGTTTTTCAAAATATCTCAGCGAAACTCATTTTATGTACATTAAAGCACGTTCAACACATTTTGACCAAATTTTATCAAAATCGGATCACTGTATCTTATAGCTGCCATAGGAACAATCAGTTTGAAAATAAGTTTTCTTAAGAAAATCTTTTCTGCAAGGGTATATATCCTCGGCACGCCGCAGATAACATTATTTTCTTGTTTTGAAATATTGTTTGATTCGGATACCAGGTTAGAACAGCCAAAATTAAAAAAAAAACAAAATTGAAGACCTGCGAAATTTTTTGAGCGAGCCTCTTGGCTATCGAATCAAACCTAAACTAATTTATTTATAAACAAGTAAGAATACTCTAGTCGAGTGTGCCCGACTACGAGACTCCCTTCTCCCAACTTGCATTTCAATTTGCACAGTGCATGTCAAACTGTTGTTTCTGCCTGCTGAGACAGGGGAAATAAGTTCCTCCATAACTTTGGTGCTATTTATCCGATCGTGTTGAAATTTACACATCCGAAAGACATTGATTAAACATACATGTGTACCAAAAATCAAAGCTTTATATTAAAAATTGTGGCTGTGGGAGTCTTTTGCGATTTGCGAGGGTGCGGGGGGGTGCATCTGAAATTTGAAATAAACTTGATCTGCGTATGGTATACAGGAACCTGCATGCCAAGTTTAGTGTCTCTAGCTCTTATAGTCTCTGAGATCGACGCGTTCATACAGACAGACGGACAGACGGACAGACGGACAGACAGACGGACAGATGAACTAGCCATCTCGGCTGTTGATCCTGATCAAGAATATATATAGTTTATATGGTCGGAAATGCCTCCTTCTGTCTGTTACACACATTTGCAGTACTTTATAACTCTCTTTTTCCCATTTTTAATGGGAACAGGGAGTAAAAAGACAATCATGTCACTTGGATGCAAATATAGATTCTATTGTTGTATTGACAAAACATAGCTAGCTTTTAGAATATTTTTCAAAGCACTTTTCAGGAAACAGCTTGATACTGTATACAAATTATTTTCATTTCCAAAATCTTCTTAAGCGTTTAAACAGTTGAATATTGAATGCTTAAACGCTTAGACAGATTTTCTCTGACAATGAATGACACTCCATTAAATCACGAAAACTGATTAAAGTGCAAACGATCAATAAGAATTGAAATTTGTTAATATGCAGTGCAGTTTTCCACCTGTAAAATCTATATATATAAAAGAGTTTGTCCTCACTGGCGATTGGCGATTAAAAATATTCAACTTGAAAAATTATAATGAAACTTTGAACTGGTGTTACAAATTTCGATGAACTAAGAATTTCGGTCGGGATTCAACAGCAGTAGATTAAGGGAAACAAAACACGTTTAAAGAGATATTGAAGACTCACTTTTTGCGACTTAGACTCATGTAACCATCGTCCTCAGATTGAATCTCACCACTGTTGCTATGCAAGGCCACCGGTTTCTTATACGTTTTATTGCTAAATGAATTTAGCTATGCAAACATACAAACATATGCTTTCTGAGAAGGCCAAATGTAACCAAAGATCATTTTAAGATTCTTTATTTCAATTTCGTTATAAAAGTTTCCATTTATTTTAGACAGATGAATTTGATGCAATTGCAAAACCCATTCATAGATGCTTACATTGTATCTCTCTGGCAATTGTCTAATGTGTCACCCTTCTCTACAAAATAATAAAAAATAAAATCTATTGATGGACTGAATTTCTATAATAAAATGTCTTTGGTGGTGTCCCGTGAAAATGGTCAACTTATTGAGAAGGCGTCTTATTCCTCTGGATGGAAATCTTTAGTTCTTCGGCAAGCAGCAGCATCAATTTAATAGAAAGCAAGCCTGTACAGTGTACTTCAGCTTACACCCACCCACTTACCCACCCACAAAGAAGAAGAGTGAAATCTAACGAAAACATATTATGCCAGTTTGATAAACCAAACCTAATTTAACCTAAATTAAATTTGTGATAACTATTAACTTTTCTCTGAGGCAAAGCAATAAATTTGTTCAATCGGGTCAGACTTTCTGGCCATAGTAAAATTTCTCTAATATTTTCTATAAATCTATATAAATAACTACAAATTATCTATTTGTCCAGCGTTTTTTTAGATTAGGGTGGAATTCTCTATATTCAACCACGCTCTTTATATATTAAATGGAATTTGAACAGACTGCAACAATCCCATGTGTTGGAGGCTTCTATTTATCTATATACATATAAAAGAGTTTGTCCTCACTGGCGATTGGCGATTGGCAATTGGCGATTGGCAATCAACGCAGGGCTAAAACCATAAGAGCTAGATGGCTGAAATTTTCACAGTAGCTTAGGCATGTACCGAAAGTGAGCACTAAGAGCGGATTTTGGAAAATTCGGTCGGGAAATTCGAGGAAAACCGTTGTATGCAACTTATTTGCTTATCATCCGATCACCTTCAAACTTAATTTCAATGATCTATATAAAAAATAATTTATGACTGCATACCAATTTTCCGGGAAATTCACCCCCCTGGGTGGAAAATGGGTGGTCAAGGTTGTATGGGCGAAAGTTGAGTTCTTATGCGATTTGCTTCAAACTCATTTTCAAAGATCTTCATGAAAATTCATTTAAAACTGCATACCAATTTTCCGGAAAATTCACCCCCCTGGGTGGAAAGTGGGTGGTAAATAGGGCGAAAGTTGAGTTTTCATGCGATTTGCTTCAAACTCATTTTCAAAGATCTATATGAAAATTCATTTAAAGCTGCATACCAATTTTCCGGAAAATTCACATTCCCGGGTGGAGAGTGGGTGGTTAAAAGGCCAAAGTTGAGTTCTTATGCGATTTGCTTCAAACTCATTCTCAAAGATCA
The DNA here is from genome assembly GCA_949708635.1 of Hirtodrosophila cameraria. NCBI lineage: Eukaryota > Metazoa > Arthropoda > Insecta > Diptera > Drosophilidae > Hirtodrosophila > Hirtodrosophila cameraria. Next base: position 11,676,476 of record OX453090.1, read on the forward strand.
ATATGAAAATCCATTAAAAACTGCTTACCAAGTTTCCGGAAAATTCGCATTCCCGGGTGGAAAGTGGGTGGTAAAAAGGCCAAAGTTGAGTTCTTATGCGATTTGCTTCAAACTCATTCTCAAAGATCAATGTGAAAATTCATTAAAAACTGCATACCATTTACATTCCCGGGTGGAAAGTAGGTAAAAAGTAGGTTAAAACTGCAACTGGAAAATTTACCCTGTTGGGTAGAAAACTGTTGGTTAAGGTTGAAGGAAGTTACATTTTTGTGCGAATATGATTTTATACGGGGCGTAGCACTGCACGCCGGGAAATGCTAGTATGTATATATTCCTACAACCGGTTCTTATACATTTTGAAAGTGTATTTGATAGTCAAGTCATCAAAGTACTGGACAGTCACATTTTGTTGTTTGTTCGCTGTTCGTATCAAATAAATAAACTTTTGTTTTTGATGCGTGGACTATTTTGTGGCAGGAAGGAGTCCCAGCATTGGGTGGGTCTGTCTCCTGTTTCATGTCGCATAGGGTTTGGCTTTGGCAAGGGTTTGGCGGTGAAAGGGGGGGCGCCCGTCAACATGAATTTGCTTTTTTGATTGCCCAACGCCAGAGTAAATAAATAATTTTGTCTCTGCTTCGGGTTTATATTGGGTTTGTAATAAATTTAAACTTTTCACCCCTAAATCTCTGCTCCCTACCCTTCTTGTCTAATCTGTCTGCCCAGCTAGCTGTGTACCATGCTGTTTTCTATTTTTTTTTCTTCGGTATTTGCTCTGCACCTTATTTTGTTTCAGTTTATTTTATCCTGCGCTTTTTTTTTCTCTAGACTTGACTCAGCCGGAAGGGATCAAACGTTTGGCATATTCCGATTTGAGCGAAACTGTAGACCAACAGAAAATAAAAATAAACCTGAAGCTGGGCAATATATATTAGAATGTCGTGCCCAAGCAGCTAATGGCTGCATAATTTATGTGAACATAAGTAAATGTTGGTCAAAGGGCGTTATTTGATTACTTACTAATGACTTTTTTTCCGCCAAATGAATGCAAAGTTGCTAATTGAAAATGTAATTCATTATTAACCTCAGTGGTTGTCTGAAAGTACGGTAAGCTTTGCAGTGAGATGAACAAGTTTTGACAGAAGTTGATTTATTTGAGCTTAGCTGCCATATCTCTGCTGTTGTCAGTTGTCTTTATCATAATCGAGTGGCAATGTTTCGAGCTCTCCCTTAAACATTTTCAGTCACTGTTACTAAAAATATATCATACAGCTGCATAAAGCAACAAGACACAAAGAAAACTGGCTCATGCCGTGTGTATGTTTGTTTGTGTCTGTGTATGGGCTCTAAAAGCAACAATACAACAAAATAAACGAAAGCTCTGCACGGCCATTGTTTGCTTAAGACACACTGAGAACATTCATAAATTTTTTTTTGTTTGTTTTTTGTTTTTCGTTTTTTTGTTGGCATTGCGTATACGTAATTTCTTTTGAGCCGACGCAAAAAAAGAAAGCACTGCATACTTTTGCGCGCACGCTCATCCCAAAATGAAGACAGACTGACAGACAGACAGACAGCCACACACAAAAAAAAAGTATACAAATAAAAACTGTATAACAACAAAAAGCAAAATGTTAAGTATGAATAATAATAACCAAATTGGTTTGAGCTTATTTTGGCACAAGTGAAACGAAATGAAATAAGCTTTAAGTTCTGATGACTTTCAGCGGGAATGACGACGTCGATGACGATGCTGGGATGCTAGGATGCCAGTATGATAGGATGCCACTATGCCAGGATGCCTGACAACGTTCGAGCTGCTGTAGCTGGCCGACAATTTGTCAATTGACACGCAGCCAGGCACTGGAAGCTCCTTCCGCCCGGTTGACTGTCAATGGATGGCCAGTAAATTTTATAGAATTTTGCTGCAATTGCTCCTGCTTCTATCCGGCTGTACTATGGAAAAAATGCCCATTTCTTTGTCATAAATTCTAAATACTGAGCTAGAGACAACAAATTTTACAAGTATTTTAGTTAGACCAAAATGAAATTTCGAAACCAAAACAATTTGATAATTGAACTACACAGCATTTAGATACCAAAGGAACGATAGCTCGAAATTTTTGTTTTTCGGGATATCTCGATCAAACTTAAGAATACTGAGCTTTTGCATTGACTTATGGAGTTCAGAAAATTTCATCATAATCGAAGCACTATACCTCATAGCCGCCACAGGAACCATAAGTTTAAAAATTAGTTTTTGTATGAAAAATAAGTTTCTGTATGAAGAACTTTTTTGCTTTAACATGTATCTTTACCAAACTCAGCAATTGTTTGTTTTCCTACATTTTATATATTCTAAACAAATTGTATCTAAATCGGTCGAAAATATCTTAAAGCTGTCATAGGAACAATCAACCGAAAATAAAGTTTTTCTATAAAATATTCAACATGTATTTTTCTATCAAAAAAGGCAAAACATGTTCAAAAATTGTTATTTTGTATTATTTCAATATTGTTCTGTTAACAACTTTATACTTCTTCTACTTATAATTTTATCAATGCCAACAAAAAGGACTTTTATACCATAGTGCGCTGTCCGTTGTGTTGTTGCTGCTCTTCAGTTCTCTTTGCCATGCTCTGACTGTGGGTCTTTATCGCTTTTTGAAATCATCTGGCTGGAATAAATACATTTCAGTATGAAGTAGCTGTCGCTGTCTCTGTCTCTGTCTCTTTTACCTCTCTTCTACACCTCTCCCCTGAAGCTACTCTAGCTCTGCTGTTGATCAGTTCTATTGAAAGCAGCAGCAGGCTGGCTAGTTGGCAAATTGAGAAACCATTAGGAAGTAGGCTCAACTGATGAACTTCGAACTAAGCCGAGTCTGAGCTTGAGCCTGAACCTGAGCTGAAATGTATGACAGCTGCGTGTAATAAGTATGCTTCCTTCAGCCCAGTCTCTCTGCTCTCTCTCTTGGTCGAAACATCTAACAAATAAGCCGCAATGCCTGCAGGCATATTGATACATTGACTCTGGTCCATAACATCAAAGCACGAACCTCAGAGCACAAAGCTCAACTCAAATCTTTGTATTAGCAGCATAAATTATGTTGACTTAAATCAGCCAACGATTCGGGCTAAGCAGAAATAGCAGAGTTAAAGTTTTAACCCTTTTGGTCCTTGCCTGCCATACCACTCTAATTTCAAATTACAAATTTCAAGCAGACATCTAATGACGCGTTTGATTGGCTTTCGACTTACAACTGGACTATTCAAAATAACCAGCGACAGCTCAATGCGATTTGTCTTTATTAGATGCTTGGCTAAAAGCCTTAATTCAACTTAAAATAACTCGCAAACCGAATGCGGCAATTTCTTGAAGTTAAAGCCAGCAAAAATTATACAATTATTTATTTATAATAAATACATTAAGTACTCCTAACCAGAAAATTAATATTGAAATGTAAGAAATATGCATTATTAAGCTATGCATTAATGTGTACAAACTATGATTTATTAATAAGGTTTTGTGATGAAATTTGCAATAATAATGCTTAAATATTAATATCGTCTATATATATAAATGAGTATGTTCTCAGGTAGTTTCATTTTATGGCGGAAGTAAGCACTAAGAATCGATTTTGGGAAATTCTATCAGGTGCAAAATTTGGGGAAAAGTGTTGCATGCAACTTTTTTCTTTATCTTCCGATCAGATTCAGACATTTTTTCAAAGATCCATATAATATTTGTGAATTTCAAGTTTTGGAAAATCCAAATGATTGTTGCCTTAAAACTTTTTGGGAGGTCATTTTCAAAGCTCCACATAAAAAGCTATAAGCAACGTAATTTTCTAATTTTTGGAATATGATTTGATTATTTACTGAACGTAGCATCACTCGGCGAGATATGCTAGTAAAATGTATACTTCGTCAATGTGTTACACATTTCGGGACAAAATTATAATACCCTCTGAAACTCTATAAATATAGCTTTCAACCAAAGCAAAAACTGTTTAAAGTTTGAACAGGCAGTCGGTCAAGTTGGTTTTTGTGAAAAAAGTTGAGCACATCTAAACATGTGTTAGTTTGGGATTGCCAGTTGAAGTAGAACTAGTTGCTGAAACACAGTTAACGCAAATCCTAATCCAATATCAGTAAAAATGTCACTTTTGCGTGCTGAAAACTGACTACAACCATTTTTGACAATTGCTGCATGCAGAACAATGCTAAAAGCCAGTTGGTATTGCAATAAATCATGGCCCCTGAGGGCGCACGAGTGTGCTAATTAATGAATTGGCAGCTCGCACTCTCTCTCTCTCTCTCTCTCTCTCTCTCTCTTTCTTACACACAATCGCAATCGCAATCGACAATGGCAGCTCTGTTGACGTTCTGGCCAACAACATTTGCGTGCTTTTATTGTGTTATGCACGAACTATTTGGCCAAAAACGAATTGTCAGCAAAACACACAGCAAACAATTAGCGGTCGCACCCCCAACACTACAACCCTCCCCATCCCCCTACCCTATATTGCAAAAAATGCTGCACGTCAGTTAGTCTTTATCAGGGGCAAAATCGACGGCACGCACTTCCCGACTCCAGCTTACTCTTGAGATTTATGCATGAAACTCACGGTACTCAACTCATAACTCATAAGTCACAAATTAGAAAGCACTCCCCCATCGCTGACACACCCTTACCCCTCATACTCGTTGCAAGCTTAGTGCAACTGGCCCATGTCGTGCTTCATGTCGACAAATTTGCGCAAATGTTTGCCAAATGTTGCCACACGCGAATTTATTTCAGCAGCAACTGAACAGGTGACTCAATAAAAAACACCTTTGCCTAATTATCCAAATGTTTCTTATGAACTTGAGCTTGTTGTTGTAAATGCCACACACAATAATATTTAAGTACAGTAATATGAGCTTACAACTTCAATATAGCCATGCCTTAACTGGTTTCCACTTTCATCAAAATTTTGCGCAATTCAAATTTCTTGTAAACTTGTGAATTGTTTAATTGACAAGTTAATTGATTTGATTCTTTGTTCGAGAATCAAATGAAAGTAAAAACAATATCTTTATGTTTTATACAAGCATTACAAAAATGATTTCAATTTTTGTAGCTTTTGGCCTTGGGCTTTGAAAAAATCAAATACCAAACAATTGCTAAAGTGGCTACAATAGAAAAATACCAGCATGCCACAATAAAATACCATAGATTTTCGGTTGAGGCAACAATATAATTTTACAAAGTGTTGTGAAATTTGTTTTTCAAGTTATGTTACATTTTTGATAGGACGAACTTTTCTTTTTACTCCATGTACCCATTAAAAATGTGTAAGAGGGTGTACTAAAGTGTTGCAAATGTATGTAACATGCATAAGTAGGCATTTCAGATTATATAGAATATAAATATTCTTGATCAGCATCAAAAGTCAAATCGATTTCAGACTACATTCCAGGAAAAATTGAAAAATTAAATTTTGGAAATTTTCACTTTTTGGATCAAGAATTTCAGTATTTTTTTTAAAACTCCAAATTCATAACAACGCTATCATAGTTTGTCTCTGGTATTTTTTTTGGCATTTTTTATATATTTTTTTAGTATGTTCTGCGGTTTTTCTTTTGATATTTTGTTCGGTACTTTTTGGTATTTTTTGTGGACTTTTTTTTGGCATGTATCTGATATATCTAGGTATTTTTTTGATTCAGTAGGCAGAAGCAGCCATTTGGCAGGTTGCTGCTGCACTGCGTGAAGTACAAGTAATGCACTGCTTGTTTGAAGCAATTGTAAGTTGTTGTGATTTTACGAGTTGGGCAAGGCAGGGTATCTCGTAGTCAAGCAAACTTACTTATCTACATATAACATACGGACAACCGTTTGGACTGCACTTAAGACAGAACGTTTTGGCCAACAGCAGCAAAAAACCATTGAAAATTGCCACAAAATGTATTAAAATAAATTCCATTTTATTTCATTTTGAGTTATTTTTGTTGTTGTTGTTGTTGTTGTTGTTGTTGTAACTTGTTTACAAGAATTCAACGTACGTTCGTTTCTTTTGTCTAATGTTTACGAACTGTGTGCGAATATTTTGTTGTTGTTGTTTTGGCATTGTTTGGCTGCTTTATGAAATATTTTAAGCACATAAAATTTTTATTATTTCTCAACAAGTGAATGAGTGTGTGTTTGTATATACATGTATATGTGACTATGTGTGTGTGAATGTGCGTGCATGTGTATAAAATGAAAGGCGCCTTTTTTTTCTTACTTTCGATGTGGTTTGTCGACACGTTTGTCGACGTCTTTGGGTCTGTTTAGAGCATTGTTGGCATCTGGGATTTGGCTGTTAGTCCGCGACAAACATACACATACATGCCCTCGCACACACGCACACACGCACACACCCACATACACACTCACGTATTCGAAGAACTGTTTTATGTTTCTGGGTCTCTCAGTTTATTGCTGGTTTGCATTGTTATTGTTGGCGTACAACATAACTTGAAGCATTTTTAATACCCTGCAAAAACATTTGAATGCATCATTGACTGAATAAACAGAAAGCAGGCTAGAACTGTAAATCGTCAACATTATATCAATATAACCTTGAAAAATCTATAGCAGAAGCCAATTCAATACCAACTAATAAATCAACTATATATTAATGTTATATAAATATATTGAATATGCGTTTAAATGCTAAAATTGAATTACATTTTGCAAAAAACATTATGCTGAAACTAAGTTAAATTCATAATTTTAAAAACTTTTATACTATAATGAAGTCAGTATCCCTGCATTATAGCTTTATTTGCAAAAATTACATCTTAGTTACTTCATTTAAAAATCAAAAATAAGTTGAAATAAATTCTTTCATTAATAAAGTGAACACTCAATCGATATATCAAAAGCAATACCAGCACGATACTTTTCATTTAAATATCGAAAACATCGATACATTTTTTTGAAAACCAAACCTACATTTAGATCAGAATTATAACAATTCTTAGAAAAAACAAACGTTATACTGACACACACACTCACACTCATTTTAAAGACAAACTCGACACATCTGTGGATTTCTGTAACATTTCTGTGCATATGATTCGAAAGCAGGCCACAAAGGATATCTTTGCGTTTTACAGACTTTCACTTCCTTAGAAAATTCTCAACATGTTTGGCAATACATTTTCCATATGCCCAATTATAAAATCGTCAGCGTGTTTCAAGTATCAAGGCAGCTGACTCTTGTTGTGTGTGTGTGTGTGTGTGTGTGTGTTTGGGTGTGTATATGTGCATTTATGCTTGCCATGATATTACAAAACTGATTGAAAATTAATGTGCGTTTTAAGAAATACTCGTATCATGCTCGTATTAACATGCAACACACAAAAGGATTCCAGTTTGCCACATCTTTATTCAAAATTGTTGTGAATTCAACAGATTTTGTATTAAATAGATCTACATTGTTTGAAATGTTTAGCATCAATAGCAGCTTTCTCTCAAAATGCTATCAATTTATCTTTCTTGGACAAGGCCATCATAATTTATTACAATCAGGAATATGGCTGCAAGAAATTCCCATGAAAACTTTGATGCAACAGCGATTAGCTGTCATACTAAGGGAAATGAACACAGAAAATAGCAAGGAAATATAAACATTTAACAATTTGTGTTTATTATTAAAATTAGTTTTGAAGAATTTTTCTTAGAGGGCATTAATACTTCGTCAAAGTATTATAAAAAACTTTTTTGATTATGATTTTAAGATAGAATTCGGATGAATTAACAACTCTTTTATAATCCAATGTGATTGGTTTAAAGTTGTACAACTAAATAATTATGAACGGGGATTTTTAAAAAAAAAATCAATCAGGCCTGTTTGGAATTCGTATTCCGTTCGAAAATTTACGGAAACGGAATTGATTGCTCTTTTGAAGTACTCGAAACGTCAAACGTTTCCGATTTTAAAAGTTTTGCTTTTTTGCCTGCGGAATCAAAAGTAATTGCCAGATTACACACGGAATTCAAAAAACAAATTCTTAACTTAATTTTCTTATATTTTTCATCTTATTTGGAAAATAATTAGTCAATTTATTTATTAGATTAAAGTCAAATAATATTTACAATATTAAATTGAAAATTTTGTTATTTTTTTTGGAAAAAAAAAATTTTTCCAAAATAATAAATACTTTTATTAGAGATTTTTGGAAATTCTTTAGAAAAAAACGTTGAAAAATTTTCAATTCAAATTTTTGCGTAGCTTTTTTCTCAGACAATGTACTAATTTAGACAATAAGAATGAAAGTAAAATTACAGATTAACGTCGAAAAATCAGTATCTAATTTATTTTATATTAAAACTGTTTAGGAGACCTTTAACTTAACATTTTCCAAGCCATTTTCCGGCTACAAGCAACAGTCTTAAAGAATTTCAGTAAAATAGCCAATTTCGGACTTCAAGTTGAACGCACAAAACACAAACAACTGAGGCACATACTCGTACTACGACATATTCACATATTGGCTAAGGTACGAGTATACAAAAAATATTTGTCTTATATATATATTATAGCATATATATTTCTTGTTTGGCCAATTTTCAAGGATCGAAGAGAGTGGAAGAGGGGCAAGTAACTGGCCAACGGATGTTTCTGACTTTTATGCCTGGCCTGGCAACGTTGCTAGCTCTCATCTTTTTTGTGGTCTAAATCTTGACCCTTGCACATGGCACAGAGCTTGGATGCTTAAACTGGCAAAAGAGGAAGACAGTTGGGTGGGGCAGCTGGTGGGGCAGCTGGTCCACTTGTCAGCGTAGCTCCACATACTACAGTGACATTGATTTTCATTTCGGGAGAGAGAAAGAAGTCAGAGAACTCGTATTTTGGCTATGCTTTTCATCTCGTTTCGTTGTGTTTTTTGGGGTTTTGCTTTTTGATTTGGTTCTGGTTTTGGTTTTTGGTTCTGGTTCTGGTTTTCTCATCTTCCCTGCCATGCGTCGCCGTTCAATTTTCAAAGCGAGTTACGAACAGCTGCAACTTAATTGGAATTTTTGTGCTGCTGCGAAAAATGTGGCATGCATTGTCATTTATGTTTGCTCTGCCGTTTTTAGATTTTCAGGCTTCAAGGCTCACAAACAAAACTGAGGACCAAGCCCAGAACCAGCTCCAGCATCAAAAATCAAGCCAAGGACCTGCTGTGCTCTGCTGCGCCAGCTGGCGCCCATTTCAGACATCCTTTTTTTTATATTTATGGAAATTTTCGACCATCCACTCAGTATTCAAGATTAAGATGTTGCCCATTCATTGTTGCCAATTGCAAATACCAACAAAATCTGAACACTTTTGCAGCCCTGCTGACAAAAAAGGGTCTGCAAGAATTGAATAGTTTGGATCATTTCAGGGCATACTGCTGGCATTCAAGAAACTTCTTCTTATCAAAACATATACACAATTCATTCGTATCGATAAGTATTAAATATCCAGACAAAACCAAGCAATAGACTTCTAAATAAATAATTTCTTTTTAAGCTAATAAATTTAGACAAAATAGAATATTTAATCAATTTTCATATAATTTAGAAACTTTAAAGCAGAGTTGTGAAAGAATGATTCTTTTTTATTTCCAAAGAATTCAAGATTGGTGAATCATTCTTTTGTTATTGATAAATAATTGACTTGAAATTTGATTCAATTCTTAACAGCTCTGTCAAATCAATTTTTCAAATCAAATTTGTTTTAATTCTTTGAAAATTATGGACAAGAGAATCGTGTTTCACAGGTCTGTCAAAGAATTGAATTTAAATTTGTATTTATTCTTCGAGAATTAGGTATTTCGGAAATCAATCTATTGCTTTATTGAAATTAGAACTAATTATTTGCGAATTTGGATTTTCGAGAATCATTCTTTTACTTACGATAAAGAATTGAATTCAAATAGAATAAATTGCAAGGAAATTCAACTCGGGAAATTTTTATTTATTTTGTTTTATTATTAAATTTAGTTTTCATGGCGCTGATTTGATATTTTTTTTTTAATTTTCCACTTGTTTTCAAACTAAATTCTTAAGATAATCTGCATAAGTTTAAATATAGAGCTAAGCAAAGCACATTTGCTATAGTAATATGTATACAAGTGTTGGATTATATCATATTATTTAAAACTTGAGCACACACTTATCCTTGGGATAATGCATAACTTAATTTTAGAATACTTATTTGCAGCTTTGTCTACGTTTTGTAGAGAAACATTAGCATTACATTCAAAATGTTGGCACTTATCAGCTGGTTGTTGTTGTTGTTCAAGTGCAAATTAAATGCAAAAATGTTGCTTACAATAAATGCAAAAACACAAAATACCCACGCACACACGTATATATGTATGTTTATAACAATAATAATTATGCAAATATAATGCTGTAATTTTGGCAAGATTCTTTTTAGCCATTGCCTCAGTCTGCGTCGCCGTCGCCGTCGCAGTCTCAGTCTACATATCCCTAACCAAACCCCAATTTAATCCCAAACTGAAGCCAAAACCCAACTGGCTTCAGCATCAGAGCACTTGTCTCCACTTGGCTGATTTTATGTAAACAAAATGACGAACGCCTTGAGGTTTCTTTTCGAGCTTTCTCCAGAATACCTGCGCCTCGAATTTCGACTGTGAATTTCATGTGCCTGGCAACGGAAACGAAATGAAGCCAGCAAAAAAAACAAAAAAAAACAAATGAACAAAAAAATAAAAATGTAAAGAAAACCAAAGGAAGCTCAAACACAAAAAAAAAACTGAGCAACGCAAATCTCTCAGCTCGCGGGCAAAAGCGCATAACTCGTTTGAGCAGAGAGCAGGCTGAGTTGGAGCCTGAGTAACGAACTGAGACAGCGACTGCAACAGCGACTGAAACAGCGACTGAGACTGAGACAGAGACTGCGACTGAGACAGCGACAGAGACTGCGACTGAGACTGAGACTAAGCATAAGGCTGGGTGAATATCATTTCTGGCCAGGAAACTGCTGCCTTCTGTGTTGTCTGCCTGGCTCGTTAACAGCAAAGATTTTCAGCCTTATTTTGTGTGACGGCTTAGTTTTATCTGCTGCTTTGTAACTAACAGTTTTATCTAACTAACTGAATTGCTGCAAAATGAGCATGCTTTGTACTTAACAAAAATTCTAAAATTTTTTGCGATTTGAAATGTGTTCACTCGCAGTTCTATTATCTAGTTTAGCGTCCAGTCCAGTCCAGTTGCTCGCTTGTTTGTCGCCCACACAAAGCCAAACAACATTCAAATGCGGAAACCTTTTAAGCACCTAAAACGAAAACTGGGTTACCACTAAAATGCACATGAGTGCACAGACAGCGGGCATAAGGGAGACGGGGAAAACGCAAGAGAGAGACAGAGAGATATAGACCTGCCAAACGGTTTGAAGCAGCAGCTAGTACGCTAGTACTATGGATAAAATGGATAACTTTTCTGGCATAAAATCTTTTGTTTAACTTTCAAATTGAACGATTTTATATTTTTTGAATGTGTTAACATAGTGTCAAACTGTAATGTTGCATACCAAAAATCTTAAAATTATCAGCTGCTGTTAAGACAACAGCTGTTAAACACAGCTACTTCAACTATTTTAACACATTCGTAAATTAAGTCAATAACTATAAACCATTGGTATTAAATTAGATTGAGTTTTTTTAAGTTTTGATTGTGTTAACATAATGTCAAACTATAATGTTGCATACCGGAAATGTTAACAGTTGTTGCATAGAGTTTTGAAAATGTTGTTGCATTTGGATCTTCCTGGGATCATCAATTATCTTTGCGACAATTTGACTTGGTCGACATTTTTAAAACATAATTATATTGAAAGTTTAGTTGAGATAACTGAATTAACAAAAATGTTTTTCATAAAACAACCGATTGTCAGCTATAAGATATAGGCTATAATATATAAGTTACGTAAATATAGCATTAGAAGCATAAATGTGTTTCACACAAAAACACATTTTACAAACGACTATTATGGCAGCTATACAATAGTGTAAAGCAATTTTAATCAAAATTTGTAAACATTCTAAGATAGTGCTTTAACTTAGAAAATCAGAGATTGGTTAAGGTTACTGGAGACGCACAAAAGTTTTTCATACAAATAAATCTTTTTGTGGGCCACGCTCAATTTTTCATAAGGAACGTTATTAAAGCGCTTGACTCTAAATCATAACTAAGTTTTTGAGTTGTTAATTAAGGCCAGAAAAGGTGTCCATTTCATCCATAGTGGAAATGAACGATAGTAGGGAAAAAACGATGCTAAAGTTGGGTGTTTGAGTGGGGCAGCATCCAACCGTATACAAATAAAGTGCATAAAGCTGTTTGGCTTTGTGTGTGCCAGAGTGCGAGTGTGTGTGTGTGTGTGTGTGTGTGTGTGTGTGTGTGTGTGTGTGTGTGTGTGTGTGTGTGTGTGTGTGTGTGTGTGTGTGTGTGTGTGTGTGTGTGTGTGTGTGTGTGTGTGTGTGTGTGTGTGTGTGTGTGTGTGTGTCTGTGTGTGTGTGTGTGTGTCTGTGTGTGTGTGTGTGTGTGTGTGTGTGTGTGTGTGTGTGTGTGTGTGTGTGTGTGTGTGTGTGTGTGTGTGTGTGTGTGTGTGTGTGTGTGTGTGTGTGTGTGTGTGTGTGTGTGTGTGTGTGTGTGTGTGTGTGCGTATGCGTATGCGTATGTATGCGACGCGGTTTTTAGATGTATTTTAAAAGATTTAGCTCACATCCCCTGGGCGCCAAATGCTGGACACACTGAGACACAGAGAGACAAACTCAACCGAGCGACAAACCAAGCTGCAAAGAGGGGAGTAAGACAGGGTGTCAGGGAGGAGGGAAGGAGTGGAGGTTAGTAGCAGTGACAACCGCAGATAAACTGCAGGCAAGCAAACTTCAGCTGCCAACAAGGACAGGACGCAAGGAGCAAACGGCAGGGTAAGGCAAGGATATGGCCAAAGGAGCGAGAGGCGAGTGCAAAGCAAATGTGAAACAATTCCGCTAATTGCAAAAAATTCAAAAGTGTGTAAGATAAAGAAAATGAGAGAGAGCAAGAGAAAGCGAGATCGAAAGCGAGAGTGAGAAAGTAAAATAAATAAAGTTGCGATTCGAGTCAAGTGCAACGCTTTGGTAACCGCATAAAGCGCTCAGAGGCGCTACACTGAAAAAATGCAAATAAAAGGCACAGAACGACTGAAATTTAAATATAAAAGTTCCAAGTTGAAAGCTATTCAGCTTGAAGTTACCTTGTTACCTTGAAGGTACTTTGTACCAAACATTAAAGCAGGCATCGTAACGTTAATTCCTTTTTAATATAATAATTATAAAACTAGAATTATTTAAATAAATAAATTTAAAATAAGCGTTATTAATAACTTCATATTTTAAAAATTATTAATAAAATTGATGTTAAATATCTTTTGAAAAGTTCTATATATATGATCTACGTTTCAATACATCAAATATCACATGTCCTTAAAGGATCAGTATGAAGATTTCCTCAAATTATTTTGATTTAATGCCACTTTAAAAAAGTTTACAAATTTGAATTTAACTTTAGTTAAATATTAAAAAACAACACTTATTTGAGTTAAAAAAAAAAAATTGAAAGAAAATATATATTTTATAAATTTTTATTATATAAATTAATAAGTAATTTTTATCAAACATTTGTATAAAAAAAAAATTAAGCCAAATTATTAGTTCGTAATTAATTTTCTTTGGTCTAAAAATGTGATGCAAATATTAATTTATTATAAAAAAATATTATTTCACAACTTGTATACAAAATTTAAATTTATTGACAACGAAATTCGTTTTTTATACAAAAAATAAGAGATCAATTGAAATTTATTTCACAATTTTTATCTACCAATTTGAATTTAATTATTATTTCGTAATTAGTTTTTTTAAGGTTAAAAACTATTAAAATTTAATTTAGTTGAATAAATTATTAAAAAATGTATATTCTTTTTGGAATAGCACAGTCAAAAAAAGGATATGTGGTGTTTTCACCTAAATCTAAACCTCATGGCTCTTATAAGCAATCCTTACAATAATTTACATTTTATTAAAATTGTCGCACAATCAAAGCCAACAAAGTGTTATAATTAATTTTAAACAAAGTGCAACCTATGTAATTGAAGCTTTCTTTTTTCGGACACTTGGTTGTACCCGCTTACAGTGCAGCTTTGGACACTGGGTATTAGAAAGAATCAAAAAACGAAAGAGAGTGGTGGATAGTTAAGGGGCCCACAAAAGTATGCAACGTTTTTCGCACCCCGCTGCTGCTGCCGCTGCCCGCGTAACCTAACTTTTACTTAATTTGACTTTACTCTGCTGATTTCATTTGGACAGCGTGGACGTCGGCATCGGCAGAGGCAGAGGCAGCAGCGGCAACGGTGACGAGTTTTCCACGTGCTTTGGCGCAGATTTTCTTGCAATTTAATTAATTTAATTTAGTTTTGGCTTTGGCTTTGGCGGCGAATGGAAATGCCAAAAGAGGAATGGCAAAATGCGTCCTGGTTGAAACATTGCATCTTGTTGGTCACTTTACTCTCGTCTTCATCCCCAACCCCCTTTTTCCCCCTCACCCACTCCTAAGCTCGATTGCTCAAGGCTCACAGTTCGCTGCTTGAGTGTTGCATTTTTCGCACGCTTTTAATTAAACGCCACTCGCCGCAGCGTATGCTACACTCTCATGTCATCCCTCTCGCACTTGCACTCTCTCTCTCTCTCTCTCTCTCTCTCTCTCTCTCTCTTTCTCTATGTCTGGGTGTGTGGGTGTGTGTTAGTGGTACTGCATTGTGTGTTTCATAAGTTTAGTCGACGCCACCGCAGCGTTTCTTTATTGCCTTCAGTTATGACAGTTTTTGGTAATTGTTGTTTCGAATTTTCAACATAAGGAAATCATGTTCTTCATATATGCATATTGTGTATAGAACATCTAATTTAATGAAAGAATATTTACAGATTTTGGTAAGAAATAAAATAATAGTTAAAAATTGTAGTTAAAACAATTAATATATGGAACTTGAACTGACTGATTGACTTATGTAAGAGGTAAAAAGCTGAATTTTATACACAAGTTTCATATTATGCAGCACTGAGAAAGCATTTTATAAATTCTGTCGGGAAATTTGGAAAATTCACGGAAAACTGTTTTGTGATTAGGCTCTAACTCATTTTCAAAGATCTGTACAAGAAATCATTCGACGCAAATTTCACCGTTATCGGAAAACTGACCTTTTTGGAAATTGCCATTTTAGTGCGATTCAAATTCATTCTAAAAGCTCTTGACAGAAAATAATTCGACACGTATATCACAAATTTTGAAAAATTGAACCTCAAAGTCGCAAAATGGGTTGAAAACTTGGACAGGTAAGCTTTTGGTTTTGCGATCGGTTGATTTCAAACTATTGTCAATAGCTTAAATCAAGATCTAGTATGGAATATATATCTCTTATAATTTCTACTTAATCAATTATAAATTTTCAATGCTGCAATTGCATAATTAGACAAAATTCATGTGTTTCAAATTGATTGCAAATTCTCTATATTCGGAATCATTAAAACATTACATAGTTATTTAAAAGCTAAAATATATTTACATAATAAACAAATTATGGCGAAAAGCATTTAACTGAATAATGCAAATAATAAGCAAGAAGACGGCAAAGAAGAATTGCCATTTAAGCAATATAATACAGTCTTTAGGCAATTGCAATTGAAGTGGCATCATAAACCGCAGGATTCGCAAAATTCCTTCAAAGGACCCACTGCTGATTAATGGTGCACCTATTGTCATTAAACTACTTATTCGGGTCAGATGGCACTGTGAAACCGCGACAGAGATTTCGCGTTAACTAATTTGGGCAATAAACAACAAAGAAAATTTATCTTCCAAATGAAAATGAAATTTGGGGTATGAAAAGCATATGAAATAAGGCACATTTAAGGGTACTAAAAGAAAGGGGAATTTAAAAAAAAAAATATATTTATGGGGGAGAGTGGGGTAATTCCGCCAGGATTTTTTCAATTGACTTATTTGTCCATTTAATATTTTTTGTTTTTTACATTTTGACGGTAAAAAAATTGTTTGAAAATAATAAATATTTTTATTTAAAAGTTTGGGCAGCTCTCTGCAAAATTCATTTCAAATCCATTCATACCAGATAAACCTATTAACTTCAGAAAATTTAACTTATTTTACAACCATTTTTTTTTAAAGATACATTTTTGCCAGAGAATACACTTCATGGGGTCGGAGAAGTCTGCTTCGTTTATTGACAAAATTGGAATACCCTCTGTAAGGGTATAAAACAATGGCTTACAAAAAGAGAAAAGAAGCGACAAAATAATAATTATAGCGAAATATTGCAGGATAAAAGGCGAACTCAATCGAATGCTGAAAACAAAGCAAAATCTACGATGACAACTCCAATGATAATGATGATGATGGTAACGAAATGTAGATGGAAATTGGAATCGTATTCGAGTTGCTAAAGATAATGATAGTTTGGCTAATGAAGTTTAGGAGCATTTGACTGCGCCTGACTATATCGCTGACTAACGAGGATAATTGCAAAAGGAAGTAACAATAAACACAATGTTATCGAAACGTATAGCGTTATGCTCGTAGTCAGAGCTACGACAGACACCAGGCACATTGAGTATGCAATGTCTGTGCTGGAAAACAAAGGCCAGAGGCTCGCACAGGACCTGGCCCAGGACGAGACCATGACCCGTAGCCGTACCCATACCCATACCCGTACGCCTACCCGGAATGATACGGGTGTCCTGTCTGGGAGCCAACAGCAAGCAAAATGTTTGCGAGAGCGCGCAATCAGCGTAAAGTGCGCGTCGCTTTGTAAGTGAAACGATAAAAAAAAGAGAACAAAAAAAGGAGGGTGGTGAGTGGAGAGTGGACAGGACGACAGGAAGGAGCAAGGATGTGCTGGCGGAAAATATATGGACGGAACTGGGCATTGGAAAAACAGCAAGCAACGAAACGCAAACGCAAACCAAACAGTTGAGAAAATAATAAAATGTCGTTTATTGACGGAACGACAGCGCAGCGCGATTGTTTTCACATTTTTTTTCTGCTTTACTTTAACAATTCCAATCTCTCTCTCTCACTCGCACTCTACGCTCTCTCTCTCTCTCTCTATCACTCTCTCTCACTCACTCTTATAAGAGCTACAGTCTCTGCAACTGCTGCTGAGTTTGACGAGCTTTATGCGCCGTGTGACTCTATCTGGTAAAGCAGGATCTTAGCAGGACCTGTCAACTGCATTGGCAATGCAATCAGCCAGCCAGCAGCAAATCATTAGTGTTAAAGTAATAATCAATTAGTTAATTAAATTTTATATACTCGTATTGTGCAAAGCTCCGAATTCTTATAAATCAATTCAAGAACTGTGCTTCTTAGTTTGTATATAAAAAGAAGCTTGGTAAATATATTAATTTTCTCAGAATGGAGTTGTCAATTCTTAAAGTCTGACACAATATTTAACTAATTAACTGCAGTCTCAAATTAGCTATAGACTCAAATTTGAGTACTTAAGTTTTCTGAAAGCTTTAATGTGCTTTCACGGCAGCTTTTACAAATCCAGAACTTCTCGTTTAAATCGTACTTCAAGGAACTGTGAAAAATTATTCATTTTAAATGAAGATTTTAAGAATGCATTTTGTAGCAAGTTCCCCAAACTTTCAAATAAATTTATTTATTTTTTTCAAAACAACTTTTTTTGCTCAAAACAGGAAAAAAAAAATATTTAATTTCAAATTTTCCCTCCCTTTCCAACTTTCAATTTTTATATTATAGTACCTATAATTTATAAATTTTTGTGGGTCAGAGGTTTTTTCATTATATGCATTTCGCGTATTTTTTTTGTTTTTGAAGATAAATGTTTTACATAATCGGTCTACTATATCTATATCAAATAACTTTTCTATTTTGTTTTTATACAATTGCAGGAAAAGAGAGTCTGGCTTTTTTAGAGACATTTTTAGAAACAAACGGAACCGTTCCAATCATTTTAAAATTTATTAATGTTTCTGAAATTTGCGAGAAGCAGAACGAAAATAGCACAGTCATAGAGGGATTTTCAAAATGCGCAAAAAAAAAAAGATAAAGAAACATGAAATATGAAATATGGGTTTGAACAAATAAAGGTTGAACGTATTGGAATATTGTGAATATTGCAGCAGCTGATGTTTTGTAAGCTTTGAACTTGAATTTGCGCGTAAGTTGTTGCTGTTGTTGTTGTTGTTCAATTGTTGTTGCTTGAATTGTGATTGATGGTTCGAAACTTGCATCGATTGCTCAAAGTTGACGAATTCAAATGATGTTGTTGCTGCTGTCGCAATTTGTTGCTATTCTTCAAAGTTACTGCTGTTGTAGTTGCTGTATTTGGGTGCGATGTTGTTGTTGTTGTTGTTGTTGTTGTTGTTGTTGTCACAATTTCTGTTTTTGTTGATTTTTTCTTAGATTTTTTTCTGTAGTCCCTCTATGCTGTGAACCTAACTAAACAGACGCTCGGTGGCATGCTCCATATTCCAATCTTCCTTGGAGAGCGTAACGCGTGCCTCGTCCTCATCGATGCCCATGTCCTTGAGACGCTGAATCTTAGCATCACAATCGGCAAAGGTATGCGGTCCACCTGCATAGGCATTTGTCCAGTGCCTGGCTGTTAACATGAATACATCATGCTTGTCCTTGAACTGATATGCCACAAAGGACTCCTGTGGTTCATTTAGCTCAGCAGCCGACAATAAAGCCTGCAGGGACAACAACACCGTACGCAATGTCATCGCTGCAGCCCAATTGTCCTTCAGTATATCGCGACAAATGGCGCCAGAAACGCAGGATATATTTGGATGCCAAATGCGTGTGGTAAATCGCACTTTGGGTGGGGTAAATGGATAGGATTCGGGCATTTTGAACTCCAGCACGAATCGCCCGCCCTCGTAAGGCGTGTCACGTGGACCGCTTATCTCGCCACGCAGCTCCGTCCAATTATCATTGATAAGCTCGATTTTGATAAGGCCCTCAATGTTCTCATTGCATTCCATGATCTCCTTGAGCTCGCGCTTCAGACGTAAAATCGCCATGTTTGCCATATTTCTATAGTCATTTAATTATTGTTTAATGATTATTGCGATTGTTATCAAGCTGTTAGCGTACCTTCAGTTGTTCTTGTCTCAATGTTCTTATTTTCGAGTTATTTAGTTTAGTGTATTTTTATTGAATTTAAATTGAATTTCTAAGAATTGAATTTGAGTAGAATACAAAACAAGTCAAAATGCCTAGTAAAACAACATAATTTTCAACACTAACTAAATGCCTACAGTTAACTTTTCTAACGGTTGAAACAGGCCTGAAGCAATACAATCTTCAAGCTTCTTTTAAGCTTTTAGTAAACTGCTCTATCTTCTTTCCGAAACTTTCCTTAAGAAGTCAGGCCTAAAAGAGTTACAAATAAAGGGAAAACAAGTCCTTAAGCACATTTTGAGATGCATGCATGCGAAGCGCATTCTATTATCAGCTCTGAGCTCAAAGCAGAGAAGAACTCTTCGCTGATTTATTCAGCTATTCTATATCCCAACGCTGGACCGATTTCTGAACTTCGATTTAACGATAAAAGTACGATATAGTCGTTATTTCGGTTTTCTTAGTAGGTTCTTATCAGTCTAACAGCTTATTTGCACAGTCTGGTCACACTAAGAAAAACTAAGACTCGTTTTCCAATACGACATCAAATATTGACAAAGCCTTCAGTTAATGTTGTGCTTATTTTGCAGACTGAAATTGCCTAAATTTGTATGGAAACGTTTCAGGCAATAAAGTTCTAATATAAGTTTTGGTCACTCCAATAAATGTTTGCTGTTTATACAGAAAACGTTTGCATCATTTAACTTTTGCTGAAATGTTAACGTGCAAATTTCAAATGTCCAAACTGTTCAAACTATTCCTAGCCACAACCAAACAAAGTTCTGGCAAAGAGAACTGTTTTGACCCATATGAAAGTCAATTAGAGGCAAGTTGGAGGCAGTTGTCAGCAATCCTGGCACACAAATTGATACAAAGCCAATGGAGTTTGGTTTTGTGGCTGGCGACAATATCGCTGCAAGGCAAAAACACAGACACACACACACACATATATATATGAACACACACATGAACACACTCACATGCGCAAACAATTGTGAACGTTATGCACAGTGTGGCATAAATTTGGGCTATAGCATTGCGAATGTGAAACAAGGCCAATCACTTGTTACACGCTCGTCTTGCTGTTGCCCCTTTAGTACACTGTAAAAAATAATCGGTTAAACTTAAATCAATTTTGGAATGTATTTGTACCAATTCGAAGAATAAACTATTAATACTAAACATTTCAAGCAGTGAAAAATGAGGGGAAGCAAAACAACAAATGAAAGAGAATCGATTGTTCACTCCAGTCTTAGTTTACTTTACAACTTTTTCAAACAATAATGTTTTTATTTTTACACTTTATTTTTTTTAGTGTGTGTCTTGCTTGCTTTTATTATTGTTTTCTTTTTTTTTTCTTTTTTTTCTATAGCTTGTCACACTGTGCGTATGCGTGTTTTTAATTGCCAGCCAAGGCATTGTTCATACGCCGCATGTGACAAATCAACAGGATATGCTAGCGGGACAGCGTGTCTTATTGCTGTCATGGCCATTTGTTGCATGCCAACCCAACCCACCCCAACACCAAGAGCATATGGGTAAAACACAAGCCCCCCCTACCTTCCTTTCCACAAGCAGCCAAGGAGCATATCAGTTGCCTCTGCCCCAACGTTGGCCCCCATTTTCATGCACATTTATCGTGATTAGCTATTAATTGATAATAATTAACTTAAGCACATGCCACAGATGTTGCTCCCAGCAGCAGCAACAACAACAGCAGCAACAGCAGCAACAACAACAAAAACCTTTGCTAAAAACGACATTAACAACATTGAGCGTTTGGAGATTTGCTTTTTGACTCTGAACGCTTATCGATATTGACTATTTTTGTATATTTTTTTTTTGTGGTTTCTATCTGTTTGGCCCTTATTCCCTACTTGTCTGTTTGTTTTGTTGTAGCTACCACATTTTGTTCAGTTTAGTTTTGGCCCCAATGTGTAAAAGCATTAGCATATATATTATGCACTTGGCAAAGCAAAACTAAAAATATTTTGCATTTCTTGTTGTTTACATCTTGCAAATGAAAACCTTCACAATTAGTTGCTTCGTAAACTTTTGAGCAGCCGTTGCAAAAATGTATTTTTCTTGCTTAAAATGTAAGCAAACAATTAACTAAATAATATAAATGTGAAAACATTAGCTACAATATAAACTTGCTAAATGAAGACACATCTTTGTTCACTTAAAGCTTATTTCATGTCTCTTGCTCAATTTTTGGAAGCATTAGCTTATATTCAGTTTTGGAATTGAAAATACATAAAGAAATACAACAGCTTACATTTTATTAACTCAAACGCAATATTCTGTATTCAATTATTTCAAAATCGAGCGACATTGTTGAATGTTGGCCAAAAACATTGTGGCTTTTCTTATCAAAAACCAATCTCAGGAATTCCAAGTTTTAGCATTATTTAAAAATGCTTACAAAGTTTGACCAAACTCAGGCGACTTTATCTTAAAGCTGTCATTGAAACAATTGGTTGAAAAATAAGTTTTCATATGAAAAACGTTTTTTAGAGCAAACTTTAAAAAAAAAAAAAAGTGTTAAAAGCATTTTACAAATTGATTGCTGACTGTTTTACAGACAAGAAAATGGCATTTTATGTCTTTATTTAATTACAAGAATATTTTGATGATATAAATATTTAGGGACTTTGGGACCGTCGATGATATGTATACAAAAATTAAAAAAGAACTCATGCCATGTTTTCGATTTTGCTATTTTTAGTTTTAGTTATTACGAGTTTATTTTAGTATTTTACTTTTAAATAATGAGGCAGGTCTCAATTACAATAATTCAAATAACAAATTCATATTCAAATATTGTATATGAAATGAAATTGTTCAAACCAAATTCAGTTCATATACTATTAAGGGCAACTTTTAAAGTATAATGGCAGCTTCTTTGTTCTATCCATGAGGACAAAGTTCAGAGAGCTCCCGACTTTTGATTAAACTGCTAAAGATCCTAACATTTTAAATGTTGACCATTTATCATTATAAACTTAGTTAACTTTCACAATAGAAAATCCAAAGCGTTAAATTAACTTGTCCAGTTCATGTCAAACTGTTGTTTCTGCCTGCTGAGAAGGGGGAAAAAGTTTCTTCCATGGTGCTATTTTTTCGATCGTTATGAAATGTACGCAACTGATCAACCTTGATTAAACATATATGTGTACCAAAAATCAAAGCTTTATCTTTAACATTGTGGCTGTGGGAGTTTTTTGCGGGGGTGCGGGGTGTTGCATCCGAATTTTGAAATAAACTTGATCTGCGTAAGGTATAGAGGAATCCGTATGCCAAGTTTGTTGTCTCTGGCTCTTATAGTCTCTGAGATCTGTGTATTCATACGAACAGACGGACAGACAGACGGACATAGCTAGTTCGTCTCGGCTGTTGATGCTGGTCAAGAATGTATATAAAGTTTATACATTCGGAAATGCCTCCTTCTGCCTGTTATATACATTAGCAGTACTTTATAACTCCCTTTTTCCCATTTTTAATGGAAACAGGGAGTGATAAGCCTTCGAACCAAACTTGTTTGAGCTTGCACACACCAATATCATTTACATAATCATCATCCACATCATCACATATCAACTGTTGTTCAATCTGTTTATTATCGAACAAATTGGCTGAAATACCAAGCAAATATTTTGTTATCCATTGTTTGTTTAAAAATGAACGCATTCAATGTGTCACTTCAACTGATTTTAATGCATTGAAACATTTCAATCATTTTTATCGACATTCGTCTATAAACATTAAAAGCATGAAGGTTGACTTTGAATCCAGCATCAATTTATACTTTTTATGTATATTAATGACATGTGTAGTTGATTTTCTGATTAACAAAATGACTGTTAAGCAGCGGTATTAAAGAGTTTGCAAATTTGACAAGCATTAATCTGTGTACATAAAAAATAGTTTTAATATTGTATTTAAAACTTCAAATAAAAGTTGATAAAACATCAATGCGATGTTGTAGTTTGATCTTAAGGATTAGAAAAGCATATTGAATCCAATATTGAAAATATAATATTTTTTAAGATTTGCAGATCTTTTCTGGTTTCTACTTTTGTTTAGATTTTGCGAAATTGATTTTCATTTAAATATTGCAGTTTTGACTTTTGGTAAGATTTTGCATATTGAATTAACTTTCATTTGATCTAGAATTGAATTAGTTTGCCATTGAGATGGCATTAAATTTACGAGATGAACAGCAATAGGGAAATTTTGATCCTTTAAGATAAATTCAATTTCTCAAAATGTGGCTGAAAGCTGAAACCGTAACAGGCCTGATACCTTGTTTAAATTTCATAGAAAATTTGATAAGTATTTTATTATTATTATTATGTTAGGTATAGTGTACTGCGACCTGCTTATATCTGTGGTATTCTCTTTCTATATTAGCCCTAATTTTAAAACGAAGGCAAGAATTTGCATTGGATTGAGGGTTCTTAAATCTTGTGTTTCAAGTCTATTCTATCCTATAATTTTATTTTTTTTCCTAGTGAGTTGAGTTGAGGTTTCCTCTTCAATGTTAAAAAATCGACACCCCACTGACTTTACCCAGTTTGCTAATACGACTTTTCAGCCTACAGTGTCCTGTCAGGAGTTGGAATTAATTTCCTAAATCTTTTCTTGTCGGAGTTTTCTAGAGGTGATTTGTACTGTCTGAGGTCTGGTGTATTGACCTCATTTATTACAGTCTCATTTTTGGCCTACTCAATACCTGCTTTCGTATACTGTGTTTATCAAAACCATAAAACCGAAAGTATTTTAAATTCCACAAATCATATTTTTGTTGAAGTGCGAAATTTGAAGAAATTATAGCTTGTGGCACAATTTTCAACCAAATAGTTGCATCTGAAAACAATAATTTGAATACTTACATAGCGCGTTTTGGAATTTCACACAATTTTGAATTGAACTTTATGCAGTTTATTCAATGCTGGTGCACTTAAACGAAGGATACAATTTTTATATTTTTTATCAAATTGTATTTCCGTGGCGTTTTAGAACTTATTTATTTATTTAACACTAATAACACTTAACTGAATCCCATTCAAAAAAAAAGAAAAAAACAAAAAAAAAACATTTAACACTAAGCGCGAACAACAAAAAAAAGTAATTGCCGACGGTTTTGAAAAGGACTTAAAACTATTTTATAACTATTAGCACGCAGCTTATGGATTGGTTGATTTTTGCTGTCGATGAGTAAATGTCGATGCAGAAACTGATAAATTTTAGAAATTTGGAATTTTCGAATATTAAATTTTTAATTTTGCACACGCTAGATTTGTTTTTTTTTTTTTGGCTCGAAACGGTTTTGAGTTTTATTTAGATACTATTGTTTTTTTGAATTTGGATTTGTCGAAAGTATATTTTTGGAACTAATGATTTTGTTATTGTTTATTATATATTTTTGAAATTTGTCAAATTATTGTTTTGGTTTATTGTTGTTTTTGCTTTTGTTGTGGTTGTTGTTGTTGTTGTCTGAAGAGTTTTGTTTGATGTTTGCTTGATTTTGATTAGATGGCTGGTTGGTTGCTGCTGCGTGCTCCGTGCGGCACGTGCGAACACGTAGAGAATTCATAACCAACTGTCGAGTCAGCCTGCCCAAAGAAACCGACAGGAGCCGTGCCAGGAGCCGACAGCAGCCGACAGACCCGAGTCAAACCAAGCCGAGCCAAACCAAGCTGAAGTCCCGACTGCTGCGACGACGACGACGTCTACTCGAAAGCCTTTCGAATTTATATCGGCTACTCTTGCTCTTTAAGGATGCCGCTGCCAAAAGCAACAACAAAAACAACAGCAACAACAACAGAAGGCTCCCTTGGGCTTGATAGACTACTGGGCGCTGTAGCTGTTGCTGTCAGTGTTGCCGATTTAGCTGTTTTCACGACAAATCTAGCTATTTTTTAAGTCAAAAACGGCTAGCTATTGAATCTAGAAGGTGCTTGTAAACTTGAATTTTAAATTACTTTTGCTTTACATAAACATTGTTGAACATTTTTGTCTGGGCAAAATGGTTTGAAAATGCCCCTTGTACAAAAATGTTTCTGCTAAAGCCAAAGTAAACATTTTTGTCTTTGGAACATTTTTAGGTTTTCGTGTCCAGACGCTGCTCAACCATTTCAAGACGTGAATGTTTTTGAAACAATTTTGAGCATTTAGGACGAACATTCTTAAGTGTGTGTTTGGGTCATTAATGTTTTAGTCCAACAACTCAAGAAATGTTTGTTCGATTAAAAAAATAGTTTTCACCAACAAATTATTATAATATTATGAGACTATCATATAATAAAATATAAAAAGTTTTGGTAAAAGTATTTGTACTTATCTACTGAGAAAAGTGTATTAAGAACATTCAAGCCGATACAATACTTTTTGTATATTTCAATCAAATGTAAATTATTAAGAATTTACATAATTTTTGTTTTGAATGCACTGGAAGAATAAATATATTTATTTCAAGGTATATTATTCTGGTCAGTGGAATGCCAATAGAAGGAAGGATTCTATATTATCAATATGTCGAAAATGATGATAAGTAAAATTAGAAAATATAATGGATATAAGAACTTAATGTTAGAAACATGCCAATCTAATTATTTATATTGATTATATATCAAAGTAATTGTATTTAAATGTATACAAATCATGTTAAGTAGAATAAGTATATTGTAAACATGCCAATCTAATTATTTATATTGATTATATATCAATGTAATTGTATTTAAATGTATACAAATCATGTTAAGTAGAATAAGTATATTGTAAAAATTTTAAGTGTTGTCATTTCAATTTGATATTTTTAGTTAAAGTTCGCTATTTTTAGATATTTTCAATAGTCCATTTAGCTACATTTTTGGCTATGGACAACTGGCGACACTGGTTGCTGTTGCTGTTGCGCCTTGGACAGGTCAGCATTGTCAACATTGGTCCTTTGGTCCTGATAACCAGCCGAATCGACAGCGCTCCCTTAAAGCACTCTCTTTCATTAACTAACTCGTTCTCTCTTATGCCACACTCTCTCTCGCTCTCACTCATTCTCTCTCACTCACTCTCTCTCTCTCTCTCTCTCTCTTTCTCTCTCTGTCTCTCTCTCTAGACTCTCTCTCGCTCTCTCTGGTCGCATAACATGTGGCAACGCTTGTCGCACTTTAAACGAAATGCGAATTAAAGCGTGTGTTGCCTCGTGTTGCCTTCTATGTTAGCTGCTGCTAGTTGTTCGTTGGTGGTGGCACTTGGGGCGCGAATGTTGCCCCAAGTGTTGCACATTATAAAGCTGAAGCCAGGCATAAAACTTTCACCATTAGCCGCATTAATGTGCCGCACAACAAATTCGTCAGCTGGTCAGTGTTGCATTGATGTTTGTGGTCTGCTTGCTGCCTCAAAGGCAATGACAGGCTTATCCCAAAATGTATTGACAACTTTCGCTTCAGCTCCCTATTTCTCAGTTCTCAGTTCTCAGCTCTCAATTACCCATTTCCTCAGTTTAATATAAGTGAGGACCACATAGTACATACATAAATCTATATGTATATATATATATATATATTTATGTATATATATATGTATATAAAGTAACTTGACCTGACAGACGTCAATCATCGCACAGCCCAAACAGTAAGAGGTAGAAAGTTGAAATTTGCACGCAAGTTTGGAAAATGCGGAATACTGGTGGAAAGTTGCTGTATGAATCTTTTTCGTTTATCATCCAATCAGGCTCAAACTCATTTTCAAAGATCTATACAAAATATCATTCTGATAGTGATATGTAATTTTCGTGCGATCAGGCTAAACTCATTTTCAAAACTCATGACAGAAAATAATTCGACAAATGTCTCGCCGATTTTGAAAAATTAACCTCCATAGTTGGAAAAAGGTTAGAAAACTCTGACCGTTAGCTTTTCGATTTGTTCCAAACTTATTTCAATAGCCTAAAACAAGAAAAGATTAAGTTGCTGGCTCATTAAACTAAGTAAATTTCGGGTGATACCAATATAATATATAAATTAATATATGGGAATTATTTTTTGTTTCTAATTACCTACTTATTTACTTAAATTTTTCGGAATATACTCGTACTAACGAAATTATCGATGTTTTCAACTATGAAAAAAATGCCAATAAACATTATATCAGTGTGTGAAAAAACTCAAAAGTATTTTAGCTGTGACAATTACTAATGAAATTCTGTAAACGTTACTTATAAACTCTTTGCTAAGGCAATACTTTCACTTCACTGCTTTCACTTTCAAGCACATAGGATTTAAGCAATTATGAAATAGCCACAGGAGCCGAGTCAAATTCTAAGTACAATTCCAAGTGTGACCCTTTCACACGTAAAAGTTGAAGTGATTGTTTTAGGATTTGCATGCCAGCTATAAAACACACAGACATAATAACTAAGCGAAACTTGGAGGCTGGTTAAGGCAATAGCCCAGCATAAAAGGACCTCAGCAAGGACCAACACACAGCGGGCATCAGGTGGCTAGTGAAGGCGAATCTTATGGGGAGCAGGGCGCAGGAGGCGCGGAATGCAAAAATTTATATGCCTCACTTGAGGCCGTAAGTGCTGTCAACAAGCTCTGCACGAGTCCGTTATGTCCTGGCTGCCGAGTCCTTTGCCATTGCCATTGCCATTGCTTCGTGAGCACGCTGACCGTCAGTCACATTTTGCTGGAAAACGCGCGAGTGATACATGTTACTCCAAGTGCTCTAACGGGGCCATACCGCACCACATCATACCGCACCACACCGCACCACATCGCAGCACACCGCATCACACCACTCATGTGGATTGGCGAGGCTGGGAGCCACTATGACATATTGTATCCACAGGCGTACGTGCCTTGTGTGCCAACTAAGAAACTTTTCTTTCTACTTTTCCCAATGCTCAAAAGCTGCCAATTCCTGTCATTCTTATTCCCCCTGTTGTCTATGTCCTGAGCTTTCCTGCTGTTCCTTGCTGCTGTTCCCTGCTGTTCCCTGCAGTAGCCTGTAGCTCCCTGCTCTACCCTACTATACCCTGTTCTTACCTGCTCTACTCTACTCTACCCAGCTCTACCTAGCTCAACCCAGCTCTACCCAGCTCCACGCTGCTCTATTCTGGTCTACCCTCCTGCACCCTGCTCTTCCCTACTCTTTTCCTGCTCTTGTTTTTGTTGGTGTCACTTGGCTTGTTTACGGCCGCGTCCGTCGCACGTTGTTTGGGTGTGGACTTTGGTTTTTATGCGGCTCACACACATAAATTATATGAAAGACATATTAGTTGGTTGATTTTGATAGTGACCAAACTTTTACTAAGCAGTAAAAACTTCTCCCAAAAGCGTTGCACTAGCTGCCAGCAGCAAAAGGGGGGAGGTGTTCACAAATAGATAGAAAAGAGTAAAATATAAAAATTGTGTATACTGCCAGGTGAGTCAGTTTTAAAACGTATGATATTCGGACCATCTAAAAACTATCTAATGAAAATACGAAAAAAAAAAAAATGGAAAAAAAATTCTCCTCTAATTCTTCGGTTTTTCATTTGCTTTTGGTTGAAAATTTGTATGAAAAAGTTTTTTGTTTGCTTTGTTATTCAATAGTAAGCTCAATAGTATAACATTTTTTATGTTATACACATTTTGACTAAATTTGATAAAAATCGGGCGACTATATCTTATGGCTGTCAAAGGAACAATCGGTTGAAAATGTTATTTTCATATGAACAACTTCTCAGCAAGAATATATATATCTTGGCCCCGCCTAAGATAACTTTAAATTTAGAATTAGTGTATTGAAATTTTGACTAACCTATTCTCTGAAATAACTGCCAGAATGGGTTTTAACCCAAATTGTGAGCAAAAAAACTTAGAAAACAGCTGAACTGAACTAAACTGAGCTTAGCAGCAGGTCCAACTGCACAAATTACACAAATCAAATTTAGGTTTTCAGTTGTGGCCAATGCGAGTGTCCCAAATCAATAAATTAAGCGCAGTTATCCCGCGGGAAACGTAACTAAACACAGTTATATATATATATATATATATATATATATATATATATATATATATATATGTATATGTATGTTTGAGTATTATAGTATGTTTGATCAATGGCCTTGGGTCGGGCGCAATTTCATTTGAATTTTGTTTATTTTTTGGATCGTTTTTCTTTGACCGCTGGAAACTTAAAGTTTCAATAGACTCGACTTGTTTCAGACAGACAGACAGACAGACAATCTGATGGCAGCGACCTTGAAAGCAACAACATTTAATCTAGAAGCGCTGCACCCGGCTGCTTTGTGCCCAAAACATTGATTTTGTGCATTCCAAAATTCGCACAACTTTGGCACATTTGTCACTTTGACAGGCCAGCAAAAAAAAAAATAAAATTAAATGTCAAAAAAAAAAAACAGAGTGCAATGAAATGTTGCAGACAACAACATAAAAACGACACTAAAATCACAGTTTACAGTTTCCTCTTACCGTTCAACCCTTTATCACTCAAAGTTAATAATAACTACGACTAGCTAGCTGCTGGTGCTAAGGGGATATGGGAGGGTGTAGCGTATTGGGCCGGAACAGACACAAGGCTCTAGGCTAAAGAGGGAGGGTTGGGCATCAGAGATTTGCCATTAGTTCACCACATTTTATAGCTTTACTCTCTTGCGCAGTATGTGCAGCGATATCTGGTCTTTTAACCGCCTCCGGATCCAACACAGGCCCACGGCTCTGTATGGGCATATCACAGGTGCGTTGCACAGTGCTTCGAACTTTATTGTAAGCATAGAACATTGTTTGTTTTTGTTGATAATGAAATTTGGGCATCCGATCAACATTGATTCTATAGTCTCCGAGATCTGTGTGTTCATACGGACGGCCAGACGAACAGACAGACGGACAAGGCTATTTCGTCTCGGCTGTTGATGATCAAGAATATATATACTTTATATAGTCGGAAATGCCTCCCAGTTGCATACATTTGCAGTACTTTTTTAATCAATTTTTTTACATTTTTAATGGGAACAGGGACTAAAAATGTTTGGAAAATAATAATAAATAATAAATAATGTTTAAAAATGTTTTTCTAAAGGCTTTTCGACAAAATTTGTAAAAAAAAGCCTACTTTTTGGAATAAAAAAAAATTAAAAATGTTTTATATTTTTTAAATTACAAAAAAAATTATAAAAATTATTATTAAATTTTGTATTTAAGGTTTTATAAAAAAAAAAAAAATATTTACAAATAATTTAAGCTTGAAAATGACTGCACTTTGTAACTTACTTGTGATATTTATGAAAGTAACGTATTTATACTTAAAATCAAACTTGTTTTTTCTGCATTTCTTAAGATTAATTTGTAATATGGCAACTCAGTTTGTAATTGATTACAGCTGCTGTAGACAACAGATTTGTCATTCAGGCAGTTCAATTTGGTGGACACAAAATTTCAAAGAAATATATAATTACTTCCTGCCAAATTTAATAATATTTAATTTTTATTATTTTATTCAACAAACATAATATTAAAACAGTGAACAAAAAATGATAAAATTTACTTTGGTGCGCTGACAACGAAACACTTAAGTATTGCAATCAGAGCACTTAACTTGTCCAGTTCCTGTCAAACTGTTGTTTCTTGAGAGCATTCTAAAATTAGAAAACCCTTCCATTGCCCTGTAATTTATTTTTTCGGATAACTTAAAAATATTCGCTGCATATTTCAATGAAATTGAATCGCAAGTTGAATGGAATTGAATCGCAAGTTGAATTTAGATAAGACCTGTTTCTTAAAATCAAAACTTAAGAAATTTCATTTATTTGTATTTATTTTTTTATTTATTTATTCAATGTTGACACAGGCAAAAATTTTAAATTACAATAGTTCCAATTAATATTAAAAATATTTTGAAAATTAATTTAATATTAAAATAATAATAATAAAAATTAAAAATTTAAAAGAAAATAAATTGTAAAATTAAAAAAAATGAAATATTTTTTGAAACAAGCTACGGCTTGTTTTAATTGTGACACTGTGCATCATCCGTGACACGCCAACATACTCATACACACACACACACACACACACACACGTATACAGACATGAAGGTCTATGAAAAAAAATATGAAATGCCAATTTGGAATCTAAAATCAAGATCAATCGCAGCATGCTTTGCTTCTACTGAAATTTTGTAGCATCGGTTTGCTTTTATTTGTTGCTCAGTCTGTTTCGAGTTCTCATTGAGTACAGACCTTTTCTTATTTTTCCAATTTATTTTATTTATATTTTATTTTTCAAATTCTCATTTTATATATCTACTTCGATTCTCGTAATACAGTTGCGCGATAGTTTTGTCCTGCATCCTCACAGTATGGATTCTCTTTAAGCCAAATATACTTAAGCGCTGATAAGTTCTGAATATGTTCGATTTCACTGATGTCTTGTATCTTATTTTTACGTAAAAGCGTTTGCACACTTCAAATAGAATGCTCGCGAAATAAAAAAACTTCTCATAAAACAATAAAGAATGCTCTAGTCGAGTGTGCCCGACTACCTGACTCCCTACTCCCAACTTGCATTTCAAGCAGTTCAGCGGCAATGCAAGCAAGCAGCGAACTTAATTTGTCCAGTTCCTGTCAAACTGTTGTTTCTGCCTGCTGAGAAGAGGGGAGAGAATAGATTCTTCCGTAACTTTGGTGCTATTTATCCGATCGTGTTGAAATTTTCACAGCAGATCAACATTGATGCAACATATATGTGTACCAAAAATCAAAGCTCTATCTTTTAAATTGTGGCTGTAGGAGTCTTTTGCGATTTGCGGTGGTGCGGGGGGATGCATCCGAAATTTGAAATAAACTTGATCTGCGAATGGTATACAGGAACCTGCATGCCAAGTTTGGTGTCTCTAGCTCTTATAGTTTCCGAGATATGTGTGTTCATACGGACAGACAGACAGACAGACAGACAGAC
The DNA here is from genome assembly GCA_949708635.1 of Hirtodrosophila cameraria. NCBI lineage: Eukaryota > Metazoa > Arthropoda > Insecta > Diptera > Drosophilidae > Hirtodrosophila > Hirtodrosophila cameraria. The sequence goes on from OX453090.1 coordinate 11,708,672, forward strand.
GGACATGGCTAGTTCGTCTAGACTGTTGATCCTGATCAAGAATATATATAGTCGGAAATGTCTCCTTCTGCCTGTTACACACATTTGCAGTACTTTATAACTCCCTTTTTCCCATTTTTAATGGGAACAGGGAGTAAAAATATCAATAATATAATAAATAAATATAAATTAAATAATTAAAATATCATTTTTTAAGGATCAGTGTCCGCGTAAGGTTTTTCCTTCAATAATGTCCAGTTAAACAAAACATTGTTCTCTCAAGTTTTGGTTATGGTTTTCGTTACGATAGGGTCATATACTTGTTGAATGCATATCCCTGTGAAAACCCTTCCATTGCCCTGTAATTTATTTTTTCGGATAAATTAAAAATATTCGCTGCATATTTCAATGGAGTTGAATCGCAAGTTGAATGGAATTGAATCGCAAGTTGAATTTAGATAAGACCTGTTTCTTAAAATCAAAACTTAAGAAATTTCATTTATTTGTATTTATTTTTTTATTTATTTATTCAATGTCGTCTAAGAAAAGTTGACACAGGCAAAAATTTTAAATTACAATAGTTCCAATTAATATTAAAAATATTTTGAAAATTAGTTTAATATTAAAATAATAAAAAAAAAAATTAAAAATTTAAAAGAAAATAAATTGTAAAATTAAAAAAAATGAAATATTTTTTGAAACAAGCTACGGCTTGTTTTAATTGTGACACTGTGCATCATCCGAGACACGCCAACATACTCATACACACACACACACACACACACACACACACACACACACGTATACAGACATGAAGGTCTATGAAAAAAAATATGAAATGCCAATTTGGAATCTAAAATCAAGATCAATCGCAGCATGCTTTGCTTCTACTGAAATTTTGTAGCATCGGTTTGCTTTTATTTGTTGCTCAGTCTGTTTCGAGTTCTCATTGAGTACAGACCTTTTCTTATTTTTCCAATTTATTTTATTTATATTTTATTTTTCAAATTCTCATTTTATATATCTTCTTCGATTCTCGTAATACAGTTGCGCGATAGTTTTGTCCTGCATCCTCACAGTATGGATTCTCTTTAAGCCTAATATACTTAAGCGCTGATAAGTTCTGAATATGTTCGATTTCACTGATGTCTTGTATCTTATTTTTACGTAAAAGCGTTTGCACACTTCAAATAGAATGCTCGCGAAATAAAAAAACTTCTCATAAAACAATAAAGAATGCTCTAGTCGAGTGTGCCCGAATACCTGACTCCCTGCTCCCAACTTGCACTTCAAGCAGTTCAACGGCAATGCAAGCAAGCAGCGCACTTAACTTGTCCAGTTCCTGTCAAACTGTTGTTTCTTGAGAGCATTCTAAAATTAGAAAACCCTTCCATTGCCCTGTAATTTATTTTTTCGGATAACTTAAAAATATTCGCTGCATATTTCAATGAAATTGAATCGCAAGTTGAATGGAATTGAATCGCAAGTTGAATTTAGATAAGACCTGTTTCTTAAAATCAAAACTTAAGAAATTTCATTTATTTGTATTTATTTTTTTATTTATTTATTCAATGTCGTCTAAGAAAAGTTGACACAGGCAAAAATTTTAAATTACAATAGTTCCAATTAATATTAAAAATATTTTGAAAATTAATTTAATATTAAAATAATAATAATAAAAATTAAAAATTTAAAAGAAAATAAATTGTAAAATTAAAAAAAATGAAATATTTTTTGAAACAAGCTACGGCTTGTTTTAATTGTGACACTGTGCATCATCCGTGACACGCCAACATACTCATACACACACACACACACACACACACACACGTATACAGACATGAAGGTCTATGAAAAAAAATATGAAATGCCAATTTGGAATCTAAAATCAAGATCAATCGCAGCATGCTTTGCTTCTACTGAAATTTTGTAGCATCGGTTTGCTTTTATTTGTTGCTCAGTCTGTTTCGAGTTCTCATTGAGTACAGACCTTTTCTTATTTTTCCAATTTATTTTATTTATATTTTATTTTTCAAATTCTCATTTTATATATCTACTTCGATTCTCGTAATACAGTTGCGCGATAGTTTTGTCCTGCATCCTCACAGTATGGATTCTCTTTAAGCCAAATATACTTAAGCGCTGATAAGTTCTGAATATGTTCGATTTCACTGATGTCTTGTATCTTATTTTTACGTAAAAGCGTTTGCACACTTCAAATAGAATGCTCGCGAAATAAAAAAACTTCTCATAAAACAATAAAGAATGCTCTAGTCGAGTGTGCCCGAATACCTGACTCCCTGCTCCCAACTTGCACTTCAAGCAGTTCAACGGCAATGCAAGCTAGCAGCGCACTTAACTTGTCCAGTTCCTGTCAAACTGTTGTTTCTTAAGAGCATTCTAAAATTAGAAAACCCTTCCATTGCCCTGTAATTTATTTTTTCGGATAACTTAAAAATATTCGCTGCATATTTCAATGAAATTGAATCGCAAGTTGAATGGAATTCAATCGCAAGTTGAATTTAGGCAAGTAATAAAACTCTAGTCAAGTGTGCCCGACTACGAGACTCCCTGCTCCCAACTTGCATTTCAAGCAGTTCAGCGGCAACACAAGCAAGCAGCGTACTCAACTTGCACAGTGCATGTCAAACTGTTGTTTCTGCCTGCTGAGACAGGGGAAATAAGTTCTTCCATAACTTTGGTGCTATTTATCCGATCGTGTTGAAATTTACACATCAGAAAGACATTGATTAAACATACATGTGTACCAAAAATTAAAGCTTTATCTTTAAAATTGTGGCTGTGGGAGTCTTTTGCGATTTGCGGGGGTGCGGGGGGGTGCATCCGAAATTTGAAATTAAATTGATCTGCGTATGGTATACAGGAACCTTCATGCCAAGTTTGGTGTCTCAAGCTCTTATAGTCTCTGAGATCTGTGTGTTCATACGGACAGACAAACAGACAGACGGACATGGCTAGTTCGTCTCGGCTGTTGATCCTGATCAAGAATATATATAGTTCATATAGTCGGAAATGCCTCCTTCTGTCTGTTACACACATTTGCAGTACTTTATAGCTCCCTTTTTCCCATTTTTAATGGGAACAGGGAGTAATAAGACCTGTTTCTTAAAATCAAAACTTAAGAAATTTCATTTATTTGTATTTATTTTTTTATTTATTTATTCAATGTCGTCTAAGAAAAGTTGACACAGGCAAAAATTTTAAATTACAATAGTTCCAATTAATATTAAAAATATTTTGAAAATTAGTTTAATATTAAAATAATAAAAAAAAAAATTAAAAATTTAAAAGAAAATAAATTGAAAAATTAAAAAAAATTGAATATTTTTTGAAACAAGCTACGGCTTATTTTCATTGTGACACTGTGCATCATCCGTGACACGCCAACATACTCATACACACACACACACACACACACACACGTATACAGACATGAAGGTCTATGGGTGCGTGTTTGGAGCAGCGAACATTTGTGTGTGTGTGAGTGTGTAAGGAAGGGCATGTTGTTGTTGTATGTTTTTTGCTTCTTTTTGTTGTTGTGTGTGATGCGTGAGCCAGCAGAGCGCGAACTTTTTCAGCAACTACAATAATTTAGTATAGTTCAAAAAGTTCCACCTGTCCACATCCGCATCCGCCTCCGTCTCTGCCTCCGCCTCTGCCTTCGCATTCGCATCCGAAAGCATATGTGCGTCTAAAGTTTATTGGTAAAATTTTATTGCAGATTTTTGCGCTACTCTGCCAGACGATCCATTATTGTTGGTTACCCACAGCAGCACGAGAAAGTGTTTGCCCCCAATGCTCCGGCTCCTGTTTTTATGCATCGTTCTAGTCTTCGTCCACGTGCTCGTCGGCAGCGTCTTGTGAAAATATTTGGAGAAAAAAAACTTTTGCAATTTATCTGTTTCATAGCCAGCGTCGAAAAAGGCAGGTCCTAGTATCTTTAGCATTGCCCTCACCTGTCGCTGCCACGCTACGGCTCAGCTACAGGCTTCTGGCTTCTGTTCCGGCTCATACTGCGACTCCGACTCCGAGACTCGGGGTCGAGCTCCTGCTCAGACACAGGTCTTCGCTTGGGGGTTACTGACAAACACACGCCACTTGTTTCGTACGAAAACCAATTGCAAAATGAATCGAGATAAAGTAATTTGGCAGTAGATTGTCGTTGTCCTTGCACCTGCCTCAATCTCTGTACTTGTCCCTGCCCTTGCATCTACCCCTGCCTCTGTGCCAGCTCAACCAGCCACTTTCACGTTGTCCAGATGGTCAAGTGTCGATAAGTAAGTGCCACAGCACAGCACAGCATCCGTATCCGTTTCCGGTTTCCCACAGCTCTGAAGTACTTCTGAGAGTTGTGTGCGATCTCCAGATACAAGATACAAGTGCTTCGAATTGTATCTTAAACCTTTAATATAATTTATTTTTTATTTAATTGCGTTTAATATGCGTGATTGCTTTAAATTACATATTGAAGGCGTTGTCATTGTTTATCTTAAGTATTGGAAAATAACAGAAATATAATGCAATTAATAAAAATTAAAATAAAACAAGTAAGAATACTCTAGTCGAGTGTGCCCGACTACGAGACTCCCGGCTCCCAACTTGCATTTCAAGCAGTTCAGCGGCAACACAAGCAAGCACCGTACTCAATTTGCACAGTGCATGTCAAACTGTTGTTTCTGCCTGCTGAGACAGGGGAAATAAGTTCTTCCATAACTTTGGTGCTATTTATCCGATCGTGTTGAAATTTACCCATCCGAAAGACATTGATTAAACATACATGTGTACCAAAAATCAAAGCTATATATTAAAAATTGTGGCTGTGGGAGTCTTTTGCGATTTGCGAGAGTGCGGGGGGGTACATCAGAAATTTGAAATAAACTTGATCTGCGTATGGTATACAGGAACCTGCATGCCAAGTTTGGTGTCTCTAGCTCTTATAGTTTCTGAGATCGATGCGTTCATACAGACAGACGGACAGACGGACAGACAGACAGACAGACAGACAGACAGACAGACAGACAGACAGACAGACGGACATGGCTAGTTCGTCTCGGCTGGATCCTGATCAAGAATATATATAGTTCATATAGTCGGAAATGTCTCCTTCTGCCTGTTACACACATTTGCAGTACTTTATAACTCCCTTTTTCCCATTTTTAATGGGAACAGGGAGTAAAAAAGCTTATATGGAATATTGTAATTTTAATTCTTGTTTTAATTTTTTTTTTAACCTGAATGTTAAATATTTATACAAAAATCGTCTCTTTCCAAACACCCAAACTCCATATTTGGTTGATTTGTATTTAATGTTAACTGGGAGAAAAAATATAGTGTAAATGCAACTCCAAGCCGACAAGTTGTCAGCGCTTCATTAACAAGTTGGCAGTGTGGGCAAATATTGTTTTACATGGTGGCAACACTGCAAATGCGTGATTCATGTTTAACAAAAAAATGCCAATTAGAACACAAAATAAACACAAAGCATCAAAATTTGAATTTGTTTTGTAAAAGCGCTTTAGTGGAATGCTGCCATAAATTAAAAACTCGAAACAGAAAAATGAAAAGGATTTGCAAACGAAGCTGAAATTTGTTCTGCAGAGCCAACAAATTTTCCACTAGCAGACTACAGTTAACTTTAAAAATGAAAGAGCTATTTGAACCATCTGACTTGCTTTTATAATACATTTTCGCGTCGCATATAAAAACACAATTATATTCACATTTTGACAATATGTTGCTTTAAGCCCATTGTCAAGCTTAATCGCTAGATATACTTTATATAAGGAAAGGGCCAAAAATCACTAAAGTTAGCTATAATTTGAGAAGACAGGACTTGAATAGGGCAATGCGTTGGCTGTCACTTGAATGCCTTTGCATGTGAGAATTACAGTAAGTACAACTACGGGTATTATTTCAATAATATGAATAAAATGTGAGTACCCCAATGTGTGCGTTCAAGTACTCCTCATAGCACGTAGTACCAATGAACCCCCCTCCTTACCCACCCCCGAAAAAAAGGGCGACCGCAAAGTGGAGCCTTCAACAAAAAAAGAACCTGACATTAAATGCGCAGACAAAAATAAATCCCAAGCAGCAACTTCTCTCTATGTGTGTGTGTGTGTGTTTGTGTGTGTGTGTGTGTGTGTGTGTGTGTGTGTGTGTGTGTGTGTGTGTGTGTGTGTGTGTGTGTGTGTGTGTGTGTGTGTGTGTGTGCGTATGTGTCGAGTAATAATCTTATCTTTAACTCGGCAGAAACAGAAGCTGCTGTTGTTGCTGATGTTGTTGCTGCTGCTGCTGCTGCTGCTACCATTGCCCTTAGCCAGCAACTGTGAAAGCAACGACTGCGACACCGGCAGCGGCAGCAACAACAACAATGGGTGCCATGGTTGCTGCTTCCACTGCACTGTGGCAACATTTTGGCAGCACTGTGGACGGTAGTCCACGCTAAGAACCAAAAATCACGAATTCTGCGAAAGGCGACCAGCAATATATATTAATACAATTTTTTTTATTGCTCAGCACTTGCAAATCGATTACTTTTTTCAAACATATTTTTTTTTAATTTTCACCGACTAACATTCATTTTTGACGCACCAACAAAATCAGTTCTTATTTAGCTTTGTGAATTGAAAAGCACGTGAAATTTCATCCAACTTTGAGAGTGAATGCACTTTTATGTGAACACCAAACGAAAAACTTTGAATATGAAAAATGTTAGTCCAGATATACAAAGTTATCTTTTATCAGAAATAATTTAGTAGTTATGTTTTATTGTGCAATTGTTTAATGTGTTGTTGATGTGTATTTTGATCAGAGACTAAAATTGTATTGTATCTGAAGCAAAAACTCATTTCTCAACTGATAGTTTCTATGGCACCTTTAAGATATAGTTGTCCGATGTTGATCGTAATTTGTGAGCCTGATTAGATAATTCTGAAAATCAGAACTAGTAACTTTGGTTGAGTTATCTTAAAAAAAGCAAAATTGCATCAAAGCTATAAGTTACAGTGGTCCAATTAACAAATATTTTTTTTCGAAATTATATTTTGGTCTAACTAAAATTTTGTGCCAACAAAATCGTCTATTTACCCACTGTACACTGTACGAAAAATGTGCGTATTTGTGTGTTTGTGTCTGCGAGTAAGTGTGTGTGTGTGTGTGTGTGTGTATGTGTATGTGTGTGTGTGTAAGGACACTACCATTTCCATATGGCGTCATATTGCTGGCTGTCATGACGGCGGCGGCAGCTTCTGCTGCTGCTGCTGTTGGTTTCATACAATTGAAATTTGTAATTATTCAAATCGGATTTAAATACACACATACACATGCACATACACACACACAGACACTGAGGGCTGCGAGGGCAGACAGACTTTAGTTTCTGCAGCAAGCAAAAAGCAAAAACGACGCGAAAAAAAGACAAAATTCAAAATTATAGGCTGCCAACAGAAACAGCTGGGCGTGGCAGGAGGTGGGCGGGGGGGGGGGGGGGCGGGAGTGGCTTGGGGGCGTGGTTGTCAGACAGGTGCATGCTGAGAGTCAAGATGAAGGCAGTGCGTCTTTCTTGTTTCCTCTTCCTGTCTCTCACAGTGTATGTGTTTGTGTGTGTGTGACAACGTCAAATTGGATGAAAATTAATTCATTTTGAAGCGTTAAGATTCTTTACGCGCTAATGAGTTGAAATGTGTGCGCACACACACACATATACACACACACACAACTAAACACACTCATACAGACAGGCAGCTTTGTTGGCAACAGATGCTTTAATGCGCTGCCAGCCACATCTGCCTCTTGCGGTTGGTTGTGCCCCAATTGGGCGTGGCATTGGTTGAGCGACCAAAGCAATCTGCCTTCTAGCCGCACTTTAACAAAATGCAAACCCAAATCCAGTTCAGCCCTGCAAAACCACAAAAAAATAAAAAAAATAAATAAATAAAAATTATTATGTAGCCTTGGTGCTGCCACATGGGTAAACTCTTCATCAACAAAGCAAACCGAGTTGAGTGGCAACACCTCCCCTCAAAGCAGACCAAAGCAGGCCGCAATTCGTTTAATGTAAGGCATGGTTAAAGCTAACTCATTTGCCAACAGTATTTAAAACTAAATCAAAGTGTTACCAACATTATTTGAATCAGAATGCTCAACTAAGGAGATACCCAGTAAAAAGTCATTCAGCCCTGTTCCGAATTCCACTTTTGCGTCAATTTCACAGAAAAGTGGGTAGAATACTTTTTGAAGCAGGATACAATAACAATCCCTAGTTTCCTTATGCATTCATTTAATTGTATACTCATAAAAGTATGCTTTACCTAATATTTGAAGAGCCTGCTATTAAGTCTTTCTGTTCAACAACTTTTCACGAGCTCTGGCCAACAGAACGTATGAGCAATTTGAATAGCATTAATTGCAAAGAGTGTCGAGACTAGTTTGGCATTTAGCGAGCTTAACAATGATGATACAAGTAATTATTATAATAATAACATGCACACAAAACAACAACAGCAACAAATTAGAAACCTAATAATTGTCTAATTATAATTCCAACTAATGAGTTTTCAAGTGGTTATCTTCATCTGTGCTGTAGCCTGAGCCAGCTGCTTTGTCCATGTGCACGTTGCCATCTTTAGCTAAACATTCCCAGAATCTCATACTCATCTCTATACTCAATCTCATTCCCAATCTCACAACCCCAACCCTAGTTCTCAATGTCGTTGTCCTTGTCGTAGACGTTCTTGTCGTGCAAAACAACATCAAATTTTGTGTCTTTCCATGCTACATTTTTGTGGTGTCTTGTTTTGTGACTATTGCGTGGGGGTATTGTGTATTTAGCATGCTTATCGCTTAATTGCTTGACAAACAACAACAACAACAACAGCAACATGAGTAACACCAACTGCCAACTAGCAACGATTGCCACACAAAATACAAAACAAATACCAAATTTATCAACATTTTCGTAGACAAACTTTAAAGTGTTTAGCATTTGAAGTTGTTGTTGACTGACGAGGAAGTGGAATATTCAATGAACTAAAAATGAAGCTGTAAATTTGTCAATCAGCTTAAAAACATTCGATTGTGGCATACCCTATTCCAAATCCAATTATATCTACAAATTTACAAAGTTTAATCGATTTTATTATTTTAAAACAAACATATTCGAGATGCACACAACTTTAAGTTTTTGCTAAACAAGTTGAACTCAAATATACATATCTCTGTGCTCCATCAGCTCAGTTAGATGTATTCAAATCCAGCATGGTTAGTAATAATTGTCGCATTTGATGCTCAATCCATCAACATCAACATCACTTCATAAGTTTGTTGACGTTCACATCTTTGAATGGTAAGCTAATAGCAACAGTTGCTATGCGATAACAACAATTGCTGACATGCAGCGCAGGTAACAAGGATGTGCAGAGTTATAATAAAGTTTTAACGAGTGCAACTTGTAAATGTTTTGCAGCATCGAACAAAGAAGGTACCTAAAACGTGCCTTCCACCAAGGTGCGACATTTAAAATGGAGCCCAACGTGGGCTTGTGTTGCTTTTTAGTTACAATTTAAAATAGCTGCCTCTCTGGTTGTCTGAGATTTTAATAAAAATATATATTTTTTATACCTTTGCAGAGGGTATTATAATTTTATCACGAAATGTGTAACGCATTGAAGGAGACGTCTCAGAAAAACAAATTTTTATATTCGTGATCAGCCTCAACAGCCGAGTCATGTCCGTCATGTCCGTCTGTCTGTCTGTTTATATGCGTTTTTCAAGACTATGCTCCGGAGCTATCTTGATGAAATTTGGCATAGATGCTTCTTCTTATTGCAGGTAGTACCTATAGTTGCATTGGCCAGGTTGTTAAGTTTGGACAAGTTATCTGAAAAAAAAACAAAGTTTTCGAGCCGACTTCCGATTGTTTCTAGCTATATGGTTCAGCTATATGTTATAGTACTTCAAAAAACAATTTTTTTTTCTTTCATAACTATATTTTGGTGTCTCTAGCCCAATATTTTAAATTTATGACAAAAATTATCGACTCTTTTCCCATGATACAGCCTCTTAAGTATATCAACTAGCTAAAAATAAATCGTCAGTTGTTTAAGCCGTAGTCCAACTCCAACTCCAACTCGAATATGTTAATTCTAGACAGACCAGCTCTAAAATCGATGGCTTCTTTAATGAGCATTGCAAATTCAGATGCCTAAGGCAATGAACAGTTGATAATTACGATTATGTTATCGTCGCACATAGTACATAGTACATAGTACATAGACATATTCATTATTTTGCCAATCATAGAGGGGCCCAAGGCAATTGGCTTGGTTGACTGAAAAGTGATTAAAAACAATGAAACGACGACCTAACGATGGCAACTACAAAACACAAATTGTATAGAATGATGCGGTGTGGATGCTACATGCTATATGGTACATGGTACATGCCACACGTTATGCGCAGGGTCAGAACCGGATGACAGGAAGTGCGCATAATGAATTAGCGTGACGGAAGCACACTAGAAAACCGAAAGGCTTCCGTTCTAATAGCGCTATGACCTCTCTGATAAGCACTTGGAGTTGCACGATTTCTATTCCGCTGTATTCTATGCTATTATATGCGAATCGATGGCATTATGAGCCAGCAAGTCGCAAATTATGTATACTGTTGCTTGGCTTGTGTGATGAGGGATGAAGATGAGCGAACGCGTTTCATGCATTGTTAAATGGCGTGCATAAATTAAGAACAAAGCCACTGATTGAAATGGTCCGAAGACTGATTATGGCTTAAAGTGGATGCGTAATGAATAAAGTACTCAGTGAATCATTGCACGTTAATTTGTTAGTTAAACTGGCACGTGAAACAGTTTCCTATAAAAAAAAAGTTACCTTTTGGAAGTAAAATTGTTTTAAAATGTTACCAGACTCCTACAACCCAATTCCAATGCTTAACTGTCACAGAAACCTCTAGAGATTTTGCATATAGAGCTGTCAGCACACAGAAATTATTTTGCTTTATATTTATTCTCACTTTTGCTATTGTTTTTGAAAAAAAATGTATTAAGCTAACTTTAAAAAAAAAGAGTATAAACAGCTTTCTATCTTTAATGGCCAGTTAGGTTGCGTTTGATTTAAGCACATCTTTTTTTCCAGTGAACTGTTGAACACTTGGTCAATTTCTTAACGTTCTTAAGTACTGTGGAATTTATAACGTTTGCGCTTGCGCAGCTAGAACAACTACAATTAAACATAAACAAGTTGCTATAACTATTAAATGTAATACGAAGAATAATAACTTTATGTTGTGCATATGAAATAATATTTGGCCTTCTACCGTCTTTAATATATATGTGTGTGTGTGTGTGTGTGTGTGTAAGTATGCGTGCTTGCGTGTGTGTATTTCTGACTGGATTTGCTCATGCAAGAAATCAACATATCAAAATTAATTTCCCATGTATAAATAAGTAATATTGATGTCAATTTAATGCATACGAGAGCATGAGAGGCTCTATATATAAACAGACATGCATGTATACACACACACATATATATAAAATATATAGCGTAAATTAGTATGTGTGTGTGTGTGTGCTTCAGCCTTTGCTTTAGTAGGTGTAATTTTTATACCAACTGCCTTTTGTCATTAATAATTTTTCTGTTAGGACTGGTTCAGAAATGCACACACACACACACACACACACACACACACACACACACACACACACACAGGCACACGCATACATAAATAGCAATCGTATGTGCATTTCACACACATGTGTATGGGTATGTGTAAAAAAAAAGAAAGCCAATATCCCGAGCAAATTTCAGTGAATTATGGCAAATTACATTCTTATCGATTGGTCCTTTTTTTGCCTTTTCCATAAAGGATGCGAGTGCGATAGAAGAGACCCTTATATTGGCTTGCTTTTTGCTTGTTGTTTCTATCGAGTCAGTTGTTGTTGATGTTGTGCACCTTCAAATTACCGTATATATGTAATAAACACGCCCTGCAACATTTGAAAGGTGGTACATGGCATGCGTAAATATTGCCAAAGGCATTGGCCAAGGCATGTCATTAAAGCAGACACTTCCTGCGCATCCAGCCAAACCCACAAAAAACAAAAAAAAAACACCAAAAACCAAAAACGAAAAACCAAATATATACAATAACAACAACAACAACAACAAGAGTGAAGCAAGCGATGTGCAGAACCCATGGGAGTTTTATTTCACGAATAGTCCATATGCTCAAATGTTGTGATAATTCGTTTACGTGAAAATTGACAGAACACTCAAGCACATACTACACTCAATTTGTGTAGAATATATATGTTTGAAGTAACATACTATATGAGTATGTACCTATTATATAAACTATTGTAAGTCAGTCAGTCAGTCAATGAGTCAATCAGTCAGCTTGAACACTTTTATATATATAGATAAGGTATGGGTTAAAGTCTTGATTTGCAATTTAATTTAGAGTTATGTTTTTTCAACAATTTATTATTTTGGCTAGAATAATAAAAATAGTCTCTTATATATTCCACATGAATCACCACTATAAAAAGTGTCAACACTCTCGTTACGAAGCTCTGTTAATAGCTAGATTTAATATTATCTATTTTTTATTTATTTATTTATGCATTTAATGTCAACTAAACCCAGTCGGTACAGAAAACTTATAATTTACAGAAATTAAAGTTAAAACATATAAAAAGGCGTGTTTGAACTTAAAACAAAGATGAAAACCATAACATATAGCTGCAATGGGAACGATGTGTTGAAAAATAAGTTTTTGTGTGAAATAATTTTTTGTTTTTCAAAATAACTCAACCAAACTTACTATGTCTAAGTTTTAACACTTTTCACATATGTTCACAAAATTTCATCGAAATCTCACTACTAAATCTTATAGCAGCCACAGGAACGATCAGTTGAAAAATAAGTTTTCTTTGGCAAGGGTACATATTTTCGGCACGCCGAAGATAACATTTCTTTCTTGTTAAATTAGTATTTGTTAAATTTTAGTCGAAGAAAGAAATTGAGAAGGTATTGTCATAAAAAAGTATTTCTCGATAAATTTAGAATTTTTTTTATTTATATTATATTTTTATTATTATTCATTTTATTTTTATTATAATGAAGAAATGTTATAAAGCTTTTCGGAGTCATTAGAAAACATTTGAATTACTCGCTTAATATTTATTTTAATATTAAAAATTAGAGAATGGAACTGAAGAAACCTGCTGCCATTTCCACATAATCTAGTTAAACAGTTATTGTATTACTAATAAGTTAGAGTTAAAAAAAAAAAGTTGAGTTACATATTTATTTTAGTTTTATAGCAGATCATATTACACATATTCAAATTGACAAGCCGAAGCTTCGGGGCTTACACTCAGGTATTTTTCTGTAATAGCCACAAACATCGCACACTATTGAGAAGACTGAACACAAATTGCCAAAAATCCGCTGGAGGAGGTAGAGGAAGAGAAGTAGAAAGAAGTTGTGGCTGAGGTGTCAGAAGGTGAGGAGAAGGAGAAGGCAGTCAGCAAAATTATCTGCTTCGATTTACTGAACGCGCATTTGGCGCTGTCAAATGCTGCTTCTGTCTCTGCCGCTGTCTCTGTTGCTGCTTCAGTCTGTTCTTGGCCCTGGTAATAAGATAACCTTATTGCATATGTTTATATTACAGCCATGCGTGTGTATTTGTGTTTGTATGTGTGTGCACTTGAAGCGAAACCACCTAACAGCAGTTGGTACTTAAAGGCGACACCGCCCAAAAAAAAAGAAGAACGAAAAGAAAATGAAGCAAAATCCAAAAGCCTTAGCCCACCTGCCACTCTGCCACGCCCATTCGCCCATACAAACAGACAGACAGACAGACATACAGACAGACAGACAGAAGCTGTGGCTGTCGTATTTGTGCTCAGTGCTGCCTAATAATGTGATTGCCTTGTTATGGTTAAGCCATATAATGTAATATGTTTGTATGTATTTGTATCGCATGCGAGTATCTCTCTCAGTGTATGTGTAGGTGTGCATGTGTATGTGCGTGTCGGATCCACAAATTCATTTTTATGATCATGTGAAATTTATTAATATTTATTGTTGTATTTGTTTGCTTTTGCCACCATCGACATTGCCACCTTGCACTATGGAAAAAATTCATTTTTTTTGACATTTAATGCAATTTTTTGTTGACTTTTCAAATCTTGATTGAAACGTATTTTTTTTTTAATTTTTACTGACTAGCAAAGTCAGCTGATTCGAAACTTTTTAAGTTTTATGAATTGAAAAAGCACATGAAATTTCGGTCAACTTTCAGCTTAAGACAACTTTTAATTGTAAGACCTGTTAACAAGGAAAATCTTAGCTAAGATATGTAAAATTAACTGTTAACAGAGATTTTATAATAATTGTGTTTTATTGTGCAATTGTGCAATGTGTTGTTTATGTGTATTTTGAGGTTCCAGTAAACAAATTGTATATAGTATAATACAATTCACAATTCCTAAGTTTGGTTGAGATATTTGATTAAGCAAAAAAGGTTTTCTCACAAAAACTTATGTTTCAAGCAAAAGTTCATTTCTCAACCGATTGTTCCTATGGCAGCTATATGTTATAGTGGTCCAATTAATAAATTTTATTTTTCGAAATTCTATTTGGGTCTAATTTACATTCGTACAAAATTTGGAGTTCCTAGCTAAATATTTAGCCATAGTACGTTGCTGTTGTTGCTGTTGCTTCTGCTGCTATTGTAGTTATTGCTGTTGCAGTTGTTGCTGCTGCTCTTGTTTCACTTCCTACTGCTGTTGCTGCTGCTTCTGGCGTTTTGCTTATTGTTTTTATATATACTTGACAGCAGAACCAAATGGTATAAAACACATTTGCAATACACGCAATACACTGCTATCTATTTGCAGCATTTGTATCTACAGCTGTCAATTGCAAGATACTTTTGCTGTGCTGGTAAAAGGTGACCCAAGGCCAGAGTCAATAAGAGTCGCAGATCGTGGCATGTTGCACGTTGCATTGGGTTATGCTTTCACAAAGGATGCGACCTGTTCATGTGCATAAAATTCGCGTAAATACAACTTATCTTCATACCGCTAGTTGCATTCTGATAACAATATATGCTCAAACCATAAATAACTGAACGTGTTCATAAAATGAGGCTATTCATTTTGAGGCAGCTTAACGCAAATGTGTTCCAAACATTCCAAACTGTGACTGCAACAATCGTGAAAACATTTAGCCAAATAAACTCAACTAGTTAGTTTTATTAAGAGTTCTGTAAAAGTGATTTATAATAAGAAATAAAGGTTATCTGCGTAGATATATACCTTTGCAAAAAACTTTTTCATTCGTAAACTTAATTTTCTGGCTTGGTATATCTCACAGAAATAGGTATACATGCATATATGTTTGCAAGAACAAAATTACTTTTAAATTATTATTTTAATGGATAGAAATTAATTGTAATCTAAAGTGAAACTTTGGTAATTTTAATAATTAATATGTTTTCCATTTGGCGTTATTACTTTATGAAGGTGATTCGGCTGGAGTCTGCCAATGCAGAAAATATAATTAAATAAGTCTAAATTGAATTTGCAACTACTGATTTGAAAAGCAGAAATGAAATGCAGCGTATATTAAGCGATCTATTTGATATGCTGTCCCCTTACACAGACACAGACACAGACACAGACACAGACACACACACACACACACACACACACACACACACGCACACACACACACACACACACACACACACACACACACACACACACACACACACACACACACACACACACACACACACACACACACACACACACACACACACACACACACACACACACACACACACACACACACACACACACACACACACACACACACACACACACACACACACACACACACACACACACACAGACACATACAATCACACACTGTCTTGCAGCAGCACTTAGTGCCTGTGCGTTTCACTTGTGTAAAAAGTTTTGCGTTGCTTTCTTCGTTGACGGCATGAAATCAAATCTCATGCAAATTATACGCCTTTTACGCACTTATACAATGATAGTGGCAGGGGCAGTGATAGGAGCAGAAAGCAAGGGGGAAGGGAGGGGGTGGGGGGGTCAGGTGGCAAAGACCGAGACAGAGACAGTGGTTGTGTGGCAATGTCGAGTGCTGATTTGGATCAGGTTCGGGGCAGCCCCTTTTGCCATATTGCAAAACTTGTGGCTTACGGCATGTGGGGGTTGCCAAATGCGGGGTGCGGGGAGCAGGACTCCATTTAAATTTGCCTTCCATTGCTGTGAGCTGCGAATTTTGAGCCCTTCGCAGAATGAATACATAAGGACTTGGTTGATTTTGAAGCTGTTCGACTGTGATAAGCCCTGCTCATCAAAAAAATATGATTTGTAGCTTGCTGTATCAATTAGAGTTGGAATCGAAACGGGGAATTCCGTGGGATCCCGTAGGTGGCGAAACTTTAGGTGGGATCAACAACATTTTATAACAAAGCAACATTTTATAAAAATTGTACTAAAGTTAACTGAAATTGTGCATGTCTGATGGATTTTGGGAGAGATTCAAATTGCGCGGGGTATTTTTTGAAAATCCCTAGACGGTCGGGATCGGGAAGTAAAAAATCCTTTGTGTGCGATTGGGAACGAGTTTCTCACCCGATCCCATCTCTTATATTAATATTACAATTTTTAGTCACATAACATTGAAAAAAATTCTTAAAACTTCAAAGGTGTGCATAAAATACATCGATATTATCGATATTTGAATGAAAACTTTTGTGCTGATTCAATATGCTATGACTTTAAATATATATCACCTTGATATCATGTCTATTATATATTTGTTTATAAGTCTATTTCTATTAGTTTAATGCAAAATTTAATTTAATTTTAGTCTATTACCGCATGTAAGATATATCGATATATCGATATTTTACTGGCGATATATCTGCTGATATCGATAGGCCTTTTTAGATATGTTTTTCAAAGCAATATCGATATATTGTTGACGAATTACATCCTACTTCAAACAGGCTTTGTTAGATGTTTCGGCGTAGACAACTTAACGTATAAAATCAATAAATTATTAAATTGCTTCTTCGATATTGCCCTGCACTGTAATATAATTTATTTCTGCTGTCACTTTGAATAGGTTAACTGGATATACCCCTGGGGGCTGTCATTTATAGGGTATGAAGACAACAGCTGCAAAAGGAAACGTGGCGCTGATGAAGCTTCTTCGTTGGCGTCATGAAACACACAAAGCATAGGGATTGAAAGTATGAGCTTGGATGTGGGGGGGGGGGGGGGAATTCTTGGGAATCGCATGTGTTGGCTCTTGTTTTCCGCTTTTTACCGACCGAGTCCTTTACTCCATATCTCTCTCTCTCTGTCTCTCTATCTTTCTCTGTCTTACTTTAGAAGCCCATTCTGTCGTTACGTTTTACATTTCATATCTGATTTTTTGTGCGTGGAAATTTAATTTGTATTTCATCACACGAGTACGAGTACTTGTCTGCTGCCTTGTGGCATGTCCCTTATCCTGCCAGATCCTGCAACAGCACTCAGTCAGCCAATGCACTATGGTCTCAACGTTCTAAATTTTGGGAAAAAACTCTAAAAAATAAAGATACTTAGGGTGCTAATAGGGCAAAAAGGCAAAATTACCCAACCAACTTCGTGAACAGCCTTTAGGCAACCTTTTTGTGTTGAATTTACCCAATAAGCTGTTGCATATGTTTTGTACCAGTTGTTTGCTCATTGCATTTCTGTTTACTTTGCGAACTGTAAATGATTTGTTGAATTTAAATTTTCAAAAATATTTTTGAAGAGCATTCAAGATAAACATAACAATAAAACTTAAAAAGAGTATATTGGATTTGTGAAATGTTGTCTGTCCGTCGGTCCGTTTGTCCGTCTGCAGTTTTTTTCCACAGTTTTGAAGCTAGAGCAACCAAACTTGGTATACATGTTGATATATACCACAGGCAGACAAAGTGTCAAGATCATGTTACCCAGCATCGTGAGCACCCTAAGTGTTTCAATACTGTATAGTTCGTTTAGTAGCATTTTTTTAAAAAACCAATTAATAATTATGAGTATAAGATTAACAACATAATGCAATACATTTTGATGGAAAAAAATTTACCCAAAATGTCTGAAAAAAATATAAAAATAAAATTTGCTGAAGCGGTTTTCAAGCTAAGCGAAAAAAGCTAGATTTGTCGATTTTTCAAAAAGGTACACTCAAAGAATTGTCAGTATCGGCGAAATCAGTTTTTGGACTTATAAAAAGTTACTAATTTTGAATATTTATGTCCTAAAACCCATCTTTTATCAACTTTTAATAGTATTATTCGCTAAGGCGCTATTTGGGATTGATTTTTATTTAAATTTAAAGTTTTTTAAGAAAAGACAATAATCCATAAACTTTTTCATATAACTAACCGATTTTAGTTTAATGAGTTAAGAGCCACACGTTTATTTTTCATATTGTCGCTTTCTGATCAAATATTTTCCGTCAATTTCCTAATATCAGGTTGCCATCATTGAGCTGACTTTGAAATCATGCAATATAATCTTATAATCTGCTCCTCAGTCTAATCATTTTCCAAATGCATCTACAAAAACACAATTAAATGTGATTTAATTACTTTAAATATATTTTTTAATTATCTTCAAAGCTATGCACAAAAACTTACCAAACATCTTGTTTTCACCAGGCTTATCTACTCACACATATATATTAATGTACTCCCATAAAAGTTATATTTCGTGTTCCGTTAAAATACCAAAAATATTTTGCACTTATAATCGTTAAATCTTTACCACACAGGACACTAAGAGTGACATATATGCCGGAAGAGACAGAGTTATGTTAGTGGTAGATGGAAGGATAGAGCAAGAAAAACAGAAAAATAAAAATAAAAAAAAAAGGTGGCAAGTTTCATTCATTATAAAAGCGCGAAATGTAGTTTATCAAGCTATTAGTCCGCTGAGACATGCCAACAGACAGACAGACATACAGACAGACAGAGAGACAGAAGGAAAGATCCCGTCAAAGTGCGGGATGCACTTAAGTGCAAACATACATACGTATATACCTATATGTATTTTTTTTATTATAAATAAATATATATATACACAGAAAAAAAAACATATCAACTTCAATTTTAATTTTAAAAATCCACCAAAACACTTTTTTTTGTAGCTATTCTGTTTTCTCTTTTAGGTTTCTGGTTGAGCAAATACACAAATCTTTCTGAGCAAAAAACAAACATTTCAGAAAATGTGCTTGTAAAAGAGCAAACGATGAAAGTGGAATGCGGAAATGATCAGATTTGATCAATTAATGTGATGTGAGAGAAATAGGAAGAGTTGACGTAAGAGAGTGAAAGTATTAAAGAGAAGAACATTAAAAAATACTACAAAAGACAGATTTCTTTTTGATCTCCTTATTAAATGTATCCGATAATAACTTATTTTGCTGAACAGGACTTTGTATTTTCAGCTCAAATTTTTCTTTCAGTGTAATATATGTGATGTGGCAAATGCATGTGACAACAAAATGCAGCTGTGTGAAGTCATCAACATGGCTGATGATAGCAAGGACCTCCAACGACGAAGGCAAGTAAGCTGCAAGATGCCATGATGCCAAGAGAGAGCTACTATGCATCTACTATAGTAGTTCCCCACCCCCCACCCCCCCTCACCACCCTTTTTCAGAACTCCTGCTTAAGCAACTCTTTTTGGTAGAAGCAGCTGTCTGCCAGCGAAAATAATATAAATAACTTTAAGCACATTTGATTTTTCACAATTTTGTTGCAATTTGTTTGGACGGTGTGCGACGAGCTGCTTTATAGTTGCAAATAAGAACGAAGATAAAGCAAGAATAAATAAATTATGGCAACTATGCAACAAACTAAAAATGAATACTCTGCAGCAGCAGACGCGACGTATGCGTAATATGCAATTATGTATCTGCAGTCTCTGCGATATGTATCTGCTTGATGAGCGAGTGTGTGTGTGTTTGTTTCTGCTTTGTACAATGCATTGTACATGTGTGTATATGCCTGTCAATGTGTATGTGCTCTCTCTGCCGTTTATTTTTCAATTTTTAATTAAAGATTCCATGCGGTTTCCTATAAATTACGCGATAATTGTGAAAACACACAGTTGCAGCTAAGCTCATTTTGGTTCGCCACGTTATGATTTACACATGGATAATGCCGATTTAACGGTTTTATTTTGGCCAACTGCTAACTCTAACGTTTTGTGCAAGGACTTGCGAATACAGTTTTAATTAGCTAAATTAAATTTGCAATAACACATGATGAGGCCTTAATTGGTTTTAAGTTGTTTTCTGAAATTATGATTAAAACCAATGAAAGAAAAGTTTTCAGCCGATTGCTTCTATCTGAGCTACTAGATATAGCCCTCCGATTTTAATGCATTTTTGTCAACTTGGGAAACAAAAGAAGTTTTTCATACAAAAATTCATATATCAACAGTTTGTTCCCATGAGAGCTAAAAGAAATAGTGGTTGTATTTTGATCAAATTTAATAAGCATGACAAATACGAACTGAAATTTTGAATAAGTGAGTTTTGTTTAGATAGCTTAAGAAACAAAAAAGTTTTACATACAATTTTTATTTTTTAACCGATTGTTTCTACGACAGCAAAAAGATATAGTGGCCCAATTCGAATACATTTTTATGAAAAGGCTAAGAAAATATTATCTGAAAAGCTTTACTTAATCATTATTATACTTGAAACAGACTCCTCCAACAAAACCGTTTAATGAACGCAATGAATCCCGAAATCAAGAGGTTCGTAAAAGCGTTTCTATAAATAGCTTACGTCTCTTTAGCAATCTGCGTAGATACCGCTAAAGTTTTCAAGTTGTTCCTTTTGAATTTTGAAGTCGTTGTGTTGGACGTGTAACACTTCTCACACTCTTTACACTTTTAACACAATCATAACATTTGCTGTTGCAAACACTTTGATGCACTGAACTTAGCTGTGCCAATATTTTAATACACTGAACTGAGCTTGTCAATACTTTTGTTATATGTACATAGGTTATTGAAATATCCATAATCTTTCCCTTTTCTTGACATTTGCATCTGATCTTTCTCATAGCTGATTGAAGACGCCTCTTGAAGACGGGGCTTATCGAGGATTACGGCGGATTTATTAAACTATTTTTTCAAAATTCAATAGTTAATTATTTTTGAATTTCGTTAATTGCTGAAAACTTGAGATCTTGCATTATCCGATCCTATGAATTAAGCAATGAGCAATTTTGAATTTAAAATGTTACTTTTTCGTTCAGTATTTGATACTATACATTTTCTTTAAGTGTTAACAGTACTTATATCTTATAGCTTATGCTAATTTTTTGCCATTGAGCTCTTTTCAATTTCAAACAAGTAAGAACGTTGCAGTCGGATGCACCCGACTGCGATATACTCTTTTTTTTCGCCTCTTTGCGGAGTCAGTGGGCGTGGCAATTGAATTTCTGCTCAAATCTTTAAAGTTTTGCCATCAATTAAAATTTGGTTGGGCCTGTTCTACAGGTTTGGGAGAAACAAACATTGCTTGATTGCAAGGGCGGGGGTGGGCGTGGCAAAAATATTTTTATCCAATCTATTTAATAGGACAATAGTAGTCAACCTGCAAAATTTGGTGATTCTAGCTAAAGGGGTGGGGGAGATACAGACTTTGCCTATTTGTGGGGGCGGGGGTGGGCGTGGCCGAATTTTGCCAGATCAATGAAGGATGTGATAAGTAGCCCTTGTGCCAAATTTGGTTACTCTAGCTATAAAACTGTGGAAGATATAGGTTTTTGCGGTTTGTGGGGGAAGGGGTGGGGGTGGGGGGGAGATCTTGACACTTTGTCTGCCTATGGTATATACCAACATGTATACCAAGTTTGGTTGCTCTAGCTTCAAAATTGTGGAAAAAACCTGCGGTCATACAGACAGACGGACAGACGGACAGACGGACAGACGGACATTTCACAAACCCAATATACTCTTTTTTCCTTTTTTTTCAAAAAAGTTAAAAAAAGAGTATAAATAGCAGACTATAAAGTCGATGCAAAACTATTGAAGAGAATACTGCTAGGGTTTTTGGCAACGGCAGCTGACAAATCAACATATCAACCTGTTTTCTTGTCTGGAATTGAATTGGCACTTGTAAATCTCAATTCTCTGGTAATTTATGCCTATGACGAAAAAAAAGTATGCATTGATATTTAGATGCAAAGCAGTTGATTTAACAACTAGCAGGCGATAAAGTAGAAAGTTTTACAAGGCAACCAAAGCAGGAAAGCCGAAGAAAAACTACTAAGAAAAAGCTGACAAAAAATATGATGCTCATTTACATGCAGAGAAAACACGAAACCATAAAAAAAGCGAACAAAGAGCAAAGTGTAAAGCATAAAGAGCAAAGAACGGATGCTAAGTGAAATACAGCTTGCATTTAGCATATTTGCCACTCATCTGACAGGGATTTAGCAGCTGCATCTTCATGATACTTCAATCTGGTATCTAAGTATACCCCAGCATACTCTATTGCGCAGGCGCAGCTGTTTTTTTTTTTTTTTTTTTTTCGAGACTTTGGGGTACAGAACAGTACTAGACAGGACTAGACAAGACATGGCTGGGCTGGACTTGCTTTTGCTTTGACTTGAGACATTTTTGGGGTGCAGACGTTGTAAGGCATATGTTAATGTCGCGTTAGGGGTAAGTTGAGAAAAAGTAGGGGTTGATTAAGGGCTGCTTCAGGCGTCAGCTGCAACAAGATAGATGCTACCTTGATGGCAAACCCAGCAGCTCGTAACTAGTAGCTATGACAACCATTTTCATAATCTGCATAAAAGTATGCAATACTTTCTTTTTTTTGCAACGCTATGCATGTTAGTATGTGTGTGTGTGTGTGTATGTGTGTATGCGCGTGCTGTTTTCATGTAAGCTGCTTAAGTCCAAATCCTTTTTGTTATGTCATGTGGCATCAGTTCAGTTCGGTTGGTATTTGGTTTTGCGCTTAGATTATATCCTTTGTTCGCCTCGATTTTCAGTTGTCCTAGCAACTGGCCTACAGCTATTTAACATACCATGACACTATGGGGCAAATTAATCATTTTTTAAACATAATACACCACTCACAGACTTAGTAAGATTTTTGGGCTTAGTGCTTTGATTAACGTGCCAAATGGCGTTAGAATATGATTTTAAGCAAATTTTAAATTTGTCTCTCATTTTTTTTTTTTATACTCTGTTTTCCAAAATGGAAAAAAAGAGAATATTGGGTTTGTGAAATGTCCGTCTGTCCGTCCGTCTGTCCGTCCGTCTGTCCGTATGAACGCAGTTTTTCTCCACAGTTTTGAAGCTAGAGCAAACAAACTTGGTATACATGTTGGTATATACCATAGGCAGACAAAGTGTCAAGATTTCCCCCCCACCCCCACCCCTTCCCCCACAAACCGCAAAAATCTATATCTTCTGCAGTTTTGCAGCTAGAGTCACCAAATTTGGCATGAAGACTACTGATGACATCCTCGACCGATCTGTAAAAAAAAAAAATGCCACGGCCACTACCGCCCCTGCAAATGAGCAAAATCTGTATCTAATACACCCTTATATCTAGAATCCCCAAATTTTGCAGTATGAATACTTTTGAACTCATCGATAGTTTGGAGAAAAAAAAATTTGACACGCCCACCCGCGCCCCAGTAAACGAGCAATCATTTTGACAAGTACGCGTCTCGCTCTGCTTTGGGCGTTTGCAGCATTCTGCACTTAGTAGAAAGAATTTTATAGTTCGTAGCATATATATATAAGTAGTCTTTAAAAGAATTTAATTTAATATAC
Source organism: Hirtodrosophila cameraria (assembly GCA_949708635.1). Classification (NCBI taxonomy): domain Eukaryota; kingdom Metazoa; phylum Arthropoda; class Insecta; order Diptera; family Drosophilidae; genus Hirtodrosophila; species Hirtodrosophila cameraria. Next base: position 11,732,586 of record OX453090.1, read on the forward strand.
GTACAGAAAACAGAGTATATCGCAGTCGGGTGAGCCCGACTGCAACGTTCTTACTTGTTTAAATTGATTTTATTGTTGTTCTCAAGCAAATCTCTAGTAATTTTGGTAGAGCTTTGAAACCAACCGAAAGAAGGTTTTTTGACATCAATGATATTTAATTTGGGTATAAATTGGATGCAATTGAAGTCAAATTGCCGCAGTGACTCTTCCATAAGTCAAAGAACTAACTAAACACTTTGCGAATTGAATTCACTTGCATTTCATAAAGCATTAAAAAAATTCGAAATCGTGAATTTAATAAATTTACTATATATGAAAAGCAAAGGTATTTTAATTCCGAAAAATGTGTCCGAAATCAAAATAGGCCTGCATAGTTTGATGTATTGCTAATGTAAAAGGAGTCACAAGTGTGGAAGAAGGGTTTTGGCTAAAAAAGGGTTCAAATTTCCCAAGGTGCATTTGTATAAGCATGCCTATACATGTTTCTGTGTGCGTGTGTGTGTGTGTGTGTGAGTGTGTGTGTGTGCCCGCTTCAACAATACACACATCACCGTACTAAACTAAAAAAAATCATTTATCGATTATGAACAAAACAAAAAAAAAGCAAAAAAAAAGGGGCAAATCAACTGATAGGCGCTCGTTTGCTTTGGACAGCGAAAGTGGACACAGGATGCAGGATACGGAATCTATTTACGGATATTCGTATAGATGCTCCGTGGCCCCAGCTATCGGCGTTAGGTTATCTGGGTTAAACAAGGATCCGCTTTTTGTTACCATCATCGCATGGATGACCATCACATGTCAATTTGCCAGCAATATTTGTTCAACTCCTTTCTGCTCCTTCGCTTTTTACTCATTTAGACGGGATGATTATAATGATATGCCTAACTGTCAATGCTCTGAGTGAATATGTAACTGAAACTGGCTGGATATATCTATGGTGAATGCCATGTCAATCAGTCAGTTGCCTGGCAGTTGGCAGCTGGCTCATTAAAAGTGCATTGAAAATAATCCAATTTTAAGATTTATCACGTTTGAAGCACTACGCAAACATAGTACTAAAAATATCACTGAACGCGTTCATGTAAATTAAATAATTAAAATATCATTTTTTAAGGGTCAGTGTCCGCGTAAGGATTTCCTTCAATAATGTCCAGTCAAACAAAACATTGTTTTCTCAAGTTTTTGTTATGGGTTTCGTTACGATAGAGTCATATACTTGTTGAATGCATATCCCTGTGAAAAGGCAAAAAGCTAATTTGTACTTCGGCCTTGAGTTTTGTGTCAAAAACAATTCCAGTTGAATGGACCCATCGTTCCTATGCCACAACTCTGTTATAGTTGTCCGGTTTGGCCAATTCCGACATATAGTATATACTACCTGCAGCAAAAAAACATCTGTCTATGTCAAGTTTCATCAAGATTTCAAACTTTAAAAATATGTACTGAGAAACGCGACTCGGCTACTGATGCTGATCAAGAGCATAGGATCGAAGACGTCTTCTTCAATGCATTACACATTTCTTGGTGTTATAACCAACTGTAAGAGTATAAAAAGTTTGAAGATAGGAGATTATAGTCAACTATTTTGTTGTTGTCAAATATTTGCATTGGCAAAATATTTATTAAATTGAACAATGTACAAACTTAGTACATGCTGATATATTTGAACAACCAAATTACAAACAGACACCACCAAGATGCTGAAGCTCGTAAATAAATCCGCAGCAATCCTCGATAAGCCCAGTTTTGAAGAGGCATCTTCAATCAGCTATGAGAAAGGTCGGAGTTGCATCTGATCAAGAAAAGGGAAAGATTATGGATATTTCAATAACCTATGTACATATAACAAAAGTGTTGGCAAGCTCAGTTCAGTGTACTAAGATATTGGCACAGCTAAGTTCAGTGCATCAAAGTGTTTGCAACAGCAAATGTTTTGATTGTGTTAAAACTGTAAAGAGTGTGAGAAGTGTTACACGTCCAACACAACGACTTCAAAATTCAAAAAGGAACAACTTGAAAACTTTAGCGGTATCTACGCAGATTGCTAAAGAGACGTAAGCTATTTATCGAAACGCTTTTTCGAGCCGACTGATTTCGGGATTCATTGCGTTCATTAGACGGTTTTGTTGGAGGAGTCTGTTTGAAGGATAATAATGATTAAGTAAAGCATTTCAGATGTTATTATAGTATGATAACAATACCTCAGCCTCTGCACGTGGGTTGAATATATCTCTTAGATCTTGTTGACGATATTTGGCTAGCTTTAATTTTAAGATCTGCCTTTCATATTTACTGTTTTTGTTCTGCGATAATTTCAGACCTTTTTGCAATAGAAATATTGTAGCATAGCACTCGGAGATCTGCGATTTAAAATCTTCATCCTTCTGCTTGCGGGCTGCCTAATTATTATTGAAAATTAATTATATTTTGTTGTATATTGTTTTGCAAATGATACTAACTAGAGCATTGTTCATATCTTCAGCCAAACCGCGGATTATGACTTCTTGGCGTTTTAGTTCAGGCGCAACGTTATGAATCGTTTGTCTATATCCTTCTTTATTCAATAAAGTTTCCTCTAGTTGTTTCTTTTGAAACTGAGCCATCTCCTAATTGTAAGAATAGCTTTTTATTATAATTATTTAGATCAGCATCAGCAGCTAGTAGAAGATACTTGCCTTGGCAATCAAGTTGCATTTTGTGTGCTCCTCGTTCTTGTCAACCAAGTCTGAGTTGTTGATGGCCATTTCTTTAACTTTATCATCATATGAAAGCATAGATTCTTCGCAGTTTCTCAATTCGTTATTCAGCGCAAATATTTGCTTGTTGGCCGCCTGCAGTAAAAAGTCCTGATTGTTACACTGTAATAATGTTATGCGTTACAAATATATTTCTACATCACCATTTTTGTCAACATTTGGAGCTCATCGCTCTTCCGTGAAGTCAGGTTTGTGATTTCCTGATCCTGTTTTCTAACTATTCTCTGTTAAAAAGTCATGAAGTATTGTTCATGGTTTCGATTCGAAAAGTGATGCTTACTTTCAAGTTATGTACACTTTCCTTAAGCTGCAAAATTCGGCTGTCACGCATTATAGAAGTCTCGTTTTGTTTTTGCTCCACAACAGATATTTCCTTCAAATACTTCTTGTTTTGCTCGAGCTCATTGTGCAGCTTGACATTCTCTGTGTGTAGTTCCTTCAAAATTGATGTATCAGTTGTAGTTTTATATTTTAATTTTTGATTGTGCAGAACTTTGACTCGTAATTTCAAATTCAAATTTTCGCTTGAAAGATTTGTAATTGTTTGTTGCATCGCACGTATTGAGATGCTCGTAGCTTCTGCAGTCTTTTGTGTAAGCTTTTGATCCATGTTTTCAATTTAATTGAATTTAAATCAAAAGTATGAAATTAAAGCTTGGTTTTACTTGTTTAAAATAGTTTTGTAAATAAAAGATAAATTTGTTATTGTTAGTATTTTTTTGTGTTCTTTACGATGTTTGAATGTTGAATGAGAAATATGTCCAAGCCTAGGTAAAGCCTAGCTCGGTTTTCTGATAGATAAACAAAAGGTATCTTTGCTACGAAAACTCTGATTAGAAAAGGTGACTGAGTTATGTGTCGAAAGAATTTGATTCAAGGAGTTTCGATAAAGTAGCTTGAACCTGAATTTTTGTGATGGCATTACAGCTTTCTTACATGGATGGTTGGACTCGGCTGCTCAGTAATAAATGTCGACCCCTTTGCGCGAAATTATCGTATATACCATTTTTTTTTGACGAATTTTAATTTTCACTGCAAATCTGTTCAAAAAGCAATTACTCTGGCAAAATATACATTTCGTGATATCCGCTGCAAGGGTATAAAAATGCTCTATGAATAACCTAGCTGAGGTGAACCTTTAAATTCGAATCACCTGAGACTTTTCAACGTACTTCTACAATATGGGCACAGCATTAGCAACACCTATCGCAGATTTGACATTTTTAGGTCGTATCTGTATCTGTAGCTGTATCTGTATCTGAGTCAGTGAACGCTTTGCGTTTATCGCCTAATCTGTATGTTTTGTGCCTTGTGTTTCGTTGCTTGTGCCATGTGCCGCATAAGACACATGTCCTTGGTGCTGGGAATGCGAATTAAATATTTGTTTAGAATATATCAACTCATATTTCTTACACGTCATTGTGCATGCAAGATTATCATTGTCATAAATCATATAACAATCTTTCCATAAATATTTACAAAAGGCAAAATGCTCGCGCAGTGCACAGCTAGACTCATCTCTTCGTGCGGAGAGGGGGAGCTGAAGATGACTGTGAGGATGGGGTGGAGATGAGGGTGAGGGTGATGGTGAGCTTGGAGATGACGTCTAAAGCATGACAAATGGAGGCTGCGAGGTGCAACGAAGTGCTGTGTTTCGTGCAAATGCTGACGCGTTGCTTTCAAATGCTAAACGCTTAAAAAAATGTATCCCTTTTGCAAAATGCATGCATTTAACATACACTGCCAGAAAAGTGGTGTGCAAATTGATTCAATTAGTTTTTTCAGTCAGTAAGAACGCAATTAGATTTACTCAGTTGTTCAATGCATTGACAATTGAATGGAAAATCGGCTTTGAAATTTTTGGCGTTGAGCTTTAAAAGTAAAATATAAAAAGCCGAGTGTGCCCGACTACAAAACTTTGGTGCGCTGACAACGAAACACTTAAGTATTGCCAAAAAAAAATATGAAATGCCAATTTGGAATCTAAAATCAAGATCAATCGTAGCATGCCTTGCTTCTACTGAAATTTTGTAGCATCGGTTTGCTTTTATTTGTTGCTCAGTCTGTTTCGAGTTCTCATTGAGTACAGACCTTTTCTTATTTTTCTAATTTATTTTATTTATATTTTATTTTTCAAATTCTCATTTTATATATCTACTTCGATTCTCGTAATACAGTTGCGCGATAGTTTTGTCCTGCATCCTCACAGTATGGATTCTCTTTAAGCCAAATATACTTAAGCGCTGATAAGTTCTGTACATGTTTGATTTCGCTGATGTCTTGTATCTTATTTTTACGTAAAAGCGTCTGCACACTTCAAATAGAATGCTCGCGAAATAAAAAAACTTCTCATAAAACAATAAAGAATGCTCTAGTCGAGTGTGCCCGACTACCTGACTCCCTGCTCCCAACTTGCACTTCAAGCAGTTAAGCGGCAAGACAAGCAATAAGCGCACTTAACTTGTCCAGTGCATGTCAAACTGTTGTTTCTGCCTGCTGAGATGGGGGTAATAGATTCTTCCATAACTTTGGTGCTATTTATCCGATCGTAATGAAATTTACGCAACTGATCAACATTGATTAAACACATATGTGTATCAAAAAACAAAGCTTTATCCATAAAATTGTGGCTGTGGGAGTTTTTTGCGATTTGCGGGGGTGCGAGGGGGGTGTATCCGAAATTTGAAATAAACTTGATCTGCGTATGGTATACAGGAACCTGCATGCCAAGTTTGGTGTCTCTAGCTCTGATAGTCTCCGAGATCTGTGTGTTACGGATACGGACAGACAGACGGACATGGCTAGTTCGTTTCGGCTGTTGATGCTGATCAAGAGTATATATAGTTTATGTAGTCGGAAATGCCTCCTTCTGCCTGTTACACATTTGCTGTACTTTATTACTCCCTTTTTCCCATTTTTAATTGGAACAGGGAGTTAAAAGGAAAATACAGTGCAAAAATTCAACTTTCTGCGAGCTTTGTATTCAGTCAGCACAAAACAGCTTATGGACGCGTCCAAGAGTGTTAAAAACATTCGTTTATGGAATGTGTCGCTCAGTTTGTAGCTTTGCTTTCGAATTACGCGAGAATGTCAAAAGCAACTGGCACAAAGTTTTTGCAAATGGATAGTTTTTCAATCAACATCTCAAATTAAAATTTGCACTTTTTCGTTGAAGTGTTGGTACTGCCGTCAGAGTTGCCAACTATCATTAAACAAATATATGTGTGTAGTACATACATACTATGTACAAATGTAGCTAAAGTCCCTATTGAAAATAGCTAATTTTACTTAAAAATAAAAACTTACAGCTCTATGCAGTAAGGTTCATGCATTTCAAAGTGCTGGATCTTTTGAAAATTTCGCGAATTAAAGATTAAATTCGTATGTATTAAGGTAGTACAATATAAAGCATTTGTTTGATTTTTGACCTACTTTTCTATTTCGATATCCATAACCATATCGTAAATCGATTAAGAGAGCTGCTGTACATAGCGATTACCAGGACTGCTGAGCATTTCAATTAATAGGGCTGCTGAGACTGCCGCAGAGTATGGTCACACTCGCTTTATACGTTATACAGTTGATATTTAAATAAGCTTACAGACTATTCTTATTGTTAAGCAGATTATACCCAATTTCCACCGAGGTCGCTAAGCAAAAGTCGCTATCTGCGACCAAAACCAATTTCCACCAAGGCCGCTTAGCAAAAGTCGCCAGGAATCAGCTGTTTTTTGTTTACTTTGCCATTTTGAGTTGCAGTTTGGTAATAAATATTTTCTCTCCCCACATCTCTAAGAATGCTGGGTTGCGCTCCTCCGACCACTTTTTGCGTTTCATTGAAGTATCCTCTGTTTTGAAATCAAAACATAATCAAAATTTTAATAAAATTAAACAAAACAATAAAAGCTAAAATTACTTGATTTCCCGCGCATATTTGTTTGCTTACAAAAATCAGCTGTTTTGGGCTGTTTTATCGAGACCTATCGATGATTTGCCAGAGCTGGCACGTTTACCCGCGGACAGGATTTTGTATGTCTGCGACCTGCCTAGCGACTGGCCTAAGACTTTTTTTGCAGCGACCAACTCTAGTCCTCGGTGGAAATATAGCTTATTTAACAGCACTTTTTTTTTTTTTTTTAAAAAAGCGGCAACTGTACTTGTATGATCACATATATTCAGGGCTTTCATGAAAAACACGAAATTCGGTTGAAATTTGCTTGGAAGAAATTTCCGTGGCAACCGCGATTATTTCGTGGTTTTTTTTCTCTCTGTGTATTATCAAGTGTGGGTTGGAATGTGTTCCTTGTTCCGCGTATCTTCTTGACGAAGCTGCAATTGCAAATTGCAATTGAAACTGAAACTAGCTGACAAGCCAACTAACTCATCTTAGCATTTTTATTTGTGTGTGGATGCATGTGTGTGTGCATAGTATGTGTCTCTGGCCTTACCTTTTGCACCTGCCTGCTAGAAATGGTTTCTACTAAGTCACTCATCATGGCTGTCCTTTCGTCGAACACGACTTGGAGGATGTTGAAAGGCTCATGCACACACACAATCACACACACACACACACACACACACGCACGCAGTCACACAGACGTCACAATGTGAGTAACGAGTATGGTCGTGTGGGCGGTGGACGGGTGGGCGTGGCAGTGCTTGAAAACTGCAAGTTATTTTGTTACGCTGCTGTCATTCGAAGCTTATAGTTGATGAGGCGTGTTATGTGCATTTTATTTGCTACCTCTCATGCCGCTGATCCTGCCGCAAAGGACTTGAAAACCAAGTCATTCAATATATATGTATATATATATATATATATATATATACATATATATATTAGTGTATACTATATTCTTTTGAGTGTGTGGCGTGGGGGCGTTGTTATTGCTGTGCCACAACGATTTCTTGCAAAATTGCATTTTGCGGTTTTCGAGGATTTTGTTGCTTTGATCGAGTCTGTTCTAACTTTGCCTTGATGACTTATACACACACACGCACACGTATGTATTATCAAGAGCAGCATCAGTTGAAAATCAGTCAAATAGCAAACATCATTCACTCACTCACTCAATCATTCATGCACTCATTCTTCTTCTACAGTCGCTTCAGCAGCACTCGCTAATGAGCAGCATCCTTGACTAAGAAATAGCAATGAAAAAAGAGATGGAAATGAAAAGGGAGACAGAAATGGAAATGGAGATGGAAATGGAGCTGGACCTGGATATGGTTCAGCAATTAATCACCTGGCTGGCAACAAAGTCAAGTCAAGCTAAAGTTAAGAAGACCATTTAAAAAAACGCAATCAGTCAAAGATTCAGCGCTTACCTATACAAAATATCGTACACAGATAAATATTTGATCTTCGACAGAGCATTTAATATCAATTTTGTGAAATGAGATTTTCTATTTTAATACCCTTTGTAAACTACGTAACTATAAAGTCTACTCCAGTTGAGTCGATCCGCTCTGAATTTGAACACATCTGATATTGAACTTTAGCTACGATTATAATCAATACCTAGTTCGAGTTATCTTGGAAAAACAAAATTTTCGACCAATTGTCCAACAAAGTTTTTTTGTACATTTTTCAAACCAAACCCAAATAAAAATCAATGATTTAAAAAACCGAAATAAAATTGAAAAAGTGGGTATACGTGCCAGCTCTGGCAAACCATCGATAGGTATCGATAAAACAGCCCAAAACAGCTGATTTTTGTGAGCAAACAAATATGCGCGGGAAATCAAGTAATTTTAGCTTTTATTGTTTTGCTTAATTTTATTAATATTTTCATTATGTTTTGATTTCAAAACAGTGAATACTTCAAAGAAACGCAAAAAGTGGTCGGAGGAGCGCAACCCAGCAATCATAAAGATGTGGGGAGAGAAAATATTTATTAAACAGCTGTAACTCAAAATGGCAAAGTAAACAAAAAACAGCTGATTGTTGGCGACTTTTGCTTAGCGGCCTTTTTGGAAATTGGGTATTATTCTGTGTATTGTTTTTTAAAATCTATAAAACCACACGCAAGTTTTTTAATGTATGAGCTCACCACAAAAATATAAACAAATGAAAAGAATACAAAAACTTTCCAAATTTGTTACAAAAAAAAAGGTTCTACCGAAGAAAAAACTAAAATATTATTTAGGTGATCATGGGCCCAAACTGAATCATAATTTTCAATTTCAGCCAAAATTCTTTGCAAAAGGTCGATTTTGTTGCAAAGTGTTATTGTTCCTTTAGCTCTTTAAGTTCCTTTCTTTCGATTCCGACTGTTGTTCGATTATTGCATGTTTTAATTCGTTCAGTGTTTTTTCGTTAATAAAGAGATCATCAAAATCAACTCTTTAAAAGTAATTTCTACTGCACACAAATGACCAAGCTAAAGAACGTAAAAGAAAAGATTACATTTTTTATTCGGAAAGGAACTGTATGAAAAAATAAGTTATTTTATTCGCAATCAACTAAATGAGAGTTGTAAATTGTAAGTTTCTTTATCCGGAAAACAACTAACTGAAATATAAGTTATTTTCATCTTGGAACCAAATACTGAACTATATTTGCAAAAGGAACTAGAACTTCAACCTCTCATATCAAGTTGGCAACTCTTGTATCGATATACCGCAAAAAGTACATATATCGATGCAACTGCATTCGATACATCGAAGCTTCTAGAACAACTATCACTAGCAAACGGAAACTAAGTTCTTTTCCGGTTGTGCCACAATTAGAAGAAGTTGCGTTTTTACCGAGCAATAAGAATATTAACAAAAAAATTAAATAATGTCCGACGAGCCATCGGATCTAGGGTCTGGGGATGATGCCTCACATCTAATGCCTGCGGATGATGCAGGAATAGAACTCGGATTAGAACTTAACACGCTGCTCGATGACCTCAGCCTAAGCAGCTCCTCTTTCAGCGGCGATGATACCGCTATGAGCCATTTCCCGTCATTGTCGGAAGAGTTTAATCGATCGATCATATTAAATGCTCAACATAGGCCAAGTTTCGAAATGCCTGACGCTGTCAGCGCTGCCACCGCTGCCGCTGCCATTGCCTTGCCGGAGCAAACAAGACCACGCATCATCTACGATCCACAACGTCCACTTTTGGCTGAGGGCGATCCACAACGTGCACTTTCGGCAGAGGTCGACAGCAGCGACAGCGAAAGTATCAGCGGCAGCGGAAGTGGCAGCGGCAACGAAAGTCGCGACAGCGACTCGAATGACGCCAGCAGCGACGATGGATCTAGTTCGACTAAAGAGGACAATGATGATAATTCAAGCTCCGATGAGGAGACCGTTGATGATGGATCAAGTTCTGATGAGGACAGTGCCGTTGCTGCCATTGCCTTGCCTGAGCAAATAAGACCACGCATCATTTACGATCCACAACATCCACTTTTGGCTGAGAAAGATACACAACGTGCACTTTTGGCTGAGGGCGATCCACAACGTGCACTTTTGGCTGATTGCGATCCTCAACGTGCACTTTTGGCTGAGTGCGATCCACAACGTGCACTTTTGACTGAGGGCAATCCACAACGTGCACTTTTGGCTGAGAACGATCCACAACGTCCACTTTTGGCTGAGGGCGATCCACAACGTCCACTTCCTGCTGAGGTCAATAGCAGCGGCAGCGAAAGTGGCAGCGGCAGCGAAAGCGACTCTAGTGACGCCAGCAGCGACGATAATGACTCCAGCAGCGACGATGGATCCAGTTCGAATAAAGAGGACAACGATGATAATTCAAGTTCCGATGAGGAGACCGTTGATAATGGATCAAGTTCTGATGATGGATCAAGTTCTGATGAGGACAGTGCCGTTGCTGCCATTGCGTTGCCGGAGCAAATAAGACCACGCATCATTTACGACCCACAACATCCACTTTTGGCTGAAAACTATACACAACGTGCACTTTTGGCTGAGGGCGATCCACAACGTGCACTTTTGGCTGAGGGCGATCCACAACGTGCACTTTTGGCTGAGGGCGATCCACAACGTGCACTTTTGGCTGAGGGCGATCCACAACGTGCACTTTTGGCTGAGGGCGATTCACAACGTGGACTTTTGGCTGAGGGCGATCCAAAACGTCCACTTTTGGCTGAGAACGATCCACAACGGTCACTTTTGGCTGAGGGCGATCCACAACGTCCACTTCCTGCTGAGGTCAATAGCAGCGGCAGCGAAAGTGGCAGCGGCAGCGACAGCGACTCGAGTGACGCCAGCAGCGACGATAATGACTCCAGCAGCGACGATGGATCCAGTTCGAATAAAGAGGACAACGATGATAATTCAAGTTCCGATGAGGAGACCGTTGATAATGGATCAAGTTCTCATGGGGACAGTGATGATGGTCAACCTTCACCCGTCAAAGTAGTCTGTGCCAGCGATTTACCCAATGTGGATCCCAATTTTAACATTGCCGATGAGGATCTGGGCGGGGAAGAAGAATGCGAAGAAATGCAAATGGAAAGTGAAGTGCAGGAGCCTGTTGTAGAGCAAGAAGAATTCGAGCAGGGTGTACACCAAGAGGAAGAGGAAGACGAAGAGCAGGAGGAAGGCAAGGAGCTAATGGAAGGCGTAGAGCAAGACGCTGGCGAAGAGCAAACAGAAACCGAAAACGACTCGGAAACTGAATCCGAACAGCAAAGCGAATCCGAAGAGGAACTGGAAGATCAAGTGGTAAGCGTGTAAATAATTATGAAATAAATAATCGACTTTATAAAATTATAATTGATAGTGTTTCGACTAATCGAGTAGAATAATATTTATTAATAGATGTTTTTACTATTTTTCACAAACATTTAAATGACTCTTAATTTACATTTTTTTAAATCCATTAAATGTGGCCTGTTTCCATTCCCGAAAACTTGTCATTCAGAATCGTTCCACTGCCTCAAAAGCAAAACTTTTTAAACCGAATTTTCCATTGATATTCGGAATTCAGAATATGAAAAACTGATTTTCTCATACAGATAGTTCAACCAAACCCTCGAGTACTCAATTTTATTATGTTTCACACATGCTTCTGGCATAGCTGGCATAGGAACAATCGGCACACCGAATATAACTTTTCTTGTTATTAAATTATTTTGACAATTTTTCGTGATAATCGCAGAAAATCAAAACAAAAGCATTTATATAGAGTACTTACGAAAATTTCGAAGTCAAAAAATAGATTTCAATCGATTAATCGATTTTGTTTTTACAACTTTAGGAAGAACAGCTTCAGCAACAAATTGGACAAGAGCAGAATCCTGGCGTCTGTGGCAATGTCGAAATACAAATGGAAGTCGAAGCCCGAGTGCCAATGGCAGTGCAAGATCAGGAAGTGCTTGAGGAGCTGGTGAGGTTGGTTCAAGCAATTGATATGAAAGTAGATCAAAAGCCAATGCCAATTACTGTGCCAATGCCCGAGATTGACGCCGAGTCCACGGCAAGTTTCGATCTTAACGAAGATGTCTACAGCCAAGGTAGCGATGAGGAGGTTGTCAGCAGCAGCAGCCGCAGCTCCGATGGTGGTGAGTCCGAGGATTCCGTGCAGACCGTAATCAGGCGTGTACCCAGAGAAGCAGAGACAGGCATTGAAAAGGAGACAGAGACCGTAAAAGCGACCGAAAAAGCAACGGATGCAGAAAAGGAGATCGAAAAAGAGATGGAAAAAAAGATAGAGCCACAGGGAGCCACAGCTGGAGGGGGGGCGAATAAAAAAATCGTAGTTAATACAGGCGAAATCTATTATATACGCCGTCATGATGGAAAGGTACAAGCAGGCCATGTCCTGAAATCCCGTAACTGCTGTTTTGAATATTATGTGCACTATTTGGGAGTCAATCGAAGCTTGGATGAGTGGGTGCCTTTTTTTTCGATTAGCAAGAATCCTGATATGCCAGTTTCTCGATGGATACCAGACACTAAAAAAAAGATAAAGCCACAGGGAGCTAGAGGTGAGGCGATTAAGAAAGAGAAGCGTGATCGATTTTGGTATATTCAAAATGTCAAGACTAATACAGACAAGATCTATTATATTCGCCGTCATGATGGAAAGGTACATGCAGGCCATATCCTGGAATCCCGTGACTGGGGTAGTGAATATTACGTGCACTATTTGGGATTCAATCGACGCTTGGATGAGTGGGTGCCTTTTAAATTGATTAGCGATAATCCAGATGATTTGGGTGGCACTTTGCAACCGGTGGCCAGGTCCAATCCATCAGCACATGAACAAGCTCAGAAGCTACCAGATAACTCAAATATACAGTATATTATATTCACTGATGACAATTTCAAGATGAGTCGCTGTCAGAGAAGCCAACTTGAGCTGAAGATGAACGCTTCTGACGCAGCTGTGGAAAAGGAACATGCGCGTATCACGAAGGTCAAATATATTGATAAGGTGGTGTTTGGCAACTTTGAAATAGGTACCTGGTATTTTAGCCCATATCCGGATGAATTTGGTAAGGCACGCATACTCTACATTTGTGAATTTTGTTTAAAGTATATGCGTAAGATAGAAAGCTATCGATATCATTTGCATGATTGTAAGAAACGTACACCGCCTGGAGATGTGGTGTATCGTAAGGGCAATTTATTGATCTATGAGGTGATGGGCAATAAGCAGAAATTATACTGTCAATTGTTATGTTTGATGGCCAAACTATTTCTAGATCACAAGTCCCTCTTTTATGACATGGAACCATTTGATTTCTATATACTCTGCGAGACTGACAAACAGCGCAGAAGTCATTTTCTGGGCTATTTCGCGAAGGAGAAAGAATCGCAGGAATTTAATCTGGCATGCCTTCTAGTTTTGCCGCCCCATCAGCGTAAAGGATATGGTAAATTATTAATTGCTTTTAGCTATGAGCTGGCGCGCAAGGACGGCTTCATTGGCACCCCGGAGAAGCCGTTATCCATTATGGGATTTCGTGGTTATCGCAGCTTTTGGGGCTATACATTGCTGAAGCTAATGAAAAGTCGCTACCATTTAAAAGAAGATATAGACATAGCTGAGATGAGCGAATTGACTTTCATTGCCAAAGATGATATCAGGAAAACGCTGGAATCCCTGAACATGATGAAATACTATAGTGGAAAGCATACCATAAACGTGACGCTACAGATGATAAATGCGAAACTGATGTCGCCGCAGCTTAGGCGACCCAAGTTGACCATTGATGTAAAGTGCATCCATTGGAAGAAGCCAAAGCCACCACGAATTCCGAGTGCCAATCTTGTCATCTGTCCACCACCCGCTGCTGCTGCTTCTCCTTGCCCCACTGATGATGCTGCTCCTACTGCTGCACCTCCTTCAACTGCTTCTGCTGCTGCACATGTTGCAGCTATGCCAAAGGACCCTCTGTAACTGGATTAAGTCGCTCAACTCGACGATCCACCACTCTTTAAAACCAACTCTGGAAAGGTGATGCCTCTTTTGATCCAAGGAATGGAGATTTAAATTAAATAACTATTCTGCTTTTTTTTATATATATAGTATTTTTGCTTTTTCTTAATAGTAAAGTGTCAAATGGAATTGTTATTGAAATTTGAACTATGATACTTTATTGTTTAATTAATTTACATATTTTTTATTCTTCAATTTCCTTTTTATATACACATATGTGTAAATACTGTAAAATACGGATGAATTATTACGGTTATTTTATTGTTTAATTTTTATTTTCTTTTGCATTGAATTATATGTTAATTTTGCAGTATTCGAAATAAAACTGAAAATTGTCATCAGACAATAAATTTGAATTTCTTACCAGTTAGCTCTTAAATAATAAACAAAAAGTGCTAAAACAAAAAAAAAATGTTTTTGTTTTTTATTATAAATAAACCTTAAACTAAAATGCACAAATAAAAAACATTCGTAAGTGTATCGAATTTCAACTTTATTTCCTAATAGAAAATTAAGTTTTTCTGTAAAAAACTTTTTTGTTTACAGAGATATTTCATCCAAACTCGCTAGTACTGAATTTAAGTATGCTTTACACATGCTCACTAAGTTTTATCAAAATCGGACAACAAAAACTCATAGCTGTCATAGAAACAATCATTCAAAAATTAATTTTGCATTTGAAAAACTTTTTTGTTTCTGAAGTTATCTTAAGCAAAGTCATCTATTCTAATTTTTAAGGCTTGGAAACATTGCCTATATTTAATAACACTATATATCTTATATTATTTGATATATTATTGCAATTTATTTACTTCTGTTTTTTCATGATTTTTGAATAAAGTATATTTTTTTTATATTTTATTTTTTAAATTAGTTTTTAATAACATTCTATTTGATAATAAATTTTTAAAGTTTTTAAGAAATTTTAGTTTTTTTTTAATTTTTAAAGGTGTATGTGTAAAATCTGTTGAAAAATGGGTTTTTGTATGAAAAGTTTTAAAATTGCATCACGTTGAATATAATAATTGCAGCACATCAGATTTTTCAAGAAACAGTTTCAAAGAGAGGCATTTGAAAGAGCTTAAAAACAGAACAACTTATATGAACAAAGCGCATCAAATCTGATTTCCTTTTCCATTCCAGAGACAAAAGTTTGCTTGTCGGCCAGGCCAGCCCAGCCGCAGGTGGATGATAACTGTCCGATGTTGGCCATCTATAAAAAAAGAAGGAAGAAAGGAGAATAGGAACGTTCATAAAAATGAGCTCAAGTGCTTTACCTACGCATTCGCCCCAGCTGGCTCCTTAAGAGCCTTTGCCAGGATTTAGAGTAAACTGGTCCAAGAAAGGGGCCACCTGATGCAACAGTTACAGATACTCCTGCTGCTGCCCGGTTGTGATTTCTCACTGACAAAACGTGGAAAGCGAAAAACAACACAACAGACAATGTCGACTAAGGAAACGGATTTCACACCCAGATTTTTTTTATACTCTGTTCTCCAAAATGGAAAAAAAGAGTAAATTGGGCTGTGAACTGTTCGTCCATCCGTCTGTATGAACGCAGGATCGGCCAGATCGGGTACTATAACATATAGCTGCCATAGGAACGATAAGTTTTTGTATTAAAAACTTTTTGTTTTTCAAGATGACTCAGCGAAAATCACTTTACCAAAGCTGAAGTACAGTTTGTACATGCTGACCAAATTTTATCAAAATCGGACGACTATATCTTATGGCTGCCATAGGAACAATCGGTTGAAAAATAAGTTTTTGCATGAAAAACTATTTTGTTTTTTAAAGTAACTCAACCAAACTTTAGCTGAGTTTAAGCACAGTTTATAAGTATAAATGTAGACTTTACAAAAATGTTATTTATTATACGTACAGAAAACAAAATATATCGCAGTCGGGAGAGCCCGACTGCAACGTTCTTACTTGTTTTTATATTCATTTGAAATTCATGTTTCGTTTAACGCTTTTCCAGCTGTGTACTGGCTCTCCTTGTTACCACCTGTTTAGTATTACCTGTGTATCCCAATTTCAATATCAATCTGATTAAGACATCAAATATTTAACAATAATTGATGAGACTATTTTCCTTAAAAACCTATTCAATAACAATTCAAAATTTTGGCAAGGCATAGAAATATTAATTTATCAGCTGTTTATCTGTGTCTAGAATTAGCATATGTATCTGTACTTCAAAATTTTAGATTGGCTTCGCCAAAGGGTTTTCAGCTGCACACAACTGTATTCAAAGTCATATATGTATAACCTGACTTAATCCCAGAAATATCACTGTGGACGGCAGTCCACGCTAGGGACGAAGCAGCACGAAGTGCAAACGACGACTGGCATTACATATATACAGCAAGAATGAATGATTTGCTGCGAGTGTCCTATCAGATCTAGCCATAATATATATACATTTAAATATAAACAGCGCCAATCGTTAAAGTTCAAATAAAATTAGAAAAGGAAATAAATGTACTCTGACGATGAAGTGATTGTGTTGATGGCGGCATACATATATGTATTGTTGGAAATGAAAAGGAGGATGTTTTCATCTCATACCTACACATTTGTATCAGCTGTTCTGACAATCCAAACACGCTATCGATAAGCCAACTATCGATATGAATTTATGGATATGAGTTGCTGGGTAGACAAGCCAGGAAAACTTAAAATAAAAATTCCTAGCACAGTTTTTTTTTTTTGATATGAAGTTTGCCAGGAATTTTGACTTTCCGCGGTGCTGGATACCCGGCTAAATGATATAATAAGATTGCCATCAATGCTATCTATCGGTTCTCCAGCAATATATCGCAAATCGTTACTCAAGATCAATCGATGTTTGACAGTGTTGGTTAGGATCGATTCATATAGTGGTACTGTATAGGATCAATATATATTGCACATAGCACTGCCAGATAGTTGTATTTTTAAAACATATGGTACAATTGCAGGAATAGTAAATATATGCAAAAGGCAAAAGGAAGCATCTTCGACTTTATATTGTGACACACTCAACTACTAATATGAATCAGTAGTAGAGTTGGGTCGATCCGATCTGAACTAGTTCGAATGACAGGATCTTTAAAATAGTGCAAAGTAAACTTATTAATTATTATAATTATTAATTAATAATCAAATAATAATAGCAATCAAAAATAATTATTATAGTTATAATAGTCAAAATGATTATTAAATAATAATAATAAATATATATTAATTAAAGTTAAAAATTTATATTATTAAATTTATATTAATCGAAGTTCAATCAATATCAAAATTAATATTTAAATTGTGATATAACTTTAACAATTTATAGTTGCGATAGAAAAAGAAATCATAAAATATAATAATAAAATGTAACCAAAATATTTATTTTAATTCATTATACTCTGTTTTCCAAAATGGAAAAAAAGAGTATATTGGGTTTGTGAAATGTCCGTCTGTCCGTCTGTCCGTCCGTCTGTCCGTCTGTCCGTATGAACGCAGGTTTTTTCCACAGTTTTGAATCTAGAGCAACCAAACTTGGTGTACATGTTGGTATATACCATAGGCAGACAAAGTGTCAAGATTTCTCCCCCACCCCCACTCCTTCCCCCACAAACCGCAAAAATCTATATCTTCTGCAGTTTTGCAGCTAGAGTCACCAAATTTGGCATGAAGACTACTGATGACATTCTCGACCGATCTGTAAAAAAAAAATGCCACGCCCACTACCGCCCCTGCAAATGAGCAAAATCTGTATCTCCTACACCCTTATAGCTAGAAACCCCAAATTTTGCAGTATGAATACTTTTGATCTCATCGATAGTTTGGAGAAAAAAATTTTGACACGCCCACCCCCGCCCCAGTAAACAGAAAACAGAGTATATCGCAGTCGGGTGAGCCTGACTGCAACGTTCTGACTTGTTTTCTTTTGTGTTTTATTATAATCGTTCGTTCAACTTGTTCCTTTCTTGCGTATGTTGAAATTCGTTGGATTTAAATTGTGAAAGCTTCAACCATTTTAAAAATGGCACCAACCCGCATACGCATATGAATGACCGAACTTAAGAAACTTAAAACGATAAGTTTCTGTATTCGGAAATTAACTAAGGAAAACATTTCATATTTTATACGGAAGTAGCTACAGGAACGATTAGTTCTATTATTCGGATATGATAGTCCCTTCACCCGGAAAGGGCTAAACGAAAGATTAACTATAGAATAGATTAGGAAGGAAACTATTGAGCCCTATGTTCAAAGAGACTGCAAATAAAGATTATTTGTTTTTATTTTTTAATACAAAGTTAATTAATTTTGAATTATACTTTACAACTCAATCAATAATGATTTGTTGCTCAAAAATAAAACTCTAGCTGTAATTTCGAATTTTTCTTGGGGGAAAAGGCCAACAATTTTATTATAGTGGATTGGTTTGTCTTGGCTTACTAACTAGGAAAATATATATATGTTTGCCCTTATTTCCCAAGGAGTTGCAACTCTAATCAGTAACTTTATCTGGACTCGTAGCTGCAGCTATATATAAATGTTTTCTTCTCTCTATATATGTATCCAAGTCGATATCTTAGTGAATATCTGTTTCTCAGCAATCGCAATGCGGTTGTCTGTTGTCTTTTGCACACAAAACTTGAGGTTGATGTTGTGTTCTTGTTGCTGTTTTCTAGTTGATATGCAAATGTTGTATATATATTAAACAAAAAGGCAACGCATAACCTTAAGAATATGCAGAAACAGATTGAACTACGAAATGTGGCCTTGGCTAAGAAGTTATGATGCTTTTGTTTTGGTGTTGCTGTGTGTTAAGTATAAAATACAAAATGTTTGAATCTTAGCATACACATGTGGCTAACTTTCAGAGGGAGTGGCTGGGTGGAGGGTGGTGACCAATGAAATGTTCTGTGTGGATTCAAGATTCAACCACAAAATGGCTACACGGCCAAGTCAAACAGGAGAGAGTTAAGAAATTGGTTGAATTTGCCTTTCACCTCAAATTGAGTTGATTGCCGACATTCAGAACGTGGTGGTTTTAGATATTGTTCCAAAATGTTGCTTGTTGTTGTGTTTGCTGTGATTCTGATTCGGATTTTGATTCGGATTCGGATTATTTTGGTTTGCCTGATTCCAATGTGCCCCACATATTTGCCTAGTCGCGCATATTTGCATAAGTTAAGTCTGGTCGTTGCCATTGTCGTCCTTCCTTCTCTTTCATCGTCTCCTTCCTCATATCCTTCTTCAACTTCTCTCCATGCCACCCTCATCTGCATCTCCTCTCGAGCTTATCGACTTCCACAACACGCTGGGCTGGTTGCACTTTTTGCGTTTTTGCCCAACGCACCAGTTGAAAAATGTCGAGGCATTTTATTTTATTTGCCAAAAATTCTATGTGGCTGCCATGAGCACTTGCCAAAAAAAAAAAAAGACAAAAAAGAAAACCCAAAAAAAAACTCAAAGAGCGAAAAAAGTTTAGCGTGAAAAAGTGGAATTTTTCTTTCATCTGGGCTTCAGCGAATGACACTGAAAATGGTATGCTGACAACTCTCTGATCCAAACGAGCTTTGTTAGGATTTAACCATGTTGGATGCTAATCAGATTAGTTCATGGACGAGTTTTGCGCCACGAGTTGCGTGTTGTGCAACCACTTTTAGCCTTGTGTTTTAAATCTTATACAATTTGGGCATTCTACAAAAAAACAACAACAACTACAGTTGGTATTAAATAGTTTCGGTTCCATCTAAAAGCTTTCGATTCTCGCCATCAATTTTGCAAACACACATATGCGTTATTTTTACATATTAAAACATAATTTATGTTACTTTTGCATAATTTTGTAATTTCTATGCACAAAATATGCATTTTTATGCACATATCGTATTAATAAAGCACTATTTTGACATGTTAATGCATAATTTATAATATTTATTCATAATTTATGATGCACATTAAATTATTAACAAATCATAATTTTCGTTAATTAATGCATAATTTATGCTTATTTATGCATAATTTACACTTCAATACACATTTTGTGATTACTTATGCATAGTTAATAACTATTTTATGCATTAATAACTCCTAAATTCAAAGTTCATGTTTAGTAATTCTTTGTTCAATTTCATACATAATTTGTGCATAAATCATTCCCAAAATACATTCTTGACAGATCAATGCAAATGCGAAAAAAAGAAATGAATAGAAACAGAGTATACAGTAATCGAGAGCATTACACTGCAAATTATTTCTGTAGAAGGCAACTTGATAATAAATACAAAATTTGGTGATAAATCTGTTGTAATACTTATTCTCTATTTAAGTTATTAAAAGCATTTACAAATTTATTTTGAAAATAAGCATTCTAACGCTTATTCAAACGCATTTTGTTAAAATATCCTTAACTTTCGTCCTTAGCCTTATGTCACCGATGCTTAGAAGACACATTGTAGCTGTCAGTAACTAAAAAACCGCAAGGTTCGTGCCATGACAGCCATAACTTGAAATCTTGGAAGTGAAGCGCACTTCCGGCTCTGCCATGCACATGTTGACACACACACACACACACACACACACACGTGAGCAGGCAAATACTGCAGTTTTTTGAAGGATGTCCTTTATATACTTTCACCTGCTACAAAATGAAAGTCTAGAACATAAAACCGGCAATAAAGTTGTACAAAATTAACAAGATTCTTACAATTCTAACAATCTGGAAAAGAATTTTTACTAAAAATCAATTGGTGTTAAAAAAAAACGTCCTTAAATTGGAGTGTTAGGATGTGGTTTCCGGCCACGCCCAGTTTTGAAGGCGTGCGCTGCAAGTTGAAGCGAATTATGTCATTTAAACTTTTGAAGCGTGTGATTTTTCTTTTCCGGCATAATAACAACGCTAATGCAACAATAGCAATAACAACAACAAACACAGCAAACAACGACAACAACAACAGCACCCAACATTAACAAAAATAACAACAAACAACACGGAAATGTCTGGGGCCGAAAATTTTTATTTATGGTGACTTTATGCGCATTCATCATCGGAGAATGTTTCTCCTGTGTGTTTCAACGCTAGTGTATGTGTGTGTGTGTGTGTGAGTGTGTGTGTGTGTGTGTGTGTGTGTGTGTACAAAAGCTACTTAGCTTGCGTGTGTGTTGCGTACGTGGTCATGTGTGAGAGCGTGAGTTTCACATGAGCAACACGCGCACTTGACATTTATGTGCGAAACGCAACTAAAGCCGCAACCATTCTGCTGCTTCTTCTAGCGACGACGCACACACACACTTACACACACACACACATGTGTCATATCCATTGCCGTGGACGTTGCCCGCCAATAATTTCTTTCACATTTTACTCACGCACACAACCACAAAACAATATATAGTAACCAAAACGTGCCAGTAGAAACTTTGCAGTCGCTTACTCCCGGCAGCAATATTCTCTGTTCACAGTCTGATCTTTAAGCGGTGTTGAGATGATGCACCTTTTCCACGCATACCCAACAAACACTAAATGTCTGTGTGCTTCAAAAAGTCTTTGGCTTGGATTGAAAGTGTTCGATAAAATAAAATGCCCAGCATTGTCAATTGAAAAGTCAAACATTTTTGAGAGCATTATTATTATATTATGTATATATTATTATTATATATTATTATTATTACTATGTCTGAGCAAAATAGTTTGAAAATGTTCCAAATACAGAAATAACCCAGCGGTGGAAATTCGAATGCCGGACTAAATCAGCGCTGAGTTCATACCTGATTTCTCGGAATTGCCTTGAAAATGTTCAGGCCTGAGAAATCTCTGAATATAGAAGCGAGTCCGGAAGCGATACGGAAAAATAGCCCTAATAGCGTAAACGAACATAATACATATGTGTGTAATTGTTGCACACCGGATGATGATAGGTGCTTTTTTAATATTTGTACAAATTTGTTAAATATATAACGTTAAGTGTGAAATGTCAACGATAATTCTCTTTGAACAATTCGTAATTTCAGCAATGAGTTTTATCCTTCTAGTATGGCAGCTCTCATGCTTTGTGGGGAAAGATGTGTGGCGGCGGTGAAGATATGTCGATTTTTCTTCTTTTTTTTTTATCTTTTTTTAGACTTCTGACCATACTTTTTCTTGCCTATAGTTTTTACTCCCTGTTCCCATTAAAAATGGGAAAAAGGGAGTTATAAAGTACTGCAAATGTGTGTAACAGGCAGAAGGAGGCATTTCCGACTATATAAACTATATATATTCTTGATCAGGATCAACAGCCGAGACGAACTAGCCGTGTCCGTCTGTCTGTCTGTCTGTCCGTCTGTCCGTATGAACACACAGATCTCAGAGACTATAAGAGCTAGAGACACCAAACTTGGCATGAAGGTTCCTGTATACCATACGCAGATCAAGTTTATTTCAAATTTCGGATGCACCCCCCCGCACCCCCGCAAATCGCAAAAGACTCCCACAGCCACAATTTTAAAGATAAAGCTTAAATTTTTGGTACACATGTATGTTTAATCAATGTATTTCGGATGTGTAAATTTCAACACGATCGGATAAATAGCACCAAAATTATGGAAGAACTTATTTCCCCTGGCTCAGCAGGCAGAAACAACAGTTTGACATGCACTGTGCAAGTTGAGTACGCTGCTTGCTTGTGTTGTCGCTGAACTGCTTGAAATGCAAGTTGGGAGCAGGGAGTCTCTAAGTCGGGCACACTCGACTAGAGTATTCTTACTTGTTTTTTTGTGAAAATTTTTAAATATTCTGACCGTAATTTTGACCTGAGGCCTCAGGCCTGAGTTCTTGGAGTAATATTCCTTGGGATATTCAGGCAAGAGAATAGACCCTACGACAGAAGTCATTCTGTAAGGAGGACATCCCATACAACAAGGAAAGCAAGCAGTATTGTATAAGCTCAGGCCTGTACATTACTTTTCAGGCATGAAACAATGTATTGATTCAGGCCTGAATTAACCACTGGGTGTTATCATTTGTGTGTTTGGGATAATTGTAGGCTTTTGTTTCCAGACGTTACAAAAGCAAAAGCAAACATTTGTGTCTTTGAGACAACTGTAGGTTTTTGTGTTCAGACTCTACAAAAGCAAAAGTTAATACTTTTGTCTATGGAACATTTTTAAGTTTTTGTGTCCAGACGCTGCTCAAGCAAATGTAAACATTTGTGTCTTCGGGACAAAAGTAACTTTTTCTGTTCAAACGCTGGAACATTTTTCGGCATTTATGTCCAGACGCTGCTCGCACATAACTAGGCGTAAATGTTTTTGAAACAATTTTAAGCATTTTGGAGTACCGTTGTCCTAAAGATTTGGTAAGTTTGGACGAATTACTTTGAAATACTATATTTTGGGTTATAACATTGTTGTATGAAATGAGAGATATATTGTTACAACAAAAAATTAGGTCATGAGTACAACAATAAGATGCGTGGTATCTGCTTGTAGAGCACTCTCACATAACATATTAACATTTAAGCTTGTGAATTGTTTTAAGTGTTGCCAGGGTTTCTGGTCGTTGGTTTCTATGATTTATGTGTTGCAATTAAGTTGGCGTGGCAGCGTCTCCAAATTGGCATTAAACTTGCCACAATAATTGCGATTGCTCAAAAGTTGGACTAACAAAATGTGGATCAACTAAATTTAGTCGAAAACGCGACGCGGGCGATTAAAAACAATCGCTAATGTGAAATTTGATTAGCATGTGGTATGTTTCTGTCTTGTGCTAGAACGCTTTATGTGTGTGTGTGTGTGTGTGTGTGTGTGTGTGTGTGTGTGTGTGTGTGTGTGTGTATGTGTGTGTGTGTATGTGTGTGTGTGTATGTGTGTGTGTGTGCGTGCGTGTTTTTGGCTTGTCAACAAACAGTTGCCCACATTTCGGAGCCGACCAATTTGCTGCCTCACCGTTTGAAGCTGCCGTGTCGCAATAATTGTGACTAAAACTAAGAGAATATGTCAAGCTAAGAGAAATCTGAGTATATCGGCTCTCTTCAAATGAAAGAGTGAGCAGCAGCAGAGCTATTTTCGAAATTCGAATTTCGAAATGTGTGAATTTGTTTATAGCACAAAACAACAACTCAAGGCAGCCGCTGTGAACGTGGTCCAAACTGTTGGGGATGCTGTGTGTGTGTGTGTGCTTGTTTGTATGTATGTGTATGTGCGTGGGTATGTATTGGGCGCTATTTCATTATTTTGCTGCTTTAAAACACAGTCAAGTCAAGCATACGGGAGACAGCAAAATGTATGGCATACTTATGGGAGTTGCTTGAAAGTTTGCCTGCTATTTCTTATTTTTACTTTAAGGAATGACACATAATTTGTGAGCGAGAGCGAGAGAGACAGAGAGTGAGAGTGAGAGAGTGAGAGCGAGTAAAGGGCAGCGTTATTTGAAAATATATTTATTTGATTAGAACTAAAGTTTGTACATCATTTGTTAGTTAATCGCTTTGCTAATGTTTATTTCATTTTTTGCAATTTTTAGTTGATGCTGACATTTCATGCCATCTAAGTATAACTAAACAAAAACATACAAAAATTAAATTTAAAGTTTCTTTTTCCACCCCTCTGCGACCTTGTTGAATCGTTCGAATTAAGAAGTCATCAATATTAGAAACACACATACACATACACATATCTCTTGTCACTTTTGACTGGGCACAATAAAAGTTCAAATTTAGCTTTATACACTCATTAATCTTCTTTACAAAGTGTGTGTAAATGCATGTTTATGGGTTGCTTTCAACTGCGCTTCCTAACTATTAAGTTGGCTTATTTTTATACTCATATTATATTGTCATAAAATATTTAAAAATAAATACAAAAATAAGTCTTATACATATTTTGGTTTCTGCACAGAGAGAAAAACTACACTCGGAACAGATATAATTTTGTTCTAATACAACTTGAAACTTACATAAATTTTGACAAAATTGTAAATTACATTTTGGGAATTCTTTGTCCATAATTTGATTAAGTCGGTATGTGAAGTGCTTAACTGCTGTTGCGCGTGGTTCTCGGGTTCGAATAGCAGTGACACCGAATGGTGATTAGAGCGCATTTTAATTGTACAGGCTTAAATGAAATATTAATGTACACATAATGAGCTTTTTTGACATTTTCTAACATATGTATATACCAAACTTTGATATCAGTTTAATTCTGAATTGTTTAATTTTTAATTTTTTAACAAAACGAGAACAGATTGTTTTTATTTGTAACTTTAAAATGGCTCAGAATGAGCAAAAAACTTATTGAAATCTATTTGTTTTATATTTTTGCATTCTCAAAAAACTGTTTTTAAAATGAGAACTTACAGCTTGGTTCAAGTACAACCGTTTTGGCCTGGTTTTTAAGCACGAATGTGCTTGCTTTAAGTGAAATGTACATATTGTACATTTTTTATTTTTGTTCGCTGTGTGGCTATGATATTAAATAGCTCTCGCGAGTTTCCAGTTCTTTTGGTCAAAAATAATAGCAAATGTGACAGTAAATTTAAATGGTTTTTAAGCTCATGTACATAATCGCAAAATTCATTTTGTAACGATTACTTTATGGAGTCAGAGATACGATATACCTTTCGTCACAAAATTATAGTGCTATAAAAAAAACAGCTTATAAACTAAAATTTGATTTTTGTGTCTGTAGATCCATCTATGGAAATGCCTTATCAGATTTGTTGAAAAGAAATGGAAGCATAACCAAATAAGCTCGATTTATGTTGCAATCTTAAATACATTGTTTTTGTCATTTCCTAAACTCAGCTTTAGCTTTAAATGTAGAAACGGTTTCTAGCATCCTTGAATTTGTACATGCAGAGCTACTTTTGCCTGTACTCTTTTATGGAGACATCGAGATTTGTCTACAGAGAAATACTTATTCCACGTGCTTACTTAATAATGAAAGATAGCACGTGCCACTGCAACATGCGGCAACAATAAGTGCATCTTTGCTGTCGTATTTCGATTCGAAATTTACAGCCCCATCGAACTGTATTACACTTGTTTTTTCTTGACCCGCCTGTTTCTGAAAATTAAAAATTTTTTTTTGAGTTGAAATGCTGCAAACGCGATTTTCTTAATCAATTTCGATTTGAACTAGCCATATTCGTCTGTTCTTATTTCGCTCTGTATGAATGTCTTTTATCATGTTGATCAAATTTGGTAAGAAATCGAGTTACTATATCTTTCAGCTGTCATAGAAAAAAATCGGCTGAAAATTAAGTTTTCATATAAACAATTTTTCTGCAAGGGTATAACTTTTGTTTCTTTTTTTAATTTTAATTTTTAAACTTTTTGTAAGCTTTAAATTATTTATATCATTTGTACAACATTTATGACTTTTTGCTGACACTCAGAAGAGGCACTTTTGTAAAAAACTGTATAAATATATGGTGATTTATGAAGGTTATTTCACTTATGTATGTATTTTAATTGTGTTGCTGCGAACTGCAGCAAAGCACTTAACACCCTGACAACCCTTAACCTTAACCCTTGCACAACTGTCGATTGCAAGCATACGTTTAACGTATTTACACATTCATGAGAACTCAAATACACACAAAATTCGAGAAGTACTTATGACTAAACCACTTGACCCGACCCGCAGTTGCAGAGTAAATAGGATCGTGTTTCGAATTGTATGAATTTTTAATTGTTGTTTTTTGTGGAAACAATTTTATTGGCATTCTACAGCCAACAGTTACTAATGCCAAATCTATTGTAAACTGCAATGAGTATGTTACTTTTTGCTATTCCAGCTCTGAAGAGTCTCTGATTCTTGAGGTAAAGCCCATTAGGATAACAATGCTCTAGTCGAGTGTGCCCGACTACGAGAATCCCAGCTGCATGCTTATGTTTACATACGGACAGACGGACATGGCTAGTTCGTCGCGGCTGTTGATGGTGAGCAACAATAAATATTGTTAATATATTCGGAAATGCTCCTTCTGCCTGTTACATATATTTTCAGTACTTTATAACTCCCTTTTTCCCATTTTTAATGGGAACAGGGAGTAAAAACGATCGAGAAAACGTAGTTATTCTCGATTCAGCAATGCCTACAAGTTGACAACTAAATAGACATTTTTATAATGGAAGCTCGGTTTCGAAAATAAGAAAACGAAACCATTTCGATCGGAAATCAGAACAGTAATTCATAAATCGTTCGGAATTCATTAGTTTTTACTTTTAATTAGGAATTCATTAGTTTTGATTTCGGAACAGGCCTGATATACTATCGCATTCGTCACTATCATTGAAAATAATAACGTTAAAGTAAAGGAAATGTTAAAAATTAAAATAAAATTATATACATATAAATATAACTAAATAACTACTTATATACTTACGATAGACTTTTTTGTTAAAAAAATGATTCTCATTACTCAACTTTTTAGAATTTTTAATACTACATACAAATTTTAAAGGTAAGTATTGCGGGTTCCATTTTGATTCCAGAATCTTGACCTATGGTTTCTTAGGCAACTTTACTTCGAGTTATATCTAGATTCTGTTTTCGTTTGGTTAAATACTTTTCCCCATTCAAATTGCCTCCATCAATAATACATACAAGCATATTCTTAAATACCAATTTTGTGCTCAAAGTTAAATTGTCCGAATTTGCGAGCACAACTTTTTGGTTTTATCAAATAAATACGCTAACTAATTAAATTAAAAATGTAGCTGGATAGAATATGCATGTGTTAATATAGTATATGAAGTAGAAATAGCAAAAGAACACGTGGGCAATCATGATATAATATGCAAGCATCATTAGCTCAACATAACCGCAACACAAACGATGTTGCACACACTAACACATAAAGAGGGTGACAGGGAGGATGCGAGGGAGACAGGAAGAGAGAGCAAACATGGCAAAGCCCCAACAGGGTTGGCAGCCAGGACTCTTATTTGTGCAATTAAAAAGCATGCATAACGGTAAAAATGTTGCCCAACCTTTGCCCCCTACCCCTGCACAACACATGCGACGTAGCGCCATTTTGCCAGTTGGCTGCTGCTGCCGGAAACGGAAACGCGCTCATATAACACGCATATTTTGAGCAATTACAGCGTGCAAAGCTGCTTTGCTTTGAAATAGTATGTTAGATATCACATTCCCCCCGACACTTTGCCACACTCCCATGCCCTCCCTTTGCTTCCAATTCAAATCTATAACAAGTATGTGCAATTTATAGCGCTTACCGATTGTCCGAAGTTTATGGTTTTCATTTTTGTTGTATGTTTTTAACACACATACAGTTTAACATTTCTGTCAACCAAATACACACACACACACACACACATAAATATACTCACACACATACGTATATATAAAAGCGACACGTGCGAATTTTCAATTTTTGCTCATTAATTTTAATTATTTTGTAATAAATCGAAGATTTATTGCTTACAAGTTGCATGTAGCATAATTTTTATCACGTAGTTGCTCGCTTCATATAAGTATAGCTACATATATATATATATATACATACACATATATATACTTATATACCTTTACATATATGTAGTAGGTCGGACAGGTTGGTCTCGGGTATCAAGGGTATTACAGACGATGTTGCTGTGGCTTTTGCTGTCGCTTCTCTGCTTTGCTTTGCAGTTATTGTCGCATGAGCTACTATACTTTGTATGAATCCATTGCTTTATTGAAAATTTAAATAAATACTATATATAGAACTGCAACAGAATAAGAAAGAATAATTGGAAAATAATAGATAATAGTAGGATTATTATTATTATTAGTCCTTGAAGTTCATGTGATGCATAATGTGAAAGGTGTTGCATCATAGATCAAGAATATTTTTAAATTTTGGTAACACATCACTTGGCTCAAAAGATATTCGACTTAAACTTTTTTTATTTATTCTAAAAAAAAAATTACGGTATAAGTCTTATATGTAACTTAAAAAAAAAAATTAAAATAAATCTTATTTAATATTTTTATTGTAAAAAACAAAAATTAGTCTTATTTAACTTAAATAAAATAACATTTTTTTTTGCATTTTTTAAATAAACATTAATTATAAGAATTAAAATTAATTATTTTATATAAATCGCATATGTAAGTTTTTAGTTCTTCACATTGATTTATTTAGTTTAAATTGTCATTCATAACTATTATTTTTGATGATAATGTCACAAAATTTTAAGTTATAAGTTTTACAACACTTAAAGCAAATCTTGCATGGTTTCATGCAGCATATAAAAATGTTTATATTACTGTGCCAGTTGCACGACACGAAATTGCGCGCAAGATAAGACGACGCAAGCTGACAATTGCGTCGTCTAAACAGCGCTTAATTGTTGCGTACATTTTTCTTAATATAATCAAAATCTTTAAATTTTTTTTGATATTTTTATTTGTAATTTTTAAAATGCATTTTCTATATTAATTTGAAATCAATAATATAAGTTTTTTTTTTTCGGGCCAAAATAATGTAAGTAAAGCAGCAAGGAAATATAACGAGCTTTCAAAACTTTTACTTTTCATTGATCATTTAAGTTGAGTTTTTAATTGTTTTCTAAACAAACTTCAACTTTCTCTGCCATCTAGTCAGTCCCTCAATAAATCTTCTGCATAAATACAATCATAGTTATTTGTAAATAGTGCGTTTTTTTTTATCAATTTATACAGCGTTATAGTGGCAGTCTTCCAAGGTTGCGAATACCCAACACTGCCTACTGAGCGCAGCGTACACATAGAGCAACAAGCAACAAAAACCAACAGAAACATAAATTGCAAAAAAAAATAAATAAAGTAAAGAAATAGCAGAAAAATCAAAAAAAAAAAAAACAAAGAAAAATATAACAGGAATAACTGTTCTAGTCAAAAGTATACGACTGGAAGATACCCTTAAAATTGAAATTGTTGGCTGCTCAGAAAACTGAAAAAGGAATGAATATTTGTTTCGAATAGTTATTTGTTTGAAACGTTGAAATCAAAACTATTTGATCAGTAAAAAAAGTAGGTTAATAATTTTTCATATTTTATATTTGTAATCCACGCGAGAAACTAGCTATCAGAAACTTTCCTGAGCTATACAAATTTAACACGATATTTAAAATTTAAGTCAATGTCAATAATTCGGTAAGTAAAATGTGCTGAATTTATTTTAAGGACAATTTATTGGCTTTTATTCTGTGAATAGTTTTTTTTTAAGACTTATAATGTTTACTCAAGTTATGTAGACATTTTTGAGCTCATCTTAAAAAAAGTCTTATTTAAAAAATGTTGTACTACATTTAAATAAACTTGAACTGATTTAATAATATTTCTAAAAGAAATGTTATATCCCTAACTTTGATAGCGTCTGAGACATGTTTTATATACATATGTACAGTGAACATGCGCATAACCCATTTTAGGCATTTTTAATGGGTACAGGGTATAGAAATGGTTGTTTTGAATTGCTTTTGCTTTCACAACGGGCAACTTTGAGCGCAGGAGCAGGACTAATGAGGCTGCTGGCGGACATGGCGCAAATGAGCGAGCGCTTACCAAGTTTTGCAGTGTGCCGCAGCTGTAGGGGGTTAGATAGGTGCTTGCTGTGGATGTGGATGGGGGTAGGGGGGGGCGGTCCGGGCTGTTAAATTAAAGCGGCGTTAGCAAACATCAGGAGTAGGGAGGGTTTGGCGATGGTGCAAACCCGCACACAGCAACCGCACCAGGAACACAAAAAAAAAACCAAAAAAAAAAAAAAAAAAATAGAAGTTCTAATTGTTTGTAGACATTAAATGGGAAGCCGTTTGGAAATTATTGCCACTCGCTTCAAATCTTCAGTGAATCTAACGTTTTCTGCTACCCTACTGCCCTGCCGGTACCGCCAAACCCTCCTCCCTCTCCACCGCTCTTAACCGCTGCCTGTCTTGTCCTTTTCTGTGTGTGTGTGGAACATAATTGGTCGGTTGGTCGCTCATAACAATAAGCAGAAATGTTGCTACCACCTCGGCCATACCTCTCCACCGACCCACCTACCCCCCTACACTTATCCACCCCGTCCCGCTGCTGTACAGAAAATGGCCGCATGACGAATGTAACGGGTGGTGCGGCTCATAAACTTGCAACAATAACAACAGCCGGAGCTAGTTGCGCATTTCGGCAATGCACCATGGGGAAAATGTCGATTATTTTGTCAATAATACCATTTTTTGGCTTTGATTTTTCAAATCTTAATACTCAACTTTGTTTAAAAACTTATTTTCTACAATTTTTACCACTTATATTTGACGCACTATCAAAGTCAGCTGATTGCGGAACTTTTTTGTTAAAAAAACAAGTAAGAACGTTGCAGTCAGGCTCACCCGACTGCGATATACTCTGTTTTCTGTTTACTGGGGCGGGGGTGGGCGTGTCAAAATTTTTTTCTCCAAACTATCGATGAGATCAAAAGTATTCATACTGCAAAATTTGGGGTTTCTAGCTATAAAGGTGTAGGAGATACAGATTTTGCTCATTTGCAGGGGCGGTAGTGGGCGTGGCATTTTTTTTTTTACAGATCGGTCGAGAATGTCATCAGTAGTCTTCATGCCAAATTTGGTGACTCTAGCTGCAAAACTGCAGAAGATATAGATTTTTGCGGTTTGTGGGGGAAGGGGTGGGGGTGGGGGGGAAATCTTGACACTTTGTCTGCCTATGGTATATACCAACATGTACACCAAGTTTGGTTGCTCTAGCTTCAAAACTGTGGAAAAAACCTGCGTTCATACGGACAGACGGACAGACGGACGGACAGACGGACAGACGGACATTTCACAAACCCAATATACTCTTTTTTTCCATTTTGGAAAACAGAGTATAAAAAACAAATGGAAAATGTTTGTCAATATATGTCAAATTAACTGTTAACTCCGATTTTTTAGAAGTTGTGCTTTTTGTTCAATTGTCCAATGTGTTGTTGTTGTGTTCTTTTAGGTCCTAACCAAAAAATGAATGTGTGTTCTGTGAAATATTACTTTTAAAGAGCAAAACGAATTATCAAAGTTCAAGTTAAATATTTTTTTTAGAAATCAATATAGAATTAAATGGTATTAATGCTTTTTGCTCGTTTTTGCCCCATTTCGATACACAAATTCATGTTGCAGTTGCATTTTCCGCATAAAAACTATATTTTCGAGCGATGGTTCATATGACAGCTATAGGATAAAGTAGCCCGATTTTGATCAAATTTCCACAAACTATATAAAGTGTTATAAAACTTACAATGGCTGAGTTTGCTTGAGATAGCTGTTAAAACAAAAAAGTCATTTATACAAAAACTTATTTTTCACCCAAAAATTTATTTCTTAACTGATTGTTCCTTTGGCAGCTTTAAGATATAGTGGTTCGATTTTCATAAGATTCTGGAAACCTGCTTCAAAAATGACGGTCGAGTTATCCTGAAAACAAAAATGTGATCGGTTGTTTCTATGGCAGCTTATGTTACAGTGATCAAATTAACAAATTTTTTTTTTGAAAATTCCATTTGGGTCTAAATAACATTTGGACAAAATTTGGAGTCTCTAGCTCAAGATTTAGAGTTTATGCCAAAAAAAATCGACTTTTTCCCCATAGTACAATGGGCATGCCACACACAGCTTCAATTACTTGCCACACACTCCCATGCATGTGTGTGGTGTGTGTGGACGTTCATTTCGTCGCCTTGTAAGTTTTAATTGTAATCGTGTCTGTCAGACCAAAACCAACAACAATGTCTGATTATTAGGCTTTAAATAATTAATTGCTTATGCATGTTATGGGCGGAAGTGTGGCTCTCAATTACACATATATACATATGTTTCTGTGTGCGTGTATGCGTGTTTATGTGTGTATGTGTGTGTAGTAGGTCTTTAACCACATTCGACAGCAACACTCATGACTCGCAATTGCGGTCGCCCAGTCAGTCCACTTGTGTTTGAAAACTTGGTCTTCTTCGATTGCTATTCGCAATTTGCAATTTGCAGTTTGCAATAACATATTGCGGTTTTTGTCTCTGGCCAAAAAGGAATTTAATTAAGCTTGAAATTTGAATCGCATATTACAATTTCGGGTCACACTCAGCTGCCGCAGTGGTGTCCAACAATTAAATGCAACGCATTCTACAAATAAATTTGCTACTCTAAAGTCAAAGATGAAAACTAATCAAGGACTCGTTGTCAGGAACAAAAGCAAGGAACAAAATGAAATGCGTCTGTTTAGATTCCATTCGTAATTCAATATGTTTTTTTAAAATTATTTTTGTGCTTTGCTTGTGTGTCTTCTTTTAACAGTGGATAAAATAAAAGATATTATAATAGCAAACAGAAAACATTTCAAATGTAATATAGTGAACCTGTTCTTATTTTCGATTCCGATCAAAAAGAAATCGCTATTGAAAGGTGAATTCCTTATATCGATGAAGAATTCAGTTCACAAAGTTTTGCTTTTGAGACAACTGAGTGAGAAGAATTCGAACTAATCTTTAAAAAGGCGATTGCTATTGACTTCGAAAACAGGAACACCAAATGAATAACCTATTCATAATAAGATGTTCTCGGAAATGGCAACAGGCCTGATATGTAGTTTCGACTGCTGAGTAAATCTTCTATGTCTTATTGATGAGCAATGTGATCCAAGCGACGATCATCAAAGTCAAAATACAGAGGAGAAGAAGTCATTATCCCACGAATTGCGATTATTCAAACAAATCTTCCATTCCAATTCAAGCGGATTCAGTTACCAGTACGATTGGCTTTTGCGATGACAATAAATAAATCGCAAGGCCAATCATTTGAAGTCTGTGGGATTAATCTAGAAAATCTAGAAAAATTCCATAAATTTTCAGGGTATTCTTGAAATGTCTTAAACGCCACATTAACCTGACAATCCTCATAAATGTTTTCGAAATTT
The DNA here is from genome assembly GCA_949708635.1 of Hirtodrosophila cameraria. Lineage (NCBI taxonomy): Eukaryota > Metazoa > Arthropoda > Insecta > Diptera > Drosophilidae > Hirtodrosophila > Hirtodrosophila cameraria. Next base: position 11,766,646 of record OX453090.1, read on the forward strand.
GCGAGGCTTATTTGGTAAAAATGTGTAATGAATGCCTCATTAAATTGTGACATATAATATTGCTGACAAATTGAATAAGACTCAATGCAATTAGAGCGATACTTGGCAACCAAACTGGCAAATTCTTATCACTAAATCGTCAGATTTATAGCTATTGACAATTCCTATAAGTAAACACGAAATTTTACAAGCTTGAAAGTGCACTACAGCCCGCTGGGCGTTATAGCACTTTTCACTTTTCTCTGCTGAGGTATAAATCTTCTAGCTTGTCTTGTACAATGATTCATATAATACATTTTTATATAAGTATTTCATAATTATATTAAATGTACATATTTCTAAAAAAATAAACTTTATTCATATATCATTTATTTCACATATCGACTGCTTGCTTTCTTGAATGCTCAACGAATGTCGATTCAAGCTTACCATTCTTCTTTGTTCTCATTCATCCAATTAATTATTTAATAATTGGAATTGAAGTGTTTTCATTTTCATCATTTTGCCACTAAATGATTTACATTGTCTTGTTGAAATTCAAATTGATACCATTCAGAAGTAGTAAAATTTTCAGTTAGGAAATTGTAGCCTTTGTTTTATGCTCTGCTTTGTTATAATCGGATGTTATAATCTTAGGTAACATACTTGAGGTTTCTATAGAAATGCGCTTGCTCATACTTGAAGTGCAATTCTCGATTAATTTGAATATATATGTGTGTACATTACACATATATGTGCATATGAGTGCTTCGTCTAAAGTTGTATGATTGTGTGATTTCAAAAGCTTTTGACAATTTAATGATTTTGAGTTTCAGCAATCACTTTGAGTTGCCTGCACTGTGGAAGAAAAGATTTTAGATTTAATAGCTGCAGACTGCAGGTTGCGTATACGTAATGCTAGAAATTGTAAAGGACTGCGTCGAGTAAGGTACAGACATACTTATATATATACATACATCTTTCACTCAGTAATGAGTGAGAAACAACGTCAAAGTGCCAAGCAATATGTAAAAGAAAGAAAAATTAAGTCAGCGCCTTGGCCCATGATTAATTACAGCGTACCGAACGGAGAAAGAGCCTAGACCAATTGCCTTTATATATATAAATGTTTGTATGTGTGTGTGTGTGTTTGCAGACCCCTTACTCCATCCACCAAATGATTTATGTCTTTTTAAAGATAGCCATCAACATCAACGGCAAACGCTGCCCAGATAAAGCAGCCACAAATGGTTCACAGTCCAAAGAGTCGGACATTGTCGTCGTACCTCAGCCACAGTTTGAGGTCTAGGACCAATCCGTAGGGCAGGATTGACTTCCGTTTCCGTCCGAGCTACGACGTGGAAGTGGGAGTGGCCAGCCACCTACAGCGTGTTGACTTTATTTGCGAGTAGTCGCAGTGAAATGATGTTGATTTCATGATTGCGCAGAAATTGTCAATGAAAATGTAAATGTGTAATTATTTGGAAAATGGTAGGCCGTGCCGAGAAACAGCAATAGCAACAAGAACAACAACTGACAACACCACTAATGAGCAAAGGGCACTGCAAAAGCTAAATAAATCTTGCCAAGCACTTGTCCGTGCACTTGGCACCCAAACAGGGTCACCAACGATTATAAGCAGGGGCCAAAGACCACCAAGGACATATACTCCTTGTACTTTCAATTGTGTGCCAAAACATTAGGCACTATAGTTAAAAACTGAAACTAACAACAAACTAGATCAAACCAACAACAACTGAACTTGATTGATAAGAAGTCTGTCAACTTTTAAAGAAAGATAACACTATGCACAAAAAAGTACGTTTTGAAATTGACATTTATAATTTATTGGAAGTCCCTTATCATAAAAAATTAATTTTTTCTTCTACTCGTAACTTTTTTTTTTAAATTTTGAGTTCAAATATTTCACCATTAAAAGTATTAAGTATTATTATATTAGTTGATATTTCCAACAATATTTTCTTGCATTTCAAATTGAAATTATTTTACCGATTAGACCAATTGGGCAAAGTTATTATAAGGGCTAATTTGTTTGCTCTTTAAGGTTACGTCTAAAATATTGGGCTAACTAATGAAACAAAGGGCATCATTTGAAGTGCAGTTGACAACCAATTAGAAAATAAAGTTGAAATTCGGTACATTTACGAATGTTTTTTATTTGTTCATTTTGTTTAAAAATTTATTTTTGTTGAAAAAAAAATAGTTTTTCATTTTCACACTTTTTGTTAATTATTATAAGGGATTACTGGTAAGAAATTCAATTTTATTGTCTGATGACAATTTACAGTTTTATTTCGAATACTGCAAAATTAACATATAATTCAATGCAAAAGAAAATAAAAATTAAACAATAAAATAACCGTAATAATTCATCCGTATTTTACAGTATTTACACATATGTGTATATAAAAAGGAAATTGAAGAATAAAAAATATGTAAATTAATTAAACAATAAAGTATCATAGTTCAAATTTCAATAACAATTCCATTTGACACTTTACTATTAAGAAAAAGCAAAAAATACTATATATATAAAAAAAGCAGAATAGTTATTTAATTTAAATCTCCATTCCTTGGATCAAAAGAGGCATCACCTTTCCAGAGTTGGTTTTAAAGAGTGGTGGATCGTCGAGTTGAGCGACTTAATCCAGTTACAGAGGGTCCTTTGGCATAGCTGCAACATGTGCAGCAGCAGAAGCAGTTGAAGGAGGTGCAGCAGTAGGAGCAGCATCATCAGTGGGGCAAGGAGAAGCAGCAGCAGCGGGTGGTGGACAGATGACAAGATTGGCACTCGGAATTCGTGGTGGCTTTGGCTTCTTCCAATGGATGCACTTTACATCAATGGTCAACTTGGGTCGCCTAAGCTGCGGCGACATCAGTTTCGCATTTATCATCTGTAGCGTCACGTTTATGGTATGCTTTCCACTATAGTATTTCATCATGTTCAGGGATTCCAGCGTTTTCCTGATATCATCTTTGGCAATGAAAGTCAATTCGCTCATCTCAGCTATGTCTATATCTTCTTTTAAATGGTAGCGACTTTTCATTAGCTTCAGCAATGTATAGCCCCAAAAGCTGCGATAACCACGAAATCCCATAATGGATAACGGCTTCTCCGGGGTGCCAATGAAGCCGTCCTTGCGCGCCAGCTCATAGCTAAAAGCAATTAATAATTTACCATATCCTTTACGCTGATGGGGCGGCAAAACTAGAAGGCATGCCAGATTAAATTCCTGCGATTCTTTCTCCTTCGCGAAATAGCCCAGAAAATGACTTCTGCGCTGTTTGTCAGTCTCGCAGAGTATATAGAAATCAAATGGTTCCATGTCATAAAAGAGGGACTTGTGATCTAGAAATAGTTTGGCCATCAAACATAACAATTGACAGTATAATTTCTGCTTATTGCCCATCACCTCATAGATCAATAAATTGCCCTTACGATACACCACATCTCCAGGCGGTGTACGTTTCTTACAATCATGCAAATGATATCGATAGCTTTCTATCTTACGCATATACTTTAAACAAAATTCACAAATGTAGAGTATGCGTGCCTTACCAAATTCATCCGGATATGGGCTAAAATACCAGGTACCTATTTCAAAGTTGCCAAACACCACCTTATCAATATATTTGACCTTCGTGATACGCGCATGTTCCTTTTCCACAGCTGCGTCAGAAGCGTTCATCTTCAGCTCAAGTTGGCTTCTCTGACAGCGACTCATCTTGAAATTGTCATCAGTGAATATAATATACTGTATATTTGAGTTATCTGGTAGCTTCTGAGCTTGTTCATGTGCTGATGGATTGGACCTGGCCACCGGTTGCAAAGTGCCACCCAAATCATCTGGATTATCGCTAATCAATTTAAAAGGCACCCACTCATCCAAGCGTCGATTGAATCCCAAATAGTGCACATAATATTCACTACCCCAGTCACGGGATTCCAGGATATGGCCTGCATGTACCTTTCCATCATGACGGCGAATATAATAGATCTTGTCTGTATTAGTCTTGACATTTTGAATATACCAAAATCGATCACGCTTCTCTTTCTTAATCGCCTCACCTCTAGCTCCCTGTGGCTTTATCTTTTTTTTAGTGTCTGGTATCCATCGAGAAACTGGCATATCAGGATTCTTGGTAATCGAAAAAAAAGGCACCCACTCATCCAAGCTTCGATTGACTCCCAAATAGTGCACATAATATTCAAAACAGCAGTTACGGGATTTCAGGACATGGCCTGCTTGTACCTTTCCATCATGACGGCGTATATAATAGATCTCGCCTGTATTAACTACGATTTTTTTATTCGCCCCCCCTCCAGCTGTGGCTCCCTGTGGCTCTATCTTTTTTTCCGTCTCTTTTTCGATCTCCTTTTCTGCATCCGTCTCTTTTTCGATCTCCTTTTCTGCATCCGTTGCTTTTTCGGTCGCTTTTACGGTCTCTGTCTCCTTTTCAATGCCTGTCTCTGCTTCTCTGGGTACACGCCTGATTACGGTCTGCACGGAATCCTCGGACTCACCACCATCGGAGCTGCGGCTGCTGCTGCTGACAACCTCCTCATCGCTACCTTGGCTGTAGACATCTTCGTTAAGATCGAAACTTGCCGTGGACTCGGCGTCAATCTCGGGCATTGGCACAGTAATTGGCATTGGCTTTTGATCTACTTTCATATCAATTGCTTGAACCAACCTCACCAGCTCCTCAAGCACTTCCTGATCTTGCACTGCCATTGGCACTTGGGCTTCGACTTCCATTTGTATTTCGACATTGCCACAGACGCCAGGATTCTGCTCTTGTCCAATTTGTTGCTGAAGCTGTTCCTCCTAAAGTTGTAAAAACAAAATCGATTAATCGATTTAAATTTTTTTTTTGTTTTTTGACTTCGAAATTTTCGTTAGTACTCTATATAAATGCTTTTGTTTTGATTTTCTGCGATTATCACGAAAAATTGTCAAAATAATTTAATAACAAGAAAAGTAATATTCGGTGTGCCGATTGTTCCTATGCCAGCTATGCCATACTTAAGAAGCATGTGTGAAACATAATAAAATTGAGTATTCGCGGGTTTGGTTGAACTATCTGTATGAGAAAATCAGTTTTTCATACAAAAATTCACTTTAAGCTATTATGAATTCCGAATATCAATGGAAAATTCGGTTTAAAAAGTTTTGCTTTTGAGGCAGTGGAACGATTCTGAATGACAAGTTTTCGGGAATGGAAACAGGCCACATTTAATGGATTTAAAAAAATTTAAATTAAGAGTCATTTAAATGTTTGTGAAAAATAGTAAAAACATCTATTAATAAATATTATTCTACTCGATTAGTCGAAACACTATCAATTATAATTTTATAAAGTCGATTATCTATTTTATAATTATTTACACGCTTACCACTTGATCTTCCAGTTCCTCTTCGGATTCGCTTTGCTGTTCGGAATCAGTTTCCGAGTCGTTTTCGGTTTCTGTTTGCTCTTCGCCAGCGTCTTGCTCTACGCCTTCCATTAGCTCCTTGCCTTCCTCCTGCTCTTCGTCTTCCTCTTCCTCTTGGTGTACACCCTGCTCGAATTCTTCTTGCTCTACAACAGGCTCCTGCACTTCACTTTCCATTTGCATTTCTTCGCATTCTTCTTCCCCGCCCAGATCCTCATCGGCAATGTTAAAATTGGGATCCACATTGGGTAAATCGCTGGCACAGACTACTTTGACGGGTGAGGGTTGACCATCATCACTGTCCTCATGAGAACTTGATCCATTATCAACGGTCTCCTCATCGGAACTTGAATTATCATCGTTGTCCTCTTTATTCGAACTGGATCCATCGTCGCTGCTGGAGTCATTATCGTCGCTGCTGGCGTCACTCGAGTCGCTGTCGCTGCCGCTGCCACTTTCGCTGCCGCTGCTATTGACCTCAGCAGGAAGTGGACGTTGTGGATCGCCCTCAGCCAAAAGTGGACGTTGTGGATCGTTCTCAGCCAAAAGTGGACGTTTTGGATCGCCCTCAGCCAAAAGTGCACGTTGTGGATCGCCCTCAGCCAAAAGTCCACGTTGTGGATCGCCCTCAGCCAAAAGTGCACGTTGTGGATCGCCCTCAGCCAAAAGTGCACGTTGTGTATAGTTTTCAGCCAAAAGTGGATGTTGTGGGTCGTAAATGATGCGTGGTCTTATTTGTTCAGGCAACGCAATGGCAGCAACGGCACTGTCCTCATCAGAACTTGATCCATCATCAGAACTTGATCCATTATCAACGGTCTCCTCATCGGAACTTGAATTATCATCGTTGTCCTCTTTATTCGAACTGGATCCATCGTCGCTGCTGGAGTCATTATCGTCGCTGCTGGCGTCACTCGAGTCGCTGTCGCTGCCGCTGGCACTTTCGCTGCCGCTGCTGTTGACCTCAGCAGGAAGTGGACGTTGCGGATCGCCCCCAGCCAAAAGTGCACGTTGTGGATCGCCCTCAGCCAAAAGTGCACGTTGTGGATCGCCCTCAGCCAAAAGTGCACTTTGTGGATCGCCCTCAGCCAAAAGTGCACGTTGTGGATCGCCCTCAGCCAAAAGTGCACGTTGTGGATCGCCCTCAGCCAAAAGTGCACGTTGTGTATAGTTTTCAGCCAAAAGTGGATGTTGTGGATCGTAAATGATGCGTGGTCTTATTTGCTCAGGCAAGGCAATGGCAGCAACGGCACTGTCCTCATCAGAACTTGATCCATCATCAACGGTCTCCTCATCGGAGCTTGAATTATCATCATTGTCCTCTTTAGTCGAACTAGATCCATCGTCGCTGCTGGCGTCATTCGAGTCGCTGTCACGACTTTCGTTGCCGCTGCCACTTCCGCTGGTACTTTCGCTGTCGCTGCTGTCGACCTCTGCCGAAAGTGCACGTTGTGGATCGCCCTTAGCCAAAAGTGCACCTTGTGGATCGCCCTCAGCCAAAAGTGGACGTTGTGGATCGTAGATGATGCGTGGTCTTGTTTGCTCCGGCAAGGCAATGGCAGCGGCAGCGGTGGCAGCGCTGACAGCGTCAGGCATTTCGAAACTTGGCCTATGTTGAGCATTTAATATGATCGATCGATTAAACTCTTCCGACAATGACGGGAAATGGCTCATAGCGGTATCATCGCCGCTGAAAGAGGAGCTGCTTAGGCTGAGGTCATCGAGCAGCGTGTTAAGTTCTAATCCGAGTTCTATTCCTGCACCATCCGCAGGCATTAGATGTGAGGCATCATCCCCAGACCCTAGATCAAATGTCTCGTCGGACATTATTTAATTTTTTTGTAAGTATTCTTATTTCTCGGTAAAAACGCAACTTCTTCTAATTGTGGCACAACCGGAAAAGAACTTAGTTTCCGTTTGCTAGTGATAGTTGTTCTAGAAGCTTCGATGTATCGATTGCAGTTGCATTGATATATGCACTTATTGCGGTATATCGATACAAGAGTTGCCAATTTGATGTTAGAGGTTGCGTTTATACACGACCCAAATTCATGAATCAACACACGCATTTTGCTTGACATGCATAAACGCAAAATAAGTGAATTTTCAAACTCACGAAAGTTGACTATAAATTCAGAGGGCATACCTGAATTTTGTGCTCTCAAATGTCTGGCAACTCCGCCATTTCAAATAAAAGCAGTTGATTGTGTTTTATTTTGTGTAATAATAAAAAAAAATAAATGATTATGGAGCATTTTAACAAAAGCAGGGGTAGTTTAAAATACACGAATTGAATTCACAGAAAGAAAAATTAATTTTGCTGGAATCAAAATTTCCATTTCTTCGATAAATACTTGCGGAAGGTTTTCGACCTTATAAAGTATGGATATATTCTTGGTCAGCATTGTGTTTAGAGTAAGGGTTCCCGATCTTTACTAGATTTAAAGACCGGATCTTTAAAAGAAACTTACTTCTGACTTCTAACTACTTGATCTGATTGGGTTTTTCTGCGTTTTCCCTAATCCTTGCAATAAATGGTGATCAATTTTTTTGAAGTTTATCCCTCATTATTTTTTTATTTATTTTTTTATTTTTTGCTTTTTTTTTTATTTTAATTTTAAACTATATTCGCAAAAGGAACTAGAAATCCCAACTCTAGTTTTGAATAGTTCCGCTGCAATAAATCGAATGTTTCGATATTTTGTTACACAACTAGTTCAAATTGTCATCACTATCGAAACAAGCATGGAAATTATTTTATGGTTTTGCCAGCTAAGTTTTTAAATATGACAAAGAAACAAGATAAAGAAAATGGCATTAAGTATTTTGAAAATTTGACAAAGTTTTGACACACATTTCTATTTATTGACAGCTGCAAAAGATATATTTAAAATTCATAAGAAACAAACAACAGTAAAGTATAAAAACGACTCAGAATCTTTGTTGTAAACAATTCTACAAATTTCAATTGCTCTTCGTTTTGAAATTATACTTTTTGTGTTGCTTGTTTTGATCACATACCTTTATATGTGTCTATATATAACTTACTTTCTTTTATAAGCAGGCAAAAGTTGAAAAGTCATTTGGCATTCAATTGGGATTCACTTTACACCACAAAAGCGACCAAATGAATTTGATGTAAAAACTTTTGTGGCCAAAAAAAACTTTGATGTGCAAGCACACTGCAAACAATTGGATGAGCCTCCCACTTCCCCCACACCAACAACAGGTGTGTCGGCAAGGACAATTTCAACGATCCTGAGAATAGGACTACGTGTTAGCAGATAAATGCCAGGCACTTAAGTCATTTACAGCTGGCGTTAGATGACAGCAGCAACAGACGCGCCCACAAAGTGCAGCATCAGTTTTTAGGATAACTTGAGCTACCCTCCTCCACCTAACCCCCTCCACAAAACTATCTACGTCCATGGCATTCAGGCCGCCGTTGGCATTTTGCATTCGGCTCTTGAACAAGTCGACAAGCTGCAGTTGCACTTCACAAATGGCGCAGTTAAGTGTGACAATAATGATGTTGTCTATGGCGAAGGCTGCTTAGCTGACTTTTGAACTTGAGTTGAGTTGAGTTGAGTTGAGGCACCACCCAACCCAACCCAACCACCCACTACTAAGCTACACTCCAACGCAGTGAGAACCATTTTTGGCAGCCAAAACGCGATAATCAAACAAGATAGCACAATCATCTCAGTTTGCTCGTTGTTTAAATACCCTTGTGAACGTATTCATTTTATTTCTCACAATCAATCAAACAATAACGATTTCAATTTTTATAATAATAATAACAATTTAACAATTATTTTTGATTTTTATTATGAAAATCAATAATAAGAATTATTACTTGATTTTTAAAATATAAATTATTATATTAATTAAATCAGAATTAAAATGTATAGCTTGAGGTTTATTTTAAAAATGAGAAATAACTCTTATCTCATAACTTATATTTTGAAAAATCAGAATTAACTCTTATTCCATAACTGTTATTTTGAAAATCAAAAATAACTGTCATTCCTTGACGAACAAAAATAATTATTATTTCACAACTTTTACTTTAAAAATCAGAATAACTCTTATTCCATAACTCTTATATCAAAAATGTTTAATGAAACTCATTTTGTTGTAATATATGAATATATGCTTATATAGTATGCTCGCATTTTCTATCTTAACTGTTCGATTTTATTGCCTGTTTTTGCTCAAAATTAGTTATATTATTATTAAAAATAAAAATTCCATTTTTTATGAGTTTTAAAATAAAAGTCATGCAATTAGAGTTGTTTTTAATTTTTAAAATAAACCTAAAAAATAAGAGGTTTTTTTTTTTAATTAAAATTAAAGTTATGGAATAAGAGATTTGAAATAAAAGAGTAATTTTGCTTTTTAAAATAAAACTCAATCTAAAACTTTTATTTTTGATTTATATATTATAAACTGTAAAATAATTATTTTTAGTGATTTATATTTGAAAACTCAAAACTAATTTTTATTCATAAATATTGATTATATAAATTATTTCAATTTTAAAAAACTTTGAGATGAAATTTCGCAATGAATTACCTTTACTAAGCTTCTTTTGTTTTAAAATATTAAAAAAAAAAACTCTTAATTTAACAATTCGTTACCCATTAGCTGATGAAAGTGGAACACCTTCCGTTAGGGTAATAACACCAATGGCAGAAACAAAAGCAGAGGCAAAGACTCTCTTGGCAGTTGGCAGTTCTAGCCGCAAGTTGTCGCCTGTAATATGTGTAGTGTTGTAGTGTGGGTTTGGGTTTAGGTTTGGGAAGTATAGCTGCATAGGATCGGTAGTGTTAAGAAGGTCGAATCGACTGATATAGCCATGGAAGGAGCCAGCAACTGTGTTTGGCTGCATTGCCCATAGAGCATAAGATGTTTAAGTGCACTGACAACATTTCAAGTGAGTCTGGGGGAATGGAAATGGGAACTGGAACTGGGCTCAACTGTGTGTGTGTGTGTAATGTGCATTTAAGGGTATTTGCGGGATTTTGATGATGCGACAGACACTGACGATAAATTTACACTGCAACAAAATGAGTATTCTACCCGACAAACACTGAGTGGCTTTGGAACATCTAAGAACATTTTTGAAAATTCTTAAAGATTGCTGTTTAAACGTTTGAACAAATTGGATTGAAAATGCTAACATTGTCAGTTGATAAGTCAAACATTTTGAGATTAACATACAATATAAAGGCAAAAATGTTTGAATATGCTCCAAAAACTTTGTCTTTGAACAGCTTTAGGCTTTTGTGTCCAGACGCTGCTTAAGCAATATTAAGCGTAAATGTTTTCGAGACAATTTTGAACATTGTTCGATTTTTGACGAATTTTTAAAATTATAACAATGTTTTTTCATATGTTAACAATACTTCATTTTCCACATATGACTAGAGAACTCTTAGCACTGCAGTTTGTTGGTTGTTAAAGGATGGTGCTTAAGTGCCAGTTATGCCAAACGATATCAGTTTTTTTTTCTGCTATTCGCAGTGCATTTATTTATGCAGAAAGTAAGGCACGGGTCAAGGGTTGCGAGCTTAGCTCAGCACAGTTGTTGTCGGTGTAATAGTAGTAAATGGCAGCACAATGTGTGATAAATGTGCTGCCCAGGCACAAAGCATTAGAGACGACACACACACACACACATACACACACACACACTTGCATAGGCAGAACTGCAGCACTCATGGATTTTAAATAGCACTCAAAAATTCCTTTGGGTCTCTTAGATGGCTTCAAGTGAGTGTCCGTTAGTCTTTGTGCATCTATGTGTGTGTGTGTGTGTGTGTGTGTCTGTGCAATAACAGGTTGCACACACACACACACACACACACACATACACATACAAAGATAAAACGTCTGGCAGCGGCATTTACATAGAGAAACACTTAAGCAACTTTGACTGATAGCAATGCCCCAAACATGCATTTACAGGACGTTCACACACACACACGCACACGCGCCGTGAGCATTTTTTATGATTTATGTGCATATTAGCAGTGTGTTTTGTGTGTCTCTGTGGCATAGCAACAATCGTTGCATACTTACCTACCATAATTTATTTTTTTTTATATTTATTGTCTCTAAAAGTTATCACCTACCACCCAACCACCCACCTGTCACCCATCTAATCACCCATCATCGAATTCTCTTGCACACTTCAGTGCTTAGCGCTGCTTCTGAATCTGTCAACAATTAAATGTCGAAACTGTCAAATTAAAAAACAAATTCGAATTGAACGAAAATTGTTTCGCAGTTTGAACAACATTTGACAAAATGACATCTGGCATGTTTGGCATTGCGACGCGTCGCCAGTACATTTGAAATAAGTACATATTATAAATACCTTGATCCTGGATACAAAAAATATATACAAGTTGTTTTCTCGACTAGAAAGATACCCTAAGACAAAAAATAACTTATGGGTTATAGCTATAGCTAGGAATTTCTGCCATATGAACAAATGGTGACTTTTTCAAAACTTTATAAATGAACCTGCATGCTCAAAGAATAAAATAAACATCTGCTATTTTTTTTTTTTTTTTTGGCTTTTCTTCGAATTCTTAAATTGAATTCCAAAAGTTTTGAAAAAAAAATATTTTCGAAATGTCGAATTCGATATCTCTAAAGCTATTAGATATACATGTATGTAATCCTATATATTTGCAAACCTATATATTGGTAAAATATTTAGGCTCAGTTAGATAAATAACCAACTAAAATATAAAAAAAAAATTTTAAAATAAAAAAATTAAAAACTTTTAGAAAAAAAAAAAATTTTCGTGATTAGAGACCTTTAATGAATTGAAATTTGTAATTGCATTACCCCCCAAAAAAAAACCTTATTTTGTGACAAAAAGTTATTATAAATTTATTAAGCGGTGCTTTCATTCACCGCTTCACGAATTATGATAAATTTTGAATTATTAACATAGGTTGACAAATTAAAGATTTTCGCTTAAGAGTACTTCATAGCATATAAAGTTTAACATTTGCAAAGTTAATAAATGATAAATAAGAAATATTATGTATGTTACTTATGTGTTTAAAAATTTGTTGCTTTATTTAGGAGGTTAAAAATATATATACAAAATATGGTATTGCAGTTTTATTGGTGCGTATAAGTACAGAAGTCTCATCACAATCAAATTAAAAATTTAATTAAATTTCACGTGATTGATTGCACTTCGCTGGGGCTGGGATTGATACTGAGGCTGAGGCTGAAACTGGAGGCGAAGCTGGAGCTGCAAGAAATGGAAGGAGCTGAAGAAGGAACAGCACAATTTGTGTTGGCAGCTGAATGATTTTTCAAATTTTCTTGTGACAGGCAAATAGTAGAAGCCAAACAAAAGTAATGTCCGCACAATTAAATATGAAAGCAGCTTAATAAGTTCACTTCACGTGGCCTTTGATAAGCCAAAAGCGAACAGGACTTGAAGCCAAGAAACACAAAATGGAAACGCGTTCAAATTAAAAGACACTTTTGGTTTCATGGGACATGCGTGCCAATTGTGCCCACATCCGAATTGAAATCTAGCCCTAGGCTGGTGCTGGTCCTGTTCCACGTCCTGTTCCTGACACTCGTCCTGTCCCCTGGCTGCCCAAAATAAGCGCGTGGCCTTTGCGTTAATGAGGCAATGCGTCACTGGGTCCAGCTTCTAAGCTCGCAAAAAGCTACACTAAGAGAAATAAGTAATGCATGTTAATGTTGCATATTGGTATTTTAATACTTTTATTATAATTTTTTTTCAATTTTCATGTGCTCATATGCAAATATAATTTCATTATGAAAATATTAAGTTCATATTCATTCATATTCTTTTCGTTATTCTTAAATTCTATGTGCCAAGCATATTATAATTGAAGTCTGAAAATATTGTTTTTTAATGTAATTCATATTTTTTGTAAAAATTTTTACTATTTAAATTAAAATTCACTAATGAAAGTTCAACACATTAAATATATTTAAATTCAGAACTCATTTTTTCTGTCAGTGTATTACAACACCCATCAGCTAGCTGAATCCAGTTGCCAGCTCGTCAAGTTCATCAGCATAATTATCCATGGCATTGACTTCATCAGCGACAGTATTGTCATAGCCTGTGTGCCGTTGAGATTTAGATTTAGGTTTAGATTTAGTTGGGCAAAAATGTTGTCTATTTGCTGACAGACCACGTCCACTTTTTGGGCTGTTGTACTCCACTTCACTCAGCAGTGCCACATAAAGTGTGTTAATTGTGCAGATTTGCCAGCAATGGCAACGATAAACAAAATAATGTTTTTGGGCTTAAAAAGATAAATCGCAAGGACATCGAAAGGAAGCCGCAGGACGAATAGCAACAGCAACAACAATAACTTTATAGAGCCAACACAACAGACGAAGGACCATCAGCCAAATAATTATTGCACCAGTAATTAAGTTGTTTTACTTCTCTGCTCTCTTCTCTTTTATTTTTTTTTATTTATATATTTTTGTATCCAGCTGTCCGATGAGTTGTTGTTTTTGCTCTTGTGCTTTGCAGAATTACTCAGTTCCGTTGTCAAGAGCTTAAAACCAAAATACGGTAATCATTTATGCGATAATCTAATTTTTTTTGGTTTTACATTTGGTCCTGATAAATGACAACTACGGTTCACAACGTTGAGAATGAAAGAGTGTAATAAGTGCATAAGTGAAAACTGTTGTTGTATGTTATATCAACTACTGAATACTGAATGAAATTATTTGTTACAATATCGAATATTTAAGTTTAAAATAAATCGTTATTACGAAAATTATGATGAACAGCAGTTCAGCAGCAACACAAGCATCCTGCATGCCAAGTTTGGTGTCTCTAGCTCTTATAGTCTCCGAGATCTGTGTGTTCGTACGGACAGACGGACAGATTGACAGACAGACGGACATGGCTGTATCGTCTCGGCTGTTGATGCTGATCAAGAATATATATAAAAGTCGGTAATGCCTTCTTCTGGCTGTTACACACATTTGCAGTACTTTATAAATCCCTTTTCCCCATTTTTAATGAGAATATGGAGTAAAAAATACAAAACAAATTTTAAAACATAGCAATTAAATAAAATTAAGTTGATTAACAAAAAATACAATTATTTTATAAATTAGAGAAAGTTATTCAAGCACAATAACAACAAATTTGGAGACTTAAATGTTTTGGCTAAACCCTTTTTCAAAACCAAATCATTAATAAGTTTTTCTAAGCTGCCAAGCGAACCGAAAGTTTAATTTAAGATCTGGCTTAAAATCTGCTCAAATTTCGGGCTAAATTGCATTTCAAAAGCTGGCTTAAAAAAATGAGACCAAATATTGTTGAAAGGAGTAAGGATTTGTTTCTTCACCTGCTTAAATATATATACTGAAAACATATCTACTTATGTACTCCCGAAAGGACACAAAGCGCAAAAGTCATCGACCAATTTCCAAAAACAAAATGCAAATCGTCTGTCAAGCACACTCACACACACACACAGGCCACTTATTTATTCCGTAGTACGCATTATTCAAAACACACTCAGCAGACTGGTGAAAAGAAAGTAGAGAAAAGTAGAGGAGACACGCTTTCTAAGCCTCGCTACTGCCACACTGCCAGAAAAAGTGTGTAAGCGTTGTGTGGCAAAGGTAAGAGCAAGGAGTGAGGGAGGAGGGGGGGAGGGTGTAGAGTGTCCGGGTTTTGGGGCAGTGTCGGGGGCAGAGCATGCCTTCAATCAATCACCAAGGTTGACAGTTACGCAAATATCAATCAAAAATAAATCGCATGTATGTAGCAACTTGTTTGCCAGGTGGGCGGGGCTTTTGGCATTGGCTTCAGCTTTGGCTTCAGTTTTAGCTTTGCCCAACGCATCAACATTTTGGCCTTGCATTAGCTGCTTTTCTGATTCTCTGATTCTCAGACTCAGACTCAGTCTCAAACTCAGTCTCAGCCTTTTTCTGATTACAACGAGTTTGCTGCCATCTGCCAGAAGTCATCACATCCATCTTGCCCAAGCCAAAGAAAAAATAAAAAACAAAAGTTATTCTGCCGAAGATATATACCCTTCAAATAAGGTTGTTCATATCAACACTTAAATTTCAACGAATTTTTCCTATAACAGTATACAGTAGTTCGATTTTAATAAAATTGAGTACTAGCGAGTTTGGTTGAAATATTTTTTATAAACAAAACAATTTTTTATACAGGGACTCATTTTAAAACCGATATTTCCTATGGCAGCTATAAGATATAGAAGTTCGATTTTGATCAAATTTGATTAGCATATATAGAACGTCCTTAAACTTAAGATAAGTGAGTTTGGCTGTGATAAACAAAAAAGTTGTTCAAACAGAAACTTATTTTTCAACCGAGATAGTGATCCGATCTGATCAATTCCAAAATAGGTAATACATGCCTGCAAAAAGTAAAAGATACAGATATGTCTAGTTCGACTCAGATGTTCATGCTGATGAAGAATATCTATATACTGACTGATTTACAATACATTATAATTTCGAAAACTTCTAATTGAATGCTTGAAATATTTCTTGACAAAATTATACCACTTTTTGCAGAGGGTATAAAAACTGAGCTGAGCAATGAAGTTTTGCCAGGCTTGCCATATTTTTGTATCTATTTTTTTTTTATTTATTTTTTTTTTTTGTACTTTTATCGTGGCAACTTAGCATTTGATTGGAGCTGGGCGTGGCCAGGGCACGTGTGGTTATCGTTATCGTGGCATTACTTATACTTTGGCCTTGACTTGACAGCAACAGCGCTGAAAGCTTTTGCCCTGACATTTGTCACTTTAAACACTTGGCAGAAATTTGGATATATGTAGACGAGTTGCATCGTCCTATTCTAAGTCAATTTTATAGCTCTCTAAAATTGTGGGTGTTCTTTCTCATTTATCATTGTTGTTAATGCAAAACTGCTTACTTATAATATCGGTATGTACTATAGTTTGATATTTAACATTTAACAACATTTAACAAATAAACACATACTTAAAAGCAATAAAGTTTCTTATTATAATTGTATTTCAAATGATATTCAAAACTGCCCAAATATTAATGAATCGCTTCGTTTACTTTACGATACCATATTGCCTGAACTAAAATCATAAATGCAGTTTAAATTTCTTTGAGCTGTTTGTCTTTAATACGTATTCCAAGTAACAGCAAATATTACAATATCAAAACAGACTCTACTCTGATATTTCTTGGAACGAAAATGTTGCAAATTATAAGTTTGTAAAATTTTACCAACCGCATGAGCTTTTTTCTGAGAAAATTGTATATTTGCGTAGACCACTGCAAATAAAGGCAACACAGCAGAATAAATACCAACAAATGTATGGTAACATGGTTATTTCTGAGAAAATTGTTATCCCTCTAAATATTGCACAAATAAAAAAGCTAACTTTATACAGACCTTTATTCTAATGGAGAAGCTACACTCAAAACAAAAGTGCTATAAAATTGATACAATTTAGAAATCAATTTGAAACTATTGGGAGTTAAAGTTTTCTTATCGAATTATTAGTTTATTTAGACAGATAATAAATAATTAGGAATTTTATCGACTTTCAGAAAATGGCTTTTAAGATGTTCGACATTAGCTTTGTCAATATTAATCATTTTTCGGTTTCAATATGATACAAGCTCGATATTTTTCCGTATAAAAATAATAATTTTTCAACCAGTTTTATGTCCGTCTATATGATCCCAATTTTTTCACAATTTTCAAGCTCTAAAATATCCAACTGCAACTTGTTCATTAGTTGATACTGAAGTAGATTAAACTGGTTAAAGTTTCAATTTAACAAGAAGCTGATGTTTTTTTTGAGTGTAGAATTTCAATTGTGTAAGCTTTATAATTCCACTTGGCTACATATTATCAATAGTTAAGCGGTTTACTTAACCTAACCTGTTTAGCTTTTCGAACCCTTTCAATTTTGAGAAACCGTTTTCGAAACATAAAACCAAAGGTGCTTTCTTTTTTAATTGATAGTTGCCATTTGCTGAAAACCTACACTTTTGTAGTTCCTTTGGGAATTTAAAACTTGTGTTAAGTATTGCATTATTGTAGATACTATGATTAATGCTGGAAGAACAGCTTTGACCCAAGACAAGTTCTTCAACAGGATAACAAAAGCTTCTATATACTTAATAAACTTTAGCCATGTGGAAATGAATACTTCACATACTCCAATAAAGATTTATATTGTTCTCGAATGGTTTTATTTTATTTAATACTATTTTGAAAAGTCTTGCTTTTGTTCTCATTTCAATTGTGTTTTCTGTTCTCAACTTCACCTGTGTGTTTGCTTTTGCGCGATTTTCATTGTGACACCGTGGCAAAGGAAAATGCATAATTTATTGTTGTTTACTTTGTTTTATGTTTTTTTTTGGTTTTTTTTAGCTTCAGCAAGTGAAATGTTTTTAACAGGAACAATAACAAGAACAACTATCAACTAAATACCACACAAGAGGAAAAGGAAAAGCAAACCGCAGCAAAGCCAAAGTTTTTCTTGCGGCTTTTTGCATTCTGCGCCCTTTGGGTTCAACTAATTTATTCGGCCAGTTTATTTGTTTGTTGTGTTTTTTTTTTGGCTGGGTTTTGGCCAACCATTTTTGATAATTGCTTAAATGGTACATGCATTTAAAATTTATCAAATTAAATATGAATGAATATCCAAATAGTACATACCTTGTACAAATTACTGCAGCGAATATGATTATGCATGGAGCATTAAAGCCATCTTGACATATTTCAACTTGTCCATCTGTTGGTTCAGTTAATGCTTTTCAATTTAGCTAAGATGTACTTTCATCCTGAGAACAACTTAAGCATTGTTTAGATAATGCACGTCTGGCAAGCTTTTTCTTTCATTTGCATCTTGCATCGTCTAAGCACGTGTCTTAAGTTCGTTTCGTGCATCTTGCACGTTTCTATTTGGTGCATGAAACTAAGCAATATTATCTTGAAGCTTGTATAATGGACCTAGGAAAAAATGATTTACATCAAAATCCTTGATTTCAATCAATCTCAGCATTTCCGCCATGATTTTTATACTTCTGATTTTTAACTTTTTCTTCTTAATTAGTTTTGAGTAATTTTATAGAACTTTTGATAAAGAAAAACATAAAACTCAAAAAACATGATTATTAAATTTTTTGTTTTTTCGCTCAAAATAAAACTCAATAGTTCTTTCTGTGTTAGATTTTTCACCAATATTTTTGCATATCCTTGTAAAAATATCACAAAGCAACCCCAGCACTAATTTTTGTATAATTAGTAATAATAAATAATTCATAACTATTTACGATTTTTCGCTTAAAACAAAACTTTTTACATTTGCACTTGACAGCATTGTATTGAACTAATGTCTTAAATGTTATGCGACATTTCTCTGCAATTTCTTGCACGGACTGTTTAAACTTTAAAGGATGTCGTATTTTGAAAGAAGATCTTGCATTATAGTTCCTGTCATGTAAATATTGCATCGTCTAAACACTGCTTTAATGCAGCACATTTTTAAACTAAAAGCAAACTCATTTGGTAGACTCGTTTAGCTTCGCAAGAAGTAAACATGAAACTAACAGACGGACTTGACATTTTGCATGAAATATACAGGAGCTTGCCAAGACATACAAATAAACAGAGAGACGCACACACACACACAAGCAGACACACACACACACACACACACACACACACACACACACACACACACACACACACACACACACACACACACACACACACACACACATATCATAGAGACCTAGGGGATTCAACATTGCCAACTCTTTAGTCGAAACTTTTTACACCGGTTCACAGCGGATACGGATTCGTGCCCGAATGGCCCCGACTTGCAACATGTGAATAATTTATGTAACAATTGCGACACTTTTTTTTATGGGTGGCATCAGCAGGAGTAAGGGTAAGAAGGACAACAACAACAACATCTACTACAACTACTACTACTACAAGTTTAATGGTATTGTTGCTCGGGTTTTTAGCAGTAGCAGCCGGCCCTGACGTGTCGTAAAAGCAAATAGAGCGAATGAAGAAGATGCCAGCTTCAGCTTCAGCTTCAACTTCAAACGCCATGCACACAGTGGTATCAAAAGCAAGGACTGCAAGTAAGAGTTATGGGTTTTATAAGAATCAACTCGAAAACATTTGTCCTGGATGAATGAAAAGAGCCCACGTTTCCTAATTTTGAGTGAGCTATAAAAAAAAAATGCAGTTAAGTTTTTTTGTCATTTAAATAAATTAAATTTTAACTTAAAAATGAATTGTGAAATGATAATTCAATTTCAATTTTTTTTTAATTGTAAAATAATTCTTTTTTTTTCGATTTTTAAAATAAAAATTTGAAAATTATTTTTATTATCAATTTGTATTTTAAATATGGAAAATATGAGCTATTTTGAAATTTTTATTTCAAGTACCGAAAATAAAAATTGATTTTAAATATCTTTTGAGCCGCTTTGAAACAGAAAAGTTGCACACAAAGCTTTTCCGCCATTTCTTGTATATTAGGGCTGAGTTTTCCAAAATTGGTGAGACACGTAACGGATTAAAAGTAAAAATTAACATGTTTATAATAAACTATCCAAATTATAACAGTACCACTGTGCAGCATGGCGCAGTTTACGCAGAAATGGAAATTGAAGTACTTGGAAAGAGTTGCAGATGCAGCCGCGTGGCGGCGCGCGGAGTCGCCTCGCGTTGCTTGGAGCCGCTAACAGACGACGCTTCGGCACGCCGACTAAGTGAATGAAATATGGTTGCCTAATAAAAGTTGTATGAAATAAAACTGATGACTTTCACTTTCGTCTTAGCAGAACAAGACCCTCCCTCAAAAAAACGAAAAACAAAAAAAGAAGTAACACACCCAAAGCTACCACCCATATGCTCCATATCCTTAGCTAGGATACATAGAAAGCTGCTGAAGCTCAGTAAAAACGACAGCTGCTTAACTGTCATGTGTGTATATGTGTGTGTGTGTGTGTATGTGTGTGTGCGTGTGTGACTGTATTTGTGTACTACGCATACGTATAAACCTGTTGCGCTAAAAGAAATAAAGCTTTTTGGGTGTATTCATGCAGTTATAGGTATGTAAGTATATCGGCTATAAAGAATAAAGTATATCGGGTATATAGATAATAGATAGTTCTTAAATCAAGATATAAAGGTGCCAGTTTTGTGTGTAATTATTTTGAGTTAAATGTCAGAAGACTTTTTCAACTTTTTACGTAGCTATAGCTACGTTGTAATCATAATTACAAACATGCTTTATTGATCAACTACTTATATGGCTCACTATACAGGCCTGTTCCGGTTTCCACTTTTGGTAATATATTGCGAAATTGATTTTCTTCTAAATGTTTTCCTTTTTAAATTTTGCTAAGGTTTTGCGAATTGAATTTACTTTTATTTTATTTTGATCAAGAATTGAATTAAGTTGCAACTGAGTTAGTATTGAATTCACAAAATGTTCAATAGAAAATTTTTAATCCTTAAAAGAATTTCAATTATGCAAAATTTGGAAACCGAAACAAGCCGGATAATATGAAACAAATATTTTTTTGGTTGCTACTATATTTTTTATGTTTTTCATCTAACCTAAAATTATGATGTATTCCGGCCTGTTCCGAATTTCACAATATTTTTGTCAAATTAAAAACGAATAAATTTCCGAACTTTTTACGAATTACTGCTGGCACGTTTTGCTTTTAGTTTTTGATGTCACATTTGTCAATGTAAATATGATCCGAATAGTTTCTAAATATAATGAAGAAAATAAAAAAAATGTCTTAAGGAATCAATTTTTTTGCTTTTACTTGCAATTACTTTTGAAAAAACAGTTGAAAAGTTGAGGACAGCAATCAATCACGTTTCTTCAAATTACAAACGGAATCGGAGCTCAGAACAGGTGGGATTATAGTATCTGTATAAAATCGAAAAAAAATTAAAAAAGTGTATAAAAATCAATATTTTCATAGCTTAATTAAGATGGTACTACCCAACTTAACTGTCACTTAGAGCTAAGACCACCATTGAAATGCAACGTGGCTAAGAAAATCTTAAAGTTTCGCATATACCAAGAAACAAAATGCAACAAATGATTAGAATACCAAGCGGATGGGGCAGATATACATACACACTCGTACAATGTACATACTTGCCTTTATATATCCCAAGTGGGTGCTCAGCAAAGTGTTGATGTTTGTCATTACAAAAGTGCTTAGTGTGCACATTGTTAATAAATGCGAAATTGACACTGTCATCCGATTTACAACTAAGAGTACTTGACAAGGACGATGGGCAATATGAGACGAAGGCGATGGTAGCCCAAGGGACAAGCGTTCCGCGGCTGGTCAGGCAATTAGAGCGCAAAGTGAATGTTCATATATATACACACACACACACACACACACACACACACACACACACACACACACACACACACACACACACACACACACACACACACACACACACACACACACACACACACACACACACACACACACACACACACACACACACACACACACACACACACACACACACACACACACACACACACACACACACACACACACACACACACACACACACACACACGCACACACACACACACATACATACACACACACACACACACACACACACACACACACACACACACACACACACATACATACATATGCACTTGCACATGTGCAAGGCGTGACTTATTAAAAGTCGCTCGGCGTCGGGTTTGCGCGGAAGCTTAATTAAATGCATCCATGGGCACGTGGCACGTGGCGTATGCGCAATATTTGCGTTTAAACGGGCAGCAAACTAAACGACAAGCAAAACAAACACGGCATAGACAACAATAACAGCACACACACACACACATACTCACACACACACTTACACAAGCTCAGCTGCAGACGCCGCAAAATACGCATTGTATAGCATACTTTCTGGGGCAGGCTCAAAGCAATTTACCCGAGCATTAAAAGCAGATGAATTTTTTTTTGCACAAAAGTTGCTCCATTTTGTTGTTGCTGCTGCTGTTTAAATTTTGTATATTTCTTTTTACTCATTTCTCTTTTAATTCTTTTTTAGCTTTATATAAATTTTTTTTTATGTCTTGTTTTTGTTGCGGAGTTTTTTTCTCTCGCTTTTTGGTATGCAATAAATTGCGCCACTTGAGCAAAGTTAATAAAGTTACAAATAGTTTAAATATTTATTTACAGTTTTTGGCTTGGCCAACAATGTTGCTCTTCATTGTACTAAATACAGTTGTTGTTGTTATTGTTGTTGTTGTTGTTGCTGTTGTTGCTGTTATTGTTGTTCCTATTGTTGCTGTTATTGTTGTTGCTGTTGTTGTCTTTGTGCTCGCTTACGTGACATTGCCCCTTTCCAACACCATGCCATTTCGGTTAGCAAGTGGCAAAGTGGCAAGGGGCACTAGGGGCAGAGAGCAGGGGGCAGCGGGCACAAGGGGCTTGATCAAGTCGTGTTACTAAAGCAAAATATATGTACATATATAAAATATTAAAGCTGTGCTAGGGTTATGTGCTCTGCGTTCTTGCCACTGCACACTTGGAAACTGAAAACTTTGAGAAGAACCACAGCCACGTTACACTAACTACATAACTGATATGATCTACAGTTCAGATGCTACTTACATAATTACAATATATGTACATACAGGCAGGCATATAAGTATGTACAGTATACAATTAAATAGGGTAGCAACTTTTAAGTTAACTTGGCCTTAAAAACTAATGCTAAAGTGATATGAATCATACATTCTAATCATCCGACATTTTATTTAAACAGTTGTCCAACTAAGTTTTTTTTTTTTAAATTTTCTAACCAAAACCAATTCATAAATGTTAAATTGTTCAAATAGTATTGATCATTCTATCATTGATTTTTAACGAATAATGACTTTTACAAAGCCTGAATAAAACACTTGAGTTATTGTGTTCTGGATTTTTTCGACTTTTTCCTGAATTTTCAAATGAAATACCATTTAAAAAACAAGTAAGAACGTTGCAGTCGGATGCACCCGACTGCGATATACTCTTTTTTAGCCTCTTTGCGGAGTCAGAAGTGGGCGTGGCAACTGTATTTTGCTCAAGTCTTTCAAGTTTTGTCATCAATTTAAGTTTGGTTGGGCCCGTTCTACAGGTTTGGGAGAAACAAACATTGCTCGATTGCAAGGGCGTGGCAATATTATTTTCATCCAATCTATTTAATAAGGCAATAGAAGTTAACCTGCAAAATTTGGTGATTCTAGCTAAAGGGTTGGGGGAGATACAGACTTTGCTCATTTTTTGGGATGGGGGTGGGCGTGGCAAAATTTTTTTTTTGTCAGATCAATCAAGCATACGATAAGTAGCCTTTGTGTTAAATTTGTTTACTCTAGCTATAAAACTGTGGAAGATATAGGTTTTTGCGGTTTGTGGGGGAAGGGGTGGGGGTGGGGGGGAGATCTTGACACTTTGTCTGGTATATACCAACATGTATACCAAGTTTGGTTGCTCTAGCTTCAAAACTGTGGAAAAAACCTGCGTTCATACAGACGGACAGACAATATACTCTTTTTCTTTTTTTTCAAAAATATTAAAAAAGAGTATAACAATACTTATTTCAAACAATTGTCCAACTAAGTTTTTTTTAAATTTTCTTACCAAAACCAATTGGAATGTGGCACTGAAAAATGTTAAATTGCTCAAATAGCTATGGCTTGGTCATTATACCATTGATATTAAGTGACTTTTTTAAAACCTAATTAATGTATCTGAATAAAACACTTCAGAAATTGTGTTTTTGATTTTTTTCGACTTTCAAATAAATATCAAATGCTTTTGCATTATATTTCAAGATCAGAGTATTGAAGACAATTAATCTAACATAGCAGACTTTCATACAAAAAGTCAAATCAAAGAAAAAAAATTATTTTCAAATCTTTTTTTTTTTTTAATGTATTAAGCTTTTCTGCAAAATATTGTCAGATGCTAAAATCAAAACATTTCAAACAAATTCACTTTCGCAAAATGTTGTTTAAAGTTGAAACCAAATCAAATTTGATGATTTCACAAATTTTATAATGTCAAAAAAACTGAAATATTAATAAGCTGTTTTTTAATTATTTTTTTTACTTTTTTCTTGATAAGGTTATCTTTTTCATAAAGTTCAGTGAAACAACAAAATTGTTTTCTTAAATGTTCCTTAGGTTAAAAGATTAAAATCTAATCACATTCTATAGAATTACATTAAATTTGAGCATCAAACACACAACATCGAAGTTGAAAAATCAAAATTATATCAATAAACTGATATAAAATAAAAATCGTTAAGTCAACTAAGTAGAAAATTGTAACTTCAATGTCCAAGCAAACAAATTTAGTTCTAACTTCATTTCTTTTAATATAAATATATATCAAGTAAATAACAGCTAAGTAACTTTTTTAATAGCCTGCCCATTGGCCATGTTTACGTCTACAACAAAAATGGCTTCTATATATATACATCTATGTGTGTATGCTCCTGCTACCAGTCTGAGATATATTGGTCTATTTTCTGACCGTACGCTAGATGAAGAGAAATGCAACAAAACATTTGTTGCTGCCTCATGTTGCAAAAACTTAAAAAGCGTAAACAATTTCTTTTGACAAGTGCATGGTCCTGCACACACACACACACACACACACACACACACACACACACACACACACACACACACACACACACATAGATACATACATACATACATAGCCTTATTCTGTGAGACTTTATGATGCTCGCTGCACTCAATTTTATATGCCCCTCTTCTCTTTGCTCCTCTTACCCCTTACGCTTCACTTGCCTCTGCCTGCCACATCTAATTTTTGGGCTTGTCATACTGACGAAGGGATGGTAAAAACGGGGCTACAAGGGGGCTCCTGATGCTGCTATTAAGGGTAGCAAATAAAGTTGAACGTTGTTTGGGAACATTAGCCAAAAATCCAGTGGAAATGCTAATGTGACGCTGTGGCATGTAGTAGGTATCTATTTTTACTGTGGGTGTAGGGACGTATGCTTTTTAGTATGGCTTATTTAAAATTTAGTATAAATAATTAGCTAGCGTTAGACATACGATCTGCATATATGCATACACATATGCCATAGGTCTTAAGTTGAGCTTTGTGTGTCCATTCCATAAACAATATGCTCCGTGTTAATTTATGCAATTTTTCAAGCACACACGTGTCGTATTTGCTTGGGTTTAGCTATTTTACATTGCCTGAAATGAAAGTTTATATGATAAAATATCCAAAACAATATACAGACAGCTTTTTTGCCCTCGAGGCTGCTGAAAATGCACTCAACTGGCAGAAAAGCACAAAAGAAATCAGCAAATTGGAAAGTTTTTAGAATTTAGTTGGCAAATTGTAGCCTCAGGACAAAATCCCATTACCGATTATTGTATTTCATCAGGTGGATAACTCAATGTCTGTGTTTTTACTTAAATTTTGCTGCTAGTAAAAGTGTATGATAAACGTATATTCGTACATTTAGTAAGTACTTTTGTTAAAGTGTAATTAATTTCATCAATAACGTCTATTTAAATATCAATAAACATTCAATTTGTTTTCAATGTAAGCAACTGTTTTCTTCGGGCTGTTCAAGATTAATTATTCTGCTTAATTAAACTGCTTGTTTTTTCAGTCCGAGTTGATGTTATCTTCAACTGCAAGTATTTTACTTTGGCGTAGCCAAAGATTTATATCTCTGCAGAAAAGTAAGCTAAGTAAACTAAAATGAGAGAAAAGTTTGTGTAACTATAAAGAAAAAAAGTGGCCGAGATAACTCAACCAAACCCAATTAACCTTAGTTTAAGGACGTTGTATACAAGTTGACAACATTACATAAAAATCAGACGACTATATCTTGTCGCTGCCATCGGAATGATCAGTTGAAAAAAGAGTTTCTGTATGAAAAACGGTTTGTTTTTTTTTTTCTTAATTATTTTTATTAGTACGATTCGTATTTGGTTTCCTAGAATAAAGCACAAAATACTTCAAATAAGTACATAATTCCCGCTAAAGCTATGAAAATTGTATATTGAGTACAAAAAACGTACTCAAATCAAGGATTAAATCATTATATAAGTTCAAAAATACTTATACTAATTTCGAATTCTGACTACCATTTGAAAAATTATAGTGGGCGAAATCAACGCTCTCAGCCGCTTCCAAGCGTCCGAGCTTTTTAGAAAATTATGCTTAAGTCAAGTACTAAACAGGATTGATTATATATTAATTAATTCTGTACTGTTTTTTCTTGAATTCCGGCTAAAATCAGGATCACTTTGAGAATTGCGGTATATAATCAAGCTCAAAATAAGTTTTAATCAAGCAGTATTTGGGCTAAAAATGGGCTAAAATGAAACATTTTGGACTGGAAAGCTTGCGCCAAAATCAAGTATTTTGTACTCGGCTTTAGAAAATCTGGAATGACCGTAATTGTAACACCAAAATTTAACGATTTTAGTACCACGCATTATTTGGTTTTTTTTCTGAGAATCAGTGTCAAGTCAAATATGTCAACAATTTCTTATATTTCTAAAAAGATAAAACTAAGCTATAAGATATCATGAGTTAAAAATAAAAAATAGTAATTAAAAAAATGACTTAAATTTCTTAAAATTAAAATTCTTATACTTAACCAAAAAATCATAAAAAAAATAAACATAAACTAATAAAAAACAATAAAAATTGATTGAATAAATTAACATATGTATGTATATGTATAATATAGTATTAATAAATACAAGTAAAATGATCATGTTTCAAGCCTTTTAATAATTTTATTTTATAATCTTAAGCTCTTTGTACTTGTAGCACTAGAAAATTTATAAACAAATAAATGAACAATAATAAACAAAATAATAACACATTCTGGCATTTATAAGAAGACAAAATTAAGCTATAAAATATCATGTGTTCGAGTGTATAAAAATCAACAGCTTTCAAGCCAAAGGTTGCCAATGTTGCAAGTGCGACGTTGAAATTGCATTAAAAGTGTTTTAAGTTGCAAATAAAATACAGGAATCGATATGAAAGCACACCCACTAGATGATTTACGAAATCAGAAATAATTTGATGACGTCACACACACACACACACGCATGCACACACGCATGCACACACACATGCACACACGCAGCACACACGCACACACACGACACATATGCTAGGATGCGACGCATCATAAATCTTCGCATTAAAAAAATGGAACCCGTGGAACGAACGGTTGCCAAAGCGCCAAAGCGGCTGCTCTGACGCACACATCGTATATCATTACACACAGGATAGCACACACACACACACGCACACACACACACACACACACACACACACACACACACACACACACACATACACACACGTATATATTCGTTCGGAACGTGCAACGATATTTTACAATATAATTATGTCAACTACAGAGCAGAACGACAAAATCTGCGACGAGCTCTCAACATCTCAACAATACTTTGTATGTCCGATGCCATTGCCATTTCCATTTCCATTCCCGCAGCCATATCCTTGCCCTTATCCCTTTTTTCCCTATAATTTGCCCAATCCACTGCATTTTCCATTTGCCGTTTTGGGATGCTGCTATTTGTTGCAGTTGCAGCTGCAGCTCTCAATTGTCATCTAGTTGGCCACGGCAGCCGATGGCAACATATAAAATTATGACACCCTTTGGGATTAAAAGCGAGCTTTTGGACTGCAGCTTCTGACCATATCCATATGAAGTTCACTGAGAGCGAATGAGAGCGAGAGCATTGTATCTTTCTCTTTCTGTATATACATACATATATTTCAATGCTGCTGTCTTGATTCCATTTACTAATTCTCTGTAGACATGCTGTGGCTTTGGCTTTTGAACTTCATTTGAATACACAAAATATCTAAACAAAAGCAAATTTATTATCAAATTTAATGTGAGTATATTTAAAATTATGAATTTGCTCAGTTGAATTTTAATAAAGCTGCTTCATTTGTATAAGAGCAACACTTGATTGCAAATTTATATATTTATATTGTGTATTCTATTTATTTCACAGGCCAATTCAAGCAGCTAAAAGTCAATTAAAATACAAAAAAATATAGTTAACTCTATAAATTCTTGCAGCTAATGCACTTTTTATGAATGTTGCACGAAACAAAAGTAGCTGCAAATGAAAGATTCTGATAAAGAAAAGTGTATTAATTAAAATTAAATATTTGTATACTCATATTTGTATTTATATAAGCATTGAAAGCATTCAATTTACTCTTAAAATTATTCAAATAAAAACAATATTAAATTTATTTCTCGGTGTGCTGAAGTTATATACCATTGCAGAAAAGCTTTGCATATGAAAACATATTTTTACACCGAATGTTCCTATGACAGCTTTAAGATATTAACACGCGATTCTAATAAAACTTAGTTATAAGATATAGTCGCCCGATTTTGATAAAATTTGATCAGCATGTCAACAAAAGCTTAAACTTCAAATAAGTTTGTTAAGTTAAGACAACTTGAAAAATAAAAAAAATGTATTTTTCAACCGATTGTTCCTATGGCAGATATCTGATTTGGATAAAAGTAGATCAGCATATATGGAACATATAAAAATTGAATATGAGCGAGTTTGATTGAAATATGTGCATAAACAAAAAAGTTGTTCATACAAAAACTCATTTTTTAACCGATTTAAAAATTTAAGTTTGTGTCAGACAACGGACAAATTGACAGACGTATAGAGCTTAATCGGGATATTTAGGTATTTTTATATATATAAAGAAACCTTAAAGGATCGAAGATGAAGCGAAGATGAAATATAAGTAATACCCTCTGTAAATGTAACAAAATTGAGAATTTTAAGAGTCATAAAGGATACATAATGTCTGCTTTATCGTTAAACTTCGAAGTAAGCAAGTAATATTATTTGGTACTTAATAAACACGTAGAATATATTCTATCAGCTGTGATATTATCCAGTTTGGCTTATTTAAGTTTTGCAATTATGTAAAAGTGTAGATGTACGTGGAATTTTAATTACATTGCCACTTTTGGTGGCAGTTCTCGTGGCTACATGTTAAATACATATGTAACCCAGATTCATTTGTCTTAAGCGACCGCAACAAACACACAGACCACACACACACACACACACACACACACACACACACACACACACACACACACACACACACACACACACACACACACACACACACACACACACACACATGGGCATAGACACATTTACACACACACATAAGACACATGTGTAACCGCACATTTGGCACGCAGTCAAGCGTTTGGCGCCACAAAGTATGCTACACGCGTTGCAAGTATAACAACGTCCCCAAAGACAAAAAGACAGACTGGAAAAGTGAGGCATGCAAGTTAAGCAAAGTTGCTAAACAAATTAAATAGCCATTTGGTGACTTGCCCTACTAGTTTTCCACAAAGCGATCAGAAACTAAATAATGGAACGCCTCTTTTTAGCCACTCAACTTGGCAGCATCACAACTTTGTGCTCATTTTGAAAGCAACAAATCAAACTAACTAAGCGTTCAATAACAATACTTGGTACTGCAATTGTTGGAGTTACTAAGACACCAGAATTGTTCATCTAACTAAATCTAATATATTCTCCCGACTACAGAAAAACTTGTTGCGTCGTATTTCAAAAGTCATATTAATCTTAAACTTATCTTTGGGATTTATACAATAAAAATCATTTTTAATTCTTATTTAAAATTTTTATTTCAAAAATGCAAAATAATAATAAATTGCAATTTATATTTAAAAGTTACAAGAAAGATATGTTATCTTTGGCGTGCCGATGATACCCTTGCAGAAAAGACTTGCATTAGAAAACTTATTTTTCAACTGATTGTTCCTATGGTAGCTATAAGTTATAGTGACCCGATTTTGATCAAATTAGATCAACATATGTGAAAGCTGCTAAAATTAAGACATTGTGAGTTTGGTTGAGTTATTTTCCAAAACAAAAAAGTTTTTCATACAAAAACTAATTATTCAACCGATTGTTCGTATGGCAGCTATAAGATATAGTGGTCCGATTTCAATGAAATTTTGTCAACATACGTGGATAGTGTTTTAACTTAGATATAGTGAGTTTGGTTGAGTTATTTTGAAAAACAAAAAGAGTTTTCATACAAACACTAATTTTTCAACTGATTGTTCCTATGGCAGCTATAAGTTATAGTGGTCCGATTTCAATGAAATTTTGTCAACATACGTGGATAGTGTTTTAACTTAGACATAGTGAGTTTGGTTGAGTTATTTTGATAAACAAAAAGAGTTTTCATACAAAAACTAATTTTTCAACTGATTGTTCCTATGGCAGCTATAAGTTATAGTAGACCGATTTCAATGAAATTTTGTCAACATACGTGGATAATGTTTTAACTTAGACATAGTGAGTTTGGTTGAGTTATTTTGAAAAACAAAAAGAGTTTTCATACAAAAACTAATTTTTCAACTGATTGTTCCTATGGCAGCTATAAGTTATAGTGGTCCGACTTTGATAAAATTTGGTCAATATGTGTGAAAGGTGCTAACATTTAGACATATTGAGTTTGGTTGAGTTATTTTGAAAAACAAAATGAGTTTTCATACAAAAACTAATTTTTCAACTGATTGTTCCTATGGCAGCTATAAGTTATAGTGGTCCGATTTCAATGAAATTTTGTCAACATACGTGGGTAGTGTTTTAACTTAGACATAGTGAGTTTGGTTGAGTTATTTTGAAAAACAAAAAGAGTTTTCATACAAAAACTAATTTTTCAACTGATTGTTCCTATGGCAGCTATAAGTTACAGTGGTCCGACTTTGATAAAATTTGGTCAACATGTGTGAAAGGTGCTAACATTAAGACATAGTGAGTTTGGTTGAGTTATTTTGAAAAACAAAAAAAAAGTTTTTCATACAAAAACTAATTTTTCAACCGATTGATCGCATAGCAGCTATAGGTTATAGTGGTCCGATCTGGTCGATTCTGACATATGTACTAGTTTCAGGAAGAATAAGCATCTGTGCCAAGTTTCATCACAATAGCTCTAAAACTGAGGGACTAGTTCGCATATAAACAGACAGACAGACGGACATGACTTGGCTGTTAATGCTGATCACGAACATACAAATTTTTTTTCTCTCTGCAAGGGTATAATAAGAGGTATTTTGGATTTTTATTTAAAAAGTTACAAATAAGAGTTATTCCATAACTTTTATTTAAAAAAATCAAAAGTTGAAGTTAAATTGAATATGTTTTGAATAAATTAATTTTTTGTACCAAAATTTAAAAATATTCTTGATCAATGATTTAATACCTTTCATATGATGCATCACGTGTCCTTCAAGGACGAATAAGAATCCTACTATTTTCTATTATATTCCATTTTATCATCTATATCCTGATGCAGTACTTTAAGAATGCTTTTTGGATTGCTTTTAAAACTCAAATGTTTTTTCAAGAGTTTGCTCAAATTCACCATTTAAAATATTTAAATTGTGAACAATATTATTTGTACAAATTTGTTTCCTCATCAAAATCGCTATCCGCCATCGAAATCGAAGCATTCACGAAATGTTGCATAACATTTTGAGACGCCATAAATTTGTACGCAATCACGCTGCGTGGTGCAAGAAGTTGCGCAATATTGCACGTCAATAGGGACTCTAATCTATCAAACAACTGTATAATCTAGGAGAGCATCAAAATTTAGACATAAGCTGAGTTTCGTAAGATAATACTTGGAGGTGGTCTTACAAAACATTGCTGTTGGTGGTTGTTGTTGCTGTTGTTGTTGCTATTGTTGTTGCTATTGTTGTTGCTGTTGTTGTTGTTTGCTTGCAGACAATGTTGCTGTTGCAGCTGAGATAATTGACAGCTGCTTTTGTGCAAGGACAATGGCTTAGCTTCACATTGTTTGTATGTAAATGCATTTTGAAGTTTGATTGACTATTAATTGTGATTTTGATAAGTTTTGTTTGATTTGCAATTTGTTGTGTTCAGTGTTGTTGTTTTTTATTAATTTGATTAAATTGGATTTCGAATAGGGGCTATAAAAGCCATGCCACATATTTCTTTGCACTTTGCCACCGACGTGACAATTTATTGACTTTCATTTGTCTTTTTCCCACTGTTATATGCTTGTTGTCGTTGCTGTTTTTGCCTGTCATATTTATTATTATTATTCTTTTTTCTCTTTTTTCGGCAACCTTTTACTTGGGTTCTTTTTATACTCATGTGAAGGGTATAGTCATTTTGTTAGGAGATGTGTAACGCATTCGACCCAGTTAAAATTAGAAAAATTACTCGTATTTTTGATTTTTTAAATAAATATTGAAAAACAATTTTGATAACCAACTTTTATTTTCATAATAAAATAAATAATAAAATTAAAAAAATTCTTATTTTTTAATTTTTAAACAAAAACCGTTACGGTTCCTAGTTTTTGTATAAAAAAAACTTTTTGGTTTCTCAAGCTATCTCAACCAAATTTACATTTTCTGTGTTTTATAATGCATTGGTTCTGCGTGCTAAATTTGATAAAAATTGGAAGACTATATCATAGAGCTGACATAGGAACAATTGGTTCAAAATTAATGTTTGTATGAAAACCCTTTTTTTCAACAAAACTCGATAGCAAACCATTTTATTTTACTTCAAAGAAGCTAAGTACTAAAAGTTTAATAAAAATCGGATGACTATAACTTAAGTTTTCAAATCAAACAATGTTTTGCTAGGGTATATATTTCTTGGCACATCGAAAATAACTTTTCTTTCTTTTCTTTTTTTTTTTTTTTTTTTTTTTTTTGTGTGACAAGGACACGCTGATGATAAATATTGCCTGAAAAGGTGATATTATAATTCCGCTTTTTCGTTATTTTCTTTTTTTGTTGTTTCTTTTGCATTGCTTGTCTTTCCGCTGTTACTTTAAACGTTAATTAATATTTATGCACGTTGTTGTTTAACTATTAAGCGGGCATTGTTGTTGCCAATCCAGTTTTGTTGTTGTCTGTTGTTCTTATTCTTGTAGCCCTTTTATTTGAGAATGTTATTAGGTCCGAACTCACATTTACTTTACGTTAACAATTAATTACATTCTTTTTGCAGCTGCCAAGCATCAAAAGTTATATAAAACAATACAAAATTTATATATACAGTTATATAGTATATCCTCGCATCCTTCTTTAAGTAGCTGTCTGCTAATATTATTGAGTTTTGAGCATATGGAAACGTGACATTGGTCAGTTTTGTTGAATTATGCTAAAAGCAGAACTTAACTAGAACTTAATAGTTGATTTGATTTTGTTATTGTTATGTGGCCAGTTGAAATAGGCTTTGACTGACTGTATATAATCAAATATGATACAGCAGCTGATAATCCCGGCGTTGGCCGGCAAAGTATTTGACCTTGTCCACCACTTCCGGCTCGCTAATGAAAATTTTCCTAAGACTGACAATCTGTCGACAAATGAGTTTCATTCTGCTCTCTGAAAATGAATTTTAGGTCAATCGGGTGAAAACCAGAAAAGTTGCGTTCAACGCTTTTCCACAGATTTTCCGACCTTGGAGTTGAATTTTATAAAAGACACTTCCTAAGCAATTTTTTGTGAAGAGCTTTGTAGATGAATTTGAACCTGCTTGCACTAAAATTACACTTTTCTCCATATGACCTTCACCCCCACATTTTCCACCCAGGGTAGCGAATTTTCCGAAATCTGTGAAATACGTGTCGAATGATTTTTTTGTATATTTCTTTAAAAACTAGTTTGAGCCTGATCGGATGAGAAACAAAAAAGTTTCATACAACTGTTTTCTGCAAATTTTGCACATTTTCCGACCGAATATCTTAAAATCCCTTCTTAGGGCTTACTTTTTTCCTAAGTTACAGCTTGTGTGAAAATTTCAGCACTCTAACTCTTACAGTTTGGGCTGTGTAATGAATGACATAGGTCGCTCAGTCCGTCAGCACAGGCTCCTTTATATATATTATATATAGATAGTTGTAACTCTTAAACTTTCAATTGATAGCACACGTGTATTAAGTTTATCAAATTGCAACTGCATACATTAGTTAATTGCTAATATCGATGGCATGTTTTATATAACAAGTAAGTACAAAACATAGTTGGATAAGTTCCATTTTCATGGAAACATGTATTTTAAGCACGAATTCTTCTATGGCACATGAATCTCAAGTCGACGCTAAATGTAGTTGTAGCTGAATCTGAATATTGAACTGAAATTAGAGCGAGTGCAACTAAAAGCTGAAAGATGCTGCAAAGCAGAACGTGATTCTCATTTCAAATTTATTTCAACTTGCCTGGCAAACTCTGAGTATTTGTTGTAATTGCAATTGATTTGGGAAGGGGGTGGGGGATGGGAAGGCTGTGTTGGGTTACCAACAAGGGCAATGTAAATTCAAAGCCAGCATTTGGAGACCCACTAAGGATAGATTTTTGGTTTTTACCCAAGTGGGGCAATCGCGCAACGTCTGCAGATTAATATTTACACAGCGCAAATGCAGCGCATTGAGACGCGCAGTTAGCTGGAAAAGAAGTCTCATTCAATAGTTGTCTACACATTCCATTTTACTTACTTATGTACTTATTTCTTGCTAGAGTCCTATACACTTACAATTCAAATAGGATTTTGTATTTGTTTGCCTTTTGGCTGAGCTTTGCTTGGTTCGCTCTCTGCCTGGCATAAATTGCAATAGAAACTCAACTAAAACCACCTGACATTGTGCTAACTATGTGTCTGTGTGTGTGTGTATATGTGTGTGTGTGTGTGTGTGTGTGTGTGTGTTGGTTTGTTAGTTCACAAGTGTGCGTGTGAGTGTGTGTGTGCGCGTGACGACCCAAAAGTGTTGGGCAAATATTCCAGACCAGATTGTTAGAACGCTAATTTGATGTGCTGCGAAAGTATCTTTTGGATACACTGCGTGTTTGCGGTCACAACAACAACAACAACCACAACAAGTACAACAACGACAACAATAACAAAGTGCGAGTACAGCTCCGCATTAGTGATATCTGTGCAAATATTTGGGCACACGCGGCGTATGAGTAATGCTCTTCATGTCGCCCTCAATGCTAGTTGACAATGATGAAGTGTGGCAAGTTGTCCTCAGCACAAATATGACCACAAACAGGAACAGTAGCAACCTTTTTTTGATTTGACTCACATTTGATTGGCATCTAGCTATGACTAGTAAAAGTAGCCAAAGTGTTATTGCAGTGTATATTTGCTATACAAACGAGCTCAATTGATTGAACTCATTTTTAGCGGTGTTTAGACAATGCAATTTTTCCATGATAGAAACTTGCGTGCGAGATATTTCTTTCAAGAAACTGCACGGCTACGTTTACAACACTTGACATTCCCATTTGAATCTCAAGTTCAATATAATACTCTGAAATATCAATATCAATAAAGGCCAATGCAAACTGGCATTGATAAAAAAGATTTACTAAGTAGATAAAAATAAAAGTAGATAATAATAAAAATCAATGCTATTTTTAGCCCATTGTTCATGCTTCGATTGAAAGAACGAAAAGCAAAAAATTATCCTTTTGAATTAAACCAAACATTTTGTAATTGTGTCTCTCTTCGTTCGGAAAAAAAGCCGAAAAATATTTTAAAACTGCACTAAAAAAATCAGCGTAAGAAAATGAAAAAAATTCCAGCCAGAGAAATTAGCTAAAGACAGAGGAAAATTACTATATTTGGCAAAAATTAATGAATTCAATTTATAGATTTACCTAGATTTCGTAAAAGTAAAAATGCTTGCCCTTAAACGTGTTTTTTCATACAGACATTTCACAAACCCAATATACTCTTTTTTATTCAAAAAAATTAAAAAAAAAAAGAGTACAAAAACGAGTTGAGCTCGATCTCAATATGTGTATTCTTAGGATATTTTTGTGAAGAGTTTAAAACTAATTAAGAACATATCTATTTAATATGTCTTCTTTAAATTTGAAAAATAAAACATAAAAGGCCGCTTGCTGACAAATTAAATGTAAATTCCTGGTATTGCGATACACAGATAGCCATAAAAAGACATCAGAGTTTATACTACAACAACAATTGTAAATTCAGCGATCCACGTATGAAACAATTTAAGCCAAGCAAACACTTTGCTCATTATATGTATGTCAGATGATAAACACATAAGGTGTTTCTGACTAAAAGTATTATTATTGGAGTTAACCTTGGGCAGTAGTATTGCCACACACCCAACACAACCCTCCAATCCCACAATCCCAACCGCCCTTTGGCAAATGTGGCAGCGAACTTAAAGTCTTTAAGTGCACATCGCTTCAAATTGCAATTATTGAAAAGTCAAACAATAAGCGTCGAGCCGTGAACATCGGCACAGCTTAGTCTGTCAGCTGGTTAAAACCTGGGCCCTCGAGAGCTGCTTTTAAATTCGAAATTTAATATAAAGCAGGACGATGGCGGCAAACGACGAAGGACGCAAAATGCAAAGCCCGATGGGATGCAGTTCATCGGGGCAACATGGAATGGATATTCCAAGCAGAGGCTGCTCAAGGCTCACTGCACAAGGCTCAAGACTCAAGGCCCCAGCGGCAAACACAGCCAACACTGGCCAGGTGCAAAGCCAACAACAACAACAACAACATCAACAACAATAACAACAACAATTACATTTTTCCATTGGGTATTTATGAGTGTAAAATATGCGTAGCTGGCCAATTTAATGAGTTCTTTGTTTATGCTTTTTCATTTATCTGGTATTACTGTGCACAGAAGCACATGAAGCAGATACGCGACTCTTATACTCTACCCCTTCCCTCCCTTCCAACACTTCCACACACTCTCCAGCCAACACTTTGACCTCAAAAATGTTATTATACAATTGCAGTTTATTGTTTTGTTTGGTGTGCTTTTTATTTTTATTGTCATATAGATTTCCAAGCAGCAAGTGTAAACAATCTTAAACAAGAAATGAAAGTTATCTTCGATTTAAAGAACATATACATATACGCTTGCACAAAAGTTTTGCAAATAAAAACTTAATTTCCACCAATTATTCCTATGACAGCTTTAAGTTACAGTCGCCCGATTTCGATTAGACATAGTCAGCATGTGTGGAACGTTGGAAAATTGAGTAAGGGAACATATCCTGTTGTGGGCACAGTTAGCTATTTTAGCCAGAACTTTTGACCAAGATAATATTTATGCAGAAAAAGTATATCAATGGAGATATCTCGTGAGAGAATTTATTTGATTCCGTCAAAAGTACAATAATTGTTCAGACTTTTGTGGAGAATATCGGAATATATGAAGTAAAACGCTACAATATATGTAAACAAGAAGATATATACCCTTGCAGAAAAGATTTGCATAAGATTTTGAATCTGGATTTTCAGAGCCTTTAAAAAAAATACCACTAAATTTATCGGTTTTTGATTTTTGATCAAATCGATATAAAGTAACAAAATATATTGAATTTCCTACGGAAGTATACTTTCCTTTTGCAATAATTCAATTTCAATTCAATTTCACTTCAATTTATCGCCCTTTGAACACTACAAAAAAGTATTTCAAACTTGATTTTCACACATGAAAAAATGCACCCTACTATCTAGGTTTAAATATGTAGGTATGTATATTTTTGGTTGAAACATTGATTCACTATACGATTAGTTATTAAGAAAAGTAACAGTAATCTATAAATGAAATAAACACTAGAAAAATATTACAAAAAAAAACACATGAAAAGATGTTATCAACTGAAGATACTATGCAAATGGTAAATCTTCGATTTAGGTCCTCAAAAATACGAAAATGTCGAATCCAGAAGCGGATGTTTTTAAAGTTAAGAAATAATCATTATATAGTTAGTAAAACATTATTTTTATTGACTAACTAACCATTATAAAACTCACTGCTTTTAAGCATAATTCTTCGAAGTTAGCTGTGGTAAAAACAATCGATTGTATTAATTAAGCTTAATTTTTTCAAGTGGGTTTTTATAATAAAAATCAAAAATGATAATCTTATAATAATAGTGAGTTCAAATATAATAAAAACAAGTAAGAATACTCTAGTCGAGTGTGCCCGACTACGAGACTCCCTTCTCCCAACTTGCATTTCAAGCAGTTCAGCGGCAACTCAAGCAAGCAGCGTACTCAACTTGTACAGTGCATGTCAAACTGTTGTTTCTGCCTGCTGAGACAGGGGAAATAAGTTCTTCCGTAACTTTAGTGCTATTTATCCGATCGTGTTGAAATTTACACATCCGAAAGACATTGATTAAACATACATGTGTACCAAAAATTAAAGCTTTATCTTTAAAATTGTGGCTGTGGGAGTCTTTTGCGATTTGCGGGGGGTGCATCTGAAATTTAAAATAAACTTGATCTGCGTATGGTATACAGGAACCTGCATGCCAAGTTTGGTGTCTCTAGCTCTTATAGTCTCTGAGATCGACGCGTTCATACAGACAGACAGACGGACAGACAGACGGACATGGCTAGTTCGTCTCGGCTGTTGATCCTGATCAAGAATATATATAGTTTATATAGTCGGAAATGCTTCCTTCTGTCTGTTACACACATGTGCAGTACTTTATAACTCCCTTTTTCTCATTTTTAATGGAAACAGGGAGTAATAATTTGTATTCAAAATACTTATAGCCGTTACGCAACCTGTTTAAAACAGCAACTGTTATCGCTTTGCAACTGGTCGAACGGTATTATATATATACTATCATTTAAAAACAGACTTATAGCCAAGTTCAAGTCCAGTTAATATGCAGTTATTTGACTGACTGTTTCAAAAACTGAGTCAAGGGTGGCTTAATGTTCGATAATGATGAATAGACAATGTTGTCGCAAACGTAATAAAGACAAATAGTCGCAATTCCTGTTGCTTCAAACAAACCCGATTCAAGGTTTCAAGGATACAAGCCATCTACATTTCCATCACCATTGTCAACGTTTGCTGCATATTTGTTTAGGTCTCTGCGCTTTTTTGCTTAGCCCCCACCCATTTATCCCCCTTCCCGTCTGCTCCTATTTGCCTTGTGCCTTGTTGTGTTTGCCTTATTTTATCTCCATGTGCATATGTGTGTAGGTACATATGTAGGTATGTATGTGCTTAGGTAGGTATGTGTGTAGGTAGGTATGTATGTGTGCTCTCTTTATTGTCGCCGGCTATACACAAGTGCAAAGTTTTGGCATTGGCCGCCCACAAAACTTACAAAAATAGGAATATACAAACATAAATACAAAATAGAAATACAAATACAAATACAAACAAAAACACAAATGCAAACACAAATCCAAAGAAAAACCCAAGCAACCAGCCTTGTCCAACGTTATACTGCAGTTATTGTATATGAATTGGACTACTATGTAAATAATACATCAACATGCCGTACGTGATATAAGATTATGTTGAATTTTGCATTTTAACAGATTTCCTATTTATTTGGCTTTTTATGAACTTCCTTTCAACACAATACAAAAATAGCCCACAATAAAGAATCTCTCTGGCGCTGGAGCTGTGGAAATGTGAAATGTGTCTGTGGCAACATTCTGATTGTGTTTTATTTAATGTATCACAATATTGAATATTCATCAAATATCACAGCTCTAATAATTGTTCTTAAATAAATAACAATCAATTAGATTAACAAGATAGAAAAGTTATATTCGTTTGGACGAAATATATATATATATGCCTAATATATGTTTATATATCAAATAAAAACGTAGAGGTCTACGCGAGGTTAAAGTCCATGGACGATGCATATTAAAGCCACAAAACTTCTGATATCTAATTTTGTGACGAAGTATTTTCTGATTAATGTAAGAAATATTTTAGTTTTGCTAAAAAAGAAAAAAACAAGTAAGAACGTCGCAGTCGGATGCACCCGACTGCGATATACTCTTTTTTTCGCCTCTTTGTGGAGTGAAAAGTGGGCTTGGCAATTGAATTTTCACTCAAATCTTTCAAGTTTTGCCGTCAATTTAAGTTTGGTTGGGCCCGTTCTACATTTTTTGGAGAAACAAACATTGCTCGATTGCAAGGGCGTGGCAAAATTATTTTCATCCAATTTATTTAATAAGGCAACAGAAGGTAACCTGCAAAATTTGGGGACTGTAGCTAAAGGGATGTGGGAGATACAGACTTTGCTTATTTTGGGGGCGAAGATGGGCGTGGCAAAATTTTTTATAGTCAGATCAATCAAGGAAGTGATTAGTAGCCCTTGTGCTAAATTTGGTTACTCTAGTTATAAAACTGTGGAAGATATAGGTTTGTGCGGTTTGTGGGGGAAGGGGTGGGGGTGGGGCGTAGATCTTGACACTTTGTCTGCCTATGGTATATACCAACATTTCCCAAACATTCAATTTTTAAAACTTGGTAATGCTGTACGCATGCTATGGGGAAATATTTAAACTTACTTAAAAAAAAAAACCAATTAAAAATAAACGAAAACTTTTTTAAAAAAGTAAAAAAAATAAAAAGTTATTTTCGTGTTTAGAAAAAGTGATTTTAAACCTTACCCCTATTTTTGTGTTGCATAGTGTAATCGAAGACATAGTTTAATTTAAAGAGCCGTTTATTTGAAGTAGTTCAGACCGAAACAGTTCTCGTATTTATGTTCACATTGCAACTCACTTTTGGTGTTCGGGTAAGCTTTGAAGTAAATCCATTATGTGTGTTACATGTATATGTGTGTATTTTCTTAGAGCGTTACCCTTATGGCCATCTTAAGTTAATCTTATGTTTATTTGCCCATTGATTAATGTGTGGTACCAAAATATGCCTCAAAGAGGTCCTTGGCAGAAAGTCTTCAATCATAGTTTGCTTGTTGTTTTGTTTACTCGTTCTCTTTGCATTTTCTCTTTTCTATTTTTATACTCTTTTTTTAACTTTTTTGAAAAAAAAGGAAAAAAGAGTATATTGGGTTTGTGAAATGTCCGTCCGTCCGTCTGTCTGTCCGTCTGTCCGTCTGTCCGACTGTCCGTCTGTCCGTCTGTCCGTCTGTCCGTCTGTATGAACGCAGGTTTTTTCCACAGTTTTGAAGCTAGAGCAACCAAACTTGGTATACGTGTTGGTATATACCATAGTAAGACAAAGTGTCAAGATCTCCCCCCCACCCCCACCCCTTCCCCCACAAACCGCAAAAACCTATATCTTCCACAGTTTTATAGCTAGAGTAACCAAATTTGGCACAAGGGCTACTTATCACATCCTTCATTGATCTGGCAAAAAAAAATTCGGCCACGCCCACCCCCGCCCCCACAAATAGGCAAAGTCTGTATCTCCCCCACCCCTTTAGCTAGAATCACCAAATTTTTGCAGGTTGAATTCTGTTGCCCTATTTAATAGATTGGATAAAAATATTTTTGCCACGCCCACCCCCGCCCTTGCAATCAAGCAATGTTTGTTTCTCCCAAACCTGTAGAACAGGCCCAACCAAATTTTAATTGAAAAAAACTTTAAAGATTTGAGCAGAAATTCAATTGCCACGCCCACTGACTCCGCAAAGAGGCGAAAAAAAGAGTATATCGCAGTCGGGTGCATCCGACTGCAACGTTCTTACTTGTTTGTTTTGCTGCTGTTGTTTGGAGCAAATTTGTAGCCTTCTACGGGTTTATTTATGCATAAAATTTTTGGCAGAAACAAGCATATTTGTGTCATTAGCCGCAAATTTTTGACCCATTTGTCATTAGGCTCGAATACAGGGGGATTTGCATAAAACAAACACTGTATTGCCTTGAATACACATATGTATATATGTATATAACTGTTTGTGTATATGTTTAACTGCTAAAATGTGTGACCGACAAGATTTATCAAGTAATAACAGACATTTCGGACAACCCATAGACCCATTAGTCACACGCTGTTTGACATTGTCTGAAATATCATTTTAATCACAGAGACGGACAAGAAACGAGCTAAGAGCTATATGTGCTCTGGATACAATTTCTGCATTTGCTTCAGTTTCAGCTGCTTCAACTCATGTTCCTCAATCGCCATTGTCAGGACCCTTTAGACGCGTCCTAGGACACAAATTTGAAACCAGTGTTGCATTGTTTCGTTCCGAATAAGTTCGTTTGAACTATTCACCGAACTGAACAAACGAAATATATTCCTGATTTGAGAAACTCCAGAAACTGATTCTGTTTTAATTTTGATTAAATTTAAAGAACTCAAAATCAGTTTTAAGAATCACTTTTAAGTCTGATAGCTTCGATCATTTTAATCTGATTATAGTTCGTTTCGATCCAATCGAGGCCAATTACATTTCGTGTTTTAATTGAACAAAAAAGGAACTACAAGCAAGTATACAAATTAGTTTGCGGAGTATGCCTCGGCTCGGGGACTCGAACCTTAGTTTCGCAAATCGGTTTTTGAAATCTCTAAGCCGGAGGTTTTGGTTAAGGCTGGTTAATTTCATAAAAAATAACTTCTTTTAATTTTATATAAATGAGTTTGAATTAATTTAAATCAGGAACCAAAAATAACAGTTATTGCATACTTAATAAATAATATTAATATTGCAACTTAATAAACCATTGTGAAGAAAATGGCTTACCATATGGATTGTAACAAACTTTCTATTCGGGTCATATTTATTGAAATCCGCAAAAAAAACTTTATTCTTATCATTTTTACTATATAAATAATTTTAAATTATTATTTTTAATTTTAAATATTAAAGTTTCTGACTAACTGTTATTGATTAATAAATTAAAAATCAAAAATAATAATTAAAAAATATTTATATTTTAAAAAAAAAAATATTTATGAGCCATTTTTGTTTTAAAACTTTTAACAATTAGTTATTGTCAATTACGCTCCTTGACTCTTATTATTTAATAATTTTATTAATAAACTTATTCTCTCAATTGAACAACAATGTACAACTCTAGTGCATACATATGTAAAGTAGTATATATGTATCAGATATGCTCAGCTCAAATGAGAGTGATATAATACGAATGCTGGGCGTGATACATATATATAAGAAAGACATTTGCATGTTTTCCATGCGAAGTAAATATGTATGTATGTATGTAATAATATGTATGTAAATGCATGCATTTGTTTGCGCGATTTCAGTGCACTATGGGAAAATTCCAATTTAATATTATAACTTTTAATTAATAACTTTTAATTAATAACTTTTAAGCTAATCAAGATTTTTTGATTTTGAAAAACACAAAAGTTTTTCTTACAAAAACTTATTTATAACTATGGCTAATATAGCTACTACCTGCA
Organism: Hirtodrosophila cameraria; assembly: GCA_949708635.1. Taxonomy (NCBI): domain Eukaryota; kingdom Metazoa; phylum Arthropoda; class Insecta; order Diptera; family Drosophilidae; genus Hirtodrosophila; species Hirtodrosophila cameraria. Next base: position 11,810,480 of record OX453090.1, read on the forward strand.
ATAAGAAGAAGTATCTGTGCCAAGTTTCATCAAGATAACTCTAGAGAAAAGACTTGAAAAACGCGTGATTCAGACTCTTCTTTGCCTACAGGAAGTACAGTATTTTCCATAATCTGCACCTGCAAACAAGTAATTTGCGCAGATTGTGCAAAAAAGTGCACATTGAGATAAACTACCTTTAATTCACAATTAATGGATCTACTACATACAGTTAGACTTACACTTATCGACCCTTATCGTCGTTTTATATGAAAAATTTGAAATTTAATTCCAAGAAATGACCTTTGAGAACATTTGCTAATTTTACAAAATATTAACAGAACAGGCACAAATATAAAATATTAGTACACATAGTAGAAGCCCGTATAGTTGGTATTCATTTTTAATTTCACAAAAAAAATATGTTTTGCTTTTGAGTATTGACAATTTGAAAATATGCTGCAAAATTAATGCAAGTTCAATGTTAAACTACGTGTTTTCGACAGCAACAGCTGAATTTGACAGCTGTTAGGTTTAACATTGGCCTGTTATTTAACATTTTTGATACTGAAATTAACAGTTTGAAGTTTTCTTCAGATGTTAACACACAAAAAATGTTATTTTTAATATTTTGACAAAATGACTAAATACCCGAAAAATAGAAAAATACAGTGGTGCATTGATATGGAATGTCCTTGAAGATAACAAATTTAAGATTTTCAATTCGGTTAACAGCTTAATAATATTAAGGCCTGTTCCCATTATCGACAACTTTTATGCCGACTCATATTCGATATTTCGCTGCCGATTGCAACTTTAAGATAAGCTATTAAATAATATATTACCTACGTTTTATTAAAATTATTAAAATAAAATAAGTTAATTTATTTATTATATATATAAGATATATTATAAATTAATTCAAACATATTTCAAATTAAGTTAATTTCCTTTTAACTTGCATGAAACAAGATTTCAAACAAAGACTTCGGCTTAGACTTCCAAAAATCACTTCCAAAACCAAATCTAAAGTTTTCCCAACGTTTCAAACCTCCAAAACGAACCTATTCGAGAAATTTCAAGTTTTTCAGCCTTGATATGTATATAAACAAAATAACTGTTAACTTAAACAATTTCATAATTCGTTTCAAGTTATGTATATATAGATATATGTTTATGTGTATAAGTAACTGTCACAGCGTATCCTCCTATTTATCTGAAGTCTGGCACAATTTTGGGTAAAGTTTTTCCGAGTTTGGATTGTAGCAAGATGAAGTAAGGACCAAGTATAATTAATGTTTAGTAACTTTATTATTATTGATATCAAATTCATACTTGACTACAAAAAAAAATACTTATTATATGGGTAATACACATCAGAATATGGTTAAAGCAATTTCTTTATCCTTATTTACTACAAATTTATGTTAATATAGACTTATTACAATCCCAATACGAAGTCTATGTAATCCTGGCTTAAAAAGCTTTCTTTATTTTTACCCTCAAGCTCAATCTTTTCATTTTTCATATTTAAGGTATAGACTGTATAGGGACAGTCAACATCGGCCATTAGATTACTGATCATGCACAGGTAGCCGTGCAATATCTTCATATAATCGGAGATGCTCCAAATCTGCTCCTAAACGAGATAAAAATGTAAAAAAATAAATACATAACTTTTGACCAATTGTTTTTATCAAATTGGTTCATCAGGCATGCTCCCATTTCCACATCTACAAATTGGAATTCAGATTGACCAACTTAAATAATTGCAATTCTTAAATACGTTACAAAATATGTCGGTAATGGAAACATGCTGATGGTAATTGGGTTTATTTATGATATCTTGAACTAGAAAAAAAAAGTTATATTCGGCATGCCGATGATTTGTATGTACACATATGTATATCCTTGCAGAGCTTTTTAAAAAAAATCAGTTTTCTTAATATAGTCGCCTGATTACTCACTGTTTCCATTAAAAATGGGAAATAGGAAGTTATAAAGTACTGCAAATGTGTGTAACAGACAGAAGGAGTCATTTTAGACTATATAAACTATATATATTCTTGATCAGGATCAACAGCCGAGACGAACTAGCCATGTCCGTCTGTATGTCTGTATGAACGCGTCGATCTCAGAGACTATAAGAGCTAGAGACACCAATACGCAGATCAAGTTTATTTCAAATTTCGCATGCATCCCCCCGCACCCCCGCAAATCGCAAAAGACTCCGGCAGCCACAATTTTAAAGATAAAGCTTTGATTTTTGGTACACATATAGGTTGTATCAATGTTGATCAGCTGTGTAAATTTCATCACGATAGGATAAATAACACCAAAGTTATGGAAGACTCTATTTCCCCCGTCTGCTAGCTTGTGTTGCCGCTGAACTGCTTGAAGTGCAAGTTGGGAGCAGGGAGTCTCGTAGTCGGGCACACTCTCCTAGAGCATTCTTACTTGTTTTAATATAAATTACTTAATATGTGTGGAACGTAACGACATTAAGTACTAGTTAGTTTGGTTGAGATATCTGTATAAGCCAAAAAGTTTTTGGTACAACAACTCTTATTTCAACAGATTATTGCTATGTCAGATATAAGATATCAAATCAAAACACTTATACGCAAGGTTAAAGTCTAGGAACGATGCATATTAAAGCCAAAAAACTGCTGATATCAAATTTTTTTACGAAGTATTTTCTGATTAATATAAGAATTTGGTTGAGCAGCTATATGTTATATTAAGCCGATCTGGCCGATTCTGATACGTATGTACTGCGTGCAACAAAAAGAAGTATCTGTTTGAAATTTTATTAAGATAGCTGTCAAACTGAGAGACAAGATATACGTACAGATACGGACATAACCTTACAAAAATATGTTATATATGTATATGTAATATGTTATCTGTATTCTTACCTTGATCAAATTGTGGCAACGTTCGCTACAAATCTTCTTGATTGGTCTGTTTTTGCGATTGGAGGAAACCAACTTCATATGTTCTGTGCCAGTTAGATAAGCCTGCATTAGCCAACGTGTCATGCGATAATTTTGACGCCAATTGCAGAAATATTCCGGATATGTTTTAATCAAAACTAAACGGCACTGATTGAGAACTTTGACATCGTTGCTAATGTAAAATGAACAAGTTTTGAGCATTAATTTTATTCAGTAATTAATTTACATACAGATCACCTAGCGGCTCAGAGTTATTCACTCCAATTATCTCCGACGAGTAAAGCAGTCGAAATTTGCCCAAATTTGCGCTAAAGCTGCCATAATTCCTCACATTATGATCATAAGTTTGCTGGACCTTGGGTATATCACCCGGAGCATCTAGGGGTTAGTCTTATAAAGAAGGATTAAAGGTTTATATTTGATCTTTAACTACTTACCTACCACCAAATGCTTATGCAGCTTTAACAAATAATTGTCGTGCAAACTAGAATCTCTAGGGGGGTTTTGCGATGGATTTCTTGTATGTGTTAAATAAATACACCCACGAAACTTAATGCATTTTAATTGTATGTCATTCTCCTTAAATAAGTTCATCATACTTATTTTGATAAGCGTTCCCCGCTTGGTGCAAAAATGCAGTTGTTCTATGGAACGATCCGAACTCGGCAGTTGCATAAGATAACGCAGGCAATGAAAATCTTCATATACAGCAGGTACAGGTGGCATAAAGATGCCTACATTCATTTTGATTGGCAACTTGGGAGGTACACGGTAATATCCAAGAGTTTTTGGGGTCTGAAACTCTTTGCCATCGTAGCCACACACATGCACCAATTTAAGATCAGTTAAACTGAAAAATGGATCAGTTTCCATCCAAGAAAGTTGAGCACTTGATATTTCCATTTTTCGCTATTAAAATTGTATTTAACAATTTACTCTGACTGTGATCCTGCTGCTTTGAGCGTTTGTTCTTAAATGTTTTGCGCTCGCCAATATGTTAACTTCGTGTTTCGCTGCTACGCATACAAGTATGAGTGTTTGATAGTATGAGTGTGGGCACCACTGTTCTAAACTGAAGCCAATCCTAATGCGCAAATTCCTCTTCACACACACATGCTCGCAGATGCTTACTTCTAAGAAAATGCAAGTTCTAGGAAAAGCTCAAAGGTATGAGCGTCATGTAATAGTCTCTTATACAAAAGTTGTTTTTATTTTATTTTTTTCTATAAAAGCCATAAGATAAGTACAATGTATGTACATGTATGTGTCCATGCGTACATACAATGTATTTATGTATACCCAGCAAGCATTGTGCCGATAGATCTGTCGCTAAGTCTCGCCTGCGACATCATCTGGTCGATAGTCTTGACATAGACAGAAACAAAACACATTGATACCACTGAAACATTTTATATACAAATAAAATGCATTGATATCGCTTTATGAACTATGTGACAGTCACTCAGAAGTGAACTATCATGAAGATAGTTTGCCTGTATTTGCGCATTTGGAAAAACAAAGTGCATGGGTTTTTCGATTAATAGTAAATGTTTGCTGGGTATGCATAGGTATATATACATATAAACACTTTCATAAAAGTATAAGAAATATGGTTAAATATTATAGGAGTCATATACACCAAACTAAAACAAAATAAACATTGCATTCGTCAGATTAAATATGCATATAGTTTATATTTGGCTTATGCAAAAAATAAGCTGCGAAAGAGTTCAAGAGCGAGACAGATGAACTGTGAAAGGGATGCATTGTGTATGCATGTACATAGGACTGAGCTGCAAACCGATCCTTACAATTTCTGATCTCTATTCGATTGTTCATATTCGATGTAATCTGAACTAGTTCTAAGGAAACGGGTCTTTGAAAAGAACTATTAATCGAAACCTTTAAGTCGATTTTCAATATAAATTCTAATTATAATGCATATCCCATAATATCAAATAAATAATACATATGTATCGAGTTTACTTTATGTTCGCTTCTTAAACTAAATGCTATCGAGAAAAAATTAAAAAAAAAAGAGTATAAAGCGGCAAAAGAAATGTATTGTTAAAAACATAAAAATTCTGAAAAGAAATATGCGCTTATAGACACAACTTTGGAAAGCTAATTACATATTAATTGCCGATTTCTCAATTTTTCTGTCTTTGCCAAAATTGATTTCTATTTGCCTTTTGTTTTCTCACTTTCCGTTTTTGCAAAATTAGAATTGCGTGCAAGTGTGGCAGCTCTTCATCGATAAGTATCGATAAATCAGCAATGCACTTGGCAATTTTGTTAAAAAAGGTTGCCAGACTATTCAACGAACAGCTGATTATTGTTTTGTTTGTTGTGCGAAGCATTTAATGAGAACAAAAGCGAAAATCACAAAAAAAAAAAAAAAACTATTGGAATTTGTATATTTGGCGATTTTATGGTATTGGAAAAGGTTTTCGACTAGGCAGCAACCGTTGGGAGTTACTTTTCTTCATTTTTTTTTCAAAGCTGAGTTTGCTTACCAATATTTTTAGGTACTTATATATTTACAAATCGATTTCAAAAAGTAAAAACAATATTTTAAGTTCGTTTAATCTATACGTAGAACAATTGGCATTGATTCGTTCTTACTTTACTAAAATTAAAGCTGTCAATACGGATTGGGCCAACACGCTTGTGCACATTTGAAGATCAATTTGAATACACACCGAAAACTAGAAAGTATTGTCACCCAAAAATAAAATGTTTAGCAATGAGTTATCAATATGATAAACATTTTATGCAGTTATGCAGAATGGCGCTGTGAAAACGCTCAGAGCCATGATTGATTGTCTTTTGAAATGCATAACAACACAGGGCAGGCGTATCAAATCAGTAATACTCATACAAATGGGCTTTACGAGTAGGATATACATATGTACATATGTGTGTGTGAGCAATGTGTCGTATGAGTGATTACATGCAATCATTTTTGCAATCAGGCAGCCGAGCGACAACTGACTGCATGTTGAAATATTTATAACATTTAAACAAAAAATTACATTTAAATTGCAGCTCAAACACAGCGAGACAGCAACACACACACACACACACACACAATAAAAGGGACAGGGCTGACAAAAACGGAAGAGACAGCGATATAATGTGAGCCTGCGTCTGGCTAATATACAAGGATAGGACGTGAGGATTTCGAGAGGATGTGAGTATATTGTCATTTGATTAGATAACAACACATGACTCTGTATGCGTGTATCTGTGTGATTGTGAGTGTGTTGTTGATCTAACAACATGGACAGCGGTTATCCTTGAGTGCCATCCTGATGATATCCAACATGACTATGATTCACAGACATTGACAACAATGTCATCAACAGGCAAGTCTGGCAGTGTCATCGTCGCTGGTTGGACACAGTTTAGAGTCAGGAAGCTGTTGTCTTCTACAAATTTCATTATCACATTTGACCAAGCTCTCTACACTTCAAATTTCTCATTTACATTTACATTTAGATTTAGATTTACATGAGCATGCGGCTTGGCTTGACCCTAACACCAGGCTATGTCATCGCCTTTGTTCGTCCTGCATTTCCGGGCAAGAGCAGCTGTTTGGACTGATGCCTTCCATTTCATTGTCACTCTTGAACTGTTATCATATTGTAAGGACAAATTAATTGTAAAGTAATATAATTGTTTGACAGTGTTGGTCATACACTCCTCCACACACACACACACACACACACACACACACACACACACACACACACACACACATACACACAAATACATTTGTGTAGGTGCTTTGATAGCTAGTGCAACATTCAACTTGGCAACAGGAATAACAACAACCCACAAATTCTCATAATCATTGTGTATATTCGAGTGTAACCCAATTAGTTGACAAGCGTTTCAATATGCCTCCAAGTAATGTGTCTTTCAAGTGTGTGTGTCCAAGTAGTGTGTATGTGTGTAAATCTCATGTTATATGAGTGTAAAGGACATGCGTTGAAGTCATTTATTTCAAATTAGTTTAGCAATGCATTTTCGTAAGTTTATTGGCATGATAAAAAGGATGGCCATTGTTTTTGATATATTTAGATAAATTATAAAATTAACATACGTATTACGTATACCCTTGCAGAAACGTTTTGCATACGAAATCTTGATTTTCAACCGATTGTTCCTAGGTTAGCTATGTTTACTCTACCATAGATTATAACTAATGAAGACTTTTTTAAAATCTTATTAAAGTGTCTAAATAAAAAGAGCAAGGGATTGCTAGTTGACTTTTTTTCGACTTTTCCCTGAAATTTTAATTGAAATTCCAATTAAAAATTTTTGCAAAATAGAATGATTTTCCCAATGTCGAATTCAAGAGAATTTAAGAGACTTATTTTTAGGCTTCTATTCTATGTATCTTTTTTTGTATGGTAAGAAACCGATTAGAAAAACAAAACCTATGAAAATTTGGAAAAAATTAAAAAAAAATTCGTTTGGTTTCGTTTACAGGAATGGAAACTAATTAATATAATGAAAATTAACTAAAAATAAAACATTTAGTCCTTTTATACGGAAAGCAATTATCCTTTTCGGAAAGCAACTAAAAGAAAAATAAGCTTTTTTTATCGAAAACTAAACTTCTGAACTATGTCTGCAAAAAAAAAACTAAAATGCCCAACTCTAATAGAGAAGCATTCTAAGCTTAATTTAGTGATTTCAGCTAAATCGAATGTGGCAAATCAAAATCTAATGAACATATTACATGCATAAAATGAAGCATGTACTTGGAGTTATTTTTTTTCTTTTTAAATCACACACACAGACACACTAGAGTCACATATTAATTAATCAAGCAATTATGAAACATAATCTTAAAGGCTTATTTATTATACATCAAACATCGCGGTCAACCGGTTGGAACGGAAGGACTCTCAAGTATTCCAGCAACAAGGCGTACATTATACGCAAAAGCCTTTTACCAACAACGACAGCAACAACAACATTTGGAACAATCGTTTTTGCTGTTTCCGTTTCCGGTCTTACACACACAAACCATGCGATATAAATGATATGATGTGTGTATATATACATACACATATATGTAGATATACATATATATCTAAATGAGAACGGGTGGCAGTTCAAAACGATTAATTATCAAATTGTTTTGTTCGTGATTGTCTTTTGTGCCCTGTGCCTCGATAAGCACAAGGATAACGATAATTATGCTGGCTGTCTGTCTCTGTGTTGGCTATTGTCTGCATATATATGTGTGTGTGTTGTTGTGTAAGTACTACATACACATTATTGTGTGTTTTCAACTCAATTTGCTGTTGTTCTAATCCGCACCAAATTTATTGATTGCCTAATTGCCATTTAATATCCAATTTTATAAAGTTAAGCAATAACATTTAAAAAATCAACATCATTTTATGAATCAAATGAGTTGTATAATATTTTTTGTGGTTTTTAATAATCTCAATGCTCAATGCTCAATCAATTTGAATCTAAGTTTTTTTAAGAAATTATTTATCATAATATGTAATTCAGGCTGTTAAAAAAATTTAATTCGGAGGTGTTTTCATTTGAACAACTTTTCTGCAAGTGTATTTATCTTTGGCTGATAACTTTTCGTTCTTATTTCTAAGCAATACGAATTAGATTCCTTTTGTTATTTTCTTTTTTACACTTTTTAATTGATTATATTGTTTGACATTTTTCAAGTTAGGCAGCTTGAATACCAATGACAGTGAGTACGAAAAGAAGATTGACCCACGTCAATAAATGTCATCTTGTCAGCATCGTTGTTGCCATCATCGAGTTCTTCGTTGTTGTCCATTTTAATTGCATATCCCAAGTCATGCATTTTTGAAAACACACACACACACACATACAGTCAGAAAACAGAGACACACAATTTCAATGTCAATTATTTTGTCAGAAATTCGAAAACTTTATCAAAATGTTAGTTTAAAGTATCTAATTTGGTATTATTTAATAATATTTTAAATATATATAGCAAATAATTAAATGTTTTTTAAATGTTCCCCAAGTAAATTTTTGTGATATGATCACAATTCTCGAATTATCAGGATTATCTTACTACTGTCTTCGAACGTAATCAACTTCAAACGTATTTTGTTTCAGTGTATGAAAAGAAAGAAATACGCAATTTTCTTTTCAGTTTTTACAGTTGCAGTAAAAATTGACAGAGCAAAAGAACCAGATAATAAAAAAAAAAACTTTTCATTATGATCTAAATTCCAAAAAGAACAACAAAGTTACACAATTTATTGCTCTTCGACATACTTTGTAACTACATAAGTACCATACATGGTGCCTAATTTGAAAGATATCGCATCAAAGGGAATTTTTGACATCAGTCGCCTGGTTATATTGGGTTGGAAAAAGAGGGAAGTGGGAGGGGACCTGTTCCGATTTCGGTTTTATTACTTTATAGTCCTTTGTATGTTCTATTTGACTTGTAATACAATCATGACATAGTCTCTGACTTTGCTTTACTCGATATTGCTATTTTTATTTTTTGTTTGAATTGTTGTTGCTTGTTGTTGTTGTTGTTGGTTTTGTCATGTATCCTTTACTTAAACAAATATTTAAAAAGGGTAGCATTGTATTTTACTATATGTGTAATAAACAGAAGAAGGCATCACCGAAATGTAAGTCTACTCTTTTGTATATTATAAATACAATTATACAATATTATTAAGCTTTAAATCTCCAAGTTTTAAAATTAAGAATGTCTAAGGAACTGCGTGTTTATTATGTACCCTGGAGAGGAATTAAAATATCCTTAAATCCACACAAAATAAGAAATAATATGACATGGTGTTCAAAGATTTAATAAGATTTAATTTCAAAACAATATTATCGAAATATCAATTTGACTTTTTCGATCATATCAATTGAAAATTATTTAATATCAATAAAATATTTTGTAATATCAGCATAATAATATCAATTAAATATTTTTAAAATTATATCAATTTGGTCTTCCTTTTATAAAGTCAGATTTATATTTTTTACTAACAATTTTATACTTTGTAATATCAATAAGATAATATTAAATTGATATATTTCAGTTATAATAAAAATAATAGTTTATTGTTTAATATAATAAAATTTATTTTTTTTTTGTGTTTAAAATTTAAATATTAACGTGGTGTTTTTTTCATATAATTTTGATACTATTATTATTATTATAATAATAATTGTGACACAATTAAATTTTAATATAACAAGATATCGTTGTTTATATTTATGTTTCATAAAAATTAAACAGCAGCTTGATATTTTTTAGCATAAAAATAATATTTTTTCAGTGTTAAAATGAAATGAAATAATAGATATTAGAAAAAAGTTATTATGACAAGTACTTATCAATTTTATGTTGAAATATTCTTTCCTTAATTAATGTATTCTGATTGTTTAAAAGTTTTCGGTCGGAATTCATTCTTTAACTCTTCAAAAACCTGCGGAACTTGGAACTGGTCTTATTCTATGCTTTAAAATGTAAATTTTAAATTAAGGTCATGTACAGGATATCTTTTGATCGAGTAATCTCGATATGGATCTTGCTTTTGTTATGATTTCTGGTGAACTTGAGATTCCTTTATTCTCATATGATAATGTGGTTCTCGCACTCTTCCTTTTGGCATCATAAAAGCAAAGCAGAGCACATGCATCCATTTATATATAAATATGTACATATGTTATGTTTGCATACATATAAACATACATTGAAAATTTAATTAAATCAGCATACATAAACAAATTATTTTGTTTGCGCGAATCCGACTTCAAATTCGAAGCGAAAACATTATCAACAACAAAGGGAGTAGGAGGATTCCCAAGAGAAAGGGAACTAGGGTGGCACTAAGGGGGCCTTTTTTGCTCTTGGTTTTGATTAACATATTTCTTTTATCTGAAAGAAGGCCAGTGCCGCAAGTGTAGCGGATCAATGGAATTAGTAAGGGGGAAATGGAAGACCCATTGCCTTTGTGCACATGAGCACATTATTAAAGTTATGAAAATTCTCCAAAGCATTTTTGACAGCTGAGGCAGCAAATCAAAAACAAACAAAAAATGTACTCCTGCTAACATAAATCGGGTTTTGGCATAAGCAAACATAAGAAATATGTATCTTTATACTATATATGTTATATGTTCATGCACATGCGAGCTTGCCTTTCAGACCACAAACTAAGAAGTCAGAAACACCAAAAGAAAACTTTTTTAATTAAAGCAACAACAAAAAACAAAAAAAAAAAAAAAAACCAACAAAGAAACATGAAAAAACATTAAAAGTTGCCCTACGACAATATCTTTTCCTGACCATCAGTCGACGTGGCCATCAACAAGTTGAGTGAAATTTTCTACATTTTCTTTGCTTTTCTTCACCTGTTTATATACCCTAGGCGAGTTGGATGTATTTGTGACTTATATCACAAGATTTTAAGTTGTTATCAACAACAACAAAAAAACAGAAAATTGTATAATTGTATAGCTTTATTTTCATACGCAAATTCAACATTGATTTAAGCTTTAAAAAATTAATTTTATTTATTTATTAATAAAATTAACCTTATAATAAAATTAATTATTAAATGTTTTGTTTTAAGAAAAAATTTGTTAGTAATTTCTAAATAAATTAAGATATTTAATCGCATCGATTTTGTAAGATTTAACTTAAAATTGGTTAAAAAACAACAGTTTTCCGACCATATTCCGACTTCCCCGGTCGTCTTTTCAAAATTTAAAACTGACTTTGCTTTTTTTTTTTATATGTATCTTTAAAAAAGAGTTTGAAGCAAATCGCAAGAAAACTAAACAATTATAATCACTCATTTTCCACACGGTGTAAATTTAAAAAAAAAAAATTGGTTTGCAGTTATTGTTGAATTTTCATATAAATCTTTGAAAATGAGTTTGAACCTGATCAGGTGATAAAGAAAAATGTTGCATACAACAGTTTTCCGCCAATTTTTTACAATTCCCGACCGAATTTTTCAAATACCGTGCTTAGTACTCAACTACTGTAAAAAGTTCAGTTATTTGACTGTTATGGCTTGGGCTGTACGAGCGTCCAATCAGTCAGGTTGTTATAGGTCATCTTCCTAGTTGAGCATTTTCAGCTCTTGTATTCTCTTGCTTGTCGTTTTGTTGGTGTTTTATTTTTTTTTTGCGATTATTCTGCTTCATTTCCGGCAAACGGAATTAAATCGCTTGGACGGCAGTCTTTTGTATGATTATGCGTCGGCTTTTTTACAAATTTGAAAGCAGTTCAGATTATACTTTGTCTCTCTGTGGCTGACTTAGTGTGGTTTACCAAATCAATTTGCTATTGACGCCCCAAAGTGCTATTCTGGTTTTGTGCATTTGCCAAGCAATTGGAAATTGTAATTTGAAACTGTATGTATGTATTATGTATAGTATTTATGTATATTTGTATGTTTTGCTATTCAAGAGACATACAAAATATTTATCTTTATGCCCATTCATACAAATACTGTCTAGAATAGATAACTAAAACGATATACAAGTGTGTATGTATGTAATTTGAATCTCTCAGCTGTCGTTTAAGGAATAGGTTCAGAATCTGTCTCTTTAATATTCTAGCTGGCTTGACCCGGCATTGCCCGCTAAAGTATTTGACTCCCAATACCGTTTCCTTACAAAATTTGCCTTACGACTTTAACGTAGAGCTTTGAAATACATTTTAAAATAAAGTCTCTTAGTTTTAGGATAGATACACATACATAAATAAATCTTTAGCTTCCTGTTCCGTCACTTCAAGCTGGTTTTGATACCTTCTGCTTATCATCCTGTAACAAATTTGATTAAGCGGACTTTTCAGCTGGATCCACAGAAAACAATAATCCTTTGGCTTTTTCATAAGGACATACATAAGAAATAAATAAGTGCTTCATATCCATAACAAGTTCGGTTAGTCTAGTTGAATCCGTCCCAGTAAATGGCGCTGTAAAACCGTTTATTACATTATTCGATTATTTAACATTTTTACACCCAAAATAGATAAATGGGATATATAGTACTCTAATTTCAGAAACTCGCCCCACACCCCCAAAAAAAAAATTGGCACAGTTTTGAGCATGAAATAGATTGATGTGATAAATCTATTTATTTTATCAATCTTGATCATTTCAACAGGTCTTAATTTACCATTAGACCATATGGACCTTCAGGGGCGTCAAACCTTCTGCTTATTATTCAGGGCGGCAAATTTTTAATTTTTATTTGGGGCGACTTGTTGTTTGTTTTCTTTTCATCGAATTCTATAAGAAGGTATGTAAAATATTGAAAAAAGTTTAGAATGCTCAACTTTGCAGACTTGTTTTGATTACTATTTGAAAACTACTTTGGTTAACTTTAAGGTACTTTTTACTAATGCATTTTTACATATGTTAGTTTTTCAGAGACAATATTTATAATTTTATGGTAGGTCAACTGCATGACATGCTACTCTTTCTTATAACGAAAAATAATTATTGTTATTTGATTATTCGACGAAATGGGCGGTAAATATTTCTGAGGCCTAGGGCCGCAAAATGGTTAAGTCCGCTCCTGAACAAAATACATTTCCCTTATCTTTGCTCTGCTTTGTTGCGCTTTACTAAACTGCTTGAAGTTCAAGTAATGCACTGCTTGTTTAATAACTTGTATGTGTAAGTGAATTGTGATGTTCAGAGATATTATTTTCTCTCGATGAAAACATTTTAACTTGTCTTATTCAAGTTTGTTGGTTTAGATACTACTTATTTATATAAAGATAATGCAAAAAAATTATCATAAAACTTAAATAGCTATGTATATGTTTATGATTCAAAGCTTTTAAATCATAAACAGAGCTATAATCTTTATTTTTATTTATATTCTAATTCTTTAACTGACTGACAAGATATAAACGTTTATTTACAACTTCATTTTCATTTTCTGAAATATGTACATATATGATGCTTATACAGAGTGTTATAGAAGTCATATCAATGATATAAATAATAGAAGCTGCAGTTCCAAATAGCCCACTAATGGAGGTGCCTCAATTGATGATGAGGCAAGAAAATCGCCGCAAGTTGATGTTGCATAATTTTATTGACTACTTTCAAGCAGATCCAAATGTTCAACTGGCAATGAAAAAGGAAAAGGGAAAAGCCAGAGGCAAAGGCAGTAAAGGACTGTGGGGGTGGTGAAATTTTGGAAGGGGGAGGAGTGAGGCAGTGGAGCAGCGGTATGGTCGCATTGGGCAATTGGCAAACATTCTAAAAGTTGTTTGGCAGCTGTTCCTTATAGAAGTAATGTACAAAGCCGTACATAAGTATGTATGAACAATGTACATACATTTACAATATACATACAAAACATACATACATACATTTGACTGCTGTTCGTTGTCGTTATTGTTATTGTGTATTATTATTATGATTATTGTTATTGTTTTTGCATTTTAAAGCAAATGGACTTTTATGCTTTTCTTGTATACGTATGTATGTGTATGTATATTTTATGTATGTATATGTTTGTGTGTGGTCCAAAAATTAGCCCACAGCCTTTGCTTTTGCCTGAGAACATTTTGATGTTTCTTTAACTGCATGTCTGTCGCCCATCAATTTTACTTACTTTACAGGCAGCCATATCTCTCTCTCTCTCTCTCTCTCTCTCTCTCTCTATCTCTGTATCTCTCTCTAAGCATTCGCGCACATAAAAATCAAATTTCCGCATAAATTACCAGCTCAACATTTTTGATGGGCCTACTTTTTTCTCATCATTGTTTATTTATTATCTCGCTGATGGTTTGTTATTGTTATTGTTGCTTATGTGTAAACATAATTGAGGCTTTTACTGGAACATATAGCAAAATTTAAGCAATTATTGTTGTATGGCATGCCATTCGCTGATAAGCTTAAAAACGTGAAGTGACCAAACGGATTGTGAATGGGGTTCATTGGGTGAACTATGACAACAACAAAAACAGGGTTTTAAGCTATATTTGAGAGATTATTTTTGTAAATTGATATAAGGTATCTAAAATAATTTATAGATTGGTTTATCTAGCCCGAAAGTTTAACGAAAAATACTTAGCAGACCTCATTCGGTTTACACTTTCGGCAACATTTGCAGAATTGAAATTTCCTGAAGAGATCAACATTTCCTTATTGCTGTTCATATTGTGAATTGAGTTCAGTTTTTAATCAATTACAGGTGAATTCAATCCGCACAATCTTACCAAAACTAACAAGTAAGAACGTTGTAGTCGGGCTCACCCGACTGCGATATACTCTGTTTTCTGTACGTAAAAATTTTTTTCTCCAATCTATCGAAGAGTTCAAATGGAGTCATACTGCAAAATTTGGGGTTTCTAGCTATAAGGGTGTAGGAGATACAGGTTTAGCTCATTTGCGGGGGTGGTAGTGGGCGTGGCATATTTTTTTTTGGCAGGTCGGTCAAGGGTGTGGTCACTAGTCTTTATGTCAAATCTAGCTGTAAAACTGTGGAAGATATAGGTTTTTGCGGTTTGTGGGGGAAGGGGTGGGGGTGGGGGGGAGATCTTGACACTTTGTCTGCCTATGGTATATACCAACATGTATACCAAGTTTGGTTGCTCTAGCTTCAAAATTGTGGAAAAAACCTGCGTTCATACAGACGGACGGACAGACAGACGGACAGACAGACGGACATTTCACAAACCCAATATACTCTTTTTTTCCATTTTGGAAAACACTTTCGCAATATCTTACCGTTAGTGGAAACCAGAACCGGGCTGTATATTTTTACGTACTGTCAAAAACAGCAATAACCTGTATTTTTTTAAGTTTTAAGCATTGAATTCTTGCATTTTAGGCATGATTTATGCACAAAGTATGTATGAAATCGTACCTAGAATAACTAAGCGTGAATTTCGATTTTATTTATGCATAAATTAATCATAGATTTTGCGTAAATAATCATAATATGTACGTGGAAATGGAAAAATTATAGATTAATTAGCATAAATTATGCAATCATATATTGTGCATAAATATAAACAAAACTAAAATATGTAAAAGTTGAGCATTATTCATCATATGTAGATTGTGCACAAAATAAAAAGTTCCTTAAAATAAAAAGTTATTTTAAACATTATTTTCCATTTTTTTCTAAAAAAATTCAAAAATAATCGTTTTTTATATTTTTTACAATGCATTTCTTGCACGCTTTTTTATGCATTTTCAAATTGCATCTTCTTTGGCTTTTGTTAATTGTGTTTCAAATGCGCAAAATAAGTGTTGTAAAACGGTTTTTTTGCATTTACTTGCATGGACTCTTCAAGTGATGATGTTTTTTTGAAAAAAGGTTTCGCACAAAAGTTTATTTCATGCAATTATTGCATCGTCTAAAGACATTTCCTTCAACTGTTTGTTATTATATGTGACGTCACGTGTGTATAGCTTTTAAAGTGACCTACATACATATATTTTGTATCTCATTATCTGTGCCCATTGCAAATCTCTGTTCAATCATAATGACGATTTATGTGTGCTATGTCATTGAGCTAGCTATAGAAATCAAAATTGAGCCCGCATACAGACTGTGTCTGTCCACTGTTGATTAGTGCTGAACTCTGACCTTCAAGCCACTGATAAGCCAAAGTGGCAGAGTAGTGGAACTACGCATTGACGCGTTGATAATGATGCCAATCGTTTACAAAGACTTTCAGTCGCATTTCAAATTGGCAGCATCAAAGACGCTTAAGAAAAGTTTTCGCCAAGATGAGACTATTGCAAATCACAACGATGCTGTTTGTGGGCCTTTGCCTGTGTCTTTGTATTGGCAGTGCGAAGGCAGGCCGGCAAGGTCGTGAAGCAAATGCAGCACCGGAGCCAGAACCATTGGCCCAACCTCAGCCTCAACCAGAAGCTCAGCCGGACAAGCAGCTGGGGGTTAAAGATAGCTCCACAGCGGGGGATAAGTTTGTGTCGGATGCGACGACCACAATAAAACCGCTGGGCATTGTTTCCATCAAGTCGCGGGCAATTGACATGAGCCGAGGTCTATGTCAGGAGCAGTCCCGCTATCATCCGCATTATCCCAAGTGCCATCAGTACTGCAAGAAGCTGGATCATTGGATTGGCCAGTGCTGGCGCAAGATCTGCCACTGCTACTCTTAGCTCATCGTTCATTGTTCATCCATTTGCAAATGAAAACTTTTCACCTAATTAAAGCAACTTTTGTTTTTATACTAACACACAAATGTACTTCATGTTACATATTCATAGTTTTGCTTTTACGCTTTTTTATTTGACTTTTTTGACTTTCGACCTGTGCTTATTAAAGTTGCAACACTTTTTTGATGAGTTCATTTTCATGGCCAGCGCCTAATTAACAAGTGCGTACTGCTCTAATCATTATTTCAGGTCTTTGCATAAATTTCTTATTTCGCTTGCTTGTTTCAAAATATTTCCATTAAAAATGGGAATGGGTAATGGATGTAATACAGTACTGCAGATGTATGTAATAGGCAAGTGGAGGCATCTCCGACGGTGTAAAGTTTATATATTCTTGGTCACCCTCAATAGTCGAGTCGACTTTTAAAATAAAAGCTATGGAGAGTTGTTTTTGAGCTTAAAAGTTATGTAACACATTTTATTTCTGATTTTTATAATAAAACTTAAGCTATATCTTTTATTTCTGATTTATACAATATTAGCTAAAATACAATTCTTTCCCAAGTATTCTATTTGTTATTCTTAAAAATTAACTATTCTATAACTATTCCAATTCTTAAAAACTTGGTGGTTCAATTTTTTGGTGTTTCCACAAAACAACCCCAACTATTGAAACCTAAAAAAGCTCCCACAGCTCAATTTTAAAGATAGAACTACTTTGATTTTAGTACAGATTCAGATTTGAGATTTGGGTACAGGGTATCTTGTAGTCGCGCTCGACACTCGACTAGCGCATTCTTACTTGTTTTGCTTGCTAATTTGAAATAATTTTTGTTGCTCTTCTTTTGGTTATTTGCTCGCGGAAATTAAAGTTTAATTTTTTAACACTTTGGTATGTTTTCAACAAAAATATAATGCTTTAAAGTGTAAAGTTTGCAATTGGCTTACAGTTGATTCAAAGTCAACTCTTCAAACTTTGTTGCTTAAATATATTATTGGGTTTAACCGGATACAAGCTCTGTTCAATATTTGATAAGCACTGATCTAAAATTGTTCAATTAGTTTAGTTTTGTATTTAAGCGCCATTAGAAAAGTGAAATATGATAAATATTAATATTTGCTGGTATGACATTTTTTTGACGGAAAAAATGATGGATAAATTAATGTGGAATATTGCCATATTATTAATAATTTTGACAAGAATTACTTTTAAAGTATTTTTTGCTGCGCGTTATTTGTTGTGCATGTTAAACAATGATGTCTTTAAAAATACAGTTATGTATTTTAATACTTTGAATAATACCCTTTAAACACCCTGCGACGGTTTGTCAGTTTATGTACATTTGTACATAATTTAAAGGCCATTTAAGTTTCAATTTAAGCCCAGTTAAAAACAATCCCAAAAATTCGCAGTTGTATTTAAAAGGAAGCTGGCGAATGGTACTTTACAATGTACATTCATACATAGATATGTACATACATACATATGTAAATACATACATACATAAGAAAACGACGAAATGAAATCGGCGCATTTTACTAGTTTTGCAGAATGGATCTCAGTTAGCTAGTATTTCCAGAATTTAAATAAGTCCCCCGACTATATACACAGAGAAAACTAAATGAGTAAAACATATATTTTAAAAAAATGAAAACTAAAATCAAAATTAAAATTTTTTAAAATTAAAAACAAAACAAAAATAAATTTAATTTAAATTAAACTTTTATCAAAAATGTTACACATTTTAAGTAATTTTACACTATTGTGACTAACGCGTTAATTTAATGAAATTCTTGTTGCGTTAGAAGAAAAATATCATAGAAAAAAATTAAATAAACAAACATTTTCAAAAACATTTCATACCATACAAATATAAAAACTTGTCATGCTAAACAAATTTTTTCAAAATCAGGCAATTATATCTTATAGCTGCCATATGAATAATCGTTCAAAGATTAGATTTTCAACTTTTCTATCTTTTAACAACAAATATTTTAGAAAAAGATTATAAAATAAAATCAAAAATAAACCATACGTGTTTAGAGCTAAACACAAAACGTTTTAAACTTAAAAATGTTTTTATTTGTATTAAAAATGTTTTTATTTCAGTGCATGTTTGTTTGCACATACATGTGCATTTGTGCATGCACACTGTACATACATATACATGTATGCAGAAGTATGTGTGAAAGAGTGTAAAGTGTGTGCAAATGTGGGTTTCTCTTTCATATGCTAATTTAATAGTAAACAGTGGCAAAAACGCGCCAAGAACATGGTGAGGACGACCACATGGACAGATGGATGGACGGAATGGAGGGACATTTGAATGTGCATACATGTAACGAGTGACAGCTACTAATAGCACACACTAACACACATACACATGTGAATGTTGTTGTGCATAGTAAGCATACAAAATATGCATATTCATGAACTAAGTGGCTGCATTTCAGCGCGCTGTGTTGTAAAGCTTCTTTGTGCAAATTGTGAGCATTAAACCTTATTTTATTTTTATTATTTATGTATACCCGAATATATACGGGTTGTGAAAAGTTCGTCTGACTGTTTGTCCGTCCGTATGAACTGAATTTTATTTAACATTGTTGAAGCTAGAGCAAGCAAACTTTTCAAACATCTTGCTATATCTCCATGCACATCATGGGCAGATAAAGTAATTAGATCTGTTTTGAACCAAATATTATTGCCACGCCCACTAAGGATTTGCAACTATCCGGCTTAAACTAGTTAGTTGGTTTTTTCGGAGTTAAGACTGAAATGGAAAATTGAGATTTAATGGAGGTCCTTCGTAATCAGGAAAATCATACTTTGTTTTTGTTTTTCTATGTCAGAACACTTTTATATTTTAAAAATTGTTCTTCTAATTGGTTTTCTTTATTGATGAGCTACTATATTTCAACAAAATATTTGAATTCATCAAATAAATAATCAAATTGGAAAAAAATGTTAAAAAATTTTTCAAAAAATTGTCTGTAATAGAAAAGGAAGTGAATTGTTTTCATGAGTATGAAAATAAATTTAAAAAAAAAATGTATATCTTCAATTTAAAACAGTTCTTATGAATGGGGCTGGTTTCAAGAACATAGAAGCCTATCGTGCTGAAAGTGAAATAAGTTACGGAAGCAAAACCCTAAACAAATTGAACTATAAATATTTCGATAAATGTCAGACGCGTGTCAAAATCAATTAAATGGATAGTTGACATTTACAAAGAGTAGAATAAAAGGGATATATTTGGGCAGAATTATTAGCTAATTTGATTGATACGATTGGTCGTTAAAATTTAATGAGCTGCGAGAAATGACAAAAATATGCCCAACTCATGGAAAAAACATTTGAAAATGTGAATCTGAATCTGACATGGGCTTTAAACAAATGATATGAAATGTCAATGGCAAACAGAATGTGTGTATTTTTGGAATACGTTGTGTATTTTTCTCACATATCTGATTTGTAGGTTTATTCTTTGTATTTTTGTATTTTTAGTGCAATTTTCACTTAATAAGTTATTGATCTGATTGGGTCTTACTGGGTTTTCCACAATCTTTGCAATAAATGTTGGATCAAATTTATTTAAGTTTATCCCACCGTTGTTTTTGTCCTTTTCTATTTACTTTTATTTAAGTTTTTCCAAATTTTTAAAATTATTTTTTTAATATTTAAATCATTTTAAAAATATTTTTTTATTTTTAATTTAAGTTATTGAAAACTTAAATATTAAGAATTTTTAATGATCTAGTTTTAAAAACTTTAAGGGAGCTAACCAACAAATGTACTACGATTATGTTCTTTTATACTGTTCTGTTCTATTGTTCTCTTCGTACAGAGTATTTCCTAGTCGATCAGCTAATGACTAGAACACTTTATAATGCTTTTTCACTGTGTTTGCTCAGCATTTGTGCTTGGTTTTTTTTTATGTGTGAATCTGTTCAACTGATTTAGCTCAATAATGCGACGCGTCTCTCATTTTGATAAGGGTCGCTGCAGCGACAACTCGGCTTCCTCTGTCAACAGATAACAACAACAACAATAATAATAATTGGCAGGACAACAAACAGAATTTCGTTATCTTTACCACAATATTAACACTGCTGCAGAATGCTGGATAGTAAAGCACTTCGACATAGGGGTTAAAAGCTGTAAAGCATCGTTTTATTGAAAAAGAATTGTGTTAAAAGCGTTTTGTGTTTATAATTATTACGTATCTAGTGCTAAAGGTCCTGCCAAATGGTCGACAGGATGTCAACCGACCTACAAACATTATTTAAAATAGAAACTAATTTTTAAACAAGTTTCATTTTGGTATTCTAAATTGCTCAAAATCTAAATAATATAGTGCTAATTTCTCAATGTCGAAAGAAAGTCATACATAGCTATAATTCACATAAGATTGTGTATTAGAAAGTGAGACGATTTATTAGTAAAAGTGAAAAAGAGCTAAGGATATATGACACTTGATAAAACGTCCGTTATATTTTAAAATTTTTAGCTTTCTTTTAAATTAAGCTGTTTTGACTAGAGAGACCTGATTAGAATGTATTTTAATCAAGTATTATTACACAGCTTGTTGATTACCTCCGTTTCAAAAAAGTATCGTCAAATGTCAATAATTATTATTTCCCGGCTTTGATCTTTGTGGCCTTAGAACACACCAAGCAAAGAAATTAAAGCGAAAATTTCAACGTAATTGCCTGTCGTAAACCTAATCGGAACAGGAAGCAGCCAATGATAGTTGGAGCCACCATCGCAACGCGACGCTAGAACCAGCAGGATGTAAAAACTAAAAGAATCATCTACGTTTCGTTGAAGGCCTTTTAAATTGATGTCACTTTTTCGCCGGATACGATGGAGGCGCAACGATTTTTGTAAAACCATGGTAACAGCCAAGCTGACATAAAAGCTCAAATGAATTCTGGATTAACTGCTAAGGGTCATACGAATCGAGGACAGAATCAACAAAAAGTTCCAAATAGTATACATGTGACTCTATAGAGTATATCTCTAAACCAAACTCAACCATGTCTTCATCACCGAATAAATTTAGTTATAATTTGGACTTAATCAGTCAATTGAAATAAACATACAATACGGTTTGTCAGTTATTTGAATTGTTTTTTTTTTTTTAATTTCAGAAGCTGAAATGTATTAAAGATGTTGTTTTATATAAATTAACATGTCGTATACGTAATATTCGCATGAATATAGTTTGGTTTTCCCACAAAGCATTTGCCACTTAAAACATTTATAAACTTAAAACGTGTTTAATGAAATATCACAAACTTTGCGTTTTGCCACTTTTGTTAAATATGTCCGATAGAAAAATAGAATAGAAATAAAAGTTAGAAGAAACAAGAAAGAAATGTTATATTCGGCGTGCCGAAGATTTATAGTATACCCTTTCAGAAAATATTTGCATAAGAAAACTTATTTTTCAACTGATTGTTCCTATGGCTTTTATAATAAAATTTTGTCATCATATATAAACTGTCCTTAAGCTTACGTAAAGTGAGATGGGTTGAGTTATCTTGAAAAACGAAAAAAATTTTCATACGAAAACTTATTTTTCAACCGATGGTTCCCATATGGCAGCTATATGTTATATTGGTTCGATCTGGCGAATTCAACTATAGGTACTACCTGCAACAAGAAGAAGCATCTGTGAAAAGTTTCATCAAGCTCTAGAAAAAAGTCTTGAAAAACGCATATAAACAGACAGACAGACGGACATGACCCGGCTGTTAATACCGAATATACATTTTTTTTTTCTGAGACGTCTTCTTCAATGCGGCTTCACATTTGATGACAAAATTATAATATCCTCTGCAAGGGTATAAAAAGTTGTCCATACAAAAAGAGCCGGACAGACAAACGGATAGGGTCTGAGACGTTTTTTTCAATGACAAAATTGTAATAAGTATTAACATGAACAAAATATGAGTTTTGAAACTAGGCAAATAATAAAGATGCTTTATTTCTGAACGCATTTCTGCGGATTTCAAATGAGTTGAATTTATCGTGCCATGTATATTTACAAATAGTAGATGGCTTTAGTATTGGAGTCCTGCTTAGACATTGTATCCTTATGCAATTGATATTGCAGCATGTTATGCGGTCCCAAACGCAGAGTATCGCGCAACTTGCGTCCAACGTTTAGAATTGGTATCTTATTGCTACCGTTAGCGATCCAGATAGATATCTTAAAGTTCTTGGCACGTACGTTGATGACAGCGCCACAGATTTCACCGAAGTCGTTCAAGACTTCTCCGATCAAACAAAGAAGCTGAAAATTAAAAATAAAATGCATATTGGAATTGAATAAGATTTGGCTGTCAGACTGCTTACCACATCGAGCCACAATTTGTCCAGATCTTCCTTGAAGATTCTATTGAATGTGATCACCCAACGACCACCATCACAATTGGCATTATCCTCCCACATGGGACGTATGCCACGCTTGAAGAGCGAATAGTCGCAGCCCAACTTGATCTCCGATGGCGGCTTAATATAATTATATAGACTCCAGAAATCCTCGACAGTATCAAAGCTAGTTATTTCATTTTGCATATCTGTCCAGGCTTTAGTACGATCGTTTTCCAAGTACCACATTGTCCAAACATTTTGCAATGGATGCTTTGAATAATTCGACGTCTCATCGCGAATTTCTTTGCCCTCCATAGGCGGCGTCATCTCCTTGGTTGACAGGCTGCCTTCATCCTGTTTTTCGTTGATAGGTCCTCCCATTGCGCCTGTAGCTGCAGCATCATTCTCCACGCTTTCTGTTGACCCAGTTGTCAAATTTGGATTGGTTTCCACTTCCTGCTCGATATTGTTGCTTCTCAGCATGTCCTTCGCATCGAACAAGTTTTCCATCATTTTGTGAAAAGTCACGCACTATATTGGTTATGTGTCTGTATCTCTTAACTTCTCTTAACTGCTCGTTCAAGCTCGTGGGTAACAAACGTCTTGTGCAACTGCTGGCTAGTTCAACTGTTTAATTTTTGGCCAAATAACTTTTTATATTTTGTGCAGTAAAACTCAATGACATTCGAGCTGCAAATCCCGAAATGAAATTGACGTTTTAGACCAGGGTTCCCATACTCCATTATTTTTTTTAGCCATAACAATTGTTATTGATAGCATGCATGTGTTTACATTACAATAGTATCACACAATTATTATTTTTATTTGTTTACGTATTTTTTCTTCGAATCATCCTAGTGCTACAAGTATTACTTCTAAATTACTGCACAAATCACTACTTAACATATCACATTTTTATATAACAAAATATTTAATAGTTATTTAAAAATGTTTCATGCACTTAATTTTAAATTTATTTAAAGTTTTTATTTTCTTATTTAATTTTACGATCTGACGCTCAGTTCCGTCATCTTAGAAGAGCGTGTGACCATCACTTTTATCTTAAAAATACTTATAGCTATCGAGTATTGCACAGAGCCGATTACTTATCGTGTAGAGAACTAGAGTTATCGAATTTAAATGCTATTAACATTTACAAAAATAAGAATAGCTAAGAAAATGTATAATTTTGTAAGAAATAAATTGTCTCAAGTTACCAACGATTAAATAATGAACCAATTTTGGTACTTAGGTACTGCACTTAAACCAATTGTGGCAACCGTTTTTTTCTATTTTGTTTATTTTTATATAATATAATAATTTTTATAATTATTTTTTTTAATTTCATTCCAATTTCCTAATATGGTATGTGCAAAGTTACAAAGTTTCAATTCGTTTTCAAATATTTCCGTTTTCAAATATTTATTGCATCAAACTATCATTGAAGTTAATTCAAACTCCACATGCCTGAGTTAAAAAGAAAATAAATATTAATTTCAAAATTCGTTTAGTTTTTCATGGAATACGGTCAAGGACACATACAACATCAAACGATGGAGGGCTGTGTTATATACAGTCCCGATGTATTATGCATTGATATGGGTCTAGAATAAGAACGATATGGTATGTCCAGTCTTGAAGAAGAAAGCCCTGAGATGTGACAAGAATAATTACGATATGGTATGTCCAGTCTTGAAGAAGAAAGCCCTGAGATGTGACAAGAATAATTACGATATGGTATGCCCAGTCTTGAAGAAGAAAGCCCTGAGATGTGACAAGAATAATTACGATATGGTATGTCCAGTCTTGAAGAAGAAAGCCCTGAGATGTGACAAGAATAATTACGATATGGTATGTCCAGTCTTGAAGAAGAAAGCCCTGAGATGTGACAAGAATAATTACGATATGGTATGTCCAGTCTCGATGAACAATGCGCTGATATGGGCGAAGAATTCGGTATTAGAAGGGTGCAGTGGAAAATTGGGACTTGGAACTTAGTTTAATCTTGTGAAGATCAGCGACGCCAACCAATTACGGAGCGTTAATATTTCAAATGTGTTATTCAACACTAAACGCGCGAATTAATTTTGAGCGGCGTTATAAATTTTTTGCAGCTTCGGAGTCAGACTGAATTTTTGTCTATTTTACTGAAAACGACCTTGTTCCTATTTTTTTTTTTTTTTTTGATTTGAATGTAGGTTTGAAGGCAGATTAGATTCCAGAAGCCGGAATTTTTTGGGAGAAAACAATTGTGCAACCAATTATTTCAACGAAAATGGCGAATTGAAAAATATTGGAATTGTTCAAATCCTAGAAAATCTAAAATCCCGCCTTCCGGAATGTTATCTGCCTATAAACTTACATTTAAAATAAAAAAAAGGTAGGAACGAGAAGTTCGATTTCAGAAAAATATTTACAAAAATTTAGTTCTTACTCCGAAGCTGCAATAAATTTATAACGCCGCTCAAAATTAATTCGCGCGCTTAGTGTTGAATAACACATTTGAAATATTAACGGATCGTAAAAAATTTTAATTAACTGAAAGCAATATGGTAATCTGGCACTGGAATGGGAAGCTGCAAGAAGATGATGATTTATGTGCTGCGCCGAATGGGTCTCAGCTTTGTGTCAAATTTTCGCCAAGGAAATACAAAACTGAACCTGCACTGGGATTGGAATCGGAACCAGCTTGGCTGAGGTCAATTCGGATTGAGGACGGTCCATTTTTCGTTTAACATGCATATGTAAAAACACAAAAAGCGTGCATTTTTCAACACGAGAATTCACCATGAGTTTACGCTCAAAAGTCTGGCAACGCTGTCATTTCAATTTACAGCTGTTTATAGTTGTTGTGACACTACACTCATCAGAAATGATAAAAATTGGGTAATAAAATAAAAACCGAAAAAAGCTGCCATAAAACTTATAGTTTTAAATACAATATAACTGCACCAAACTCACTTTTTGTAAATTTACCCACGGAACAATCGGTTGAAAAATTTAGTTTTTCCTAAACCAAAGTCAACTATTCTGATTATCGGTATGTTTTTGTTTCATTTTGCATAAATTTTATCAAAATTGCACGACTATCATATTGGTCTCATAGGAACAATCTGCTAAAAGCTGTGTTGTTGTATGAACAACTTTATTGTTTGATAAAGTTTCATCTTTACATGATGTTTAATTTTAATCTAAATAAGAGCACCACGTCTTTTAGCTACCAATAAGAACAATCTGTTTAAAAATGAATTATATGAAAAACTTGTTTGTTTTTGTACTTCATATTTGCCTATTTTATCATTATTTTGTTTTCAGAGAAATAAACTTAAAAATTTAAGCAATTTAACTGAGAAGAATATTTTTTTTAAATAATTTAAAGAATTCAACTTTTGAAGCATTGAACAGAATATCGATTGTAAAAGAAATTTCAAGCCATCGATATAATCCATATTGACAAGGATGTTTTGCCACCTCTAATACACACATACATACTTACTCTTGAAAGAAACCTTATTTTAATATATATGTATAATATGAGTTTGGGGATGCAAACAGCAGCGGGCGGCATCTCTGATCCTATAAAGTGCTATATTTATTTAGAATCATTGTGACTGTCTATGCTTACATCCAATTGTCTGTCTGAACCACAAGCAGTTCAAGTTTCTTGAAAATACAAAAAGCTCATAAGCTTCTATTAAAATTCGATGCGATGCAAATTAGTTAACTGGATGCAGGTGATTCACAATTAGATTGTTTATCTACATTATGCTATATTAATTATAACAGCGGACATGCCTTCTACTTTCTACTTACAGCTAAGCATAACAACAAGCGCCATGGAAGCTCAAGACTAGACCAGAGTAGAGTTCGCTCGCTCCTATCTGAACTAGCTCGCAAAAACAGGTCATTGAATTGAACAATATCTTCGATTATATGTAGTTATTTTAGTTTGTTTAATTGCTTTCTTATTCGTTTAAAGCTCGATTAACATTCGTTCAACTTTAATCCCGAAAATAACTAAAGAAACGATTATTTCTTTTATTCGGAAAGGAACTAAGGAAACGAATAGTTATTTTGTCCGGAAGCGAACTTAAAGGAAGGTTTTGTTCTTTTATCCGAAAAGGAACTGAGGAAATGAATAGTTCTTTGTCCAGAGAGCAACTAAAGAAATGATTATTTTATCCGGAAAGGAACTAAAGAAACGATTAGGTTTTTATCCGGAAAGGAACTAAAGGAAAGACTACTTCTGTTATCGGGAAAGGACTACTGAATGGAACTAATTGAAGTATGAGTTCTTTCATCAGGAAAGGAACGACTGAACAACATCCGCAAAACGAACTTAAATGACCAACACTAGACCACAGCAGAACAGAGCAGTTCAGAGGCAAACCAGAAAGCACAAGTCTTTGGATAAGTTTTGAAAACTAAGGGTTGGAGGGGCAAGGGCTGTCCATGTAAATGTGTTAGCCAGATACAAGAGGCATACATATCGTATAATTCATATAAATTTGTTGGAGCACAAAACTCTCCCCAGGGTGCATTTAACTAAACGCAGCGAAGGGCAGAGCACTACGCTCTGAAGTTCAGTTTGACTGCTCGTGGCAATTATAAATTGTTGAAAATAATTTCATTAAAAATGTAAAAAGCGGCACCAAATAGAAAAGTGTATTATTAAAAGAGACAGAGAGTGAGAGTGGGAGAGTGCTGGACCTAAAAGATACTATACGACTGAAAACTGTAGACGAGCAGGCAAGGTTGTCGAACATTTTGAAGCCGTTGTCCGTATCCGCAGTGTCCGTGTTGGTGTCCTTGTCCTTATCCTCGTCCATGTACATGTCCATGTCCAAGTCCGTGTCGGTGTTGGCTACGTGCTGCCATTAACTTTGCTTTTGCCTGACTCCTCGGCAGGAACAGTGTCCTGTTATTGTTCCTCGCACTTTGACTTCCTGTGCCCGAAAGGTTTGCACTTTGCGCCTGCTATTTGGTTTGCAAATTTAATGCGTTCGTAAATATTTCACTGAAATTTCATTTGCGTTAGTTCATTTCAAGTGCTCCCCCCTACCCCCATATCCTTTCCAACTATTCACAATTGAGCCAGAGCAAAGTTACGTATGTTCTTTAGGGGCCATCATTTGAATATTAGCTTGGAAGTGGAAATACTCGTACAATTGTAAATGTTTCCAAATGCGTGCTGCATTTTTGGGGCGCAGGAAATTAAATTGGCAACTTTACATAAATCGTTATCCACCAGACAGAGTCCAAAGTCCAAAGTCCTTAGTCCTGCGAGTGCTCCAGTGTATGTTGCATTGTTCACTTTTTGCTTTTGCTTTTACTATTGTGCATTTCAACTTGTTCGCACCTGACAAGTGATCACTCGACTGCACACAGGAACAAAGGACGAACTACATAGTAAAATAATTATATACAGATAGCACAGAGAGAGACAGACAGACAGAGAGAAAGAGAGAGAGAGCAGGAGTGTTTATGTATTTCAATAATATCCTTGCTTTGTTGCTTTCTACAACTTAAATTGCACTTGATGATTTTATCGTTTCAATTGCTTTTTGAATTCTACTTGCACATTGTGAACTATTTATTATGTTGTAAATTGATGCATATTACAAAGTGATATCACCCATTTTATATATCAAAATCGAATCTATCTATAATGTCTGTCTGTTTGCTCTCAAATACTTACAATTAAGTTAATCATTTTTTCATATATTTCAATGGGAATGCCCTATCTCTACCATTATTGCAATTAATACTCAAACCAGATATAAAATTATTTAAAATAGAGAAATCTTCTTTTTTTTTAAATACCCAAACAATTCTAAATAATGGATTTGAACGTCCTGTGGGGTAAAAGGCGTTATAAGGAGTTGCATGTAAACCTTTTTTGTATCTTTAGGTATCTCAATCAAACTCTTCTTTTCTAAATTTCAATGTGTTCTTGTGATGTTTACCAAATTTGATCATAATTATACTACCATGTCTTATAGCTGCCATATTAACAATCTGATCAAAAATGATTTGTTGATTAAAAATCTTTTTTATTTCTCAAGCTATTGCAACGAATCTCAATCTTCAAATATAACTGAACGCGATATTCAAACAAAGTGCTAAACATATCCAACGCTGACTCATCCAGCTTTGAACCGTATGAATTGAAATGCAAGAAACGGATGAAGAACCGATACCTTCATCCTCATTTTGAACTCTATCTTCAGCTCATGGGAATCTCAACAGCATGTCAAATCTGTTTCGCTTAGGCGACGTCGTTCGTAAAAAGATCCGTTCGGATTTATCAACCATTAAATATGCCATGTCCAAATAAGAGAAGCTAACAAATACTTTAAGAAAAGTTAAGATAAACATTTTACTTTTGATCAAAATTTAAAAATGTATTTTTCATAGTGTTTTCATGCCTGTTCCGAATTCAATACGTTTTTCAAAAGTAAAAATGAATGAATTCCGAACGATTTACGAAATAATGTTCTGATTTCCGATCGTAATTGTTCCGTTTTCTCTTTTTCGAAACGGAGTTCGAAACCGAGTTTTCGTAGTAAAAAGTATATTTAGTTGTCATATAGTAGGCATTACTGTAACGAGAACAGCTACGTTTTCTTGCTCGTTTTTTATTTTACAGATAGTTTTTCAATTAATTATTGTAAATGTTATTTGACTTTAGTCTAATGAATAAATTAAAAAAATAATTCTTTTTCAAATAAGATGAAAAATATAAGAAAATTAAGTTCAGAATTTGTTTTTTTTTTAAATTCCTTTTCAATTACTTTTCATTCCGCAGGCAAAATAGTTAAACTTTTAAAAAAGTAAACATTACTTCAGAACAGCAATTCCGTTTCCGAAAATTTCGAACGGAATACGAATTCGGAACAGGGCTGTACGTCTTGCTTATAAGTACTAAAAAATCGAAGATATCTTAGTCAAAAAAAAATTGTACTTAGCTTTACTTTGGTACGCCGAAGTTAGTTTTTCTATCTTGTTTATCTTAATAAGTATAGTATTTTGAGTGTTTATGTATATCGAAACACTTGTTTATAGATTGTTAGCAAAAAACTGTGAAGTTGAAAGATTTTCTTAATTATGTGACAAAAATGATGATTACTGAAACATATGTTATATAATTAATATACTGTCCTTATTTAACTTTGCTATGAAGTATCTCATACACAATCAAACATAGCTTTAAGCTGTATATCAAAGGTTAAGTTCCAATTTAACTACATGCACAACATATGTAATTAAGTGTATATATATGTATATGTATATATATGTATATGTATATATATGTATAAGTATTATTTAAGACATGTACTCATGCCTATGTTTTTGTTGTTTAGTGGGCGTGTCAGGCTTAATTTACGCCTAAGCATTTCAATGATTACATTTTGAAGTGAATTTTAAATAAACATTTGATGCCTGCCTGCCCATGTCAACAACTGATGTTCTCCAACTGCTATTTCGAAGAATACTTGGCAAAAACCATCTTATTCTTAGCCGTGTTGTTGTTCAAACAGCACGAATAAACAGTCTGTAATTATTTAGGTGCTCGGTTGCATTTGCTGTTTAAGCCCATTACTCATACCACACGTTGGCTCAGAAACGGCTGCTTGTTCGCGCTGACTGTGCTAAACTTATTAACACACATTACACTCGCACAATTCTTACGCATACAGACACACACACACAAACACGAACGCCCACACACACACAAACACCCACCCACTCATTTTTGATTCAGATGCGCTCCATTGGTTTTAAGATACGCGCTCCTTAAAAAATTTTCTCTTCATTTTAGTAAAATAAAAGTAATGAGCTGCCAAATATAATTTTCAGCAAATTAGTCGAAATAATTTAATGCCAACTGTTTCCAAAAGCAGCTGCCAAAAAATAATAAAAAAGCGTACACGATAAATGAATAAAAATAATTATGTTTCTTAACATCTTTTATATTTGACGATGTGGCAAATATAGATATAATTGACAGTTACTACTTATTTCTATATTCTAGCAGATCGTATAAATATTAATTAGTTCACGAATTAACACTACATTCAAAATATTCCCTTTTTTTTTAAAGAATTCCCCTTTGAACGGGAAAATTAAAAGTATTAAACAATTGTTTCTATAAAAATAAATAACTTAAATTTACGATAGCATTGTAATAATATTTGAAGTATTTTAAATATCGTGTATATATTTTATGATCTCTAAGTGCTATGTGTCAATTGTTTTCATTTTAGTTTTCGTATTTTTGACAATTAAACGGGTGTCTCGGAAACCTCTTCCAACCAAATTCCAGTTCATAGGTGTCACGAGATCTTTAAAGATTTTGACTTAAGGACTGTTATATTTACAGTCAGTTTTGCTATTGCACAAACTTGCAAAGAAAATTCTTTTCTTTTTTTAAATTAACAATTAATTAATTAATAAATAATTAAAAACAATTATTAATTTATAGATAACAAAGCTTTCAACATTTCATAAATAAATAAAATAAAATAAATAAAACGCAGCCAAATTTGTTGGCAAATGTAATGCAGATAATGCAGAAAAACACTTGTGTTTCCTTTACATATGTTTCTTTTACTTTTCAAATTGTTTCCTCGAAAAATATTAAACCTTTAAAGGCAACCCAAAAACGGTTTTGTGACATCTATGATACTTAATTTAGCTATTAATTATAGTCGAAGTTAGTTTAAAATAACGTCAGTAAGTCAAAAAGCTAAATAACTCAAAAAATTTAAGCACCGACTTTTTTTTTTAAATATGCAACCGAAAATCTCCAGACTACGGCTTAAAAAAAAAGTAGTAGCTATTTGGCGAGATAAAAATGTTTCTTATAATATTTTTCTTTAATCTTGTTTAACTATTATAAGATGTTCGAAAAATATTCGATTAAAAACATTAAGTGCGAGTAGTCAAGAAAGTTATAGAGCTAAGATAGAATGGTATCGAATTTCTATATTAAATAGTTAAGCTAAGAGTGTGCATAAGAAACTAGGAAACGCCCCAACTATGGGCTTTAAAACTTGGTTAGCTCAAAAGTAAAAGTAAAATAGCTATGTATTTACGTGTATCAAAACTGAAATATTTTATTGTTAAATATACAAAAACGATTATGATTTGGATGATTGACAATGTGATCATGCTCTTTCAACAGTAATCTTAAATATTTTTAGATGTAGTAATGAAAATGTTGTTGGTGTCTTCCGCTGCCGCATTTACCAACCACTTAGGTGGTACTCAACAACATCAGTTGCATTATGTCAGTGGTATTTTAAAGCAAGCCTTTCCAATTGAAACAAAATACCAATGAAATGGAAATGAAAATGCCAAGAAAATGAGCATACAGCAAAAAAAAACAACATGCATTTTACGAAAATTAGGCGTCTGCAAAAGAAGAAAAGAAAAAGAAATATCAAAACATAAAACCAAAAAATAAAATCTGCAAATTAGCTTAAATTTTGCACGCACGAATGAAACGCAGTGGCAGCCCAAAGTGGCCCAAGTTGCCAGTTGTCGGCGATAGGAAGTGATATAATTGCTGGGCAGGAAACGTTAACTGACTGAGTGAGTGACTCAACTCAACTCAACTTAACTTAGCTCGACTCAACTCAACTCGACTCAAATCAACGCAAGCCAACTCCACAGGCAACTCGCAACGCAAGCAAATGGTGGATCGACTAAGCAACACCCTGTTTCTTAAGCTGCACAAAACAGTTCGTATCTAACTTTTTTTGAAAAGTAATTCGGTTTTGACACACAAAACCTCGGGTTCGATTTCCAGCCAACACAATCTTTGTTTAATTACAAAAGTATCATTGTCAATGTTTAAAAGTCAAACCAGTGAAATTAATTTATATTGTTGCACAATGATCCACATTCATTTGAATCGGGAAATACTAATTCTAACTAACTTCTTGGTCTGATTAGGGCTTTTCACAATCCTTGCAATTAATATTGAACCAATGTTGTGTTTAAACAATCCCAGTTATTGTAAATATTACTTATTTTAAAATTTTTTTCATCATTATTGTAAAATCATATTTAAATATATTTTTATTATAAAATTAATAATGAATTTTGCTTTGGAAAGATGTGAAAGATTGAATTTTCCTAAATAATTTTTCTGATACATTTGGTATGTGTTTCAAGTTTCAACATTTTCGAATCTATATCTTCAAAATTGTGGTTGATAGAAAAATATTTTGAACTCATTCTCAATGTATTTTATATAGGGTATGAAAAACGAACAGAAATAAATAAAAGAGTATGCGAAGTATTCGAGCTGGCAAAGGCCCAAAGTGCTACACACTTGACTGCGTCCAGGGTATGGGCTTTGGGAATCGCTTGAAATGAAGCAGAGGGTGTGCAGAGAACGGAATCGAAGTGCGGAGCGGTTCGTAGCGGAGCGGATGCGGCTGTATGTTGGTTAACATGGTTTGCTGTTGTTGTTATGTTGACGCCTGCAGCGTTTTTTGTGCTGATGAGCCGCGGTGCCAGGCACAGAGATAAAAACTCATTTCTGAAATCAGCTGCACGTTGGCTAAAACCAAATTGTTGATTCATCTTATCAGGGGATGTGGTAAATTCTGGCTATACGAGTATGTTTGTCTGTCTAATACTTACATACAATTCAAAATGTGTGAAAATATATCACAATATTGCGCAGCACGTGCTGTTAATCAGCGATTATTCGCTTCAGCATACTTAAAACGTTCAAAGTTAGTCATTAATTAAACAAAACAAAAATAAAATAAATACAAAAATAGTGAAATTTTTAAACTAATTAAATGTAAACAACGTTTTTGCTTGAGTAAAATATTTTCATTTACATTTTAGTTAACATTGTCATTGAAAGCCATTTAGAAGTTTATTCAAATCCAATAAAAAATTGCAATATTATTTTATTATATTTATTATATTTAAAATTTTTAATATATGTTTCTTTTCTCATTTTTAAAACATTTATAAACGTTTAATTTTTTAGTTATTTGTTCTTATTCTCAACTTTGTTTTTTTATTTAATTTTTATTTGTTAGTTTTCAAAGGTTTTTTTGCACTTAAAATAAGTTAGGTAATATATAATAATAATCTGTTATTTTTTTTTAACTTGATGTTAGTGCGAAAATTGAAAGTGCGCTTGGAATAATCTATGAATTAATAATAATAACTATAATAAATAAAATGAATCATTTTTGATTATAAAGTGTAAATTTTCAATTGAGTTTTTGTATAAAGACCAATTTTTCATTCTTTATTAAATGAATGACCCTCATTCGATTGTGCTTCAAGCTCATTTTTAAAACTCTGCTCACATAAACAACAAAGTGTACGAATAAATATTCAATTTATAAGAAATAACTACATTTTGTTTTTAAATAGACTGTAATAAATTATAAAATGATGAACAGTATAAGTCTTTTGCATCTCATAGTTCAAGTTGTTCTAGGAACAATGTAAGTATACTTGGAATATTTTTATTATTTTTTTTTTTTGTTTGCAATAAAGCTTATTAACAATGGCACTTCACTTGAGATGTAGGTCCTTAAGATGTTTCTGCTGCTGCTTGTTCCTTGAGTTCTTGCCGTGTAATTGCAATTTCTTCAAAATTTTGCAGAAAAAAGAAATGGCTCTTCATTTTCAAAAGCGTTTTTCTAAATATTGCAGTCTTATTAAAATCGTTGAACTTTAAAACCTGTTTTGATTTAAAGCAAAGATTCATTGCAACAGATATTGCTGATGGTTTCGCCTTCAGTTGTTGCCGTGTTATACCAAATTGGTTCAACACTTTGTGGGCTTAATTATTCATATTTAAGACTGCTTTTGGCCACTATTTCTGTCTTTTTCAGTTAACCGCTATTGTTGGCATCCAAAAATAGCATCGAAAAGTGAACATAACGAACAAAGCTACACCGAACAAAAAATTCGAGTAGTATGTACTTATTTTGATCATCCTAGATTTTCTTAAAACAATTATAATATACTTGATTTTACTCTTGTATTTCATATTTCTAACTCATTTAAGCGTAAGATTTAGACTCAATCAACCTTGATCCAATTCCAAAACTTTTAAATTGATTCTGGTTTAAGTTCGTATTTTGAGAAACTATTATTTTCATTATTATAATCTATATATTGACGTTGATTCAGCATATTAATCTTCTTTTATACTTGACTTAACAATTATTTTCTGAAATGCTCGCAAGTTTGAGAGCAGCTGAGAGCGTAAAACTCGCCAGGACTTGTTAAAAGTGCAGCATACTTAGTAAAAGTATTTTTAGTCTTTTATTATGATATTTGGATTTAAATGCGTTTTTGTACTCAACACACCATTTTCAAGAATAATGAGCTCATTTGTAGTATTTTGTATACGATTCAAGAAAAGCCTAGTACGAATTTTACTTAATATAATCATTTTTTGACTATATTTTTTTAATACATCAGGATTTTTAGATATGTGCTCTTGATATAAGTACGTTTTTATCCTGAATAAAAAAAAAAGGTGTATACCTAAATGGAGAATTATGTACACATTTGTACTATTTTGTACTTGATGCAAAACAAATCAAATTGAAAGAAAATTGAAATATTTTTGTCTGTGTACTACGCTTGCAACGATTCGATTGTGCCAACTCCCTTCCCACTCCCCCCACACCGGATGCAGCACTGATAGCGGAACTTATACTATCTACTAACTGACTGTTCTGGTCTAGTTTAGGTTGGGTTGGGTATGGTTTGGGTGAAAAGAGTATAGAAGAGGAATTGGGTAGGTTCAGGGATCGGAATTTGGTTGCGGATACGGGATACGGGATACGGGATGAGGAATGCTGGATGCGAGATGCGGCTTCTCCACAAATATTTACATTGCGCACTCGAATATTCAGTGAGCAAATCGACGCTTGGGCAGCAATTGCATTTAAATAGTTTTTCATTTGACTGGGCAATTTGCGTTGCTCTTTCTGAAGTATTTTTCGGGCCGTGTTTATTATGTCTGACTTTTTATGCGTTTGGCATTTTTGGATTTTGTATTTTTGGATTTTGTGTTGAGCTAAGGCAACCAAATTCAAAGCGTGTTTCAGAATGCGCACTGTCAGTTACACAACTTCTTCTTCGACTGGTTTATCTGCTAAAATAATTGTCATGTTTTTGTTGTAAATTTTTGTGGATTTCAGTTTTTGCTTTTTATTGCATAGTTGGAGGCGTTTCAATTCGGTTGAATGCCTTTGCAGTTCGCTGAGTTAGCAAAAATCACATCATTTTAGGCATTTTGTAAACATTTCATGCCTACAACTAAATTTTATTCTTGAAAATGTATTTATTTGCCTAGCAGATCAGTTAGACAAGCATTAAACAGTTGAAAAGTGAATTTATAATAGACTTTGTTGCAGTAAACATTTTGCAAAATACTCGTTTGAAACTAGATTTAAAATCTGCAATTAATGGAGATTTTTGTTTGTTTATTAGTATTTTTAGTATTTTTATTGTTAGTTCTTCACGAAATGTACATCGCATTGAAGGAGACTTCGATTTTAATTAGTTCTTTGTCGTATTTTTTAAACCAACAATTTTGCAAATGAGAGAAAAATTTCTTTATTTGCATTTTAGCTTAAAATCGATACTCGTATAATGAATTCCT
This sequence comes from Hirtodrosophila cameraria, assembly GCA_949708635.1. Taxonomy (NCBI): domain Eukaryota; kingdom Metazoa; phylum Arthropoda; class Insecta; order Diptera; family Drosophilidae; genus Hirtodrosophila; species Hirtodrosophila cameraria. Next base: position 11,847,629 of record OX453090.1, read on the forward strand.
AAGATTATGAATTTATTTCCATCAAAGTTTAAAATTAAAAAAATTAAACTTTATTTTTACTGTGTGTGCTTGCCGAACATTGTTTACTTTTAAATGTTCATATATGTATATCAATTCTTCTTCTTGGGTTATTTTTATTTTTATTATTTTTTTTTTTTAATTTTTGTGTTGGTTGTGTTTATTCCCTTGTCCAATTAAACGCGTTTGCTGCCCGCCAAAAAGCAAGAGCAAACTTTTTTGATTAAAATTAAAGAAAGTTTTTTGAAGTGAACTCGCCGCGCCCCAGTCAAAAGTTTGATGGGGCAACAAGTGGTGGGGCATTGAGTTGAAAAGGCGGTACGAATTTTTGGTGGGGCATGGTCTAAAGTGCATAAAGCGCTGCGTAAGCAAAATTACGAAATAAATTACAATAACAATCAAATGAAGTGGCTGCCTAACGGCCACGTTTCAGTCTCGTCTCGTCTGTGCAACCTTTGTGTCTACCATCCCCCCCTCTGTCCAGCTGCACAGTATTTCGAGCGTGGCCAAAAAACAATAACATTAGCCTCAATCAAGAAAATGTTGTCAGCAACTAAGTTTACTTTTCAATCCAATATCTTAGCTGAGTTTGTGAAGCTGGTTTATTGTATATTCCTGAAAAGAGACATTGCTTAGAAATCTGCTTCAATTTCATGGTAATAATCTATATGGAGCATTCTCTGACAAAAAACAAGTAGTGGGCGTGGCATATTTTTTTTTGGCAGGTCGGTCAAGGATGTGGTCAGTATGTCAAATTTGGTTACTCTAGCTGTAAAACTGTGGAAGATATAGGTTTTTGCGGTTTGTGGGGGAAGGGGTGGTGGTGGGGGGGGAGATCTTGACACTTTGTCTTACTATGGTATATACCAACATGTATACCAAGTTTGGTTGCTCTAGCTTCAAAACTGTGGAAAAAACCTGCGTTCATACAGACGGACAGACGGACAGACAGACAGACGGACGGACGGACGGACATTTCACAAACCCAATATACTCTTTTTTTCCATTTTGGAAAACAGAGTATAATTAGTTTAAATATTCAGTATGATCTGAAAATGGCAATAACTATTGCCCGATTCAGTGCATTTGAAAATCTTCCGTAAGTTTTTTGTAGAGCATTCACTAAACTTTTAAAAATAATTATTTTTTCCTTTTTTTTTGTAGCTCGTACGCACTTATGAAACAAGAATAAAAAGTTTGCAAAATATTTGAAGAAGGAAAAAGGGGGGGGGAAATTTAAAATAAAATTTGTTTTTTTTTTTTTTAAATAGCACGTATACTTAATAGGTTTTTGAATCAAATTTTTCCATTTGATAATTTTCCTGTAAAAATTTCAATTAACATGTGTCCTTTTTTTCCAAATGTAAGCTAGAATTATCCACTTGCCACTTACATTACGGAAAAAAAGTGAGTTTTACTTAGATGCTGCCATTTTCACATTTCTTAAACTCTTGCGGATTGAATTCACTTGCCTTTTGGCAAACATTTAAAAAAGTTGCCATTCAGCTAAAATGTAAATCAATGAATCATTTAAACGTTCCCATTTTCACCTTTGAAAAGTTTTTGCGGATTGAATTCACTTGCATTGTAACTAAAATTACCTAAACAAGGGTGTATTAAAAAAGGGACTGCTCCTATTTTCCGAAATTTTCCTATCTTATAAAAAACCTTTTCTTCGCAAAAGTTGATCAAAATCGAAAAGCGTTTGGTAGTTTTCACCGCTTTAAAAATGGGTCTCAGGACACTGTGCGCTGGCTGCTTGAACTACAATATTGCCTGAAGTTGTTTACGGGCAAAACTTTAACCAGAAAAATTACAACATTGCCGCAAATTATCTGCGCCAGTGTCGCAGCTTATGCAGCCAACAAAAACAGCAACATCAACAGCAACAACAACAACAACAGCCAACAAATTGGCATCATTTCAATGTGAAACTTATTCAAAGTCAATTGTTGGCAGGCGGCGCGGTCTGCGTTCAAAATCAGCAAACCAAGTCGACATGCCACGCCCAGCGTGGCCAACGCCCCAACACCCTACACACACACACAACAACATCAACAACAACAACAGCAACAGATCAAAACGAGCATTTGAAACATTTTCGTGAAAAACTTTTTCTTTGTCCACGTCCGCGTATACGCGTTTTATTTTTGTTGTCGTTTTTTTTTGCATTTTTCTCAACTTTTCTTTCATTTTTTTCTTTACTTTTCTCGCTAGCGCGGAAATCGTAATGAATAATTTTGCTTTTAACTGTTTTGGGGAGCCCGTCAGCGACAGCGAGAGAGACAGCGACAGAGACAGAGAGCGCGATAGAGGCACAAAATCTGAATTCGAATCTGGTTCGAATCGTGTGGTTTGTTGGGTTTAGTTTTTGGCTTGGTTTGGTTTGGTTTGCTTTTCCTCTGGTTTTGTTGACAACTTGACTTTCTGAGTGCTGCTGGCAGTGCCGTCAGCAGAGACGTCAGCAGTGTCGTCAGCAGAGGCGTCAGCAGAGACCCAACAAATGCACAGGGGTTACATTTCAGCTGGCTTGTATCATAAGTTTTTAATTCAATTTGAAAACAAATATGTAAATAATGCAAATTTAAAGTATGTGTAATGAAAATCATAATCAATTATTGAATAATATTACAAATACTTCAAATGAACAAATACACTCAGAAAGAAATCGTCATGTTAGTTCTAGAATTGTCAGGCTAGAATTTCTACCGTTTTGTGTTTCAAATTCTGAGTTTTAAACGTTCTTATATATTCCTAAATTCATAACGTAAAATCACAAATTCAAAAATTACCTTTTATTGTCATAAAATAAGAACAGAAAGTCCTTAACTAAGTACATAATAGTTTTAAAATTTAAAAAAAAAACGTGCTTCATATAAAAATGTTCTATTTCAAAAAAGTTATTATGTATTTGGCCGGATTATGTCAACATTTGTGCTTGATTTAAGTACAGAATTCGGTTTTTTTTTTTCTAAAGGCGGACAGTTTGTCAAATTTAACAACACGGGTAACAAATCTTGCATGGTTTCATGCACCGAAAAGAAACATTTCTATTTTTGTGCAAAAACGAACTTGCGCGAGATGCAAGGCGAAGATGCATGAAAAAAGTACAAGAACTGCATCTTGCAGCGCCGCTTTAAAAAACAATTTTTGAAAAATTTGGAGTTGAATAAGCAGTTTTAAAATATGTTCTTAAGGGCTCAAAGTTGAAAGCTCAAGTAGCCCTGTTTTTCTGCACATTAAAACTGATATAGTAACTAAATGTCAACTGTTTCCAGTATCTACGAAACTTAAGAGAACGTTAAGAAACAGTTAAAAATGAACTGAAGTAAAAGGCACTTCACAGTATACCCGCCACTGGGAAAACACTTTGTCACAGCAAAGCAAAGCAGTAAATAGTAAATAATAAATAGGAAGCTAGCCCCCACGTTGCAAATCTTGTTTTTCATTTGAAGAAAATTAAAAATGAAAACAAACCGGAGGAGTCAAATGCGCAATGCTTGAAACTATAAACACGATAGGTGTAGATAAGGTGCATAAAGTGCATAAAATCCATAATATGTATCTGCTCAGGTTTCGAAAAAGTGACAAAGAAAAATATAAATATATGCAGGAGTTTGCTACTTAAAGATAACCTGTAATAAATTATAATATTGTTTTAATTCGAAATTAATTCTTTATTTTGTCTTATTGAATATGATATAGAAATATATATTTAATATTAACAAATATGATTTTATATAAACCAGAGCTATAAAAGCATGTACATTGTAGACATTAAATTACCAACAATTGAAATCATTCATTCATTGCAAATGTGATTTGAATTATAAATGATTTCATTCAAATGGAAAATTTGAATTTTTTTTAAGCTGGCTTAAATTCTTAAGGAATTATAAACATGTGGCTTAATTCATCGACTCAAAAAAAAGAATTGAATTGAAATTTGATTTGATTCCAAAAGACTTATCAATTCTATAAATAAAAGAGGGTCAAGTAGTAGGTCAAGTAGAGCACTGTAAATGTCTGCATGGCCTAACTCATTAATGGAGAAGGCCAACACATTTGCTTCAATTTGATCGAACAGTCAAAGCCATTTAAACCAGTTCACTGGCTTGAGCCTTGAGCTGCAGAGTCAAGCCGGTTGGCCTGGCAACTTGTATGTTGCTGCTTCTGCAATTGATGCAACAACAGCAGCAGCAAACAGCAGCAACAACAACAGCAGCAGTTGCACTCAAAGGCGCGTTTCCGTGGCAATAAGCGGTTAGCCAGATTTTGAAGCTGGCTTCCTTTTGGGATACAAATACAAGACTTGTTTTTGTGGAAAAAAAGGCAACAAATGTTGTTGCATTTGTGGCTGCAACAGCACCAACAGTTGCTGCTGTGCTGATTTAGTTTCGTCTGCCCACTCGCATTGATTGCATAATGTATTTGCTTTCTTTTCAAAAACTCCAACTCAAACTCACGCATCGCATTTCCTGACATGTCCAGTGCACTTAACTCGTAATACATAGACTTGGCATGGCTAGCTAATTAGTTGCTAGCCAGCCTGTTAGCCAACTGGCCGCCATTTTTGGCCAAATAGCAAAAGTAGACAAATAAAAAAAAGCAGCAACGAGTCAATTATTCATCATGGAATGTCACTTTATGATTATGAAATGAAATTCATTTGAAATTACCAAACACCAAATATTTGTTCAATTTGATTCTCGCAATAGTTGCATCTGTATACTAATTATGAATTTCCATAGCTGACATCATTTTGAAACAAAACTAAAATTAACGACACTATAAAACGATGTATCATTTGGTTTCACATATTACACTTAATTTGACAGCATTGTGTTTTTCCTATAATTTCTTCATTTTCACCATCAACAATGCTTTTGTCCCTATTTTAATTCTGATTTCGAATTCCATTTCTCATTATTAGTAGTGCATAACAATTGGCTCAATTAACTCTAATTTGTATAAATTTCATACTAATGAAATATCAGACAGGTGTCAAATAAATGTTGACACATCACTCCCTGATTGACAGCCATAGTTAAAATGATGCATAACTCAGAAGTTCGGCTTGTGTATTTTGAACATTTATGGTACACAATTTTATGTTACTTGCTTTAAAGCCAAGTAATATTTTGTATTTGATCAAGATACCTTTGATTTTGCTAGCACTTAACTAGCAAGATTTCTGTGACACCGAAAATTTGGAATTCGGTTGAAAGAGACTTCCGTGACACCCCCGCATATGTTCTAATTATAACAATCTTTTTCATGTAATAATAAACGCAACGTCGATTCCTACACTTAGAATTTTACTCCTTTCTCATCTATCTGATATGTAGAGTTATTTTTTCAGTTTTGTATTTTTATAGCCTTGCAGAGAGTATTATAATTTTCTGACGAAATGTGTAACGCATTAAAGGAGACGTCTCAGAAAAAAAAAAAATCGGACCACTATAACATATAGCTACCATAGGAACGATCGGTTCTTTTCATTTCTTTTTATGGATCAATTTATTTTATAATTTTTTTTTTTAAATTTTGTAATTATTTTAATATTAAATACATTTTAAAAATATTTTTTATTTACGTTTTAACAAGTAATTTTTAATTTTTAATTTTTTCCTGTTTCGACTGTTTTTAGTCGACATTAAATAAATAAATAAACCACATGTTCATTCAAAAATGGCAATCAAAAAGGAATTTGTAAAAACTTATTGAGCATTTTATTGAACACAAATCAATGTTCCCATGTAAAGTTTTGACACCTAACCGACAATCATGTGAGAACATATATAACATATACCGGTCGTCTAAAATATACATATACAAAATGTAACATGAGAACATAACAAAAAACTTTAAATTGGTTTTTAATGCATTGAAAGTAGTTGCACCTGTTGCTATTATAACATATTTATCAAACAGTAAGGATGAATTTAGTCCTTGGCCGTGCCGTGTGCGTGATAGACATGCACAAAGGACCAAGTGCAGCTGCTGTCCTTGCTTTGTTACAGCGAAATCATCTGTCTAACTTCTACATAATTATGAATTCACTGGAAATTTAGTCATCTATGTTATAGCTAAATATATATATATATAAAAGAGCATGTCCTGACTTACGTAAATCATGGCACAACTGTGCACAGTCCAAACCGAAAGAGCTCGTTAGTTGAAATGTATGCACAAGTTTTATGTAATGTCGATTGTGAGCTATAAGAATAATTCTAATTGGATAATTCTGTCGGCAAATGCGGAAAATTCGCGGAACGAAAGATCAAAAATGTTGTTTTCTTAAGATAATGACCAAACTTACCAATCCTAAGTTAAAGACTTATCGAAACTCATTTTTGATATTTTAACAAAATCGGACAATTTATAGTTGCCATAGGAAAAGTCGGTGGTAAATTAAGTTTTTATATGAAAAACTTTTTGTTTTCTTTCTTGTTTATTTTTACTCCCTGTTGCCATTAAAAATGGGAATAAGGGAGTTATAAAGTACTGCAAATGTGTGTAACAGGCAGAAGGAGGCATTTCCGAATATATTCTTGATCAGCATCAACAGCCGAGTTGATTTAGCCATGTTCGTCTGTCTGTCTGTCTGTCTGTGTGTCTGTCTGTCTGTCTGTCTGTCTGTCAGTATGAACACACAGATCTCGGAGACTATCAGAGCTAGAGACACCCAACTTGGCATGCAGGTTCCTGTATACCATACGCAGATCAAGTTTATTTCAAATTACGGATGCACCTCTTGGAATTTTATCTGTGTAGTTTAGCCTTAAGCTGTTAAAAACGAATTCTGAAAAATGGACAACAAACGAACCTACAAAATGAGGCTGTGTATCGATTGCATTTTTACAAAAATGTAACGTGGACGAGATACTAAACTGTGCCGTGTGCGTCATGAACAGGCACAGACTTTTCAGGCAGAAAGGACGAACCGCAGCTGCTGTGCATGCTTTGTTATTATTATTTTAAGTCAACATTTGCTTTGCTAATTATAACTCTTCTGCCTAACAGCAACAACAACAGCAGCAATTAAAGGATGTTTAGAGGCAAGGACGCACTGCAAGCATCCGGTTGTTTTTTTGTACATATGTGTGTATGCATATGTATGCTTGGTATGGACTTTACTCTTGCCACTGCCACATTTTATGTATGAGTGCAAATTGGGGCTTTTATTTGATGTAAGATGGGCATTTTGGACACCATTGTTGTTGCCGGCAGTTGTTTTGTTGTTGGGAGCTGCTGCTGCTGTTCATGTTGTTGGTAACTGTTGTTGTTGTTGCTGTAGAACTCCGAAGTTCAGTTAAATTTTACTGAAAGCCACTTGATTTTATTAGGAACGCTCATAAAGTCTTCCTGGTAAGCGTTTTACCGGGCAACATTGCTACGGGGGAAGGGTGCGGTGAAAGGAACGTTAAGTGTTGATGAAAGGGTAGTAAATGTGCTAAACTGTTTTGTAAGATCCCAAATTCTTTATAAACATAAAACTAGCTGGTATAATCCGGTATTGCCCAGCTTAGTATTTGACTTTGGCTACAGTTATTAAACAGAGTTTGAAGTAGAGATGTAAATGAGAAGAAAATTTGATCCAGTTCCGTCTCGATTATGAAATTTATTGTCCCTTTTCGCCCGTTCTCTGGAGAAGGGATTATATTGTGGGCTTGTTATTATTTTCAGGTTATCAGATAACAAACAAATTTATGAAGTCCTAATTGAGAACAAAGGAGTCAAAAACTCAATCGCTAAGCCTTTGAATGGGTTTAAAAAAAAGCTCACCAAAGGAAAAATACATGCACGGCCATATTTACAGAAGTTCTGTAACAAAACATATAACATATAAATGTGTACAGACAAATATAATTAAAATTTGCTAGCATAGTTCGATCAGTTCGAGCTATAAAGCGTTTGAAAAGCATTGTGTAACTAAAGAAAAATGCACATCAAGACTTTTGGTAATCCAACTGGTTCATGAGTTGGGCTCTGTAGGCACGTAAAGTAACATTTAAAGGCCTGGGCTTTTGGCTAAATTGTTTAATGTCGACTTATTTTAAATTCTAAAGAACATGTCCACGGATACCTCGATTATGTCAATCTGACAACTTTTCTCATAATTTATGAGCATATCAAATTTTTATGAAAAATGAGATAAAAGGTCAGTTTATCGGTTTTTAGGCTTATTTATACGAAAGCGTTGAGATAGCTTTCTGAAATTTGGTGTACTTATTATCTGTCTTAAGCCCAAGATGTGTTTGTTCCACCGCTTTTCTATAAAACCGCTAGCTTAGCGGGAAAACGCTAAGAACGGCAAAAATTAGGAAAGCAGAGATGATACAGATATGTATGTTGTATGTATTGTTGGAAATGTATTTTCAAGAGCTTGGCACTATTTTGCAAAGTCAAAATAATGTTGTATAGTATTAAATAGTTCAATGATTAAATTTGAAGATTAACTATTTTTTGCCGGTCAATCTAAATAACATAGCTAAAACAAATATTTTTAAACAATGAACTTAATTTCTTCAACATACATGATTATGGAAAAAAATGATAAAATTTATAATACTTCCACAAAAACATTTGATAGTATGAATTTTGTTGCTTGAATATGCTATCGTCACTAGATTTTTAAGCTCATATAGTGTTTTTTTTTGTTGTTGTTTACAGTGATAAAATGTAATTAATATAAAGTTAAAGAACGCAATAAATGCCAATGCAAATATGAAGATAGAAAAACTCATGAGCTAAAAAAATGTGTAAATGATTGTCAGGTGCAGGGTCAAAGGGTATACATGCCACGGATGTTGCAACACGACTAGCACAAAAAGAAAGACAAAAACACGACCTGGACGCTAAAAGCAAATAGGATGGGTGTGATGTAGGCAGGGGGGTATATAACGGTGTGCGGCTTGTGGCAACTTGTTGTTCTAGTTGCGTAGAATTTACATTTTGCAGTGGCAAAGTGAAAAACGAGATAACTTAAAGAGCCGCAGGCGACGGCTAATTGGTTGCAGTTGCTGTTGATATCGTTGATGTTGCAGTTGGTGTTGCATTTGCAACAGCAGCAACACCAACAGCGAAACAGAAACAAAAACAAAAACAACAGCAATGACAATGGCCAAGGCCGCTAATGATAATCAGCTGCTTATGACAATGATTGTGATTAACCAAATGGCAGCAGTCTTCAGATCTGCAACAGCAATCAACAACAGCAACAGCTCAGCTACAAAACAACAAACAAACAAGCAAAAAATCACACAAACAACAAAGCGAACGTAGCCAGGTGCATGCACCCAATGCGCTGGCCAAGCTGCAAGTTAGTGTAAGTTGCATGCCACGGCGTTGCCTATAAAATGCGCCGGCGACGGGCTGCCAATTTCACTCTCACTTTGTTAGCTAACACGCGAACCACCCAAAAAACCGCATCGCACCACACAAATCGCGTTTGCCAACCACACAACGTGCAACGCGGCGTATGCTTATTGTTGATTTAAAGCGCGCCGAAAAAAAAAAAACAAAAGCAGTTTTGATAAACAAATATTATTCGAGAAAAAATTTATATACATACAGACAATGTTTATGTTTTTGTTGAGTTTTGTTGTTGTTGTTTTTTTTACACGCACAGCGGAATTTTAATTGAGTGCCAATTGCAGAAAAATACAAAAAACCTGAAAAAATAATAAAACCAATATACTCATAAATAATTAAAGCAACTTTAAATAATGTGGCTCATAAAGGTGAATAACGTATAATAAACGAAAAGTTTCTATATATATATATTTGTGTATAATCGACATGAATGTTTATAATATTTAATAGTATTTAATTTATTAGTTGGTTGAAAAGTGCGCAAAATGTCATGTGTATATTAAAACCAGAAATATTTCAAATAAGCGGCTTAAATTTAAAATTTGTACACAAACGATTAAGTTGAAATCGATTCACATATTTATAAACTTTTGCAACTGTTTGGCGATTAATTAAATGCATTCAAATAATTAAATTTCAGCATAAAATAATTTCTTGAACATAAAATAATAAAATTAGTGTACTTCTTCAAGTCAATGCTGAAAATATCAAATATTTTTTATATGCAACATCGATTTGGCAAAATTTAGCAATGATTTTGAGATATATTTATTAAGTGACTCAACTTTTATTAGATCATTGGGAATATGTATATATATATAAGTTTTTTCGCGAACAATCGTTTAGTGAAAACAAAATCTAGGAACCCTGCTAATTTGCTCTTGACACTTTGTCTGCCTATGGTATATACCAACATGTATACCAAGTTTGGTTGCTCTTGCTTCAAAACTGTGGGAAAACCTGCGTTCATACAGACAGACGGACAGACGGACATTTCACAAACCCAATATACTCTTTTTTCCTTTTTTTTTTTTTTAAAAAATGAAAAAAAGAGTTTAAAAAAGAAATTCTGCGTTACGATATGATTCGTTTTAACACAAAATTGCATGTTTTTGAAAATTAATAGTATTGGTTAGTTTTTAATTAAAAATGAGTCCTATTAGAAGTGTGCATTCAACCTAAGACTGGAAGTTAGTTTTGGGTCTTTCTTGCTGTCCATATAATAACATATTGTAGTTGTGCGATCTTAATTGAATTTTGTCATGTCATATTTTTGATGAGTTTTATCAATTTGTTTGTAAAATCAAAAAAAAAAAATTGTTATGCCAGCTCTCAATGAGCTGTAGAATTGCTCCACAACAGTTATTTATCAACACCAATTTAAAAGAAATGGACTGATTAAAAAAATAACAAGTAATAAAAGTTGTGTTCGGCAGATTGAACACTATATTTTGCATATAAAAACATAATTTTCGACCAATTGTTCTTACGGCAGCTATAAGAAATACTCGTTCGATAAAATTTGACACAGAATGGCTATATGGACAGACAGATGGACATAGAGATGTACAGATTTATTTTAGTTAGAACGATCATGAATATCGGTTCAACTTCTCATTCAGATCGAGAATATATGTACATACATAATTTAATTTTTCGGTATTTCTTGGAATTATTTCGGTTTTTTCAGAAAAATCAATTATAATGCAATTCAAAATCATTATAAATATTCAATGCTAAGTAAAAATTTTCATTACTTTTTTTCAATGCTATTTTAAAATATTTTCAATGAGCTTTACCTTTTTCAATGATAGTTAAAACAAATATTCACAAGCATTATTTTTTTCTAATGAAAAAATACTGAAAATACCTAGCTAGAGTCCATTTATTTTATATTAAATCCAAAATTTAACCCAAATTCGAAAGCTACGTTTCTAAGATATCTTCACCCAGGAACCACAGTTTTAAAATCATTTGCTAGTCCGCGCATTTGGAGTTGAAAAATCTATATTTTTGAAATCTTCTGTTACCAACTGGCGTTTTTTTTTAAAATAAGTGTTTGCTTTTGTTTTTCAAATGTTAAAAAGACATTTAGATATCGGAAGTTCCAGTATATTGAGTTTATCTAGTGCTCTGTATGCAACATGAATGCTATTCAAATCGTGTATTAACTATGCATGCTGAAAATTAATTGCCGTTATAATCGTAGTAACTACTAAATAAAATTAGCTATTGTGAACTATGCTCAGGTTCATTGTACGTGTGCAAATATATTATAGAAGTGGTTGCGGCTTGTGCCCGAGCATAATTAATAGTTTTTAATTATGTGCGCTGTGTGTAATAAAAATAATAATTTGAAAATGCAACAATAGGAGCAATTTGTGCTGAATACATTGTTAGACTGGAAATGAACAGGCTGCCTCAATTGAATTAATAATTGCATTTATAAATCAATTTAATTAAATTAAGAATTATGAAAATTGCAATGCAAAATGCAAAATACAAAATACAAAATGCAAAATGCAGAGAGCTGTGATATACTTGCATATAGTATGAGTATTATTATGATACTTGAAACAATTTGTATCAAATGTTTCGCTCTTGCGGCTATTATTTTGTCGGCTCATTTCAAATATAATAGCAAAGTGTACACTGTACATTAAATAAACATTAAAACTGACATTTTGCATGCAACACGATTCGCATAATGCGCTAAATTAATGATAGCACATTGCACATTGCAATTTATTTAGTTTTTTATGTGCTGCCAATTAAAATGAAATGTTAACTCTCTGCCTCTTTGGTAATCTCATCTTAATTTGCATCTATTTGCTTCATCTCTCTTTCTATCCCTCTCCCTCTCTCTCTCCCTCTCTCTCTTTCTATCAGCTGACAGTGCTGTTACTTGTTTGTAGTTTCCTGCTCCTTGCCAATGCTGCTGAGCTGGAAACTAAGCCAACGGATGCACAAGTGGAGGAGGCCATTGTAACCACTAAACTAATACCCAGCATCGTGGAGCAGCCAAAGAGCAAAACCGAGAAACGTGATTCCTCGGACCAAACAGGTCAGCAAAGCTCACTACATAAACATAATTACAAGCAAAACATAAAGAAATTGCGTTTGAAATAGAAATATAAAAAGAAATAAAGCTACACAAGTATGTATTACAAATTTACTCATTATTTAATAAGGATTTAACCATGCTCATTCTACTGCCTGCCAGCTTCTTCCTGCGCATACAAAACGTGTAGAAAGTATATTATTTTTCAATCATTATGCTATTTTGTAATGCAATAAATGCTCTGTAACTAAAAGCTTGAAGGCCATAACTAAAATCATTAAATTAATTATGTTCAGCAAAGCCCAAGGCAGCTTTTTTAAACTCTAATGACAACATTGCCGCTAGATGCTCCCAACTGTGATATACTCTTTTTTATTACACTTAACACTTGGGTGCCTTTGGTAAGTACGAATACTCTAGTCGAGTGTGCCTAACTACGAGGCTCCCTGCTCCCAACTCGCATTTCAAGCAGTTCAGCGGCAACGCAAGCAAGCAGCACACTTAACTTGTCCAGTGCCTGTCCAACTGTTGCTTCAGCCTGCTGAGACGGGGAAAATAGATTCTTCAATAAATTTGGTGTTTGTTATCCGTATATCGTAATGAAATTTACGCAGCTGATCAACATTGATAAAACATATATGTATACCAAAGATATGTCTTCAAAATTGTGGCTGTGGGAGTTTTCTTCGATTTACTGGGTAGCGGGGGGCGTGCACCCGAAATCCGAAATATTCAGGAGACTACATACCAAGTTTGATGTCTCTAGCTCTCATAGTCGCCGAGATCGACGCGTTCATACGGACAGACAGGCAGAAAGAAGGACAGACATGGATATGGCTATATCGACTCGGCTGTTAATGCTGATCAAGAATATATGTACTTTATATATTCGGAAATGTCTCTTTATGCTTGTTACACACATTTGCAGTACTTTATAACTCCCTTTATCTCATTTTTACCTTTTCGAATCAATTCGAGAAATTGCTCAAATGCTAACCAATTTTTATCAATATCGGGCAACTATCAAAATATATAACTGCCTTATGAGCAATCGATCGAAAACTAAGTTTGTATATAAACATCTTTTCTGCAAGGGTATATGGGTTGTATTTTGTTTGTCATATACAGTGAGAGCATGTTTAAATGCAGCGACAGTTTACCAACTAGCAAAACATAAGATCTTTTGCTTGAGCTAAATCGTAACAACATTAAAGTTTTGTCTAACTTTCAGGTACCGTGTATATAAGCAAACCAGCCAAAGAAACGGCCTTTAGGTCCATTTACCCCGGGGCAACATACTATGAGGCCGCAGACAGTGGTCCCATATTTGAGCCCACCACTGTGCGTTATACGGCTGCCGATGCAGCACCGCAGGTAAGCAACAGCAACAACAAAATCTGCAGCAGCAGCAGCAGCCACTGAAGCAGCGCAGACCGCATTAAGAAAGCGCAAGTAATCGTATTTAATTAACTCAACACTTTTAGAGCTACTACGAGAAGCCTGTGGAGCATAAGCATGCAACACAGCCAGGGCCATTGCAGTTCGTACAGCACCAACAGCAACAGCAGCAACAACAACAGCCACAGCAACAGTCGTCACCGCATCGCTTCAGCTTTGGAGTGCCACCGCAAGTGGAGCTTTATCAGCGAGCGGTTGCTAAGTCGCCGACACCACAGCAACAGTTGCCAATTTACAATTATGCCGAGTTGGAGCCTAACTTCTATGAACGTGCTGGTCCACAGCAATATCAGCTAGCAGCAACAGCAGCACCACACCAGCACCAACAACAACAGTTGCCAGGACAGCGTAGCATACAATATATTATTGCCATACCGCTTTCATATATGCGACAGCTGCAACAACAACTTGGCAATGGTTTGCTGTCAGTGCCACCAGCTAGCACCGCTGCCAGCACAACGTCCACAAGCAGCAGCACCACCAGCAGCACCACCAGCACCACACCAGCATCACCCATTGCTTCAGCCAGCCATCCAATCATGCAGCTATTGGGTCCGCTGGCACGCGATCATCAGGGCATGTATCGGCCATATTATCAATCGGATGCTGCTAGTGCACCACAAGCTGGACCTGCACCACCTGCCACTTATGGCCAGCAATATTTACAGATACCAGCGAGCGTACTGCTGGCGGCCGCACAGCAATTACAGCAGCAGCAGCAGCAACATCAACAGCCACAACATCAGCAGCTTCAAACTATTTATCCTAAGGCCCTTCCAACCCCTTCGCCGCTTTATCAGACACAATATTATCAGACCCAACCACAGCCGCAGCTTCAGTTACAGCGTTTTTATCAACAGACGCCAATGATCTACGCTGAGCAGCCAGTTGCTCAACAAACAACTTTATATGGTGAGTTGCATAGAACCCAAAACCCAAAACCCAAACTCCCTGCTCCCAACAATTAAAATGTGCAGTGCCTGTCAAACTGTAGTTTCTACCTGCTGAGACGGGGGCAATAGATTCCTCAATAACTTTGATGTTTTTTACCCGATCGCCACGAAAATTACACAACTGTGAAACATTGATAATATAATGCGAATTGCGGGGTGCTACTTTATAACCTAACACCAAAACCAAAAAATACCACACAAACACCAAAAAGTACCGAAAATACCAGAAGAATACCAGAGGGATACCAGAAAAATACCAAAAAATACCATGACAAATACCAGAAAAAATGTTAGTATTTTAAATGTACTTTTGAGTACTGAAATACTAGAGACAAATCGGAAAGTAAAAAAAGCGGGCTTTGGTCTCATCAAATTCGATAAAATTTAAGAATGCTATTTCCGGCGGAGGCGAAGGCTGACTTTTTCGCTTAATTTATTAAGAAAACTTAGTTTAAAGTTGCAAAAAGGTTCAGGTGGAAAATTGATTTGTTTCATTATCTTGTCTGCTTTTGCATTAAAAAAATTGGTAAGCAGGTTGTGCATATTATTCTTCCCAAATAAATTGAAATATTCATTTATAAATAGATTTAAAAATTATAATTTTCTTTCATTTAACTCGGGCTTTTCAAGAATTAAAGTTAGATTTTCATTTGCATTCCTAAAGTGTGTATGACAACGTAAGATTGTCTCTAGGCACATCAGCAACAATCTAATAAGTTATACATAGTATGTGCTTTTGAAAAGTAATCAAATATAGTCAACTACTTCATGCATGTTGCTGATGTGCGGATGTGCTTAACAAAACCACACTGCATAGACTGTGAACACAACTGTACTGTGAATTGGATGTGGCAATTAGTGTTCCATTTTACGCAGCCTGGCAACGAGGACGGTAATTTAACTGACTGAAAAGCGCCTTTAGCAATGAGAATGGAGCAGAGTGATGATGATGACAACGTTGTAATGATTTGGCAACCTTTTTGGTATTTTGCAGCATATCCGCTACACCAGCAACAGCAGCAACAACAGCAACAACAGCAACAACAGCAGCAACATCAGGCGCGATTATTGCGGCTGGGTCTCAAGCAGACACAACAGCAACATAAATACGTGGTTGCTGCTTCAGCAGCAACTCCTTCCGCCTCAGCAGCAACAACAACAACAGCAACATTGCCCACAGCAACAGCAGCAGCAGCAGCGCACGAGCAGCAGTCGCTGCCCATCGTGCACTACAATCCAATTTATGTGCAGGCGCCAGCCGAACAGCAACAGCAGCAGCACCAACATCAATTTGCAATATTGCCACGTTTTAGCAATAATAACCCAAAGGCGGCTTACAATCTAGCACATGAATCAACGCCACCAATTCATGTTGTCAGATTGTCAGCAGCGAACGCATTAGGGCAACAGCAACCACTGCCGATACACCATTACCACCACTACCAACCAGCGCTGCAGCAACACCAGCAACAACACCCACACTTCTATCAGCCCCACAGCTACGCAGAAGAGCAACAGCAACAACAGCAACAACATCACACACAGAACCCAGTCTCACCAGCCATAATACCATATTTCAGCCATCCGGGTGCCGTACACTATGGCACGCACTTGTATCATCCGGCATCGGGAACGACAGCGTCAGCAACTAGCACAAAGCAACACCAACTTCAGCAGCAGCAACGACAGGCGGCTGCAACAACCGCAACAAGTGGAAGGCTGCCAGGTGACAACGGCGGGGTCAAGCAGCCAACAGCCGCTGCAAATATTGTAAAATATCCCTAAGCGCTTATGCCGACGACATCAATGGCAACAGTAACAGCAGCAACAACAGCAGCAGCAACAGCAGCCAGAATGAAAAGCACAGCAGCAACACTTTGTTTCCGGCCATTTTCTATATGTGTGTGTGTGTGTGTGTATGTGTGTGTGTGTGTGTGTGTATACTTGTGTATGTATTGGTAGTATATGTGTGTTTGTTTGTTTCTATTGAAATCGTTGTGCATAAACATTGTTTGAGCTTTACAGTCGTTGTCTTGTTATTATTGTTGCCACTACGCTAATTATTTTGCATGATTTTTCAGCCACATAGTTTTTATTGTCTTTTTTACAATCTGTATTTTTTGTTGTTTTTTTTTTTTTGTTGCTATTTGCATAATGTTTTTGGTGCTGTGCTGCGTATAATTTGTTATGTTTAATTGCCTTCAAATTTTTTTTTATGAGTTTTGCCCTGATTTTTGTGTATATAGTTTTAAAATTTTATGTATATTCTCGTAAATTGTACCTTTTTATTGGATATAAATTGTTTACTTAACTACAGCTGAATTTGACAAAAGCAACGATTTTAAAGCTTTTGAATAGTCTCTTTTTTTATAATAATAAAGACAATGTACTCCTACTTTTATTTGTATATTATTTTAGCTACTCGATACAGAAGATAAACAGATATTGGAAAAATAAAGAAAATTTTAAGCCAGAAAGAAACGTTATGTTTGGCATACCGAAGATATTTACCCTTGAAGAAAAGTTGAACGTAAGAAAACTTAATATTGAACAGATTGTTCCTGTGGCAGCAAAAAGATATAGTCTTCCGATCTAAAAAAAAAATGTCAACATTGAAATAACATCCTTAAACTCAGAATAGGTGATTTTGGTTAATATAAATTAAGAAAACAAAACGTTTTTCATACAAAAACTTATTTTTCATGCACAAACATAGTTTTGCTTTTCAAGCCTTAAAGATCAACGGGCTTATATTGATCAAGTAAGAACGTTACAGTTGGATACTCCCAACTGCAGTATGTTCTTTTATTTCGTTTGTATCAACGCGTTGAGGTAGCTGTCTAGAATTTAGTGGACTTGTTTCCCACCATAACCCAAGAAACGTTTGTTCTACCACTTTTCTGAAAAATCGCTAGTTTAGCAGGAAAAATCCTAAAAACCGCTAGAATTGACACGACCACAGTTTCCCAACCACAAACGCTATAGACACGATCTACTTTTCATTGTAAGGGTATTTTTAAGAGCTTTTAAGCTTACATTCAGGTGAAAATTTTGACAATTTAAAAGAAATTGGCCCTATAAATTTTAGTAAATTTTATGAATGTTGTAGCCATTAAAATTCCTCAAGTTTTGGTATGCAACTTCGAGAGATATTACCTGTTTACTGTACCAACTACTACAACTACTACCACAATAGGCTTTAATGAGTAGTCCGAGTATGCTACTTTTTGCAAAATAACCTAGGTTCAACTCGGCATACTGCAAAAGTTACTTAGATACAATAAAAAGAAGCTGAATCTTTTTGCGCAACCTGTGGATTGCAAAAATAGTTGTTATATTAATCAGAAAATACTTCGTCACAAAATTAGAAATCAGAATTTTTGTGGCTTTAATATGCATCGTCCCTAGACTTTAACTTCGCGTAGAGGTGTTTTTATTTGATTCGTATGACAGCAATATTATTATTATTATTAGATGCCTCTGATTTTATAGCACTTGCCAAGCTATTTCAAACAGCTTTCAAATAATCACAAACTGTTGTGAAACAAGGCACACACTTTCAAAAATATATTTTTCAATTTGTCTAAAAGCAAAAAGCGTTTCTTAACTTTTCTTCTTAAACTAAACCTGCAAGCGAAGGATGCAGACCCGATATTTTCATCTTCATCTTCAGCTCCAGTTTCTGCACAAAGAAGCGCAGATTTGAATCGTAGGAATAACTTACTTTTTGTGTTTGTAATCCTATTGAGCAGAAATGGGCTAATTAGACACACAGCTTATTCAGTAACTGAAATACGCATTTCGTATAATGCAATTGATGCAATCATCTTATCGACTCAGACATAAATACATATATACGCATGTATTTACATTCTACAATGTACATATTCATGTGTGCACATTACTTGTTTGAGCTGTCATTTATCAAATTGCAAACTTCATCATTACGAATACATACGGGTTAATCAATAGAATGTTATTCAGTCAGTTGAGATATTCTTGTTTGTCGTAGTTGATTAGCATTGATTTTGCTGTTTGAAAACTGAAAACATAACAAAATTATAAGCTCTTTAATAATTTAAGTACTACTGCATTGATATTTTGTTTTTTTTTTTCGATTCAAGTATACTTTACTTATATAACATGTATGTGTAAGTAGCGTAATAAAAGATATTTTCAAAAATTTGAATTTCGGGATTGATTTAAAAAAAAAAAAACAAAAAAATATTTGAACTTGCAGAAAAGTTGTTCTTAGTAAAACTTTTTTTTCGACCGATTGTTTCTATGACAACTATCAAATATAGTTGCCCGATTTTGATAAAATTTGTTCATCATGATAAAAACATATTAAAACACAGAACAGGTCAATTTAGTAAAGATAACTTGGGAAACAAAAAAGTTGTTCATGCAAAAACTAAATTTTTAACCGATTGTTTCTATGGCAGCTATAAGATATAGTCATCCGATTATTATGAAATTGTTGCAGCATATGTAGAAAGTGCTTAAATTTAGAAAATATGATTTTGGTTGCAATAGCAATTTGTTTTTTAACAGATTGTTCCTATGATACATTGTTACTATGAAAAGATACAGTCGTTTGATTTTGTTCAGTTTAGGTAAGCATGACAAAAACATTTCTTACTTTAGAATGAGTGAGTTAAGTAGAGATGGCTTGAGAAACAAAAAAGTTTTACAAACAACTCTATTTTTCAACTGATTGTATCTTCGGCAGCAAAAAGATATAGTGTCCCAATGCGAATATAATTTTATGAAAAGGCTAAGAAAATGCTTGCTATAAATTAATTTTAGTTACTTCTAAAATGTATTATATTATTTAATAGTCTTTAAACACAACTGAGGCCATTTGTTCTAAGAGTAGTTTGTGTTTTGAATAAAGTGTATGTTGATAGAGTTGCCTCTCATGATATAATTACATATTTCAGGTAACTCTGATTACTTTGTGCTGTCAATACTGACATCAAATCGAGTATATCTTTTTAGAGTTTCTTTGTCTGCCCAATCTTATTACTTAGTTTACTATAATTAATTTTTGTGAGTAATGGGACAAAGGAGTCCCAGTGTGTCCAGGCAGGCAATTGCAGACGGGACGCTCGCGTCCAGTGTTATCATGTCCGGGTATGCAGATGGCATTGGTGCCACATGGATTGGGCAAGCATAGATCCTCCTTGGTGAACGGACGACAGTGCACAAATGGATCACCGGTCATGTCACGCGGACAGCTGCACACTGGCGTCAAGCCACGCAAATTGCAGTCGGCACCAATGCCGCAGGCGCCATCACAAGTATTCTTGCAGATGCCATAGAAGCAAGCCGGCCTGCCAGCTGGACAATCGGAGTCACCATAGCACTCGGGACGACACTCGGTATATGGACTACCAATATAACCCTTAGGGCATTCACACACAGCCCGATGATTGGCCACCGATCTGCAATTAGCTCTTGTGCCACACTGTCCACAACTGGGCACACACTTGAAGTTGCTGCACATGTCCCTTCCACCGCAATCTCCATCATGATCACACTCGTGGCGACAACCGCTCAATGGATTGCCCAGGTAACCATGCAGACAAGAGCAGGTGGGCACTCCGTTGATGATCTCGCATTTGGTGTTCACGCCGCAAGGACTCGGATGGCACTGTTCCTCTGCGAATTGCATAAAAAAGTAGTTGCAAAATTAATTTCATTTTAAGTTTACTTATATTAATTTCATACAATGCAGGCGAATGCATACAACTTATATTTTAAGATATGAAAGTTCAAATATAAAAAAAAAAACAAGTTAGATCGTTGCAGTCGGTTGCGCCCGACTTACCGATTTACCGAGTCGAAAGTGGGCGTGGCAATACCATTATTACCAAGCTTTTATTTTATCAATTTTTGAAAACAAACAATTTTTAAAAAAGTATCAATGGGCTCAAGAAGGCTCCAAAGATCCAACAAAAACTTACGCGTTTCTAAATCGAAATCCTACTTTGTCTACGTTGTCTACTTTTAATAATTATAAAAATTATTCGGAAAAATGGAAATCTCTCTCTCTGATCTGTTTTTCATGAAATTAAAAAGGAAAAACGGCCTCATAATTACCCTATTTTTAAATTTATTTTGAAAAAATGAAGAGTATATTGGGTTTGTGACATGTCCGTCTGTCCGTCCGTATGAGCAACTTTATATAGTCGAAGATATCTCCTTATGCCTGTTATATACATTTGCAGTACTTTATGACGCGCTTTTACCCATTTTTAATGGAGTCAAAAGCAGAATAGCTCCATTTATAATAAAAGAGATTGAAAATGTAACAAAAAAAAAAAAAAAAAAAAAAAAAAAAGAAAAAGCGGAATGACACTGACATGCAACGACATGCGTTATGGCATATAATAATAATGATATTATAATTTATTGACAGTGGCAAATCGTAAATCGCACATCCATTAACCGACTTATGTGGGCTTTGGCCCAAAGGGGAATCGTCAGCAAGGATTCACTCTGAAAGCATATTATAATTCTCTTTCTCTCTCTCTCTCTCTCTTTCTCTCTATGTCTCCGTTGGGCATGTTGTTAAGCATGTTGTCGTTTAATTGAAAACATTTTTGTAAATATGATTAAGCTCTGATTTCAGGGAAACAAGCGGGCTGCTGATACCCAAAATCGCAGTTGGCACTTTAATTAACATCCCCATATTTAATGACCGCCTATTAAGAACTAAAACCATAAGCCAGGTGGATGAATGGATGGATGGATGGATTGATGGCTGTGTGTTGCAGGTTACAAAGCTTTTAGTGTGACACACATTTTTCTTTAATATTTTTTTTGTTTTCATTTGCATTTAAATTTTCTGCAATTTCATTCATAATGAGCAGCCGGATTATGTAATAAGCGCTTCAAACGTCCACGGATTCCTTTGCTCCTCCTTCTGCTTTTCTGTGTCAGGCCAGAGTCCAGTTCAGAGGCTCATTAAAGTCACAGACCTCAAATCCGTTTACATGAACGAAAAACTCAAAAAGAAAATAACCAAATTTAAGAATCCTCTAGTTAAGAGTGCGCAACTAGAAGATATCCTGTTGCACATTTAAATCGCATATTATTTATCTTAAAATTTATAGTTTCTATTAAAATGTAACATAAAACATATTAAGATTGCATTTTAATATGAATAATATCCAATACTTTCTATCTGTTTGTTTCTATACCAATCACTGTAGATTCAATTTGTCACATAAATGTCATAGATTCTGCAGTGTCTTATCCGCCCGTTTAAATACAAAAAATTTAATGTATTTTTTGTTGACGATATGAATCCGCATCAATCTCGTGTGGATTTTGCTGAGATAACAGAGAAATGGGAAAAGTTGAAGGGAATTTCATTCGATCATTCCAAAGATCTTGAAGATACCAAGAAACTGGATAAGATTCTTCAATACCAATTGCATTGATCCGACGAAAATTGAATCCATATCGATTAAATGCAAATGTGAATCTAGCAGAGATAACAAAAAAATGGAAGAACTAAAAGGTGCCATTCTCATTCAAATTAATTGAGATTATTATTAATTTCCGTTTATTCAGTGGATGCTTATGAATATTTAATAAATTTATTTGATTGAAACCTTTACTTTACCATGCCAAGTAAATATTTACCGTTCTTTCTCAATGCGTTACATATATTGTGATCAACTATGATACCCGCTTTGCTAATGGTATTGAAAGAGGCGTGAAGAGAAGTGGCGAAAGGCAAGCGGCAACTGCATAAAGATAAACAACTTCCGCTGGACGCCAGTGGGTGACACTTGCATAAAATGCGCATTTCCGGCTGCACAGCTACACAGCTGTATTGAAAATGGCGGCACGCAGCCGCCATATTCACGGACACGGAATACTGCCAGTTGGCGGCCATATTGGTGAATATGCGCTTGGATGAGTTCGCCATATTTGTTGCGTTCTCTGCGTGCTCACATTTTAAATAATAAAAAGCCTTGTGCAATGTGTGTGCGTGTGTGCGTGTGTGCTTGTGTGCGTGTGTGTGT
This sequence comes from Hirtodrosophila cameraria, assembly GCA_949708635.1. NCBI lineage: Eukaryota > Metazoa > Arthropoda > Insecta > Diptera > Drosophilidae > Hirtodrosophila > Hirtodrosophila cameraria. The sequence goes on from OX453090.1 coordinate 11,870,539, forward strand.
GCGTGTGTATAACAAGCATTTTCAATTTGATTGCAGCAATTTTTCCAGTCTTATTCGCTGCATTCGGACTTCATATCGATTAGCAGCGTGAACATTGAGTAAGAACTCTTTACAATCTGCGAAAAACAAAACGAAACATTCATTTATATTTAATACAAGTAAACTAATAAGAATATACATTTAAGAAACTTAAGAAATAAGTGTATTTAAGAACAATTTTTATTAAAATAATAATAATTGTTAAGAAAATGTACCATTTTGTAAAAAAGAGTTCCAGTTTTGTGTGAACCATGCTTCCATCACAATCCCAATCCCAACCCAATTATGAATAGCTTTACATACCGTTAAACAGGTTGTCATGCTCACTGGTATCAGTCCAACTGCCATTATGCTAATTGGACGTTGCGAACGATGAAGCATTATCAACAAGCTGCGACAAAACTTGATCGACTGATTTGTCCAATTACAAGCATATATTGCATGGGATAATTGTTCGCCTTCGAAGGTAACTTCCTCGGCGGCGTTGCACAGTAGTAGGGTTTCAACAATGATAGATAGGAACATGAAGAATAGATAGAATAGCTTGGAGATGGCCATCGGAACGTAGAATATAAAACAACTAAGCACACATAGGGATATTGCTGTGCAAACGAATTGAAATAAGCAGGCAACTGACAAAGTACTCTCCATTGTAGACATTAATCTGTTAAAAATCATCACAATCAAGACATTAAACCAAAAAACAACTTTCGACATACTTTAATATGGTCTGATGATCCTTGATGCACTCAATCAATTGCTCATTGGCATTATTCACGGGCAACGAGCCCAGCTGCGAGATTCGCAAGGACAACGCTTTAAAATGTCCAGCCACCATGTTCAGATAGGACACCGGATAGGTATCATTGTTAAGCGTCATTATGACCAGTGTATATAAGCTTAAATTTTGAAATATAACCGTGGTCCAGTAGGCACGTGCTGAGGCCTGCCAATCCCATGGAAACCAGGCAGGATACGGCAAGTTCTGCTCTGACGAGAAGACAACATGCAACACAGAGGATGCCAGGACGCTGATAAATAGCCGTAAGACCCAAATAAAGATACGATTCGAACGTTGAACGCTATGTTCAATAATTTTACACTCCTCTTCCGTTTGCAGACGTTTATCCAATTGTCGCAGGATCACATTCAACTCCTTCAAGCGGGAACGTAGACGTAAGACATTAAAGAACTTCAATTGTTGCACGGCAACTGGCGGCAGGATATAGAAAGTTTCACAGAACTCGATTAGCGAAGTGCTCATTATGCATTTAATATATAACGACATTGGCACCCACACATTGGCAATCACATTAAACGCTATGCTATATGCCATATAATGCCTTGCCCACAATGTATTATCTTCGGGCGGATTTATACCAAACACACGCCATATAAACCATTGATACTGTATTGCCTGAGTTGAGTCTACGTTCAACATATTGTTGTCACTTACACTTTGCCTTTTTATCCTGTCCTGCTGTGAGTTTTTATAGCAGTTCAACTAGTCCAACGATTTATGCAAATTGCCATCAAATTAGATTATAGCTTGTCGTCACACCAGCGTTTGACGGGTCGTAAATGTCGACAACCATTCTTAAAGTGACAGTAATTAGAGGAACGTGTACTCAACTTTCTTTAAAGTAAAGAATGTGCAAGAATATTGATTGACAAATTAGTTATTCAGTGAATCTATGTATATATAGCGGTATTTGAATAGTATAATATATGTAAACCTAATGATGTTGATTCGTATGAACGAACTCTTGTTTTTCTGTTAGTTAATCGTTTACAACTAAAACAAGTTAGAACGTTGCGATATACTCGTTTTTTACCCGCTTTGCCGGGTCGAAATTGGGCGTGGCAATACTATTTTTGATCAAAGCTGCCAACATCATCATTGGGCATCAATTTAATTTTGGTTGCACCAGCTATATAGGTGTAGCAGATTCAAACTATGTTTGTTTGCAGGCACAGGGATGGGCTTTTCAAAATATATTCACACTAGCATAGTAAGTATCCAAATCATATTTCAGAAATTTTCAAATTACGTTGTTTATAGCTTTTTGCGCAAATTATGAAAATTGACACGCACAAACAATTTTGTTGCAACAATTTTCCGGATTTACCAAAAATTTAAAACCACTTTTTTAATATTTTGTTATGTAGAGCTTTGAAAATTAGTTTGAAGCAAATCGTTCGGAAACTAAACTTTCGGCATTTTTACCACTAACTTTCCACCCAGGAAGTTGAATGCAGGTATGCAGTTCTTAATTAATTATACTCTGTTTTCCAAAATGGAAAAAAAGAGTATATTGGGTTTGTGAAATGTCCGTCTGTCCGTCTGTCTGTCCGTCTGTCCGTCTGTCTGTCCGTCTGTCTGTATGAACGCAGGTTTTTTCCACAATTTTGAAGCTAGAGCATCCAAACTTGGTATACATGTTGGTATATACCATAGGCAGACAAAGTGTCAAGATCTCCCCCCCACCCCCACCCCTTCCCCCACAAACCGCAAAAACCTATATCTTCCACAGTTTTACAGCTAGAGTAACCAAATTTGACATAAAGACTAGTGACCACACCTTTGACCGACCTGCCAAAAAAAAATATGCCACGCCCACTACCACCTCCGCAATTGAGCTAAACCTGTATCTCCTACACCCTTATAGCTAGAAACCCCAAATTTTGCAGTATGACTTCATTTGAACTCTTCGATAGATTGGAGAAAAAAAATTTTACGTACAGAAAACAGAGTATATCGCAGTCGGGTGAGCTCGACTGCAACGTTCTTACTTGTTTTTTAATAGATCTTTAAAATTGGGTTTGAAGCAAATCGCACAAAAACTTAATTTTCGCCCATACAACCTTGATCCTCCACTTGCTATCCAAATATAACATAAAGATATTTGCTCTCTCTGATCTGTTTTACATGTGTCATCCAAGTAGGCAATGATATATATACAAACGACATCCAAGTAGGCAATGATATACAAACGACAAACGAGTCGTAGTTGTAGTCTCAAATGTTAGCATAGTTCATTCGAAACATAGATCTCAACACGTTAACATTTTTTTTTTAAATTTAGTCTACAAAAACAAAATATTGAATTTTTATATTTATATACATATTACAAATGTCTAAAGTAGAGAATATCAAATTATGGATGGGGCATTTCTTTTACCCGCCATTATATAATAATAAAAAAGTAATAGCCGACGTTGCGGTTAAATCGTCTTGGAAATTAACTATTATTTTAGTTATTATAAGTGTCGTATTGCCGACACTATGTTTCTTTTTTTATAAGAAATGGCGTTCCATTGTTCCGGTAAGTGCACTGTTTTCTATGCAATAGCAATCTATATCTATATACTTATAAATCTTATACCTTTAACTAGGAGTCTGTGGAGAAACAAAATGCCGTCCAGCAGGATACTAAAGATATTGTTGACGGTAACCAGACGAAGGAACCAAAATGGCGCTTTGATTCGGTAACCGAATATAAGAAAAAAATTATATTTAATAATTAGCATATTACAGTTAGAAATAAATTTATTGTTTTTGTTTCTGCCGGTAAGTGAACAATATAATTTACTCCTTTGATATTGGATTGGAAGAAGGCTTTTGGCCTAATTTTGTTATTAACACCTTTTTCTACCCTTGCAGAGGGTGTAACGCATTAAAGGAGACGTCTCAAAAAATAAAGATTTGTGATCAGCCGAGTCATGTCCACATTTCACAAGCCCAATATACTCTATTTTTTCAATATTTGAAAAAATGAATAATCGTAATTTGCAGTCCCTGATATTAATACTAAGTATTACAGGGTATAACAAAAATGTATAGTTGAAAAACATATTGAATTGTGAACTAGTTGATTAACCTGTTGACAAATACAACTACATATATAGTAAGTATGTAGATAACTAGTTATAATGAGATACGGTTCAATTAAAAGCGCATTTCACTCGCCAGAACAATTTGTTGACCAAATTTGTAGCGCTTCATTTGATAAAATGTGCAAAAGTAGCTAAAACCAATTGAATTGTGGGCGGGTCAGCATTTTTGGGCTGAGGTGTTCTGTGTGTTTGTGCCGCACACAGGTGTCAAACGCTTCGTGTATTCAAATTAATAATACCAAATTGATTATATAACATTTGTCAATGGGAATCTGGTTTCATTTTTGGGGGCTAGCACAGAGGCTTAGGTATCCGTCAGATACACCACACAGAACGCTTTGATTGAATATGATTGATTTGGGTGGCATAAATTATGAACAGGCCAAGGCAAAGCCCTCAATTCCAGAATCAGAATGCCCGCAGGTAGTCAGTTCTAGTTTTGAGCTCTGGCCAATCGGTCGTGACCTTGGGCATTTGACAAACGAGCTGCGTAAGCCAAAAGATTTGCTTAAGACGCCTAATTAAATGGCCACCAGGCGACAAATTGACATAAGCAGAAACTAGGACAACTCACCTGAACCCTGGCCACGTGTATCTGACGCGGGTGTCTTAACTTTAAATGAATAATGTCAATTGGAGGTCAATTACTAATACTCGAAACGCTTGTGAAACATAACAGCTGTCATGTTGGCTTAATTTCAATTCAATTTGCAATTCAAGCAATTAAAGCCACAGTACATATTTTTGAAAAACTAATAGTAAGGGTACATTTCAGGAAATGGGCAAAGCTGTTTAAGCCTTAACTTTTGACCAAGTTAATATATATACACACTTGTGCATATCAATAGAAAGCTAGAGACCTATTTTAAAATCTTCTTTTAAAATCTTCTTGACGGGATGGTATCGAATTTCCTTGCCCGTTGTCATCTCCAATTCCATCATTTCACGTGAACTTTTTTAAAATATCAAGTAAAAAATCACTAAATATTAGAAAAAGGATATTTATTCATTTTTAAAAAGTTTTCGTAATACAAAGAGTAATGTTAAATAGCCAAACATTTACAGTGGAAAAACTTAGATGGAATTGAAAATAAACCAATTTCTTCGTTTATGTCAAGCGCATTTCTACATCGACAAAACAATCGACTTAAAAGTTCTGCAAAGGACTCTTTTTCACTATAATATTTTAAACAACAATTTTCAAACAAGAATAGGTGCCCACATCCGGTGAAACGTTGGAACTCACAGCCTGTGAATTGAAAACTGTCAGAAAATGTCCAGCAAATTTGTCGGTGCGAACATTTTGCTCAAACTTATACAAAGTCACAAAAAATATTGAATTTCCTTTAGAAATATACATCATAATAACCTAAGAGCCATACAACAACCACTTCAAAACAACTAACGTTTAACCCAGCCCATAATTAAACCGCATTTTTAAAAATTTGAAAATCACTATTTAATATTTTCTTAAGAAGTGCTTTGAAAATGAGTTTGTTGCTAGTCGACTGCAAAACAAAAAGATTTTATGCAACTGAATTAGATTTTCCAAATTTCGAAATTTCTGTATTCCGTACTCTATACAATAATTGTAATTGTGTAATTTTGAAAATGAGTTTGAAGATAATCACACGAGAACAAAACTTTTATCCATACAACTTAAACAAAACATTTTTCCCCTTGAGGGTAAATTTCCGGTAAATTGCTATGCAATTATTGTTGAATTTTTCATATCTAGGTTTGAAAATAAGTTTGAAGCAATATTTCTAAGTGCTCACTTCTTCTAAAATTTCAAACTTCTTTCGTCAATCTGTACAGACACTTTTATGCATAAAGATTTTTAATTTTATAAAATTAAATTTGATAAATTTTGTATAAATTGGACATGACAACTAACTATTAAATAAATTTGCTGTGATATTTGTTTTGTATTTATATAGGCATTATTATTAAAATGAAATAGCTTTACAAAGAAACACATTTTGTGTCTTTTGGGCCGACGGAAATTAAATGAAATGGAAATGAGCAAATCTATTTACAAGCCGATTTTTTTTTCAACTAATTTCCGGCTGTACATAAATTTAAAGCATAAATAAATAATAAAAAAAAGAATGTTCAACAAATAACAAGAATGTCAAAACACATATTTGTTTTATTGTTTGAATGGCAAGGCGAAATTTATATTTAATTGCGATTTGCATTCTGTATCTGAAACGCTTTACATTCTGAAAAACAAAAGCAAACGCCTTCATAAGTTACAAATTGCTCGATGTGAGTATGTGTAGGTACTCGTATATATTGTACATATATGATATAAAGTAATTTACTTAAATGTATATACACATGACCATATTTAAGAGCAGTGTTATTTATAAGGCACATCTACATACATCCACACTAAGCCAAATTTATCATAGATCCAAAAGATTTGTATCATCGATAAACATCATATTAAATAATGAGTCGCCATCAAGTTGATCAAGTTGTAATATTTATATTTATATTAATACGCAACTTGCGGAATGATAATTAATTTTAGTATTTAAAATAGTTGTTATATTAATCAGAAAATACTTCGTCACAAAATTAGATATCAGAAGCTTTTTGGCTTGAATATCATCGTCCCCAGACTTGAAACTCGCGTAGAGGTGTTTGTACTCTTTTTTTAATTTTTTTTGAAAAAAGAGAAAACAGAATATATTGGGTTTGTGAAATGTCCGTCCGTCCGTCCGTCCGTCCATCCGTCTATCCGTCCGTTCGTCTGCATGAACGCAGTTTTTTTCCACACTGAACACATTGAAACTAGAGCAACCAAACTTGGTATACATGTTGGTATATACCATAGGCAGACAAACTGTCAAGATCTACGTGATGCATAATTCGGTGATCCTAACGGAAAAAGTGTAACATACCTCTATTTCCAAACAATACTCTCAATCCATTTACGATAGTAGAAAACATTTGTCTGAATTGAATATGCGCTACTTATATCAGTAGTTTCATCAGGTCCGATACTGACAATGCCTATTATCTCATGAACGCAATTATCGAGATCAGGATAGCCCTTAAATACTGGACTGCCGGAATCACCAGGTTGAACTGCTCCTTTATGGTCTTTTGTGGTAGTACAGAATACCTTATCATGCTTGAAACTTTCACCACATTCTGTCAAATTGTTTGAAATCAAGCTTAACTTATACAAGTCTGTTGAATCCCTTGAAGAAGTATCCTGATCCCAACCAGCAGTCATATATGTTTTGCTTTGCACTTCACTGAAATTATCTTTAGCTAGGCAAGCTGGTTTAATTTCTTTAGTATTAAGCTTTGCTGGCTTGGCCAGTTCAAAAAGGGCTATATCATTATTGTAGGAATAATCGTTACCATACTGGGGATGTTTGATAAATTTGCCTTCAAAACGTGTGCCTGAATCAATTGGATTATTGCCTAAGACCGCGAAATATTTGCTACAATGTTAAAGATAATACAGAAATTAATAATTTTCAATACATTATATAAAATAATACTTACATGTTCGAATCATCCCTAAAACAATGTGCTGCAGTAAGCACATACTTTGATTCTATCAATGCTCCACTGCATAATTTGTTGTATTCTTTTTCAGTTGAATATCTCTCCTGTATTAAAGCAATGAACGGCATTTCATGTGGGGATGTTTTCTCACCATTTTTGATAAGTTCAACTGTAGGGCAAAAATCTTGAATATTTGTAAATCGATAGCAACCTGAAATATAATTTGACAGTAGACTGAAAACATGAGTATTTATACACATTTACAAAGTTCAAGTCGGCTTTAACGGAAATAAATAATATTTAACAAAACATTAACTCACTTGCTTCAGCGGGTGTATTTTTATCCTCAGGCTCACAGCAAACTATTCTTTCTTCCTTATTGCAATAGTCAGAATCATTTTTCATACCTCTGCGATATAAATATTTAAAAGACTCACAATCGTCATATTGTTTACAATTTTGACATTTTGTTGGATTTGCAGTACATTTGTGCATTAAAATAATTAATATTATAATATTAATTAGTTTGAGAGAGATCATTTTGAATTATTCAATCAAAGATATAACATGCCATTTTAATTCACATGAAATTTGCTGAAATAAAAAAATATTTAAAAAAAAAGTTTAAGATTGCTTTTATTAACACTTTAAGTTAAAAATGTAGGTTTAGTAATAATGACATGTATATCAAGTTTGGTTCCAAACTGTGGAAAAAACTGCGTTCATACAGAAAAATTATTATAAAAAGGTCGAAATTAAAGAATGGAACAGATGCATATAATCAATTAAATTTTGCTTATAAGCACTTTATTCTTCATCTCCTTATTTTACGAATCGAGATACAGCACCAGTTCACAATCAAAGTTTTAATTTAATAGAACTAACAACTATAATTAACAATTTATTAAAATATATTCAATGCATATTTCAGGATTAACTTTAACTTACAATCGTACGTAGTACGTCCGCTGTATTGGACGCACCAAATGAAACTAACTTTTTAATCTAAACATAAAAATCTACTTAAATTTACGTACATATTAATTGTTATTGATGATCATCAATTTCATTTCCCTGGAATTTGTACACTCTTGTAGCGGGTATTATTAAATTGTCACTAAATGTGTTACGCGTTTAAGAAGTAAAGTAACCTATAACAATAACTTTTGTGCTTGTTATCCGATCGTTATCGAATTTACTCAACTGATTAACATTGATAAAACATATACACCAAATTTGGTGTATCTAGCTCTTATAGTCTTTGAGATCAAAGCGTTCATACAGACAGACATACGGACGAACATGGCCAAATCGACTCTTCTGTTGAAGTTAACCAAGAATATATATATACTTGATATAGTCGGAGATACCTCATGCCTGTAACATACGATCGCAGTAGTTCATTACTTGCTTTTACCCATTTTAAATGGGTATGAGGAGTTACTAGAATGCCGTCCGCTTGTTTGTGTGATTATGTTCTATTCCCAAACGTAAAGATAGCACATATGGTTGTTTTACAATATCTGTCTGTTCGTTCGTCTGTTTGATGATACAATTTGTTTTGCAACGCCCACCCCAGTTAAAAATTGTTTATCGATAGTTTTTTATCCTTTGTAAAAGATTTGACCACTAATCAGTTTGAATCTAACTTACTACATCTTTATGCGTAGTCACTAAGTTTGATATGCGAACTACGACAGCTAGTCCTAATTCAAAATGAACTACGGATAAGCTCCTTGAAATATTGCAATAGCTCTCGACTGCAGTTTGAATGCTTTTTAAACACTTAACTCTAAAAACAAACTGGGAACAGAGTATGTCGCAGCATCCGATTTTAATGATTTGCTAACAGAATTCCAGATACATTTTTACTCCCTGTTCCCATTAAAAATGGGAAAGAGGGAGTTATAAAGTACTGCAAATGTGTGTAACAGGCAGAAGGAAGCATTTCCGAATATATAAACTATATATATTCTTGATCAGCATCAACAGCCTTGACGATCTAGTCATGTCCGTCTGTCTGTCTGTCTGTCCGTCTGTCCGTCTGTCCGTATGAACACACAGATCTCGGAGACTACAAAAGCTAGAGACACCAACCTTGGCATGTAGGTTCCTGCATACCATACGCGATCAAGTTTATTTCAAATTTCGGATGCACCCCCTCCGCACCCCCGCAAATCGCAAAAGACTCCCACAGCCACAATTTTAAAGATAGAGCTTTAATTTACACATGTATGTTTAATCAATGTCTTTCGGATGTGTAAATTTCAACACGATCGGATAAATAGCACCAAAGTTATGGAAAAACTTATTTCCCCTGTCTCAGCAGGCAGAAACAACAGTTTGACATGCACTGTGCAAGTTGAGTACGCTGCTTGCTTGTATTGCCGCTGAACTGCTTGAAATGCAAGTTGGGAGCAGGGAGTCTCGTAGTCGGGCACACTCGACTAGAGTATTCTTACTTGTTTTTCGCTAGTTTAGTTTGTTTGTTCAAAGAACTTAAAATTATTGCACTAGTCAAAAATGTGTGGAACATTTATATATTGAGATAGTTTCAATTAGTTGTTGTTGTGTTTAATCAGCAAAATAATGGTAGGCGTATTCTTAAATCAAATAAAAACACCTTTACACAATGTTTATAATTTCACTGAAATGCCGAACAGTACCATGGAAATCAAGTTAAGATTAAGCTAAAAATATAATTTAAATTAATAGAAATATACTTTATAACTCCCTTTTTCCCAATTTTAATGGGAACGGGAGTACAAATTTCCAAAAAAAATAAATTTTTGTGTTTTGTGGTGAGTATTATTTAATGTTTATTAAATTACAAGATACAAGAAGATTCTTCAAAATCTATTGCACTGATTTGACGAATAAGGAATCCATAACGATCCAGCAGAGACAACAGAAAATTTGAGAAGTTCAAGAAGATCATTATCATGCCAAAGATCTCCAAGATGCAATGCCAAATGTTTTAGGCGTTGCTAAAGACTTAAAAATACTGGAATTATTATTAATTTTCATTTATTCAGTGGATTCTTATGATTAATTAAGAAATATGTTTGATCAAAACCTTTCAATACTCTTTTCATTTACCATGCTAAATAAATAGGTGAAGCAAATAAACTTCCAAGCCATTAAACTGACTTTGCTTTCAGGCAAAACAAAGGACAAGGACTTAAGGATTAAAGTTTAATTTTTATAAAACCCTGATTTCTACGTATTTATTTCTAAGTAAATATAAAAATGTTAGCTGCTACGCAGATGAGCTGAGAATCGTATTGTGAGCAAATCGATTCAACAAAGACCATCTCAGTGCATAAACAATAACATTCATAAGCATTAAAAGTATTAAAAATTATAAAAAGTACGCCCACGCAGATGAGAAGCTCATATTGAATAGAGTCAAGTTGTCAAGTACGCGCTTATAAATAACCTGATGGCAAAGCTGGGCGCTTGGTTAAATGTATGAATGAATGACTGCAGGAATGAACGACTGAATGTATCGCAAAGATACAGCAAATGACTTTTAACTGAAATCAAATAAAGCAACAAGACAACAAAAAGCAGTTCCGACTGACAAACACACTGCCAAGTTTGTCAAGTCAGAAACTGAAACTGAAACTCTGATGACGCCAACATTGCGTTGTCTCAATTCTCAATTCCAAATCTCAGATGTTGCTCTCAGCTTTACGACCTTTTTGGAGACAGAGACAGAGACGTAGACTGAGTCGGCTGCCTGGACAGACTTACATATAAATAGCCCAAGTTTATCTAGAAGGCGCTTCAGTTCAAATCGAGCGCTTCAACTGGCATATAATTATTTAAACCAAACAAAAAAGTTCTTATTAACAAATATAATTTATAAAATAAACGTTTTTTTTTTTTTGTTCAATAATGGTGAGTGCAAACGAGTGAGCAACTGTTCAATGTAAACATTAACTGTTCATGTCAATAAAAAACCGTATTTCTTACACTTTTTTTTCCTTTTAAAATTACAAACAAAGACAATACATAAAGAATGCATTAAAAAAAACTACGTGCGCAGAATAACTAAAACAAACTTTCAGACAAAGTATAACCAATAAAACGAAAAAAAAAACATTTTCAAAATAGTTTAAGCGTCGGCGTCATTGGAAAATACCTCTCTTAAAGATTTTGTTGAAGTGTTTGCTTCCGGCACTTAATACTATCAGACTATATATGAATCAGAGCCACAAAATTAGCAGCTAAATGATGGTTTAAAGGCACCAAACATGTCCAATAGAATACTGTATGAAAGGTTGTTATACCCTGTCATAGCAAGAATTGGCTTAAAAACTAGAGTTTGAAGATAACCCAACTAAAGTCACTTTTTCTAAGCATGTTTATATACATGTAGACAAAGTTTCATCGCAATCAGACGACTATATCTTTTAGCTGTTCATTTAAAATTTCAGTTATGTTCATCTCTTAAAAATTTTACATATAAAGTTGCCTTAACTACCAAAGCATTATAAACAAAAATTTCAGACAAAAATTAAGGAACTAACTAAGGAAGATTTTATTCGAAAAAAAAACTGGTTTACAATCAGAAAAATGGTTGCGCTACTACTAGAATTATCATACCGTTTTATTCTTCAAATTCCAAATATTATACATCATTATATGTTCTTAAACTGGTAGTCATTTCAAAAACAACCAATTATTGTCATAAAATAAGACTAAAAAGTCTTTAATTTGAGGTATAAAATAGTTTTGAACTTTTAAAAAACCTACTTATTATAAGAATTGTGCACTCAGCCGGATTTTATCAAATTTTGAACTTGATTTGAGTACAGAATCTTTGATTTTTTTTCTATTGTATTTTTCTTTAAATATATGGTAATTTTGGGCCATTCGTGGCAATACATTTTTCTGAGTGAAGACTTAGTTTTGTGTATAATTTTCATGTTGAAATTTTTCAACTAAATCTTTTATCATTATTTTTGATTAAATAAATTTTTAATTTATTTATTGAAATGTGACAGTTTTTACCAAAAAGAATTTCAATGCAATAATAAAGGCTGTAAATATTTACTGTTTTACATAACAACATTCACACAATCGAATTACAGTCTTAACCTTAAGAATTTCTAAGAAGGGCTCTAAATTACGTTGACTTATTAGGCGAAATGATTAAACTTTTAAATATACGAGCTCTCAAAAACTCTAAGCAGTCACGAAGCTGAGAACTATAACTCAACCATTCCAATAAATCTAAGTAGTTTTGACAAAATTACAAATACATTCAGCATTCAAATTACTAACTTTTGATTGTGATAGGGTTGTTTAATTGGAAAAAAAAAGTTGCATGCAAGAATTTTCAGAAATTTCTGGTTAATGTTTAAAAATTTTAAAATAATGTTTATATTTTTGTATTTTCCACCCAGGGTGGTGAATTTTTCGAAAAATTGATATGCAGTTATTAATTTCTTTTTATATGTATTTTTGCAAATAAGTTAAGCCTGATCGGATGATAAACAAAAAATTTGCATACAACAGTCCCCCGCAAACTTTCCACAGTTCCCGATCGAGTTTTCCAAAATTCCGATGCTGGTACGCAGTTGCAGTATAATATTAAGCTACTGTGAAAAATTCGGCGGTGCAAGCGTTGCCAATATACCTTTTTATCTAATTTCTGAGAAAAAAAAGAGTATAATGATTTCATTTCATTTTATTTTATATGCTTTGGATTGCCAATATTCTATTATTTGGTCAAAACCTCCTCCACCCTAGCTTTAACCTTGTATGTTTCGGCATTAGCAGCTGGTGCCCCACTTGGCTTTGGCTAAAGTACAACTCAATGATATGATGCCTTTTCGGGTTTGAAAAGCAATTCAGTCAAGCAGCTCAGTCAATTTGCATAATTTTGCTGAATTTTGATTCATAATCGAAATTATCAAGAAGCAGAAGCAGCAAACAACAAGTTTAACTTTATGTGTCATACACCAAACAACAATGAACAGCAGCACCCTGTCTAATTTATATCTCGATGACATTTCTATATAGGCCAGAGAGCAATAAAGCCATCCCCAGCATTACCAAATTTGGTATCAGCTGCTGCGATAATTTAATTAAGTAGCCCAACTAAATCTCAATTTTGCGGTGGCCGGATATACTACTAATAATGTTTACATTGATGACGGCTTTTATACTATTTACTTTGTTTATACTATACAGTTTTTTGTTGTTATTTTTTTTTGTTTTTTTTTTTTGCTGTTCATGTTTGTCGTCTAATATTTGCTTTAGATAATCCCATGACGCATTGTGGCTCACGTTCTGTACATTTTTAAACGATTTGCAAAGCGATATCATCATTAAGATTACCCATAAAAATTTTGAAATGGATTCACTTTTGCTCGCTCTATTTTTAATTATTTTATTTAATTTAAAAGTTAAAAATATTGCAACATATTTTATTTTTTAATTATTTCGCTTCTTGTATCTCAGTCAAGAAACAATAACCATCTTCTCGGATTTCCAATTTATATATCTTTGCTTAAACGGTAACAGTTTTCGTGCTTCATTGGTCATGTTATTACTTCATTATTTTATTTTAACTGATTTATTTTTTAAAAAATATTTATTGATTAATACATAAGTGTATAATGAAAGCTGGTCATTGTCTGCAGGACAATATAAATCACTGGTTTTTGCTGTTAAACATTGACGGTGATATGTATTAAATATTAAGCGATTTTTTGACTTAGAATCGAACCCGAGGTTTTGGAGCAGAATGCCTTCCCACGATTTAAGAAAAACACAAAATAGAAATGTTATCTTCGGTGTGCCGAATATATATAAAGTTTTTCATAAAAAAATTATTTTTCAACCGATTGTTCCTATGTTAGCTATAAGATAAGATGTTAGCTATCCATAGAATGTACTTAAACTTATGTAAAATGAGTTTGGTTGAGTTATCTTGAAAAACCAAAAGGTTTTGTATACAAAAACTTATTTTTCATCGGATCGTTCCTATGGCATCTATATGTTATAGTAGTCAGATACGTCTGATTCTGACATATGCTTGCAGCAAAAAGAAACATCTGTGTCAGGTTTCTCTGAGGTACTAGTTTGTTTGTAAACAGACAGACAGACGGACGGATGAGAAAATTATAATATACTTTGCCAAAAAAGGCTCAGTGTGGATTTAGGCTCACATTTTTTCGAACAATTGTTTTTTTTCAGATTTCATTAAAAGTAAGAAAATAAACTGGAATTTCGGGCACGAAACAGTTCGATTCGAAAACCGGTGTGCAGCCTTGCTTTTAAATATCAGTCAATGTCAATCAAAATGATTTCGGAAGAGAATAAATTTCACAACCGATGAAATGTTTAAGAGCTGCACAATAAAATCTTCACGTGCTTAAAGAACCTATGTATGTATGTTGGAGTAGCCATCATCTAAAAGACAATGTTTTAAGTTTTATGATTTAAAAAAGTGAAAATTAACATATTGCCTGTCTATTTAAATACATTTCTTTTGTTTCTCGTTTTAATTACTTAATTTTTTTTATCTATTCTATCAACAGTTTCCACAGCAGCAGCGGCTCCTGGGCCTGGCATTGATCCTGCTGGCATTTGTCTGCCATAGTTCGCTAGGTAAAAAACTTGAGAAACGTTGCGTAAACTGCTCATATCGTACGTATTACACCTATGGCGATGGTCGTTCCCTGCAGCGCGTGATCTATCAAGATCCGGTCTACACACGTGGTATTTACAAAGCTCTACTTCCCCCCAACAACCCGCTACGTCTAACAGCTGAAGCACCCTGTCAATGTATAAAAGAGCACAACTTGCGCTAACTGAAAACTGAAACTTAAACAACGAGTAGTCCACAAAAAAAAGGCATCATTAACCACAAACACACACATAACCACACACACACATATAAATTACCATATCGCAATGCACAAAACACCTTTATGCAATTTTACACACCTTTCTCATCCTGACCCTACCACCTTGCTCCACTCCGTTATCCTTTAGCTGCCCAATCTTCCGGCTGCAGCGGCAATCCATGCGGTGTGAATGCCATCTGCCAGGAGGCCTCCGGCGGCCGTCCGGTCTGCTCCTGTCCGCCCGGCTATAGCGGTAATCCGCTTACGCATTGCAATCGAGGGGAGTGCGTGAATAGCGCGGAATGCCGCGGGGATTTGGCTTGTGTACAGAATCGCTGCGTTAATCCTTGTCTGGGCACTTGCGGCATTGGTTCCAACTGTGAGGTGAGTTTTGCTTCTCACCAATTGTCAGAGAGTTGAAAAATAATCGATAATATACCAAATTGCACAATGTATTCCAAGCCGTCCTGGTTTTCACTTTCGGCAAGATTCTGTGAAAGTAAATTTTATTTAAATATGCCAATTTTTAATGTTTCCCTTGAACTAGTAAATAAAATACGATCTTAATGGCAGTAATTTTATTTCTGAGTCAAAGGCATGTGAATTCAATCCCCAATAACTTTTTAAAGTGAAAATGAAATCCTTCAATTCACAAAATCAGTTTAAAATGATTTTTTGATTTCGTTGGAAATTTATAGAAACGGAGCTTATTGCTTTTCGAATTTTCTCAAAACGTCAAACAGGCCAGTTTCATAAATTTCATAAGAATAAATTTCATGTCGAATACTTTTCATTCGACTTTTCCAATTTTGGAACAGCCAATAAAACAAATTCCGAATATTTTGATTGGAATCGGAAATGAGAATAGGCCTTATACTTCGGTTCGGTTTCGAACTCAGTTTCGAAAAAGAATTCCGAATCAATGGATAATTCGGATTAAAAAGTTCTGCTTTTGAAATAGTGGAATGAAAAGTATTTGAATTTATCTTTCAACACAATGACCAATTTGAATTTCATTCGAAAATTGCAACACGAAATCAAATGATTTGCAAACATTCGAATGCTGGCATTATCGATATTGCTTAGCTCTGATCCATTCCAATTACTCTTCAAAAATACATATATACATATATATACATATATCGCCTTACTTTACAGACCAATAATCATGTGCCTGTATGCAGCTGCCCAGCTGGTTACAATGGAGATCCATTTACCCGTTGTATTCTTAATGATCCAGGTAACAATTTCTTAATAATTCTTTAATAAAAATTATAGATTGTCAAGTTATGGTCAAGCTCATATAACAATGCTCTATATATTCTATATATATATTTTGAAAATTAAAAAAAAGAAAAGCAAAAAGAAATGTATTTTTAAAAAGTTCGCGTCTCCCTCCTTTGAATTTTTACAAATCTACCCTTAAATGTTTATTATTTTATAAGTTATTCATGTTTAAAAACGTATACGATTAAAAGCTTATGAACACGATACACTTTATGGTAGTTTTGAACCAATTTAAGAGGAGAAAAAGTGCGTAAATCAGAAAAATATTTATTTGTTGCTTTTTCGTGAAAAAAAAATTTTGTTTCAAATTATAAATAATACTATTTGAAAGTTTACAAAATTCTTCACAAAATACAGCTTTAACATTTTGATATCCATTGATTCGGGTAAAAGTTATTGCCATTTAAAAATTATAGTCAATTTAAGGGCTGCTTTTTTCTCCGATAAAGCCCTTTATGTATTTTTTGGTTAACAAACTGAACCAAAATATTGACTTCCAAGTTAACAACAATTTATAACAATAAGTAAAAAGTTAAGTTCATAAACAAAATACATCCGCTTTTATAACTATAGTTATAAGTATACTTATTGTATGAGAATATGATGTATCCCATATAGCTAAAGTGAGTACATACAAATTACTTACATATCACATAACATATTTGTTAAAAACAAATTGTTGTTATTGTTTGTTGTGATTGCATTGCTCTGCTGCCAATTGACTGGTTTTGACCAAAAACAGACCATTTTCGGGCTGGGCCGAGGCATTCGTATTTGTATGTAGGTTGGCATGCATAATATTTGCGGTCAATACAATTATTCAACAATATTAACAATAACAATAACAACAACAACAACTATTATAATATATACAACAATAATGAACGCCCAATTCAATACGCACTTGCTCTTTTGTAGTTTTATGGTAATTAGCTGGCATTTTGTTTTGTAATTGTCAAGATCAAGGACGGAGCCCAAGTAGGCGAAGGCAAAGGCGAAGGCGAATGCGAAGCAAACCAGAAGCGTCAAGTCGAAACCCGATTATAGTCATACAAACATACCTTATATATACATACATATATACTTTAGATGGTTATACTCTTTACAAAATTGGTAAATGCTGAAATATGCAATGATTAAGTTAGTTGAATGGAAAGATTAAAAGTCAGCATCTGCTTGAATTGTATCAAACAAGACAGTTCCTAATTCCGATTTCCATTAAAAACCTTCGGAATTTGAATTGTTAGCTGTTCTGAATTCCGAATATCGATATAAATTCAAATTAAAAAATATTGATTTTGAGACAGTTGAATTAGAATTAATATCGGAAACGATTCGTAAAGAAAAATGTTCGGAAATGGGTACAGGGATGAATAAAATGCTTTCGGAGCTTAAGACATCAATTGGTGAGGAGTAATTTTTTATCGAATCGTTCAGAATAAGTTCGATTCATCAAATTGAACAATTTAACTATTTTGTTGATTCTGCATAGTTCGTCTTATCATAGTTTTTATCACTTTAGTCTGATTATAATCAGACCCCGGAAGTAATTTACATATACATATCGCACATATATATCATACTCAATTTTATTTTTTTTTTTACATTGCGACAAAAGGCAGCTAGTTGCAGAAACGTGAACTTGAGAACCATTTAGGTGACTGTTTTCTATGGATAGGTACTCCTTTTTTCCTTTGGGAAACAGAGTATAAATATAAATCTATTATTAGAAGTAGAAGTGTTTGTAAGCGTATCAAAATATTCGATTTGCACAGACTTATTGTTAGTTGTTTTGTTCGTTTTGGACTGTTGTGTTGTGTTGTGATTTATGCAGGGTCATGTAATTCATGCGCAGGTCGTTTTGTCCTGGCGTTGACCCCTTCAAGGGTTCGCGCTCCACTTTCAGTCACAGTCCTCGTCCGGGCTCTCGTCCTCGCACTTATCCTCACACGCACTTGAACAGAGTAGTAACAAAGCGCAAATAATTGGGGGCCAAGCCACTTGAAATGGCTCTGAATAAATGGGCATTGTCCAGTGTCGAGTTTGGACCCAGTTCAAATACATAGTCAAAGCTCATTTATGCGCATAATTTTTACTTATAATTTGCTTTCATTTCTCTTCCCTCATTGTCGTTGCTGTCGTTGTTGTTGTTGGGGTTCGGATGGGGTTGTTGTTCCTTATTCCTTTCATTGATGATGATTATAATCGAGGCCAGTTTCTAAATTGGTATTTGTTTCCATGACAAAGGTTGCGCCATAATCGTTGCAATGACCAAGAAAGTCAAGTAAGAGCTAAATGCTTATATTTATTTATAGGTTTGGTCAATTTGGTTCGGTTTATGGCCTTCTCATTGTGCGTCTCCTAGCCTTCATCTCTCAATGCTGCTAATATGTAGGTATACCCTGTAACCTTTTGAATATTATTTATGGTGTATTGTTAGCCATGTGGGAATTGAAAATTTCAATAGTTAAAATAAATATTATTATTAAATTATCTATTTATATACTCTTTTTTTTTTTTTTTTTAAAAAAAGAAAAAAGAGTATATTGGGTTTGTGAAATGTCCGTCTGTCCGTCTGTATGAACGCAAGTATTTTCCACAGTTTTGAAGCTAGAGCAACCAAACTTGATATACATGTTGGTATATACCATAGGCAGACAAAGTGTCAAGATCATTGAAATAGATTGGACAAAAATAATTTCGCCACGCCCGCCCCCGCCCTTGCAATCGAGCAATGTTTGTTTCTCCCAAACCTGTACAACGGACCCAACCAAACTTAAATTGATGGCAAAACTTGAAAGATTTGAGCAAAAATACAATTGCCACGCCCACTTCTGATTCCGCAAAGAGGCTAAAAAAGAGTATATCGCATGCACCCGACTGCAACATGTTTTAAAATGAATCTAATAACAAAATAATAATAATTTAAAAAAATAGCTGATCCAACAAATTTTTATTGGAGAAACCCCAGAAAAATCCAATCAGATTGGATTGTCGTCATTTTCAATGACAACCCAAATATTTGGAAATGTGCTAAATTCCCAAAAGCCATTTTAATATATTTATTGTAAAACAATTATAAAAAATTCTTAATGAAAACAAAAGAAGAAGTTAAGATAAAGATAAATACGCTTGAAAAAAGTTGAAATTATGAAAACTTATGATATACATATTTAGATAGTGTAGCCCGATTTTGGTTTTCAAGTCAAGAACCAAAACGTAAAATCGATCAATTTGGTATATTTCGTATATGTATATACTCGTCTCTACAAATTTGCATGGCATCTATATAAATAGTTATACTTAATGCATGAATAAATTTAAGAGAGGGCTGGCGAAATGGGCGGCTTATGTGTCCTTATTTGTGTGTATAAATTTCTATGCATTCAATTAATGGACCCAAGTTAAATGTTAATTGAAAATGCATATAAATCAGTATTGGAATATATATAACATAAGCTCGTACTCATGAAAGTTCAAGAAAAGAAGAAACTGCATGGCACTCAATATATGCGAGTAAAGATTGAAGGAGCTAAAATTGTTATTGCTCAGATCAATCAAGGAAGGATTAGCAGCTCTTGCGTCAATTTTGGTTACTCTAGCTGTAAAACTGTGGAATATATATAGGTTTTTGCCGTTTTAGGGCCTATGGTTTATATCAACATGTATACCAAGTTCGGTTGCTCTAGCTTCAAAACTGTGGGAAAAACTGCGTTCACAAACCCAATATACTTTTTTTTGTCAAAAAATATAATAAACAGAGTAGCTATGAGCCTAAGTCTACTTTGCTCACGTCAATGACGATCATGCAGGATGTTTTTCCTTTTTAATTTCAGGAATTCATGTTCATTTTAACTAATAATAACAATAACAATACTAATAACAAATTTTCAATTTTCAATTTTTCTGCTTTCTTAAATAAGGCTTAAGTTTCCAATTGTTTCGAGAGACG
Organism: Hirtodrosophila cameraria; assembly: GCA_949708635.1. Classification (NCBI taxonomy): domain Eukaryota; kingdom Metazoa; phylum Arthropoda; class Insecta; order Diptera; family Drosophilidae; genus Hirtodrosophila; species Hirtodrosophila cameraria. Next base: position 11,891,110 of record OX453090.1, read on the forward strand.
ACTGCTTGCGGCAAAGACAAAGACAAGCAGTGAAATTGGGCCAAAAGCTTTCTTCCGATCCAATATGAAATATGTAAATTATACTGTTCACTTAGCGGCAGAACCAAAAACAATGAATTTATTTCTAACTGTAATATGCTAATTATTAAATATAATTTTTCTTATATTCGGTAACCGAATCAAAGCGCCATTTTGGTTCCTTCGTCTGGTTACCGTCAACAATATCTTTAGTATCCTGCTGGACGGCATTTTGTTTCTCCACAGACTCCTAATTAAAGATATAAGATTTATTAGTATATAGATATAGATTGCTATTGCATAGAAAACAGTGCACTTACCGGAACAATGGAACGCCATTTCTAATAAAAAAAGAAACATAGTGTCGGCAATACGACACTTATAATAACTAAAATAATAGTTAATTTCCAAGACGATTTAACCACAACGTCGGCTATTACTTTTTATACTCTTTTTTTAACTTTTTTGAAAAAAAAGGAAAAAAGAGTATATTGGGTTTGTGAAATGTCCGTCTGTCCGTCCGTCTGTCCGTCTGTCTGTATGAACGCAGGTTTTTTCCACAGTTTTGAAGCTAGAGCAACCAAACTTGGTATACATGTTGGTATATACCATAGGCAGACAAAGTGTCAAGATCTCCCCCCCACCCCCACCCCTTCCCCCACAAACCGCAAAAACCTATATCTTCCACAGTTTTATAGCTAGAGTAACCAAATTTGGCACAAGGGCTACTTATCACATCCTTCATTGATCTGGCAAAAAAAAATTCGGCCACGCCCACCCCCGCCCCCACAAATAGGCAAAGTCTGTATCTCCCCCACCCCTTTAGCTAGAATCACCTAATTTTGCAGGTTGAATTCTGTTGCCCTATTTAATAGATTGGATAAAAATATTTTTGCCACGCCCACCCCCGCCCTTGCAATCAAGCAATGTTTGTTTCTCCCAAACCTGTAGAACAGGCCCAACCAAATTTTAATTGATGGCAAAACTTTAAAGATTTGAGCAGAAATTCAATTGCCACGCCCACTGACTCCGCAAAGAGGCGAAAAAAAGAGTATATCGCAGTCGGGTGCATCCGACTGCAACGTTCTTACTTGTTTATTATTGTACTATCATTTCCCGGCGTGCGGTGCTACGCCCCGTATAAAATCATATTCGCACAAAAATGTAACTTCCTTCAACCTTAACCAACAGTTTTCTACCCAACAGGGTAAATTTTCCAGTTGCAGTTTTAACCTAATTTTTACCCACCTTCCACCCGGGAATGTAAATGGTATGCAGTTTTTAATGAATTTTCATATTGATCTTTGAAAATGAGTTTGAAGCAAATCGCATAAGAACTCAACTTTCGCCCATACAACCTTGACTACCCATTTTCCACCCAGGGGGGTGAATTTTCCGGAAAATTGGTATGCAGTCATAAATTATTTTTTATATAGATCATTGAAACTAAGTTTGAAGCTGATCGGATGATAAACAAAAATTTTCCACATTTCCCGACCGAATTTTCCAAAATCCCCTCTTAGTGCTCACTTTCGGTATATGCCTAAGCTACTTTGAAAATTTCAGCCATCTAGCTCTTATGGTTTGGGCCCTGTGTTGATTGCCAATCGCCAATCGCCAGTGAGGACAAACTCTTTTATATATATAGATAATGGCGGGTAAAAGAAATGCCCCATCCATAATTTGATATTCTCTACTTTAGACATTTGTAATATGTATATAAATATAAAAATTCAGTATTTTGTTTTTGTAGACTAAATTTCAAAAAAAAATGTTAACGTGCTGAGATCTATGTTTCGAATGAACTATGCTAACATTTGAGACTACAACTACGACTCGTTTGTCGTTTGTATATCATTGCCTACTTGGATGTCGTTTGTATATATATCATTGCCTACTTGGATGACACATGAAAAACAGATCAGAGAGAGAGATTTCCATTTTTACTCCCTGTTCCCATTAAAAATGGGAAAAAAGGAGTTATAAAGTACAGCAAATGTGTGTAACAGACAGAAGGAGGCATTTCCGACTATATAAACTATATATATTCTTGATCAGGATCAACAGCCGAGACGAACTAGCCATGTCCGTCTGTCTGTCCGTCTGTCTGTCTGTCCGTCTGTCCGTATAAACACAGGGATCTCAGAGACTATAGGAGCTAGAGACACCAAACTTGGCATGCAGGTTCTTGTATACCATACGCAGATCAAGTTTATTTCAAATTTCGGTTGCACCCCCTCCGCATCCCCGCAAATCGCAAAAGACTCCCACAGCCACAATTTTAAAGATAAAGCTTTAATTTTTGGTACACTTGTATGTATAATCAATGTCTTTCGGATGTGTAAGTTTCAACACGATCGGATAAATAGCACCAAAGTTATAGCAGAATCTATTAAGCCCGTCTCAGCTGGCAGCAACAACAGTTTGACAAGCAGTTTACGAGTTAAGTGCACTGCTTGCTTGTGTTGCCGCTGAACTCCTTGAAATGCAAGTTGGGAGCAGGGAGTCTCGTAGTCGGGCACACTCGACTAGAGTATTCTTACTTGTTTCGAATTATTTTTATAATTTTTTAAACAACCTTTGTAATGTATTAAGGAGCTCGATTTAGAAACACGTAAGTTTTTGTTGGATCTTTAGATCCTTCTTGAGCCTATTGATACTTTTTAAAAAATTGTTTGTTTTCAAAAATTGATAAATGAAAAGCTTGTATGTACCATAAGCAGACAAGGTGTTAAGATACCACACCTGTCCCTGCAAACAAGCATAATTTGGATCTCCTCCACCTACATAGATATATAACTGATGCAACCAAATTTGCCTAATTATGATCTTGACAGCTTTGCCCAATAATAGTATTGCCACGCCCACTTTCGACTCGGTAAATCGGTAAGTCGGGCGCATCCGACTGCAACGATCTAACTTGTTTTTTTTTTTATATTTGAACTTTCATATCTTAAAATATAATTTGTATGCATTTGCCTGCATTATATGAAATTAATTTAAGTAAACTTAAAATGAAATTAATTTTGCAACTACTTTTTTATGCATTTCGCAGAGGAACAGTGCCATCCGAGTCCTTGCGGCGTGAACACCAAATGCGAGATCATCAACGGAGTGCCCACCTGCTCTTGTCTGCATGGTTACCTGGGCAATCCATTGAGCGGTTGTCGCCACGAGTGTGATCATGATGGAGATTGCGGTGGAAGGGACATGTGCAGCAACTTCAAGTGTGTGCCCAGTTGTGGACAGTGTGGCACAGGAGCTAATTGCAGATCGGTGGCCAATCATCGGGCTGTGTGTGAATGCCCTAAGGGTTATATTGGTAGTCCATATACCGAGTGTCGTCCCGAGTGCTATGGTGACTCCGATTGTCCAGCTGGCAGGCCGGCTTGCTTCTATGGCATCTGCAAGAATACTTGTGATGGCGCCTGCGGCATTGGTGCCGACTGCAATTTGCGTGGCTTGACGCCAGTGTGCAGCTGTCCGCGTGACATGACCGGTGATCCATTTGTGCACTGTCGTCCGTTCACCAAGGAGGATCTATGCTTGCCCAATCCATGTGGCACCAATGCCATCTGCATACCCGGACATGATAACACTGGACGCGAGCGTCCCGTCTGCAATTGCCTGCCTGGACACACTGGGAATCCTTTGTCCCATTGCTCACGCGTAAGTCAGATAGCTAAAATAGAGATCCTTCCTTCTTAGAAATAACAAGTTGTTTATTTCATTTCAGGGTGAATGCCTGAGCAACACCGAGTGTCCGGATCATCGTGCGTGCATAAACTATCAGTGCGTTGATCCCTGTCTGGGCAAATGCGCATCCGGCGCCAATTGTGAATCCAAAGCACATCTCGCTGTATGCCGTTGTCCACCTGGACAGTCGGGTGATGCACTCATATCCTGCCGCCAGACACGCACCTTCCCTGTGGCCAAATACCACTGAGATGGGACTCCCCATCTGAGTTGGCTTGGTTAGCAAACGCCGCACTGCCTGCCTACACTCTAAAAAAAAACAAACGTACAACAGCTCAAAAATCAAAACTCTAAACTTAAATGCTTAAATTAGCTATCAAAAAAGATATGTTTTAATTTAAATTAATGCACCTAATAAACTGACGATGTTAGGACCTTGCACTTATACATTTCAAAACTGCATAAACAATTTCTTAATATAAATAAAAATGCTACATAATTATGTATTATATAAACAAGAAAGAAAAGTTATCTTTTATCTTGTATATACACTTGCAGAAATTTTATCACCGATTGTTCTTATGACAGCTATAAGATATAGTAGCTCGATTTTAACAAAACTTAGTCGGCATGTGTGAAACATAATGAAATTACGTACTAGCAAGTTTAATTCAAATATCTGCAAAGTTAAAAAAAGATTTTCATGGAAAAAATTAATTTTTCCTATGGCAGCTATAAGATACAGTCATCCGATTTTAATACAATTCGGTCAGCATAACGAAAACATGCTAAAATATAGAATATGTAAATTTGGTTAAGATAGCTTGAGAAACAAAAATGTTTTTCATATAAAAACTAATTTTTCAAAAGATTGTTCCTGTGAGTTTAGTTAAATTATCTTTAAAAACAAAAATGTTTTTCATACATCTAATTTTTAAACCGATTGTTTCTATGACAGCTATAAGATAAAGTGTTCCGATTTAAAAGAAACGTGAAATTGCATCGATAATGCTAAAACTCAGAATTGACAAGTTTGGACGAAATAGCTGGAAAAAAAGGAAGTTGCCTAGTATACGACCATCTGCTCATAAATTTATAAGATCCACTCCAGTATAACAATACAGATAGTAGGCCATGATATATTTAGTTCAAAGATCTGACAATGAATAGAAAAGAAACTCATACCATTCAATTTATGTTGCTTTAACTTTATTCAATAGTTTATAAAGCCAATGAGTGGGCGTTATTGGATGCATCCAAAAAGCACCCTTCACCCAATTCTGGAAGTGTGAGTGTGGGGGAAAGTATCCTAAATGAGAAGTAAACTTTATCTGCGTATGGTATAAACGAACCTAGCAAGTTTTGTTTTTTTCAATAGTATTTAATCTTTGTCGCTCCGAAGATAACCTAAATTACCAGCAATATTTTCAAAGAATTCTTAAATAAGACATCCGGTATTTCGGTATAACTTCAAACGTGACGTTAATTGAATCCTTGAGCTTATCGTAATAGACTATACAGCAGCTAACGATTCTCATGTTACAACGGATAAGTTTATGATAAAATGGATTGTGGTTAAGCTTTCACTGCATTTACAACTGCCTGCAAAATAAATATAATTAATAAACTGTTAATCGCAAAAACTATACTTTGCCGTAGAAACTTACCCCAAGTTGTAGTCTCTGCATTAACATAAATATTAAAATTGAATATCTCTATGATTGCCAGCCGTCATCCATACCAGGGAAAAGGATTATATGTTACATATTCAGGGCTGTTCCCATTTCCGTTTGCGAATCTGAATTCCTAACATCGATGCTCTGAAGACAGTAAATTGAGTAGCATTCAAACTTATCTTTAAAAAGAAAAAGTGATTGCTTCTTTTCACAAAGAGGAATACAGAATCGGGAACGATTCGGAATTAGAAGTTCTCGCTAATGCGAACAGGACGTAGGACTCTATAAATAGGATATGCCTTGGCACTATTAAAAACTTGATAATCTCTTGGAACTACGCATGTAAAAAATGTATTAGTTCGATGATCGATTTTTTACAAAACCACAATCGAGTGTTTTGATTAATCATATAAAATAAATCGATTAATCGATGTGTCAAAAAACATGACATTCCTTAATATTTATACAAACTTTACCCAACGATTAATTACATTTAAATAAAAAAAAAGTTGTTTTTTATTCTTTTATAAAATGAAAACAGGGTTTCCTTGAGCAGAATTTACAGTCTAACAAAATATGCAAAGTATTCAAAATTTCCAAAACTTAGTAAAGATTTTTTGTTTTGCGATGTTATCCGAAATCGATCAATCAATTGTTTTTTACAATCCTACTGTGGACAACAATTTTCAATCGAAATTTGATACCGATTTAGCTGGATGATGTTTTAATTCGAAATTTTAAGTTTGAAAGAATTGCAAAAGTTTTTAATATATTGAAATATATATATATATATTTTCGATTTTATAACGTTTATTTTTCACTCTGCGCAATGTGGTATGTGTATGTATGAATATATATAATATATATATATATTAAACTATAGATTTAGCGCACTTTCTAAAAGTTCGACATGAAACATTTATATTTGGTGTTGAAACACAATTAATATGTATACGATATCAATTTACGTGTCTACATCAATATAAATACAATCATATACAATATTGATTTTAGTTTCATATCTAATTGGCGTTTGAAAAACAAAGGCAAAAATAACTCACAGACATGGCAAACAATAAATACCAAAAATATAAAAAATACGTATATCAAATAATATTAAATACATATATATATATATATATTTAATATTATTTGATATATATTATTAATATATTATTAATTGATATATATTATTTAATAATTTATTATATATATATAGTCTCAACCTAAAAAACTCTACAACACTCATAAAAGTCAAGAAATAACTACTATTGATACCTAAAGCCCTATTAACAAAAATTTTACTACCCATTTAAATCAATTTATATGTATACATTATTTGTGTATACATATATATATATATATATATATATATATATATATATATATTATTAAATTTAAATCAATTTATATGTATACATTATATATATATATACACAAATAATGTATACATATAAATTGATTTAAATGGGTAGTAAAATATTTGTTAATAATAGGGCTTTAGATATCAATAGTAGTTATTTCTTGACTTTTATGAGTGTTGTAGAGTTTTTTAGGTTGAGACTATATTTATATAGTATTATAGACATTTCAATGTCCACACGAAGATCGTAGAACTCAGCTGTGGAGAAATAGCCATTGCGGTAGTCCAAGTCAGTTTCAGTTTATAAGTTGCAACATCGAACAATAATAGTTATAAAATAAGTGCAATCATATTATCAGCCCTGTTTCGGTTTTCACTTTCGAAAACATTTGCCGGAATTGAAACTTGCTTAAAGGTTCAAAATTAACTTATTGCTGTTGATCGAGTGAATTGTATCTATTTTAATGGCAAGTTGACTAAGTTCATGATCAAATGAAAGTAAAAGTTGAAACTTTTAAGGGCAAAATAATAACTTTTGCAATATATTGACAACATTGGAAATTGGAACAGGCATGTATATTATGCATGTTTGTTCAAAAGTAGTTACCTTCACTAATATGCCAGAGTGACCAATTGAAAAAATGTTCGACGTAGAAATTAGAGTTCACTTTTGTTTGTCTCGATTTCTCTGCTGCTGCGAATTGGAATTCGCAATTATTGTTTCATTACTCGTAATTATTGTAAATACAATATTCTCTTTGTTTTTGTGTTTTTTGTTTTTCTGTTTCAAATAGTATAAATATATTCTTGTATAAATATGCAATTTGTATGTTTTTTTTTTCTTAATTTTTTTGTTATTTTTTCTTTATATATATTTATATATAATATATATACTATTTTGTATGTGTGTATATAATATGTATATAAATTGCTAAATACAATTAATTGCGCTTTACACTTTCTTTTTTAACGGCTCCAAGGCATTACAAAAATTAAAACAAGAAAAAAAAAACAAAAAATTTGTCTTGTGTATGTGTGTGAGTGTAAACTACATATGTTTCGTCTGTCTGTGTGTATGCATGTGTGTGGGTGTGTGTGTGTGCCATATATGAACCTGTACTACGCGCCCCCATAAAGTATCCTTATCAACATGCTGCTGCCGCTGCCACTGCCGCTGCGTCGCTTTCAACTGCAACATTTGTTAGTTTTTCCCTTATGCTTCTGTTGCTTAACAATGATGCGATCCTTCTGCTGTTCATCGGATGCGGTGCGCAGCTTATGATTCAACACCTGCCGCGTTATGGACAGAAACATATCCTCTACATTCAGGTTATCTTTGGCGGATGTCTCAAACAGCTCAATTTCCATTTGTCGCGCAAATCGTTGCGCATCTTCCGTTATAACCACCTTACGATCTGGATCATCGTTCTTATTGCCCACTACAAAATAATTTCAATAAAAGTTAGTTTAACATCATTCAAAAAGATTATCTACTTACCTAATACTTTATTGACCACATCGCAATTGTTTTTTATCTCCTCCAGCCAGCGTCTCACATTCGCAAACGAATCACCATTCGTGACATCGTACACAATGATCACACCGTGCGTACCACGATAATACGTGCTGGTAATGGTGCGAAAACGCTCCTGTCCGGCCGTATCCCAAATCTGCAGTTTCACCCGCAACCCATCGATCACCACGGTGCGTATCTTGAAGTCCACACCAATTGTCGTTATATAGCTACCCGAGAATGTGTCATCTGAGAAGCGAATGAGCAGCGATGATTTGCCCACACCTGCATAAATACATAGAAAGAAACACAAGTTGATGAGAACAGGGTACGTGAGAGGGGTAGAAAGAGGAAGTGGGAGAGCAGGTGTATGTGTACATTAGTGTTGGCCTGATCCGACCTGAACTAGAGCGACTGACCTGCTCTTTGAATTGAACTATTGAACTGTATCTTCGATAAAAGACCTTTTGGTATCTTTTTCCCCCGTTTTTAGCTCTTTTGTTCCGACTAGTTCCTTTTTTGTCTAAATTGAAATTTGTTCAACATTTAGGTATAAAATTGTCAAATGTTAAAAAAAAATTAAATATAGCACTTAAGGCACTTTAAACGATTTAATTCTAATGTCCGGAAAGTAAGTAAATAAGCTATTAGTTATTTTATCCGTAAAGGAACGATTAGATCTTTTATCCCGAGAGGAACAAAAGAAACGATTAGTTTCTGAATCCGGAAAGGAACTAAAGGAACGATTAGATCTTTTATCCGGTAAGGAACTAAAGGAACGATTAGTTCCCCTATTCGGAAAGATCTAAGGAAACGACAAAGTCCCTTATCCGAAAAGGAACTAAAGAAACAACAAGTTCCCTTATCCGAAAAGGAACTAAAGGAGCGATTCGATCTTTTATCTGAAAAGGAACTTAAGAAATAAATAGTTCCCTTATCTGAAAAGAAACTTTAGGCCCCAATAGCTCCCTTATCCGAAAAGGAACTAAAAGATGGAGTAGCTTCTATTTTCTCCAGAAAGGAAATAAAGCAACGATTAGTTTATTTTTACTCGAAAAGAAACAAAAGTAAATAGAGCGCGATCCGCAAAAAAAAATATAATTCCCATCTCTGGTGTATATGTATATGTGTGCAATGTTTTAATAGTTTTGTTGCATGTGCAAGTGTTAGAACAATCGTTAAAATATTTTGTTTATCGAACAACAGCAACAACAGTAACAGCAACCAATCATTTGGTATAGCTGGCAGCTCTCTAATTACGAAACTGCAGTTCCACAGAACAAAAAAAAAACGCCCTTAACACTCAACAGCAAAAACAAAATAGAAGAAAAAAAACAATGCCGAGCTGTTTATGAGTTCGCATTAAACAGAGGCACAAATGGCAAATGCAATTTATGAGAAAAATAATGATCAATCTTTACATATTTACGATTAGGTGTATACATTTCATACATACATACATTTCATTAAAAAGTCTAGTGACGATGTACTATATTCAAGCCACAAATATGTTCTAAATATAAATAATAATAAAATAAATAATAAAGCTCTCAACAATACCTTTCTAACGATATTAGATCGTGTCTGTAGCTACTTTTGTTTCGAAACTGTGGGTGTGTCAATTTTAGCGGTATTCCCGCTAAACTAGTGGCTTTCACCTTTTGCACTCTTCGTGATGTTTCGTCATTACAACAGTGATATTCAGAGGGAGCTAAATTCATTACTTTCACGATACACTCTATAAGATCTTGAGTAAGACACATTTAACAGACCCTATTTCATGATTTCGATTTGTATTTCGTGCAAATGTATATTTTAGCAAAGCTTTGTTTCCAATAATTTAGTTTGTTTCATTTGATATAGATTATTTGCATGTTTGGTGTTTTTGTATGTTGACTTATATCAGTAACAGTAAGAGTTTTTTTGCAGTGTGATTTTAATTACACTATACGCGGACAGGTAAAGTAAAAGACAAAACAGCTGATTGAACGCAAACAGAAGAAGAGAAAAACATAAAGAAAACAACAACAAATATATGTGGTCAAACACAAACCGTAAATTTGGAATTGAGCACAAGTACGGCAGTTCTTTTTTTATCGTTATTATACCCTGTTCTCATCAAATGGTTTAACAAGGTATATATTGAAATATTTTAATGATTATAATGCCACTGTTTATCCGTGGCATTTATATAATCATGAAATAAACGATTTTAAAATACAATTTATGCCATTTTTTTTATTAAAGAACTAATAGTTTCTTTAGTTCCTTTCGGATAAAGGAACTATTTGTTCGTTTTGAACAAGGCGTTCCTTAAGTTTCTTTCGGACTAAATGTACCAATCGTTCCTTTAGTTCCCTAGCGGTTAAATGAACAGATCGTTCCTTTTAGTTTTTTTTTCTCGATAAAATAACTAATCATTTTTTTTTGGTCCATTTTGGATAAAAGAATTAGAGCTTTTTAAGTACCTTTCCGGATAAAATAACTAATCGTTTCTATAGTTTCTTTCTGGATAAAAGAACTAACGGATTCTTTAGTTTCTTTTTTTATAAATGAATTTTTGACGATTTGAAACTTTAATGTTCATCTAATTTCAACATATGAAAGACAGGAACTAGTTCACAAGAGCGATAATCGAAAACGAAAAATTTTAAAACGGTAAAGGGAATTAATCAAAGGAACAAAAATCGAAGATATATTTCAATAATTCATTAGAACTAATTCAGTTCCGATTGAGCCAGTTCTTATTAACAGCAGCACTGAAGCATACAGGGTATCTCACAGCCGAGCGAACGGAATTTAAAGCAAAGTTTCACTTTTTGTTTTATTGTTTGTTGCTATTTTTAACGTTGCTGTTTTTATTCTTGGGCAGGTGAAAAACATGCAAAAATGCATGCATATTTTATGTAAGTATGTGTGTATGAAAATAAATGTATGCATGTGTATGTAAATATATATATGCACTTACCGCTGTCGCCAATTATAAGCAACTTGAACATATGATCAAAGTGGCGTGCCATTTTGAAGCTGCTGCTGCTGCTGCTGTTGTTGTTATTATTGTTGTAATATACAGTTAAACGGCGCTGACGTTGAAGCTACCAGTGGCAGTGACGCTGGCGTTCAAGTTGAACAATGCAAAATAAATTTTCGTATATTGCTGCTGCGGTTAATGCTTGTTGCTGTTGTTGTTGTTCTTGCCGCTATTGTTGCTGTTCTTGCTGCTATTGTTGTTGTTGGTGTTGTTGTTGGTGTTGTTTGCCGTGCCTGAGCCTTGCTCCCACACACAGACACACCCACACACATATACACTGTCGTGTGTCTCTTTCTCTCTGCCCCTGCTGCTGTTGCTGCTGCGCTGCTGCCGGTTGCTCAAATAATAATATGATAAACTGTTGTTCTTCCGACGGCTGCTGCTGTTGCGGGTGTGTGTGTGTATGTGTGATAAGCTGCCTATTGTTATTAGTGTTGTTGTACGCAGAGTTTTATAGTTTGTTACTTGTTATTTAATTCCCGGCGTTAAGCGCTTGAAGCTGCTGTTGCTGCTGCTGCTGGCGTCGCTGCTTTTGCATGTATTTATCAGCAATTTGGTTTGGGAAGGCGGCAAGGCAAAAAATGTCAGACAGAGAGGCCGACTTGTTGTTGTTGTTTTTGTTAATGTAATTGTTGCTGCTGCTCTGTTGTAGAGCAGAGTGTAACGTTTGTTGACTTTAATACGTTGATATTTTTGTTTTTTTTTTGTTAATATTACAATTACAAAGCCATTTAATGTCACACTGACAGCAAAAACACAACGCACACGCACAAATAAATTAGCAAGTCGCCTTCTTCTCTCTCTTTCTCTCTTTTCGCTCTCTCGCTCGCTTTGTCGTTCTCTCTCTTTCTCGCACACAATGGCAGCGGATATTGGCTCTTTATTATTAGACGTCGCGTCGTTCGTTTTACACACACACACACATATATATATATATATATTTTATATATATAAATATGTACTTTGTGCTGCAATTATATTTTGGCTTATTTTGAAAACACACAGCTGTCTGTCTTTAATAACATCATTAAATTCAGATTCTTAAATTATAATCATATTATGAGTTAACTATTACTAACGCACGTATATATATATGGAATGAAGTGCGAATTAGGGATGTAAGAAATACATCGATAACGATACATCAATTTCGATGCTTGTTGCTTGCTACGTTGCTTCCGTATCGATGATTTCGTATTTATTTTCTTCAATATATCGATATATCGATAACGTCAACTTCCAAGCAATTAAATAACAGGGTATTCCTGAAGTTGCTCTATGATCAAATGTTGAAATAATTGGTTTTTCGGTCAACTTCTGATAGCTTTCATTGGAACAGCTGCTATTGTGTGTTTAGAATTTAAGTTTGATTGAATCGTAAATACCATTAGGAATTCCCATATCGCATGGTATTCATTATATTCGATAGATCGAAATTTTTTGAGCAATATATCAGTTATATCTACACTCATGGACACTAAAATAGGTGTGAAAACGAAAATGAACTGGATAATCGTTTATTAAAACTAAATATCCAATACAAATAAATTATTCGATTAATCGTGCCAACAGCTTATTTGCTATCAATACTTTCAGCCCAAAATTAAAGTCATGGATTGCCCCCAAGATAATATTTCAATATAGCGTCAGCTGTGATGTTAAAGTAAAAATCGGAAGCACTTCTTGGCGCCACCTCTTATAACTTCATTCGCAACTGTTTGTGTGGCTGCCCACATGATATATACACTCATGGACCCTAAAATAGGTGTGAAAACGAAAATGAATATATTTTAAAAAAAATGTTAAATGCGATGTCCCAAATTCGTTGTAGTAATTTGTATGTCTGGCAGCACTGTTTTGAAATGAAAAGCGGGAGTCCGCGGCTTAATGTTGCGTTCTAGCAAATGTTCTGGCACATTTCTTTGCTTACACTTCAAATTACTCTGGACAGCGTGTTGCATAAAATTAAGAAAACCTCAATTTTTCTCTTGAATTTGTTTGCAAAAGGTAAGATATTGAAGAGATTTATTGTAATAAAGGCTCAACTGAGATTTTAATTAAAATTATATGGGTCGGGCACATCACTGCAGTGGTGAGGAGAGAAGACTTTTGCGTAAACTCCGAGAACAAGGAAAAAGTTATAAATTCATTGCCACATCAATTGGACGGTCTCAGAACTTCGTTACAAATGCTCTTAAACCAGAAAAATCCATTGAAAGGCGCGGAGGATCCAAGAAAACTTCATTAACCACAGATAATCGGATTGTGTTATTGGCCAAAAGTGACCCTTTCAAATCATCAAGAGCGATTGCTAGCGAAATTGGGAACGTCGTATCATCACGAACTATCCGACGGCGTGCAAATCTACCTGGCAGGATAGCCCGCAAAGTCCCTTTGCTTAGAACGCCAAATTTGAAGACGAGGTTAAATTTTGCATTGGGTCATAAAGACTGGAACGGACCAGAGGGTGCAAAAAAATGGCGCAACATTCTCTGGAGTGATGAAACTAAAATAAATATGTTTAGTAACGATGGTCAAAGAAATGTTCGTCTACCAAAAGGCAAAGAATTCCATGTTAAGTTCACAAAAAAAACGGTCAAACATGGTGGTGGCATAATGGTTTGGGGCTGCTTTTCGTGGCAAGGCATAGGCCCGATACATCGAATCGATTGCACTATGGATCGATTTGTTTACAAAGATTTATTGGAGAATGTAATGCTGCCATATGCTGAAGAAAATATGCCTCTCGTATGGAAATTTCAGCAGGAAAATGACCCAAAACACTCATCAAAATTTGTGAGGGATTGGTTTTTGGACAAAAACGTGACCGTTATTGAGTGGAAAAGTCAGTCTCCTGACCTGAAACCCATAGAAAATCTTTGGGGTGAACTCAAACGTGAAGTCGCAAGGCACGCTTGCTCAAACAAAGCACAATTATGGGAAATTGTGCAGGTAGCCTGGACCAATATCCCTGTGGAAACTTGCCGCAAGCTAATATCGTCCATGCCTAATAGAATAGAAGCAGTCCGCAAAAATAAGGGTGGATACACAGGCTACTAAATGTGTCTCAATGATTCGAGAACAAACTTGCATCTTTACAATTACTATCATGCTAATTTGATGGGCACACCTATTTTGCTGACCAGGCAAAAATTGACTTTTTTGTTAACTTTGGTATTTTTAAGTTATTCTTTAACACATTTGAATTGTAACATGTTCTGTTCTTATGATTATATATTTTTATTTTAAAAAATAACTTGCTTCTTAGAGAAAAACAAAGGCAAATGTGGAAAATATGAAATTAAAAAAAAAAATGATTCACACCTATTTTCGTGTCCATGAGTGTATATTTAAGCAGTGTTATTTTCGTTGAGAATATGTATGAAATGCATCCTCGACATTTGTGTATAAAATCGGTACGGGAATCAAGCAAGTCCCACAAAATGTTTCCGAAATTCCCGCAAGGCAGATGAAGTGTATGTTTTCACTATAATTAAAAACAAAAATGTATGATAAATGAAATTAAAAAAAAATATATGAATTAATAAAATAAATTAAAACAAAGGGGCGGGTCTCGACAAACAAATTTTGACTCGGGACGGGTTCGAATTTCCTCTTCCGTTACCGTCACTCAAATAAAATGATGGAAATTTATTTTCAGTGGACTTTTATTTATACAGATATTACACACACATATTATAATTCATTTTATTATTATGGTCTTTTAGTTATAATAATTTGTGGACATTAAATCCCGGGTTAATTTTATTAAACCCGATTGGTAAATTCATTATAATTATTTTATAGCTATTAGTCCATCTTAAATGTTAAGTATATGTATAATATGTATATATATATAAATACATATATATATATATATATACATATATACATATTATGCATTAATTCGAATATATATATATATATATATATATATATATATATATATATATGTATATATATATAATATATAGATATATGTATATTATATAGATATATGTATATTATATAGATATATGTATAGTATATAGATATATGTATAATTTATATATATTTATGTAATATATAGATATATATATGTGTAATATATAGATATATATATGTGTAATATATAGATATATGTATGTGTAATGTATTATAATATATATGTATATATATTTAAAAAAAAATTAAGTCTTCTCATTGACTAATTCAAATTTTAGCATCTCTCGGCTAAAATGGACGTTTCCATTACGAAATTTCTTTTTCAGTTTCCAACAGCAAAGAGCGAGATGATTCGAATAAACTTTCTCATATCGGTTTCCCTCTCTCTGTTTCTATCTCTGTCTAAATCGTGCAGTTGCAATGCCAGAATTTTATTTTGTCATTAGCTACTGAAAGATATCAAAAGTTAAAAAATAATTAAAAACACAAAAATTAAAAATAAAAACAAAAATTATTAAAAAAAAATACAAAAAAATTATAAAAAAAAAGATAATAATAATAAATACAAAAAAAAGAAACAATAAAAATAAACGTATAAATTCGCCGGTCTTGGTAATTTATACAATAAATTAAACATGTTCATACATTTTAAAAAGCACTGGACTTAAATCGACTAAAAAAAAAGCATTACATTTATGACTATATACTATGACTATGCTAAGCGCAAACCGAAAAAAAAAAACAAAAATGATAAAAAAAAAATAATACTTTAAATTCCACCCAACCCGCTCGATCGTGCGCGAGTTCGATTTCCTACGCAGGAAATCTGTAAATACGCGTGCATCTGTCTGCGCCTTGAACGAAGCACACGCGTGTGCAAAGGACTCTGATCCTGATTTCCTGTCATGTGCTGCTGCTCCGCATTAGGTGACTTTTGCACAACGCCATGTCTTGAACGCGAACGAGTTCGACTTGCCCATGTTTCAGATTCTACGTTATGTTCAGACCGTTGGCTTGCTGCCGAGCGCATTTGTCTGCGATTTGAACGACGCTCACGCATGTTCTCAGGACTCTGATCGTGATTTCCTGTCATATCCTGCTGCTCCGCATCAGGCGACGTTTGCACTACGCCATGTCTTGAACGCGAACGAGTTCGACTTGCAAATTCTACGTTATGGTTTGCTGCCGAACGCATTTGTCTGCGACTTGAACGACGCAAAGTACTCAGATCCTGATGCCTTGCTATACACTGCAGCTCCGCAGGAGGAGACGCTTGCCCAATGCCTTGTCTTGAACGCAAACGAGCTCGACGTGCCAATGTTTCACATTCTTCGTTATATTCAGCCCGTTGGTATGCTAGCGAACGATTTTGTCTGCGCCTTGCGCGAAGTTTCCAAGAATTGCTGTCTAATTCTTGTAATTCTTCCATTAGTTCATATAATGACAACTGCATTTCCATCAGTTCTCGCTCTCGACGCATCTGATTCTCACGATATTGGTGTTCAAGGTGCTTCATTTCTAGGTGCTGCCGCAGTTGCCGCTGTTGTCTCTTCAGCTGTTGCTGCTTTTGCATCTCTTGCTGTTGCTTTTGTTTCTGCAGCTCTTGCTGTTGCTTTTGTTTCCGCAGCTCTTGCTGTTGCTTTTGTTTCTGCAGCTGTTGTCGCTGCTGTTCCTGCAGCTGTTGCTGCTGCAGATCCTCCGCATCCAGCGACGCTGCAAGAATGCCCAATCTTGAACGCGAACGAGCTCGACGTGCCAATGTTTCAATTTCAATGTGTAGGTCTGGCGATTGCACTGTGATGCGCCTTGCGCGACGAAGGCGCGTCGACGAAGGACTATTTTCCTTAGAGGATTCGCGTGGCGGATTGCGAGCGCGTCTAGCTAGTGCTACTGCAGACAGCTGCCTTTGCTGTTGTTGCTGCATTGATTGCTGTTGCTGCATTGGTTGCTGTTGCTGCTGATCCTTGTCTTTCTTATCCTCCTCCTTCCCCTCAACATTCTGTGACGCTGTCAGAATGCTTCGTCTTGAAAGCGAACGAGTGCGACGTGCCAATGTTTCAGTTTCTTCATGAGGACTATTTTCTTTAGAAGATGAGCGTGTCGAGTTACGGGTGCGTCGTGTGGCACCAGATGACAACTGTTGCTGCTGCTGTTGCTGACGTTGCTGCTGGCGTTGTTGCCTTTGCTCTTGCTGCTGCTGCCTTTGCTGTTGCTCCTGTTGTTGCTGCTCCTGTTGTTGCTGCTGCTGCCTTTGCTGTTGCTCCTGTTGTTGCTGCTCCTGTTGTTGCGGCTCCTGTTGTTGCTGCTCTTGTTGCTGCTGCTCCCTTTGCTCTTGCTGCTGCAATTTTTGCTGCGCTAGCGATTGCTTTGACTGATCCTCGTCATCCGTATCCGTCTTCTTCTCATCCTGCGAATCACTAAACAGACTCAGTATTGAACGCGAACGTGACCGACGTGCCACTGTTTCAGAATCACGCAGCATTAGGCGTGCTGGAGCGGAGACAGTTATGCGAGTGCTCCGTTGTGCTTGGCCAGCAGCTGACGATGAGGCGCTGCTAGACACCTGTGGAAGCGTTTGACGGTTGCGATTGCGAATGCGCAGCGGTCTCATGTCAATTGGCAGCGCAGCGTCGTTGCAAGCTGATGTTGTTGCTGTGGATGTTGTTGCTGTGGATGTTGTTGCTGTGGATGTTGCTGCTGTTGATGTTGCTGCTGTTGATGTTGTCGTTGTTGCTGATGTTGATGCTGTGGTCGTTGTTGCTGTCGTTTTAGTGGCCGTTGTTGTTGCAGTTGAAGCACGGTTAGCCAGCTCCCTTGCAGTGCAAAAGATAATATCATCATCCGAATCAGTATCAGTGTCCAGATCTATAATCTGTGTTATGGTACACTTGTGTGTCACACGGCTGGATGTTTGGCGTGGCAAATAAAAGTTTGTTGATTGGCGACTGGTTGACGCACGATCGCCGGGTATTGGCAGCATTGCAACTGGAGCACCAAATGCCATTGGAATGTTAGCTGGCTCTGTCGCTGGCAGTGTTGCTGGCAGTGTCACTGGACATGAATTTGCCGAAAACATTTCCAATGGATCATGTTCATCCTCTTCGTCCTCACACTCGTCGTCGCCGTCGCCGTCCTCGTCGCCAGCTTCGTCAGCGTCATCGTCATCATCGTCCCCATCTGAATCATCCGTATCGTTCGGATCTTGTACAATGCGACAATCATCGCAACAATAATCATTAGCATTAAAACGCGTACATTGCGGATGCATCGGATTTGTGCCACACAAAATGCAATAATGCAACGCATGCATATTTGACTCACGTCCTTGGGAGCTGATGCAATCAACGGCGGTGCACCTGGTTGCAATCACCTGCTGATCGTCATACGCACTACCCTGCTCCCAAGCGGCATCACTGCAAATAAGTACAAGTTTGTTATAATATATTTATTAAAGGAGACAAGTCGAGTTCGTTCCGCCCGTCTTGGGTAATTTACTTGGGAACATGAACAAATTCCACCGGCCCGCTCTTTTCAAAATCCTTTTCGTCCAGCCCGTCAGTCAGTTTTGTACGCCCATTTTCCTCTCATTTTCCACCCAGTTGAATTTTCAAAGTCGGTTAATTATAATATATAATTGTAAATCAAATAACTTTTTGTAAACATCTTTGGAAACAAATTTGAGCCCGATCTGATGAAAAACAAAAATTTTGCATACAACAGTTTTGCGAACGTTTTCGGGCGGATTTTCTAAAATTTGGGCTTTGAAAATGAATTTAAAGCAAATCTTGAAAAGGAAACTTTTGCCCATACAACCTTGACCAGCCACTTTTCACCAAGGCGGGTGAATTTTCCTGAAAATTTGTATGCAGTCATTTTTGAATTTTCATACAGAAATTAGAAAATGAGTTTGAAGTGGTCTGGATGATAAACAAAAAAGTTGCATACAACAATTTTCCTCTAATTTTTCACATTTTTCGACCGAATTTTTTAAAATACGAGCTTAGTATTCACTTTCACCATAAGATGAAGCTACTGTGAAAAATTGAGCCCACTAGCTCTTATGGTTCGTGCTGTGCGATCGGTGCCAATCAGTCAGTCAGGTTGAACCGTTTTATATTTATAGATAGAAGATTATCAGGGATTATCACAGAAATCTCTTTGAATTGGTTTAAAAGCTATCGTGTTTTCTCAAGAAGTTTGGGTAAATACACAGAAAATTTTGAAAAATAAAATCAAATCGTATAATCTGCATCAATGCTTATTAACATTAAATTTGTTAAAATTATTTATTTTGCATTTTACAAAATCTCTACCAAAATAGTCAAAGGAGCAAACCAACCGAGCATAGAGTTGTCTACTTGCTTCAAATTAAATTCAAAATTATCGAGCTTTTTGTTTTATTGAAATATTTGATTTATTTATGTTTTATTTGAAAGTAAAAAATGATTTAATGATGTATTCAATTATATTTCTAGTCATTTTTATTAAATAACTAAATTATTTTTGTAAGCTGGTAACTCAATTTGTAATCGGTAAGTGTTCGTGCAGATAACAGAGTTGACAGACATAAAATTTATAAAAAAAAAATTAAATAATAGCATTTCAAATTGCTTATTTTATTTAGCTAAACTAATAATAAAATATAGGAAAACATGCACAAAAAATTACTTTGGTATGCTGACAACCCAATGGAGGCAGACATTTGGCTTTAGAAAACGAAAGTTCTAAAAATAATGAAATCGTACTTCTTATCGAGAGATTTGCACAGCAATTGAAACACAAATCTATAGAGACATCTGTGACACCCCTGTATAACACCAGTACATTTGTAATCAACTTACCTTTCCGGCACAAAGATACCCCATAGCGAAACGGTTCGAAATTTACCGTGATCGTTACACAGTGGACACTTGAAGAAGTAGCCGGCGGAGTCGGCATAACGCTGCAGGCAATCCTTGTGGTACCAGCCATTGTTGCAACACTTGCCACGCATATATTTCGTGCTACTAAATGTTTCACCCTCCGCAATTAATTCATCAAAGCATATTGCACAGTTCTCCTTCCCCGCTGGCCGTGGACGAAAGGCGCCAATATGCAAGTTGCAATACGATTGGAAAGTCCCATAATACTGATTCTGTACGCCATTCTTGATGCCACAAAGCGTGTGGAATGTGCGACGGCAATTGGCCTTGCAGCAGCCAATATTAGCGCCACGCTTCTCGCAGAAGACACATACCTGCAACGCATCAAATTAATTGCAATTCGTTTTCTGTGCCAAATAAAAAAAGAGAAGCAGCTAACCCAGCTACGCTAAAACCAGGTTTTGCAGTTATCAGAAACAATTGATTATAGAATCAGGACCTGTGTTCCCAAATTGAATGCTGTATCAAAAATTTAACTAGCAATAAAACTTATATTTGGCCTGCTTAAGATATATACCCTTGCAGACAAGTGTTGCATTGTAAACCTAATTTTCCAGCGATGTTTCAAATGGTAGCTATAAGATATAGTCGCCCGATTTTAATAAAACTAAGCCAATATGTGTGGAACATAATAAAGTTAAGAACTTGCGTGTTTGGGTGATAATTTGCATAAACAAAAAAAAGATGTTTATACAAAATCTTATTTTTCAACCGATTGTTCCTATGGCAGCTATATTTTATAGAGGTCTAATCCGGCCGATTTTGCCATTATGTACATACGACATCAAAAAGAAGATTCTATGCAAAGTTTCAGACGGACATGGCTAGTTCGAGTCGGCTATTGATGCTGATCAAGAATATATATGCTTTATAAAAATAATAAATTGAATAAGATTGCGTTCAACGTTTCTTACAGGTGGCCAATTTTTGTTGTCTTTAAGGGTATTTCTATATACACAAGGGTATACATACAATAGAAGGGTATTTAATAGTCGACACATTGAAATATGAACTACAAGACACGCAAGACACAGTTGTTTGTTTTTGTATACATTTTTTCACTTGAATATTCTATAACAGCTGTAAACAATTGAAATTCGATACAAATACCAAATATGAGCCATTCAATTAATATTTATAAAGGAACTATGCTTTGTTTATTATAACAAAAAGTTCTAAAGCACACACTGCTCATGCAGCAAGTGGATATTTCTTGCTGCCCTGTGCTGTCATCACAGGATTTTTCTAGGCTACCTGCCGAAGTTGCAACAAAAAAAAAAAAACACTTACCAAATTTTTGCAGCGCTCCGATTCAGCAACAATGTCTTTTAGGGTGAAATTCATAATGCCATCGGTCTCATTGCCACGCTGCACCAGATTGGAGCTCAAATACTGTAGTAATAGTTAGAAATGTAAAGCATTGTTTCATGTTTCGTTTTTTTTTTTGCCTGCTTTTTTTTTTGTTTGCAACAATTTTTGCACTCACCAGACAATTTTTGTGCACAGAAAGTTTGTTGAGCGTGAGCAACTTGCCAACTTGCAGCTCATCAACATCGGCCGCGCCGCATAAAATGCATTTCTTTCTTGTGCTCATTGTGCTATTTGTTTTATCCGATTTGAGAAATATTTAGGATGTTTGCAATGTTTCGCTGCGCAGAACTATGTACGTATTGCGAGGAACATACGGATTAATGGCGGGAAGGTAGAGTGATGTGCGTCCGTCTAGCACCACTGAGTACTGGTGTAGTGCTGGTAAGCGTTTATTTTTTTAGAGTCGCTTTCCTTTATCGATACTTTTGCGTGTCAGTGTTGCCATACAAATTAATTGAATTAGCTACTAGAAATAAATTAGCTCCTTTTGATTTTGTCGCAATTAATTATTAAAAAAGATAAATGTTGAGAAGGTAAAGTGAAGTGCCACCGTCTATCATCACTGCTTATTGGCCCAGTGTTGGTAAGTGTTTTTTATTAGTGACTTGCCGTTTATGATTCTATTGTGTGCCAGTGCTTCAAAAGTAATTAAATTAGCTACTTGGTGGTCATATTCATTTTGTCGCAATTAGTTATTAAAATAGTAATGTGCCACCGTCTATTAGCCCAGCTTATTGGTCCAGTGCTGGTAAGTTTATTTTTTTAGAGTCGCTTCCCGTTATCGATATTTTGTGTGCCTGTGCTGCCAAACAAAAGTTATTGAATTAGATGCTTGGCGGTTCTTTTAATTTTGTTGCTGGTAGTTATTAAAACAGAAAAATGCTGGAAATGTAAAGTGAAGTGCCACCGTGTAACAGCACTGCTTATTGGTTCAGTGCTGGTAAGCTTATGTTTATTAAAAGCGCGTGCCGTTATCGATACTTCTGTGTTCCAGTGCTGCCAGTAATTATATTAGCTGCTTGGCGGTCCTATTTGATTTTTTCGCTGATAGTTCTTAAAAAAGGCCGAAATTGAATTTGATACAAATCTATGTTGAAATTTCGAAAACTTATTATATTGACGAATAACTAAGTTATGTAAATTCTATATTATAATATTTAAACGACTTGCTATGTTTGTTAAGTTTAGAAATCTGATCTGCTTAGAGACGGAGTAAAACTTGGTCGGAAACTTGAATTTTTGCTGAAATTATAACTGCTCTGGCCCCGAAGCTTTCGTCCATTTTACTTACATAATGCTTTTTTAGATAAAAATAAATTTGAAAGCCCGAGAAGTGAAATGTGTGGAATAGCCAAGCCACACCAAGAACCGCAATTTTATAAAATTAGAACCGACCATATCGAATATTTTCATGAGACCGGTGATATAATGCGCACAATTTTAGAGTTAAAACATAAGCTTTGTAAATATATTTAAGACATACACATTATATTTTCTTGGTACATACGCATACATTCTCTGTTGAATAATAAGTTACTTGGACAGTCGATGAAAGCGACAAATACAAAAAACAATGATGATTATTACACAAGTTCCACAGTAAAATTGTTCAGCTAAGAACTAAGAAAAAAAAGGAAGATATTTTTTGATTGCCCTACCGACTTAAAATGTATAAATATTTATGTATATATGTATATAACTAGATGTTTACAAGTATCTCCTGCTAGCGAACGGTTCTACAATACAGTGCTAATTATTTAATCTCTATAATTTATAGTATATATATAAATATATGTATGTATATTGCGATTTTGTGAGAAAAACAATTAAGTAAAACACAAAAACGAGTTAGAATTTTAATTAATTAATGAGCTCTTGCATTCACTTAGATGCCAGCACGCTCCAAGGCGCTTAGCTGTGTTCCCAGACGCTCCTCCTTGGCTTTGCGCTCTGCGCTTATCTTCTTAGAACTTTGATAGGTATTTAGAAAGGTCTGCACATCGATTTTACCACTAAGGAAATGCTCCACATGACGATCGCAGTCCGCATCCGCATTTGAGGCGGCTATTTGTAACAGTTCCTGCAAAAAAAAATCAATTCTTAATACAAAAGTCAATACAAAAATTAAAACACTTTTCGGGTTTAAACTTGCGGTCAGATTTTGCAAAATTAAATGTGAGCATTGAAACTTTTAACAATACTTGACGGTTTGAATTCACTTTCATTTCATGAAAAGGAATAAATTCACTTGCATTTCATCAAGCATTGAATTCACTTTCATTTCATCGACATTAAGAAATTAACTTGCCGTTGTGAAAGGATTTAACTTACTATTAAACAGAAATATAAAAAAATTTTAAAATTGCAAGGAAATGCAATTCTGCTAAATGTTGCCGAAAGTAGCAACCGGAACGAGCCTGAAGTGCAACTAACGTTTTAAATTGATCGCAAATTTCGCTGTTATTAATTGACAAATCAATTGATTATTTTCAAAAATAATCGTACAAATGCAGCTCTATTAAAACATAATAATTTCACAACTGATTCATGTTTTTATTCAGAACATGATGTTTGTTACTTTTACTTTACATTTATGGTTCAATTTTACAAAATAATTTGTAAGTTAAGTTTCGAGTACATTAAATCAAATAAAATTTTGATTTGCTGTACCTAGTGAAAAGTCATTGAGATAGGTTTCAATTCACAATATGAATCATAAGCAAAATTTTATACTTTCAGTAAATTGTAGCTCCGCAAAATATTGACGAAAGTGTTAACCGGAACAGGTGCATGTTTAAAACAAATTCAGATTATTACCCTAATGTGCTGCGGTGCATATTCCTCCGATTTCTTCAAGTATTTCTTGTTCAGCTGATCGCATTTCTCACCGAGCGTCTTCAATGCCGTATAGTCATCGCTGAGCCGCCGTTTTAACTCCACCAGGTGTGTGCCCTTGCTTTCATTTTCACCTGTATATAGAAATAAAAATATATAGCTATGTTTCAAGTATATATGGGAACCGTGTAGGAAATTCGAGTCCTTTCCGCCCGTCCCAAGTCAGAAATTGTTTATCCCGTCCCGACCGTCTCGAATCAAAAATTTGTCTTCCCGTTCCGAAGATTTTAAAATGTATCCCGCCCATTCCGAGCCCGTCCGAAATGTTTAACTCCGAAACAGCATGTTTTTCCGATCTTACGAATATACTAATTTCATGCATTCATATCGTTTCCGCTTTTAATAATTTAATTAATTTCATTCATTCCTATTTCTTTATACTTTTAACAATTTAACTAATTTCACTAATTTCTTTTTGGTGTAATTTAGTTTTTCTGCGCTTTTCCCAATCCTTCCAAAATTTGTTGGATCAATTTTTGTTTTGTTTTCTGCTTTTGAAGTCTGTTATATGCGAACTAGTCCCTCAGTTTTAGAGCTATCGTGATGAAACTTGACACAGATGCTTCTTTTTTCTGCAAGCAGTACATATGTCAGCATCGGCCAGATCGGACCACTATAACATATAGCTGCTGTAGGAACGATCGTTTGAAAAAGTTTTCTTATGCAAATATTTTCTGCAAGGGTATATATCTTCGGCACGCCGAAGATAACATTTCTTTCTTGTTGCTTAAAACTTTTAATTAAAATTAAAAAGGATAATTATGACCAAAATATAGATTTTGTCGAAAAAAAAGGTTTCGGGACCTGCAAGAAATGCGGGAACCAGAAACAATTTTGGATTCAGTTAAAAATACCGCCCGTCCCGCACATAATCGTTCCCGTTGCATCCGTCCAACAAACATTCTGCAGGTCTCGCAGGCTTTCCGTCCCGTTCCCGTTACCCTTCCCGTTCCCATCTCTAGTTCTGCATTGTCGCCAACAACAGTTAACTTACGTGATATGCTTTCCACTTGATTCATCATCGAATCGAGCTCCTCATTCAGATGCTGAACCACAGACATTTCCTCAATAAAATCATCAAAGAATTCGGGATCACGATCGAGCTGCTTGAGCTCATCCAGCGATAATGTTGATAAATTTGGCATATTATCATCCTCCTGCTTCAGTTCATGGACGCCATTGTTGTCCTCATTTGTCACATGTTGTTGTTGTGGTTGTTGCGGTTGCTGCTGTTGCTGCTGTTGTTGCGGCTGCTGCGCAGTAGGCATCTTGCAGAGTCTGGCAGCAATTCGCTTGCAAATTGTTCAATCCTGCTGCTATCTGAAATTTTAACAATACCATTGAGAAGCCCTTCTTAGCACACACACATACACACACATTTCGTTTGTTTGTCAGAATGTGCGTATATGTATTTTACAAATTGTACTTACGTATCACTTAAAATTTTTGGAACGTATTGCCTGCAAAATGTAAATCAAATTTGGTGTACTTTTAATGTTATGTTATAACAAAAACAACATTGCACTCATTCTATGAAGCACCGTTTGTTTGACGAGCAGAGTTGCCAGTATTCATCAAAATTAAATACCAGACCAGCTGTTAACTCAATTATTTTTTTAAATCAATATTTTTATATTGTTATTTATATAGTTTTAAGAATGACTTATTTGTTTAATATAATTGCTTTATATTGTGGTTTATTTATAATTATTGTTTGGCCGGTGCAAGCTTTATGCAAACACGTCGAGCACCCTGCATAATTAGAGATGACACAGTGATTTTGCACAATTGCGATTTGTGTATAACAAATGCATAGCAATAAGTTTTGTTAATATCAGCTGCTAGTTAAGAATAAAAATAAATTTATTTGACAGTGGTGAAGCAATGCATTTTATATTTGTGCAAGTGCTTAAGACCAGTGCTGCCAATTTAACTATTTTCACGTCAAATCTGACCACTTTTAAAAGTCAAAAACGGGAAACTATTGCCTGTAAATCTGACTTTTTTCCTCTAATAAATCAAATATTTTCTTATTAGCTATTTGAAGATTTTGGCTCACAAACAAACATTTCTGAAGTTGATAAATGAAATTTTTCATTAACAATTTATAATAATTTGAGCCTCCCATATAATTTTAAATGCTTTGCAAAAAGTAATTGTATTTTCTGAAGGCGATTAAAGGGAAATATAAAATTCTGGTAAGAGTTTCGACCATAAGTAGAAGGATTTTGCACAATGCCCCGTTTGTCACTAAGATTTTATCATTGCCATTTCGAACGCACAGGTAAAAGGAAAGTTCAGCCAGGATAATAAAATAAATTAGGAAATAGAACGGATTTAAGCACTTCAAGTTCAAAACATGTCAACCTAATTATTTATATTGACTTATAATATTTTGCATTTATATGGTTACTAATCAATAATTTTAGTTTTGAAGAATAACATTAAATAAGCTTAAAAAATTTCAATAGCCATTTTAATTGGCTATTTTTAAGTAAAGTTGGCTATTTGTAGCTATATTCAATTGTCATTTTAGCTATTTAAAGTTATCGACAATTGGCAGCACTGGTTATCATTGTTATCGCTTTGTAGTCACAGTGCTGCTGCTCATCTCTATTGGCAAACAGCTGTTTGCTGTTTTGTCAGTATATTTCTTATTTGAAGATCGCGTTGAGCTCGAAATCCTTTTATATAACTGGGAAAATCCACTGAAAATGGCCTTGTTTGAAATGAAATGGCTGCGCCGCCTTGTGCGTCGCCATACAAATCCAATACCGGAACATCGGGCCGATAAATGGAAACGCCGTCTGAGCATTGGCTATGCGGTATTGGCCTGGCAGGCATTCGGCCTAGTGTGCTATATGGTCTACACCGGCCGTAATGACTGGGCCAAGCACTATGGCTACAAAACGGAAGAGGATTTAGCTCTATCGCCGGCACAGCAGTTTGCTAAGCATATTAAAGTGGAAGGCACTGGCAAAATAATACGTCTATCGGGCTTTTCCAAAGTGGAGGAGATACCCTTTGATTCGAGTACCGTAGAGCGGGTGAAGGAGTGAAGATTGCACGTAATTTAGCTAGTAATTAATAATTTTTTTTTGTTTTTTGTTGCAAAATAAATACATAAATACAAATGTGTAAATTTAGTATGCTGGTATTTTGCCGGGGAAACTGTTGGTATTTTTGTTCGAAACGCAACGCGGTCACACTGACGGCAAAGTCAAACAGAAACAGACGCCGCTGCAGCAAACACAAACAAGCAAAGCCAAGGCTGCAACAACACAAGCAGCCAAGGCATTCGCACTTCTAATAACAATAATAATAATAATATTGGCAAAAAGTAATTGAAAAAAAAAAACAAATAAAACGCGTGCGTATGTGTTTTGTTAACAGTTCTGCCTAGAGATAATTACAGTTGTTGTTGTTGCCGCAATTGCACTATGCGTAGGTTTGTCGCGATGCATTTTGTCTAAAAATAAAAACAACACCATCGAAATCTATTTAATGAATATTAATTGGCTATCAAGCGCTTGGCAGCGCAGTCGGCGTCGTAGTCGAGGTCACAGTGTCTGCCACTCTGCCTCTCTCTTGCTGTCCTACACAGTGTGTACATATGTGTGAGAAATAACGGGAACAGATAACAACAACAACAACAAATGGCATTTGCAGTGCGCGCTTGTCTAATTGGAATAGTTTTTGTTGTGCCAAAAGAAATGTTTAAAATACGCTCAAGCCGCAAATAATTGCTAATTAGTTGAATATTTTTGTTTGTTTGTTTGATGTTTGTTGTTGTCTTTCTTGCAAGGCTTCATTCGCGACACGCATACGAATTTCTAATGCAATTAACGTGCGCAACTCTGCCGACGTTGCCGTTGTCGTCGCTGTTGACGTCGACGCCGACTTCTGTGGTTTCTGCTGCAGCAGCTGTGTACAAAACATAAAAAATGTGTTTTTTTTTGCTCTTATATATACCTTATATATGTACATTTGTACATACATACATATGTATATGGTGTGTATGTATATGCATCTGCATATATACATATGTATAAGTATGTGCATATGTATGTTAGTTATGTGCTCTCCTTTCCATTTCTTTTAGTTTCGCAGTGTTGAACAATATCGTCGTCTAACCGTTAAACTCTAACGGCATTCAGCTGTGCTGCCAATTACAAAAACAAATTCAAAGTGCAAGTGCTGCAATCACACACACACACATATACATAAACATACATATATGTATGTATATACCGTTGATTGATTATTATTGCTGTTGATTGCTGCTGCATCTGCATTGCA
Source organism: Hirtodrosophila cameraria (assembly GCA_949708635.1). Taxonomy (NCBI): domain Eukaryota; kingdom Metazoa; phylum Arthropoda; class Insecta; order Diptera; family Drosophilidae; genus Hirtodrosophila; species Hirtodrosophila cameraria. The sequence goes on from OX453090.1 coordinate 11,919,818, forward strand.
TCTCTTGCGGGTAAGTTTTGAACTATTATGACAAATTGCAGCTCTCTCTCTCTCTCTTTTGCTACGCCGCCCCTTTCCCCCTGCCGCTCTCTCTCTCATGCGGCTGTCGCAATTGACTTTGCAGACAAAAGATAATTAAAAACGCATTAATTATATAATTTGAGTGAAACTTCACTTTCGACTTCTAAGCAACAACAACAACAGCAAAACGTTAATCATTAACAATCGATGCATAAATATTTAACAAATACAACAACAACAAACGAATTTCTTAAAACAACATTAGTTTCTATTTTTATTTTGACAACCAACAAAAAATTAAACCGTTTTCTAAAAATAATTTATTTCCATTATTGTTGTCGCGCAGCGAAATGAAGGGAAAACGCATTATAATAACTTTTTGATTTTTTTTTTAAACTATAATCGTATAATAAAAGCGCCGCGAAATGTTTAGCATATGGTAGAAATGCGAACAAAGCGTGCGATAAAACACACAAAACAAAAACAAGAACACACACACACACAAACATGTCAACAGAGCATATTTCGAGCATAAAAATGGGGAGAAAGACTTAATAAATAAAGGGAACTGTGAATTTTGTACACCCTACGATGCTTGTGGTAGGTAGAGCTGTACATTGTAGTTCAATTGAACTAGTTCAAACTTGTAACAAACCAAACGCTGCCAAAAACGCTTGAAGAGGCTAACCAATCGAACTTTTAACGGAATAAAATGAACAAAACGAACAGTAATCGGAATTTAATGAAACAAAAGAACTGTAATCAGAATCAAATGAACAATATTAACAATAATCGGAATCAAATGAACAATACGAACTTTAAACGGAATCTAATGAACAAAAATTACTGTATTCGGAATCAAATGAACAAAACGAACTGTAATCGGAATTTAATGAAACAAAAGAACTGTAATCGAAATCAAATTAACAATATTAACTATAATCGGAATCTAATGAACAAAACGAGCTGTAATCGGAATCAAATGAACAACACGAACTGTAAATGTAATCAAATGAACCAACCGAACTGTAAACGGAATCAAACTAAAATGATAAAAAAAAGGGAACGAACTTAATGAATCAGAATTAGGGATAAATGTAGCTTGTTCGTTCAGTTTTTGAATCAGTTCTGAATGACAGAATACAACACTAGTCAACAAATTACAAATTAATTTTAATTTATATCAAACTAACTTTTAACAATTTCAAATCATTTTAAAAGACTACAAAATCTAATAAAAATAATATAAGATCTTTTAATTTGCAATTCACAAATTGAGTGGATTTGAAAATTGAAGTACACCTAAAAAACCAGGCTTATCGATAACAAGCAACAATCATAATATATATATATCGATAATATAAGTCGCTTGTTGTATCGATAAGTATTACCTACCAATGGACGACAGCAAAACCAAGTTATGCCATAACTAATCGCTTACAATCGATAATTGATCATAACTTTATGCAGTCGATTATCTTTCTCATAAATTTCCATACGCCCCAAATTGTAGCGCATTGCTTTGCGTACCAAAGCGTAACACTCATATACACAAAGCGACAAACCGTCTAACCAACTAACAAGCCAACAGACAAAGAGACAATCGAACAAACACTGCCGCTCACACGACTAAATGTCCATTGCCCGGCCAAAGCGTTTTTTTCTTTTGCTTGTCTTTTATACCCGGTACCCAATAGAAATGACTAAAATAGGGTATAAAGTTGTTTCAAATTATTCAAGGGGTATCTCTATAATTTTTCCGGCCGTCAGTCCGTTTTCCTCTCATTTTCCACCCAAAGAGATGAAATTTCTAAAATCGGTAAACACGAAGTCAAATAATTTTTTCGTAATATTTGAAAATAATTATTCGATCTGTTCAAAACATAAAAGTTTCACACAACAGATTTCCGAAAATTTTCCGTTATTTCGGGGTAATTTTGAAAAATTTGTTAATGACGTTGCGTAATATGTTGTATGTATGGGCTTTAAAAGGAATTTGAAGTAAATCGCAAGAAAAATAAACTTTCGTTCATACAACCTTGACCTCCCATTTTCCACCCAGAGGGCTGAATTTTCGTATAAACTGGTATGCAGTCATTAATCAATTTTCATATAGATCTTTCAAAATAAGTTTGAAGCTGATCGGATTATGAATAAAAAAGTTGCATACAACGAAACTGTCAATTTTCCACATTTTCCAACCGAATTTTCTATATTCAGAGCTTAGTACGCACTAGAAAGGACTGTGAAAATTGCAGGCTTCTAGCTTTCTTACGGTTTGGGCTGTGCGAGCGTTGTCAATCCGTCAGGCTGATCAGTTTTTTATATACAGAAGATATGGATTTGATCAATATCGGATTGAACTCTTTCAATCTAAAAAAAAAAAAGAGAACTAAATCTTCGGCACTCTGAAAAAACCTTTTTTGTTTTGTTCATGCTCGATGGTAAGGCTGTCTGATTGTCTGACTAGTTAACTGCCCACTGGGTTTCTCAGGTGGCTAGCGTAATACGATCCGTTAGTATCCATTCAACGATCGAGAAATGGTTGGTGCGGCAAGGGGAGGGGCTATAACGGGGCGCCCTCTGCGATGCGGTTATCACGACGCCTCTGAGCAGCGATAAGTGACGTTGTTTGTTTGTTGGAAATGGTCATAGACCTCGGAATAAGTCGTCGAGAGCTTTGTCTGCTTGCGCTTGGCTGCCGAGCCGGCCAAAACCTAAACAATAAAAATAATAACAGCAACAACAACATTGTGGAAATAAAAATACAGCAAACCGCAAATAGCCGACGCGCTTTGTGGCTTTTGCGGTTCCTAAAACTCCTCCTCAAACCCCCCTCCCCCCCCACCCAAACAACACCTGCGATCCCCGGTTCAAGTCTCCAACGCTTAATAAGCAACATGCAACAGTAGCTAACACAGCCAAACTTGCAAGCAGAGCAGACAGATGCGCTAGACACAAGTTAGACGAGTATATTCGACTACGAAATACCCTGTAGCTAGCTCTAAAGTCTCCAAACAAACGCATACACACTAATTTGTAGGGATTAAATTTTGGACCTTAGAAAAGGTACGCTACACTACAAAAAATATACAATAAAAAGATTACCAAAAAGTAAATAAGATTCCTATTGAAAATAGCTACAAATGGCTAATAAATAACTACAAATAGCTAAAAATAGATAACTAATAGCTACAAATAGCTGCAAATAGCTACAAAAAGCTATCAAATAGCTACCAAATAGCTACAAATAGCTAACAATTAGCTAGAAATAGCTAACAAATATCTTAAATAGCTACAAATAGTTATAAATAGCTAACAAATAGCTCAATTAATAACAATAAATAGCTAACTTTAACTAAAAATAGCCAATTAAAATGATCATTGACATTTTTAAAGCAAAATGTAATGTAATTCTTTCAAAATATTCAAAATTTGAATAACATCAACTACTTAACTGGATTTGTTATCATATAAATAGAAAATATTATAACTCAATTCAATAATTCGGTTGGCATGTTTTGAATTTGAAGTTCTGATATCATTTCTAAACCCTAATTTATTTTTATTAACTGGCTACCTTTGCTTTTGATGATGATAAAATCATGGTGACAAACGCCACATTATCCAGAATCTGACTCAAACTGAAATTTTATATTATGCTATCAATACATAAATAAATACATCTAGTGTATTTAAAACAACACCATTATGTATATTTCTTAAGGAGTTTAGAAGTTGCATTTCTCAAAGAGTTGTAGAGGAGTTATAGGGTAAAGGGTATACAAATATGAGTAGAGCCGAAATAATCTAGCCAAGTGTCTACCTGAGTTGATATTGTCGATAGACAACTGTCTGTTAAATGGCTTAAGAGCACGAAAGATTGAAAGAAAATGAAACTGAATTGTCATTCATGTATTGAGACATTGAAACATTGGTCCAACTTCTTGGTTGATTGGCCTAAGGGACTTGATGATGATAATGATAATGATGATGAGCTATCATTGCCTGGGAATAGTTCGTAGCAAATTGACAGTGTGAAATTAATATATAAACGTACCGTTCTGCATACATATTTATCTGTTCCTCTTTGTTTACTGTAACGAATTGAGATGGCCAATGATTGATGCTTTATGCGTGAGGATTTCACATTCCATTTTGGTTGTAAAGGTTGCATTGATGATGTGTAAATGTGTTCGTATAGATTTCGAATAGATATATGTTATCAGTTGCGTTTATCAATATCTTATATACCAAATATAAGCAATATATTCTATATACATATATTCTGATTAGGTTTGTTCTTTCGACTTTATTGAACAAAAATTGTAACCACAAAGTTATAAAAAGCGTAGAAATAACTGTTTTCTTAATGTTCGGTTTCGGTTTCGTAGAATCCACCCACTTAAAAGCTTACATTATATATCCGATAATTCCACTTTAAGGCACGATTATCGATTAAAATCAGTTAATTTGTTCAAATATCGTTTTAATTGCATCGATAATTCCTCTTTGATTCATTGACAAATTAATCGATTATATTTTCTAAATCATTCGTAAAAATATAATTCGTAAAGGAATAAAATTCCACAATTGGCCCACAAAATTGAATTGTTTAAACAAAGTAAAAGTAACACAGATGTCACAAAAAATGAATACTTTAAAAATTAGCAAGAACTTTTTATAACTCAGTGAATAACTTATTTTTATTTCTCAATTTTATACGATTAATAATATATACAGTTAACCGAATAATATTATATGTTTGTTAAAACTTATTCGTTATACATATTTATTGGGGATGTAAATAATCATGAAATAATCGATTAGTTTTATGCTCTTTTTAACAAAATCCATGGTGTTTAAATCAATCGCATAAATTAAATCGATGTTTCAGACAAACTTTTTTTTTTTAATTTATACAAACACTTTCATTAACAATAAATGTAAACAAACATTTGTTTGACAAAGTTTTGCAATTGTTTATATTGAATACACCTTGTTTGATGTTTGCATAAAAAGCATAAATCTTTAGTGTTCATTAATTGTTCGATTAATTGTTTGTTAGAGATTTCAAGAAATGGATGCATAAAAATGATATTCATGAATATTTTTTTTTATTTATTTTTTTTATTTATAATTTGAATAATGTGCATGTTGATTTACATTGAAAAACGATGAATTTGCATTAGTCTTGTGATAACGAATATATATTGTAGTATACCCAGATCTTATTTAGCTGCTGTGCCTGACATATCTTTTGTTTTGTTGGCTTTGCTTTTTGCTATCGAGTAAATATTAAACAAATATGTAAATATGTATATAATTAATGTGTGTTAGCTTACAATCGGACTGACATTCGATGTTTTCTTTACTTGTTTTAACGTGTAGACCGCAACTGCTCCAAAGTGTGGTTAGGGACGATCCAGTATTATCGAGTGCTGTCAAATTGTGTCCACCTTCGAATAGATCTGTTTGTTGGAAGTCAGCATCTAACTCTATTGTTTTATCATCGATTGGTGGCCGATTTTGGTTGCCTTTTAAGATATTCTTCAAGAACGACATCATGTACAGTCAGATCAAAGGGCAAACAAGTTAACCTTGCTGTGGACAACAAACTATGAAAGGAAAATAAGTAACGAAAATAATTTGTGCTGTCAAACTGTAAATTTTGCTTGTATACTAAAACTTTAATTGGACATTTAAAGTTGTTGACAAAATGAAATAAATCATAAAGCCTGCTTTTCAGCAGTGTAGTCAATTTAGTCATTTTCACGTCAGATCTTGCTATTTTGAAAAGTCGAAACGAGAACTTTTTATAGCTTTTGCTATACATTCCTGAAGTTTTCTCTTACATAATCTTAAAAGTTTTGGAAAAAGTAAATGTAAGTAGTTAATATTCAAATTTTGTCGTTGAAAAACATTAAAAAATTGTCTTCAAAACCTTATCGGCCATAAATAATGTTAGGTATTTCTAGCTATTTTCAATAGTTCATTTAGTTATTTTTGGTTATGGACAGTTGGCAACACTGCTTGTCAGTTGAATTGAATATTTGGAAGTGGTCTACTCACCACACTTGGAGGTGGTGGTGTTTTGGTGGGTGTACTTGATGCAAGTGCTGTAAAGCGCGTTTCAGACTAGTGCTGGGCAACGTGCCACGCATGCGCTGTTGTCTGTCTGCATATTAACATTTGCACTGTTAACATGCGCGCGCGCCCCACACAAACATTTTGCCCTTGTCAGCTATGGTCACACTGTTTACAGTTGGCCTCTCGTTCAGAAAACGCGCGTCGCGTCGCCGTTCGCGTTTTGTTGTCAGTTTCTTTTTAGCTCTGTTTTTCTTTCTTTTTTTTTGTCTTTTTGTGTATGTGTGTGTTGTGCGCGCTTCTGTTATTCTCTTGATCTTTATTTTTGTTTGTTTTTTTTTTTTGTTTTCATTTAACCTACTGTTCAAACGTTCTAAATTTTGTACATGGCCAACACACTGTGCGGTATGTTTGTGTGTGTGTGTGCAAAAAAAAAAATACCTTTTACAGTTATTTGGTGCAAACAATTAAACGCCAACATGTGTGTTAGTGTGTGTATCGAAAGCCAGCGCTTGTGTACGTGTCTCCCGTGTATGTTTGTCTGTGTGTGTGCGTGTGTGTTCAATTCATTGTTAAGCGCTCGCAACAACAATTCAAGCTGCTTTTATTGTTGTTGTTGTCTGTGAATTACACGCAAGACATTCTTCAAGTGTTGCTTTATTCAATTGACGCTCGTCTGCGGCTTCTTTTTGTGTACAGCTACAATTTGTTGCTGCTGTTGCCGCAGCAACAGTTTTATTTGTATTTGATATACACACACGCACACACACACATGCATATATATACATGCAACGCCTGCATCCTGCTTGAGTTTTGCACTCGCTCTGTTTTCCTTCTGCTGCAACATTTGTGCAGTGTTGCAAAACGAATGCGTATTATACGCGCGCATGGTATGCGAATTTCAACGTTTATACGCAAGCAACATTCATGGATATTAAATTTATGTCTAAATAGCAAATAAGTGATTTTCGTATACACGAAAGTTGATCATGAATTCTTAGCAAATGCATGCATTTCATTCGCTCAAATGTCTGGCAACGCCGCCATTTCAATTTACAGCTGTTTATTGTTATATTTGGTGTTGAAAATTTGGTAATTCGTTTAAAGCGATCCTAAGAATCTAGTCTTGGTCATAAAATAATTTGTAAATATTTTTAAAACATGATATCCAGTGGCGGAGGTCAACTTTTTTTTTGTAGAGTTAATTAATAAAACTTTATTTAAATTTGTCCCAAATGCATGCTAAGCAAGTCCTGTTATCGTACACTGTTAACGTTTACAGCACTGTTAAGGACCTTTTGGATTGTGTTTATCATATATATCCGCCAAAAAGTCAACCTACGCCGACGGAAAGCGTATTCTTATATTTTTTCGGAGCTTTTGACCAAAACCAATTTGTTTGTTTTGGATTTTTAGCAAAGTAGCTAAAGTATTCATATAAAATTCGAGATTTGATGAATTCATGAATCCTTACATATAAACGTAGTAAATAATTCAATTAGCATTCAAATGCAAAACGAGCTCAGTTATGTTAGTTTTTGAGCAACAATTTCTAAATTATCTAAGCTTTTTTTTATCGCAATGCAAACAGTAGATAAACCTAAACTTTTTTACTTCAGTCTATGTATGTGTATGTATATGTTTATGACCCACGCACCTGACGAAACTTGTCATTTTGTGTGTAATTAACGAAATTGCGAAAAAAAAAAACCGAAATATATCAGATTTTGCGTGCATGATGTCATTTATTTGTTGCTTGTGTTTCAATTTCAATAACGCTGTGTCGTCAAAATGTTGAAAGCCTTTAAACATAAATAAACAAAATCTTTGTCATGTAGATGGACATAACATATATACATACATATGTATATATCATGTGGGCAGCCACACAAACAGTTGCGAATGAAGTTGAAAGAGGTGGCGCCAAGAAGTGCTCCCGATTTGTACTTTGACATCACAGCTGACGCTATATGGAAATATTATCTTGGGGGTAATCCATGACTTTAATTTTGGGCTGAAAGTATCGATAGCAAATCAGCTGTTGGCACGATTAATCGAATAATTTATTTGTATTGGATATTTAGTTTTAATAAACGATTATCCAGTTCAATTAATTGACTAATTAGTCAATTATTCTCGAAAAGGAAAAATGAAACAGACGAACAACAAAATGACCTTCATTTCTTGTTTAAATTAAGCAATTAAATGAAATGTTATTGTCTACATAAAAAAATGCTTAAAAAGGACCAAAACATTAGTGTTTTAAATATTCGAACAAGTTTTTTTACTCAGGTAAATTTTGATTAACCGATTAATCTGCTAATTTGTTCTGATTAATTGAAATTCCTTTGCCGTTGCCATCTCTAACTAAAATACTCACAAGCTATCAAAATGGAATCAGCTCCGATGCTGTTTTCATTGTAATATGATATTATTTGAGTTGTCGTTTTTTTTTTTTTTTTTTTTTGTTGCTGAAAATAATGCGGTGAGATGTGTTTACATTGGTGCTATGATAAATATGATGTCCATTGAATGTATACAAATTCAGCTTTCATCATTCAAAAAATGCAAATAATATATGTATGTATATTATGTTTGCATATTTGTGCAAAAATGTTGGCCTTGGGCTTGTTACTAAAGTTAATCACTAGCTAAACTAAATTATCAGGCCTCTTCTCATTTCCGAGAACTTTTCATTTCGAATCGTTTCCAATTTGATTTTCGTATAAAATGGTAACATTTTTAACTTTTCAAATACAAGTTTTTCATCCGAGTTTTCTATCGATATTCTTAATTTAGTACAGCTAAAAGTTTCGATTAGTTTTTCCGATTTCTGGATAACATTTTTCGCTAAAGCCTCTAAAATCAACAGATGTACCCACTGTTAACGTATAACAGCACTGTCAATGTTTACAGCACTGCTAATGTATACAGCACTGTTAACGTATAACAGCACTGTTAGCGATAACAGTACTTACTACATGTGAGTATCGGCACAACTTCAATTGGCTTTTTATTATATTTGCCGTCATAAAAGTAAACCTTCGATCCCAGTTTTGACATCCTAGAATTTTGCTGAATTTATGGAGCCCAAAACCCGATTTTTTTTTTTGTCAATTTTTACGAATTTCTTATGCGTAAAACCAGATTGATTTTGTGGTTTGATTTTCGAAAAGTAGCTACTGTGACGTCATGCGTATCTTTTTATTCAAGCTGTAGATCAGTCGAATCTTAAATGATGGCTAACACTGTGCCGGCCGGCCATAAACGGGCTAGAAATCAGCTTTTATGGCTGTACAATGTATATATGTATGGATGTATATGTGTATGTTTGTTTGTATTAACATGCATACATATGCACATGTAGTTCTTCCCCTTGTTGCATATATTTCAAGTGCTCAATTCACAATATAAGTGAGTAATCAACACGCGGCCCGCATGATGACAATGAAAACAAAAAACAACAACAAAAAATTGAACCACATGAGTATATAGACAAAACAAACTTATAATGCATATATGTATGTTTAATATACATTGTATATATGTATGTACATCATGTATGTATGTATGTAGTTATGTGCAACTTTAAACTAGACGTTAAGGTTGCAGTTTTGTGCCTTGCATTTCAATTGCAACTATTATTAACTGCATATTAATGAGGCGCCCGTGATTGTTGTTTGTTTTGTTTTGTTTTGTTTTTTCTTGTTTATCATTAAGGCGTATGTCCACTTCAAATGGAATGCTAGAGAAATTTATGCCTGGATCCTAACATATTGCAGTTTTCACTGCGGCTGGCATGCAGCTGTTAGTTGAGCCAAACTTTTATTGCGTCTGTTAGTTTAGTCCGCTTGGAATAATGCTGTTAACACAAAATTTAAAAACCAGCGGGGGTAGCGGGAAGAATGGAATTTTGTTTCTTAATTGTTCTTTTTTAAATTGTATTCAATTCCTACCAAATTTATATGGGCAATAAACGATTCTCCCAGCCAACCAGTGGAGTCCCAAAGGTGCACCGTTAGGACTCCTTATTCGGAGTGCTAACCCTCGTAGGGATGCTCCTAAAAGAGCCCAAAAGGAGGGTATTCGACGTAAAAAAAACACGTTCAAAATATATGAGAGTCCAAAAATGAGCTAATTCGGCGTCCCAGATTGCTCACTTAGGTAACCCGCAAAGACTCTGTGCGGACTCCTGTATTCGCCTATGGCTTATCTTAAAAAGATTCCTTTAATAATCCGAAGATGACCCATACGGTGTGTTTTGGTATTGCTTTTAAAACACAACAAGAAGAATTTAAGTATTTTCAGTTTCGGGTGCCGCCTTGGCACACCTCTCTATTCCCCAAGTAACAAATAGTTATTAACATTTATTGTAAGTTTTACAAATATTTAAAAGGCTCCACTCATCAATCCGGTTGACAGGCAGATTCGAACTCTAGATACGTTCCTTTAAGGAGTTAAATGGGAGTCCTTTTTAACTCCGAGCGCTCCTTAACTGGTTGGCTGGGCTCAATCACATCGACAAGTTTTCGATTCGTTCACGTCAAAATGTGCTCGTTTTGGTTGAACACCCTAACTGTTTTGCATTTAACAGCAGAGAAATTGTTTGAACAGAGTAATTAACAGAAATGTTAAATGAAATTGAATATGGCGATGCCAGCTCACATTTCATTTGAAGTGGACATAAGCCTTTAAGCACTGACTCGACTGCTGTTACTTAACATGATAGCGTTCTGTTAATATGTTGTCACTCTCTGTTGCCTACTCTCTGTTCTCTCTCTCTCTCAGTCACAACAACAATAACAACAATGCACGCGATTGTCTGAGCCAAAAGCAGCAAAAGTAACAGAAACAAGTTATTGTTATTGGTTTCACATGCAACAGTCGGGCTTTTGTTTTATTATTAGCATCTGCTTTGAACTTTCATTCATCGTTTAATTTCGCTAGTCGGCTTTACTTGCATTGCAAATGTATATATATGTATGTGTATATGTACATATGCATGTATGTATGTTAAAATGGCCAAAAATTGTACTTTCTCTGCTATCTCTTGCTTATAAGCTGCTATCATTATCGATATACACACAAACACACACACACACACATACGCATTGGCAGAGTGTTAAAATTGATAAATATGTGATAACAGGCATAAACAGCGATAACGATTAGTTGTAAGAACGATTAAAACGATCAAAACGAACGACGACGTTGCAATTTTTTTGCAAGTGCAACGATAAATAAATCAATAAATCAAAAACAACAACGACATCGAAATCGATCAAAAGTTAATGATTAACGTTTTTGCAAGACACAATATCCAAACACCCACAACAAAGTTAACAACAAATTGAATATAACAAAATGATTAAATTAAAATCATTATTCCGCAGAGGACAAGGAACTTCAAGTTCTGCATCCTCCAACAACTCAACGCACAAGCAACAGCAGCAGCATTCCAACAACAATCGACAGAAATCACAGTCCAGCACATCGCTCAACACGGCGCATGAGCAGCAGCAGCAGCAACAACAACAACAACAACAACAACAACAACAGCAGCAGCAGCAGCAGCAATCCCCACAGCAACAACAACAACAGCTGACCAACTCTGCAGCAACAACAACAACCACAACAAAGTTTTATTCAAATCACGAGGCGACCTACGAGCGCGGCGTCGATGTGGGCGACGAGGCTGCGCTGCTGCTGACCACACAACAACAGCAACAGCTGCAGCAGCAGCGGCGCCAATCGCAACAGCAGCAGCAGCTTAGCAATACGTTGCCGCAAAAGAAGTCCAAATTTAAAGGACAAAAGCAGCCCAAGCAATTGCCGCCACTACAACAACAACAGCAACAGCAGCAGCAGCAACAACAACAACAACTGATGACGTCCATTGCCGCTGCGCCAACAACAACGAACAACAGCAACAACAACAACAATAGCAGCAACAGCGCATTGGCCGCATTGCAAGATGGCGGCGCTGCTGCCGCTGCCGCTGCTGATTTTTACCAGCAATTAGCAGCAGCAGCAACAACAACAACAAGCGGCTCCAGCAACGGCGGCGGCAGCAGCAGCGCAGCCAGCGCTTTTCCAGCTGCTGCAGCAGCCGTTGCAGTTGCAGCCGTTGCGGCAAGCAGTTATCAGCAACAACAACAACAACAGCAGCAGCAAAAACAACAGCAGCAACAGCAACAGCAGCAGCAACAACAACAGCTCATTAACATCGAGCAACAGCAACTGTTAGAGGTGCGTTACTAATAATCAAAAACCCAATTTCAACAATTAATCCAAATTTCCATCCGTTTTTTGCAGGCTAATAATAAAATGCAGGAGCTGCATAAACAATTGGAACGATTGGGACGCGAGCAACTGCAGCTGGAGACACGAATAACGGAGCTGCTTCCATACCAAAGCGAGGTGACCAAACTGAAGGGTGATCTGCTCAAAATGCAGGTAAAAATAAAGGGCCAACTAGTTGAGTCAGTCAGTCGAATCAGTCAATCAATCAGCCAGTTAATTAATCAGTCAATTAAACAGTCAAATCAGTCAGTTAATCAATCAGTCAGTCGGTCATTCAAACAGTCAATCAGTCAGCCAATCAAGTAGTTAATCAAACATTCAATCAAACAGTCAGTCAATCAGCCAAATCAGTCAAATTAAAAGTCACTCAAACAGTCAATCAGTCTTTAAAGCGAGTCAGGCAGTCAATCAATCAGATAATCAATTAGTCAATGAGCAAGTCAATCAGCAAGTCGAATCAGTTAGTCAATAGGTCAGTCAGTCAATCAGTCTGTCACTTAGGCAATCATTTAGTCAATCAAACCGTCAATCAAAACAGTCAAATCAAAGAAAATCAAACCACAGAAGCTGTCAATTGTCTGTCTAAAAATTGTCTTGTTATTGTTTTGCAATTGTTCTCATTATTATTATTATTATTGTTGTAATTGTAATTGTGTTTGTGATTGTTGTTGTCGCATGCTGAGAGCGTTGCGCTTCGTTACTTTAGCCAATTTATTGATATTCAATATCTTATACTATATGCTATGCTATATTGCGCTCCTTTTATTGAAATTCTCGCTCATGCGGACCTCTAGCTCAATAGTGAGAGTTAAAAGTTTATGCATTTGTTTTGTTGTATTTCAATTTCAATTTCAATTTTTTTTTTTAATTTTTGATAACACAATCGTACGAATTTTGCGATATTTCAATGTTTTTCAGTCAATTTTCCACCCAGAAGGGTAAATATTTTCCAAAACCGATGAAAGAGTTTATTAGTATATATCTTTGTTACAGGTTTCTTATTTGAAAGTAAATATTTATAAAATGCACTCGACAGATTATGAATCAGTAGCCATAGACCAGTTCGAGTCGGAATTATTAACTGTTCTCATTTCCGAATATTAATGATAAATTCGGTTAAAAAAGTTGTACTTAGTAAAGTATTCGAACTTGTCCTTGATTAAAAGAATCTCTTGATGTTTCCTTCAAAGATCGAAAATTAAAACAAAATAATAAACTGTCGGAAATGAGAACAGGGCTACTACAAAAATAGTTTTGATTATCGTTAAACTATTGTCATATTACAATTTGCACGCAGTGTTTTTTTTTTTTTTTTTTATATGCGACGTTAACAACAATAAAAATAATAATAATAATACAAAGAGATCAACACAAAAGCAATAACAATATTAATAACAATGCTCACCTGCCCTGTAGCCTGGAAAAAAACAGTGCTTCATCTAATTGTTTTTTATACTCTCACTGCTCTGCTTACAGAATCAACAGGAGAAAACACAAATGGAAATTGGCAATCTAAAATATGAAAATGAATCTTTGCGCAATCGTTTGCGGGACGTTGTCAATTCACCACTGTCGGACGCGGAGAAGCATCAGATTATACAAGATTCGCAGCGCTTGCATAGCTCAGCGCCCGCCTCCATAGCACTGCCTAATGTAAGTATATAAATATCTATGTTATTAATATCAGAACTCGCAAGTAAAAGTCCACACATATTTTAAAATGTGTTCTACATTTCGCCAACAACAGCGAAAGTTGAAATCAGCTCCGTTTTTAAGAACGTGAAAACAAAGAACACAAAAAATACTTTATACAGTCTTGTGCTCCTGTAAAATCTTGTGGGGAAAACCAAAGGAAAAAAGGTGTCTTTGCAGAAGACAGAAAACAGAATTCAAAGTCTATTTTTGTGCCCTCGAATCAAAGTGTTCGATTTTGCAGAGAGATATTTGCGAGTTCTGATAAATACATACACATATGTTCTTAAGATATAAATAATAATTGATATTTGCTTATTGATACATAGACAAATGAAGCGGTGCACGATGGAACGCCATGCCTTACGCCGGACTGGGACAAGCACTCGTCGTCCAGTGAAATATCAGTAGCATGCTTGCAGGATAAGATCATACAAATGGAGGAGACACACTACTCAACAAATGAGGAGCTGCAGGCAACGCTGCAGGAGCTGGCCGATCTGCAGACACAGCTAACCGATACACAAACGGAAAACGAGCGACTCGCCGAAGAGAAGGATGTGCTCTTTCAATCGCTATGCCGCCAAACGGAGAAGCTTAACGAGACGCGTACGCAAATAAGCAAGCTACAGGAGCTGCTGCTGCGTGACACAAAACAAGCAGCAGAAATATGCACATCGGAGCGGGAAAAGAAGCTGCTTGAACTAATACAAACATCGCAGGAGGAGCGCGAAACGCTGCTGCTCAAGCAGGAGGAGTTGAACGCGGAGCTGGCAGAGCTACGTCAATCGCGCGATTCTGTTCAGCTGGAGCAGCAACGGCAGCGGGAACGCAATGCGCTGCTCGACTCACAACTGGATGCAGCGAATGCGGAACGCAAGCAGATGGATGCACAGCTTTCGTTGGCCAAGGAGGAAATCTCACAGCATGCTATTGAGATAAGCAGGCTGAGCACGCTACTGGAGAATGCACGCTCCAAGATTGAAGAGTTGGAGGCGGATTTGTCGCGTACAGACAAAACCGATCTGAGCGATGTGCTGGATGCAGCGCGTCGTGAAAAGGATGCGCTCGAGGAGCGTGTTGCCGAGCTGCAGGATCAGTGTTCACGCAGCCAGGCAGAGCTGCGACGACTGCGCGAACAACTTTCCGGCCTCAGCGAGGAATGCAAGGTGGCCAAAAATAATGCCAAATGCGCAGTCTCCCATCTCGAGTATCGACTGGAGCAGCTGCAGTGTGACAAGGATAAGCTAGCCGGCGATTGTCAGACCTTGGAGGAGCGTATCAACGAACTGCAGGTGCAGTCTAAATGCCATCAGGAGGATAAAACGCAGCTGCAGCAGCTGCTCGCTGAAACACAACGGCATTTGGGTGATGTACAGCTGCAGCTAAGCGATGCCGAGTCCTGTCTGGAGAAGGAGACACAGCTGCGTAAACGCGAGGCGGATGAATGGCAACAGTTTCAGGCGGATCTCTTAATGACTGTGCGTGTTGCCAACGATTTTAAGACTGAGGCGCTCAGCGCACGCGAGCAGTTGGTGCTCGACAACAAGATGCAAAAGGATAAAATACTGCTGCTCGAACAGCAGCTGGATAAGTTAAACAAGCAGCGTAAGTTGCAAGTCTCCTGCCACAACTTATTTCTACTGCAAGTTACAAACATTTCTTATCCCTAAGCAGAACTGCAGCAAACGGAGACACAGCAATCGGTGATATCCACTGTGCAGCAGGAGATGGCCTCGCGGCGCATCAAGCTCAGCTTCAGTCGACAGGACTCGCGTCTCTCCGTTAAAACGCTCATCGAGAGCATTGAAAACAACAAGCCTGTAAGTTCAGTACAGAACTGTAAACGAATGATTCTTTATTGTTTTTTAATGCCTAAGATTCATGAATCATTCTTTTGGTAATGATAAAGAATTGAATTCAAATTTGATTTAATTCTTCATTATCATTACTTAATATATATTATTATATGTTCTCACATGTTAATTTCTCAACAGCAGGGCAAGTCGGATGAAACCGAATCCCATTACAGCTCAACGTCCAGTCTGAACAGCGGCACGCCCGAAACGGGCAACACGCCCATTATATTGCCCGTATCCAGTGATTGGCATGAGAGTGTAAGTTTTTTTTTATAGACTTGATCAATTATTTCAAATTTATTTATCACTTACCTAATTATACTCAACTGTTATCAACTCACCAACAGCTGCGCTTCCCCGTTATGCAAAGCAGCAATCTCCATGTGAATGTTGGCAATACAACATCAACAACAGCGACATCAACAACACCTGGAGGAGCAGCAACAACAGTCGCAGCCACATCGACGCCTACAACAGGTACAACAGCAGCTATTACAACCAAAGCAACACAACAGCCGCAACTGCAGCTGCAGCATCAACATTCGCAACAGTCTGCGTCAAGTGCAACCTCATCGCAGCCCTCCACACCAAACACGCCCAGCTTGCAACAGCAGCAGCAGCCGCCCAGTCTGACAACGCCGGTGCAACAAACGCCAAGCAGCGCTCTGGTCAGCAGTCTCAGTTTTGGCAATGTCTCAAAATCTTTTATTAGCGGTAAGGCCCTTCTTTTATTTATTTATGCACATTATTTCTTAGAATTAGAATACTTTTAAGAAATGAAATATGAAATAATTTAAAGTTTTAACAGTCTTTTTACTAATTCTATAAATATGATTAACAGCGAATCTGATTGGTGTTCTGGAAACCGAAAAGCTTTTGTAGTTTCAATAGATTTGGTTATCTTTGTTAAATTAAAAGTAAATGGCTATTTTCACAAATCAAACATGCTAAATTTCAAATCAGTATTGTAATAGATGGTTTTATCACAATATATCAAAGTTATTTTGTAAAAAATAATTGAATTTCTATAAAAAACAAGAAGAAAACGCAACAAAATACATGTTACATTTAGTAACACATCTTGAAGTTCCGACAAATTCATTATAGATTAGTACAGTAAATCGATAATAAATCGATGTCGAAAGTAATTTCAAAACACCAAAATGGAAAATCTTCGGAAATGAATGCGTAATTGCATTTAGCTTGTTATACTTAACTCTGTTTAAATTTGATTTATACTAGAAATTAGACTTGTAAAAAATAATCAATCGCTTTTTGTCAACGAATTGAGTATTCGATGATTATTGACTTGCTTCGATTATCGATCATCGGCATTTTTCACAAAATATCGCACAAAAACAACGCGTATAAAACTCACATATTCAGTTTTAAAGCTATCTTGATAAAACTTGATGCAATTTCATTATGTTCAAAACATACTGAGTAAGTTTTATCAAAATTGGGAGGTTTATATAAATGTCATAGGAATAATCGGTCAAAAATTGAGTATTCTGCGAAGGTAAATATCTACGGCACGTGAAAGTTAACTTGTTTCTTGTTTTTCATTTCAACTGATTGGTATTTAAAGTCCTTGTATAAAAATGAAAAGAAAAGCCGTTGTTTTCGTCAAATGGATTTATTGATTTATTTCATACGGTTAAACGAAACACCATCGACTGCAATTTAGTAAAATCGTTCAACGAACTAATCTTGATTATTAACAGCACTACTTAAAATATTACAATTGTAATTAATAATTGTTTTTATACTTTTGTTTTATTCCGCAGGCGAGCGCAAAGATCCGCTGAATATGCTGGCCAAGAATGGCGGCTCGAAGCGCAACGCTCTGCTCAAATGGTGCCAAAATAAAACAGTTGGCTATCGCAATATTGACATTACGAACTTTAGCTCATCATGGAACGATGGTCTGGCATTCTGCGCTATATTACATTCCTATTTGCCGGATCGCATACCCTACGATACGCTCAGTCCGGCCAATAAGCGTCGCAATTTCTCGCTCGCCTTTGCCGCCGCCGAGTCAGTGGGTATTGGCACTACTCTGGTAAGTTTAGCTTTATAAAATAATAAACGATCAATTATAATAATAATATTAATCTTTGCAGAACATCAATGATATGTGTCAAATTGAGCGCCCCGACTGGACGCAGGTCATGTCCTACGTAACGGCTATCTACAAATACTTTGAGACGTAAACTGTATTCGCATCCGCATCGCACATCTTTTGTAAATGTATTCTCTCTCCTTTGCACTTCATCTTCTTGATTGCTTTCTTTATTTTTTTTCACTATTTATTACCACTATTATTAACGCTTATGGCGCCCAGCAATAATTTTGGCACGAGTCTTAGCCTAGACAAAGCAGTTTCTTAACCCTAATTTGTACGTTTTTTTTTTTGTTTTTCTTTTTTTTTTTTTATTAACTTTATTTTGTGAAACCTTTGACCTACTCATAAATTTAGTTATAATATTGTATTGTCAGGTTTATGCAGTTGAGCAAGTGTTGAGGGTAAAATTTTGAATGCATATTATCAATTTTTTTTAATACTGATTTCAGAGTTTATTTTATATAAATATAATACATAAGACGCATTGAGAGCAAGCGATTGGCCGATTAGCTTTAGCATATTTATTTATACATACATATAACATAAACAAAGAGAAAAAAACAAAACAAAACGCAACTATAACAAAAAATGACTATCTTTATTTTAAATTCTACAAAAAACCAACAAACTGTATTTTTATATTCAATTCAAAAATACTATAAACAAAATAAATGGAAACATTAAAAACTACATATATAGTATTGAAAATCTAAAAATGTATATACTTTTTACTTGGAATAATGTTTTATGTACAAAGTCGTAAAATAACTTTTTTTCATTTTGTATTAATTACCAGCAGAAAAGAACAAAGCAGTCGTGCGTGGGCCGCATAATCGAACATGATTGTCATGTCATTAGCCGCATAATCTAGGGATCTTCAATTCACGATCAGGCAGTCGTCCGCAAAATAGAGCGCACCAATATTAATGCTCGTTTTGTAGATCTGAGAGCATTATCTATGCATGCTGAACAAATTTGATCAAAATCAGGCGACTGTCTTATATATGTATAGCTGTCATTAGAACCTTTTGTATGAAAATCCTTTCTGTTTTTTTAAGATACTTATTTTAGGAAGTATCATTGATGAGAATGTTTGGCAACTTTCGAAACAGAGCTATCTGGAGAGCCCACGTATTTTCGCATTTTCAAAATTTTTTTTGATTATCCCTTAACTTTGAGACGTCGAGCCTAATAACACAATGCAACAAATTTTGAAAAAAAGTTGTGCCTAGAATAGGCACTATATTTTTCTTATGTGAGTAAAACCGATAAGTTTGAGGCAAACTCTTTAGTATAGCCGGAAATATCACCATCACGAACAATCCAATTTAATAATGATGTGTTAGTGATTGATTTTTTAAATTTTGACTTAATTTTCGAAATCAGTAGTAAAAAAAGCCGATTTTATAAGAATCAAAAATCTGGTTTCAAAGATATTCACAATTATCTGATTGTACATTTAAAAAAATCGAAAATCTAGGGTTTTCCATTTAGCTCGAAATTAAGCACGCGAAGAAATTTTTTTTTTTCGGACTCAGCGGCTGGTTTTACCTAAGATAAATATAGTGGCTGTTCTAGGCACATTTTGCTGTTTCATAGTGTAAATAAGAATTATTTAAAAGTTAAAGCATTTTTTTGCTGACAAAATTGACAAAAACCATTACCCAGTTTCAGTCAGCTATACATAATATATATTATTTATATATATTCAAGGTAGATATTTCAAATAAACTTCGTAGCTATGTATATTTCAAATGAAATTCGTAGCTGCAACGCCTAACAGCATAAGCAGCTAACATGAGCTGTAAACGCCAAGTATGTTAAACTCAAGATGGCACTGTTACTGTTATTGAATGCTGTTAATATTGCAATGCTATCAACGTGCGTTGCTCATACGCCTCGTTGGCCGTCGTCGCGAGCGGTTGTTTTTGGTTTTCCATACGCTGTTCGCTGCTTCGGGCGATTTCGCGACGGAACATTGTTTCTTGGCGCGTATTTGAACTGCCAGCAAAGAAAGTGAAATTAAAATTGCAAATTGCAATTAAATCAAATATAATTTTGTTAGTTTGCTGCAATGCTTAAAGGCAGTTTATATGGTGCAGGGCGCAGGGCGCCTGCAAATTGAAAAGGACGCGATTCCAGTAGCAGCAAGTGCAAATTGTAAATATATAATAATATTTACAAAAAAAGAAAGAAGGAAATTAAAACGTAGAGCCAAGCGATGCCCGCCAAGGCCAAGTCGCCAGCCGCCGACTATGACTCGCAGGATGAGGCCAACACCGAGCTGCTGGAGAAGCTCAAACATCTCGATCGACGCGTGGAGGCTGTGGAGAATGGCAATGGCATTTGCAGTCGCAGCTCCGCCTGCTGGCAATCGCTCAAATGGAAGTCAGCTTTGAATCACATTGGATTGCTCGTCTCGCTGTCTATTTACTGCGGCGTGGGCGGTTTGGTAAGCAACTCAATTCATTCGTAGCAACATACAAAACGCGCCTCGCAAGCAAACAAAAACAAACAAAATCATTTGCATATTTTTAAAAGATTTTATTATAATTGAAATGTACATTAAAATGTTGTCTGCCTGAAATATTTATTGCAGGGCAAATACTACTCAAAATTAGCTCATAATTAAGACATTAAACAATTCTGTACATTTAAGTGTTGTACCGTAACTGCCACGCCCACAACGTTGCATACAACGCCCACACATTTCAAAATTTCCAAATTTCAATATTTCATCTCCAGACCGCTGGAAACTGGACGCGCTGCATCAATGACCACATTGACCATAACCGCCATGTCTGTGTATCTCTCTCTGTCTGTGTGTTGGTGTGTTAGTGTGTTTGTGTATATGTATGCGTTCATTTAGACAAGTTTAAATAGTTTTGTCTAAACATTTACATTTTTGCCAATGACGTCGTCATTTTTACTGGTCTCCCCCCAAAATTGGCCAATGATGCAGTCAATATCCATTCCTGACTGCATTCCCAGTGAACCAAGTGCAACGTTTATTGTTGGTCTTTTGACCAAAGTGTCGTATACCTGTTTTTAAAAGTGTCTGTTTCATAACTCCGTATTAAATACTTTAACTTAGCTAAAAAGTCCAGACGTTGTAACGACAATAATGTCCCTCAAAAATGTTTGACTTTTCAACTTTTCAATCCTATTTGCTTAGACATTGTAACGGCAATACTTTCCTTCGAAAATGTTCGAAAATGTTCAAAAATGTTCCAAAGGCATTTTAAGGCACACAGACATTTAATGTCTGTCGAGTAGATACCTTTTCTCATTTAAGCCACAGCTCAATTTCAATTTAGATTATAAAATATTGTAAAACAAAATTTCTTTTGTCTCCAATCGAAGATACCATATATAACAAGATATTCATGTTTTCCTAAAGTAAGTAAAGGTTACTTAGATTTTTGGAGTAACCCAAAAGTTTTCAACACAAAAGGCGCGATCTAAAAATGACGAAAATATCTTAGAATTGAACGTAGATTACGAATTTTGAGTACCATTTGTTTTAAAAATCAATCGATGCATCCTAATGTATGTGTATATATTAGGACGTTAAAAATCAACGATTTTTTGAACACATAAACTTCACTACTTTAAAGTGTAGCTAATAATAAAATATATTTATTTAAAGTACATTTGATTTTAAGTTCTAAAAGCTAAAAAATTACGTATACGACATGTGTTCATATGGATAATTTGACACGTAAAAGCTAATAAAGCTTTCAAAATTGTTGAAAATCAAATAATTTTGTATATTTATAGTCTAATCTATATAATTACTTCTTAATGTTCAATAGAAATCGCATTTTTGTTTTCGTTGATACATTATTTTATTTATACAACTATCAAAAATTAAGTGCATATTTTTATGGATTTGTATTTGAAATAAATTTACGAGTATCTATGGCCAATAGTTTCAAAATTGTTTATAGATTTAATGACTCTTTTTTTCGTGCATATTATTTGTTAAATCAATTTCAAACATATTTATGAACACGAGTAATAACAATTTTATTAACAGAAATTTTGACTAGTTTTGAAGATATACTTTTTGATTATAAAACTAAATCGATTTGTTTGACTCAGCTCGATTTATGAGAATTTTCAGCTACGATTAATTTTGTGTTATGCTTAAAATTTCGATTTATTAGGTTTTTTAGTTAGTTTTAATGCTAAGTATATTGAGTACATGTTTCATTTATCATTTGATTTTTAATTTGTTGGCAATTGTGTAAATTGCTTCAACTCAGCATAGTTTAGACTATTCAGTCTATTCAGTCTCTTCATTTTAGTCTGAATATATTTGATTCATGTGCTTCCATTTGATCTAAGCCTTCGTATACCCCCATGCTGACTGAATTGGTCAAGATGCCAAGGCTCCAGCTATTTGCCAGTTTCTCAAAGTCAACACCTAATTGCAGTTTTCTATATAGTATTGAATTCGATTCAGTAAGTTATTGCCATTAATTAATCAAATGCCAGCCATATTCACACACTCACACTCATACTCATACTCATACTCACAGTTGCGTTCAACGCCACCCACAGCACATGTTGGCCAATTACGCGCACTTCGATGCCAAATTTGCTCATCAAATTGTTAGAAAATTTGAATTCGAATTTGAATTTGAATTTTCAGATCGAATTGTAAGCATTTGTTTTATGTTTTGGCCCGTCTTTTGATTTGTGCTATCTTGTGCGTTATAATGAATTGGAACAAGTAACCAAAAATAAAAATGTGGCCTCATCATCATCTTTATCTGTTTGTTTGCTGAGTTTTACTTAAGACTGTTACAGCAATGGGGCGTATGCGTAATCATTAAAGCATTCAAGCACAAACCATAAATGCTCAATACAAAATGCAACACAGAGGACACACGCAAGGACCTCCAGCTGTGTTGCAGCTGTAACGAGTACATGTGCAATGCATTCGAAGCATTCACACAGCATTCACTTTGCATTCATTTAGCACTCACTTAAGCTTAAGCTGCTGCAGCTGTCATCTTGCAAATCCTGTGTATACGCTGCCAAATGAAATGGAAGTAGAATCAGAACAACAACAACAGCAACACACACACACACACACACAGACACACACACACACACACACACACACGCACACACACAGTTATATATAAAAACACATTACGCTTAGCAGCATATCATATGGCACGTTATTGCTCGTTTTGGGATTTGGAAACTTCTTCAACGCTTAGATTGACCGGAGTTCATCCGAAAACCAACAATTCAAACTGACTGACACAGGGTTCAAAAACAGCTCCAATGTCAACCTTGAAGGGCTAACTGCGTATAAAAAACACATTCAGTGTTCCAAACAAAGCTTTCGCCTGAATTTCAACTTTTGTTTTTGATATATTGATTTTGAATTTCAATTGTTTGCGAATGGTAAATGTTGCTAACTTTCTATATTTGCAGTACTTTATAACTCCCTTTTTCCCATTTTTAAATGGGAACAGGGCGTAAAAAAGAGTATATTGGCTTTGTGAAATGTCCGTCCGAGATCTCCCCGATTATGTGTTAACAAAAACCCCTGTGTTATTCGACACCAAATATTTTTGACTAAATTAGTTTCAAATTTATTATTCAAAAGCAAAAACTTATATAGAAATTATTTGGTTCGAATTTTTAAAAATATTTCATTTAACGAATATCTTATGAATTTCGAAATGTGGATGGTCTTCTAGTGTGTAAAGCTTTGCGTTTGCTTCAATAAATATGAACATATTTTAATGAACAACAGACTTCAAAGTGAGAACACGAAAAATTATCCAGGTTTTAAAAAGCTAAAAGGTTAAGGTTTCCAAATTTGTATTTTATTACTAAATTCAAAAAAAGATGGACTGTAAAAACCATCAATATTTGTGAAAAATGTTTGGTCCGAGGAGAACAAATTAATGGATCTTCTAAATCCGTATGATTTTGATGTATCTACCCTTCCACCATTATGATCATTCGACTTATATTCTGAAGAAGATGTACAAGGAGCAGTGTGAGGTTCTTTCGGTAAGCTTGGAAAATAAGAATGGAAAGTAAGTAAAATAAGATTGAAAGATAAATAAAATATGAATGTGATATTTTATTGCAAATTCAAACGGGTACTACTAGCTTGTTGAGATAGAACCAGTTGAGAATTCTAAGCGCACCAAACGAAAAAAAGTGCTTTGCACTTGTGATGTGTATGATTTCGCAAAGTGCCACTTAAGCACTTTCTATACTCTTTTTTTGTTTATTAAAAGAAATAAAAAATAGTATTTGATGTTTGCTCCGACTCCGCTAAGAGGCTAAAAAAAAATTATATAGCTGTCGTGAGCATCCGACTGCAACGTTCTTACTTGTTTTATTTGTAGTTGTATAACTCAAAAACAAAATACACTTTATTTATATATGTAATGTACATGTGTATATTGCAAAATGAACATATTTTAATTAAAAATATTGTTGAAATCAATTTCGCTAGAACTTCACCTGCTGTTTCAAAGAATACATTTTATAGGCATAATATGTTCCAACTTATAACTAAGCGAAATTATTTATTTTCGCTTGAATTTCAGCCTAAAATTACTCGTAAATTGATTTTTTGTTGCGAAATCTTGTTGAAAGCATTTTGGGAAGCACATTGTGTTTAAGTTTTAATTGCTTTTGTTGTTGCTGCTAACTTTGTCCATGA
The DNA here is from genome assembly GCA_949708635.1 of Hirtodrosophila cameraria. Lineage (NCBI taxonomy): Eukaryota > Metazoa > Arthropoda > Insecta > Diptera > Drosophilidae > Hirtodrosophila > Hirtodrosophila cameraria. Next base: position 11,944,611 of record OX453090.1, read on the forward strand.
AACAATCGACATTTATCTGTTTATGGTCTACCATTTTTTAGTAGCTGTTTTAACGATGTTGACCGTTCAAAGTTTATTTATTAATTAAGCTTTTTTGCTTTTTTGTTGAGAGTTTTCAAATGTGGGTGACTCGTTCAAATAGAGCTCAAATTTCAAAGACATACACGTCCATATGCTGTCTAGGAGTGGGGCATTAAATCTTGCCATTATGCCATGCGGAAACTGTCTATAAATCATTATAATTAGCATATATTATGTGGTTGTATGTAGTTGTAGTTGTATTGTAGGAGACGCCTTTGTTTGTGGCATATACAAGTAGTTTGAGGCGTTTCTATTGTAAATTGCGCAACTTTATCGATTCGCATCACGTGAAATATTTCGCTTTGTCAAATGCTCGAGTCACCTTTGCTGGCTACTGCCAAAGTTCAGGCCAAATGAATTAAGTTGTTGGCCAAAAAAAAAGGGCAATTAGAAGGCACAAGACAAGGCATTCTGTGTGTGTGTGTGTGTGTGTGTGTGTGTGTGTGTGTGTGTGTGTTTGTGAGTGTTTGTTATCTGATTAACTAAGCCATTCAAGCGCAGGCAGACATGATTTTATATTAAGCCAATTTCATGCCCAGGAACTAGGCACGGCCACGTTCCGGATGTTTACGTTTTGATTCGGACCAAAATGGCGCGCATAACACAAAATAAAAAAAGAAGACACACACACACACACATAGATAGACAGGAAATCACGCCAGGCGCGCATTAAGCGTCTGACAAGCGGTCATTTTATTGTGCGTCGCGTTTTGTTTTCTTATCCTGTCATTTTATGTTGCCTACTTTTTGGCGCACGGCGTGTGGAAATTGAAATTGTGCAAAAAAACGACTTAAAATGGTTAAACAACAATATCTCTATACAAATCTTTATATAAAACTCATGAGACATGAGTATGTTATTTAAATCCTGTCGCTGTGGTGCCATTTCCGACCCCATAAATTACATGCATAGATACATCATATGTAAAGGATGTTTTCACAAGAGATTTAGGGTTTGATTTTTGAACAAAACGAACAATGGTTGAATAAATCTCATAATTTTATGTATGAAACACAATATGTGCTTCACTCAGAAAGTGTACAAGTTCTAGATTTATCAGGCTAGAATTATAAATAAATATGAACATATTTTAATATTTGTTGGGAATTAACGAAACAACCGACTTCAAAGTGAGAACAGGTAAAATAAAATTGTAAAGTTATCAAGGTTTTAAAAAGCTTAAAGGTTAAGGTTTCCAAATTTGTATTTTATTACTAAATTCAAAAAAAGATAGACTGTAAAATCCTTCAAAATTTGAGAAAAATTTATGGTCCGAAAAGAACACATTAATGTATCTTATGGATCCATATGATTTTGATGTATCTACCCTTCCACCATTACCACCATTCGACTTACAATAGATTCAGATGATGTCTTGCCTGAAACATTAATAACGAGGAAAGTCAATAATATATCTACGGATTTGAATGCTGAAGATACTGCTGATTGTAAACTCATTGTTTAACTTGGAAAATAAGAATGGAAAATAAGATTGAAAAATAAATAAAATATGATTTTGATGTTTTATTGTAAATTCAAACGGGTGCTACTAGCTTGTTGAGATAGAACCAGTTGAGAATTCTAAGCGCACCAAACGAAAAAAAGTGCTGTGCACTTATTGTGTGTGTGATTTCGAAACGTGCAAACACTTTTTACACTCTAGTTTTTGTTTATTAAAAAAATAAAGAATAGTATATTACGTTTGCTCCGACTCCGCTAAGAGGCTAAAAAAGAGGACAACGCAGTCGTGAGCATCCAACTGCAACGTTCTGAATTGTTTAATCCTGTTGGAGCTTTTAATGAAATATTTTTAACTTAACTGCTATGCACTGTTGTACTGCTAAGTAGCTTATCTCGAGTACTTTCAAAAGGCATTGTTAAATATTTGCTTACTGATTTCACCAACGACATAATAAAGCGTAAAGAAAGGAAAGATTTGAATTTTAAAGGTCCACACGCAATTTTAATTACTTTGTAAAGATAAGAAAGAAAAGTTATCTACGGCAGAAAAGTTGTTCATATGAAAACTTAATTTTCGACCGATTGTTCCTATGATAGCTTTAAGATATAGATAGCCGATATTGATGAAATTTAGTCAGCATGACAAATATATACTAAAACATAGAATATGTGAATTTGATTAAGATAGCTTGAGAATCAGAAAAGATTTTTATGCAAAGACTTATTATTCAAACGATTGTTACTATGGCAGCTATAAGATATAGTGCAACGATTCTGCAGAAATTTTGTTAGCATGTTTTGATAATGCGAAAACTCAGAATTAGAACGTTTGGTTGAGTTATCTTGATAAACAAACTAACTAAAACATTCTCAATCATTACCCGTTACCGCCCTGTGCCCAATGGAGCACTTTATAAAGCCCATTAGCAATGATCTCGATTAAATGGCCTGATTGTGTGTTTATCCGCAAAAGAGAGGTCTACATTAAATTTAAGTTAATTGCTCGCTGCACTTTAAACAGTTTAAAAGCCAACGAACCGTATAATTGTGCAGACATCACATGAGAAATCAAATTTACTGCCCAACTGAAGAAAAGAAGAAAAGAGAATTCCGTTTTGCTATTTATAAAGAAAATGGCACGCGACGAAATCTCAGCCAGCTATAATAGTATATAGTATATGTATAATTTGTGTGTTCGTTTTTGGTTTTTATTATTATGGCGCCAGATTCATGAATCTGTCAAAATTTATCACCTGCCTGTCATCAGATAATTTGTTAAATATTTCTAGGCTTGTTCCAAATTCTTGACGTCTTTAAATAGATTCATAAAGACAAAAAAATTTTGTATGCTTGTTCTGCATAGCGAAAACGTTTCGATATCAACAGTTAATCGACAATAGACTTTAAAAAACAATGTTGAAGATTGCTTAAATTCTAAAAGTCCTTTTTATAGCCTTGTCACGAAATGCTTAATGCATTAAAGAAGACCATTGATCATCTATTAAAAGGGTTTTAGTATGTAATTATCATGCTGACCAAGTTTGGTCAAAATTGGGCTACTATATCTTATAGCTGTCATAGGAATAATTGGTCTTAAAATAGGTTTTTGTATGACAAACTTTTTTGTTTTTTTAAATAACTCAACCAAACTCACTTTATCCAAGTTTTAGCATATACTATACAAGTTTACAAAATATCATTAAGATCGAACCACTATATCTTATAGCAACCATGTTTTTGTATGAAAAAAGCTTTTGTATATACAGATATTTCAAACAAACTCGCTAGTACGCCATTTTATAAGCTTTTACACGTGTTGACTAAGTTCGGTCAAAATCAGGCGACTATATCTTATAGCTGTCATATTTTTTCACAAGTGTATATATATTTTCGGCATGTCGATGTCAACATATTCTTTCTATTTTAAACAGAATCGGAACCTGTAACAGATTAGTATAACCCACACACGCTTAAAGTGAAAGTAGGCAGCGTCATCAACATGTATAATTTATGTGTGTGTGTGTGTATGTGTGTGCATGTTCTTGTATGTGTGACTTGCATATATGTATGAATACTTTCAGCAAATTGATAAAGTTTTCTGTTGCGTGTAAAATGCGTAAATAAATCGCACAATAGCCCTTGACCGAGCAACGGACGGACGGACGGACGGACGGACGGACAGACTACTTCAAACCGTTTCCATCAAGAACGCAAAAGTCATTTTCATGTTATTGTTCTTGTTGCGGCCAAGTGATTTTATGACTTATACTATGCATACATCTACATCTACATCTATATACATATGTACATATATCTTGATGCATGTGTTATCTCTTGTTCTTGCTGTAAATAAATTGAAAATGTGCAAAAGCAATTGCCAAACTGACAGCCCGACACTCGATTTGTATGCCTTCTGCGAGCCACTGAAGATTGACCCAAAAACCAAAAACAGCAAAAAAGAAACCCAAAAAGAGCAACTTTGTATTGATGCTGATGGTCATCATGCCTCCCCCCCCTCCAATTCCACTAAGACATGCTTGGCACCCCTCGCTAATACACTTAAACACTTTGTAAACAGTTTGCATTGATGAGATGCGATTCTTATTTCACATTTTGGGCATGTCGCTTGTCATTGTTGCGCCATTTGCACGCATCTATTCTAATACCCTGATACCCTATGGTAATGTTTCAAAAGGGTATATGTATGTTGCAGGCAGGTAGAGGCATCCTTTATTTGACATGTTGATCCGTCTACCTGTCTAAGCTCTTGATCGCAGCTAAATGTTTTCTCAAGTTTTTTATACTTTTTCAAACTTTTATCAATTCAAATAAAGGAATTGACAGCTACACGGAGATAAATATTAGGCAGTATTCATAATAATCATAAGCTTGAATTTAAGCAGTTTTCTAGCATTAAAAGTAGTATATTTTAATCACAATTAATGATTAATAATGCACAATTTATGCACAATTTTTTTATAAATAAAGCATAATTTTACATATTATGGCATAATTTATGCTTATTTATGCATGGTTTTTACATATTAATGTATTAGTATAATTTGTGTTTACTTTTGCAGAATTTTGTATATTTTTAAGCACAATATGTGATTAACAATGAATTATTTTTAATATTTGTACAACATATGGTTGGTAAATCATAATTTATATCTTTTAATGCATAATTTATACCAACATATTAATGCACAACTTATGTTTAAGATGTTATGCATCATTTTTCAGATTTAAGGCACAATATAAGTTCAAAAGTGTCAAATTTTTGAATATTGTGCACAATATACGAATAATAAAGCATAATTTGGACATATTAATGCATAAATTATGCCTATAAATGCATTCAATCTATTCAATGTATATTTTATTACATTACATCACGATTATTTTATGCATAAGTTAATCTTTAATTCAAAATTCATTATCAGTTATTCTAGGGTCGATTTCATACATAATTTGTGCATAAATCATGCGTAAAATGCATTAATTCAGCAAAGAGCTCTCTTTAAGTGTATAATTCTGATATAAATGAATCATAAATCTGATAAAAATTGGATAAGCAGCACCAAACATATACCATTAATTTGATGTTGAACTACTTCAGACTTGGACACAGGGTATCTCCAAGTACAGCAAACTTGACTAGTTCAAACATATGTATTTGATATTGAGGGTGTTACGCTCCCTTGACATGATTGGAATTCGCAAACATCATCACACAGTGTGTTGCATAGCGCAACTCGATACGGTAAAATTGGTTCGTCAAAGAGCAGGATAATGAAATTGCGACAAAACAGGGATCAAGATACTCGAAGTTGAAGTACTACAAAGTGCAACGGTAGAATGAAATGTTAATCTCAAAATAAATTAGCATTGAAAGTGGATATTGAGTTGTGAGTTTTGTCTGATGAAAGTAATCTTCTATCTTTGTAGCTATGTAAACTAAAGATGTAGGATATAGTTTATTAAAAACAGGAGTATTCAAATATGTAGCTATAAATAATGACAATTGTAATGCAGCACAACTCAATTACCTGTTCTCATTTCAGACATTTTCAAATGAAGTCGTTATAAAGCAGCTAAAACAATCAAATTCGATATACGGGCATTTACATTAATTTCCTGTATGATTATCTCGAGCTATTTATAAACAAGTTCGCTTTCATTTTGTGGCTGCAGTCATTGCCTTCGGCCAGGTAAAGGCCATGGCACATTCACATTCACATATGCAAAAACCACAGACAGACAGACAGTCAGGCAGGCAGACAGACAGACAGACAGACAGACAGTGCAACAAAATACTTATATATATTTTGCTATTTTTTACCAGTTGTATTCTTTGTGGGTAGCCGCACTTTGGTGTTGCCCACAACAACGTTTCAGTTTCAGTTTCAATAGCTGCTGCCTGCCTGCACGATGCGGCGTATGAGTAATTTTTGTGCTTTGTGGGACTTTGGCCTGCCACAGCACACAAAAACAAGCAAGAAAAGTTATGTTCGGCGTGCCGCAGTTACTAAATACCCTTGCAGAAAAGATGTTCATATGAAATACTAATAATCCAGCCATTTTTACTATGACAGCTATATGATATAGTCGCCCAATTTTGAAAATATTTGATCAGCATGACAAGCATTGACTTAAATGCAAAATAGATAATTTAGTTAAGATAGCTTGAGCAACAAAAAAGTTGTTCAAATAAAAACTAATTTTCCACCGATTCTTCCTATGGCAGCTATAAGATATGGTGGTATGATATTGAAAAACATACTCAAATGCAGAATGAGTAAATTAAATTAACATAGTTTGAGAAACAAAAAAAGTATTCATACAAAAACAAATGTATCAACCGATTGTACCTATGACAGCTATAAGATAAAGCCATCCGATTTTGATGATATTTTAGTAGCATGCTAAGTCGAGTTATCTTATCCGATCGTTCTTATGACAGCTATGCGGTATAGTTATCCGATCCGAATATAGTTATCGCTATAGTTATCATCTGTGCCAATTTTCAACAAGATAGCTTAAAAACTGAGAGACTAGTTTGCATAAAAACAGGCTCACAAACATACAGACAGACATACAGACAGACGGACTTCAACGTCTTCATCAAGGAGTTACACATTTCGCCACAAAATTGTAATACCCTCTGCAAGTGTATAAAAAGTAAATAACGTAAAATTATTTAACATATTTTACGTGTATGTAGCTGGTGTTGTTGTTGTTGTTATTGTTGTTTTTGTTGTTTTTCCTGGTGAGCAAATAAATTTTAAGAATTTTTTTTGCAGATGTTTGCGTTTCATATGATTTTGGCTTGATTCTGATATATCTTTCGTCGCTGTGCGCTTTTATTATTGTTGTTGTTGTTATTTCTTCAGGCAATAAAGAAAAAAAAACGAAGAAAAATTAAATTAAAAATAATTTGTAAACTATTGTAGTTATAGTTTCTGATAATTGCAGCGTCTGCAAAAATAAACTATCTATTAAAAACAGGCATTAATAATTCTCACAATTTATTATCAAACAATAAACTACAAAATGTGTGCTCACAATTTGTTTATTTGAGTTATTTATTTATTTTCGCGTATCGTTTCTTGCCTCTTTCAAGACACATGTACCTATATATGTAGTACAATATATATTTATATATATATATATATCTAGGTATTATTACGGTCTGCTAAGTAAGGGGGCGTGGCGGCATCTGGACGCAGAATAAAAGGCGCCAAAAAATAGAAAATTGTGAGAACAACAAAAAAAAAACTGCAATGAAATCAAAGCCAAGTGCAAAAGATTATGGCTTGTTGGCGTGTCAAGGTTGTTGTTGTTATTGGTGAATTATTGTATTTGTTGCTTTTGTTGTTGTTAGGGCAATTGTTGGCACTTAGCAGCAGGAAGTGGCCCATAACAAAACATTCGATGTATTAGCATAATGCAAATTAGAATAGTGAATGAAAATGAGAACAAATTCAAATTTATGATATACATTAAAATGCACTTTTATATGAAAAGTGAAGCAAAGTTTTATAGTATAATGGAATTTATTTATGTATGTACTATATGGTATATAGATATTCAAGAAGTGAATAAACTAATCTTATTTGATAGAAGACTAGAGTTGGGCATTCTAGTTCCTTTTGTGAATATACTTACGCACGTTTTCCGCTATTTCTAATCCCTTTTAATATCAATATTTTAAAATTATTTAGTTAATTGATCAATTGCTTTTCAACTATACTATATTAAAAAAAAAAAGAACAATTTTAGTTGGAATTCAAACTGAAAATTCGAAAAAAAATCAGTTCGCTAAATTCTTCTTTGAACATGGAGATTCATTTATATGGTTTTGGTAAAAACATTAGTCGTTAAAATCTATGGCTGAAGTTTCAAACTATAGCCATTTGAGCAATTCAACATTATTCAAATTTTTTCGTCCTTTAATGAACCATAATTTTAAATTTCAGCCCAACTGCAGACAAAAATCCTCAGAAATTAAAAATGTAAGCTGCTGAGCTAAAGCAGAGGAATCAAACGAACTGAAGGAACAATAGTTTAATAGTTCATTTCAAAAACCCGGTCATTCGAACAAGTTCAGATTGTATCAACCCAACTCAATTAAAGACTCGTTGTCAAGCAGTTGTTTCAAATGTAGTTCATGCTTAGCTTTACATCAATTAAAAACGTTGTTTAACATATACATATACATATTTATACTTATGTATAAAGTGTATACCAAATATCGCAGCAATTACGAATAGAGAGCAGCCAAAAACAAGAAACCAGAATAACAACTTAACCAACTTTACGGGGGCCATCTTGGCGCCCCAACAAAAAAAAAAGAAAAGAAAAACCACCGTCCGATAAAGCCGAGAGCAACGTTTGCGTGCAATGCATGTTTTGATTGGGGGCGGAGGGGTAGTTGAGTGGGGTGGGGTTAAAAGGACTTAACCACAAGCCAAGTAATTCCTTTGATTGTTTGCAGTGGCCAATCTTTTGGCCAACATTTCGGGCTCTGTCGACACGCAAACAGCTATTGCAAAACACAATTTGTATATTGCCAGGACTTTTAGTCGCATTTGCTTAAAAATCCTTTCGATGTTGACTTGCGTGCAGAATTTGCATGTCAAAAAAGCGTTGATTGATGATATGGTATGCATGTGTGTGTCTGTGTGTGTTGTGTGTGTGACCTATGTGTGTTGCCTAAATGCACATAATGCGCATACGCAATGTGTGACAATAGCAAAATTCAATTTTTGATTATACCATGTTTTCTATGACAAGCTACAAACAGCTAAACAAGTGCATACAAAACACACACCCACTTACACGCACACATATATATATATATATGTTAACACACACACACCACACCATTTGTTGTGACTTCCGCTGCAATTAAGCGCATTATTGTTGCTGTCAAAATTTGACTGTTTGAACACTTTATCAAATCAGCAGCATGGAAAATCAATAGAGCTGTCTCCTTTGTGATTATTTAAAGTATTTTGTATCACTTGAAGTTCTTTAAAGCACGAAAATTGTGATTTTGTGCTCTAAGTGCTTATAATGTGGTTCCATTAAACGGTTTGATTTAGCTATTGTATTTATATATATAAAATTACTTGACCTGACTGACAGGGCACAGCCCAAACCGTAAGAGTTAATGAGCTGAAATTCTTACACAAGTTGTATCTTATGTCGTAAGGAAGCACTAGGTAGGGATTTTAGAAAATTCGGTCGGCAAATGTGGGAAATTTACGGAAAAATGTTGTATGGAACTTTTTTTCTCATCATGCAATCTGACTCAAACTAATTTAACTAAGATCTTGACACTTTGTCTGCCTATGGTATATACCAACATGTATACCAAGTTTGATTGCTCTAGCTTTAAAACTGTTGAAAAAACCTGCGTTCATACGGACAGACGGACATTTCACAAACCCAATATACTCTTTTTTCTTTTTTTCAAAAAAATTAAAAAATAGTATACCAGTAAGAATACTCTAGTCGAGGGTGCCCGACTACGAGACTCCCTGCTCCCAACTTTCATTTCAAGCAGTGCAGCGGCAACACAAGCAAGCAGCGCACTTAACGTGCCCAGTTTCCGTCAAACTGTTGTTTCTGCCTGCTGAGACGGGGCTAATAGATTCTTCCATAACTTTGGTGTTATTTATCCGATCGTGATGGAATTTACACAGCTGATCAACATTGGTATAAAATATATGTGTACCAAAAATCAAAGCTATATCTTTAAAATTGTGGCTGTGGGAGTCTTTTGTGATTTGCGTGGGTGCGGGGGGGGGGGGTGCATCCGAAATTTGAAATAAACTTGATCTGCGTATGGTATACATGAACCTGCATGCCAAGTTTGGTGTCTCTAGCATTAATAGTCTCCGAGATCTGTGTGTTCATACGGACAGACGGACAGACGGACTTCGCTAGTTCGCCTCGGCTGTTGATGCTGATCAAGAATATATATTGTCGGAAATGCCTCCTTCTGCCTGTTACACACATTTGCAGTACTTTATATATATATCAAGTTTGGTTGCTCTACAAAATTGTGGGAAAAAACTGCTTTCATACAGAGGGACAGACGGACACACATTTCACAAAACAAGTAAGAACGTTTCAGTCGGATACTCACGACAGCGATATAATTATTTTTTTAATTATATACTATTTTTTATTTTTTTTTTAATAAACAAAAAAAAAGAGTATAAAAAGTGTTAAATTGAATTTTACGAAATCACACGCACCATCAGTGCACAGCACTTTTTTTCGTTTGGTGCGCTTAGAATTCTCAACTGGTTCTATCTCAACAAGCTAGTAGCACCCGTTTGAATTTACAATAAAACATCAAAATCATATTTTATTTATTTTTCAATCTTATTTTCCATTCTTATTTTCCAAGTTAAACAATGAGTTTACAATCAGCAGTATCTTCAGCATTCAAATCCGTAGATATATTATTGACTTTCCTCGTTATTAATGTTTCAGGCAAGACATCATCTGAATCTATTGTAAGTCGAATGGTGGTAATGGTGGAAGGGTAGATACATCAAAATCATATGGATCCATAAGATACATTAATGTGTTCTTTTCGGACCATAAATTTTTCTCAAATTTTGAAGGATTTTACAGTCTATCTTTTTTTGAATTTAGTAATAAAATACAAATTTGGAAACCTTAACCTTTAAGCTTTTTAAAACCTTGATAACTTTACAATTTTATTTTACCTGTTCTCACTTTGAAGTCGGTTGTTTCGTTAATTTCCAACAAATCGATGGTACATAACAGATATTTTCATTATTGAATTTTATTTTCTTAAATTTTACTTCGATTTTTGGAATAAACTACGTACAAATCTTCAATCAAAGAATATACTAATGTTTTCTTTCTTAGAATTGTCCCCAGATTCTGTTTTCACTATACAATTGCTTGTATTTTTTACTCCCTGTTCCCATTAAAAATGGGAAAAAGGGAGTTATAAAGTACTGCAAATGTGTGTAACAGGCAGAAGGAAGCATTTCCGACTATATAAACTATATATATTCTTGATCAGCATCAACAGCCATGACGATCTAGCCATGTCCGTCTGTCTGTCCGTCTGTCCGTATGAACACACAGATCTCGGAGACTACAAAAGCTAGAGACACCAAACTTGGCATGTAGGTTCCTGTATACCATACGCAGATCAAGTTTATTTCAAATTTCGGATGCACCCCCCGCACCCCCTCTAATCGCAAAAGACTCCCACAGCCACAATTTAAAAGATAAAGCTTTAATTTTTGGTACACATGTATGTTTAATCAATGTCTTTCAACACGATCGGATAAATAGCACCAAAGTTATGGAAGAACTTATTTCCTCTGTCTCAGCAGGCAGAAATAATAGTTTTACAAGCACTGTGCAAGTTGAGTACGCTGCTTGCTTGTGTTGCCGCTGAACTGCTTGAAATGCAAGTTGGGAGCAGGGAGTCTCGTAGACGGGCACACTCGACTAGAGTATTCTTACTTGTTTCCTATACAAATTGACACGACCTAATATACATATTTCGACAAGTTTTACTAAAAATAGTTAACAAATATAATGAAATTTATTAAAATTATCTCGTTGCCAAATGTAACACTTGTTATAGAAAAACTCTATTGTAATTTCAAATTTCAAACAACTTGGCATTTACAATACATTGTTCGATTGACTGGTTCAAGTTTAAGTTATATATTTATTGTAAATTTAAAGAAAAATGGGGGCGTCTGCAGCTCGTAAAACCGGTTAGTTACACATTGCCTATTAAGCCAACATTTTCTGGTGTGGCTCAAAGTGAATTAATCTTGTTAACCCTTGAGTACCAATGATGGCATCACCTTTAAACTCATCCGGCAGCTGATCACAACATAATGTTCATCAATATGTCTATTTGCTGTGCTCTGCCTCTCTAGCCCTTCTCCGCTCTACAGTTTTCCACCAAGTGTGGACGGGCTGTCAAAAGCTGTAAAACACGCGCAACAAAAAATATAAAAAAAAATCGCGAGCACATAATTAAAAGCAAATATGTTGGCTGTCAGAAATTGTTAATGTTTGAAATGAATACACGTTTATCATTTACATTTTTGTTGCTCTTTCAGTTCTGTTTTTTTTTTTTTTTGGCTTGTTGGCAATTTAAGAATTTAAGAACGCGGCTCATTAAAAGTTGAGCCAAAACACCTGGCCAGCATGAGCATCGATGTGGACACTGCCTCAACTCAACTCGGCCATGTCATGTGGCACGCAAACCAGCGGAAACCCTTTTTTGGCAGCAACAATCTCTGCTGCCGTTAACTTGGTTTGTTGCCCTGCTTCTTGTGCACTCCCCGCACCCTCCTTTCAACCTAAGTGTCCATCAAACTGGCACCTGCCATGTTTGGCTTGCATGCGTCAAAATGTGAAAAACGCAAAGCAGCTCAGCAAAAAAATATATAAAATAACATAAATATCATATATGGATTGTTTTAATTGGGGCATGCTTGATAAGTAGCTATCCTGCAACAAATTGTAGACATTTTTTGGTTTTATTTTTGTTTGTTGAAAAAATGTATTTTAAATTATTCCTGAAATTAAACTTAGTTAAACTGTGTAGTATTTTTATTTATTAGTTTCATATGCACATGTGAAAAAAAAGCAGCCCGAAAATGCAGTATAATTTTTAAAAGTCAATAGGTTTTTCCCAGATCAATGAATTTCAAAATCTTCTGAATGCTTTTTTTTAGAGACTTCCATAAACTTTTAAATATAATTATTTACTATTTTTGAAAAAAAAAATGCAAAAAGTAAATTATTTTTTCAAATATCCCGCTTTCAGATTTTGTAAAATTTGTAATTTTTTTTAATTTTAATTTCGCAAGCTCAATTTGGTCGTTACGTTTTTGCGGATTGAATTCACTTTTATTTAATGAAGCAACTCAAACTTGCCATTGAGATTGGATTCAAATCACAAGATGAAAGCTAAAATGAAAATTTTCGAACTTTATAGAAACTTCAGATTTTTCAAAATGTTGTACATACCTGCATAAACATGCTGTCTAACTTGCTGTCTGTTACCTATTTGACATAATAATATAACCTTTGTTAATAATTACTGGGTAACTAGTAGAAATAAAATGTTATTCGTCTAGAGAAATCTTATTGGATGACTTTGTGTGGCTGACCTGATTTGTAAAATGGTGCGAGGAAAGTGAACTGCCTGCACTTCATCAGCTGATTTCTTGTTGCACGCAAATCGGGCACGTTTTTACTTTTTTAACGTCTTCATGACACGTTAAAATGTTTGTCCCGTTCACAGGACACGCGACAGGAGTCCAGGCGTAGTCCGCAGCGAGTCATTCAAAGTGTAACCAAATGGCAAATAGTTAAGTCTAAGACAAGGTACAGTTACTTTAAGACCTGTGTTTTATTTCAGCCAATTTCAGTTCCCATATAGAGTGTAAACTTTAATTGTTCTATGTACTGCATACATAGTATGCTATAGTATACATACGTATGTACATATGTATGTAACCATAATAGGAACATGAACAGCTCCCTTAACGCGGTCAGCCTCCGTCTATAGGGAAATCAACATGTGTGTGCATATGCCCAAAAAAAAAACCATGATAGTTATACTAGACGAGCCGAATCCCCTTGCAAAAAAGTTTTGCATAAGAAAACTTAATTTTCAATAGATTTTTCCTATGGCAGGCTTTAGGATACAGTTGTCTAATTTAGATGAAATTTTGACAGCATTTAAAAACCTTTTTTATACTCTTTTTTGAATTTTTTTGAAAAAGGAAGAAAAAAGAGTATATTGGCTTTGTGAAATGTCCGTCTGTCTGTCCGTCTGTATGAAAGCAGCTTTTACCACAGTTTTGAAGCTAGAGCAACCAAACTTGGTATACATGTTGACATACAAAGTGTTAAGATCTTATCTTCAACCGATTGTTCCTATGGCAGTTTTAAGATATAGTCATCCAATTTTGATTACATTTTATCAGCATGTACAAACTATTCTCTCACTTAGCTGAAATGAGTTGGTTTGAGTTATCTAAAAAAACAAACATTTTTCATGCAGCTTATTTTTGTACTGATCGTACCAATGGCAGCTATATCAAGAATATAAATTTTAAAAATTGCGTTGCCTTCCTTTGTGTATTATGAACATTTACATATCTTTGTTTTACTTATCTTAGTAGGCTACTATAGTAAAGCTAAGTAAAATTTCTTGTTTGATCAAGATACCTTTGAATTTTAAGCACTTATCTAGAAATATCGAATAGCTAAATAATCACATTCTGTTTTAGAGCAAGACGTGCACAAAAACAAAAATTTTAAAAATTTTTCTAAAAGCAAAACTTTTATTCCTTAAATAAACCTAAGCCCCGAAATTCAAACATGTCCGACTCCGACTCATCCGAGGCAGAGCAGCATTATGAGCGACCGACATGCAGCTCAGAGACTGATGAAGAACCGATTTTCATCGACTCAGAAGCGGATGAAGATCCGACACCTTCATCTTCATCTCCTTCACATTTAGAGCAGGATGAATTCAACATTGAGATGGAAATGGATGAACATGGATTTAACATTTCAAGTAACTCTCAATTGGCTGTCAGCTCGGGTTCTATAAGGCGACGTCCTCAGTCAGGAGTGGATGTAATACCTTCGATTCGCGTTCAAGTTAGGCAACCTATAACAAACACCAGAACACTCAATCGTATGATCTCGCATATTTCAAGATCTATACGATACATCTATGCTAATCGACGTTCAGGTTCGGGTCAGCTGCGAAATCGTCCTGGAACAAACAATCCACCAAGACGTTCTTTTCTTTAGTTACTTCGATTGCACCATGCAACAATGAAAATGCAGTTGGGCTCAAAATCACTTTTTCTGATGCAGTTGGGACTCCTAATCACGAAAATCATTTTTTTTTCTTTGGTGGCCTTATTTTTTAAATTTTTAAAGTTATTTTCCTATTGGTTGTGTTTGAAGTTAGCTTAAATATTTCATAATAACTTGTTTTGGAGATATTGAATTTGACATTACGAAAATATTTTTTTTTTGGCAAACATTTTTGGTCGGAATTAAAAGCAAAATGCATTTCTCTGAACTCTTCTTTGAGCATGAAGGTTTATTCATAAGGTTTTGAAAAAGTCATCTATGGCGGAAGTTTTAAACTATAGCCATTTGAGTTCAATTCAACTTTTTTTTTTTAATAACATTTTTTTTTTTTCTCGATTTTCCAGTTGCTGAGCCATTGTTCAAATTGGCTGTATGTTATAGTGATCCGATCTGGCCGATTCGGACATGTATACAGCCTGCAGCAAAAAAAAAAGCTCTTGTGCCAAGTTTTATCAAGATAGCTCCAGAAATACGAGACTCATTCACATACGGACATGAATAGTTCGACGTCTTCTCCATGTCTCTTTCCGAGTTAAAATTAAGTATAATACCCTCTGCAAGAGTATACGTTACTGTGTATGTCTCGTCCAGATGGAATTCATCTGATTTGGTTGGTCCTCATTATCATCTGCTGCTCATCATGGCAGAGTGTCAACCTTTGGCCTTGGATTGCCCATTTGTTGACGGCTTTGTTTTGGCCACTTTCGACATCGTACAAATTGTCCTTTCTGTTTTGGCAATTGTTGTCTGGTTGTGTGCTTGATATTTGGCTCAGATGGCATTAGCATAAAATAAACACAACGATGTCGTGCTTGGACATGGGCTTCAAATGTGTTCTTGGGGCAACAACAATGGGAACAAAAACAGCAGCAACAACAAGCGCGTGGATCTCTTAATTAGCGGTTGCACAGGTGGGGCGCACATTATTATTATTATTATTATGCTTTGGTTGGTTTTATAATTTGATTTCTGTGTTAGGCGGCACACAGCATTGATTTTTTTTTTTTTTTTTTTAGCCTTTGTGGCTTCTTTTTTATAGCCTTGAGCAATTTTTGCAGGCCCATAATAATTACGCATAAATCGTGTCAAGTGCAATGCCAAAAATGAGTTCCATTGAGGCAAACTTTGCTCCATGGGTTGCTTTTGGCTGCTGTGCGTAGTCCATAAAAATGAGAATATTGCGTTCATATTTTTGATTTTATGGTTTTGGTTTTGGGTCAGCAGTTGTTGCAAGCAGACACTTGTGCATAAGCCTGGAAAATTATTGAAAACTATGTTAATAATATGCAATTTGTCACGATTGTTATGCTTTTTACACAGCATAAAAAACAATTGCGAAGTTTTTTTTTATGTGGTTAAAGTAAATAAATAAAATAAAGACAAATAAATGTTTTTTGCTCAGACAGATTTGTGCATTTGCTCAACCAGAAACCCCAAAGAGAAACTATAAATATAACGACAAAAAGAACTTAGTGTAGTGGAAATCTGAAACTAGCCGTTTTTTCGAAAAGAAGAACACGTTCAAAATATGTGTTGACGTTTTTTACTCCCTGTTCCCATTAAAAATGGGAAAAAGGGAGTTATGAAGTACTGCAAATGTGTGTAACAGACAGATGGAGGCATTTCCGACTATTTAAACTATATATATTCTTGATCAGGATCAACAGCCGAGACGAACTAGCCATGTCCGTCTGTCTGTCTGTCTGTCTGTCCGTCTGTTCGTCTGTCCGTATGAACACACAGATCTCGGAGACTACAAGAGCTAGAGACACCAAACTTGGCATGTAGATTCCTGTATACCATACGCAGATCAAGTTTATTTCAAATTTCGGATACACCCCCCTGTTTTCCCTGTCTCAGCAGGCAGAAACAACAGTTTGACATGCACTGTGCATGTTGAGTACGCTGCTTACTTTTGTTGCCGCTGAACTGCTTGAAATGCAAGTTGGGAGCAGGGAGTCTCGTAGTCGGGCACACTCGACTAGAGTATTCTTACTTGTTTTTGAAGTCGAGCTGAAATATGTAAGTGTTATAAAGCTTCTGAGCAGTTTCTTCTTTAAAATATACCATATTTATACTCTGTTTTCCAAAATGGAAAAAAAGAGTATATTGGGTTTGTGAAATGTCCGTCTGTCCGTCTGTCCGTCTGTCCGTCCGTCTGTCCGTCTGTCCGTCTGTCCGTATGAACGCAGGTTTTTTCCACAGTTTTGAAGCTAGAGCAACCAAACTTGGTGTACATGTTGGTATATACCATAGGCAGACAAAGTGTCAAGATTTCCCCCCCACCCCCACCCCTTCCCCCACAAACCGCAAAAATCTATATCTTCTGCAGATTTGCAGCTAGAGTCACCAAATTTGGCATGAAGACTACTGATGACATTCTCGACCGATCTGTAAAAAAAAAAAAATGCCACGCCCACTACCGCCCCTGCAAATGAGCAAAATCTGTATCTCCTACACCCTTATAGCTAGAAACCCCAAATTTTGCAGTATGAATACTTTTGATCTCATCGATAGTTTGGAGAAAAAAATTTTGACACGCCCACCCCCGCCCCAGTAAACAGAAAACAGAGTATATCGCAGTCGGGTGAGCCTGACTGCAACGTTCTTACTTGTTTCAAGTAAGATCTTGCACGCAAGTTTATTTTAGGCAACGATTACCAAATTATTTGTAAATATATGTATATTTATATATATGTATATATTTTGGTAAGAGTTGGTTTGTACATTTACTGACATTCATTTTACAATTTTAAACACTATTTCTGTTACCACATTCTTATTGAACAAACATGCTTACATCAAAATGCGTTAAGACTGTTTAAAACAAAGAAGACATTAAAAAATTTGACATTGGAGTGAGAATCGTAAGGCTTTGTTTTCATAGTAGACTTAAGGTATTGTTTATTTCAAAAATTATAAAATAAACTAAATTAATAATAGTTTTTTTACTGCCATTTTATTCGCATAAGCAATAGTTTTTCAAGTCAAATCAACAAAATATTTCGTTTACACTTCCAATATTTTTGAAATCAGGCAACTAAAGATGAATGTTTAAATATCTTAAGTTAAAGCAAAGATTCTGTATATATAATATCCATCAGCTTTGGTTGTAGCAACTTAGTTCATATAAATCTAAATGTTTATTGAATTTCTAAACACAATTTGGGGCATCTGCATTTTCAAATTAAGATTTATTTGAATTGAACTTTATTCAGCCAACATAAACTACTATAATATATTATAGCATATGAATTAGCATATTTGTATAATATGTTTTTTATCAATGTACGATCAGCTAATTATCAATAAATAATATACAAAAGCACCACTCAAACTTAATGAGCTGGCAACGATTTATGTAGAACAGCAACAAGAACAACAACATAATAAATTTCTATCTAATTTGGTATCAAATCATAAGCTCATGAAATCAAAGAATCATAAAATCAACAACAACAACACGTGATAGGCTAAAATGTAAAAACAATAAAGTTCAAGTACATGAAAATTTGTAGCCATATAAAAACGCCCCGCGGCTTTTAAAGCGAGACGACAGAAAAGGAAAACGCATTGATATGGAAAATAGAAAAGTGTGTTGTCTATAAACAAAACAAGCATCAAGTTATAACAAATTTTAATTCACTGTTGATTACTTAACATCTTTTCAAATAAGTACCTAGCATTTTATTGCATGCGAAGCAACAAACAAATATTTTCCATACAATTAAAGCAAATACATTTTCCTGGCGCCCTTCGGACGCCATTAATAATTTTCTCATTTTGTTTTTGCAATTTACACCGCACTTCCTTTTTGGCAGGCAGCTGTGCAAAAGTACATATGTAATGTATATATTGTAGTTACTGGCCCAGGACCTAGACCCAGAATCAGTTTCAGTTTCAGTTTCAGTTTTTGGTTCATTGAAGGCCGTGATTCGCGTTTTGATATATTCACTTGGCTGCGTTTGCCAAAGTCTTCTCCTGCCCCTCTTTTTATACTCTTGCCGAGGGTATTATTAGTTTGTCACGAAATGTGCAACTACCGTATAAAGTATATTTGTTCTTGAATAGCATCAACAGTCGAATCAAACTAGTCATGTGTGTCTGTCTGCCTGTCCATCTGTTTATATGCGAACTAGTTTCTTAGTCTTGAAAACTTGGTTCATATGTTTTTTTCCGCTGCAGATAGTACATATGTCAAAATCAGCCAGATCGAACCTCTATAACAAATAGCTGCCATAGAAACGATCGGTTGAAAAATAAGTTTTTGTATGAAAAACTTTTTTGTTTTCTAAGATAGCCCAACCAAACTTGCTTTATCCAAGTTTAAGGGTGTTTTAAAAAAACGTTTTTGTTTATTCAAATTTCAACCAATGTCGGAATTATTCAGTTATACACAAGCTAACCAAATTTGATCAAAATCGGACAACTATATCTTATAGCTGCCATAAGAACAATCGGGTCAGAAACTAGTTTTCGTATGAAAAACTTTTTTGTTTCTTAAGCGTTCTAACCCAAATTTACGTAATCTGTGTTTTAGTGTGTTCCTGTCATACTGACCAACTTTTATAAAATCGGGCTACAAGGTTATGTCTCTTAGCTTTTAGATGAACAACTTTTCTGCAAGGCTATATATCTTCAGCATAAATCTTCTTTCTTGTCGCTGTTGGTTCTGCTGCTGTTGCCAGAGATTGGCAATGCTCAGATATAATAAGTAATATCCCTGTATTAATAATATCAGAAGAAAGCAAATGACATTTTATAAAGCAGACATGCAGTTTTTAAATAATCCAAATTAGGCACTGCAATCAATTACAATTATTAAAGTGTTTTTAGTTGTATTTTGTATTATATAATAAAATAAGCAAACTGGGCAACAGGATGACTAATTACATTTTTAGCCACAATCATTGGAAATTCATTTCAGCAATTTATGCTGACAATTTTCGATGACCGCTATACAAATAAAAAGTTATCTACTCTATAGATAACATATAAAAAAATAAATATTTAAAAGCCTAGTAATAAATAAAACAATTCAAAACTTGAATAACCATTACTTGTGTGGTTCACCAGTTTTGAAACAACCTGTCCGATCAGGAGCGAGATTCTTGACTGGGCAGCGCCGTGTAATACTAGTAAGTAACTTATATACCCATTTATTTGATCATTCAAATCAATATATATGTGTATGTAGGTCTGCATTTTGATATGGCATTTTGTAGCTTACAGTGAAACATATGGCACACATGCGTATATACAAAACATATTCAAACCTTGACATGTGATTACCGTTGCCTACTTTTGGGCGCTTCCAACCCTAAAACTGAAGACCACAGCTGAAATGAAATATTACCCGCTAAATGGGCACGAACATTATTATTATGGCAGCAGCAGCAGACAACAATTTCCAGGTCTTTTTTTTAAATTAAGAAAAATTGCGCTGGACAAATTTGTTGTTGTTGTTGTTGTTGCTCTTGGTGGCTGTCGCTTATTATAAAAATAAAAATAAATGATATATTTCCTTTTGGATATTTGTTTTGCGCTCTAATGAGAATTAATAACAGCCACCACAGAATAATGTGAATAAATTATATAAAACATGCGCCAGGTCAGTTCCCCATTCAAAGTTTATTCAAATATATCACAGAGGACGTTAAGTAGCTTGGTAACTGAACTAAGCTGCCAGGTAACATTCAAGCACTTTGTAGCCCAAAGTACCATGTGACAATTGTTGTCAGTCCAGCTGCGTGTGCCACGTGATTTATGGCGTGCAAATGAACTGACAACTGCTTAAA
This sequence comes from Hirtodrosophila cameraria, assembly GCA_949708635.1. NCBI lineage: Eukaryota > Metazoa > Arthropoda > Insecta > Diptera > Drosophilidae > Hirtodrosophila > Hirtodrosophila cameraria. Next base: position 11,965,380 of record OX453090.1, read on the forward strand.
ATCCTTCCTTACAAAAAAAGCATACGCAACTGTGTTGTGCAAAATGTTAAAAAATAAATATTTATCTTTCCTCAGTCACTATTCAAATAAAAAATAGTATTGCCACTCCTAACAAAAAAAAAAATAGCATGACAGAATAGTTATCTTCGGTCTCTCAAAGATCTTAACACTTTGTCTGCCTATGGTATATATCAACATGTATACCAAGTTTGGTTGCTCTAGCTACAAGAGTGTGGAAAAAAGCTGCGTTCACGCGACGGATATTTCACAAACCCAATATCCTCTTTTTTCTTCTTTAAAAAAAAAAAAGCTAAAAAAAAAGAGTTTAAAAAGTGCTTAAATTGCACTTTATGAAATCACACACATCACAAGTGCACAGCATTTTTTTTTGGTTTGGTCCGCTTAGAATTCTCAACTGGTTCTAACGCAACAAGCTAGTAGCACCCGTTTGAATTTACAATAAAATATCACATTCATATTTTACTTATTTTTCAATCTTATTTTACTTGTTTTCCAAATATTTTCTAACCGAAAGATCCGCAGAAGTCTCCTCTTTCCTGATCACTGACATTGTTGTTGGAGACAAGACATCATCTGAATCTAAGTCGAATGGTGGTAATGGTGGAAGGGTAGATTCATCAAAATCATACGGATCCAGCAGATACATTAATTTGTTCTCCTCGGACCAAACAATTTTCACAAATTTTGATGGTTTTTACAGTATACCAAGTTTGATTCCTCTAGCTTCAAAACTGTGGAAAAAAAACTGTGTTTATACGGGCGGACGGACATTTCACAAAACCAATATACTCTTGTTTTTTAATTTAAAAAAATAATATAAAAAGTAAAAATCGCAAATCCAGTCGTGTATAGAGTTGTCTTCAAATGAAATTGAAAATAATGATTTTTTGATTCGTTGAACATTTGATTTATTTGTGTTTTCTATATAAGTAAAAAATAATTCAATGACGTACGATATTTATATTTATATTTTCAATCAATCGCGTTTTTAATGTGCATGTTTAGAAGACTACAAAACTATGATTTGCAAACCAAGCGAAGCCAAAATCTCTAGAGATTTCCGTGACATTCCTGTATTTGAACAATTTGATAAACATTCTTTACATTTTTAGTAATTTTGTTTCTATATTTAGTAACCTCCATTTAAGTGTATTCAAATACTAAAATTCCAATTTTTAATTGATATAATAATTTAGATTTATAAAATTCCCGACTTAAAAAAGAAAAAATGTCACATCCATCAAATTAATATACCCATCGTTAATATACATTTTTTTAACAAACTCAATAAACTTAGCATCGATGTAATTTAACAATTTGTTGCCTTTAACCTTTATCAATTTCAATGTGACATAAGTTCTAAGTCACATAAAGTGTGATATTAGACAATTGAATTATCACACGCCATATATAATCAAAGTGGTCAATTTTCCCTTCCCACAATATATATAGTGCTAATAAAGGACATCTCTGTTGGGATCCTGGCAACGGGTTCCGCAACGCTTGAAGGCAAGCTGTGTGCAAATAGCTAGCCAAAGTTTTGTCTGATAATAATAATTATAATTTATGCGCAAGCACAAAAGAAATGTATGCACACACCCACAAACATGCACACAGACAGACAGACGGGACACCACAGGACAGTACTGTATAGAACAGAGCTACAGATACGGGTCGGAGCTCTAAATTTGATTTAACGCCTGTCTGCTGTGTGCTGATGTCCTTCGAGGACGTCGCTGCTATTGTCCTTGCATCGTATTGGCAACCAAATTATAAATCTGAGCTAATACTCATAGCATCTATGTTGGAAGTTGGAAGTTGGACAACTTGTCGCCGTCATTTGGATGAGTGAACCAAAACTAATAAGCTCTCAAAATCAAATGACTAAAAATTGTCAACTAAACGTTGAGCAATTAATGTGTGAGGATAAAGGGTTATTTCATTCAGATAGATAATAAAAGTCTAAAACAAGCAGATCTGTCTTTTGGATAACTTTCGCTCTTACTATCTGTTTAAAGGAAATATAAACAGCTTTAAAGTTCAACATCTGATTTTTAAGAGCCAAGCCTCTTGCTTTCTTTTTAAAGTTTTCTAATAAAGTGTTTGGACGTGACTAAGTTTTAAATTTCTGAAACTTTTTAACAAATAAAAAGGCGTCGAACAAACTTATCTTAAAGTCGAACAGCTAATTTTTATTGAAGATTTGTTCATCTCCAAAACTTGATTAGAAACTCTAGTAAGGGTTTTGTGCAAAAGTTTTTAAAAGTTGTTGTTTATACCAAGAGTTTAATTCTCTTACACAACAAAGTAATAGAAATGTAAAACATGTATTTCTTAAATCCTTGCAGAGTCAAGTCGAGCCATGTCCGTCTGTCCGTCCGTCCGTTTACGAACTAGTTTATCAGTTTTTAAGCTATATTTATGAAACTTGGCACAAATGCTTCTTCTTTCTGCCAGCAGCACATATTGGCCGGATCGGACTACTATAACATATAGTTGTCATAGGAACGATCGGTTGAAAATAAGTTTTTGCATGAAAAACTTTTTTGTTTTTCAAGATAACTCAACGAAATTCACTTTACCTTTGTTTAAGAACAGTTACTATATAATGACAAATTTTCATCGAAATCGGACTTCTTTATCTTATAGCTGCCATAGGAACGAACGTTTGAAAAGTAAGTTTTTGTATGAAAAACTTTTTTACTAATGCAGATATTTCAACTCAATTGCCAAGTACTGAAATTCATTATGTTCCACACCTGCTGACCAAGTTTTATCAAAATCGGGCAAAATCGCCGGAAAATTAAGTTTTGTTATGCAATATTTTTCTTTGGTACACCGAAGATAACTTTTCTTACTTGTTTTATTTGAAAATAGAAAGTTCAACGTTAGCTGTTGTCAAACATAAGTTTTGCTAAGCAGTGCAATTGTCTTACAAAAAAAATGCATGTCTTGAGCTGCTGTCAAAGTGCATTTGACTGCGAAGAAGGAACATTGCGGGGGTGGGAGGAAAAAACACTTATTGTTGGGCGTGAGTAAGAGAACCGGCTGACACATTTGAATTGAATTTGGAATTCGACTTTGGATTCTAGACATAGTACATATTTGCATGATGATTGTTGTGTTCATCAATGTTGAAAGTAAAAAATAAAAATCAATTTGTGCAACTATTTTTATAACAAGAACTGAGCAAAAAATAGCTCGTACTACATGTTAGATAAAATTTATTGCGATGATGTGTGAAAAATTGAAAGAAAATATTTTTGAAAAACTCGCAACCTGAACATCAAATATCAAAAAATCAAAATTTTAACACACAAAACAATTGGGAAAAATTTCTTATTGCTTATTGTTTAATTTAATTGCATTTGCTTTATGTATTTTCCAATAGTACTTGGCATATTCATAATAAAGGTGAAGGCCAAAATCAGAAACCCAAATATCGAGCATATATCCGTCTATTCCTAGAATACTAAATATCTACATAGTACCATAGTATCAGTTAAACACATGCTGACTCACTGGAATATCATTAAAAATTGCATGCACTCCCTCTTGAAATTGAATGAAGCTATTGTAAATGCACTTAGATTGTTTAATGATGCCTGCCATCCCAACTGAACTAGAACTAAACTAAAAGTATGATTGTGCTAATCGACTAGAAGATATCCTGTAGTGAGTTCGAAGCTGGATGAATCACATGTCTCTCTTTATCAAGGGTCTTACAGAAGTCTTTTCATAGCGAAATCAAATACTTTGGTTGCACAGAAATCTCTAGAGATTTTGCCTATAGAGTTGTCAGCACACAGAAATAATATTGTTTTATCTACGTTCTCATTTTTGTTACTCGTTTATCTAAACAAATTATTTAAGATAATTTTTGTTGTATTAAAACATGAGTAAAATAATTTATTTTTAAAATATTTCTTTAAAATTTTAAACTAAAAACTTTCCGAATTTGTTGCGAAAGTTACCAAATATATGGCAACTTTTTTCTGAAGCAATCAATTTCGAGCAAGTTGGCAAGTTTTTATCCGGGGGCGTCACGGAAATCTCTAGAGATTTTAGCTTCAGTTAGTTTGCAAAATCTGTCGAAAAAAAATCGTCGGTGTTACAGAAGTTCAAAAAATTTAATTTTTTCGAAGCAACATGGCTGCCTTCATAGGGTTGTCACCCCACCAAATTAAATTTTTTTAAATTTTTTGTTAATCGAAATAAGATAGGTACTTGAAATGTTATTAAATTTTACGTTCTTAGACTCCTTCTATAATTTTTTTTTTTAAAAATAAGAGTATATTGGGATTGTGAAATTGTTGTCTGTCCGTCCGTCCGTCTGTATGAACGCAGTTTTTTTTTTCAGCGGATGGAAATGTAACCTAACCGAAAATCTCTATAGATTTCCGTGACACCACAGTCTATAACTTAAGATCGAATATCGTATGGGTGAAAACCCATCGATTGTATTAACTTTTGAATATTGTAATACATAATTGCATATTTGCATAATACCCCTTTTAATCAAACTTTTGACTAAAGGGTATAAGTAAAACAACAATAGACAGGGAAGAACAAATTGGAGTTTGGCCTGTCCTCTCTCCTGGCCCATCAATCAAGTGCCAATAAAGTGCACAAAATCTACAACAGATATGGCGGGGTAGTCAAAGTGATGCCATCAAAGCGCCAGACTTGACGGTCGTCTTAGTCATGCCATTCGCAAGCTCTTTTCTCGTCTCTCCCCGTCTCTCATCCCAACGCACAAAAGTCCACTTGGCAGTTTCTTTGTGTGTGCCATTCATTATGCGCTACACTTTCATTAAAGGCTTATGCCGCGTTGCCTTAGTAATTTGCAAATTTTACTGTTAACATACTTATATTGTGGCATACTTACATACTTTACAAGTACTCGTTGTATAATTGTAGATCTTTCGCCACTTGGAACGACCCGCGGAAGTGGAGCGTCTAACGCAGCTGAAGTATGTGGTAAAGACTCATCGGGAACGGTTCATGAGCACCATATTGAATAACACCGAGGTGAACAATCTAAATGAGCTGCTTGCCTTTGAGCTGGCCAAATATGAAGCGGTAAGTCTGCAAACAATTTTTTAATTAACTCTAAAATCAATAAGCAAAAATATATATTGCATACTTTTTGGAGTATACAATTTAGATAAACGGATTTGTCGTTAAACTCAGAATATATGAATATATTAAATTATATTCTTTTTTCTTCATAGGCCGTACAACTGGCCGCAGAGGGCGGACTGCTCATTGTAGCCGATAAAGACTTTCCAGAGCCCTACGAGCGCTGGAGCATACTCCAAGCTGTGTTCTTCTCATCAACTGTGTTAACAACTATAGGTAAGTAAATCCTATACGGAAAGGAATTGAAAATAACAAAAAAATTTTATAAGAATTTTTTTGAGAAGCAAATCGCACGAAAGCTAAACTTTCGCACATATAACCTTGATCACCTACTTTTTATCAAGAAAGGTGAATTTTTAGAAAAATTGATTGTTGAATTTTTAAAAAGATTTTTGAAAATGAGTTTGAACCTGATCGGTTGATTAACAAAATAATTGCATGCAACAGCTTTCTGGCAGTTTTCCACATTTTTCAAACGAATTTTCAAAAATCCAAGCTTAGTACGCACCAACAGCAGAAGATAAAACTACTTTGAAAAATGCAGCTTTCTAACTTTTATGGTTTGGGCTGTGCGAGCGTTGCCAATCAGTGAATGAGTAAGGCTGAACAGTTTAATAAAAATAAGATAGGGATCAGAGACTTCTGCTTCAATGCAAGGATATATAATGGAAGCAGACCTAATTATTTTCTTTATTTCTTTTAAATCTCATTCGCAGGCTATGGCAACATTGTGCCAGTGACGATCAGCGGTCGTGTGTTTTGCATTTGTTTTGCTCTTATTGGCATACCCTTCACGTTGACGGTCATCGCCGACTGGGGCAGACTCTTTGCCAGTGCGGTATCTGTGTTTGGCAAACACATGCCCAGTAAGTTCACAGTTATTTATGTACATATATATTTTTAATCAAATATAACTATGCATTACAGCCAAGCCAATGTTTACAAACTTCATCGGTAAGACCTGGTTTTATGCCATACTGGCTGTTGGTTTTCTGGGCGTCTATTTGGCCGCTGGAGCTGGGCTGCTGCTGCTCTGGGAGGATGACTGGACGTTCTTTGATGGTTTCTACTTTTGTTTCATAACCATGACAACCATTGGCTTTGGCGATTTGGTGCCCAGTACGTTAAAAAGGAAACAGCAACAAGCTGCAACTGTTAATTGTCTGCTCCTAATGTTTTCTTTCCTTAGAGAAACCCAATTATATGCTGCTCTGCACCCTGTATATACTCATTGGACTGGCTTTAACGTCGACTATTATTGAGCTGGTGCGTCGACAGTATGCAACCAGCTGGGCCAAGTTGCAGGTAAGTTTTATATTGTTGCATAAGCCACATTTGTGTGGATGCACTCTAACTAAAAGGGGTCACATTTTGCAGGAACTATCCGGTCCCATGGCGGAGACATTGCGTCGCCTGGGCGAAACGGCGGGCACGGGCCTCGACTATGCCACGTTGCAAAAAGTTTTAACGGTAAGTTGAGTGCACATAGAGTTTTTTGTTGTTTTTTTTTTTTTAATAATTTCACACACACGCAGGTGTCAATGCCCAAGTGGAACAGCAACAAAAAGAACCAACATAGCTCAGATATTGCCGCTTTGGAAGCCATCACAAATGCTATACTAAAGGAGGTGAAGGAGGCGCAAAATAGCAAGCCCAAGGTCCTACAAATTGTCATCTATGAGTCGTCCGTCTAGAATGCTTCCAAAAATCTCACATCAAATTCATAGGAATACTTTAAAACCCAGACACAAAATATCATATAGAAATTCTTAATTAGCTAGGTTATATTTTTAACGTTATCAATTACTGTGTTTATGTTATGGAAATCATGATGTCTCTAAATTTTATAACTCAAAAAGGCTCCATTTATGTGAATCTATACATAAGAACTTGGCCTAAGTGACTGCCGTCAATCATTGTACAGCCCAAACGGTAAATGATAGGAGGCTGAAATTTTCACACAAGTTGTATCTGATGCCAAAAGTGAGCACTAAGAAGGGATTTTGGGAAATTCGGTAAGGAAATGTGGGAAATTCGCGGAAAATTGTTCTATAAAACTCTTTTATTTATCATTCGATCAGGTTGAAACTAATTTTCAAAGATCTATACAAAAATTCATTCGACAAATGTTTCACATATTTCGGAAGATCCTGGGCAGAAAATGGATGGGCGTAGATTATATAGAGGAAAGTTTAATTTTAGTGCTGATTGCACGCAAACACATTTTCAAAGCTCTTGACAGAAAATAAATCGACACGTGTCTCACTTATTTCGGAAAATTTAGTACCCAAGGTCGGAAAATGGGCGGAACAGCGATGAAGGCAACTTTTTCTATTGTTCACACGATCGACCTCAAATTCATTTTCAGAGAGCAGTATGAAAATTCGTTCGACACATATTTCACCGTTTTCAGAAAATGCACCCTTTTGGTTAAATATGTATGGGTGAAGGAGGAAAGTGTAGTATTAGTGCGATCAGGCTCAAACGCATTTTCAAATCTTTTGACAGAAAATAAATCGACATGTGTCTCACCAATTTTTGAAAATTCACCTCCCCGGTCGGAAAATGGGTGAACAATTCTAACAGGTAAACATTAGGTTTTTCGAGCAATTGGCTTCAACCTTATTTCGATAGCTTAAAACAAGAAATAATTTAGTTGAGAAGAAAAAGTTACAAGACGAAAAAGGATTTTGAAATGTGCGGGATGGGTGGAATATCTGCATGTTTCCGATATTCCTGAAGAATTATCAGCTAATCATATAAAAATACGTAAAATTATCGAAAGAAAATACACTATTAATACACAGAGCTAAGATAAATGATCTTTCATATACTTTAAAACCCGTTTCATTGAAAGATCAGATCAGAAAGATAGCATAAGCGCAGTAAATACTGTTATCGCGATTTGTAACTGTTCTTGTCTATGTCACGTATAAACAATATGCGTGTATGTACTAGTATATGTGTATGTATGTTCAAGGTGTGTAGTAGTGCTGTAAAAATATCGATTGTGGCCCACTCGATAGTTTCGATAGTCGCAACTCCGCACCATCAATACCATCGATTAATTCTTTATCATGTTTATAAATGTAAAATCAGTTATATGATATATTCAAATCGATGAGCCGATTAAAAAACAATCGATTAGTGTAACCAAGAGCGCTTTATCGATACTATCGAAAGTGTCACCGATAGTTTTGCAGCTTTAGTTTGTATGTATGTAAATATATGGTACAGTGGGCACTTGCAATGCAAAACGAGTGCAAAAGCTATTTTAGTTGTCAAGCCAACAACTACTTTAAGCTAATTATACTTATATTTATAATTAATTGTAAATGTCTGTGCAATAATAATATTGCTCATACTTGCGTACTGAGGTCACATATAGTACACATACTACACATTATCTATAATTAGGATGCCATTTTTATTATGCAGAAAAGTGATTTGTTTTTTTTTTTTTTTTTAAGATATTTTAAGAAGTGATGTATTATCTTTAGGTATCAGCTACTAACTATACCCATGCATAAGTGTCCAATATAATAAACAAACAAAAAAGACTTAAATATTTTGTGTAATATGGATTTAGGGATATTATATAAAGTTTATAATGCATTGATGAGTTTTTAATGCAACATGTGTTTTTAGCTACGTTCAAGCACAGTATTATTCTCAAAGCTCTCTAATTAAGCCAAATCAAACTTGGACATCAACAGCGGTGTCACGGAAATCTCTGGAGGTTTTGGCTTCCGTTTCCACAATAAAGGAAATTTTGTTAACATTAGTTCTGCGCTTTTGAAATTTTACCCAAGCCTTTTAAAAACACAAAGCAAATTAATTTAACAAATACAAAGTTTAAAAAATTTGATGAATAATATTCAAGAGAGCTTTGAAAGCAACTTAATGATATTTCTGTGAACTGGAATACGATTGGAAGAGGTTTCCATGACATCGCTGATGTGTTTTTAATAAAAAATGCGCTTGATTCAAACTTTATGCTAGCTCAAAAGATCAACTGAGCTTTCAGTACAAAACAGAAATTAAAGCTTTAAGTTAAGACAAAAAAAAGATCAAATAAGCATTCAAGCTACGCTTTCAGCTCAACAGAGATATGCTGAGCTTTAAGCTTTGCCAGTCTAACATAGCTTTTTGCTCTGCTTACGTAAAAGTACCCGCCACTTTTGAAATATGGTTTTGACAGCGCCAGTCTGTCGCTGTCTGTTTGTCTGTCGGTCAGCGCCATTTCGTTGCCGCTTGCCACATTGTTCGCTATAAAAGTCGGTGGCACTGGCGGCGTCGGCTAGTCATAACATATAAGCCACTTGTCCAAGCTCGGAGCGTGTGGAGCGTGCGACGTCGGGCGGACTAATTCCCATTTCATATCATTATTTTTTTTTGGTTTTTTGCGCGTGTTTGTGCGCATTTGTTGTGATTTCAAACCATTTTTTGTTGTATTTTTATTTTGTTGAGGCGGTGCCTGCGTTTGCTCGTCTTTTGTAAGGCACTTTCATCAGTATCGCGGCGGACGAGCAGCGACGTGCAGCATCCGCAGCAACCGGATTCAACATAAATCCGCATTGAAATGTTTTAAGCAAAGTCGGACTCTGCCGTAGTCGTCTTCCGTGGCATCCGACTCCGTTGTTGACTCGTGTGTGTTTGTGCGTGTGTGCAACATTTTGTTATTTTGCTTTTTTTACGGTTTTTGAATTTGAGTGCAGCAGCGCCACCTACACCATGGAGGTGCTGAAGAAAGATGCCGCCTTGGGCTCACCCAGCAGCGTCTTCTATCTGCTCCTGTTGCCCACCTTGGTGCTCTGGTACATCTATTGGCGTTTGTCCCGTGCTCATCTTTACAAGCTAGCGGCACGCTTGCCGGGTCCCCGGGGCCTGCCCATTGTGGGACATCTGTTTGATGTGATTGGACCTGCATCGTGTAGGTACCCTCCTTCCACTTTCCACTTTCCATTTTCCCCTTTCTCTTTTGTCACTTCTCGGTCTAACTTTCTCTCTGATTTAGTATCCTTTTGTATCTGTTTTTAAAACGGTCGTACGCAAGATCACACCCTTTGAGAATATTTCTAGCCCACGTCTTTTGGATACCCTTCTTCCATCAGAGCTCTAAAAGAGTGATTCTTTTTTATATTTAAGTCATAAGGAATTAACAAATTTTTGACTTAGTTCTTTTTATAAAAAATATTGTATCAAAATTTTATTTAATTCAAAAGACTTATCAATTTTTGACTTCAATCTTTGGCTTCAAAAATTAATTGTATTCAAATTTCTACACAATTAATTTTTAAAGTAAAACGAATTGTGTCAAAATTTAATAAATCTCTGTAACTTACGTGGTTCAAATTTCAATACAATTCATTTTTGAGGTAAATGGCAGAATTAAATTTCAAGAAGTCAAAGAATGAAGTAAAATTTGATAAGTTTTTTTAATCTAATCAAAATTTCATTCAAATCACCTTTTTCAATTTAAATAAAATCATGTTTTAATTAAAACCACATTTTCATCAAATGAGTGTATTCAAATTTTTGGTAGTTCAATGCCTGAATGATTCTGAGATTCAATCAAAAATGAATCACTCATTTACAGCTCTGCCTTCCACTTTCAATTTTCCCCTTTCTCTTTTGTCACATCTTGCTCTTTATTTTCTATCTCTCTCACTCGATATTCTTTTGGAGTTGTTTTCAAAAAAGTCATACACAATTGCACACCCTTTGAGCATATTGCTAACTTGCATATTTATGTTCCCTCCTTCCCACTTCCCAATTTCCACCTTCCCCTTTCTATTTTCTCACTTCTCGCTCTCTCTCACTCGATATCCTTTTGGAACTGTCTTTTTTTTCAACAAAGTCATACATAACTTCACTCCCTGTGAGCATATTGCTAACCTGCATCGTGTAGGTTCCCTCCTTCCCACTTTCCACCTTTTCTTCTGCCTTGTCACTTCTCACTCTATATATATCAGTCTCTTTCTCACACTCGATATCCTTTTGCAGCTGTTTTCAAAACAGTCATACGCAAGAGTACACCCTTTGAGCATATTGCCAAAATGTGGATCGGTCCCAAGCTGGTGGTGTTTATCTATGATCCACGCGATGTGGAGCTATTGCTGAGCAGCCACGTGTATATTGACAAGGCATCCGAGTACAAGTTTTTTAAGCCCTGGCTGGGCGATGGTCTGCTCATCAGCACAGGTAAGTGTGTGTGTGTGTGAGTGTGTGTGTGTTCCATGGTGAATAGCAACAAATGACACTCCAGAGTTTAGCTAATGCAATTTAAATTGCGTTTATGGAATCATAAATTAATTAAACGATTTGTAAGCCTGACAGTTGACACAACAACGCTGTACAAATGGTGGATATAAATAAACAAAATTGTATGAAACAGAGCAGAGCAGAACTAAAACGTACTCATGATGTGTATATGACATTGCTATCTTTTTCTAACTGCGCTCTGTCATCTGTATAATCTCAATCGCAATCAGCTACACAGCAAAAAAAATAAATCTTTTTGTTTGATTTTTGCATATTGATTTGTGTTCGAAAATGTATGCAGAAATCTTTTAGTTTCAATACTGAATTACTTATTTTTTAAAGCTTTTTATTGCTTGAAGATTTGAAGTGCTTCGGTTAAATAACCACTATTTTTAATTGAAGTGGTTTTTAAACTTATTTCCAATTTCGTTAAGATTTTGCGTAATTGAATTCAACTTTAAAATTAATCAATTTTGCTGATTGACTGCGTTTGTTTTTAAAATAACAAAACTTTTCCCGTTTTCAATTTTGGCAAGATTTTTGCGAAACTGAATTTTCCTTTTAAATGCTCAATTTCTCTTTCGACAAGATTTTGCGAGTTGAAATCACTTGCCTTTGACATTGGATTTAATGCATTTGCGTGTGTGATTGGTTTGAATTCTTTAACTCGACTGAAAGAATGTAAGACTAAAAGTCAATACATTTAGATAAAATAAAATTAGTTCGAAAGTGAAAACCGGAACAGAGTTATTAATCTGAAAACCACTGCAAGTAAAGTTGAAAATTGGTTTGTTGAAAATACAAGACCCAAAAATGCTATTTGCATTAAGACTATGATTTAACATTTTTGTTTTAACATTAATGAAACGTTTATAGCTAATCTTAATATTAACTATAATAATATAATTTTTAATCTTTATTCTATATTCTTAGTTGTTAATCCTTAATTTACTTTACTTTAATTTGTATTTTATTTGAATATAGTCGATTAATACTAATTAATTAATAACATAAATAAATAAATACTTTTTTACTACCGATCAGGTCAAAAGTGGCGCGCTCATCGCAAACTAATCGCTCCCACATTCCATTTGAATGTCTTAAAGAGTTTCATTGAATTGTTTAACGAGAATTCGCGCAATGTGGTGCGGAAGCTGCGTGCGGAGGATGGACGGACATTTGATTGTCATGATTACATGAGTGAGGCAACTGTGGAGATTCTATTGGGTAAGTGACACACACACGCAGTCAATCAGCCAGTCAGTCAGTCAATCTTTCAGTCAGTCAGTCAGTCAAACAAATGGTACAGTCAACTCACACGCACTCAACAGTCTTCTCTTCTTTTTATTTTTTTTTTTTTGGTTTGCATCAGTTTTGTGTGCTTTATGCTTGTCATCATATATACTATAAAACATACTAGTCACACAGACTTTAATACATAATACAAGCACATTTATACTTATATAAAGTATGCTACAATTGAGCGCAGACCCATTTCCCTATATACTCGTACTATTCGTACAAATCAAAATTTTGTCTGCCTCCTTTGTTATGTAGACAATGGGCATATTTAGCATATTTAAACTCGAAACACAATTTGTTATTACTGTCAAGTCGCTTCAAACTGGCATAGACTGATTCTTCAGTCTCAATAATTATTATTTTACAAAATAAATGTTCGAGTTTATGTTATATAGCCAATTTCAGCTGTGGTTTAATTGAATTTGTTTTCCAAAATAACGCTTAAAGCTCTTCAAAAGCAAATATTTAATTCTAATTGTGAGAATTTAACGTTATACATAAATCATACTAAGGGGATATAGCTCATTTCATTTTAGAACAGTGTTTTTAAATGAACATTTTTTAACTTCAAAAATAGCATTATGCTTTAAAGTATAATGTCACAACTGCTGACTATACCATAACTAATGTATACTATCAGATCTGATCTTATTTTCGATAACTTTTAATTGTGATTTGTTTCAATTTTGTGTTCTTGTTTTCGAATAAAATAGTAACCGTTCTTTGTTTTAAAAGATAAATTCGAATACTTTTCAGTCTATAGCCTTAAAAGCAAACATTCCCAACATTTTTGATTGGAATCGGAAATGAGAACAAACCCGTATAAGAATTGGCCATGGTTACGGTCGGTCGAAAATGTTGTTTTTCAGGATAACTCGACCAGACTTTCCAATTCGAAAATTTCAACAAAATCGGAGCACTGCTCGTATATCTTATCCAACAAATAAACTATGTACATACATACCTTCCAAAAAGTTTTGAAATAGCGTTTTAGACTAATTTTACCATTATCAATCAATTTAAAACAAAAATTGAGATTTTAATTTTTTCAAAAAATAATTATTGGAAAATCTACAAAATTTTGATAAAATCAAAAAAAAAAAATTGTTTTAAATTGAGGAAAACTGAGTGAAATCACTATATATGGCAGTCAAGAAATAATATCATATAGGCATGATTTTTGACCAATTTTTGAACCAACTCGGAAAAACGTTTTGAAATAGTAGTTTGATATCCACAATCGATCATGTTTAGAGATCGATTCATTCTCCAGTTCTTCAGTTATCTGAACCAAACTCACCTAGGTTTAGTACATTCTTGACATGCTGACCAAATTTGATTAAAATCGGATGACTATATGTTATGGATCTGTAGATTTGTATGAACATCTTTTTCGTTTCTACTGATATTTCAACTTAACTCACTAGACTATTCATATTAGTTGTATACAAATTCTATTCTAGCTGTTTAAAGACTATACTCACGTAACTCAGCCGTTATTCCAGGGCAATTTAATTGTTTTAAATCAAGAGCAATTATAATCTATGTGTACTATACAAATTAATGACTTTAGGCTAGTTACATTGGACACTTTCACTCTGTGTAGACTCTCATAATGTCATTGAGATATTTGATTATCAATAGTTAAGCCATCATTTTTAATATATTTTCCTTTATATGGATATAGCTATAGACACTACTAACTGTGCCAACCAATAGCCTCTCATATATTTAAAACCAAACACGTTTTGACTTAAAAGTGAAACCGCCCGTTTGACTGGCCAATTGGGCAGTTGGTTTGGCTTATTAAAAGGCAGATGGCCAATTGGATTGGCCAAATGTTAATGACATTGTCACAGTTGCATGTTTTATAGGCTAACTAACTAGTTAAATCGGCTGTCCGATTGATTTCTAGGCCATTGCATAACGCAATTTACCTTCGCCTATAATTGAAATGTTGCCAAAAACGCGCAATTGCAATTTGTTGAGCTGAGTTGACTTGAGCTGAGTTGAGTTGTGCCGACTGCCAGCAAAACTGCAATTAAAACCACGTCGCATTGCCATTAAGCATTTAATCAGGAAAATTTGAATGCAAGTGCAGCACACAGACCCAGTCCCAGTCCCAGTCATAGTCCCAACCCCAGTCTCAGGCACAGGTCCAAGCCCAAGCCCGGCTCCGGCTTGATAGTTGTCTGTCGACTGACGTAAACGGGCAATTAGCAATTAAGAGTGAAAATAACAATAATAATCATAATAAAAATAAAAAAAAAATTGAAAATGAAAAAGTGTGCAAATCATTTGAGTTTTCATTTTTGAGTTTTTGAGATAGTATAACGATATGCGCACATGACGAACGCTCAACCCAAATCAAAATGTCATTTTCGATTGTTGTTGTTGCTTGTCTCTCCTGTCTTGTTATTACGTAACACAATCTCTAAGAAATTGTAATCAAAACAACAACAAGTTTTTCCTGCTCAAACACCCAGCTGCCATTCGGGGCCAGTGGGCCAATATGATATGGGGGCTGCAAGAAAAACAGGTGAAAAACTAGACTTTCCATGCTTGCGTAATGCCTTTTTCAAGTTTGTTTAGGACGTTGCCGTTTGCGTTACAGGAAGAAATTGCAGTTTGATCAGAAAATTGCATTTTATGTTACGAAATTCATGATTTATGCATTTTTACAAATAAAAAAAAAAAATATTTGTGTATTAAAGACACAAACGTGTTCTTATTTTTGATTTTCTTATCAAACTAATAAATGAATTTTTAATTTTTATACTCTTTTTTTAATTTAAATAAAATTTTAAAGTTATCAAGGTTTTACAAAGTTAAAAGGTTAAGGTTTCCAAATTGGTATGTATTTTATTTTTCAATTAAAAAAAAAGATGGAAAAACCATAACAATTTTTGAAAAACGTTTGTTCCGAGGAGAACAAATTAATGGATCTTCCACCATTACCAGCATTCTCAAGAAGATGTACAAGGAGCAGTGTGAAAATAATGGAAAATAAGTTAAATAAGATTGAAAAATAAGTAAAATACGAATGTGATGTTTTATTGTAAATTCAAACGGGTGCTACTAGCTTGTTCAGATAGAACCAGTTGAGAATTCTAAGCGCACCAAACGAAAAAAAGAGCTGTGCACTTTTTTTGTTTATTAAAATAAAAAAAGAAAAAAAAAAAATGGTAATTAAGGTATGTTCCGACTCCGCTAAAGGGGTTAAAAAAAGAGTATATCGCAGTCTTGAGCATTCGACTGTTTTTTTTAATTGTGAAAATCTTACGAAATTCAGCTGAAAACAAAGACGATTCACAATGAAAAATGCTCAAAAATGAGAACACCGTTCTGAATAACATATTCAAAATTTTATCACTTCTGATATTAATTAAAAATCAATCAGTGGAATTTTTTTTCAATTCTAAAAAACTAACTAACTAAAATTCACATTCAAAAGCAAATAAAATCTAAAAACGATTCGGAATGAAAAATACTTATGAATTATGAATTGCAGCTGAAATTATAACGTCTATTCCGAATCCCAATAGATCAAACGAAAAGTGCTTAGCATACTTCTCGGAGCAGAATAGAATAAAAAGAAGAATGAAAACTCATGTACGGCGAAAAACCTCTTGCAGAAAAGTTCTATCAATTCTATCTCATTGATAACTCTTTTATAAAATTCCTGTGTCATTTTGATACTCTCTTGTCCACAACAGGTTAATAAAATGTTGTTCAAAATTGAGTGCTCCACAAAAAGTTGAATAATTGTTATGCTTTTTAACGGAATCAAAAGAATTCCTTCGCCAATAGTTGTCGAAGGTCTCTCACTTTCCATTGTTATACGTATGGCTGCATAAATTTCCACTTGTTCAAAAGTTATGGCTGAACTAGCTAACTATGCCCACAACTGGATACGTTTTCTTACTGATGTTTTGTTTTTGTTTAAGTGCATTCCATTTCCATTCTCATTTCAAATACACTTTTAAGGATGCTGCTGACTTGCTTTCTCTGTTTTTACTCCCTGTTCCCATTAAAAATGGGAAAAAGGGAGTTATAAAGTACTGCAAATGTGTGTAACAGGCAGAAGGAAGCATTTCCGACTATATAAACTATATATATTCTTGATCAGCATCAACAGCCGTGACGATCTAGCCATGTCCGTCTGTCTGTCTGTCTTTCCGTCTGTCCGTATGAACACACAGATCTCGGAGACTACAAGAGCTAGAGACACCAAACTTGGCATGTAGGTTCCTGTATACCATACGCAGATCAAGTTTATTTCAAATTTCGGATGCACCCCCCCGCATCCCCGCAAATCCACAGCCACAATTTCAAAGATAGAGCTTTAATTTTTGGTACACATGTATGTTTAAACAATGTCTTTCAGATGTGTAAATTTCAACACGATCGGATAAATAGCACCAAAGTTATGGAAAAACTTATTTCCACTGTCTCAGCAGGCAGACACAACAGTTTGACATGCACTGTGCAAGTTGAGTACGCTGCTTGCTTGTGTTGCCGCTGAACTGCTTGAAATGCAAGTTGGGAGCAGGGAGTCTCGTAGTGGGGCACACTCGACTAGAGTATTCTTACTTGTTCTGTATTCATTTTTAACATCCTTTGCAGAGACGGCAATGGGCGTGTCAAAGAAGACGCAGGATAAGTCCGGTTTCGAGTACGCAATGGCCGTGATGCGGATGTGCGATATACTCCATGCACGTCATCGCAGCATCTTTCTGCGGAATGAGTTCATCTTTACGCTGACACGCTATTATAAAGAGCAGGGACGATTGCTCAATATCATACATGGCCTTACCACTAAGGTCATACAAAGCAAGAAGGCGGCCTTTGAGAAGGGCACACGTGGTTCCCTGGCACAGAGCGAGCTGAAAGCAGCTGCGCTGGAGCAGGAGGAGCGGGAGCAGCGCGAGAGGCAGCAGAAGGAGAAGCAGCAGGAGCAAAAGGAACAAGCTGAAACCTTGCCAGTGCAGGAGCAAGCGGTGGCAGGACTCTCATACGGTCAGTCAGCTGGGCTGAAGGATGATTTAGATGTAGAGGACAATGATATAGGGGAAAAGAAACGTTTGGCTTTTCTCGATTTGATGCTGGAGAGTGCACAGAACGGAGCGCTCATAACGGACACAGAAATCAAGGAGCAAGTGGACACCATTATGTTTGAAGGACACGACACGACGGCAGCAGGCTCCTCCTTCTTTTTATCGCTAATGGGCATACACCAGGAAATACAAGATCGTGTCATAGCCGAGCTGGATGGCATCTTTGGTGACTCGCAACGTCCAGCCACATTTCAGGATACGCTGGAAATGAAGTATCTGGAACGCTGCTTAATGGAAACGCTACGCATGTTTCCACCAGTGCCACTAATAGCTCGCGAACTCCAGGAAGATCTAAAGCTTAACTCGGGACCCTATGTCATACCATGTGGAGCCACAGTCACCGTGGCTACCATATTGCTGCATCGTAATCCCAAGGTCTATGACAATCCCAATGTCTTTGATCCGGATAACTTTCTACCCGAACGCCAGGCGAATCGACATTATTACGCCTTTGTGCCCTTCTCAGCGGGACCGCGCAGCTGTGTCGGTGAGTACAGTCTCTAAAATTTACAAAAAGGTTGCAAATAACAGTGAACAGCAAAAATTGATATCAGCTCGATTTCCCACTCCACCACACACTTCTTTTCGTTGTGTTTCTGTTTCTGTTTTTTTTTTTTTTTTTTAAATCTGTCTGGGCAAAAACATTTTTGAGAACACACAGGCAAAGTGGCAAGTTCAATTTTGGTCAGTTTTTTGGGAAATTTTGTAACGATGTTTCAATTTATCTCCTTGATAGAAAGTGCTAATTAAGAAAAAATCTTAAATTAACTCATCACACGTTTTTCGATTTCGGTATCGCCATTCATACCATTTTTATACTCTTTTTTTAACTTTTTTGAAAAAAAAGGAAAAAAGAGTATATTGGGTTTGTGAAATGTCCGTCCGTCCGTCTGTCCGTCTGTCTGTCCGTCTGTATGAACGCAGGTTTTTTCCACAGTTTTGAAGCTAGAGCAACCAAACTTGGTATACATGTTGGTATATACCATAGGCAGACAAAGTGTCAAGATCTCCCCCCCACCCCCACCCCTTCCCCCACAAACCGCAAAAAGCTATGTCTTCCACAGTTTTATAGCTAGAGTAACCAAATTTGGCACAAGGGCTACTTATCACATTCTTGATTGATCTGACAAAAAAAATTCGGCCACGCCCACCCCCGCCCCCACAAATAAGCAAAGTCTGTATTTCCCCCACCCCTTTAACTAGAGTCCCCAAATTTTGCAGGTTGAATTCTATTGTCCTATTAAATAGATTGGATAAAAATAATTTTGCCACGCCCACCCCCGCCCCTTCAATCGACCAAAATTTGTTTCTCGCAAACTTGTAGAACGGGCCCAACCAAACTTAAATTGATGGCAAAACTTGAAAGATTTGAGCAAAAATATAATTGCCACGCCAACTTCTGGCTCCGCAAAGAGGAGAAAAAAAGAGTATATCGCAGTCGGGTCCATCCGACTGCAACGTTCTTACTTGTTTGTCTATGCAAATAATTGGAGGATTAATTTGACTTAAACGTTCAACTACACAGGGAGTCGCGAATATCCTTCGTGTCTTTGCTTGATCAAACGAGCAGAATACAGAAAATAGAATTCAAAGTATCTTTTGGTTATCTTTATTCAATGTGTCCAACAATTACTGTTATTTTGCAGACAATCCTACAAATTTAAATTTCCTATCCAAGATCTAAGTATATCAAATGACAAATCAATATACACTTCGATAGGTCGCAAGTACGCCATGCTAAAACTAAAAATCCTGCTGTCGACCATTATGCGCAACTATCGTGTTTACTCGGACCTCAGCGAATCGGACTTCAGGCTCCAGGCTGACATCATCCTGAAGCGGGAGGAGGGCTTTCGTGTGCGTCTCCAGCCACGACAGCCAGGACAGGCGACCACAACTGGCAGCACGGCAGCATCATAAGCTTATAAGTATATAAGTTTACATACATATATTTATCGCAAGTGATAGTCCCGATTTATACAGTAAATACTACATTATAATAATATATAAAACAACCACAAAAAGAGAGACACACACACACCAATACACTACTCAAGAACTAAGCACATCATATTAATTAAAATTTGTTAATGTTTAGGTCTGTTACCATTTCCGGAATCGGAATTATTAGCTGTTCCAAATTCCGAATATCAATGGAAAATTTGTTTTAAAAAGTTCTGCATTGAGAAATATTCGAAATTTTCTATAAAAAAAAGGAAATTGTTTGCTATTTTATTCGAAAACAGGAAAGTTATCGGTAATGGAAACAGACCTGATTATATGTTTATAGTAGCAATTTTTCCAAAAGCTGCATTTAACATTTAACAACAACAAACTATAGCTGAACACTCAACATACAAAATATACAACAGCAATTAATTAATTATATCCACTTTTTTGTCGTTTATTTTATAATAATATGTGTAATGTTTTGACAATATATTTGGTGTAATATTTTGCATATGATGCATGCGTTTCTTTTTATTATTATCTGGGGAAAAGTCTTTGATTTTCAGTATCTATATCGCCAACCGGAGGGAAATGGTGGTCAAGGTCAAAATAGTAAGGCGTTGTAAATTAATTGTTGTTTGTAGATGTATTGTGTATCAACCGATCAGGTTCAATATCATGTTTAATGGACTATGTAAAAATAAAAGCTGTGTACAAATTTTCTGGAAAATGTACCTTACTGTGTGGAAAATGGTATGGACGAAAGCTTAGTTTCCGAGCGATTTGCTTCGAAATCTTTTATATCGGACCATGTCTTCAAAAACAAAATGTTTTCAGCATATTGATACATTAACAGTTTTGTTTAAGAGATTAAATCCAAGTTTTCAGAACACTAACGCTTAGAAATAAGAAAACCAGAATCACAGATACATTTCAACACTTGTTTGTGCTGCAAACAGTTTAATGGTTGCCAAATGCGCGTGATCCAAAATATATTTGAATATGTTGCATAGTTCAATCTAGCGAGCACTTGAACTGTTTTCAACAGTGTGGCAACGCCAACGAATTTTTACTATGACTTTATTTACACGATGCATTTTCGTGCATGAAATTCCTTTGATCATTTTAAG
The DNA here is from genome assembly GCA_949708635.1 of Hirtodrosophila cameraria. Classification (NCBI taxonomy): domain Eukaryota; kingdom Metazoa; phylum Arthropoda; class Insecta; order Diptera; family Drosophilidae; genus Hirtodrosophila; species Hirtodrosophila cameraria. Next base: position 11,986,306 of record OX453090.1, read on the forward strand.
AGTTGCTGCTTATTGCAGCTCTGATTTACACTGCGTAACTTATTTTTTGCATATAGTTTATCAAATATAGATATCGACTATAAAAATTGCAACTTTTGACAATTTTTTAAATTAATACGAGTGAGCATCAACAAATATTTCAGACTTAATATTAAGCCTTCAGCCAAATTGGTCACTCAAGGCAATTATCGGTCATGTTATCGAAATGAAAGTAAAGCGACATGCACAACAGAACTACACAATTTGTTTGGTGTTTTCGTGCTCAAGAGTGGCATGCATGGAAGTACAAGGTGTAAATCGCCTTATTGCATGCACGTTATCGATAGTCATTGCTTGCGATGAATGAACGAAACATCTGGCAACACCGCACAGCTGTGCTAGCGAAAGTGACACGACGACAGCCGGAGATAAACGAAGGTTTTTTGGCAGACGCTTACTAGATTTGTTTTGTTTTTGTTTGATTTGTGCCCAACCCGTTTTGGCCAGCATGTCCAACGCCATTGACGATCTGCAGGCAATAATTGCCGAGCTGAAAACGGAGCTCGAGGAGCAGAAGATCACAACACGCAATGCGAGGGCACGCATCGAGAAAATGTCCGCTGAGGTCGTCGACTCCAATCCTTACAGCCGCCTGATGGCGCTGCAGCGGATGAACATTGTAAAGGATTACGAGCGCATACGTGATAAGGCGGTGGCCATTGTGGGCGTTGGGGGCGTGGGCAGCGTAACGGCCGATATGTTGACGCGGTAAGTGGAGAAAGTGAAAGAGAGTAGAGATTATGGTAAATTTTCGTTTTAGGTCCGGTTTTGGTCTCAAAATGTGCAGAAAAATGAGAGGATGTCGAATACAAAAGTGGAAGTTTACTTCTTGGCTTAAATAATTCGAAAATTGTATTTGAAGGTGCTTCAAATGCATGCAAACTGAGCAGTGTTATGTTAATGTTACAGAGTAGTATGGCTGTTAATTTTGGCGCCGCTGTTGAAAAATTCAAAACTACTCTGTTAACGTTTACAGCACTGTTCACGAGCTTTAAATTGTTTTTATTATAAATGCCGGCAAAAAGGCAGCTTCCGCTTCTTGTTACATCATTCTCTCATTTTTCTGCTTTTTTTGAGACCAAAACCGAATGTTTTGGCTAATTATTTATTTTGAGGACCTAAAACGAAGACTTACCGTAAAATTAAAAGAGACTATGAATCATATATTTATTTCTTAACAGCTGTGGCATTGGCAAGCTCATCATCTTTGACTATGACAAGGTGGAGCTGGCCAACATGAATCGTTTGTTCTTTACACCTGACCAGGCGGGCCTTTCCAAGGTGGAGGCAGCGGCACGCACATTGAGCTTCATCAATCCGGATGTGCGCATCGAGACGCATAATTATAACATAACGACAGTGGACAATTTTGATCATTTCATGAACACTATCTCCAAGAACGGCATACAGCAGGGCCAGCCTGTTGACCTGGTGCTCAGCTGTGTGGATAACTTTGAGGCACGCATGACCATCAATGCAGCCTGCAATGAACTGGATCTCAATTGGTTTGAGTCTGGCGTCTCGGAGAATGCCGTCTCTGGCCACATACAGTTCATACGTCCCGGCGATACGGCCTGCTTTGCCTGCGCACCGCCGCTCGTCGTTGCTGAGAATATTGATGAGCGTACGCTGAAGCGTGAGGGCGTCTGCGCTGCGTCGCTGCCTACTACCATGGGCATTACAGCTGGTCTGCTCGTGCAGAATGCGCTCAAGTATTTGTTAAACTTTGGTGAGGTTTCCGATTATCTGGGCTACAACGCTTTAAGCGATTTCTTTCCCAAAATGACACTTAAGCCGAATACACAGTGTGACGATAGGCATTGTGTGCTGCGTCAACAGGATTTCCAAGCGCGTCCCAAGCCTGTTATTCAACAGGTGGAAGAGGTGTCCGATGAGCCGCTTCATGCCAGCAACGATTGGGGCATTGAGCTTGTCGCTGACGATGTGCCTGCTGCGCCTTTTGCTGCTCCTGCTGCTGCAGAGCAATCCCAAGTTGCCACGGGCTTGCGACTCGCCTACGAGGCACCAGAAAAGTCGCAGGTGAATGCCTCGGGCAGCGCAGTTGATACTGCGCCGGACACGAGCCTGGAGGATCTGATGGCACAAATGAAATCTATGTAAATCAGCCAAATTCCATACTCTTTGTTATTTATAAATATATATATACAACTTTTTTTTACACAATGGCATTACGAGTTTTTCAATTTATCTAATGTCACAGAAAGTTTACCTTAACTCGACAACAATTAAGCGATTTTATGTCAAAATAGTTTGAGTGATTTCATTGTTTAAATTTTTCAAAAGTGCCGCCAAACTCAACAGCCCTGTTACTATGTTAACGTTTACAGCACTGTTACTGATCACACTGAGCAAACAAGAGCTTTAGATTTCTGCGATCGCATAATGCAATGGGGCATCGCAAAAGAAAACAACAACCAACCACAAAAAAACACCACAAAACCAAAAACTTTTTTCCCATTGGGGTCCTTAACCTATGATAGAGCAAATGCAAAGCATATAACTTTGATCTCAATAACATTGACATCAATTTTTATTTCAATAGTGTCTTGAACTGTTAAGCCTTTATATTCTTGTTGTATGCTTCATTCAATATTAAGTTATGCAAATCGGCTAAGGAATGCATTACTTAGTATAATATTTGAAAATTAAGTTTGTGTCGTTCTCAAAGATTAAAAATTCAAGAGATTTTAAAGCAGGTATATAGGTATTCCTGGCGGTCTTCGACTGAAGACTTTGGATCCGTCTTAGCTGCGACGTGGAAGCGGAGCCCCGGACTGGATTGATTTAATTGTCGCCATGTTTGACTTTTTCGATTTTTCTCATATTATTCTTGTGTTAGCCTGCTTATGCACTAGTTATAATTGCTTTTATTTTATTTTTACGTTATTATACTTTTTATGCGCTATAGTGGGAAAGCAAATTCTTTTTGCTTTTATATTTCTATATTATCTTTTATAGCGCCATTATGTCAAACGTCGTAAATGAATACTTGTAGTTTTTAGCAGTGTATTATAGAGAGCAGTAAATCAAGTTCATTGGCACTTCTTGTCTCGCTCTTGGAATTTGTCTCTGGCATTCGAGATAGTATTTAAGGTAATGCTTATGTGGTAAAGTAAGAAGTAATTAATAAGAAGGTGTAGCTTAACAGAGCTTTAGTCAGCGACTAATTCACTCTTTAGCTAGAACCAGTTGAGAATTATTAGAAATTATTGTAAAAAAACTAAACTTTGTCAAAGCTAGTATGATGAAGTTTTTCATACAAAAACTTAACAAAACAACAAACATATTTTTGCTCTTCAAGCCTTAAAAATCAACGCGTTTATATTGATCAAGTAAGAACTTAACAGTTGGATACTCCCGACTACAGTATGTTCTTTTATTTCTTATCATCGATATGAGAACTTAAAAAAATATATTTTAACTGAGACAGCAAGATATCCAAACTGATTTCCAGACTCACTCCAAACAAATCACGGGAAAAAAATGTGGAATTTTTTCTCATTGATTCCTTTAAAGTCTGAATAATAAAATCAATGTAAGGGAACAAAACTAATTCCATTACGTTATTTATAAATATAAATTGCTTTCATTGGCTTTGCGAGTCTTTTAATAACAGCAAGTACAATTTAATGCGCTTCATTTATCGATAATAAATGTAACTTGACGAACACTTTTGTCTACACATAAATTAAGTCTAAGTAAGGTGGATTTAGTAAATGCACCTTGCATGTAAGGAAGCAATGCAAAATCAACAACAAATCAACAGATAGAGATAACATTACTCGGTTTGCATGAGTTTGATGACACTTCAAATACAATTTTCGTAATTATTGAAGCCAAAAAGTGAATTTCTGAATTCAACATCCTCTCATTTTTCCGCACATTTTGAGAGCAAAATCGAAGATGTTAAAGTGAAAATCGACCTTTACAGCGCTAGTTTTCACAAAGGTCTTTAAATTTATCGATAACAAATGTAACTCAACGAAGCCAAGCAGCAACACACAAAAAAATAGTGAAAATAGTCCTCTGAAAATACCGAAATACCAAAAAATACCATACCATAAAACGGTCACGCTGCATTAAACACAATATCTGTCGCGTTGTCAAATTGCTACAAAAAGTAGTGTTTTAGTTAATCGCGTTCTTAATAGTTAATTATACTTTAAAGCCACTAAGAGAAAAGGTTTGGAATGACCAAGAAGGAGGACAAATCACAGCCTGGGGATGAGGTAAGTGCAAATGCACATTAAAAGGCTGAGCGATGTCGCCGGCAAACGGCTTTCGACTAATGTGTGTGTATTTTTTTTTAACGTACACGTCAGTCGACGCTGTTTATAATGTTTAGCATGTTTTAATTATATATTGTTTAACATTTAACATTTATTAATTGTATGTTTAACGTAATACACAGCTGGTCAAGATCAACAAATGGGATGGCTCTGCGGTGAAGCATGCTTTGGATGATGCGGTGAAGACCTGCCTGCTCGGTGATCGTCCCCAATTGAAGGAGCAATTTGGTCTGGTTAATGCGCGCCTGGTGCTGTGCGCCTTGGCGGTTGGTGTGGCTATCATGGCACATGCCTGGGACTTTACCCATCCATTTCCGCAATCGCGACCGGTGCTGCTGTTTAGCGTGCTGGCATATTTTGCATTAATGGGCGTTTTGACGCTACATACGACATTCCGGGAGAAGGGCACCTTTGCGGTGGCGGTGCAGAAAGATAATGGCAAATCGGGCAGAATTTGGGAGGCCAGCTCGGATATGAAGAAATATGATGATAAGTACATGCTCACATTGAGCGTGCGAGATGGACGCGGTCAACGCGAGCAGACCAGTATCAAATCCTGTGCCGCCTTTATTGATACCAATGGCATCATCTTAGATAATCTGGTTGCCAATGAGGTCAATCGGCTCTACAATTCACTGGCTGTTGAAAAGAAGGACAAGTAGCTGCTGTAGCTTAATCAATTTTAAAATTTGTCTGAATTTCCATCGACTCGCGATGTATTTACACTTTTCTTATCTCTTTTTTTTTTGTATTCTCTCATTAAATTAATTGTAGTAAACTTATTAATCTGTTTATTCTTTTGTAGAGTTGGGCGCAGGCTATTCTCGATTTGGTGTTCTAGTTTTCGTATGTGAATTGGCAATCGACATCTTTATATACATATAGAAGAGTTTTTCCTCACTGGAGATTGGCGATTGGGAATTGACAACCAACGCGAGGTTAAATCTATAAGAGCTAGGAGGCTTAAATTTTCACAAAAATTTTTTGTTTACCAACCAATCAGGTTTTAATCCGTTTTCAAAGATCTATTCAAGAATTCATCAATGACTACATACCAATTTTCCGGAAAATTTACCTCAATGGGTGGAAAATGGTTGGTCAAAGCTGTAATTTTCATGCGTTAAGGTTACAACTGCTTTTAAAAGTTGCAAAACTAATAGCTTGATTTTCATATTTTAAAAAATGCTGAAAAGTCGAAAAATTTATATTTTTCAACCGTATTTGTCAGGATTAAAAAAATCGACGACCACCTGCGGCAAATGTTGGCCCGGGCAACGCCGGGATTGTCTGCTAGTATGATATAAATCTTGAAGACTGACAATATATAAATTTAAAATTTAATTTACGATTTGTATCTGCCGATCAAAGCTGGCGGGAAAATAAGTTTAGGAGCTTTCTGCCTGGAACTTAGCTTGTTTTTCTTTCAGAGAGAGAGAGAGAGTGGGAGAAAAAGAGCGTTTGCAGATACTTTGGAAGAAAAGCCGTGAAGCCGAAACATGCAGAATTAAACATAACTCTCTCAACTTTTGGCTCAAAATTTTAAAACAAAAAGTTTTCTTTTGGTTTCAAAATTAAAAAAGAAGAAGAAAAGCAGTGAGAAGACTGGAAAGCGAAGCCGGCAGAAGGAGAAGCAGCAGAAGTTGAAGGAGAGCAAAAGCTGAAGGTGAAGCAGGAGAATCAGCCGGAGAAGGAGAAGCAGCAGCTAAGGAGAAGCAGAAGGAGAAGTAAAAACAGCTGAAAGCGTAGCAGAAGTAGAAGTAAAAACCGCTGACGCAGGCTTTTGGAATGCGAGAGATTGTGACACTGCAGATCGGCGGAGCCGGCAATGCCATTGGCGATGCGGTGAGTAGCTGAGCCCAGCTTCTCACCAAGCACCCATTCCGATCCCCATCCGTAGTTCTGGCATGTGATCTCGCATGAGCATGGCGTGGACTATGCCTCTGGTCGCTTTGGCGGCACCAGTCCACTTCAACTGGAGCGCATCAATGTGTTCTTCAATGCGACAGCGAGCAAAAGATTCTATGCACGCACCATCATTATTGATACGGAAGCCAGCACCATACAGCGTTTAAATTCGAGCAGTCAGTTATATAGGCCGGAGAATTTTGTGGCCGGATCGGAGAGTGCAGGTAATAATTTTGCACGTGGCTATCATACGGATGGCGCCGAGATACTCGACCAGGTGCTGGACAATACGCGACGCGAGGTTGAATCTGTGGATTCCCTGCAGGGATTTCAGCTGTTGCATTCAATTGGCGGCGGCACGGGTTCTGGTTTGACATCGTTGATAATGGAAGCTTTGGTGGAACAGTATCCGGATAATTTGTTATGCAATTATGTGACCATACCATCGCCCAACATGTCCCAGGTGGTTGTGGAACCCTACAATGCGCTGCTGAGCATACCAGCCTTGGTGAATAACTCACATTTGACTTTTTGCTTGGACAATGAGGCCTTGTTTCAGATCTGCAATCGTAACTTGAAGATACAAATGTCCGGCTATGAGCATATCAATCATATTGTTGCCTTGACCATGTCCGGCATAACCACCTGTTTGCGTTTCCCGGGTCAACTAAATGCTGGACTGCGTAAGATCTATGTAAATATGGTGCCCTTTCCGCGTCTGCATTTTCTTATACCCGGCTTTGCGCCGCTTGTCACCTGCAAACAGCAGCAGTTTAGCAAGGGCACCGTTTCGGAGCTAGTGCAGCAGATCTTCTCCAGCAATAATCTGCTGTGTGCCATCGATTTGCGCAAGGGTAAACTTTTAACTGCCGCAGGCATCTTTCGTGGACGCATGTCGCCACGTGAAGTGGATCAACTGATGACGGGTGTGCGTAATAAAAATCTGCATAATTTCGTCGATTGGATACCAAATAATATCAAGACCGCGATTTGTGATATACCACCACGTGGGCTCAAAATGTCAGCCACATTCATTGGCAATACGACGGCCATACAGTCGCTGTTCCAGCGTTTATTGGATGGCTCCAGCATCATGTTGCGCCGCAAGGCCCATTTGCATTGGTATACCGGCGAGGGTATGGAGGAGCAGGAGTTTATTGATGCTCAGGAGGAGCTGCAGGCCATCATTGATGATTATCGTGGTAGTGGCGATGTGGGCGATGGCACTGGAGGTAATGACAATGACGATGCTGATAGCCTTGATGAAAATGCTGCTGGCAATCACTGCGCCTTTTGCACTGACTAAATGGTAGAAAATGGACACCCTTAATGACAACATTTGTGCTCGTTGCGGAATAAAGTTCTCCTCGTCATAATATTTATTTACGGGTGTGCATTCCTCTTTCTGCTTTGGTATCCCTGCAACTTTGCACCGACTAAATGGTGGAAAATGGACACCCTAAATGGCAACATTTGTGCTCGTTGCGGAATAAAGTTCTCCTCGTCATAACATTTATTTTCTGGGTATTCTCTTCTCTGGGTTTTCCTCCCGCTGCTTTTCCACCAATCTAATGGTGGAAAATGGCCACTCTTAATGCCAACATTTGTGCACGTTGCGGAATAAAGTTTTCCTCGTCATGGCATCTATTTTCGGGTGGGCAGTCCTCTCTCTCTCTCTCTCTGCGTAGGTCAAATGCCGGATCTGCTAAACTTGAAAGCATGCCAAGCAAACTGCAATTGCAACTGCAAATTGCAACTGCAACAGCTGCAATGCGACATTTGCCAATGATGCACTGCATCCTATTTATAGCTGGGCAAAGTTCGGCTACGTTTAGAGTTCAGCGCACTAGGCATTTACATATTTGAGTTTGTACATTCTTTGGTACATTATCAGGCTTGTTTCCATTTTCGATAACAGTTCATTCCGCATCGCTTTTGATTTCATGTTCTTTCAAATTGATTTTTCTTTTCAAAGTTAAGTTCGAATAGTTATCATTCCAATGTCTCAAGCGCAAAGCATTGATATTTGAAATTCAGAGCAGCTAATAATTGCGATTCCGGAATAGATCGAAATAGAAAATGGGAACAGGGCTGTATGATTAAGTTTCACTTCATTCAAAGCAAAAGTTCAATCGAAACCCGGAACTTCAACTTTTTGTGTACTCTGGGTTGAATAAATCAATTTTATTGAATTCAAGTTATAAGTTGAATAAAATCCGGAACTCCAGAAAACATTCAAGTTTTTTAATATTTTTAAATAAATTTTGGACCTCCCGCCAGAATACGCCACAGGTATAACAACAAGCCTGTTTCGCTTTTTACTTTCGTCAAACATTAGCGGAAAATCCAAAAAATGTTTCTTATTGCTGAAATATTGCCGAAAGTAAAACCGGAACTGCCTAGATATTATCGAGGTTGTTTAATGTCTTGAAAGTTTTTCATATATATAATTAATTTTTCATCCGATTGTTTCAGCGGCAGTTATAAGCTGAAAGATCCGATTTTGTTCAAAAGTCATAATTGGCGCGTTTGGTAGAGCTATTTTGAATAACAAAAGTTTTCAAACCCCATAACGTATACATTCTTGATCCACATCAACACCCAAGTCCAAATAGCCATGCCTGTCGGTCCGTCTGTCATGATAATTCCACCAATTTAACCAATTCTTTTTATCAAAATCGGAATACTATATCTTAATGCAGCCGTAGGAACAATCGGTTGAAAAATTAGTTTTAGAATAAAAAACTTTTTTGTTTCTCAAGCTTTCTTTATCCAAATTTACGATTCTGATTTTTGGTATGTTTTTGTGATGCTGACCAAATTTCGTACAAAAGCAGGCTACTATATCATATAGAGATCATAAGCACAAACGATCGAAAATTATGTTTTCAAATGAATAACTTTTCTGCAAGAGTATTTATCTTTGGATCGTTGAAGATCAATTTTCTTTTGTGTTTTTGATTAGTTTAGTTAAATGAGTCGATCAATCACTTGTTTGTTTCTTTCGATCTACAAACTTATTTGAAACGCATCAATACAGTTCTATACATATGTTCTACATGGATATATCTATCTACTTGGATATTTGCAATTGCAGCAAATATGCGGACTTATGGGCAAAGGTGCCGCAAATTGTGCGCCTATTAATAAAATGCATAAATATATGAGGCAATGAATGAGGCAATGCAACTAATGCAACAAATGCAGCCGGCGGCTGATGCTGATGCTAATGCAAAGAAGACGGCTGCAAAAGGTTTTTGCACTTGGTTTTTGGCTATTTTTGTGCGCCGCATTCCTAAGATGCCGCTGCCGCTACGTATCTAGGCAGCTTGCCGCAGCGGAGATGACAAAAATAATACTACGGATTTCTGCTGGGCAGGCAACGAACAACAAAAACAACAAGAACAACAACAGCGAAGGCGGCTGCTCATGAAAATGCAGCGCAAGTGGAGCACGTATACAGATAGACACAGCATACATAAATAAATATAAATATAAACATAAATGCAAATGCAAATGTCTAAATTAAGAATTTATAGGCGGCGCCAAAGCACTAAAAAGGGGCGGCTGCTATGTTTAGGCCGTCGCGTCGCCTAATGCCCATTGCGTGACAAGATTCCGTCAAGTGTGCAGTGTGTGTTTGCTGCTTGTTCTCAATTCACAATTTTCTATCATCAACATTCAAATTTTAAATTTTCAAGTCGACGTTGGCGGTCGCGCCAAAGCGCAGAGTTGAAATTTCGTTTTGCCAAAGCCGAGCATCGATAAATATCGCAGCACGCATGCTTGTGCAAATCTATCGTTATTGTCGTGAGTCAGCTGCGAGTCAAAGATTTAACAGTGCCAATTTGAGTTGAAGTTATCGGCTATATAACAATATTTAAAAATTTAAATGAGTGGGTAATGTTTTGATACAGCTACACCACATAAAGAGCTAACCAATCTGCGCTTGTGCTCAAAAAATGCGAAATTATTCAAGCATGTCAAAACTGTGACCGGAGGTTCATTCTTACGACGGAATAGATAATAAAAAGCCAATTGAAGTTGTGCCGATACTCAAACAAAACGAGTACTGTTATTGTTAACAGTGTTGTATACGTTAAAAGAGTAGGGGGGCTATTTAACAGTGCTGCCAAATGTCGATAGCCAAAAATAGCTAAATTATCTACAGAAAATAGCTAACTTTAGCTGAAAATAGCAAATTCAATTGGCCGATACATTTTTAAAGCCAATTTAGTGTTATTTTTCCAAGATATTTCAAAATTAATCTATATTAACTACTTCACTTTATACGTACGACTTATACGAACCGATGAGGCTTAGAAATTTAAAATACTAATATTATAAATCATTGTATGAATGTTCATAAATCGGTTAAATGTAAAACATGATGAAACGCAAGGCAATATCCAAAAACCTTTATTTGACGAACCATTGACAAGTATTTTGTGTATATTCAAAAAAATTTATCACGAGTTTGGGAGAAGGCAACACCTATTCAGGGATGTTATTTTTTTTTTATATGATTAAATTTGTAAACAATTTTTAAATTGCTAAAAAAAAGTGATGATTTTTTAAGGAAAAAAGTCCGATTTACCTGCTCGATTCAATAGTGTTCCGTTTGTAGACTTTTCAATATAGGCAGATCTGGCATGAAAATGGCTAAATTGGCTAACTGCTGTTGAGTTTGGTGGTGCTAGCAATCAAACTATTTAAACAATAAATCGGCTCAGTTTTAATTGGTTTTGTAATACGTGTTCCCACAAAAAAGTTAGCTTCCAAATCTAGCTTTGACATCCTAAAATTATCTCTTGCGATTTCAACTGGGATAGCTGTAAAGAAACTTTACCGAAGTGCAAATGCGGCTTAAAATAACAGGCACTGTAATCGATATATGGCTGTAACTTAACAGCGCCTGTTAAAATGAACATATCGCTATCGATAATACGCGCCATTCAAAAGCCAAACTGTCATCGATAATTCAGAAGCAAAAACAAAGCCGAACGAGGCGGACGTGTGACGCTCGGTGCGCTTAAAATAAAGAATTTGTGATTTGTAATTTCGCTTGTCTCCGCCAGCTGTTTATGTGTGCTGGGTTTGTGATTTTTGTTAAACGTGAACTCTACGATTAACACGAGTTTAATTGTGCGTGTGTGTTGTGTGTTGTGTGCTAACAAGTACAAATTGAAAACCATTTAACAAATCGAATGCGCGCCCGCAACACGAAAGTTTTTTCTTTTTTTTGGTTTTTTTTTCAATATTTGAATATTTGGATTGTATCAAAAGTAATCAATTTAAACGCTTAAATTAATTAACTGCTTATTTTGTTTTTACATGCATATATTTTTTTTTGTTGTGTTTACTTTTTTTTTGTTTTGTTGTAATACATACATAGCAAGAGCAACAACATAAGCAACAACAACGACAAGAAGTTGTGAGCTGCGCTGCCGCTGCCACTGCCGAAGTTGGCAGAACACGACGCCACCAACACAACTAACATTGCGCATACACATACACACTCAAAAAACAGATAGAAACGTTAAACGTGAAACGTGTTGTGTGAAATTTTCCAACTTCAAATTTTAAATACCCAAAAAAGAAAAAACAAAATTACAACAAAAATAAAACACGCAAAAAAAAAACATGGCCAAGAAATTTATGTGTAACTGCTGCATTGTTGTTGTTGCTACATAGTTTGGCTGCAGCAGCAGCGCAGCAGCAGCATCCCTAGTGCTGTCACGCTTCAACACACAGGCTGTTGCATTTTAACGGCGTCGACGTTGGCAGCGCAGTTCAAAAGGGCGCTGGAATTTCTTGGATGCGTGTTGTTGTTCTTGTTTTTGCTCGCGCAGTGTGACCAAAGCTTTGCGAAATGCGCGCGCGCGGCGCTTGTGTTGTTTTTGTTGTTGTTTATGTTTAGTTATTGTACTTAGTGTATTAATTGTTTATAATATTATATATATATGTGCCACAGTTTGACTTACGCGCCGTCGCAACTTAATGCCCCCGCCCCACCCCCTGCCACAAAAAAAAATATAAAAACAAACTAACTAAAAGCAAAGCGCAACGAAAAAAAGAAGACAGCAAGCAGCAGAAGCAGAGTGCAGGACTGAGAGCGTGATCAAGCGAGCGAGAGAGAGAAAGAGAGCGCGTGCAGCAGCTGCAGCTTCAACGTTCGACTTTCGAGTTCGACTTTCAAGTTGGAGTTTCGAGTTCGAATTCGAGTTCGAAACATGTTTACCGAGGAGGGCATCTTTCCCATTGGCGATGGCCTTTTGGACGTTGATGCCAAACGCTTGAAGGGATTACTTGTGCCGCATGACATCAACGAGATCTACGACGTGGAACAGACGCCGTTTGCCAGGTGAGTTTCAGTTTGAGTTGGAGTGACGAAAATATCTATACACAACAAACACACACACACACACATACATGCATACTTAATACACACACACACACACACACAACAAGCAGCAGCAAACCGGAGCATAAAACTTGTTTTCTGCTGCCGCTCGAAAAGTTGCCAAAAAAGCGAAAACTGCGACGACAAACGTCTGCAATAGCAACAACAACAACAAGAGAAACGTCTGCAAAATGTCCAGCCACAACCAGTGTGGCCAAGTGTCGATAACCAAAAATAGCTAAATTGATTATAGAAAATAACTAAATTGACTATAGAAAATAACTAGTAGATAGCTAACAAGTAGCTTCAAATAGCTAAAAATAGCTAACAAATATCTAACAAGTAGCTAACAAATAGCTACAAATAGCTAATCGATAGATAGCAAATAGCTACAAATAGCTTAAAAATAGCTAACAAATATCTAATTTACCAACAAGTAGCCAAATAAAATGATCGATAAATTAAAGAAAAAAAAATGTTCACTTTTTCAATAAGAATATTTATAATTTGATCAATATTCTAAACTAGATTTGTTTTCATCTAAGTACAAATACTATAAATCAATGTTAACAAATATATTGGCATGTTTTGTTCTTATATCCATTCTATTTCCTAGCGTTTTTTTATTAACCTGACTGAAGAATCTTTCTATTGTTGGCAATAATAAAATCAAGTTGACAAATGCAGCATTATCCAGCATCCTTCTAGTCTTTAACGACACCCGTACCAGAATTTTACAGTTCCCTTTAAATAAACAAATAAATTCAACCAAAGTATTAAAAAAAAATCGAATTAAGTACTTTATTTCTAAATAATGTCAACTTGCTTGGAAGAAGCTACAAACAAGTATAGCATCGGTTTTAATGGTTTTAAAGCACTTTCCTCAGTAGTTTCATTTCTGTTTTCCAAAACATTTAAAATAGCTGATTTATTAAAGAAAAAATCAGATTTTCAGGCAATTGCCAAATGCAGTAGTCTTACGTTTTTTGAATTTTCGGAATAGATCCTTGAAAATAGTTAGATCTGGCGTGAAAATGGCTAAATTAGCAACACAATTAGAGGGTATTATATTTTTGTCACGAGATTGGAAACTGAGCTGGAAGTAGACTCGTCCGTTCGCACTTTCCCGTCCCGTCCGTCCGCAGGATTTTGCGCCTGTTTTCTTTTCATTTTCCGTGCAGAGAAAAAAATTGGTAAATGACAAGTCGATGAAATTTTCATGAACATCTTCAAAACGATCTGGTGAAAAATAGAATATTTGCATGCAACAGTTTTCCGACCGTTTTTAGGCATTTCGGGCGGATTATACAAAAAATTTTTAAATTGAAATTGAAATTTGAAGCAAAGCGCAGCACCCACTTTCCATCCAGGGGGGTGGTGAATTTTCCGGTAAAAATTGCTGTGCAGACATTAATGAATTTTCATATAGATCTTTGAAAATGAGTTTGAAGCCGATTGGATCATAAACAAAAAAGTTCCATACAACTGTTTTACGCAGTTTTTCCATATTTTCCGACCGAATATTCTCTCAGTTTTGAATCTTAATTAAACTTGTTATAGAAATCTTATATAGAAGAAGCTCACAAACAAGAATTCTCTGAAATTTGAATTTTTCAGAAATTTGAATTTTTTAAAAATTTGAATTTTTTAAAAATTTGAATTTCCAGAAAATAGAATTGAAGTTAGAAATTAGAATTAACAAAGTGGTTCTAATTTGCGAGCGTCTGCTGTATATATATATGTATATAGACACATATACATACATACATGCATACATATGTATCTATGGCATGCCGCAGCTAACTTTGCTTTCTTGTTTTTGTTTTTGGGTTGAAAACTGAAAATTTCTGCGCAGTCGCAGCGACTTGAAAACTTGTTTTTATTTTTCACTGCCCATTCTGCTAGCTTTCTGTGTGTGTGTGTGTCCATGTGTGTGAGCTTCTACTTCATACACACACACATGCGCGAGCAAAACTTGCATTGGCTTGTTGTTGCTGCCTTTGCCCTTGCAACAACAACACCAACACCACCACGAAGCAGCTGTTCCCGTTTGCCTTTTTGCCTCTGACTGACCCTCGCTTCGCTTTGCATTCGTATTCGTATTCGCTTTTTTTGCATTTATTTCGCCTTCGCCTTGCATTTTGCAACGCTCTCACTCGCACGCGCACTTGCTATCGCACTCGCTCGCTTGCCTGCCCTTTTGTCGCTACCTTTTTGCGAATATATTTTTTTTTTAAATATATTTATATATATTTTTTTTGCTAGATTTGCATTTTTGCTCGATTTTCATTATAATTTGTTTTGCATTTCGCCTCATGTCTTTTCCGCTTTCCGTTCGGTTTTGTTCCGTCAGCGGCAGCAGCGTCAGCAGTGACAGCAGCGTCAACAGCGCAGCTCATTAGTTTTTATTTGGTTTTTATTCAAAATCAAAGTCTCGTCGTCTTTGCAACTTCCCAACTTCAATTAGCAAGAAATTTATGTATATTTCTACTCTTCTTCTTCTTCTTCTGCTTCTTCTGCTTGCCCCTGACCTTCTCTCTCTCCCTCTCTCTCTTTCTCTGTCTGTCAACTACTATTCTGACAGCTGAAGTTAAATCAAAAGCGCTTCTTAGAGCGAGTGGACAGACGAAAGGGTGGAGAAAGGGTTGGCGTTGAGCCACTTGAGACGACAACGACGTTGACGTCGACGTCGACGCCTGCCTCTGTCCGTGTCATTTTGCCTCACTCTGCGCAATTAATCTTGTGCATCTTCTTGCTACTAACTTCTCACACACTAGACGAAGAAGAAGAAGAACAAGATGCAGCACTTGTGGCTGTGAAGGTCGTTCGCTTCGCTTCGTTACGTTATGAGTCCTAACGTGACGTTATGCTTACGTAACGTTACGTTATGCTATACGGTATCCTACTTTATGCTACGCATGTTACGTTACGTTATGCTACGTATTTTACGTTACGTTTGGATACGTACATATGTTTTGTTATGTTACGTTATGCTACGTTTGTAGCGTTACATTAGAAGTTTTGCTCCCAGTTGCAAAAAGACGTAACAAAGAAGTCAAAAGACAATGCACTGTCCTCTTTTTCTTTCTCTCTCTCTCTCTCTATCTCTATCTCTCTCTCTCTCTCTCTCTCTCTCTCTCTCTCTCTCTCTCTCTCTCTCTCCCTCTCTCTCTTCCCCTCTCTCTCTATCAGAAGCTAAATGCTGTACAATTTGATAGTCTTATCAACAGTTCGTTTTCAGATAGCTTCACAGATAACTGATAAGCTTTTTAGATTTCAGCTATCGATTGTTGATTTCGTAAGCAAATAACAAAAACGAACGAATCGAATGCAAAAGAAGAGGAAGAGAATGAATTCAAATACAAATTTCATAAAGTTGGAAAAATGATCCTTAGCTTTCGTTATGCATATGCTGATCGGATTTTGATATCTGAACCACAAATGAGGTTTCCAAAGCAACAAAAAAAAACCAACGAAATATTTCAGTGGGAAATCCAAACTCGAATCAGACATCAGCAGGAAGCTTATCAGTGTCAACGGGAGTCCACGCTAGTGACGAAGCATGAAGAAGGTTGCGTAAGGCAACAGGAATAAGGGAAGATTTGCCGAAATGAAAATAATAACAAGAAGTTTCAAATTGTTAACAATCCTAAATGATTAAAATAGTATTCGCTTTATAAAAGATGCTTGTATCTTGTATTCCTTTTTGTTTTATATAAATGTTAATATGTTATACATAAATAACTTAACTTCTGTAACACTTTAAAGTTTGAGCAGTCAACAAATGTGGCTGGGTTTTTTTTATATTATTTTTATTTGCGTATATATGTATATAACAATTTTGAAACAGCTGTGTTAAACTTTGTTGTCGTTAATTATATTAAACATCTGTTTGTTGCGACTAACATGTGCATAATATAACTGCATATTTAACATAAACATTTTGTAAATGCTATGTTAACATTAACATAATGTTACACTTGAGTTAAATGTCAAATTGCATTTCCCCTTTCCGGCTACATTTTACATTTTTATGCCAAGTTGTTAATAAACCAAACGATTGCTTCGTTTTTCCAATTTACAAAATTACAATTGTTAATATTTCGATTAACCGGAATGAAACATTCAATCGATATATCAAAAATGTATCGGAATTTAATTTAATTTAATCGATTTATCAAAAAAATTCAATTTATAAAACTTATCAAATCAACTATACACAAAAATTAATTGTGCAATTTGTTGTCCAATGAAACTTCTCACAAAATAAAGTTGATCGATAATTATCGATTACGATTATAACGTAGCAAGACAAAAAGTATCGATTTTCGAGTACTCATTTTGTAGTCAAAAAATCGAATGAATTGATCAATTATTCACTTGATTTTTACAAACCAAAAAAAGTTTAAGAAAATCGATAAATGCACAATTCAACGTTTCTATGAATTGTGCGTTTTCCTGTTTGCAAAATACCAATGAATTTCACTTTTGATTGCAAAAGTAAGCTAAACCTTCAGTGTAAAGTATTTCGATATATAAAATTTCGCTTGTTGTGTTTTTATTTTTTAAACTTTTTATACTCTTTTTTTAACTTTTTTGAAAAAAAAGGAAAAAAGAGTATATTGGGTTTGTGAAATGTCCGTCCGTCCGTCTGTCCGTCTGTATGAACGCAGGTTTTTTCCACAGTTTTGAAGCTAGAGCAACCAAACTTGGTATACATGTTGGTATATACCATAGGCAGACAAAGTGTCAAGATCTCCCCCCCACCCCCACCCCTTCTCCCGCAAACCGCAAAAAACTATATCTTCCACAGTTTTAGAGCTAGAGTAACCAAATTTTGCACAAGGGCTACTAATCACTTCCTTGATCGATCTGGTAAAAAAAAATTTGGCCACGCCCACCTCCGCCCCCACAAATGAGCAAAGTCTGTATCTCCCACACCCCTTTAGCTAGAATCACCAAATTTTGCAGGTTGAATTCTGTTGCCCTATTTAATAGATTGGATAAAAATAATTTTGCCACGCCCACCTCCGCCCTTGCAATCGACCAAAGTTTGTTTCTCCCAAACTTGTAGAACGGGCCCAACCAAACTTAAATTGATGGCAAAACTTGAAAGATTTGAGCAAAAATATAATTGCCACGCCCACTTCTGACTCCGCAAAGAGACGAAAAAAAAAGTATATCGCAGTCGGGTCCATCCGACTGCAACGTTCTTACTTGTTTCTTTTGTATTTAATTCGTATTATTTTAAAGTGCAACCTGTTGTTGGATATGCTTACGTTTCAACTCACGATTCTTTAACTTTTTTGTGCTTTGTTTGCTTTTGTTTTTTTTTGGGTCGCTGCTTATCAACGCGCGTTTCTTGGAACACGCATTTTTCGTTTTGGCTTTCGATTGTTTTGACTGAAAAGTCGCGTTTTGTAGGATTTGCTGTCAACTTTTTATCGAAAATTTGTTTTTGTTTTTACTACTTTTGATACTTTGATAAGAACGAGGCAAACGCTTGTTCAACGAATTTGCTTAGCCAAGTTTGCGTTCAAGATTTGCCTTCAACGTTTTTTTTGTTATCTCTGTTGTTGTGTTTTACTGGGAAAACGTTCGAGTTTAAGCCAAATGGATCATGAATGAGCCAGATAAAGAAATATGCAATGTGCTTGATTAACAAATTACACGCACTTGATGAACAATAAGTAAAAGACGATGATAAATTAGCAGGCGACACTGAGCATACGATAATTGATGCGACAATTAGTAAGAATAGCTTGACGAGCTTAAACAAAAAACGTTAAGGCGGAAACAAAGATAAGTTCAGTGATTTGTGGTCTGATTCGCATTTCGTAATTTAGTTCAGTTTAGTTTTGTTAGTAAGCAAATTGAGAAAACATCAACAACTTAAAAAAAAAGAAATTAATCTGTTCTTAAGAAATTATGCGACAATTTTGATGAATAATGTTTGGTAAAACTGCAAACAATTTGATGAATAATGCTTGTTGACTAAAAATAGCTTAAAAATAATAATAAATGCATTTAATAATGTTTTGATAAGATTTTGACAAGTTTTCAATAGTTCAAACAATCAATTTATAACAACTGACGTTTTTGTGCGATATGGAATAAGTTATGGATTGAACTTCGATGGTGGTTTATTCGATAAGTGAACGATATATCGATAAATAGCCAATAACTTATCGGTGCATATTTAAATATATTCGATTTAACTTCCTTCTCAAAAATCTTTCTACCCACACTAAACATCTTTATGCACATCAAAATCAACATCTACATCAACAATTACATCAATATTGATGAATGTCGATAACATTTCAATAGTCAATCGATAACTATTGCCTTGTGCAACATATTAGTAAACACTTCCTTCTCAGTAATCTTTCTACCCACACAAACATCTTAATGTACATCAAAACCAACATCTACATCACCATCTACATCAAAATCAACATAACTAAACCAGCTCTAGGTCGCTTAGCCGCTATGCCCACAGTCAATGTTTCCGTGGCTTTGGCTTTGTCTGAAACAGCATAGATGCTCATATAACAATAGTATCGAGTTGAAATCAATCTTCCTGCTCTGCGCTCTGCCCACCACAAAGAGAGAGAGAATGATAGAGAAAGAGAGCGAGAGAGAGAGAGAGCGGAAAGAGATGGATGAAAACTTGTTTAGTTCAACTCCAAATGTGAAGAGGGTGGCAAATGTGGGCCGTAGGAGCTGTGACACTCTCCTACGAATGATGATGCTGGCGAATGTATGTATAAAATGTTGAAAATGCTGCAACTGATACTTAAACTTAAAAACTTGAGACCCGCCGGGTGTCTAAGATTACCCAACGAATCCACTTTCGCCAGCGAAACGACCAACACAACTCAACCAAGCCAAACCAAACCAAACCAAAAACAAAGAAAAATAAAGCCTGCTGACGAGGGTTGAAAGACGTTTGTTTTAACACCCCACCTGGAGGCAAGAGTTGGCTGTGAACCTCGCCCACGCACAAATTTGTTTGCCAGGCAGCAAAAAAAAAACAACAACAACAACAGAAAACACCCAAAACGCAACGCGTTTGCGTCACAAATTTTCGTGGTCTGAAAACCAAATCAGCTGCGTTTATTTTTTCTAGGGGGTGACTTTGCCTGGTTTTGGACCTGGGCCTGGGCTAAGCTGTTTTCGTGACGTACATCTGTGCATTGTAAGGTTGTGTTTTTTATGTGGCGCCCGAGCAGGGACGAAAAAAAAAGACATTAAGTTTAATTTCTGGTCCTGGACTACGTTTTTGTGACGTACTTGTTTCGTTTGTGAGGTTATGTTTTTCATGTGGCGCCCGAGCAGGGACAAAAATATATCTAAACCGTTTGGAAACCAAATTGGCAAAATGCATAAATCATGCTTTTTGTGTACATATGACAATTGCATAGAGAGCAGCTAATTGAATTGTAATTTTGGTGCAACAACAACAAAGAAAAAATAAATAAAATAAAAATAATCATTATGCAAGCAAGGTGCTCCTAATTTCCAATTGAAATCCGGTCAGTAATAATCAGAGCAACAACAACAACAACAAAAATGAACAGACAACAAACAGACAAAACAGCAACTGGACAATGTGCCAAGTCCAAGTCAAAGTCGTGCTTAAAGTGGGTTCCCAAAATTTACCTGCGATACAGCTTTATTTGTCTGGCTGTCAATGTTTGTTGCCTGCTGTTGTTTAGTTGTTTGGTGTCATTTTTTCTTTTTTTTTTTATATATATAAATTGGGACATAATCGTAACAACTGCGACACCAACACAACCAAGAAGCAACTATCAAGCACTGAATATATGCATGTATATTTCGATACATCATTCATACAACGACTGTGGAAGACCAATTTCAATTGCACTACCAATACCAATACCAATTTCAATTCCAGTACAAAGTCTACTCTACATTGATTGACATTTGCAATTGTCAAATGTTTTTTTTGTATTGCCTGTGGGTCTTTTTGCAGGTTTACCAGCTCTTTGTAGGTCTCCGTTGTATGGTCATTAGTGCTATGATTTGTGACATGCCAAAACTAGACTCACACATTCCATCACTGGGTGACCAACTTAAACGAATGAGCATCTGAATAGCACAGCGGCTGAACCCTTTTAAAGATTAATCTTGTACCTATTTGACACTCAGTATACAGGACTTGGCATTGTAGCTTACTTTCATTTTCGGGTCTAAAAAGCCTTTAGCATTATATTATATGGCGCCCGAGCAGGGACAAGTGCGAATAAAACCACAGTGCTACTATTTAAGGAAAGCTAGGAAGCCAAAAATGTGTTCAATTGAAAAAATTGAAGAAAACATGCATTTAAAAATATTCACAATCAAATGAACAAGATAGGACATGTTCATTTATGTGGCGCCCGAGTAGGGACGATTGCGAATAATGTTATTATTGAAAGTAGCTAGAAAGCCGAAAATAAGTTCAATTGAAAAAATAAAAACAAAGCTTTCACAAATCAAACATTAAGTTTGATTATTAATTTCTTAAATATATTAAAGAGCAAACAAAGATGTTTGAAAAACGTCAGCTTGTGCTATAATTTTAGTTAGAGCCGGACGACTGTACTTTAACTTACAGCTGATCCATTTCCATTTTCACTTCCTTTTGCTACATCTACATCTGCATCTGCAGAAGACAACCTTTAACATATCCATATTTGTTTAGTCTGCATTTGCATTCGCATTGGTATTTGTATTTGAATTCGCGTACGCATTTGCGTTGTTGTTGAAACAAAAAAAAAGAACGCAATAAAGAAGAAGAAGAAACAAAAAAAAAAACCATCCACATACCACATGCAATCATCCCCCCTGCCTTTCTACGCATTCCACATTCCATATTGCTCATTCACATGCACATTCTCATTTGTTTATTTGTTAGGGGCAGCGGCTAAGCAAATAAGCGGCACGCGCGTTTAAAAACGCGATCGCGTCTTTGTCGCGTTGCGTTATGTGTGTGTGTTTGTTTGTGGCACTTTTGATGGCCACATTTAGTGCTGAATTGGGAATTTGTGTGTGTCTTTTTTTTTGTTTAACAGCTCCATTTGAGGTTTTTTTTTTCAGCCGTCCGAAACCCAAATGGCCAAAATAAAAATGTGATGAATGCGCCATTTTAGCCAAATTAATTTTGTCAAATTGCCATTCAACTAATTAACACAAATACTAAAAAAAAACAGTCGCTGACTGTTTTTAATTCATTGTTATGACAACATATCGATTGCTGTTGTTTTATTTTCTTTTCCATTGCCGCGAGTATTATGTTTTTGAAAACAAACAAATTCTCAGTTTTATTATAATACAAGTTATTACAAATTATTTTGACTGTCGATTAATTGATTTATTCTACATAATTATTCGAAATACCATCGATTTTAATTTTGTAAAATCGATGATTGAACTAACCGATTGTTTCATGCTAGGCTACATTCCTTGCAGAGTTGGGTTCATCCAATCTGAGCTAGTTTGAATGACTTGGTCCTTGAATTGAACCATTGAACTATATCTTCTTTTATAGTTCCTTTTTTGCATCCTCGTTCATCCCAATCCGAAAACTCCCTTATAAGCTATAAACATTCACATTATTAAAATTAGATGAAAAGACAGTTTATCAGTTTGTTTGCATCAAAGCGTTGAGATAGCGTTCTGTCATCTTGTGTACTTCCTATCATAAGGCTAAAAATGTTTGTTCTACCACGTTGCTGAAAAACCGCTAGTTTAGCGGGAATATCGCTGAAAAATTGTCTTCAGCCAATGAAACTTTTATGCTTGTGTAACAGCAAATGGTCGTATCAATTATTCTACAGTGACAGGTGACAAAAGAACCCCAAATAACCCCAAGAACCCCCCCCGGCTCTTATCCACCCACATGCCCAATCTCTGGTCAGCAGGTCAGCGACCCTGGATTACATTTTGTTTGCGCTGTACAACCCCATTGACATGGTCTCTTCTTCTTTCCTGTCTACCCCCTTATAAATATTTGATTGTGGTTTTTCGGTTGTCTTTTTGTTGATATTGTTGTTGCTGTTGATGTTGTTGTGCATTGAACTTTAATTGCGCTCGTAAAATGTCGAAAATGTGAAAGATACTTTTATACCCTTCTGAATGTACTTCCCTCCCGCCGGCGCATGATCGTGCTCCCTTTGTCTGCTGCGGCTGTGATGAATGCAGCTGTGCTTAATGACCCAGGCGGCATATAGTATGGCTGGAAGGAGGCATGTTGCCTCCCGTGCGGGAAGGGGGACGACAGACCAACGAACAAATGACAACTTCATTTAAACTATGGCCAAATGACACGTCAACTGGGAAAAACAAAAATGTAATAAACATTTAAACCAATTGGGGCTCAGATATGGCCGAAAATATCAAAAACAAACTAAGGTTTTTGTTGATTGTTCTCATATATCAAAAAAACATGATAAAACATGTTCTTTTATGTGGCGCCCGAGCAGGGACAAGTGCAAATGAAGCCAGTTTTAGTGGCAGCTTAAAACAAATCTTTCACAAATCAAACATTAAGTTTGATTATTAGTTTCTTAATTATCTATTATAATTAAACAAAGATATTTAAAACAGTCAGCTTCTGCTATAGTTTTAAGTTCGAGTCTGATGACTGTACTTTAACTTCCAGCACGAAATGTCAAGGACACTCTTTTGGATAACGGTTTCCTTGCCAGCATTGAAGTGTTTTATTATTGTTTTTTATTTTACTAACATGCATAACTTAAATTTTTTTTTTATTGTGTGTGCTTTTTAGTTGGCTGATGAGGTTTGTTTTTTTATTGTTGTTGGTTTCGGTCGGTTTTTCATTTCAATTTTTTATTTCGATTTCCGCTTGACGTGGTTAGCCAGGCCAGCGCGTCCACCTTTAACCTTTATGATTGTGTATAGCTTTATTTTTCAAGGTCAGCTCAAGTGACCACAACTGGCCAGAGAGTTAACCACAGAACGGCATTTGGCCTGCTTATTTAGCCCCATTATGAACGCATTTTGTGGCACGGGGGATCAACGCAAATACAATAATAATAATATGCAATGGCCTTGAAAAGGAATGCATGCATGCTTATAGACTGAATGAAGACACATACATTTTTGGAGCGTTCTTCGAGCGGAAATGCAGCTTCTATCTAGCTGGATGTGGCCGGTAAAAACAGGCTTGATATACTTATTTCGAGATGCGTTTTTTTTTTTTTTTTATCTTTTATAGTGTTTTAATGGCATTTTGTGCGTTTCTGCAGCCATGTGGCCACATGGTAAACTATATAATGATCTTTTCGTTGCGTTTCCTTCGAATTGTACAAGATTTTGATTGCCCATTTCCGCAAAAGATGTTCGAAGCATACATCACATGTGGCAAAAATACCAAAAAATGCTGCTCTTCACATTTTTATTTTTTATATTTTTTGAAAAACAGTTGACACAGGAACAAATTGAAAATTAAAATTAAAAATTTTAGTTGGAATTAATGGTCAAAAATTGAATTTTAACTTAAAAATAATATAGTAATAAAAATACAAAACTACAATAAAAGCAAACCTACAAAATGAAAATTATTTCCTGCTCGGCTACTTTCCTTGTAGAGTTGGGTTCATTCAATCTGAGCTAGTTCGAATTAGCTGGTCCTTGAATTGAACTATTAAACTATATCTTCTTTTAAAAGCTTTAGACATTAACATTTTAAGTGGCCTTCCTAAAATTGGATGAAAAGTCAGTTTATCAGTTTGTTTGCATCAAAGCGTTGAGATAGCTTTCTGGCAACTTGTGTACTTCGTATTATAAGCCTAGAAATGTTTGTTCTACCACTTTGCTGAAAAACCACTAGATTAGCGGGAATACCGTTGAAAAATTGTCTTTAGCTAAAAAAACTTTTTTGTAACAGCAGATAAACATAATAAAAACTAAACCAAATCTGCGTTTCAAGTTTTTGTGTATTGTGTCTAAGGTCGAAATGTGCACTAGTTACTATATATGCTTATTTTTACGCACTGGAATTTAATCTTGGCCAAACAGACAAAACAAAATTGAGGCTAAGGGTGTCCCCTTCCTTTCCGTTTCCCTTTTCCGTTTCCCTTTCATATCACCTTGCTTGGCAAGTTGGTAACTCGTCGGGTGCTTCACCAACGCCTCCGATAAGATAAACGCGATTTGTTGTACGTATTTGTTGAGCCCACACAGCCCCTCTCAATCCCCTCCATCCCCCTTACCCCTGCACACCGTACGCTTATACCATTATTTTTCGCTTGTGTGGCACTTTTGGACACGTACAACGCTCGTGTTTCGTTCCATTCTGTTCCGCTTTTTTGTTGTTCCGTTTCATGTGACGCATATGTTAAATCCACAAGCTTTATCAACTAATATTTCACATTTGAAACTATGCAAAAGGTAAATATGAGTTGACTTTGTCTATAGCAACAAAAACAATCAAAGCCACAACTCAAGTGACCTCTATCAAAAAATTCATGATGAAATATTCTATAAAGATATAACTATGATGTAAAATATCAATAAAATTCACAAAGATAATAATAGCTATTTGTTATTTTTATATGTTTATATCGGTCGAAAAAGTTCACACCAAGTCTTTTGGTAGCTTACCTGGTTCATGAGATATGGGCATGCAGGTGGATGATATCTCAATCCGACAACTCCTTCAAAAGTTATAAATATTAAAATTTTTAGTGGCCTTCCATAAAAATGAGATGAAAAGTCAGTTTGCCTGTGTGTTTGTCTCAAAGCGTTGAGATAGCTTTCTGAAATATTGTGTACTTCCTACCACTTTGGTGAAAAGCCGCTAGTTTAGCGGGAATTCCGCTTAAATTGACATCCCCACAGTTTCCAAACCACATCAGCTAAAGACACGTTCTATATATCGTTAGAAAGGTATTTAAAATTAGAGCGGTTCATATATTGAATTGTTTAAACTTTGTCACAGAATTTAGTAGCAAGAAATTGTGTCGGTTGCGGTGTTTTCTTAATTTGATGTATAATCAACTTCAATACGCAAAGTATAGATACATTTTAAAAAATAATACGTGTAATGGGAAGTATCAAGTTGAAATGAGTCGCCCTCTTCTAAGTATCTTATGTATCTTATGCAATAACAACAACAACAGTTACCACAATAACTGCAGCTGAGAACCGTTAAAATTAAAATTTCAAATTGTCGTCGGTCGTCTTAAAAAAACTCACAATAAAGACAACAGCGAAAAATGCAACAACGAATCGCACACTCCCCAAAAACAAAAACCAAAAAATAACCAACGAATGTTCCATTTTCATGTATGTATGTGTGTGTGTGAAAATGTGGAAATATGTGCAACAGACGTCGAAAAACAGTTACTCTTAGGTCAACATGGGTTAAAGCCGCCTGGATAATGACAACGACAATAACAACAACAAAAATAACAACAACAACAATAATAACAACAACAACAATAACAACAACAACAATAACAACAACAACAACTGCAGCAGCTACATGTCAGGTTTTTAATACTCTTTCAGAGAGCACTTTATGTTTGCTACAAAATGTGTAACAAAATAATTCAATTTACATTTTTATATAGAAATTGTGGATTAGTTCTTTATTCAATTATTTATAATTAAAAATTTATAATAAAAACCATTTCTGAATATTTATTTTAAAAATGAAAAATAAGAATTATTATTTTATTTCATTATTAAATTTGTAAAATAAAAATTGATTTTAAATGTCTTTGAAACCAAGCGAAGCATGAAAAAAAATTTGAGATGTATGTGTATTCTAAGTTTCAATAGTTAAATAAGACTTTTTACACAAAAATTAAAATTTAAAAGTTATTATTTGGCGATTCCTGATTAGAACCAATATCGTACTACAAGCATTTATATTAAAAGTATAACTGGAAGGGTATTTAAAGCGTTGCCGAATTCTTAGCTAATTATTTTTTTTCTTGTCAATTATTAACGCAAAATTAACATAAACATACGAAAATTCAAAACAAAAGAAGTCAAATAAGAATGAGCCAAAGAAACGAGCGAAAATAAATGCAAAGAGATAATAAGAAGTTTATTTACCTCTTGCTTAGCCTTTTCACTGTGTGTGTGTGTGTGTGTGTGTGTGTGTGTGTGTGTGTGTGTGTATGTGTGTTGGTGTTGTGCACAAATATGGCCAGCCGCACCTCCCACCTAACACCCAAATTACCCCCACTCTAACCCACACCCCCCCCAATCCTTACCTGGCTAGTGACCAAAACGAGCAACAAACCAAGCGATTCACATTACGCGTTACGAATTTTCGGGCTTTACTTTGGTTTTTCCTTTTTTTTGTACTGATTGTTTTTTTTTTTTGGCAATTGTTCATGCAAATCACGTATATGATTTTTGTGTTTGTTTTTTGTTTTTTTTTTTTGTTTTTGTTTAATGTATTTTGCTCAAAATGTTGCAAGCTGTTGTTATTGCTGCAATTAGACGCTTTTGAGTTTTTGGTCAGTGTTTAAAGTGTTGCAACGTTTACTTGCAAAACGCAACGTTTGCCAACACTGCTCGTTTGCAACACACAAACACACACACACACAGCAGCAGCTACCGTTAGCTGAACTTTGCACCTGCTACAATGCTTATCAGCGCACAGCGTTGATAAGAGCGTCATGATTTTTTGGTATTGCCTTGATCAAAACGTAATAAAAACAAAACACAGCAACAATGATAATAACAACAACAATAATAATAACAACAACAATAACAACAACAACGATGCCTCTTACAACGCAATTAACAAATTGAACGGGTCAACTAATCAAGCGATTAATCGATCAATCAACAAAACGCCAAAGTACATTTTTGCTTGAGCTTAATGAGCAAACATTTTTGCTATTGTTGTTGTTGCTGTTGTTGTTGCTTATGTTGCTGCTATTGTTGTTGTTGCTGTTGCGGCTGGAAAGCTGATCTTCGCACGTTACAAAATGACAACCAAAATTGGCCAAAGCACACGACAAAAGCTGACAAAACGGGACAAAAACAACAAGAACAAGCTCTACAACACCAACACAACAACAATTGTTGTTGCTCTTGTTGGTTTTGAGAACATTATTAGCTAATGTTGTTCACGTTGCAGCAACTAATGCTTCTGTGACTAAACAACTAAACTAAGCAAACTAGACCCCACAACAACAGCAACTGAACTAAACAACTATACACAGTAGAAAATAATAGTATAAATTTAAAAACATTTTGGAATGTAAACGCCAAAAACATAAAAAAACAACAAAAAACTATCATGTTAAACCAAATTTCATAAATGAGTGTGTAATATTTTTGTATTTCAATAAAAATTGAGAGAAAATTATTTTTTACTTCAATTTTGCTTTACTTTTGAAAACAAAACTCTAAAAAGCTGTCCTATTTTGGTTTAATTTTGAAACAAAAAAAACCTAAACAAGAGTGTAATATTTTTTGTTCCAATTTTGGTTTAAAATTAATACCAGATAGGCTTTAAATCAATTCTAATTTGTAAGAAAATTTTAATTTAACTCCATAAAAGTTTAAAATCAAAAACCATAATGGTTTTAGTTTTACACTTCATTTTTTACTGTGTACCCAAAAACAACAACAACAAGTCGAGAATTAAACAGAATGCAATGTCAAATTGCTTGACATTGCTATTGAGAGCAAACGTGTTGCAGAAAGAAAGCGTACAATGAGAAATCGATAAACGATAAACGACAAACAGACTGGTGTTGGTAGGGGTAGCAGGGTGACGAGGCGTTCTTTAAGATTGAAAAGTGGTTGCCTTCAAGCTAGCAACAAGAACTAATTGACAATTATGTCCTTAGTTCTTGTTATATCGATAAATTGGCAGCAATAGTTATCGAAACTTGCTTTTTATACTCTTTTTTTAACTTTTTTGAAAAAAAAGGAAAAAAGAGTATATTGGGTTTGTGAAATGTCCGTCTGTCCGTCTGTCCGTCTGTCCGTCTGTCTGTCCGTCTGTCTGTATGAACGCAGGTTTTTTCCACAGTTTTGAAGCTAGAGCAACCAAACTTGGTATACATGTTGGTATATACCATAGTAAGACAAAGTGTCAAGATCTCCCCCCCACCCCCACCCCTTCCCCCACAAACCGCAAAAACCTATATCTTCCACAGTTTTATAGCTAGAGTAACCAAATTTGGCACAAGGGCTACTTATCACATCCTTCATTGATCTGGCAAAAAAAAATTCGGCCACGCCCACCCCCGCCCCCACAAATAGGCAAAGTCTGTATCTCCCCCACCCCTTTAGCTAGAATCACCAAATTTTGCAGGTTGAATTCTGTTGCCCTATTTAATAGATTGGATAAAAATATTTTTGCCACGCCCACCCCCGCCCTTGCAATCAAGCAATGTTTGTTTCTCCCAAACCTGTAGAACAGGCCCAACCAAATTTTAATTGATGGCAAAACTTTAAAGATTTGAGCAGAAATTCAATTGCCACGCCCACTGACTCCGCAAAGAGGCGAAAAAAAGAGTATATCGCAGTCGGGTGCATCCGACTGCAACGTTCTTACTTGTTTTTAGTCAGATCTGTTCTCATTTCCGACAACATTTTATTTCGCAACATTTTTGACTTTCTTTGCTTTATGCGTTTTTGAATGAAATAGAAAATGATTCAGTGTTTCAAAGAATAAGTTTGAATGCTGCCCATTTCACTGCCTCTATTCAAGTCTATTCAATACTTGTTCAAAATTACATAAAATTAGCATAAAATCGGATTTGTTAATGTGATAAAATGTTTCAATCAGTTATATCCAAGATCCGTACACATGAAAACTTTTAAGTAATTTTTAACAAAAAATTTCCAACTCATTCATTCATTTATTTATTTCACATGCACATTGATTCAATATGCTCATAAGAGTACTCAATGAACATTCAATTGCATTCGTTGCAAAGAAAACAATTTCAAACAAATTAAAAACCTGCGCGCGTGTATGAAAGAATTTTTTTTATTTTTTTTTTATCATCTAAGAGTATTTATTCTTTGTAATTTGAAGCGCATTAAATTAATTAAGAATAATTTTACAATTGAGTTATATAGTTGATGCTGTTGTAATTGTTATTGTTGTTGCTGTTGTTGCAATTGTTATTGTTATTGTTGCAATTGCTTAAATTGTTATTCAAGAAACAAGCGCCTCGCAATTCTCGATACAACAAATTTGCCCACCAGCAAAGCCAATTAATTGTTTTTTTTTTTTGTGCATTTTGTTGTAACTATTTAATTGAGTGAGTGCAATATGCAATATTGAATTGCTTTTTACCATTTGCCGTTTTGCATATCAAACATGGGCAAATGCAAAGAGTGCTGATTGGCACAGTGGGGCATGTTGGGTGCTGCGAGGGGATCTCATGTGTGTGGTCAAGGCGACGCTGTTGTTGTTGGCGCTTACAGCTAACAAAAAAAAGCAAAAAAAAAAACAAAATATAAAATAGAAACTGTAAGCCGAATGTCGAAGTTTTATGGCCCTTCCAAATTGTTCAGTCAGCTTTTAAGTTTTTCCTTTTTTAATTAGAAATAAATTTTGAATTATAAATACTTGTTATTTAATTTATCTATTGCAGTTCCTTAATCGTCCGTCAAACATCGAACAGTCATTTGCTTGAACATTGTGCAGCATAGTTAGACTGCGACATTATGTCAAAGACATTTACAGACATTAATGTTCCAAAGACATTTGCAGACATAAGTGTCCCAAAGGCATTTTTAGACTTAAATGTCCCAAAGACGTTAACAGCCACAGCAAGAAGGTTTTGGAGTACTTGTGTCTTTAGGACAACGTTCGTCCAAAATGTTTCAAAAGCATTTAAGTCTAGTTATGCTTGGACACAAAAACCTAAAAATGTTTACATTTGCTTTAAAGAGCGTTCAAAACTTTGGAAGCTTTTACGACATTTTTATACTCTTTATACTCAAAAATGTTGAAAAATGTTCAAAACTATTCAAAGATGTTCAAAAATGCTCGAAAAATGTTCAAAGATGTTCAAAATTGTTCACAATTGTTCAAAATTGTTCAAAATTGTTCAAAAATGTTCCAAAAGACTTTTTTTGTTGTCCTTCGGTCGAGTAGCCTATTTAAAGTTAACTTAGCAACTATGTTTAGAAGAATGCAATTAACTGAATAATTTTAGGTGCGAATTTCATATTACTCAAGTAATTGCGCTTGAAAATCAAAAGTGTATTATTAATATTAAAGCATTTTCAATAGTGCAGTTATCTGTATTAAGATCAACACAAGAAACAAAGCTGCTTGTTATGTTAAGTTGCAAAGTTACAAATGCCACAAATGCTGCACAGAGTATTTTGTTGAATTTTTGTGCTCATTGCCGCACGCACGTTCCGCACTATAAACGCTCCGACATATCAAGTACTTGTATATGTATGTATGTCTGTATGTATGTATGCACCATCATGTAATAGCCACAGAGATGAAAAAAAAAGATGAGAGTGAAGAAGAATTACAAAGAGAGGTAATGGGTTGTATATAGCCTGGCCACACCCGCGCCGAAAGGAATGCAGGAAAACAAAACAAAACAAAACAAAAAACAAAATCAAATCGAATCAAATGGGCGCCAAAGGAATGTGGCTTAACGATCCGAACCAATCTGATTCGAATCCGAATCCGAATAAGAGAACCAAAAACCAGAACCAGAACGACCACAAGAAATCCAACGAAAGCCAAAACGATCAAAGCCACGTTACAAGAGAACTACCAACGAGGTCGCCATTGCTGTCAAGGTCGTTGCCAAGCGCTGCCTTGAGCGGCATGCATCGAATGGAACTATATATATATATATACATATATATATATATACATATACATACATATATAAACATACATATGCAAACAACTGGTCGCTCAGTGTCTGCACACAACACTTGAGATACAGCTAAGTTGCATCCAAGAACAACACATCTCAGCCAGTCTTTGGCAATTAGTTAGCTAATTACCTGCGTATCTGGCCTATCTGGTATTATATTCATCATTCATCACTAATCATTCTTTTAACTCCTTTCTGGATAAAAGAACTCATAGATTCTACTAATCGATTCTTTCCGAATTAAACGTTTTTATTTTCTACTCAGATAAAAGAAGTAATTGTTCCATTTTATCCCAAAAAGAACTACTTCTTACTATAGTTCCTTTTCGGATAAAAAAAAAAAACTAATCGATTCAGTTTTTTCACGACTTAGGAACTAATCGGGTTTTTTCCTCTTCGGATGAAAAAATAATTGTTTCCTTAGTTTTTTTTCGGATAACAGAAGTAATCTTTTCTAATATTTCTTTTCGGATAAACGAATTAATCGCTTCTTTAGCTCCTTTCTTGAATTAAAGAACTAATCGTTCTTTTTCTGATTAAAGAACTATTTCTTCCTTTAGTTCCTTTACGGATTAAAGAACTAATCATTTATTAAGTTCCTTTTCGCATATAAGAACTAAATGTTTCTTTAGTTCTTTTCGGAATCGAATTCACTTACATTCGATCACGGTTTGAATTAACTTGCCATTGAGATAGTATTTAATTCACAGAATTATCATTGATGCTTTAGGTAAATTTCAATTCTGCTGAAATTTGAAACCGGAACAGGCCTGATAAAGTTGCTTTCAAAACGCTGCTCAAAAATATATATATGCATGATATGTACATTGAACATATCTGCAATACGTTTACAATCTGTCTTCTTAAATCACTTTGCGTCGCAATACTTTTTATTTTTGTTTTGCATAATTTGCACGCTTCACAGATTAACAGATTTACAGGAGAGAGAAAGAGAGGTTTGTGAACCCTTCCGGGTATCTTTATGTTTTGTACTCTGTACACTTTTGTGTACCTGCATTATAAGAAATCTAACATAACAAAAAAAGACTAAGACTTTGACAGTCGCATCAGTTCAATAACCCAACGAGGCCCCATTGTGACAAATGTACAGACATAAGTTTAAGTTGAAGTGTGTAGATATATTACATACTCGTACTTGTACCGGACTTTGAGTTCAAAGTATAATAATGAGCATGTGATGAGGTGCGCTGGGAACCCATTGAATCCGACAGATGAGAACAGAACTCTGTGATCACATTTGATTTGCTAATTGCTTATAGATCAAGTTGATGGTTGTATTTCGCAATTTATCTATAGTCTGAAAATGCCAAATCCTATAAACATTATTCATATTTATAATAAAATCATCTTTAATGCCTATTAACCATTTGTTTTTAAATTTTATATCTTTGCAGGTAAGCATCTTACAATCTAATGATATTACAATATCAACTGAAGTCTGGGTATGAAGAAAAATATAACATTATTTAAGAAAATCAATAACTTAACATAATTATAAATATTATAACTAGAAGTATCTATCTATTTGAATAGAACCCAAAACAGTGTTGAACTTTAAAATTTATATTATTATTTAGCTTATAATTCCTAGCTCCAATTTCAATTGCTATCGCTTAAGTTCTTTAGTTAACTACACAGAAGTTTTATAAATCAAATAAAAATACCTCTATAAAAGTTAAAAGTCTAGTGGCGATGCATATTCAAGGCCTTACATTTCTGATATCAAATTTTTTGACGAACTATATTCAATTTAATAAAGGAACTCTTCTAAATAATAAAACGCTTAGTAATAGCTCTTAAAATTACCATTCTAACTATATATATATATAACGTGTCTCTAGGTTTTTAGCGGTATTCCCGCTAAACTAGCGGGTTTTCAGAAAAGCGGTAGAATAATCATTTCGCGGCCCATGATATTTTGGGAACACCAAATCTATCATTCTTCATGCAAACATTGCTAGTGTGCAAAGGGCGACCCTTCGAGAAGCTTCGTCACTAGCGTGGACTGCCTTCCACAGTAATGCTACAAAGAGTCAATTAAGATTCGCACTGTTAAATTTGATGTCGACTTGATGATTGAAAATTGTGTTTGTTGTTGCTGTTGACTAACTAATTAAGTAAATGGCATTTATTATCCTTAGTGGCATTAGTAACAGTTGGAAGGTCGTCGCTTTTGTTGAACGATTTTATTTTGTGGAAGCGCTTTGAAAAGCAAAACTCATTTAACAGCAATAATAATAATAATATTAATAATAGGCATACAAGCTAATTGGTTTTTAATTATTAAAATTTATTGATTTTTAATTTGTGTGCGAAGCTTAGCAAAGCTAAAATGCCTTGAACTCTTCAACTTAATACCCAACTGGCAGTGAAAAGTTTGCAAATGTTTATCACTTTTGTTATTGTTGTCAGCTTTTCATTTGCCCCGACTCTTAAACTCAGCTGGCGGTTGATTAATTATTCAATGTGCTATATGGAAAGGATTTCGTGAAGCTCAAGGCCAAGAACATTGCGCTTTGTGTCCATTAAAAATGGGTTAAAGGGGCAAGAAATTAATCAAAAAAAAAAAACAAGAAAGAAAAGTTAATTTCGACGTGCCGAAGTTATATACTCTCACATAAAAGTTGTATATATGAAAACTTAATTTTCAATCCATGCGATATTTATAGAGCTATGCGATATGCGTTGTCAAACTATCAACAAGCAAAACTAGCTAAATTGACCATAGAAAATAGCTAGAAATAGCTAACTTTAACTGAAAATAGCTAATTAGAATGGCCGATACATTTTTGAAACAAATTTAGTGTTATTCTTCGAGAATATTTCAAATTTAATTAATATTTTCTACTTTACTTAAAATGCAAATATTATATATCAATGTTAATCAATTTGCGATCATTTTTATATTATGATGACAAACGAGACAAAATCCAAAAACCTTTAATTGACGAACCGTTGACAAGAATTTTTTAGAAATATTTATCACATGTTTGGAAGAAGAAAACACTTATTCAGAAATGTTTGTTTTTATTTAAAACCAAAATGTGTAAACAATTTTAAAATAAAGCAGTCAGACTTACAGTCATCAAATAGCTAGATCTGGCGTGAAATAGGCTAAAATGGCTACACTGTAACCGATAATAAATTTGAAGAAACTACTTGCCGCAACTTATTTATTTTAAATATTTTTGTTAGAGTTTTTCTACAAAAACATCAAAAATAATGTGAAAACACTTAATCTTAGTACTGCAATATTTTCATGACAATTGCAAAAGCTCAAAGCAGGGTATCTGTAAGTCGTTAGCTTTCAAACAGCAGCTTTTCTACTTGTTTTTGCAATTGCCACGATTGGCATCAGGCAACTCAAGTCAAGAATTGAAAACTTGGGGCTACAGTTGGGCATTTTTTTTGTAGACGTACAAAAAAAAAAAAAAAAAAAAAAAAATAAAGAACATAAACAAAAACATAACCACATGGACGGCTTTTGTGCGTATTTATAGCCACAACATGCATACTATACACACATAGACACACACATACACACATGCCCGGCGCTAAAGGTGGGTGGAGTGGTTGTTTTGTTAGGGGCGTGTCTGTCAGAGGGGAAAGCGGGTTTGGGGGATTGCGGGTGGTCGCGGGCTCGTGTTTATTTACGCGGTTTCAACTTTGCATAAATTAAAACTTGATTATTTTGATTTGGATGCTGGGCTAGAACATTGTGTGGACTCAAATGTCCATATAAAGCCGAACTTTTGTTTTAAAAACAAAGTCTAACTATTTCTCAACGAATTCAAAATCGAATTGGGATTCTCAAGTGCGTAAAAAGGCATTTCGTGTCTGATCATGCATAGCCTAAAAATAATGTCGTCATCATCATCATCATGTTTTGTTTCAGTGTAGTTGTCTAATTTTGGTCATTTGGACAGCCTTATAAGCTGATTGATCAACAATAATGCTACTAAATCCACGAAAATCTTTTAATGGGCAAAAGCCACTGATCGAATTTCATTTGAAACGCTTCTCGTTTCTCGCTAACATTTGTTGCCAAAGTCGACTTTTGGGCTTTTTGTTTTTGTTTGCTTTTTGTTTTGTTGTTGTCTGTCGGTTGGTTCAACAAACTTTTGTGGCACTCAAAATCTTGACATTGAACTTCTAATTGTGCGTAATTTTTCCAAAAAACTTTTTTGGTCGCGCTCAGAAATGTCGCACGTTATTAAACAGAGCACCAAGTCAAACCCTAATGCTGTCAACTTATCTGAAAGTAAGAAAACAACAAGAGCTAGAAAAGTTATCTACGGCATGCCAAAGTTTTATAAAAAACAGTTAGCTTGGGAGACTCGGCTTATTTGATTTTTATTGCTATTTTTGCAATGGGAGACGCTTTTGAAAAAAGGGCAACAACAACAACAGTTGACTAATGGTTTAAAGAGGGGCTGAATAACTGACGGGCGGTGTTTTCATGACTTGACAAGTCAATGACTGACAGCCAACAAAATTAATCAACGGTCAACAACAATAATCACATCGCACGCAGAACAAGAAATGTTAAGGTTAAAGAAATTACAACGCAGCCAAAACTGATTGATCGCTCGTTTGATCGAACTTTGAATCGATAAGTTACATACTTTACAGAACTTGAATCGTTTCAATCAAACTATAAACATAATTATTATAACCTTCAATTTTTCATATTAATAAAGCGACCTTATACGTTGCAAGACTTGCGTGCAATTTGGTGCAAGTTTCAGTTACACAGTTCAAAATAAAGTGCAAAAAATAAACTATTCTGCTTTTGATTTTCAACTTTTATCAATTTAAATTCAAATTTGAATCCAAAATAGTTTATTTTTAAAGCCATTGGAATTAATTTAAAACCTAGCTGATATTATTTTATAAATTGAACCAAAACAGATCTAGATTGCCATGGCACAGCCTAGTTATAGAGATCTAGCTCCTGAAACACAAAGACTCGAGTTCGAGTCCCAGTCCCTTTTTGGCGTTGTAATAAATACCCGACGTTCTAACTTGTTTTTACTGTGTATGTGGAAGTTTTCCTTTAGTTCCTTTTCCGACAAAAGAACAAAAAGTTTATTTGCTTTCTTTCCGGATAAAAGGAACTAGTTCTTTCGACTCAACTGTACTAAACAGTTGCTGCAATGTTCATCTATAAAGCTAGAGTATCACATCATAATCATAATTATTTCTATACTCTCAACTTTCTTTTTAGCAAAAAGAGCTTTAACTTTAAGTTGAAGTTGAAATTGACGTTGACGTCAAAGTCGAACAATCAATTGAGCAATAGTTTGAGGCTATATGATTTACCGTTTAGTTGGCTATTTATTTATTTATTTACTTACTTTGTCAGCTTGTCAGTTAATTTCTTTTACCTTTTTTTTAACGGCTGCTGCTTTTTACATTTTGTATGTTTCTTATTTTGCTTTATTATACTCTTTTTTTAACTTTTTTGAAAAAAAAGGATAAAAGAGTATATTGGGTTTGTGAAATGTCCGTCCGTCCGTCTGTCCGTCTGTCTGTCCGTCTGTATGAACGCAGGGTTTTTCCACAATTTTGAAGCTAGAGCAACCAAACTTGGTATACATGTTGGTATATACCATAGGCAGACAAAGTGTCAAGATCTCCCCCTCACCCCCACCCCTTCCCCCACAAACCGCAAAAAACTATATCTTCCACAGTTTTAGAGCTAGAGTAACCAAATTTTGCACAAGGGCTACTAATCACTTCCTTGATCGATCTGGTAAAAATGAGCAAAGTCTGTATCTCCCACACCCCTTTAGCTAGAATCACAAATGAGCAAAGTCTGTATCTCCCACACCCCTTTAGCTAGAATCACCAAATTTTGCAGGTTGAATTCTGTTGCCCTATTTAATAGATTGGATAAAAATAATTTTGCCACGCCCACCTCCGCCCTTGCAATCGACCAAAGTTTGTTTCTCCCAAACTTGTAGAACTGGCCCAACCAAACTTAAATTGATGGCAAAACTTGAAAGATTTGAGCAAAAGTATAATTG
The DNA here is from genome assembly GCA_949708635.1 of Hirtodrosophila cameraria. NCBI lineage: Eukaryota > Metazoa > Arthropoda > Insecta > Diptera > Drosophilidae > Hirtodrosophila > Hirtodrosophila cameraria. Next base: position 12,023,885 of record OX453090.1, read on the forward strand.
CCACGCCCACTTCTGACTCCGCAAAGAGACGAAAAAAAGAGTATATCGCAGTCGGGTCCATCCGACTGCAACGTTCTTACTTGTTGTTGTTTTGTTTTGTTAAGAATTTTCCTATTCACTAACTAACTGGGTTCTTGCTATTATTATTATTATTATTACTGTTGTTGTTTGTAGAAAGTGCTTACAATTTGTCTTATGTGCATATGTGTATGTGTATGTGTATGTGTATGTGTATGTGTATGTGTATGTGTATGTGTATGTGTATGTGTATGTGTATGTGTATGTGTATGTGTATGTGTATGTGTATGTGTATGTGTATGTGTATGTGTATGTGTATGTGTATGTGTATGTGTATGTGTATGTGTATGTGTATGTGTATGTGTATGTGTATGTGTATGTGTATGTGTATGTGTATGTGTATGTGTATGTGTATGTGTATGTGTATGTGTATGTGTATGTGTATGTGTATGTGTATGTGTATGTGTATGTGTATGTGTATGTGTATGTGTATGTGTATGTGTATGTGTATGTGTATGTGTATGTGTATGTGTATGTGTATGTGTATGTGTATGTGTATGTGTATGTGTATGTGTATGTGTATGTGTATGTGTATGTGTATGTGTATGTGTATGTGTATGTGTATGTGTATGTGTATGTGTATGTGTATGTGTATGTGTATGTGTATGTGTATGTGTATGTGTATGTGTATGTGTATGTGTATGTGTATGTGTATGTGTATGTGTATGTGTATGTGTATGTGTATGTGTATGTGTATGTGTATGTGTATGTGTATGTGTATGTGTATGTGTATGTGTATGTGTATGTGTATGTGTATGTGTATGTGTATGTGTATGTGTATGTGTATGTGTATGTGTATGTGTATGTGTATGTGTATGTGTATGTGTATGTGTATGTGTATGTGTATGTGTATGTGTATGTGTGTGTGTATGTGTATGTGTTGTGTGTATGCGATAAAGTTCAAAGTGCTTTGACTTCCCACAGTCATTTGCGCCATTCTTCTTCTTGTTTCTTTCCTTTACAGCTGACTTTCCAGCTGAAAACTGACTTTGCGACTTTCTTGTTTGGTTCTTTGCTGTGTGTTGTGTTCGTTCTGTCGCTTCTTTAGAACTCGTACATCATCTTTTCATGCATTGCCGCTTAGCTGATCTTTGCCTCCATCTTTCAACCCGTCAAGAAGTCAGTTAGTCAGTTAGTCATTCAACCCAGCTGTCATTTTACAGGTTGTGCAATGCACTCGTTTAATTATACAAAGAAAACCCTTTCTTGCTGCAATTTCTGTTTAAAAACCTCAAAATTATTTGTGCTCTTAATTTGGCTACAACTGCATTATTATAGACAGTTTTTTCAAAACGTTTTGAAACAAAATATAAACTTGCCTGCATTGAAAAACTGCAAAATATGATAAAAAACACACAATTAATTTCTATCAGAGGCCGAAAATAATTATTATTTTAAAACAAAAATCAATCAAAGTGAAGGAAACTTACAACAATATTGTGGAATACACTAAAAAATTGTTAAAATTAGCAAGTTTTTGAAAATTGGAATAGTTTATTTAACCAATTTATGTGAATAACAAGACAAGCATTATCCAGTTAGCAATATTACCGTTTTATTCTTCAAGTTCGAAGTATTATACGTCCTTTTATATTCTTAAATTCATTGCGAATAGTTCTTTAATTCATAAAAAAACGTTATTTGTCATCAAATAAGAATCAAAAGCCTTTAATTAAGTACAATATAGTTTTGAACTTTAAATAAAAAGCTCAATAAACGAATTTATTACTTAAAATAAGATATTTTGTACTTGGTAAAGAATTCTCTTCTTTTTTTCTGAGTATATTGATTGACACAAACACACTCACACATACACAAATATCTAAATAGACAGACACACTTCCTCCAGCGTATGCGTCTGAGTCTGGCTTATCAATAAAGCTTCATCTAAAGCCCAAACAACCATATATAAAACGTCAGAACCAGACCAAAGCTTTTTGAGCAGCTCCCCTGATCTCTGCTCTTTGATCTGGCGATCGATCGCACCAGCAACCAAAAACAACTACAAAAACACCACCTCCTACATGACAAAATAACAACAACAACAACTGAATAATTTTCAGCATACAATTTGCTTTGTGACAACAAAAAAAAAGAAAAGTTATTTTCAACGTGCCGCAGTTTAATACACTTGCAAAAAAGTTTAAAAAAAAAAAAAACAGATCCAGTTCAACTTAACTGTTGATGCTGATCAAGAATATATATGTATACATATGTAACTTTATGGTTTTGAAAACGTTTTGCGGTACACATTTCGTAACAAAATTAGAATAACCTCGGCAAGGGTATTTAAAAAAAAAAAACAAATTGAACAGGCAATGCATAAATTTGGAGAACGCTGAGAACGTAATTAAAGCGAACTATGATCGAGTTTCAAAATGCGAACATAAAAGGCAAATATGTGCACAGAGACAAACAAATAAAGTAACATATACAGTAGAGATACACAAATACACTAAAAGATACAAATACAGACGTAAAGATACAGAAAACAGAGCAAAGATACAGAAAACAGAGCAAAGATACTGATACAAATGCAGAGCACAGATACAAATGTGCTACAGATACAATAGCCACAGCTACAGATACAATATCTTAAAGCTAAAGATACTTCTGTTGAAGTCAAACAAACGCTTGGCATTTTGTCCGTTAGTCATGCAGCCGTAGAAACCGTTTTCAAAAATACAAGAAAAACACAATATACAAAATCAAACAAATCTGCTCAACAAACTTCTTGAGGAACGAAAACTGAGAACGTTTTTGTTTTTTGCCAACTCAGCAAACATCATTTGCCCAAAATACGCTTCAAACATGTCTGCGGAACGTAAAGAACCAAGTAGATAGTAAAACGGATCTTAGTTTACGCCATTTCTCGTTTATGACAAATCAACAATCAAATACTTATCAAAAGTCAACTTTGAACTTCAAATTAAACTCAAATTCCGTAGTACTTGTTGTACTCGTATCTGAAATCCTTCTCCCTGCCATACGCAGTCTTCTCTCTTCCGCAAGGTCAGTTTGTTAGTTGGTCATTTAGCCAAGTTATTCATTCAAACGGAGTTGGGTTTTTGCTTTGCATCCGGCTGCCTAGCGGCCTCACATTCGAAAAAAAAAATACAAAAATACAAAAAAAACTACAACTGTCACATTAACTTTGATGAGCTGCGATCCGCGAGAGATACGAAGATCTCGCAAATAACAGCATCAGCATCAACATCAGCTCAGCAACCGAAAGTAATCGCTGGAAACTCGACGAGGCAATCGTTTGAAAAGTGCACAAATATCTATGAATGTGTGTGTGTGAGTGTGTGTGCGGCAAGCGAAAATCGAAAGAAGAAATTAACTTTCACCGCAGCCGACAAGCCGGCGGCTAAAAATGCTGATGCTGGCTAAATGCGACACTCAAATGCGCATTAGAAGTCATCATAAAAACAGCAGTAGTATCGTTATTGATATATTGATACGGGTATAGCTATCAGTATCGGTATCGATATCGATATTCGTTGAGGTATCGGTTATGGTAGCCGTAAGTTTTTTGCTTTTTTTTCCAAAAAAAAAAGGAACTAATCGTTTCTTTGGATCCTTTCTGTTGTTTTAAGTTATAATAGTTAAATTTAAAATTTAAAAATATTTAAAAAATGAATTTTGCACTAAAATAATAATAATAAATTTAAAAAATTAAAAAAAAAGTATATATATATAAAAAATAAAAAAATAGTAAAAATTATATAAAACAAAAATAAAAAATAAATACAAATAAAAAAAAATATATAAGAAAAAATTATATAAAACAAAAATAAAAAATAAATACAAATAAAAAAAAATATATAAGAAAAAATAAACAAAAAAAAAAAATAAAAATAAATAAAAGAAAAAATTAAAAAAAAAAAACAAACAGAAATAAAATATAAAAAAAAGCTGGAGGTGTTTAAATTAAAAAAAAAAAAAGATTGATCCAACATTTATGGCCAGGATTGGGGAAAACCCAGAAAAACACAATCAGATCAAGAAGTTCGAATTAGTAATCAAAAATTGAATTTTATCCAAACATAATATGGTAATGCACTAAAAATACAAAACTACAAAAAAAATCTGCAAATTAGATAAATTAGAAGGGATAAAAGAATAAATCGTACAAAGGAATAAATCGTGCCTTTAGTTCCTTTCCGAATAAAAGAACAAATCGTTTCTTTAATTTCTTTTCGGATACAGGAATTACTCGTTTTAAGTTCCTTTAAGTTTATCATTCATTCGGAGTGGTGTTATATTTCAAGATAGTTGAAGCATTTGACAATTTTAAACCTAAATGTTCAACGAATTTTAACATACACCAGATAAGAACTACTTGAACGAGCGATAATTATCGATAATTTTGACAATAATCGAAAATGAATGAAAATTGAAACTGCTGAGCTAAAAGCAGAAAAGAAAAGCAACTAAACGATTCTAATTTTAAGCAATACTATCAATATGTGTGTTTTAGTGACAATTCTGTGAATTTATTTGAATTCCTACATTTACTTAATAGAAAACAACACACATATTAAAGAACAATCGATAGTATCGATAGATCTTTTAAGAGGCGCAACTTTCAATTACTATTCAACTTTCCTACGTACAATTATGTGCGATATATAGAACCAAATTTGGCATCTCAAGTGGCCCGTGTTTGTGCCAAGTTAACACTTTGTCTGTGCAATCTTAGAAAGTTTTATATATTTTTGATATGCGCCGTTCGCCATGAGTAGATAGGAAACCAAATACTACGCATGCATATACATTTTTATTTATTTGAGTCGGCATTAAGTGAAGGTTTTCCAAGTCAAATGTGGCAATGAACTTTGCTACTCTGTCGCAGCTGCTGCTGTCCCCCGCTCTACCGCTGCCACTGCTTTTGCCTCATCCCCCTGGCACCCTTTCATGGATTCGCATGGATTATCCAACGCACGTTTAACTAATAGCCGTCAGGCAAAGACAAATGCAGAGTTAGCTTCACTTATACTAAGATTTCTCTTTTGCATATATGCAACTATGTAAGGTGTCATCGCAACTTTGTTGACACACACATTGGCAAATGTGCATACATACATACATACGTACATATGAATGTTCTGGAGTTCAAGCATAGATCAATCAAATCAAAAGCACAATACATCAAAATAACGCTCAAATATGTGTTCAATTGAGAGAAAGTAAGAATGTATGTGTCTATATTGTTTTTTAGCCGCACACGCAATGTTTGTAAACAAGATTGCCGTGTATGGAGAGAACAGGGAAGAGAGAGATAGAAAGAGAGAGAGAGAGTGAGAATACTCTAAGCTAAGCTTAGCTCGGCAAAAAGCAATCACATTATAAAGCTTTAAAAAAAAAGTACACAAGAATTTTACATGGTCAATGGAATTACCAATTCAAATGATATTAAAAAAAAACATCGTTTATTTCGATAGTTAAAATGTGTGTTTGTTTTGTTGGTATCAAAGCGTTGAGACAGCTTTCGGAAACTTTGTGAACTTGTTTCTTATCATAAGCGGAGAAATGTTTCTTTTACCATTTTGTTTGAAAATCGCCAATTTGGCGAGAAAACGCTTAAAATCGTTCAAATTGACACCCCCACAGATTCCAAGCTAAAGAAGCTACAAACACGTTCTACATATCGCTAGAAGGGTATATTTAAGAGCTTTTAAGTTAAAGTTAAAGTTAGTTTTATTATTTAGAATAGTTCATAGATTCAATGAAATGCATGCAGTTTATCACAAAACTTGAAATCAGAAATTTTAGGGCTTTAATATGCACCGTCACTAGTATTTTGACTCGTGTAGAGCCATTTTTGTTTGATTTTCATATTTAAATAACAATTAAAAGTAAATAAGTTCAATTTATTTGTAAATTAACATTTAAAAAAAAAAAATAAATAAAAAAAAACAATAAAAGCAGTAAAACAGTTAAATATCAAGACATTTTATATAAGAAAATATATCGCAAAGAACTGAAAACTATCGATAGTGCCATTGATTTGCCATCTCTAACAAAGAACAAGAAACAAGCAGCACACAAAGACAAAGCTCTTCGCTTGCTGCTGCTGTTGTTGGCTTGTGCTCTCTTTCGTTCGCATATGTAAAGAAATTGCATGCACACACACACACACTGATGCTCGCATGCGTGTTCAACCACCGAATGACCTTAGCACTCAACACCCGACAGCAACAACAACAACATCAACTGCGGCTCGAGATCAACCAAAATGCAAAGAGAGAGAGCAAGACAGAGAGATCGAGAGCAGAGCGCAAAGAGGAAACATGAATTAAAGCTAGCAAGCGAGCGAGATGGAGCTAGAAAAAGAGCCAAGTTTGCACAATGGTTGCTTGCTAACCATTTTTTTTGTATAAGTTTTTAGCAGCAGCAGCGACGCCAACGTTGACGTCGACGTCGACTGTGTGTCATGGCGTTGGCGCACAAAGCTTTTGCCAGCGTCTTCTTCTGCTGCTGCTGCTTCTTTTTAGTAAACAAAAGACCGTTAATTGACATAGAATTTTAAGTTCTCATTTTGTTTTTGTTGTTTGTTGTTCTCAGTGCTATTGTGGTTGTTGCTGCTTTTGTTGCTGCACATATGTGACCAACACGTTCCAACATGTTGAATGACTTTATGTCTTTGCTTCTTCCTCCTTTTCTACCCGCTCTCTCTCTCTCTCTCTCTCTCTCTCTCTCTCTCTCTCTCTCTCTCTCTCTCACTCTTCTACTTGTTGCTGCCCAAATTTAATTTCCATAATGTTGTTGTGCTGCTAAGCGGTCATATACCTGCATAATTTCTTCTTCTTGTTTTGTTGTTTTTTCGTATCTTTTATTTAGTTTAAAACAAAAGCAAAGCGGCCCCAAAAAAAAAAAACAACAATATTGCCCCCATTGACCCCGCCCCTGTGCTACCTACTGCTGTGTGTAGCCATAGCTCAGTTCAATAGCCTCTTGAACTGACGACACATACAGTGTTAGGTGGGGGGGAGGGAGGAAGGGGGTCGAGAGGTTCAGTAGGTAGAGCATTTTGGGGCACCCCCGTGTATCAAGTGACATTGTTGTTGGTAACCTGCATGAATACAAATCTAAAGCACTTTAACGTACAAATCGACCTAAATTTATGTATGTGCTGACAACAACAACAATAATAATAACAACAACTAATATTATATACATACATCCATATGTTTCAATTTATATAGATTTGTACATGATTGCATTGCACAACAGGTGGGCAAGGGAGAAATAGGAGAAAGGGGGGAAAACCTTAAAATCATCGACCATATAAAGTAGAATTGGACATTCTAGTTCCTTAAGCGCATATAGTTCAGCAGTTTCTTTCCGAATAACAGAACTACTCGTTCCTTCAATTCCTTTCTGGATAAAAGAAATATGGGTTTTTTTTTTAGTTTCTTCCCGCTGAAAAGAACTAATTATTTCTTAAATTCGTTTTCGAATAAAAGAACGAATCGTTCCATTGGTTTCTTTCGTGATAAACAAAGTTACCGTTTCTGTTGTTCCTTTCCGAATTAAAGAACTTATCGTTCCTTTGGTTTCTTTTGGGATAAAACACCGTTTCTGTAGTTCCTTTTTGTATAAAAGAAATTATCGGTTCTTTAGTTCCTTAACGAACAAAAAACCAATCGTTTCTGCGGAAAAGTAAACAGAACTAAATGAACCAAAGAAACTATATTCGAAGATATAGTTAAATAGTTCGATTCAAAGACTCAACTCTACTGTATACCATCCGCAGATGAAGTTTGTTACAAATTTCACCCCCGAAAATCGAAAGAATAAAACTCCCAAAGCCAAAGTTTTGAAAAAACTTCTTAGTTTCTCAATGTTGATCAATCGGATACCAAACACCAAAATGAAATGAAGATAAAATTTCAGAAAATAAAACTTGTAAATTGGAATTTCTCTGAAACCAAAACTTTGTGATTTGCGAGTCACTTCTGCATTTTGTTTTTCATTGATATTTTCTATTTTTTATGTAATTAAAAACTTAGCTTCGGATAAAAACAGCAATTTATACAAATAACTTGGGCTTAAATAAATGTCGAAAAAAAAAGAATTTAAGTATTGGCAATTAATTGTTTTGAGTAATTAATAAAAGAATAATAACATAAAGAGTGTGATATCAAAGACGTTAAAGTAAACAAAATGCACAGATATCTGTTGTATGTAAGTACTATATAGAATCTATATATGTATATATCTTACATATATTATATCGCATTGAAAGTGATTCGTTAATAATGACTAATTAGGCGTAAAAAAAAAGCAAAAGCAAAAAACAGCAAGTTTTATTTTTAATAATAAGGCGCGATTACGTCTATATAAGTACAGGGAGTACATAAATAAACAAATCAACAACAAATGGAGATGTCGATGGAGCGTGGAGAGTAAATGAGAGGGGGGGAGGGGCAGCCGGTACGCTCAAAAGATGCGAATGAATCAACAACGAGTTCGGCTGACCTTTGGCTAAAATAGCAATTTATTTAATCCATTAAAAAGCAAAACTTAAATGAAATTTGTAGCGCTAAAGAAAGAGAATAATTGTGAGTTGTGTTGTGCGAGGGGCAAACGAGGGGTTAGCAGTTAAAACAATTTGATTGCAACAACAAAAATAGAATTTATATTGCTTATGGCATTAAAATTGTGTATTTATCGAACAAGGAAACTGTGCGACATTTTTTTTTGTTGTATTTGTATTTCGTATTTTCGAAAAGCGCTTACATATCATAATTAAATGATTAAATGCAAATAACAAAAAATGCAATCAAATGCCGAACGATGAAGGTTATCAACAAAAACAATAACAACAGCCGCAGCAACAATAATGCAACAAAATGCTAATAAAAATAACAATAAAAAACAAAAAGAAAATGTAAAACCGAAGTTTTATACACTTGCAGCAAAGTTTTTTATATGAAAACTTAATATTTGACCGATTGTTGCTATAACAGCCCTAAGACAAAGTCTCCCGATTTGGTTGAAATTTTGTTAAATGTGATTAAACTTAAAAAAGTGTATTAAGTTGAGTTATCTTAAAAACATGAAAGTTTAACATACATCTTATTGTAAAACTGATTGTTCCTATGGCAGCTTTAAGATGTAGTGTTGCAATTTTGTTGAAATTTTAAAATCCTGGAAAAAGTGAGTTTCTTTGAGTTATCTTAAAAAAGCAATGGAAAAGCTTTTCATGCTTCTAATTTCGGTTTTCAGCGGTATTCCCGCTAAGCTAACGGTTTTTCAACAAAAAGGTAGAACCAACATTTCTAGGCTTACGATAGAAAGTACCTACACAAGATTCCAGAAAGCTAACTCAACACTTCGATACTCACCACTAACGTGTCTTTAGCTGCTATGGTTTTAGCGGTATTCCCGCTCAACTAGCGTTTTTTTCAGCAAAGCGGTAGGACAAACATTTCTAGGCTTACGATAGGAAGTACACAAGATATCAGAAAGCTAACTCAATGCTTTGATGCAAAACAATCAGACATACTGACTTTTTAGGAAAGTCACTTAAAAAGTTAATGTTTGATTGTGAATTCTCGTGGTTGAACAAGCATCGTCACTAGACATTTAGCTCGTGTAGAGGTGTTTTGTATTTGAGATGTCTGCTACACATTACATGACAACATTTGAATACCTTTTGCAAGTGTATAAAAGTGATAATTATGATCATAATATAAATAAAGCTCATATGCAAATGAACTTGAAATTTATATTTGTATTCATATGTATTTATTGTACTCATATTCATATTCATATTCACATTCATATATATTGCTACAAAACGATTAGTCAGTCGAACATGCGAATACTATTTAATTTAATCCGGAATTTAGACAGCGTGGGCGTGGCAGCCAAACAGCTGCTATCTGCATCCGTCTGTCCGTCTGTCTTTCCGTCTCTCTATCTCTCCGTTATAAAAAGCAAGCATTTCAACCAATAACAATCAATTATCGGCTGTCAATTGCGAGTCTTGTAAATGTATCTCAAATATCTCAAAATGTTTGTCGCTGCATTTTATTGCAAAATTATGAGTGTTATTATTAATTAATTGTGGTTTATTATAATGAGCCCCCACAGCCAGCAAATATTGCATAATAATGCCTAAAACAACAGCAACAAAAACTTGTGAAAGGTAACCAAAAAAACAAAAAGGCAGGCGCCACGAGAAGAGTTAAAAGTTGGAATTCGAATTGGAACTGGAACTTGATTTGTTTTGGCTCACACTTGAGAGTTGTGTATACTATTTTAGCTTAGCTATTTCAGTTACTCGACTACAGTTCAATAAACTGTACAAAATTCCGCTCTATTGACCCAAAAATCAAGCATGGCCAAAAAAAAAAATGCCAAAATGTTTGTGTCTATTTGAAGCCCAGCATAAAGCTAAAAAAGCCAGCATGCAAAATCATTAAGCAAACAATAAAGCAAACAGAAAAAAAAACAAGCACAAATACGCCGCCAATCACTCAAATGGGGAAACACCCCCCGCCATTCCCTGCGCTGCTCTTAGTCAGCAACAAGGCAAAGGGGAGGGGGTGCGCTGGCCAGGCCAGGCCAAGGCCAAAAACAGCAGGAAGAAAAAACCAACGCAATCCCAATCACAATCACATAACACAAGAGAAACCAACAAATAAATACAGAGACAGGCCAAGGTGAGAGAGATCCATTGCCTGATCTCTGCGGTAAAATTCCAAATGATCGCACAATTAACAAATACATATATATATATATTGTGTGCAAGAAGCGCCTATCAGCAAAGCGTTGTTTACACAATGCAATTATTGCATGAAATCAACTTGCCTGCAAAATCTAACTTCAAAATACGTCAACGTTTAAACAGGCCGTGCTAGAAATTGCAACAAAGCGTCTTATACGCATTTGAAACAAAAGTTCAATATAAATGCATTTAATCTTGCATGATTTCATGCAACGTATTGAAACATTTCTATTCTTGTGCAAGGCTGCACGAAATGAACTTGCGCGCAGGATAAGTCGCGTGCTTAGACGATGCAAGCTGAAAATGCAATAATTGCACTTTTGCAAAAAAAAAGACCAGATCAGCCCTAATGTGTATTATTTGATAAGCTTTTCATCGTCCAAATTTTCTTTTGGAATGGCGAAGTTCTTATCAGCTAGTGATGAATATGTAGACAGTGCTTTTCGGCAAAAAATTAACAAAAAAATACTTCTAAAAATAAATAAATAATTTCTAAGAATTAAAAAATTATAAAAACTTTAAAAATAATTTAAAAAAAAACAATAAAAACTTTAAAACTATATAAAAAACAAGTAAGAACGTTGCAGTCGGATGCACCCGACTGCGATATACTCTTTTTTTCGCCTCTTTGCGGAGTCAGTGGCAATTGAATTTCTGCTCAAATCTTTAAAGTTTTGCCATCAATTAAAATTTGGTTGGGCCTGTTCTACAGGTTTGGGAGAAACAAACATTGCTTGATTGCAAGGGCGGGGGTGGGCGTGGCAAAAATATTTTTATCCAATCTATTAAATAGGGCAACAGAATTCAACCTGCAAAATTTGGTGATTCTAGCTAAAGGGGTGGGGGAGATACAGACTTTGCCTATTTGTGGGGGCGGGGGTGGGCGTGGCCGAATTTTTTTTTGCCAGATCAATGAAGGATGTGATAAGTAGCCCTTGTGCCAAATTTGGTTACTCTAGCTATAAAACTGTGGAAGATATAGGTTTTTGCGGTTTGTGGGGGAAGGGGTGGGGGTGGGGGGGAGATCTTGACACTTTGTCTGCCTATGGTATATACCAACATGTATACCAAGTTTGGTTGCTCTAGCTTCAAAACTGTGGAAAAAACCTGCGTTCATACGGACAGACGGACAGACGGACATTTCACAAACCCAATATACTCTTTTTTCCTTTTTTTTTCAAAAAAGTTAAAAAAAGAGTATAATAATCATAAAAACTTTAAAAATAATTTAAAAACAAATTTTTTTTTACTTAAACAATCTACAAATTTTAAAATGACATTACATGACACTATCCGGGTGTTGATGAAAATGTTTAATATAAAATTGGACATTTGTTCTATATAACATTTTCATCTGTAGCACGAACGCACTTTCCATTCCCAGAATAAAATTTGGGGGAGTGACGGCATATGAAATAAGACACATTTAAGGGTCGTTTGAAAAAAGTTTGAAGAAAAGAATGCGGGAAACACAAAAAAAAAAATTATTTTTTTTTTTTTTTTTTTTACTATTTTCCATGTTAAAATTAAAATGTTAAAACTTTTGAAAATAATAAATTATTTTATTTGAAACTGAGGGAATTTTGTTTTTTTTTTTTTTCTAAGATAAAGCCCGCTGTGTATCTTAAATCATAGCAGATGCGTTGATACTCATTAATACTCAACGTAACTGAAATTGCGCATACGCAGCGTGTGTCGCATGTCGTCGCCGTCAGTCGTTAGTTATTTATTTATTTACTTTTTATACTCTGTTTTCCAAAATGGAAAAAAAGAGTATATTGGGTTTGTGAAATGTCCGTCTGTCCGTCTGTCCGTCCGTCTGTCCGTATGAACGCAGGTTTTTTCCACAGTTTTGAAGCTAGAGCAACCAAACTTGGTGTACATGTTGGTATATACCATAGGCAGACAAAGTGTCAAGATTTCCCCCCCACCCCCACCCCTTCCCCCACAAACCGCAAAAACCTATATCTTCCACAGTTTTGCAGCTAGAGTCACCAAATTTGGCATGAAGACTACTGATGACATTCTCGACCGATCTGTAAAAAAAAAAATGCCACGCCCACTACCGCCCCTGCAAATGAGCAAAATCTGTATCTCCTACACCCTTATAGCTAGAAACCCCAAATTTTGCAGTATGAATACTTTTGATCTCATCGATAGTTTGGAGAAAAAAATTTTGACACGCCCACCCCCGCCCCAGTAAACAGAAAACAGAGTATATCGCAGTCGGGTGAGCCTGACTGCAACGTTCTTACTTGTTTGTTTTTGGGTCGTGAAACATTTGTGGACTACCTTGAACGACCTTGGCGCCGTTAAGGCGCCCCGTTTACGACGGATCTGGCGACGGTGACGGCGGCGGCTGCTGTTTTAGTCAAACTTTGTTTAAAATGCATTTAAAAGCCGCACAAAGCGAATTTGATTTGTTGTTGTTGTTGTTGTTAATCGCTTTGCTTCGATTTTGTTTGGGCAGCCTTATCTGTGCACCTGTTTATTGAGTTGATATTGTTGTTTTTGTTGTTGTTTCATTTGTGTTAAATGTTTTATTTGGCTACGCTTTAATTTAAGTTAAGTTTGATTTTTTTTTTTTTTTTTTTTGGTTTTGGCTCCAGCTGATTTTTGTGTGGGTTTCTTTTGATCGCCTTTGGTCAGGCCTTTGGCTATGTAGATGCAAATGGAAATGGAGCTGGCGATGGCGTTGTCGATGGTGTCATCATTGACACCGCCGCAGTGTGTCGCCCCCGCGTCTTTTGCCCCGTTTGCATTGTCTGTGGCTGCGCTTTAAATCTTTAAAGCGAAAATTCGCGTTTTTGGTTGTTGTTGTTAATCTTTCAAGCCTACACCCGTCCTTGTTTGATACAAAAAAAATACACACAAAAAACATGTAAGAAATGTTGAGCTTTGCTGTACCGCATATTTTGTACGTTTCTACAGATTTCACGATAAAAAATTAAATTTTTTGTTTTTAGCAATCGTTCTTATGTTGGTTATAACTGTTTGTAATATGATATAATAAGTTATTCATAAGATATTGCCATTGAATATTCATAAAATGTTGCACGAAGAGAATTATTCATCCATTTTAGGCATAATTTATGCACAAATTATGTAAGAAATCAAAACAAGACTAACTGATTGTAAAAGAATGCGGCCAAGTTATTTGCTAAGTTTGTATAACTTATCTATAAATCATTCATTCTATGCATTCTTTATAAAATGTTGTGCATAAATATACAAAAACTATACATTATTAATCATATATTGCGCATTAAAAGCAAATTATGCATTAATTATGCATAAACTATGCATTTTTTATAAAATGTTGTGCATAAATATGCAAAAATTATGCATTGTTTATCATGTATTTTGAATAAAGTATCATTTTATGTTTAGTTTGTCATAATTAGCTATGCATAAGAGTTTTAAATATATGCCTTGTTATTCATAGTTGATGCATAAAGCTCACAACTGCCAGAAAACTATAAAAAAAACAAGTAAGAACGTTGCAGTCGGATGTACCCGACTGCGATATCCTCTTTTTTAAGCCTCTTTGCGGATCCAGAAGTGGGCATGGCAATTGTATTTTTACTCAATCAATTTCAGTTTGGTTGGGCCTGTTGTACAGGTTTGGAAGAAACAAACATTGCTCGATTGCAAGGGCGGGGGTGGGCGTGGCAAAATTATTTTTATCCATACTATTTAATAGGACAATAGTAGTCAACCTGCAAAATTTGGGGAATCTAGCTAAAGGGGTGGGGGAGATACAGACTTTGCTTATTTGTGGGGGCGGGGGTGGGCGTGGCCAAATTTTTTTTTAGTCAGATCAATCAAGGATGTGATAAGTAGCCCTTGTGCTAAATTTGGTTACTCTAGCTATAAGACTGAGGAAGATATAGGTTTTTGCGGTTTGTGGGGGAAGGGGTGGGGGTGGGGGGAGATCTTGACACTTTGTCTGCCTATAGTATATACCAAAAAACCTGCGTTCATACGGACAGACGGACGGACAGACGGACATTTCACAAACTCCAATATACCAATATACTCTTTTTTTTCTTTTTTTCAAAAAAAGAATAAAAACAAAATGCAATTTATGATTAAGCTAAGAATGAATACTGCTTAATTTTTCTCTCAGTGTGTCTAATGAGAATATTAGAAAATAGTAACTAAATCTTGATAAATCTTGAAACCCGATTGTTCCTATGGCGGCTATATATGTAACTATCATCCGATTTGGCCAGTTATGTTATAGCATATAGCTAGTTTCTGCAGATATTGGTAAACAAATATGTTATATTTGGCGTTTTTCAGTTGCCATAGATCATGTCTCACGTCTTATCTACTATCATAACGATTTTGGGTCTAGAAAGCTGAGGCGTTATCTTTTAAGATGGAAAGAAACAAGAAGCAGAAAACGCAACTGTAATTGGGTTAATACTGTTTTGTTCTTTCAATGGCCGCAAATCTCGAAAGTTTCCCAGCCCAAACAAAAAATCTATTTAGAATCAGGTTCGCAATATTGTTTGTAATTAAATTCAGTTTTGTTTTTTTGTTAGCTTTTATTCTAACTATGTAACGGTTGTGCAGAACAAAATAGAATCGTGTTAATCAGCAGGCATTATTATTGAATTATACATATATTTGATATGAGCCAACTTTCGCTGCAAAGACAAAGCCAACTATGGCAACCAGTAGCAACAACAATAACAATAACAATAACAAAACAGCAACAACAACAACAAATCAATGCCAAACAAACGATTTGAAAACCGTTACAATTTCTATGCGCAACATTTGATTTATAAAAAAGCCAAGTAAAAAAAAAACAACAAATAAAAAAAAAAAAACAATGCTATTTTATTACAATAGACCAAAAAAAAATTCCAAACACGCGCGAAATGTTTGCCAATTGCATTATGTAGTCTGTATTGGTTTCAAAATTGGGGAGACAAACAGAGAGACAGACAGACAGACAGACCGACAGACGTTAGCCTTCATGCCGCGACAGTCGACGCTAGTTTTTGACCTTGAACTTCAGCTTTACGTATCGACTTGCATTGGAATTTAATTACGTTGCCTGATTTTTGGCACGCAAAGAATCGTGACAAAATATTTGGCAAATGTGTGAAAGAAACTGAGGAGGAATGGGGAAAACTTATAGCTTAAAAAAGTAATAAAAATATTACAAAGCCGGCAACTGACGCTGTTTTTTTTTTGGCATGCACGAGCACAACTACAAAAACTTGCATCGATTTGGCTATCAAAATTACTAAATTTGACGCTCCGTTTTCAAATAAATAAGAGCTAGGGCATATATCGTAAAGCTGTCAAAGATATGTAATCAAAAAGTTTGATCGTTTTATGTACATGGGAAATTGCTTTTCTGAAAATGAATTTAGCTTAGTCGGTTCAAAAACAGAAAACTCGATTACAACCGTTTTTCGCCAATTTTTCAACATATTCAAAATTTGAAAATCAAGCTTATATTTTCTTATGTGCATCTCTAAAACTGAGTTTGAACCTAATCCCAAGAAAATTACGCTTTCGCCCATACAATTTTCACCAACCATTTTCTAACCAGGGGGTTGAAGTTTACGAAAAATTGCTATGCAGTCATTGTGGAATTTTCATAAAGAAAATGAGTTTAAAGCAACAAAAAAGTTGCATGCTAATTTTGCACATTTTCCAAAATCCTTTCTGAGTGCTCACTTTAGTCATACGACGAAATTACTGTGAAAATTTCAGCCGTTTAGCTTCTTTGGTTTGGGCCCTGCGTTGATGGGAAAAACCATTCTCTTCTTGGCAAAAACTCTTTGCATTTCCTGTTATTATCAAATAAGTTTTCCAGTCGAAAGACCTATAGATGTGGCTCAACTTAATATGGTCTTGGAAAAATAAATCTTCCAAGAACATGTCGACAAAGCAAACTAAACCCAACCAAAGCAAATCAAACCAAACCAACACCTTTTCCAATATTATTAACGTGTTTTTGTATAGTTTTAATTAGCATAATTTACATGCAAGTGCTAAATAGAATGAGACGACGATTGCTGTCGGCAGCAGAGATCAAGCAAGGGGCTAGGGGATAGGGCGACTTGTCAAGGGGTAGTCGGGTTATAAGGGAGGGGGAGAATGAAATGTGTCGAGTGGTTTTGAAGTTTGATTTGACAGCTGTGACGACGACGATAGCGACGATCTCAGGCGTGTTCCAGTGTCAAATTAGCTGCCATTATGGCGTATGGAGGAGTAGATGCCACTTGGAGGACGTCAAGAGAGGGTGGGAAGGGTGTTGCATTGGATTGGAGAACAACGTGGGTAATAACAATAATAACAGCAATGATAAATCATAAACAATAAATAGTTTTCATTACAATTACAGCGTATTTAATTGTAATTGCAATGCACAAGCACAACAACAACAACTACAATAACTACAACAAATATAATCATAGTAAAAATACAAAATAGTAAAGAGAGAAAAAGAGAGAAACATAACGCAACTCAAACGCGCGTTTTTGGCGCGGCGGGCCACCCGCACAACAAAACGCGATCAAAGACGGCGTCTTTCCCGTTTGAGATCCAAATGGAGATACGCTCGCTGCCGCTGTCGATGTCGGCGTCGCTGCCACAGCTTAGACTGCGCCAATTGTCAAGCTGTTCTCATTGCCTTTTCCGTGTTGCCAGTGCGCAACATTAGCAACACTAGCAACAACAACAGCAGCAGCAGCAACAACACCAAAAGCGGTCAAAGCCGCTGCCCAAGTCGCGACCTGTCGGAGCCGTTAACAAACGCTAACGAAACGCGCGCGACATTTGCATTGAGCGCGACAATAAACGCGTCGCAATTGCTATTTGCTAAAACTCCTTTCGTTTGCAAACTTGTTTTTGTTTTTTTTGCTGCTTAAAAACTTTAAGATATTAATATGAGTTTTTCTAAGGCATAGAAGTAGGTTTTTTTTTCTAAAAAGTATATATGTATAATTATATATTCCCGATCAGCATTAAAAGTCGATTAGATATGGCCAAGACCATCTAGTTGCTATATGAACTAGTCTCTCAGTTTTGAAACTAACTTGATGAAACTCGGCATAGATACTTATTTGTGCTGCAGCTAGTACATATACAAGAATCGGTCAGATCGAAACACTATTACGATCGGTCGAAAATTTTGTTTTTGAAGACAGCTCGACCAAACTTATCAATATAGAGTTTTAGCGTTATCTAAGCATGTGTAAACAATTTTATCAAAATCGGACAACTATATCTTATAGCTGCCATATGAACAATCGGTTGAAAAAACCATAAAAACTTTTTAGTTTCTCAACCTATCTTAAACAAACTTACCAATTCTCAGGTTTAGCATTATCTAAGCATGTTTACAAAATTTCAATAAAATCGGGCAACCATATCATACAGCTGCCATAGAGAAAATCGGCTGAAAATGTAGTTTTTGCAAGAAATTTTTTTTTGTTTATAAAGATATTTTAACCCAACTCGCTTGTACATACTTTTATTAAGTTCCAGAAATGTTGAGTAAGTTTCATTAAAATAGGAACAATCGGTGGCAATATGAGTTAAAGTACGAAAAACTGTTTTGTTTCGCAAGCTAACTCCACCAAAACTCACTCATGCTTAGCTTTAGCTGGTTTTTGTCATGCTGACTAAATTTTCTTAAATCGGGCGACTATATCCTAAAGCTGTCATAGAAACAATCTGTTGAAAATTGTATATTTACGAAACATAACTTTTTTTTTTTCTTTTTTTTTGCATTTGCAACTTCAATTAGCCTTTAACTTATAAACTTAAACGTTCAATAAATTGTTGCAAGCCCCCTATGCACCGGTGCCCGGCCCCCCTGACACCCTCTACAGCCTCCAGCCGCGACGTTGCTTAGCAACAAATTAACAACAAATGCCAACAACAACTCACGCAAGCAAATTCCACAATCGTCGGAAAACAAGTTTCGAGTTGAGGGTGGCCAACTAGGTAGTAAGTGGCAGCAGGGGGGATGGGGGAGTTTTGAGGTGAGGTGGGGTGTTGCATTGGATAGTGATTTATGCAGGAAAATACACGAGTACAAGCACGAGAAGTGCATTAATGAGGAAACAAAGTGAGTTACGAACTCAACTCAACAGCTGATCGATCCACTGATTGAGCAACAAATTCAACTTCTGATCAACTGTTCCAACTCCTGATCCAACTGGACAAATTTTAGCTCATTTTGTGAATTCCAAAAATCGAATAATCCATTGGCCCCGATTTCAGAAAATATCAAAATATTTGAAAAGTAGATTTGTTTTAAAAAACTCTGTTCGAGCAGTTTTCTTTTTCAATTCTTCTAAACAAGCAGTTAAAACTCAGTTACTTTGAACATGCCCAGCAACAAAATTCTACTTTTCAAATCAATAATTCAATTGGATTTCTCAAATTTAAAGCAGCTTTCAACTTTTGATTGGAAATGATTTGATTGGAATCGGAAATGAATTCATTTTCGCCAACATTTATATTTTCAGGCGAAAACTCGCGCAGGGTTGAACATTTTCACGCCTTTCAATTTGTGGCAAAGAGTTTCTCTTTAAGATTGACTGACTGATTGACAGATTGGCGGACTGACGGGCTCGTCTGGCAAATTGAAATTTCGCACGCGCTGCTGCCGCACCGCCGGACATCAGTTGACCCGCTGTCGCAGCGCTGCCGTTAATAAAACTTGCAACAATTTGTGGCAACTTGGTGAAAATTGAATGTGCAGCTAACTTTGACCCATTTCGGAATTTGCATAGATTGAATAAATAACTTAAAGTTTGAATGAATCTAAGAAACGAGTCAAAGCACAATGAATAAAGTGTGAATGCATGCATATATATTCATAAATGATGCATTTTAAGTGAGATATTTGAATAAAAGAGTTATCAAGTAATGGATTAAGAACTAAATAAAAAAAAAGAGTAAATGAATGAGTAATTTATTAAAAAAAAAAAGCCAGAAAATAAAGCAAAAATTGACTCACAACGTAATTAATAAAATATGAAATACAAAACTAAAACCAAAAACAAATACACAGAGTCAGTTGAATAATATTTAATTCATAATAAATAAAACACTGAATAAATGAATGCGAAAAGATACATGATTCAAATTCAAACAAATTGTTCAAACAATAATAAACTTCAAAAAAGCTACACAGACTAAATTTTCATGATTCAAACACACAAATTGTTAAATTAAAACGGTTCAATTTGTTAATGAATTTTTCACGCTATAAATATGAGTTTCATTTAAATAACAGCAGCAAGTAAAATGAATCAAAATTAATGAATACAAAATAACTAAGGAAAACAAAATTGCAAAAAAAAATAAAAATAAATTTTGCAAACACACAAATGAAGCGATCTAATAACTAGCAACTTGTTAATTTGTTAGTAAATGCTTCAAACTGTGAACTCAGACACGTAAATTAACAAGTTGTTTATTATTATTCAAATGATTCAATGTCAGCTGCCAAATCACACATCAGAGTAAAAACAACTAAACGACTCATCGAGTGATTTTTTAATTAGCCAAACGATCGATCGAACCAAGTTCCATTAAAGCCACAAATCAGCTAAGCAACCATTATAAACCATTTGGCTGCAATAATAAACCATAACATAACCATAAAATGGTAAACCATAAAAAATAAAACAACAACTAATTAAGAACAAATGTTTTCTACCTTGCAAAACAAAAGCTAAATAAATAAAAATTATAGTATAGCCATATAAGTGTAATAGCAATTGCTGTTTTCTGCATAGTACTATTATGGGTACACCCTCTGTATTTACAAACAATTTGGTATACTCGTAAAACAAACTTCGAAAAGATCTAATTCTTTTATGCTTTGCTCTTCAATTTAAAAAATTAGGGGTTTTTAATCCGACAAGAAATTGAAGAACTCATATTTAAAGTAATTCGTGCATTCAATCATTTTTGCATTGTTTTGTAATTTATAATACACAAACCAGTTTTAGTTTTCAATCTCGCTTAGATATTGCAAAAAATAATTTCACTTAAATTGTTCCAGTTTTTACTTTTTGGCAACACTTTGCGGTTTGAATTCAGATGCATTTCATCGAGGATTGAATAGACTTGCCATTGTGAAAGGATAAAATTTACTAGATAAACAGCATGTTTTGTTAAAGAATTTTTATTCCCCAAAATTTTGCTGTAAGTGGAAACCGGAACAGGCCTGATTGTAATTTTTGTGTAAATTTTGCAAAATGAACCTTTGAAATTGATTCTTGTTCTTGTTTTGTAATGAATATGAATATTGAATTCCGCAATGTGAAAGCAGGAACACGCCTAATGAATTGATAAATTTCAAATACTTTGCAACTTTTGCATCTATTGGAATTGATTTTGCGGTTTGTTTGCCTTTGTTCTGGTGCTGCCTGAATTCACTTAATATATGAAATGGAAATTCACTTCCACAAAGTGAAAGCGGGAACAGGTCCAGTAAATGATACATTTACAATACTTTCAAGCTTTAGCTACTTTTATAAGGTGTCCATTAGGATAGATTTTGTGGATTAAACTCACATGCCTTTTGTTCTTTCACTTTATAATAAAAATATAAATAATTAAGGTAAATTTACTTCCGAAACGAGAAAACAGGAACATGCCTTTTAAAACTTTTGCTGCTTTTGTAGGGTATCTTTTAGAACGAGCACTTTTTGAATAGGGCACCTTTTTACTTGTATTTTGTTTAACGACATTTACTTCACAGTCGGTTAAGTCTGTACAACTAGATGTGGAGAAAAGGTTGGGGAAAAGGGAGAGAGAGGAGGAACGAGTGGTAGGTGGACTTTTAAGTGGCGTCGAGCTGCTCTGGTCTGGTCAGCGGGCGGGGCGTGGCAGTCTGAGGTCGCTGGGGCGTCTAACAAGCGGCCTTTGTTAATTTGCCGACAAAAACAATAAAAACAACAACAACTACTATTCATGTGCAGAGCGTAATATTTTATTTATTGTCTCGGCAATATATTTATGCAATAATTGCATCAAAGTGGTGCGATGAATTATATTTTTGCCACGCTAAAACACCCCCCCCTATACCCCTTAAACCCCCTTCGTTTACCTGGCCATGGCATTCGATCAGCTCTTGAACGCCCACACATTTCATATGCGGGGCTTACCTTAAGACCGCTTGGTTTCTAATTTAAACGGGATTACACAACGCGTGTTGACTGTTTCTACTCAACCCGATCTCCCTCTTTCCCCTATCCAAGCGTCAATTTGTTAGCCATTTGTTAACATACTAGAGTTGTACTTTGTAGTTCAACTGAACATATTATGTTATATTCTTAAACTATGAGTTTCGTTTGGTCTCTCTCTCTCCTACTCTCTCAATCTTCCCTCTCTTTTTCCTTTTCTTCCCTTTCTCTTGCCATTTTCTTCCCCCTCTTGCCTCTCTCCTTAGTTTTGTTCCGTCGAAACACATTTTCAATCATCAGTCTTGTTCTCAATATCTAAATTCCACCTTTGAAAAAGTAATTTTGAAACGTTTTCAATCGGTGTTCTAAATTTCACATTTTTTTCTTCGAAAACAGACAAAATAGAAGAAGAAACTTGCAAAATATTTGAAACACTTAAATTTAATAGAAACGAATTTCAAATCGGTAATCAATGAACAAACCATCTTAAGTTATGACTCAAGTGAACTAGTTCATTTCATTCAAGAAACTATTCAACTCTTTAGAATTCAGTGGTGTGTAGAGAGGTGTGGTGGGGGAGGGTTGGGTGCGGGTGAGTAAACTGGGTGGTCGCCAATTGGCAGCCGAGCTGAAGCTGGAAGCAAAAACAAATGTTGTTGCTTTCTGTGCACACGTGTGCAGCAACAGGGACCTGGCAAGGGAGGGGGTTTAGGTAGGGTTTAGTGGGAGCGCTGTCGGCATAAGTTCTATGATTTTGGACAGAGTCGTGCCGTTATTGTCCATACTTGTAATTTGAATTTGTCAATAAAATGCCGCTAAAATTTTCATACAGCTTGCAACGTTTCGTTGCGATTTGTTTTGTTTTGTTTTTCTTTGTCGTCTTGTTGCGCATTTTATTTAAATTGAAAATGAAACTTAAACTAAAAAAGCGCTAATGCTTTGAAGTTGTGCCGACGCCATAACAAGCGGACATTTCTGTTGTTGTTGTTGTTGCTGCTGCTTGCAGTTGCTAAATGCAAATTAAAAGACGACAACAACAGCAACAAGTCACCCACAAGACACAAGCAGCCTAGCCTAGGCTGAGGGCATGACAGATGGGGGGGGGGCTTGGGGCTGAGTAGACACTATATGGACATGTTATCACACCAAAACAACTGCAGCACACACACGCACCCAATATGGAAGCGACTGCTGAGACTGTCAATTATGCGTCGATTCACATGGAGTTGATTCTTCGTTGAACTGAAAGACTGGGGTAAACTCTAGGGTACATTAACTAAAACATGCAGCTTGTTGCTTAATTAAATATTCAATATTATATTGTTGATTTTTAATTGCATTATTTTCAAAATTAAACATGAAATGTGTGTGTTTTAAATTTAAGAAAAACAGTCATGACAAAAATATAATAAACTATATATATAAGTAAAATAAAACAAATAAAAAAGAAAATAAATAAATAAAACAAATAAAAAAATAATTAAAAATAAATATAACAACAAATTAAAAAATAAAAATTAAAAAAAAAATAAATTTAAATATAAAAAAGTTTTGAAATTGAAAAAAAAATTTTTTTTAAAATTAAAACAATTAAAAAAATAAGCAAATATTAAAAAAAGTTGAAATCAAAATTTAAAATAAATTTAACACAAAAATAAAAATGTTCATAAACTCACTTTCTTTAATAAATAACGGCCACTTTCTAGGGATGTAAATCATCAACATTATATCAATATTGCCTTGAAAAGTATATCGCAGAAGCCATATCGATATCGTCTGATAAATCGCAGAAGTCGTATGAATATAATCTGATTTATCGTAGAAATCGATAGCCAGTAAAATGTGCATTAAAAAGCTAAAATTTTATTGAATTTTGACATACAAAATTATGCTGATTTTTTTTTATTCAATTTCGATAATAACGGTATATCGATATTTAATTTTTACACCTATACCACTTTCTCAATGCTGCGGAAAACATTTTCCCTTCGATAAACTCTTGAAAAACAAAAATTGACTAATCAAGTTTTTTCTATGAAAATGGCCCTAAATCAGTTTCAATCCCAATTCATTTAATAAGATTTTGTTACTATTTTCGAAATGGAGTTCAAAAGCTTAAAATGAGGAGCACTTTGACTAAAGAACTCAAAATTTCGGCAAGTGTACTTCACAATTCGTTAACTTTTGTTGAATGTTTAGCTTTGTTAAGCCGCCGATAACGATGTGACTGTGTTATCGTTGTTGCAGTCATGCCATGACACGATCCTCCTACATTTTCACTATCTCCCTCTCTTTTTTGCTCGCTCTCTCTGTCTTTGTCTCGCTCACTGCCTGTCTATCTCTGTGATATGAAACGAGCAGAGTGGCAACTAGCGTCTTGTTGGAGACTCTGAAGCGACGACTGCGGCGACTGTTGCTGCATTTTAATTTATTTCGTTGTGCCATTTTACGCAAATTGAGGACAGCAGCAACAACAAGTGCTACAATAATAACAACAACAATAGCAACAACAATAACAACTGCAACCATGCAATGCGGGCGTCTTTTTGTTTTGTTTTACTTTTTTTTAGGTTCTTGTCATTTGATAAGAAGTTGTCATTTGCTATGATTACCAGAGACTGCGCGACGACTTCAAATACTGTGACTGTGACAACGATTGGGGCCGTCAACTGTTATTGTTATTCTTGTTAAAGACTACGTTTTCCTTATGCATACCCCTTTTTACTCCCTGTTCCCATTAAAAATGGGAAAAAGGGAGTTATAAAGTACTGCAAATGTGTGTAACAGGCAGAAGGAAGCATTTCCGACTATATAAACTATATATATTCTTGATCAGCATCAACAGCCATGACGATCTAGCCATGCCCGTCTGTCTGTCTGTCCGTCTGTCCGTATGAACACACAGATCTCGGAGACTACAAAAGCTAGAGACACCAAACTTGGCATGTAGGTTCCTGTATACCATACGCAGATCAAGTTTATTTCAAATTTCGGATGCACCCCCCCCGCACCCCCGCAAATCGCAAAAGACTCCCACAGCCACAATTTTAAAGATAAAGCTTTAATTTTTGGTACACATGTATGTTTAATAAATGTGTAAATTTCAACACAATCAACACCCCTGTCTCAGCAGGCAGAAACAACAGTTTGACAAGCACTGTGCAAGTTGAGTACGCTGCTTGCTTGTGTTGCCGCTGAACTGCTTGAAATGCAAGTTGGGAGCAGGGAGTCTCGTAGTCGGGCACACTCGACTAGAGTATTCTTACTTGTTTTTTACTTCCCGTGCCCATTAAAAATGGAAAAATCTTTTTAGTTTCCCAAGCTATCTTAAACAAATTAACCTACATATATATTTCTGTAGTCGGTCTTCGCTTACTTTACTTGCACACTAATAGAATAATGCTTTATAGAATATGCATAATTTTTATTTTTTCTATTTTATCCTATTGTATATTTTATTAATATTCTGTTTTATTTATCTCTTTGCAGGTAAGCATCTCAAATTTGGAATATGTTATATGATACTATGGCAACTCAAACTAATGTCTCAGGTATATGCAAAATCTTATTTATTTTTTTTAGAAATCGGTGCAGTAAAAGCTTTGGAATATTACAATTGAGAAAATTTGTTTTATATTAAAATTGAGAAAAGTTGACGATAATGTTTTTATGGTATTTAATCGCAATGTCGCGCATTAAAATGATTTACTCTCTGTTTCTATTTGCTCACTTTTATTTTATTTTACCCTCCGTAACTTCACCGGCCCCTTTTCACACTCCCCAAACTGCTCGTAGCTCCCCCCCCCCCATTTTCATTCAAATTGTGTAAATTGAATTTGCTTGCCCGGTCGTTTTGCCAATTTGCTTACCATTTGTGGTCACGTTTTAGTTGTCTATGGACACGCCCTCTTTAGGCGCTGACAGAGGGGGAGGGGGGGGGGGGACTGTACACTTGCCACTCTCTTCCTCTTCTCGCCTTCAAGCTATAGTTCAAAGTATTGCACAAAATGTTTAACGCATTTTGGCCACCAACAATTTTGTTTGTTGCTAATTTGGCACATTTTGTGCTTACTTTTTACACCCTGTATTTATTTAAAATGGATAAAAGGGTGTAATTAAGTCGTCACATTTTTGACGGGAAATGTAAAAATAATATAGCTGTTATATTTTTTTTTTTTTTTTTTAAAAAAAAAGAAAAAAGAGTATATTGGGTTTGTGAAATGTCCGTCCGTCCGTCCGTCCGTCTGTATGAACGCAGTTTATTCCCACAGTTTTGAAGCTATAGCAACCAAACTTGGTGTACATGTTGGTATATACCATAAGCAGACAAAGTGTCAAGAATTGAATTGAGGACAGAATGCTTGATTTTTTTTCCGAGTGTATGTGAAATTGATTCTCAGAGTTGTTGTAGGGTGTTTTGTAGTCGGGCATACTCGACTAGAGCATTCTTACTTGTTTTTACATGGGTATGTACATAGGTATTTATTTTGTTTGTATCTCGTTTTTGTTTTTGTGGGTCAGCAGCAATCGAAAAGTTTACCAATTGCAGTTAACCAATTAGCGAACCCTACCAAAAAGGAGTACGTAAGGGGGAGAAGAAGTTTTGGGTAGTTGTCGCTAAATCGCATTTCACATACACTGACCGCAAATATTTTGTTTTTGTTTTTGTTGTTTTAACCAATGGCCAATAATTGTTGCTGCTTTAAAAAAAAAAACCTTTAAAGGTGCTGCTGAGCTGTAGTTGTTGCCCAGCTTGTCTTTGTCAGTTCTTGGCCTAAATATTTTGGGCCATTCGGCTGGCCGTTGACCATCTTTCGACTAATATGTGTTGTTGTTGTTGTGGCCGGCCGGTTGGGCTCTTTATTATAAAATAATTGACGAATTGTGCGCTTTTATGGCCCGACAACAATGAGACCAACAAAAAAGTCGTCAAGTAAAAGCGAAACAAGTAACAAAAAAATATAAAGTGCCATGAAAGAGCACAGCAGAAATGAAAAGCACAGCGAAAAATGTAGAAGAAGGGGTGTACAAAGGGGGGGCGGGGGTTTGTCGAGTTGGCAAAAAAAAAAGTGGATACCAACTGCATATAGAAGTCGCAAAAAGAAAGTATGTAGCTTCAACAGAGTCGCGTAGAAACTTTCAGTTTAGCTTTGCGTTTTGCCTTGCAATTGCAAAAGCAGTGAGAAGGCAAGAAGGCTTTGTAGACTGCAAAAGCAGACTGTATTGTGTGCAAAAGACTGTCTGTAGACAGCAGGAGGCTGTTTAGAGTCCCTGTAGACTATGTTTAGACTACAGAAGAATGTTTAAACTGCAGAAGACTGTCTGTAGATTACAGAATACTGTATGCAGACTGCAGAAGACTGTATGTAGACTGCAGAAGACTGTCTGTAGAATACAGAAAACTGTATGTTGACAGCAAAAGACTGTCTGTAGACTACGGAAGACTATGTATAGACTGCAGAAGACAGTCTGTAGAGTGCAGAAGACTGTCTGTAGAATGCAAAAGACTGTGGACTACAGAAGACTGTAATTAGACTGCAGAAGACGTTCTGTAGACTGCAGATGACTATGTAGACTGAAACCAGACGAAA
The DNA here is from genome assembly GCA_949708635.1 of Hirtodrosophila cameraria. Lineage (NCBI taxonomy): Eukaryota > Metazoa > Arthropoda > Insecta > Diptera > Drosophilidae > Hirtodrosophila > Hirtodrosophila cameraria. The sequence continues at coordinate 12,051,478 of OX453090.1, forward strand.
ATTAGAGTCTATAAATTTCAATCAGCAGGCTGAACATCTAACAGAAAACCATCTAGCTGAGATTTAATGTGCACAAACAGTTGCATTTGGAATGTGCATAGAACTTGGTGCTGCCAACTTGCTTAAAAATAAGCTACATTTTATTATTACTATTTGACTATTTGACCCTTTTTCCAACAGCTGAGGCTGAAAAATGCGCTAGAAACAAGTTAAGAAAGTTCCAATTGAAATAAGCTTAAATCAGATTGATCTTTTGGTGCTGCCAACTTGCTTCGAAAATGTACTATTTTTATTTGTGGAAGCCTTCTTGTTCCATAAAAATAACCAACAACAATAAATGTAAAAAAGAAAACTATTTTTAACAAGGTTTTGACGGCTTTGGCGACTTTGGCGGCGCATTTGTATCGTATTATCTAATGGGCGGATAGGCGTGGCCGGACAGCGGCTCGGGGGCGCCGCTCATTGTATCTATGTACAATATAATATGTTGTCGCTGGCTCTCGTAAGTGGCTTTTGAGTCCACAGCCAAAACGCACAATGACTATGACTGAAAAAAAAAAATAAAAAATTACAACTATGTACAACAAAACATATTTACAATGGCAGCTGTGGGCTCTCTAGTTAAGAAAAACTCGACTAGGAGCTATCCTATTATATCAAATGATTGTTCCTAAGACAGCTATAAGATTTAGTCGATATAGAATAAAGTCGGAGTAGAACCAATGTCCTGAAAAACACTGTCTGTGTGCCTTAAAATGCCTTTGGAACATTTTCAAACATTATTAAGGGATATTATTGTCTTAGCAAAATGGTTCGAAAATGCCCAAAAAACACCTAAATTTCTTAAAAAGTTAACTTTTTAGTCTCCAGACGCTGCACAAGCACAACTCGACGTTAATGTTCTTGAAACAATTTGGAACATTTAGGACGAACATTGTGCTTAAGACATGTGTTTGCACAAGTCTATCAACGTAAATGACTTTGGGACATTTATGTCTGTAAATGTCTTTGGGACATTAATTTTTATTGTGAAATTCACCCAAATAAAAGTGACGCTGCTATTGTGTATACCCTAAATGCGATGCAACTCGAAGCATGCACAGGTCAGTTATATGTGTATATATGCCTTATTGGATATTTGATGTCTACAGGGTATATGCATAAATATATAACGTGCAAAACATTTCATGGTTCAATGCCAAGCGTCGTCGGCCAAACCCAAAAGGAAACATTTCAAGTTACAGCTACGGATTTTTGTTGCTTAGGTTGTTGCTTATATTGTTGCTTAGGTTGCTTTGGTCGCTTTGGTCGCTTTGGTTGGCTTGGCTTGGCTTGGCTTGGCTTGGCTTGGCTTGGCTTGGCTTGGCTTGGTTTGGTTTGGTTTGACTTAGTGGGTCTTGGTAGGTGGCTTGTTGCTGACGATTAGCTGACTGCTGGTTGGGTAACCTGTCTGTTTGAGGCGCTGCAATCGCTAAGGCGACCATGTCTAGCGTGGCTAAGGGGTGCTGGTAAGAGGGGCTAAGCGGTACTGTTGTCGCTAAGTTGCGGTAATTATTATGTCAGCGTTTGGACAAAGCGTCTAAAGCGCCGACTGAGAACTGACGAGAGTGGACAGCGGCCGGCGATCAACGACGACGACGACAACGACGCCTGCGGCATTTGCAATTAGCTGTGATTTTCATATGTGGGGTGGTTTGAGGGGGGCTGCCAGGCAGGCTGGAGGGTGTGCCAAGTGGGTAGTGCGGAGTAGAGAGTGGGGGTACTAACATGCAACAAAAGTGGTTCAAATGCATTTACATAACTGTCACCACAATGAGGAAGAATTGGTTTTTAGAATCAAACTCTCAATTTATAAAAAACAAAACAACAAGAAAAAATAAGTTAGTTTCGACCTGGTAAAGACTTATACACTTGCAGAAAAGTTTTGCATATTAAAGCTTAATTTTCAAACGATTTTTTCTATGACAGCTATAATATATAGTCGCTCGATTAAAATTAAACTTAGTCTACATTTGCGAAAGTTGATAAAAATTGAGTTCTAGCGAATTTGGTTGAAATATCTGTATAAACAAACCGATTGTTCCTATTGCAGCTACAATATATAGTGGTCGGATTTAAAACATATTTGGTAAACGTGTTTATCAAATGCTAAAAATCAGAATGCCCAAGTTTGTTCGGCGCAGCTTGAAAAACAAAATTTGTCGACAGATCGTTCCTATGGCAGCTATATGTTATATTGCTCCGATCTGGCCGATTCTAACATAGCTACTACCTTAAGCAAAGAGAAGCAGCTGTGCCAAGTTTCATCACGACAGCTCTATAACTGACAGACTAGACGGACGTGACTAGTTCGACTGAACTGTTTGTTGATCAAGAATATATATGCTTTATAGGTTGGGAGATGTCTTCTGCAATACATTACACATGTTTTGTCAATGATTATCCTTTCAATCTTCAATCTTCACATTAACAGCGGCAGTCAAAAGCCAATGCCTCCCGCTGGGCAACTAAAATGCAAGAAGAAGAAGAAGAAGACGAGGAGGAAAACGCGTTGGCGTCGCTGCTTTTGCTGGCGCCACTTGGGCAGCGGCTCAGCTGCAAGTCACACACACACTCAACACACACAAGCACACAACACAACTATAATTTGTTAACTGAATTGCCGCATGCACAATTTATTTACGATGCAAAATAATTAATCTGACGTCTGGCAAAGAGGGGCGGCAATGAAGAGAAGGCAAGGAAGTGGCGTGAGGAAGGGGGATTGTTGGGGCAGGGGGTAACTGGGAAAGGCATTCGGTGCAGCACCTGAAGGACAAGCGAGCCATTCATCGTTGTTGTTGTTGTTCTCAGTCAGATACAGATAGAAGAAAAAAATACAAATACCGATATAAATCGAGTATCTGTGAAATATGCGCAAAATTGTGCAGAGATTTGCAATTTGTTGTTGTTGTTGCTGTTGTTTTTGTTGTGTTGCAAGAGTAGTTTGCCACTTCAATTAGAATGGCAACAAACAACAAACAATGTAAGCCAAACAGACCTTCCCAACTTTTGAACGAAATATGTTACTTGAATTCACATAAAACTGCCTGACAAATTTCTGAAAAAAATTATTGAAACTTTTAACAATTTGCAACTAAAGTTTTGAAAGAATTTCAACATACGCAAAACAGAAACTATTCGAACGAAAGATAATCGATAGTGCAGTAGAAGAGAAAAAAACGGAACAGAAAAGTAGCTGAATAAACTATTATTAAATTTATGAATAAGCAAGCAGTTCAGCCGGCAACACAAGCAAGCCGCGCACTTTACTTGTCCAGTGCCTAAATTATTATTTCCTGTAAACAATGAATTAGAACCAAGGAACCAAAAGAATTTTGAATAGACTTCAGAGCTGAAAAAGTTCAAACGACGCTATTCTACACTGAAAGAAACTTAAAATTGTGTTTAAGTTTAAAACGTAGTAAAATTTCAGTTTTGTTTTTGATTATTTAAGTGGAATATAGTTGCAATAAAGCAGTCTTTCAAAATGGTGAATATCAAACGAATGATGCAGATCCTAACGGATGCAAATAAATCACACTCTCTCTCTCTCTCTCTCTCTCTCTCTCTCTCTCTCTCTCTCTCTCTCTCTCTCTCTCCCTCTCTCTCTCTCTCTCTCTCTCTCTCTCTCTCTCTCTCTCTCTCTGCCTCTGTCCCTCTCTTTTGCACACATACAGACGCACTTCAAGGCCGCTTGAAAGCAGCTGCGAAAAAAATGATGAATGAAAACCGAGACAACAAAATGACAAAGAAAAACGTAGTATGAGAAGAAAAACTATAACAATTTTCCCTTATAAATTATGCAACATTTCCTACTTGCAACGAGAGTTGTTGCTGTTGTTGTTGCTGTTGATGTTATTGTTGCTGTTGTTGTTGTTATTATTGCTATTGTTGCTATTGTTGCTGTTGTTTTGCATAGCCAATGCGCTGCCTAAAGACATTTGTCAGAGGCGTCACAGCGGCTCTGTCTCTGCATCTGCCTCTGCAACGGCGGCAAGCCATAAGCGGATGGATGCCACAACAACAACAACAAAGATGTTGTTGCTGATGAAGCAGCAGAAAAATGCGGACACTGCTGCGAAAGTCGCGTCGAAGTCACCGCGAAACCGCAAAATAAAAAACAATTGCAAACAGAGCTGCACGTCTAAAGCAAAAGTGTTGCCAATGTGTTGTTGTTGTTGTTGTTGCTGCTGCTGTTGTTGCTGTTGCTGCTGCTGTTATTGCTGCTGTTGTTGTCGCTGCTGCTGCTGCTGCTGTTACTTCTGTTGGCCAACTCCATTTTTGGGGCACAACATTCCATTGTCTATTTTGTATTGCGCTTTGTCTTCGGCTGAATTGCCTTCCCTTATTAAACAGCTTACTCCCTACCCGCCCCACTACTCCCACACTATTTCCCCTGCTCCCCTCCTCTCGTTTTACACTACATAACACCCTTTCCCTACAGCTCACTTAGCTAATATGTAAAAATGCTGGCAACAACTTTTCCTTGGGCAACGCTTCGCTTTATTGCTGCGTTGTTGCTGGCAACATTTTCATTGTTGCATTTCACACAACAACACAACACCCCACGGAAAGCAGCAACCAATAAGCCAGCCCAAAGGGTTTCTCTATGCAACAACAGCCCCTCGCTGACCACCCTCATTCATTCCATTTTCATTTTCATATTGCGCTTAATGCAAGATTGAAAATGGAAGATTCAAAACGGAAGATTGAAGCCCGAAGGTGAAAGATTATCTTTATTATTATTTTAAGACAGAATATATGAAATACAAGATGGTAGATGAAAAAAGGAAGATAGAAGGTTCAAGATAGAAGATTTCAGATTGAAAATAGAAGATTTAAGATGGAAGATTGACTATTGAATATTGAAATGAAAGATAGAAAAGAAAATATAAAATATTGAAAAGGAATATTGAAAATTATATATAAAATATTGATGATGGATGAAAATGGATTATTGAAAATGGAGAATTGAAGATTGAGAATTGAAAATAGAAATTTAAAGATGAAAGATGAAAGATATAATATAAAATACAGAAGATTGAAGATTAAATATTAAATATAGAAGACTGAAATGGAAGATTGAATATAAAATAATTATATGATATACAAGATTGAAGACAGAATAATGAAGATAGGAAATGGGAGATTCAAAGTAAAATATATAAATGAAATAGAAGATTCAAGATAGAATATTGAAGATTGAATATAAGCTAAATATATGAAACAGAAGATAGAATACTAAAGATAAGAGATAGAAGATTGAAGATGGACGATGAATGATGAAAGATTGAAGATGAAAGAATATGGAAAAGATGGAAGTCTGACGATTGAAGACTAATGACTAAAAATATGGATGATGGAAAACTGAATATAAAATAAATAAATGAGATGAAAGATTGAATATATGTTGAAGATTGAAGATGGAATACAAAGTGTAGAAGATGGAATAAAAAATATAGGGAATTGAATATAAATGATAGCAGAAGCAGTTAGAAGATTAAAGAAAATAGATGGAAGATTGATGATAGAAAATTGAAGATTGATGATACCAGATAGAAGAAACAAGCAAAAAGCCCACTCAGAAGCAACAAACCAAACAGGCTTCAAAGATTTCGTTCAGAATAATTAATGAAAGTTTGAATGTTAATTACAAAAATTTGCAAACAACTTAAAATCTTGTTATTTTTGTTGTTATTTGTTGTTCTTGATGCACAGAAGGCCAAAAACAATTACAACAATGAAATGTTAGGATGGACAGAAAGAAAAGAGGAAGGAAGGGGCCAAAACCAATGAAGGCGGCTCAAAGAAGAAACTTAAATTGAAAAAATGGCGACGACAATCGAAGAAGCGTGGCAAAAAAAAATAAAAAATTACAAAAACAAAGTAAAGTAAATAACAACAAAAGCAAAAGAAAAGAAAATAAAAAGAAACAACAAAACAGAAATGAAAAGAAAACTGAGCCAAGAATAAATAAACATTAATTTGTGCTGCTTGAAAACAAATTTTTACTATAAAATGTGTGTGTATGCAAGTGTGTGTGTGTGTGTGTGAGTGTATGTGTGAGTGAGTGTGAGTGCGTCGCTTAAATTGTACATATGAATGAAAAGATCGTGCGCATGAATGAACATGCAACATGGGAATAAGAAACGTTTGGGTGTAAAGCAAAAGGAAAACAACAACAACAACAGCGGCAACATGGGGCACATGGAGCAATTGTGACGGAGGTTGTAGAAGGCAACAAACTGTTGTTCATTTGTTGTTGGGTGTGTGTGTGTGTGTGTATGGATCAATGAATTAATTACAAACACACACACTTATACACATGCAACACAATACAGTTGCAGTTGCAATTGCATCAATGAATGAAATTCTATGTATTTACATATGAATGGCACACGATACGAATAAAAATCAAAACAAATATCACGCTACAAACAAAGACTACAGACTATGAACATACATATATCGATATATAACACTAGACTACAAATTAAGACAAACATTTTGAAAATTATTCAGAAATAAAGATTATTTGATAACATGTTTGTCACGTATTGTGCTATGCATTTAAAGAGATGTTTCCTACCCGATAAGGTGAGACTATGTACACATGTGGCCAAAATAGGCACACCTAGAATTGCTTGGCTTAGCAAAATTGTATCGATGATATATCGATAACAACTGCTTTGCTGAGCTGTGTTAGTGCAAATTGAAAAAAAGCAATAGATTGTTGATAGCGTATGGTTCAAAGAGAGTGAGAAAGAGAGTTATAGTTAGAGAGTGAGAGAGAGAGAGAGAAGTTGTGCACAGCTGCTCTGTGAATAACTGTACTTGGTGATTCATTCGATTCATTCGAATGTCGCTATGAATGGACAAAACCAAACCATTGAGCAAATCCACTTTGGACAACTCCTCCAGGCCTACGCCATAAGTTGACCCATTTGCGGGGCAGCGATCGTGTCTGTTGATCTGTTGTTGTTGTTGTCCAGAACGGAAATAGCAACGCGTGCTGCACACACACACACACGCGCGAACACCAACACACATTCATTCAGACTGCAGAGACACATGTAGAAAATCTTTACGCATGATTTTGCTTCATTTTGTGCGCGCCTGGCAACAATAATAATAAAAAAAAGAACAACAACAACAACGGCGTCACACCAAATGACGCCTCCCACTCCGCCCCAACCCCCTCCCTCTTTGCCACCCTACTTGTCCCCTCTTCTAGCTGCTATGCATCCGCTGCCTCCTCCTCCTGCATTGATTGGTTTCACAGCGCTGCACGCACGGTTTGCTTGGCATATCTCTCGGAGTGAAGCGGAACACGATGCTACGTGACGCGCATTAATGCAACTGCTTGTCTCTCCCTTCCCCCCCTCCCTCCTCACTCAATTTCCAGCTCCTACAGCCCCCGCAACTCTGGCACACTAAAGTGAACGCTGTACGCCCTTGCGTCCGTTCGTAATGAGTCCAATGCCAGCCAGGCAGAGGCAGAGCCACTCGGTTGCAGTTGCAGCTCTTTGTTGCAAGTTGTATTTTGATGGCTGCTTTCAATTAGCGCGCGATCAGCGAGACACCAGCACAGCGGAAATTGAACACCAGCCAACAAAACATAAAGCACAAGCTCGAAAACCAAACCCACCCAATCGGATGAAAACCGTCTAGGCCCATCCACCCGGACTAAAACCTTCCAAAGGCATCAGCCCGGACCCAAAACCGCTCAGAACCACCCACTTGGACTAAAAACGTCTACTAAATCGCACTAAAACCGTGAAAACCCTTCCATTCAGACTAAAACCGTCCAAACTCGCCAAATCGGACTAAAACCGTGCAATCCCATCAACCCGGACTAAAATCGTCTAAGTCCATCCACCCGGACTGGACTACAACCGTGCAAAGCTATTACCCCGGTCTAAAACCTTCCAAACCCACGCACTCGGACTAAAAAAGTCTAAACCCACCAACTCGGACTAAAACTGTCCGAACCCATCTATCCGATCTAAAACAAAAACCACCCACCCGAAATAAAATCGTCCAAAAGTCACCCACTGGGACTAAATCCGTTGAAACCCATCTAACCGGACTAAAACAAAACCCACCCACCCGGACAAAAAACAGAAAACCATGAAAAATGCAGACAAGTCAAAAAAACAAAAAAAAAGATGAAAAAACTTCACTTTTACTCAAACGACAACTTGCCACAGGACGGACATCTAATGGCGGCTGCCATTGAGTCGACAGAGAGATGCCACAAAATGCTGCGAATGGAATATTGTTTTTTTTGTTGCGAATTTTTTGCCAGTCATCGTTGCCAATTTGTTTGTAAAGTAAAAGCTGCCTGGTCAGCACATGTTTGACCCATTTTCAAGCTGCCGCTGCAACTCCTTGGCAAGCTGACATCATCATTATTATCAACAGCAACATTATCATCATCATCATTGGCTGGCCATGATCTTGGTCAGCGCTCTCTGATGTTAACCATGCTCACTTCTTCATTCCGCTCTCCTCGCCCATTGTCCGTTAATATAAGTTAACAGCAAAAGTAAATAAATAATTATTTTACAATTAATTTTGGTACGCACGAGGCGTGGCATCATATAAACGATAGTAAAAACAAAATTCCATCGTGAGTTCTACGACCGTTCAATTGCTTGGCTTTATCGGAAGGTTGTTTTTGTTGATCAGATTTAAGTTATTTATTTCATATTTTTTAACGACTATCGTTGACATTGTAGATTAACAACGTCATTATTACTAAATGCAACGCTATAACGCACTGTGCAGGCATAAAGTGTTATCGATGTATCGATAATTTATTGCATATAAGCTAAATTATAATCGCTGAAAGCAATAGTCGTCTTAAGGTTCCATTATTTACTTTCTCGATTGGTATACAAATTGTACGACTGTGAAAGCTATCGATAAAAATGTGCTATCGATGTGTTATCGATATATAAACATATCGATAAGCTATTACATATAAACAAAAATATATATTTTTCTCTAAAAGCTGATTATTTGCGCATTATCGGAGCTCGATTTATACGAACACGAAAGTTATCGACAGTATATCGAAATACAGGAGTGTATTATCGATAAGTGTTAGTTTTGGAATCAATGCAATATAATTGCAAATTAAGTAATCTGTTATAGAACGAATTGAAGCCAATGAAACGATTCGTTAGGGTTCGATTCGCAAACTATCGATAGTATATCTATGCATTTTGGCGCACATTTATAAGCGTTCAATAAATGTGAAACTCAAAAAGATAGATAAGTTAGTTTGTAATGGCTGCAATAAAATGCACTTATTGATTATAAACTATTTGATAGTCTTATCGATCAATGATTAACTACATCATTTGTCGTTCAACGATTTCCAATTGGCACTACAAACATACATACAGTATGTATGTATTATACATCTATACAGTATGTATGTATTATACATCTATACATTATACATACATACATATGTTAGTAGAAAGGCAGCCGTTGTCCGACAGCTCGACTTAACTCTTTCTTTCACTTGGCCAAGGCAGTCAGTCAGTCATTCAGTTAGTTTGTTAGTCAGCCAATTGCAGCCGGAGATGGAGTTGCAGTTGGAATTGTAGTTGGAGTTCAGACAGCCCAGCCAGTTGCTAGACAGGCTTCCAGTTGGACTTTGTGGTTGCGTGTCTGCCACTTGGTTGCCGTGTTTGTTTTATTTCCATTTTATTATTATTATTTTTCTTTTTTTTTTTTTTTTTTAGCCTATTGCATTTATTTTTTAATATGTGCACAATTTATTTGTGTGTCGTGTCTTTTCATTTTTTTTTTCTCACTTTTCGTTTTTTATTTTTGCCATACTTTTGTGTGTGTGTGTGTGTTTGTCTGTGGCAGCTTTTCATTAATTTCTATTGCATTAACAGAGTTTATTATGACGGGCAGTAGTGCCAAGTGCACCTTGAGAAGCAGTTGGGGAAGGAGTATGAACATTGCGCTTAGCGAGGGAGCTGCAAAAAGCGCCATGTATAATACTAGACATGGTATGTACATTGTACATGCATATCAAATAAAAACGAGGTAAAAGTCTAGTGACGATAGCACCAAATTTCTGATACCAAAACTTTGTGAAGAATTATATTTAATTTAATATTTAAACTTTTTAAAATAATAAGGCTCTTAAAAATAACTTTCGAACGTGTCTTTAGGGTTTGTTAACTTTGGGGTGTAAATTTTAGCGGTAATCCCGCTTAAATAGCCGTTTATCAAAAAAGTGGTAAAACTAACATTTCTAGGCTTCTGATGGGAAACAATTTCATAAAATTCTAAAAATCTCGACAAACAAACAAGAAAACAGACAGACAAACAAAGAAATAAACAAACAAACAAACAAACTGTCTTCTCATTTTGGGAAGTCTACTAAAAATGTATAATTCTTATTTCTTTTCTTTTTTCTTAACTTTCGATCGGTATATAACACAATCTTTCATTCTTTCTGTATATTTACTAGTCTCCTTTCGCTCTCTTCGTGATGCTTCGTCACTAGCTAGAACAAGCCAAATAGTTAAGCATTGGTTGCATTTGGATGTTCACAGATTAACGATTAATTGCAGTATTTATTGTCGGCGTCGATGTGAATGCCATTGAGAATGGAATGAATGGCTCTCAATGAGATCAAAGCAAACTGACAAAAGTGATGTACAAGTATTTATGTATACATAGAGTATGTCTATAGTTTCTCTTAACTGTCTGTATGTATCGCTCGCTTCCTGGAAGACATTGCAATGCCAGAGAGCTCTCTGCTGGCTGAGATGTGCTGTGTCGGAGCTCTTGAAATGCAGCGTCAACAATTCAATCGACGACGATTGCTTTTCTTCGCAAAGATCTTTTAAAAAGTCGCGCAAAGCTATTTACAAGCCACCCAGTTGGCTTCCAATTGCAGCTCCAACTCTTCGTCTTGATCTTGGTCTGGTCTTTGCTTGGGCATTGCATTCTGGCTAAATAGACGCGCTAATGGCTCAACTAACCATCAGCGGACAGACAGACAGAAAGACAGACGGACGGACAGACGTCTGTCCGAGTCAGTTGCAGTTGCAGTTTGTCGAGAGACGTGAGAACCTTTTGTGCGGGGCTAATGGCCAATGGCAATTAACAACAACGACAACAACAAAGTAAAAGCTAGCCGCTTATGCTCTCTCTTTATCCTTCTCTGTCTCTCTCTTTCTGTACTCTATAAATCGCGCGTTGTATTTCATTATGCGATAAAACTTTGGGGCTCAGTCTCTCTGTGCCTGGCTGCAATCGAGGCAATCAGCAGAGACTTTTAAAGCCTTTAACAACAAAAAATTGTTTCCATGAATTTCCCACATTTTCCGCGACGCCACAAACAACAACAACAACAAACTCGTTTCCATCAAACGCTGTTGTCGGCAAGCAAGAAAAAAGAAAAAAAAACTCTCAATGGCCGCCCACCGTCGTCAGTTGATCCCCCTTCCACACCGGCCTCCCACCCCCTTTGCGCAAATGCATTCGCATTCATGTGTGAAAAACATTTCTTTTCCACTTTTTTGTGTGTGTTTTCCTTCCCGGCTTCCCAGGCCTCTCAGCGTACCAAAATTAGCATAATTGCAACAATGGGGAGCAGAGTTTCGAGCAGAGTTGCCACCACTCCACTCCAAACTCCGTTAAGAGCTTGTCGCGCTGCACTCTTGACCTGTGCCCCAAAACGGAGCTAGTCACAGCTCCAGTTTCAGTTCCAGTTCGAGTTGGAGTTGCAGAGCATTCCAAAGTTTTGTTTGTTGCCTTTTTATACCCAGCATTTATTTTATTTGGGTTATGGCTATCTGAATTCAGGTACAAATTTGTGTTTTTTCTCCTGGTAATTGATTAAGCTATGCAGAAGCACAATTTCGAAGATATATCTCTTATTTTGGGAACTATTATGGTATATATAATGTATATTGCGAATCTTAATATCAGGATCAGTGTTGCCAATTTAGCTATTTACACGTCAGATCTAGCTATTTTGAAAATTCAAAAAATGGGATTCTATGGAAACTATCAGTTGGCTGAAAAGTCTGAATTTTTTCTTCAATAAATCAGCTATTTTTAGATTTTGATTTACATAAAAAGAATATTTCCAGAATAAGTATGACGATTATGAAAAAAAAAAAACGTTTTCGCTATTTGTACTATACTTTGACTTTTCAAGACTCCAAAACAATTATAAACGTTTTGGAAAAAGTAAATGTATTTTCCGGAGAAAGTGTTTCAAGACCATTAAAGCCAATGCGATGCTTATTTATATCTGCTTCCAAACAGGTTGACATTATTAAGGAACATAAATAATTGAATTTTTTGTAGAAATTCGATTAAACAACTTTAAGTTCAAAACATGAAAACCTTATTATTAACATTGATTTATTATATTTTTACTTATATGTATGAATACAAATCAAGTTAAGAGTATTGATTAAATTTTGAATGTTTTCGTTGAAGAACTAAGAACTCTTTTTAAAAATGTATCGACCATTTTAATTGGCTGTTTTTAGGTAAAGTTAGCTATTTGTAGCTATTTGTTAGCTATTGGTAGCTATTTGTTAACTTTTTTTTTTTAGCTATTTGTTAACTTTTTTTTTTTTAGCTATTTGTAGCAATTTGTTAGTTATTTGTAGCTGTTTGTTACCTATTTGTAGCAATTGTATGCTATTTGTAGCTATTTGTAGCTATTTGTAGCTATTATTGGCCATTATTAGCTATTTATGAGCTATTTGTAGCTAATTTGTAGCTATTTGAAGTTATTGTCAATAGTCAATTTAGTCAATGTTATTGCCAAACATTATGGATTATTTTCAATGTTTTTTGTCAAAGAAATCGATGACGACACAATCAACAGCTAAAAAATAAATTTTTCGTAGTAAAATAATAGATTGTAAACAGTTGAGCTATATGTAAAACTTAAATGCAGGGTAATTGCAAATCGAGCTTTTTTTATTTTAATTTTCTTGTTAGATAGAAAGGGTTTTTGGGCAGTGTACATCAATTGCCGCCCAACCGGTTATTTCATGCCATATTTTAAAAAGTCTTGATGAATGTTGGTTTTCTTTTTTGTTCTTTCTTGCCTTTTTTTGGCATGTGTGCTAAGCTTTTTGGTTGCTTCATTAACTGATTTACTTTTTGGCCAACAGAATTGATTTTGTTTATCCGCTTAAAACTGCAGTTGTGTTCTTGTTGCTATTTAACATAACTGCTTTGATAACAGTTAAACTTTATTATATATAAATTTACGATTTATTCCACAACACTTTAATAAATTATTCATAAAACTAAAAGATTTCGCAACTTCAATTATATTTAACAAATGTATATATGTCTGTCCAAATTCAATACACAACTATCGATAATTATCGATTATAATTAACTACACCTTTGAACGTCTCATCGTTTCATGATTTGCAATATAGCCAAGTGTTTTTTCTTTTTTTGCTGTCTCATTTTGAATGGTTTTTGTTGATGGTTTTAAAAGGCGTTAAAGTGTTAAATGATTTGGTTGCTTCATTAACTGATTCACGTTGTTTTTTTTTTTTGGACAACAACAATTTGGTTAAATCAAAATATATATATTTGTTGACTTGGCTCGAAATGCGCTTGTTAATTTTGGTAACTTGAACTGCATGTTGGACCTTTGAGATTTTTTTTGACTGCACTTTGCGTTGTTGTTGTTGTTGTTGTTGTTGTTGTTGTTGTTGACACTCAAATGGAGGAGCCTTTCCCTTTGCTGCTGTTGTGCTTGTTGTTGCTAAAGTTGTTGCTATTATTATTATTATTAATAATACTTTGACTTTGGCCTTTTGTGGTTAACATTATCCAAACAAAACGCTTTGGCACCCACAAAAACGCAGTTGATTGACAGAATTGGGACGCGTACACACACATAAGCACACACACACACACAAGCACACACACACACAAGCACACACACTCACACACACACATACGAGCAGCATTTGAAATCTGCATGCGTGAAACTTAACGAAGCGTTAAAGTTCAAAGCGTTGAATTACATGACGAACACTGAACGTTGCCGTTGATTCAGGGGTGCTGAGGGGCGGTTTGTGGGGAACTTGAGCGGCGGGGGGAGGTTAGGCCTTACGCTAGGGTAGACGATGCCTTGGTTTTGACATTTAGCTCAATTTGGCAGCATCAACCCACACACGCAATGTGCAAAAAAAAGATGAAAATATTGCTCTAATCGAAAATGCTCGACTTAAATATATCCTATAATCCCAGAATGCTTCTTTCCTTTTCAAAACTATTAATCCAATATGAACTATTATTAGTACTCAGAAAGAAAATTGACATAACTTCGATTTAACGTTAGAACTCACCACCCCAAAGATATATTTTTTATGGCTAAAAACTAACAATAAACTAGTTTCGTTTTCACAGGTTTAGAATAAAGTAAAAAGCTGTGAATAACAAAAATTTCAGCTCATTTTTCAACACTGCAACAAAAATTAGGCAACCAGAACCCTATCTGAAACATTGAAGAAACCGATTCATTATAAATTCAAGTTTTATCTGACATTTTACGAAAAACGTGCAGGATAAAACGCGTCTGCTACCTTTTATTTCGTAGTTTTTTTCTAAAATTCAAGAATTCCGAAATTGAAAAAACTGTTCTTGAATCGAGTTAATCAAAGTTCTAAAAATGTTCTGGCTTGCTTTTACGACAAACAAGTAAGAACGTTGTAGTATAATACACCCGACTGCGATATAGTCTTTTTTAAGCCTCTTTAATACACCCGTTTTGAATAAAAAGTGAACATATATCAAAAACAACAACAAAAGTAACAACAAAATCCAGCAACGGCCTTGGACGACCCTTTCAAGTTAGCAGCAAAACCAAGCGGCGATTACATCATGGGTCAAGCGGCAAAGCAAAACGGTTGCTTCTTGGAACGTGTGGCAGGCAAATGTATGATATGATGCCACACAAATGAGCAGAGTTGCCACAGTTTGCCTGCCTGCCTCTGCCTGCCTGCCTCTGCCTGCCTGGCTGAGATTAACAGTTAGCAGCTGCAGTCGCAGCAGCAGCAGCACTTTGGGCGTGAGTCATGCAATGGGAACGCTTCTGCTGCTGCTTCTTATTCTGCTTCATCTTCTGCTTTGGCTGTATCTGTATCCGACTCTGACTCTGCCTTATGCACCCAAGCAGCAACTCTGCCAGCCAAAATTTGGATGCTGGGCGTTTTGGTGGACTGCGTCACCTGCCTTTTGATGACTCAGCGCAAAGAAATGATCACAAATTTAATGTTGTTGTTGTGGTTGTTGTTGTTGCTGTGGTTGTTCTGACTCTCTGTCTTGGCATGGAATTTTTGTGCACGCCTGATTTGTTGTTGTTTTTTTATTACAGTACTTAGTTTTCTTCCTTATCGTTTTTGAACTGGCTCGTGAATTGATTCGTTGCTGCTGAGTCCGTTCATGTAGAATCAAACTTAAAACAAAAGTTATTATTATCCAACAACAGTTCGCTCTTTGCTAGAACTTTTTAATTAATTTAAATCACAGCACATGCCTGTGTTTGCACAGATCAAAATACAGCTAGATGGAAAAAATGTTAATACTTTATTTAAAACTAAAACAGCTAAGATAACAAAACATTTAACATTTGCCTAAGCATATAAGCAATCTAATGTACATAGTTTAGAAACCAATTCAAATGAAGTTCCCTTCCTACAAAAACCATCTAGTTGCAAAGTCATGAACAGTAGTTAAACAGGAACATGAGAAAACGAACCTAAGTTACTGCAAACGATTTTTCGTTTGGTATAGATGACTCAAAGCTACAATTATAGTCGGAAATCAATTTATTTTCAATTCAAACATAACCTAAAAAAAAATGAAGAATCGATTGCCATTTCAATCAAAAACGATAAGGTTTAAAAAGTGAACGAAAATTATCTCACACACATTCATCTATATAGAATGTACACGGAGAGAAATATTAGGCAGTACTCCTACTAAGCTTAATCATAAAATGTATATATTTATAACTTTCTCATTGGAGACTTTTGATTTAAAAATTAAACCAAAATTGTAACATAAATTTGAAACTCATGATTTGTTATTCTCAATTCGATTTCATAAGTAATATGTGCATAAATCATGCCTAAAATGAATGAAATCAGAATAAAATTCTCTCGGTGTACATGTTTAATAAGCATTGGTAGATATTTGTTGTATTTCCGAATAACAACACAAACATATCAGTCGCATGGTCGCATTTTGTTATATTGTCGATTGTTGGCTTATGTAAGCGCGTAAGCGGCTTAAAAATGCTTCATACGACACGTTGGCCCCAAAAAATTGGATGACCAGCTGGACTGGACAACAGCAACAACAATAACTTTGGATGACCTTCAGTTGCACTGAGCAAAGGCACAGCTGGGTCCAAATGATGCTCTGATACACATACGCCACATAATTCAGCTGCAATCCAGTAACAACAACAACGATAACAACAACAACGATAACAACAACAACATCAACAATACAAATTTAATTGCGTATTTCCTAAGAAACTCAACAATGCTGACAACGTCTGCTGCAGACTGCATTTCGCTTGGCATGCAAAGCAGCACATCTCTTCCTTTACCCCCACTGTTTGTGGGGATGCATATCCGCATTATCAGCATAAAACAACAACAAAACAACAACATCAGCAGCAATTATTATCATTGCGACCCCAATCTATTTAAAAAAATAAATAAAAAACTTATTTTCATTTGAAATTTTAAAAAGAAAAACATGCAACTAAAAGTTTTATGCGCTTAATTTGTATTACTTTCGAGAAATCTAAACTAAACTACTTTGGGCACATACTATGAACTATTTGATCTATTTTTCTCTTCTTAGCCTATATCTATCCCCTTTATAATCGGAAAATGCTCAAAAATTACAATCGCACTTTAAGAAACCAAAAGAACTGTAATCGGAATCAAATTCAGGACAATTTCTCATTTCCAAAAACTTTTCATTCCGAATCGTTTTTGATTTTGAGTTCCTGTTTTTTGAAACAAGTAGCAAATCGTTATTTCCTTTTAAAGCTAAGTTTGAATACTACTCATTCTACTTACTCAAAGCAAACCTTTTTACACCAAATTTTTCATAGATATGCGCAATTCAACTAATAATATTTTGATCGGAATTGTAAATGAAAACAGGCTGAAATGAACGAAACGAACTATAATAAGACTAAAATGTGCAACAAGAAGGAACAAATTAGCTGAACTACAAATCTGAAGTATATGATAGTTCTTTCGTTTAGCTTGCTTAACTTCAATTGAACTTATTCTGAACGAAAGCATACAGCTTTATTAAGCTGGCATTTAGATGAGGACGTTTTTTCGTTAAGCTCTGGTTTGTTGCCTGCATCGCTTCAGCTTTTTCCTATAAGCGAGACGTTGATTAAATGCAAACTAAGAAATTCTAGAATGGTATTTGCTTTAAAACGCTAGCTTTTCATGCAAAAACTGAAATTTGTGAACAAAAAACCGTAGTTATTTAACCAAAACTATCGTTAATATTGATAGTCGCAACGATGTTTTGTGCCAGCACTTGCAACATGTTGCAAGAACTTTGGACTAACAAATAATTAAGATCATGGCCGGCTTGTTGCAGCAAACAGACAATTTTCTACAAGTTGTCGCATGTCGCATGGCTATCAATTGATCAGCTTACCGAGAGAGCCTCTGCCAAAGCGCTCCAGTTGAATCCTGCCGCTGTTCGCTTGCCTTGCCCCTGCAACTGCCCCTGCCACACACATTAAATGAAGGTCGCCGCGTAGAACTTTGGCCAAATGGCAAAAAGGAATATTTTTAGCAGCAGCTGCCAATGGTAAATAAATTCGTTTTGCTTGCGACGCTTGTCTGCAACTGTGGCATGTCCCGCAAGTTATGGACATGTGGCATGTGGCACTCATGGTTTCTGCCTGGCTTTGTTGTGTAGAGAAAGGGAGGGAGAAGGACGGGGCTACTGAGGCAAGGCATGTGTGCTCTATCTGCCGCCGAAGTCGCCATAAAGCTTGAGGAATGCGTCTTATCAATAGCCAGACAATCTCAGCAGGAGCAACAACAACAGCAACAACAAACAGCAACAACAAACAGCAACAACAACAACAACTGACTGGCAGCTCAAGGATAACAGCAGCTGAAATTTTAAATTTTAAATTTAAGTCGAGGCAGCTGCCTGCCAATTGGCCGCTAATTTATCATAATTAAAGCCGCTTTGCAAATGAGCAGCCAAAGCATAACGCTAGAGTAAAGAGAGAGAGGGATAAGGATAAGGCAGGCTAGGCAGAACGGATGGAAAGACGGAAGAGGAAGGAAGGATCAGGCTAAGAGGCTGAGGCTGCATAAAGTGTAAGCAGCTCAGTCAACTAACGAGTCTGACACAATTTCAAATGAGTGTCGGTGTCGTTATAAATGTGCTTTTATGTCTATCTGTCTGTCTGTCTGTTTGCCTGTCCTTGTATGTGTGAAGGAAACAGGAACTCGCAGGATAACACCCGCTGTGAGCCAAAGTGTACAGCGCACAGTGCAACACAAAATTATACAGCCAGTTTGCCTGCATTTGTAAAAGCAATTTGAGTGCGAGATCTTGCTTGAAAATATGTCATCGTTTAAACAAAACGTGAAAGAAATTGTGAAGGACGTGACTTACAACATTTATATTACCCATTGAAACACAATTTCAATATAATACGAAGAAATGCAAATATTAAACTTTAAATCATCTTTTTTAGTTTCATTAGAGTTTGTATTTTTGATCAATCGCCGTAGATATTCAAAAGGGCGACATTAATGATATCGATACACTTTCTTAGATATTTTCGATAAATTTCAGAGGGTGCTTTTGCATATGCAGTTTACACGTTTCAAATTATTACATGCCCTTTTAAGAAATATGTAATTGTACTAATTAATAATAATAATAAAAATACTTCTAAATAAGAAATGCGTAAACAAATATCAAACTAAATCAATAAAGGCAAAAGCTCTTTTTAGTTCTTTTAATTTACAGCATTGATCAGAAAAGCTGCACAAAAGCAAGAAAAATAAGGCATTCGGCTCTGACACACAAAACACCCGGGTTCGATACCCATTCTTGAAAATCGTTGCATATTTATAACGTATCATGTGTATGTTTAAAAGTCAAACCAAGGACTAATATTCTCCAGGACATTCATTATTTTTATTAATTAATAAATATATTTAAAATAAACAAGTAAGAATGCGCTAGTCGAGTATTCCCGACTACGACACTCCCTGCTTCCAACTACCATTTCAAGCAGTTCAGCGACAACACAAGCAAGCAGGGCACTTAACTTGTCCAGTGTCTGTCAAACTGTTGTTTCTGCCTGCTGAGACGGGGCTTACGTGTGCATCCGAAATTTGAAATAAACTTGTTCTGCGTATGGTATACAGGAACCTGCATGCCAAGTTTGGTGTCTCTAGCTCTTATACCTTCCGAGATCTGTGTGTTCGTACGGACATCTCAACTTTTATTAAGAAATTGAATTATGTTTTAAAACATTTCTTCAAACAAATCCTTAATTAATTTTTTTTGTTAAGCATTATTAAAGCGTTGTTTAGATGATGCTTTTTCATGCATTTGCAGCTTGCATCGTCTAAACGAGCGTCTTAACTTTGCGTGCAATTTAAAAGTTCTAGCTGTATGTATACTAATTTAAGGCACTGTGCTGAAACTGAAGCTGATGCTATACTGGCTTCATGTCTACGCATAATGGAAATGATGTCAAGTGCTTAAAGCCAAGGCACAAAACAATTTGCATTTGCCGGCGGCGGGCTGTGTGTGTGCAGGTTTCTGCATGTTTGGGCATGTTCTGGCCCAGGATGAGAGGACAATGCGATTAAGAATAGCAAAGGACGACGATGTGTGGATTGAAAAGATGGGCACATTTGTGAATTGTGTGAATACAGTTGAATGTCGTTGACGTTGACTTCGCAGTTGGCGTCGACAACCCCTTGGAGTGCCTTGACAGGCGCTTAATTAAAGTGTTGTTGTTGTCGTTATAATTTGCATAATTGCATTTTGCATTTGCAGGCAAACAAAAAAACTGAACGCAAATAAAAAAAGGCAGCAAAATCCTTGGCTATGACGGCGCATGCGTAATATATTTGCCTGTTTGCCTTTAAAACGAAAAAAAAAGCAAAATTTAAAATTATTATAAAAATTAATTAAATACATTAAGCAATGTTGTTACTGTTGTTGGTGTTGTTGTTGTTGTTGTTTCTGCCGCTGACCAAATTTGTTCACAATTAAAAACAAAACGCGCGCTCAACGCCCACGCGTTTCAAACGCGTTTTGTGTGCGGTTTTTGTGTGTTTTATGTTTGTTTTTTTTTTTAGCTACCAAAAAAGGCAGCGATCGTCGAAAAGTTTTTTGCGTGTTTGCTAAGACGCTTTATAAATTGGCACATTTATCGGAAGTTATTGATGTCAATTTGCACAATCGAGGGAAAGCGACAAAAAAAAACGACAAGCAAATGCCATGAAAATCAAAAGATTTGTATTAAAATTAAACAAAAAAAAGAAATAGTTTTAAGCTGAAGGCAATTCTGTGGCAAACTCAACAATCCCACTAAAGTGACTTGGCTTATTCCAAACATGCCGCTAAAAAGAGCTGTTCTGCTTAACACTTTCTACACTGAAATTTCCTCAAATGTTAAAAATCTACTGAACTAATCTTTGATCAAATGCAATTAAATTCAATTTCAAACGAAAATCATATCATAAGTGATTTTCCATGTATTTTATCATTAATGTCAATAATCAAAACTGATATTACTTTTTAACATACAATTCTGCAAAAAAAAATAACAACAATGCTAACAGGCCTCTTCTCATTTGTCGAGAACTTTTCATTACCAATCGTTTTCCATTTTACGTTCCTGTTTTTGAATAAGAAAGCAATCGTTCTTCCTTTTTGAAGATAAATTCGAATATTGCTCATTTTAGTGTTTCAAAAGCAAAACTTGTTAAACTCAATCTCCCATTAGTTTTTTAATTTCAGCATAGCTTATAATTTACAATTCCAAATGTTTTGATCGGAAATGGGAAACAGATCTGTTTGATAGATAATTTCAAAAATTTCAATATTCGAGCATGTTCTGAGTTACGATTCTGGAGTTGACTGTTGTTCTGAATCCTGAAAACGTCAAACTTTCACGTTTCCAAAAGTTTTGCTGGATTGCGAAAAAGCGAAAACGAAACCATTTCGTTCGAAATCAGAATTCGCTTTGGAGTCTTCAAGAACGTATGAAACTCGGACTAGGCCTGATTAGCACCCAATTTTTTCAGCTCGTTTCCGAAATCAACTCAAATTTGTATATTTGTTGACATTTTGTGGATCAAGAAACGCAGCAGCTCAGCTGAATTGTTGTTGTTGTTGTGCGTTTGCATAGGCAACTCTGTTGCTGCTGCATAGTTTTGTGGCATTGTCCGTTGCAGTTGCAGTTGCAGCGTCTAAAGTCAATTTTAGCAGATTTCAAGTGTGCAACACTCCCTGGCTAACTGCTTCTGTCTAGCTAGTTAGTTTAGTTAGTTAGTCACCTTAAGGGCAAAACACAGCCTGCAGATGATTTCACTCTGCTGCACTCTGCTTCACACACACTTACACACATGTATATGACTTGCGGCGGCACTCAGCTACGCAACGGTTCAATGCACCCGGCTGCACTAAAAGCAGCGGCAAACAACAACAACAACAACAGTTGCCCAAGCACTTTAACCGCACTTTGACGTCATCCGCATCCTTGTCACCATCATCATCATCAAACACAACAACAACAGCATCATCGTAAACAACAATATATTTAGAACACCATCATTGACGTAGTCATCTTCATCATCATCATCATTAACATCTTATGCAACATCAACGTCAACATTATAGCATCAACATTATAACATCAACATTATAAAATCAACATCATCATCGTCAACAACAACTTCAACAGCATCATCAACATCCTCATCAACATCTACATTGTCATCCTCATCATCCTCATCATCCTCATCATCCTCATCGTCCTCATCAACATCATCATCATTTACATCATTATCATCATCTTCATCATTGTCGCACTCATCGTCATCGTCATCTTCGTCTGTCAAAGGCAAAAAGATTCTTCAGCTGCCTGTCGCCTGTTCTTCTTCTAGTTGTTGTTTTGAAGTGCTGCAAGCCTGCAAAATATGCCTGTAGGGGAGAGTGTTAACAATGAGTGCACTTTGCAACTAGAAAATCATAGCAATTCATTTCAACTAAACTCCGAGCACCGTCTTGTCTCTAGGGTGAATATGCAGACCCTACTGCTTTTTGGGCAACTAGAGCAACTTTTAGCTACTTGGCAGCAACAGAAGTAGCAACATCAGTAGCAGCAACAACAACAACTGAAGTAGCAGCAGCAACAACAACAACTGTAGTAGCACAGCAACAGTAGTATCATCAAAAGCAGTACCAGCAACAGCAGCAGAAGCAGCATCAACAACAGCAGCAGCAGTAGCAACAACTATGACAGCAACAACAGCAGCAACCCCAGCACCAACAGCAGCAGCATTAGCAACAACTGCAGCAACAGCTGTAAGTGCAACACCCGCCTAGCAATTTGCACCTTGTTAACAAACGTTTTACTCATTTGCAATACAAATTTGCGTAGTGTGACATTGTTATTGTTGCTACTGCTGTTTGTTGCTGTCATAGTTGTTGCTGCTGCTGTTGTTATTGTTGATGTTGCTGTTGCTGTTCCGGTTGGGTGGGCGCTATTCGACATTGCCAGCACTTTGAAATGTTTGCTCAATGCACTTGATGATGCTATGCGTTTTTGATACTCTGTTCTTGATTTGTATGAAGGTCTATTGGTTTTGTGTGCAAACAGAATTTTGTTATGTAGAAAAATATATATATATAAGAAATTGATAAAGTTCAAAAGTGCAACATTTATTTTTTGTTATATTAATTTTAAGAAACCGATTAATGAACTACTTTTCGGATTTCCAAATGGATTGCTTTAGTTTTCGCTTTTTTTTTGCAAGTTCGAAATTAGAGTTTTAAAAGTATTAAGTCTAAACTTAGTTATTATCTATTTAGCTTATGCTGAATTGAGAACAGCTACTCTATTGATAATAAACTCAACAGAACTCAAGAACTTTGCACAAAGTTGACAATATAAACCAAATTTATTATGCCTGCTGCTTAGAAAAAGAGTTTTTTTCTGAATGTACCGATTGCTAATTGCTTCTGATTGTGTAGAAATGGAATTACCCCACCCAACTATAAAAATAGCTTGTGGCAACGCGAGAAATCAAACTGGAATTGCAATTGAAACCAAAACTGACCTGCACAAGAAGAATGCGTAAACAAACGTAACGCAATTTGGACTCAATTAGTTGGTCAACAAAAAACAAAACAAAACACACACATATACAAAATAATTAATCGAAAGACAGAAAGGTGTTGCAATTCAAAAATACCTTTAACATATAAAGCTTACGCAACAGGGAACGGCGGCAATGCTGCTTTTACAATTGAATAAAGTAAACAAAATAATTGAAATTGAATTTGTTTTTAAATTAAGCGAGCATTTTTCATGTTCGACTATCAAATAAGATATAATACTTAAAATAGCAAATTTATTATCTAGCCAATTATTCCTTTATCGGCAATGACCGTGAATACCCCTATTGCAGTATTGCTAATTCTAACATTTCTAGTTTGGAAATTGGTGTTTTTTGGTTTCTACTCCCTAAAGTTCTGCAAATGTATGTAACAGGCATAAGTAGGCAGCTCCGATTATATTAAGTATATATATTCTTGATCATCAAACACTGTCGAGTGTAACGAGCCATTTCCAACTATCCACCTGTGTAAATGTTCTATGTGAACTAGGCTCTTTATGAAGCTATCTTGATAAGACTTAGCACAGATGCTTCCTTTTATTGCAAGCAGTGCATATATCAGAATCGGCCAGATCGGACCACTATAACATATAGCTGGCATAGGAACGATCGGTGGAAATTTTTGTTTTGCAAAGATAACTCAACCAAACTTACAAATTCTGAGATTTAGCATTATTTAGGCGTGATTACAAAATGTTATCAAAATCGGACTGCTATAACTTATAGCTGCCATAGGAACAATCGGTTGAAAATTAAGATTTTATGTGAACAACTTTTCTGAAAGGATATATATCTTCTTTCATCGATATCATAGCAACTTCCTGTTGCCAGGCGATAAAGTTCTTTGATCTGCTTTGCTGATTTCAAATCGCACGTATCTGCTTGAACTTCCCTCCCCCATCCTCCCCACACCGCCTACCCATTCGACAGATCCCAAACAAACAACAACGCAAATTGTGCAATAATTTTGCTTCCCAATATCTCAGCGTATAAATATTGAAGATGCTTGCGCAAATCATTTAACATTCGGTTAACTCACACTCTTTACCTATCTGTCTTCTCACCCTTCAACCTGCTCCCTTTCCCGCTCTCTTTTCGTCTCCAGAAACCGCATAGACACGTGTACGCGCCGTGCGTTTTGCGCGCGTTTTTAAACGCCACCTTATTTGGGCGACTCGACACGAAATTGACTCGGAATTGAGAATTGTGCGTCACAAAGATCAAAATCCAAACAATACCATAAATGTGCCTGCTGAGCAAGTATTTTGCCATAAGACATTCTCATGTTTGATGTTTGATCGCGAATCTGAATCTTGCTGCGGATCGATCGCTGTCTCGCGGCAAAGCTGACCATTTTAGAATCCACTCGATAGTCAAATTCACACTCGATGATCGAAGCTCGCTTCATTTTTTTTCATTTCTCGTTGTAGTTCGTCGATTTAATGAACCATTCAAAAAGGGCAATGCGCGTGGGAGTGGCCGGTTAAAAAGCACAACGCCGCGGCGACCAACCATGAACTCTACACAAAATACACTTAAAACATCAATGTACTACATTTGTATGCCTTTTTAATAGAGATGGAAAAAGCTGTGATAGTGTAGAAACTTGAATAGTTACTCCAAATAAAACTAAAATCATTGATACTATCGTTTGATTTGCGGCTCAAATAAAAGAACTAGGAAAAGCACTTTCTTTCTTTTCCGAATACAAGAATTAGTCGTTTCTTTAAGTTGCTTTTCGGATAGAAGAACTAGTCGTTTCTTCAGTTCCTTTCAGAACAAAAGACCTAACCTAAAAATTTAAAAAATAAATCGGAACTAAAGAGTTCAATTCATAGACTCGTTCATTCGAATTAGTTCAGGTTGGATAAACCTAAGCTGTAAAAGCTTACAATATTGGGCTCAAATAAAAGCAAAACCAACAAAACTATCGTTAATGTCAAATGTCAAATATATAAACAGGCCGGTTCTGGTTTCCGCGTTCAGCAACATTTTGCGGAAGTGAATTTACCTCAAGTCCTCCGATTTTCATTATAGAAGCAGAACTTAGAATTGAATCATATTTCAACTTCAAAGTGAATTAAATCAAGTGAACTTAAACCGCAAAAACTTGTGAAAAGTTAAAAAATATACATTTAAGTTAATTTCATTTTCACAAAATCTTTCCAAACAAAATATTTACTAGAGCTGGTAAAAACAATGATAGTGCTGCTAATCGATAACTCGATTGTTTTGATAGTTAACATAATTTATGGGTCTGTATGCATATCGTAATACTTGTAACTTTTTGAAAAAGAGAAGGTCAAACAAGTAAGAACGTTGCAGTCGGGCTCACCCGACTGCGATATACTCTGTTTTCTGTACGTAAAAATTTTTTTCTCCAATCTATCGAAGAGTTCAAATGGAGTCATACTGCAAAATTTGGGATTTCTAGCTATAAGGGTGTAGGAGATACAGGTTTAGCTCATTTGCGGGGGTGGTAGTGGGCGTGGCATACTTTTTTTTGGCAGGTCGGTCAAGGGTGTGGTCATTAGTCTTTATGTCAAATTTGGTTACTCTAGCTGTAAAACTGTGGAAGATATAGGTTTTTGCGGTTTGTGGGGGAAGGGGTGGGGGTGGGGGGGAGATCTTGCCACTTTGTCTGCCTATGGTATATAACAACATGTATACCAAGTTTGGTTGCTCTAGCTTCAAAATTGTGGAAAAAACCTGCGTTCATACAGACAGACGGACAGACAGACGGACATTTCACAAACCCAATATACTCTTTTTTCCATTTTGGAAAACAGAGTATAAAAAGCTCACAAGGATCGGCAATAGATCGAAACTTATCAATACTATCGATAGTGCCTACGATTGTCTGCCAGCTCTAGCAGAGGTCGTGTTAGCCCTGCGACAAGGCTTTCTAGCTAACCTTTAAAAGTTCAGTAGCCTAACTAGCCAACTTAGCTGGGCAGCTGCTAAGAATTGACGCCCACGACGACACGTTGCCCTCAGTCGCTGTCGCTGACTCTGACTCTGTCTCAGTCTGAGTTTAAGCCTCTGGCTACTTCTTCAGCCAGCAGCAGCAGAACTGCGTCATTAACAACAATAACAACAAACAATACACATCCCACAAAGTTGCAAGAGTCGTGCCAACTGAGTTACGTAAGAGAGAGCCACTAAACTTTATGACCGATCAGCAGCAGGCAACAGCAACAAAAGCAATAATAATTATAATAAAAACAACAACTACAACAACAACAACAGTGAAGACCTTGCCCAATTAGTCGCACTGTTGCAAAAAAACTTAATTTAATTTAAAACAAGTAAGAACGTTGCAGTCGGGCTCACCCAACTGCGATATACTCTGTTTTCTGTACGTATATTAAATTAAATTCTTTTAAAGACTACTTGTATATATATGCTACAAACTATAAAATTATTTCTACTAAGTGCA
This sequence comes from Hirtodrosophila cameraria, assembly GCA_949708635.1. Lineage (NCBI taxonomy): Eukaryota > Metazoa > Arthropoda > Insecta > Diptera > Drosophilidae > Hirtodrosophila > Hirtodrosophila cameraria. Next base: position 12,078,430 of record OX453090.1, read on the forward strand.
GAACGCTGCAAACTCCCAAAGCAGAGCGAGACGCGTACTTGTCAAGATGATCGCTCGTTTACTGGGGCGGGGGTGGGCGTGTCAAAATTTTTTTTCTCCAATCTATCGAAGAGTTCAAATGGAGTCATACTGCAAAATTTGGGGTTTCTAGCTATAAGGGTGTAGGAGATACAGGTTTAGCTCATTTGCGGGGGCGGTAGTGGGCGTGGCATTTTTTTTTTTGGCAGGTCGGTCAAGGATGTGGTCAGTAGTCTGTATGTCAAATTTGGTTACTCTAGCTGTAAAACTGTGGAAGATATAGGTTTTTTGCGGTTTGTGGGGGAAGGGGTGGGGGTGGGGGGGAGATCTTGACACTTTGTTTTACTATGGTATATACCAACATGTATACCAAGTTTGGTTGCTCTAGCTTCAAAACTGTGGAAAAAACCTGCGTTCATACAGACGGACAGACGGACAGACAGACGGACGGACGGACATTTCACAAACCCAATATACTCTTTTTTTCCATTTTGGAAAACAGAGTATAAAAACCCAAACAAAAACGAAATGAAAAGAAGAAACAAAAAACAACAACAAATCAAAGAACTGTTAATGCACCTGCATGTTGCAAAGGAATGCTGACAAGGCTTGGCAACATGTTGCCAAAGCCATATGCAAATGTTGCTGGCGCTAATTGAATAGGCCAATCAGCTATTTAACTTGCAGCCAGTGTTGCCAACTTTTGTGCAAACGGTAAAAAAAGACAAAAACAGAAACAGAGACAAGCTACAAATTTAAGCTTACAAAATTAAGAGTTAATTCATAATATTCCCAGCTTTATCCAACTTATTTGACAATCTGGGCTGTTCCCATTTTCGATTTCGATCAAAACATTCAGAAACGAAATTATTTGCAGGTCTGAATTCCGATTAACTATAGAATATTCGATTTAAAAAGCTGTGCTTTTGAATCAGTGAAATAGTCATTTCAACTTATCTTTTGAAATGGAAAAACGATTGCTTTTACTTTCAAAAACAGCATTTAAAAAACACAAACTATTCGCAATGAAAAGTTATCGGAAATGGGAACCGACCTGAATATCTTATACACACATATTTTTATTCGAATTGCATTTTAAATAGTTTAGTATACAATTTACAAATGCCAATTTCAAATTTTGCACTATTTGAGAGCAATTTATATACCACTTCATTTTTTTTTTATCGATAATAAGAATGGAAAAATTGAAAAAGACTTTGAATTTTTATTTAGAAAAACTCGGAGAAATACACTTAAAAATTTTGAATTGACGTGGCAAAAAAAAAGCAAAATTGGGCAACACTTTTTGTTGCTGCAGCAGCCACAGAACTATGTGGCAAGCATGAGGAGTCAAGCATGCATGCGGCTGTATCATGCGTCTTCATTGCGTGGCAAGCTCTAAATATTTCACTTAAATAGGCTACGTTTGCCCCTTGGCTAGTTGATAGCTTCTCAAGCGACACATTTGACAATTTGTGGAAGTTGCAACAGGAGGCTGCTGCTGCTACTGCTGCTGCTGCTGTTGCAAGCTGTCCGTTGCCTGTCAATGTTAGTAGAACTGAAAAAGGAACAGAGGGGGAGGAGAAATAAGGTAGAGAAAGAAAGATCAACAATTAGAAACCAGTTCGTGTGAAGGCGACGAGAACCAAGTGCTTATATCGGTATATATATATGTACTTATATTCTTATATATATGTATATATATATATATATATATATATATATATCGTTATATCACCACAATTGTTTTTTCTATGTGAATCATATTTATCAACAAACTAATCATCCTTATTCTAAACTGGGACATCAAAATGAAGTTGAATTATAAATCAAAAAACTAGAAGAAGAACAGGCAGCTGAAGAATCTTTTTGCCTTTGACAGACGAAGATGACGTTGACGATGAGTGCGACAATGATGAAGATGATGATAATGATGTAAATGATGATGATGTTGAAGATGAAATTGATGCTGATGTTAAGGATGATGATGAGGATGACGATGTGGATGTTGATGATGCTGTTGATGGTGTTGTTGATGATGACGATGATGATGCTTATGTTATGGTGATGTTGCATAAGATGTTAATGATGATGATGATGATGATGATGACTACGTCAATGATGGTGTTCTATATATTGTTTTTTAAGATGATGCTGTTGTTGTGGTTGATGATGATGATGATGGTGGCAAGGATGCGGATGGCGTCAAAGTGCGGTTAAAGTGCTTGTGCAACTGTTGTTGTTGTTGTTGTTTGCCGCTGCTTTTAGTGCAGCCGGGTGCATTGAACCGTTGCGTAGCTGAGTGTCGCCGCAAGTCATATACATGTGTGTAAGTGTGTGTGAAACAGAGTGAAGCAGAGTGAAATCAGCTGCAGGCTGTGTTTTGCCCTTAAGGTGACTAACTAGCTAACTAAACTAACTAACTAGAGTGTTGGCCAATTGACATCTGCTCAACTAATGTGACAATTAAATTGACCTTAGACGCTGCAACTGCAACGGATAATGCCAGAAAAAACAACAGCAACAACAGCAGCAGAAGCTGACGCTGCCTGCTATGCAAACAACATCAACACACAACAACACAGCACAAAATGTCAACAAAAATACAAATTTGTGTTGGATAGGAAAACGAGATAGAAAAGTGGGTGATAATTACGCGTTTTCCGCGTTTAGTTAAAAGAATCATGCAAAAATCACACCTGTGCTCGATTCAACATATGCCTATTAGATGTCAACTATAAAGACTTATTGCTATTAATACTTGGGTTCGAATTCGGTTTCGAAAAAGAAAACACGAAACCTTTCAGTTGGGCAATTCGGTAATCGTTTGAAATTCATTCGTTTTATACATTTCAAAAACGTACGAAATTCGCAACAGGCCTGTTTATAATTTTCATGCAAGTTGCATGAAAATGTTGCATGATAAAAGTTGCAATAATTGCAGCGCTTTTGGCGATTTCCTTTTATATATCTGCTACCCTATGATGCCTATTTGTACGAAATTTGGATGTCAGATTCTTCTGCAACTTTTTGCAACCCAAAAAAAATTCTACAAAATTCAATTTGGTCAGAATTTGGACTAAACTGATTTTCGAAAAGAGTACAAGACTTTTTACTACCTGTTCCCATTAAAAATGGGAAAAAGGGAGTTATAAAGTACTGCAAATGTAGGCAGAAGGAGACATTTCCGACTATATAAACCATATATATTCTTGATCAGCATCAACCGCCGAGTCGATTTAGCCATGTCCGCCTGTCTCTCCGTCTGTCCGTATGAACACACAGATCTCGGAGACTATAAGAGCTAGAGACACCAAACTTGGCATGCAGGTTCCTGTATACCATACGCAAATCAAGTTTGTTTCAAATTTCGGATGCACCCCCATATTTGTACCCATATTTGTTTGATCAATGTTGATCCGTTGCTTAAATTTCATTACGATCGGATAAATAGCACCAAAGTTATGGAAGAATCTATTATCCCCGTCTCAGCAGGCAGAAACAACAGTTTGACAGGCACTGGACAAGTTAAGTGCGCTGCTTGCTTGTGTTGTCGCTGAACTGCTTGAATGCTAGTTGGGAGCAGGGAGCCTCATAGTCGGGCACACACGACTAGAGCATTCTTAATTGTTTCATTTTATGTCGATATGTTTTGCGAAGTGTTTTGCATTCTGCTTAGAAGAGTTGTTGAAAGATGTTGCAGTGTCGCAATGTCGAGTTGTCCAGTTGTCGAGTTGTCTGGAAGCTTGGCGAGATGCGTCGACGTCGTCGTCGTCTGCTGGCTGCTGTTTTGGCGCTGTCTGTCGTTGGCTCCTGCTGACTGCCTGGTTCCACTGGCCAACTACTTACTTACATATTTGGTATGCCAGATTTGTCGCTGTTGTTGTTGTGGTTGTTGTTGTTAGTGATTGTTGTTGTTGTTGTTAGTGGTTGCCGGAAGCGCAATTGCTTCATTATGGCACGTACTTTGTCAAAGGCGTTTCGACGACGCGACATTGACGTTGCCGGCTACAGCTGCTCATTTGAGTTGCGTTCTTTGATGACGTTGAGTCATTTGGATTGGATGTCTCATAGTTGTTGTTTTAGCTGTTTTATTTGTTGTTGTTGTGGATGGCGCTGTCCAACAATTGGGCAATCTTATGAATGAAACTTTGTTGAAGGCGCATGTGGGCCGAGACAGTTGCCAGTTTGCCAGTTAACTTTAGTAGTACTTAGTTACAGCTGTCCGGTTTTGTGTAAGCTACAAGCAACTAATCCGTTCTCTCTCTCTCTCTCTCTCTTTTAACTCATTTTAATTGCAGGGGCAAATTTGCGGCTGTTCGTCGAGCCATACACAAGAATACCGGTTTGCATTTCGCTGCCAAATTCCTGAAGCGACGCCGACGCGCACAGAGCAGCGACAAGGAGATCAAGCACGAGATTGCCGTCCTAATGCTTTGCGAGGGCGAGGACAACATTGTCAATCTAAATGCTGTGCATGAGACACGCTCGGACACGGCCCTGCTGCTGGAGCTGTAAGTACTTCAAAACAAATACAAAAACAACAACTTAATCTTAACTATAATTGTATGCATTTCCGTTTCCGTTGGCAAATATATTTAGAATTCGAAACGAAACCCAAATTGTTCTGAAAAGCAAAAACAGTTATTGTTGATTTTTAAAATAAAAGTTATGGAATAAGAGCTATTTCTGAATTTTAAAATAAAAGTTATGGAATAAGAGTTATTTCTGAATTTTAAAATAAAGTTTATGGTGCTTTTATAATAATACTCTAGCTATAACTTTTATTTCTGATTTCTTTATATAAGTTACAAAATAATTCTTATTAGTGATTTATATTTTAATACTCAAAACTTAAGAGTTAATTATAATGTGTTTTCACAAAAATTGGCTTTATAACTTATGCCAATTCTTGAAAACTTAGAGATAAGAACAATTTTTGTGTATTCCACAGTTTTGTAGTAAATTTCCGTCATTATATATATATATATATTTTTTTTTTACTCCCTGTTCCCATTAAAATTGAGAAAAAGAGAGTTATAAAGTACTGCAAATGTGTGTAACAGGCAAAAGGAGACATTTCCGACTATATAAACTATATATATTCTTGATCAGCATCAACAGCCGAGACAAACTAGCCATGTCCGTCTGTCTGTCCGTCTGTCTGTCTGTCCGTATGAACACACAGATCTCGAAGACTAAAAGAGCTAGAGGCACCAAACTTGGCATGCAGGTTCCTGTATACCGTACGCAGATCAAGATCAAATAGCACCAAAGTTATGGAAGAAGCTATTACCCCCGTCTCAGCAGACAGAAACAACAGTTTGATAGGCACTGCACAAGTTAAGTGCGCTGCTGGCTTGTGTTGCCGCTGAACTGCTTGAAATGCAAGTTGGGAGCAGAGAGTCTAGTAGTCGGGCACACTCGACTAGAGCATTCTTACTTGTTTTAAATAATAAAATAACTCTTATTTTCAGTCTCTTGAAAACCCACAAAACGGTTAAATAAGTTAAAATAAAGACGATTGATATTTTGTAACTAAATTGCCAACACACAAAAAACGCAAGTAGCTTGTGATGAAAAGTGTTTGAAAATGCGGAATTCACTTTCACATACATTTTTAGAGCTTACTTTTAGAATCTTTTGAAAATGAAATAAGTGAAAGAGAATGCAAACGTTTTGTAATTCAGTTCAGCTTCAAAAACTATGCAACAAACTTTTCAGTGGAGTTGATATGATTGAGAAAACAAGGCTTATATCTTCATTTTTGCTAATTCAAAAATCATTTGCAAATGAGTTCAATTTCATTTACAAAGTAACTGCAAAATAGTTATAGTTTAGTTTAGCATGTGTTAGTATACCGAATTAAATGTTTCATTAAATGATAATAATGTTAAGCAGACCTGCTGCGGTGGCGGAGCTTAACTTTTTAGCATAGTTAAATAAGAAATCTTCGTTTAAAGTTATACAATCCCATACAAACCGAGTTCTCTTAACGTTAACAGTGCTGTATACTTTAACAGAGTAACAGGGTTGTTGAGTTTTCCTGCTCTGTTAACGTTTAGAGCACTGCTAAGAACCGTTTTATTGTTTTTAACATATGTTCTTGCAAAAAACTCAACCTCCGCCACCGAAAAACGCCTTTTTAACCTTTATCGAATTTTTACTCCCTGTTCCCATTAAAAATGTGAAAAAGGGAGCTATAAAGTTCTGCAAATGTGTGTAACAGACAGAAGGAGGCATTTCCGACTATATAAACTATATATATTCTTGATAAGGATCAACAGCCGACACGAACTAGCCATGTCCGTCTGTCTGTCCGTATGAACACACAGATCTCAGAGACTATAAGAGCTAGAGACACCAAACTTGGCATGAAGGTTTGTGTATACCATACGCAGATCAAGTTTATTTCAAATTTCGGATACACCCCCCCGCACCCCCGCAAATCGCAAAAGACTCCCACAGCCACAATTTTAAAGATAAAGCTTTAATTTTTGGTACACATGTATGTTTAATCAATGTCTTTCGGATGTGTAAATTTCAACACGATCGGATAAATAGTTATAGAAGAATCTATTACGCCCGTCTCAGCTGGCAGCAAAAACAGTTTGACAAGCAGTTTACGAGTTAAGTGCACTGCTGGCTTGTGTTGCCGCTGAACTGCTTGAAATGCAAGTTGGGAGCAGGGAGTCTCGTAGTCGGGCACACTCGACTAGAGTATTCTTACGTGTTTGATTTGATTTTCGGAAAAGTTGCTAAAATATAGATTTAACAAGTTGCGATTCCTATTGTTTTGAGCCACAACGGAAATGGAAACAAGCTAGAATGTGTTTGAAAATTTGTAATAAATATTTATCTAATTTTTTGGGAATTTTCAGGGCAACTGGCGGTGAGCTACAAACGATATTGGACAACGAAGAGTGTTTAAGCGAGGCCCAAGCCCGCCATTGCATGCGGGAAGTACTAAAAGCTCTGAAATTTTTGCATGATCGCTCCATAGCACATTTGGATTTGAAGCCGCAGAATATATTGTTAGCTGGCGAGCGCATTGAGGGTAAGTTTTGAACAACCTCAAAACAATATTGAAAACTTCATTGTACTAATCACTCTCTCTCTCGCATATAGATGGCCTCAAGCTGTGCGACTTTGGCATCTCGCGCGTCGTCTGCGAGGGCATCAATGTGCGCGAAATGGCGGGTACTCCGGATTATGTTGCACCGGAAGTGTTGCAATATGAGCCATTGTCGCTGCTGACAGACATTTGGTCGGTGGGCGTGTTGGCCTATGTGTTGTTATCGGGCTTCTCACCTTTTGGTGGCGATACGAAGCAGGAGACCTTCCTCAATATCTCACAGTGTGCGCTTACCTTTCCCGACAATCTCTTTGGCGGCGTCTCTCAGGCGGCAATTGATTTCATACGTCGCGCATTGCGAATTAAGCCAAAGTAAGTACAGTGAAGCTTAGCTATAACAGCAACTTATTAAGCTCTTTGTTTTTTGTAGCGATCGCATGAATGCCGCCGGCTGCCTGGAGCATGTCTGGTTGAAGGATGAGTGTGCGCTGGACAGGCAAATTTATTTGCAAACGCAGAATGATGCTGACTTTGTGCAGGATGATGAGGATGATGAAGAGGATGAGGATGATGAGGAGGAGGATGGCTTAGACGAGCAAGATGTGGAAGTAGAAGAGCAGGAACAAGAACAACAACAGCCTCAGCAACAGAGCACAGCAACAACAGCTGCAACAACAGCCAATAACAAAGCCAACAAAGCCAGCAAAGCCACGCACAATGGTCATAGGGCACACTCCAGCTCCAAAATACCAATCGCCACCAGCAACAAGCTGAGTCCGAGCACCGAGACAACAACAGCCATACACACACTGCCCCAAGCGCTGACCATGTCACCGCCAACAACAGCAGCAGCAACAATTACAGCAGCTGCAGTAACAACAGCAGCAAAGCCCACACAAATTGTAACCCCAACGCGACGTGCCTCCGATTCGGATAAAGAAAACACATATACCGCAACATTTGTTAAGAAACCCGTGACCAGCACGGCAACCATACAGATTGGTAGCAATGGTTTGGAGGAGTCCACAGTGATTGCCACATTGACGCTCTTTCCGGATGCGCCGACAACGCCCAAAGTTATACGGAAGACACCCTCAACGGAGGCCAGTTTATCCACATCGGTCAAGGCGCTGGTCAAGAAATTTCAGCTAGAGGAGCTCGAGGCGCAGAGTTGCAGCAGCAATAATGGCAGCAACACATTGTCGCATTGCACAGCGTTGAATACCAGCCAATTGCAGCTGCAGCAGCCGCGCAAATGCACCATGAGCAGCGTTGTGTTGCCAGCAACAACAGCAGCAGCAGCGACAACAACAACTGTTGCTAGCAGCAACTTGCGTCGCAGCATTGGCGGCACTGGCAGCAGCAACAGCAACAATAGCAATCATCACGCACGTCGCGCCTCTGAGCCATTAACCGCCGTGCATAAGAAGCAGCACAACATTTGCCCCAGCTCCATGTCCAGCAGCAACTGCAGCAGCAGCAATAGCAACAGCAGCAGCAGCAGCAACAATAGTTGCGTCAGTCCCAGCGCCGGCAGCAGCACAGCGTTGCTGCTAAATGGACGACTGCCAACAACAGCTGCGCATCATCTGCATCATCACAGGCATCAGCATCAACATCAGCACCATCATCATCATCATCATCATGTGGTGATTGCCACCAAGAATGCCGCTGCTGCTGCCACCAACAACCTGAGCTTGGATCAGGGCATCATCTGTTAGCTAAGGGCCAACCGTGCGCGCCGCAATGCCAAAAGTTTCTTTCACCGCTTCCTTTGTTGCATGTAACAGTGCCTGAACGTGTAGGCGTGGCCAACGCCCTAGCTGGTCTACTAGGGCAGCAACAACAACAATATGTGCGTTGTTGCAACATCTGAGAGAAGAGGAAGCCTGCCTGCCTGCACGTGCGGAAGCTATGATTTGATTTGAGTTTCTTAGTTAATGTTATTAGCGTCTAGTTGATCTAAAATCTTAAATCTAAACACCCCCCACGTACCACACTTTACCACTAACCCAGCCGATTCCCAAGTAACCTATATACTGTCTAAGATTATCTGATATACAAAATATATATATCTGAATGGTAATCGAGTATTTTTTAAGAATTTGTCGTTGTCGTTGTAATTGGGCAGCACGGTGAACGTTAAATAAATGATGATTAAACTGAGCGAGAGGGAGCGATGTAGCGAAAGAGATAGAGCTAGAGCTAAAGCAAGAGAGTTGGAGAAAAAGCGAGTGTATGTAAGAGATAGCAAGCTTTGATCAATGGGCAAACAAATGTTGCAACTTATGAAATAAATAAATTAGATTTGAAACATATCAATCGGTGATTGTGTTCTGAATGTGTGTGCATGTGTGTGCGTGTCTGTCTGTGTGTGTTCAAAGTAGTTTGTTAAAATCAAATGATTATAGGCAACGTTTCAATGTTTCAACGAATTCAAATATGTCAATTCTAATTAAACAAAATTGAAAATACAAAAAATCGTCTGCATAGCATAAATTATTATATACAAAATATACAACTAAACATTATATACAATACCAAAAAAAAAAATATATCTATGTATATGCTTATTTAAAAGCAAAGAGCATCCTTATGATGTTTTATACAAAAAAAAAAAAAAACAACAGCAACAACAGCGATAAGCAAATCCAACAAATATTCGTCGGTTTTGCATGTTTTTTTTTTTTATAAATTGTTTAATTAAATTTGAATGCCTATTTCGGTATATAAACGAATATTATATAATGTTGAGCGCCAATTGGTAATTGTTTGTTATACAAAATAGACAGCATCTAAAACTAATATATCAATCAATACATACATACTATGTAGTCAAAAGTTTTGAAAAGAATATAAAAAAAAAAACAAAATGAATTGTTCAAAAGTTAGTTGCATATGCTACATACATCATACATATAGAGAATGTTATCCAAGAAAATTGAAAATTTCATTGTTAAATTGAGTGTGTGTAAAATTAGTAGATATATAAAACATATGCCCAAACAATCTATTATATATTTATCATACACGAAACCAAAATTGTTGCCTGAATTTTCAAATTTTGAGTTTGTCCCAAACACCAACCTCTTCTGTTTGTAGCCACTTCCCGCTCCTTAAATCCCGTTTACCATTTATATTTATATTATATAAAATATACTTACCTTGCTTTTAGTTGAAAAACCTTTTTAGAACAAATCGGGTTTGTTGTACATATGTATTTTGAGCGCCCAAAACGATGGCAAAATCTATATCTCTATAGGCGTGGTAAAAATGTTTTCTAATTTTTTTTTTTTTTTTTGCTTTTATTGCATACGCTAAAGAAAAGAGCAAATACAATAAATGTTGTGTAATCGTATGCATTGTATTTATTAGGCAAAAACGTTTTGTGTGGTAAAACGACGGTCAGTTAATTGTTAAAAAATAATAAGAAAAACAAAAAATGTAATCAATTAATTTATAATAATAATTACAAGTAATTGCGCCTTTTTATTTTTACCATAATTAATTGCGTAAGCATACTTCTCGTATTTAAATAACCTTAAACCACTTTTTTTTTTCTTCCGTTTACTGTAAATTAGTAGTTAAATGCAAGAGATAGCTAGAGCGAATGAGAGAGGGAGAGCGAGAGCAGCAACAAATTCGAGAATTGTGCGTTTTTATTTCATAGTAATTTTAATTAACTTTTGTGTTTACAAAATAGAGCAAAACGAGAGGATGAAAACAAAGATGAAAATTCTATTATATTATTAAATATAGTAATTATTTTATAAATAACTAATTTAAAATATTTTCAATAAAATTACGAAAAATAAAAAAAAAAACAAATTGTTTTTAATATTTATTTATAGTTTTTATACATTTGCAGAGGGTCATAGAAAGTAAAGTATATTTATTCTTGATCAGCAACAACAGTCGAAACGAAATTTTGTTATGTTATGTCGCAATCGGCTAAATCGAACCATTGTAACATATGGGAATGCCATAGGAAAGATCGGACGAAAAATGTATTTTATCAAGCTATCTAAGCATTTTCACAAAATTATATTCAAATCGGACCACTATATTTTATAGCAACCATAGGAACAATCGGCTGAAAAGGGAGTTGCATGAAATAATTATTGTTTTTTAAGATAACTCAACCAAATTCACCTTTTCTAAGTTAAAGCATGTTTTATACTCGCTGACAAAATTTCATCAAAATCGGACGACTATATATTATAGCTGTCATAGCAACAATCGATCGATGAGCAACTTTTCTGCATGGGTATATATCTTCGGCACGCCGAAGATAACTTTTCTTTCTTGTTTTTTTTACAAGAGCATATAGCTAGGTATTTGATAGTTGGCATAGACGCTAGAGAACCTGACCACCCAACCGATGCCATCATAGTTCACCGATTTGTGGAATATTATCATTACATCGCTACGTTTGCTTAAATAGACACGAGGTGTATCCTCTCCACAATAGCGTCGCATCTCCTGCGAAGAGCCAGACTCGGTGGTCTCCTGGACTACCAGATAATCCGTGTGGCAGGTGGCCTTTGAGCCCAAATTGAAGACTATAGAAGAGATGTGAAATACAAGCAATTAATAATATTTTATAAGTTTTGGGATTAATAAACTCACATTCAAAATTGAGCAGAACACGCGTATTGCTTGGCACACGCACTCTGAAATAGCATTCGGCGTTTTTTCGCACATTTTGCGGATAGAAGGCATTGGTAAAGATGCCCTCCGTGTTGTAGAACTGGCCACCACAGCCCTGTCCAGTTGCAACAGGTGCCGCACTGTAGGTCATATCGAATTTGGTCATATAGCTGCCAGTTTTAAAGCGCAGACGCAACTCGTTGGTATTGGTAAACAGACTCTTCCCGGGTTCAAGATAGGCGCACAAACGTTGCAGCGATTTATTGGTGGCCTTGTCAAAGACTTCAACATACTCTACATCACATTCGGATGTGCCCAGAGTCAATTCAGCATAATAGAGACTTAGCGTATGATTGGCTGGCGCCAGGATGAATACATCACAATCGGCATCATCCGAAATCTTGATGCGACCTTGCGTCCCACCGTACGTCTGATGACAGCTTGAATCGGGAATTATGCGCACCCGGAAGCCAGGCTTGTTCACAGCTGCATTCGTGCGGAACTTGATGTACATCTGCTTGGAGTTGGGATAGTAATCATTTGGCAGTCCATTGCCACAATAAACGTGCTCCGTGGCGAAATCGTTATAAAACTGATTGTTAGAGTGACCGTTAAAGATAACATCGCTGCCAAAGCCCTTCTCCAAAAGTTGGGCGTTCTGTGAAATGGAGAAAGTTGGAGAGATGATTAGAATGAGTTATAAACTAAGCTGGGATGGGTAAGGGAATTCCTGGTGGGAACCAAAAATTAATGTTAACAAAGGGAATAATGAAAAAAAACTAAAAGTAACCGAAATTCGCGGAGAAGTTTGAATAAAAGCCGGAGCGTTCGCATGTCTCTAGTTGAAATGAAACCAGTAAAAAATATATATTTTTAAAAAAAAAATGCTATGCAATTTGTTGTAAAGGAGAAATAGCAGTGCCCATTTTCAAATTTGTTAAATTTTAAAAATCTAAATAAAATACCTATGCTATAAAATGTTAAATCTTGAAGTTTTCGAATTACCTCGCTACTGTAGATTTTAATGTAGTCCGCGCCGCAGTTACCCTTGGCGCTGGGACCCTCCAAATCGAGGCTGAGGAATTGCAGATGCAGCGATAACTCACTCTCAATCTTCCACAGGCAGAAGAGATTATTGTCATAGTTGCCCTGTTCATTGACAGGTGAATTCAGCTCCACAGGTTGTTTGCCCTCGATCTTGATCAATGGATTGCCGCACTGCAGCGGCCTGGCGGTAATAAGCAATTCGAAGCCAGTGTCAGTGAGCTTATCATTGGTGAAGAAGCGCATGAAGAGGCCATGACGCGAGGACATTAGCTTGGGCGGCAGATCCTGGCCACAGAACTTGCCCATGTCATCGGCAAAGGGACCAGGTCCATCGCGGAATTCCAAAAAGTCGGTGCTGCAACTGTTGCTGGCCTCCACATGAAAGCTGCGAAACTCGACGCCAATCTGATAGCCAGGTGGTGCATGGAACGCATAGCTGCAGTCCAGATTATTAGCATAGGAGCCCACAAACTTGGTAAAGGTATAGCTAAGATTGTGTGCTCCTAGAATAATGCGCTCATCACAGTTGGGCAAAACACGCACCAGCGCCTTGAAACCTACTGAAGCATCCCGATGATCCGAATAGCTGTGTATCAACGCTCGGTTGCTGGATATGTGCAGCGTGGGCAGCTCCTCATGCAGGCGTCCACAGAAGCGTGCCATGCGCTGCTTCTCATCTGGAACAGGACTGGCAAAGACCTCGACGCCATCATAGCTACATTGCTCATTGCCCGCCTCAAAGTCCAAAAGCTCGAATTTGATGGTGAACTTTTGACCTTCGGGTGCAGTTAGATTCCAATAGCAGTCACTGTTGGGCGGCAGCTTGTCATCCTGATGTTGCCTGGGTGATTCCACAGGCTGCGTGGAGCTAATGACGCCACCGCAGAGATTGGTGCTGTACTCCAACAAAAAGCCACGTCCACTAAAAGTGTTATCCGTGCGCAGCAAAACGCTGACAGACTGCTGTGCACGATAGGCATGTTGTTCCTTGACTCCACACAACATGGACTCCTCCACACGGCTATCCTTGTCCCGCACTGTAATGGTCACATTGTCAAAGACGCAGACGCTCACGGGCGAACGCTCCAGATCAAAGTCAATAAAGCGCACCAGCACGCCGGAGAGGTGCTCATCGAGTGGCTTGAAGGTATAGTTGCAATAGAGACTCTTGGCATAATTCAGCGGATAACCAGGACTGCTCAATAGCTGACTCTTGGATGTGGCATACAAAATGCCGCCGCAGTTACGCTTGAAATAAGCTGTAAAACCATCGCCGGTAATGTCGCCATCAGAGCGAAAGATGAGTCGCATGGCAGAGGTGGTGGAATTAATATAATCAGGTGGACTGCGTCCGCATAAAGTTTGCAAATCTGTCCATTCATCATTGGCATCACTTAGATTGCGCTGCTGCACGCGCAGATAATCCTTGGTGCAGTTGTGGCTATCTTCTATATAGAAGCGTCCTATAAAGACGAGGCCAATGTGAAAGCCCGGCTCCGCCTCAATCTCCCAAATGCACTCCACATTGTTTTTATACTGCTCACTAAAGTCAATGAGGCGATAGGGATAAGACAATCTACCACCACAGCCGCTGCCATATTTGATGCTAACATTAAAAGTGGAGTTGGAGTTGGATTCTAGACGATCCGCATGATACTCAAAGAACAAACCACGCTCCACAACCAGATTCAAATCCGCAGCCACATTGCAGTAACGTTTAATCAAAGGCGAGTTCTGATCGGGTCCATTGTAGACTAGCAAATAATGCTGCTGGCAATCTCCATGAAGATTTACGCTCACCGACACCTCCAGCTGCACATCCTGCGGCAACAAGGGCTCCTCGGCGGCCTGATCCGGACCCACCGCCCAGGCGCAATCTATGGCAGTGTCTGCCAAATGACTAGGCTGTGTTATGGTTAGATTATCACCTGGTTCCAGCGGCCAGAAGCCACCACAATGCTGCAGAGAGTAGCTGAGCTCCAGCTGCGTCAGCGCATTGCGCTGATTACCACGCACAATCATATCAATGGCAAAAGGCAGACGCACGCTGGGCTTGAAATCCGTGGAACGATTGCTACAAAGCAGCAGCGGAAGCAGCGGCTCCGTTTCATCCGCCCGCAGCAGCTTCAATGGCGTTAGAGCACGGCACAGGCTCTCGTATCTCATCAAGGCAGCGCTGCTGCTGAAGTTATGCACCTGGAGCAGCAGCGTGGTGTTCAGCGGCGGACGCAGCTCGTAGCTGCAGTAGACAGGCTGACTGCTCACATTGACTCTATTAAAGAACAAGCTGCCACCTGACTCCAGATCCAAGAGACCATGACAAACGCTCTCACCATAAGCGCTATAGCTCAGCTTATAGCCACGATGCTGGCTAAAGGGCAGTAGGAAGGTATCAATGGCCATGGTATTATCCGTGGAGATGACCTCCGCAGGCGGATCATAGGCATAGCGTCCAATGATCGACTGCATCTGATGATCATTGGCAAAGGCAATGCGGCCATGGAAGCTGCTCCTGGTGCTATTATTGCTGCCATTATCAAAGTCCAGCAATTGGACTCTCACACGCCGTCCTTTGGGCACCTGCAAACGCCAGATGCAGTGCGTCGGCGTGCGCACGCCATCTGGATAATTGGGTGTCTGCAGAATGCCATTGAAGCCATACAAAGTTTCACCACAGCGATCTCCTATAGCTTTGTAGCTCAAGGAGAAGCTCTCATCCGCAGCCAGTTGAGCATTGGGAAATCGCATACGTATAACAATCTTGTTGGTTTCCACAATGTAGTGTCGGTTTGCGGTGCCACAAATGATCAAACGATCACTAATCCGTTCTTGGTTGTTTTCGCCAAACGGCTCCATCTCCTCCAGCTGCAGATGGGTGTGCTTTGTGCAGTTGCCCTGCTCCTCTGAAGGTAAATGCATGGGATCAAAAACCAAATCAATGGTGCTGCCTCTTTCCATTTCTATGGTATAGACGCACTCCTTTAGGCCACTATGCAGCTGCAACTGTAGTGGATTGGGTGAACTTATCAAGCCACTCTCGCTGTAGTAGCTGCCACCACAATTGGCCAGCTTGACGATGGCTTGAAAGCCCGTATGTGGTTCCAGCACGCCTGTGTAGAATTTAATGCGCAGCTCGCTGCCGGAGGAGTAGATAATATCGGGTTTTCTTGAGCCACAATAGCGTCCCAGCAACGGCATCAGCTCCGTGCTGCCATCATTCAGCTGCACAAATTCGCGTTCACAGCCATCGCTGGCATTGTCTCCGGAGGAGCTGCTGGAGGTCAAATCAAAGCTGCCTGTAAAATCGACAGCAATGCGATGATGTGTTGGAGCGCTGATGCGCCAGATACACTCGGAGTGAGGATTGGGTAAATTAGGATAGTTGGGTGAATTAATAATAGACTTGGAGTTAACAGCCTCATCGAGCACAATATGTCCAGAGCAAGCATGACCCAATTCCTCATAGTAAAAAGCCGCACGAAAGCGTAGAAAGGAGGATGTGAATTTGATATAAGCGCGATTGGAAACAGTTTCCAGCACATCGGTTATATTGTTCTCACAGTACTTGCCGCGTCCGAGGAAAGGTGAATCCTCTGCATACCCATTGCGCACCACAAAGAAATTGCGACACTGATTGGAGCCACTGCCTCCGCCGCCTCCACTGTTGCTTTCAGAAGTCAACTGTGAATCCAGGAAAGTAATCCTTATGCGCTTGCCCTGCCTGACGCGTATAGTCCAGATGCACTCCAAGGGCAGCATATAATTATTGCCACGCAGTTCCGTTATATTAACCAGGCCACGTGGCGCCGTCAGCTCGGAGCCACAAATAGTGCGCAACATGCTCGAAAATCCGGTCTTATTAATGCTGGCATCGGTAACAAACTCCAGCTTGAGATATGGCTGACCATGCAGCCATTGATTATCCGTTTCATTCGGCTGCTGACAGATCTTCTTCAGCTGTGTCCAATGCTGCATATCACTGCTGCTCGAGATTGTCAAATGATCCGCATAGCACTCGCTGCCAAACTGCTCCAAATCGAAAGTAACCAAATGTATGGAAGCATGTGTAGCAGGATTCGAGGGCACCAGTGTCCAGATGCAGTGTAGATTCGGTGCATAGCCCAATGGATAACCTGGTGAATTAAAAGTAGCCATGCTTTGATTCAGCTTTACCAGCTGCTCTCCACAAAGCCGCGTTTGCAACTCGGATGTGCGATTGGAAGCCAACGCCTCCTTGGACAGACGCTCCCATTTGAGCACGAAGGGTCCACGTGTAGCTGTGATAAACAGGACATTGGTGTTGGATATCACCGGCTTGGATGGTTGCAGCAACAGTTGTGCTCCAATATCTGTATAGCCATCGTAGAAGCGCACATGTGACTCATCCACATCACGCAGATGCTCCACATTCACCAAAACCACATATTCTGAATCTACAGTTATACGCCAGCTGAAGCGATCCTTTGTCTCGAACTGGGTTGGATAATGAGGTGACTCCACGGTGCCAGCAGTGCCATTCAACTCATTGTGGTGTTCTGTAAAGATTAGGATTGAAGGATTCAATACAATTAAATTATAAGTAGGCAAAGAAACTGATCACAGATCATTATCAACTTGCTATCGACTGATCATTAAGTGTTACTTTAATCATGGACCGTAACTGTTATAAGTTTTAAAATAAAAATTGCAATATAGCAATAATTTTTAAATTTGTATTTAACAGTTTCAAAACAACAATAAAAATATGAAATAAGACAAGTCATAATAACAAGTTACGGAACAACTCATATTTGTAACTTTGAAAATAAAACATAACTCTAATTTTATATTTTTATTATTTTCCATTTCTTTTATTATACTCTGTTTTCCAAAATGGAAAAAAAGAGTATATTGGGTTTGTGAAATGTCCGTCCGTCCGTCCGTCCGTCCGTCCGTCCGTATGAACGCAGTTTTTTTCCACAGTTTTACAGCTAGAGTAACCAAATTTGACATAAAGACTACTGACCACATCCTTGACCGCCCTGCCAAAAAAAAATATGCCACGCCCACTACCGCCCCCGCAAATGAGGTAAACCTGTATCTCCTACACCCTTATAGCTAGAAACTCCAAATTTTGCAGTATGACTCTATTTGAACTCTTCGATAGATTGGAGGAAAAAAAAATTTGACACGCCCACCCCCGCCCCAGTAAACGAGCGATCATTTTGCCAAGCACCCGTCTCGATCTACTTTGGGCGTTTGCAGCGTTCTGCATTTAGCAGAAAGAATTTTATAGTTCGTAGCATATATATATAAGTAGTCTTTAAAAGAATTTAATTTAATATACGTACAGAAAACAGAGTATCTCGCAGTCGGGGGAGCCCGACTGCAACGTTCTTACTTGTTTTTTTTAATTTTAAAAAACAGATAAAAAGAGTACAAATATGCAAATGTCTATGTGGCAGACTGCCATATCGTACTCAGACGATATGGTAACATGCGACTGCCATATATGTATATGACAAAATGCCATATCGTGTGACTTTAAAAATGTATTGTACTATTATTTCCTGAGCGGAAATAAGTGCTACTGATTCAGTTGAGCACTTGAGCAAAGCACTTGCAGCTTGTAGGAATAACAAGATGTTGTTTAGGCAACTATTAATCAAATGAGTTGATAAATAAGATATGACAGACACTAGACCAAGCGTTTTCTAAAACTGTTTGAGAATTACAATTGACAATATAGAAAAACCGTTTGCTTAGGAAGAACTCACTTTATTAGATTGACTTTTATAATTGTGGCCAAATCGACTGAGTTTTTGATGGTGAACAAGAATATATATATATATATATATATATATATATATATATATATATACTGTGCAGGGTCGGAGATGTCTCATTAATCCTTTTAAACACTTTCAATGTGTATAAGGTGTAAAAAATCAAACCTTCAATTGAAAACATTAATAAATAAGATGAGGGACAATAAAATAATACATTTTTGTTTGCAATAAATTAATTTTTTTTTTTTAAAATTGAAAAATAATTTATATGTTTCAATTTTATATTCAAAATTGAAAACAAGATTTATTTTTCAATTTGTATTTAAGAAACTGATAATATAAATTGATTTTAAATATCTTTTGAAACAAGCGGTGCTTCACAAGAGTTGAAATTTAGATATGACCTACGTTTCAAGAGCTTTACATTGATACATAATATGTACTCAAATAATCAATATGAAGGATCTCTCAAATTATTTCAATTGAATGCGATTGGCTATCCTGTTCCTGTTCCTGTTTTTAAACTTTACTTAAGAATAGTTTTCTGAAAAGCTCGGACGTTTAAGAGCGACTAAGCTAGTAAACTTTGTAAATTTTCAATGGCGGTCAGGACCGAGACCCCAACAATTCCTGGCCAAGTGGAAAAGTTCCGACCAAAGTTAAACAAAAATTGATTCAAGGATAACCAAGTACGAATCATACTTGAATGTCGAAGCATATTTAAATATTTCAAGATATCTGAGCCACTTTTTATACTCTGTTTTCCAAAATGGAAAAAAAGAGTATATTGGGTTTGTGAAATGTCCGTCTGTCCGTCCGTCTGTATGAACGCAGGTTTTTTCCACAGTTTTGAAGCTAGAGCAACCAAACTTGGTATACATGTTGGTATATACCATAGGCAGACAAAGTGTCAAGATCTCCCCCCCACCCCCACCCCTTCCCCCAAAAGAATATTATTTAATATACGTACAGAAAACAGAGTATATCGCAGTCGGGTGAGCCCGACTGCAACGTTCTTACTTGTTTTTGATTATGATTTTTAACCTTGCTACATTTTCATTGTTATGTGCAGATGCTTTTGGCATGAAAAAGATTGAATTGAAAAAACAATATTTGATATGTATATAATGTCTTATTGATTTTTAAAAACTTCAAAATAGTGTTTTCGAAGATGTCATTTTGAAATTTTCAAACATATTAGATTGGTATTAGTCCTATGCAGAGCTGTTAAGAATGATTCTTTATGAGAATGAATCTGCGAATAATTCAGGCAATGAATTGGTAAAATTAAAGTCATTTTGGTGCTTTTTATTGATATGACAAAATTTAGAGTTAATATATTTTTTTTTCAGTGTACTTACCGTAGTTGTAGCTGGCCATAAAACCTTCGCCAACGACATCGTCATTGCTCTTGAACTTCAGCCAAATGGTGCCTTTGGATTTGACGGCTGCGGGCAGCTGATTGCCACAGTAAACCCCAATAAGAGGACCACGCTCGGCGTTCTCGCGCAGCTCTAAATAATCATTGTTGCAGCCATCGGAGAGCTCCAAGTCAATCGATTCAATTGTGAGGGACAGGGAGTTGCCTGCGCTGGCCTCCAGTATCCATTCACATTCAATGTTCACCGGATAGCTGTCCGGATAGTAGGGTGAGGTGAAGCGTCCAGATAGTGCGGTATACCTGCTGCCACAAGCCGTGTCCATGGTCATATAATGGCCATCGAACTCCGACACCAGCTGCATGGGCAGACTTATAGTCAAAGCCTGACCATGCGATATCAAAGCTGGAGGATGAGAGCGACAGAATTGCTGGCGAGGAGTGCCGGTTGCCGTAACGCCCTCATAGATCTTAATGCCATGAGGCATGCAGTCACCCTCTGTGGCATATGTGGCAGCTAGCTCCGAATGCAGCTGTATGTGTATGGGCGTAAAGATGATGTGCTTGCTCGGATCAGAAGCCTTTAATACCCAGACGCAAGTTTCATTGCGTGCCACTTGCCGTAACAGACTAATATACTCAAAGTCCGTCTCATCAATCAGAACGGTCTGTCCACAGGACTCGTGGAAGTGCAGCCGGAAGCCTTTGTACTGTACTGAATCATCCGTTATGAAACGCACTAGAGCTCTGTTCGTGGCGGACTCGGTGCGATATGATCCGGACAATTCATTTGTGGTTGTGGTGCACAACTGGAATATCCGTGCACCCTCGTTGTCATCCAGATTGTCGGCATCCGTGTTGCCATCGCTGGCACTCAGATCATAGGCAGACACATGATCCCAGGCACAGGAGTATCCAGCCTCCACCTCAATATCGTGCATATCGAATTGTATCGTGTGATGCGGCGTCACTTCCAACACCCACTCGCAATTGCTGCTCCGTGGATAAGGCTTTGGATAGTTAGGTGATTGAATGATGCCGCTTTTGGTTTTCAGCTTGCCACCACAGACTGTACAAGGAGTTAAATATTAATGAATGGGTATAGAATTTTAGAAGATTCAAATGCGTTTTTCAGGCAGCCTGTCAGGGGTTTCTTAGGGGATTCTCAGTGAGTCAAGTGTTGCAAAAGAGAAGTCAAATATCAGAGGATGGGTTACAGAATTTTAGTAGATTAAAAAAAGTTTCAAAGGCAGCTTTCTTAGCGGAATCTTAGGGAAATTTGAAGGAGCTCCCAGGCAGTTCCCAGGAAGTGCTATACAAGAGGAGTCATATATCAGATGGGCTATCAAGTTTAAGGGGATTCAAATAGGGTTTTCAGACAGCTTTCTGCTGGTTTTTCAGGCAGTTTACTCAGCTGTCAGGTGATTCTGAGGCAGGTCCCTGGGATTTCTCAGAAAGTTCTTCAAATGATACACAAGAGAAGGTACAAGTTTCTTCAGCAAAGATCTCAGGAGATTTTAAGGGAGTTCGAGGAACTATTCGAATGTTGCATTTGATCTTCAATGTGTCGCGTAGCTCTCGGGGCGTGTTTTAAGGGACTTTCGAGGAGATCCCAGCATCCTTTTTCTGAAAAAAGAGTCTTTAGAATGTTCTCAGCGGATTTTCAAGTGACTTTAATAATTCCTTATAATTTCTTGAAAGGCTTTTAGCTGATCTCTTATTTTTAGGAAGTTCGAAGAGATATCTCAGTGAGGTGCTTAAGAACCACTCAGAGGGTTTGCAGATACTTCTTAAAGCTGTTTCTTAAAATTTCCAAGGGGCTCACAAGAGGTTATCTGAAAGTTCAGGGAGCTTTAAGGAGAGTTCTCAATGAGTTTTCAGGTAGGGTTTTCAGTACGTGGCAGGTAGCTTGGGTTTATTGATTGTCAAAGAGTTCAGAGAACTCTCATGAAGATCATAAAGAGTTCTCTAGGGGTTGTTAGAACGTTCTCAAGGATTTTAGAGACTTCAGGTGGTTTCAAGGGTTTTTCAGGGCTTGTGAGGAGGATTTCTAGGAGCTTCTTAACTTACTGCTCTTTGTTACGCGATAAGTGGCCGAAAAGCCGCGTCCGTTGTGTGAGCCATCGCTTATGAAGCGCACGTGCAGGTTGTGGCCGGCACTGGTGATGATCAGCTTGGGATTGTGTCCACAGTGTCGCTCAAGGACGTAGGTATCACGGAAATCGTTGGATATCTATCAGTCATAAAAAAAGGATAGGATTACTTATATCAAGCTTAATATGCCAATGTAAGCACTGACCACAAGGGCATCCTTGGTGCAATTGACGCTCTCCTCGATGTCCATGTCCAACACAGTCAGTTCAATAACCTGGCCAAGTGGTGCATGTATAAGCCAATAGCACTCAACGTCATTGGGATACATTTGTGGATGCTTGGGCGATGTCAAGGAACCAGAAAGACCACGCAGTTCCTGCAGACAGCCATCCACGCGGTACTCAAGCCTAAAGTTGATGCTGCTCGTGTTGTGGACTATAGTTAAAGTGTCCCCGGTAGCATTATAGGCACTTAGACCCACAATGGGTAGAATAGAGCTGCCATCGAGCAGATAGAGACCACCATCGGCATCAGTGGGCAGTCGATTAGAGCGACGATCAAAATGGGAGACCTCTAGGAGTATGTGATTGCCACGTGGAGGACGAATCTGCCAGCTGCAGTTGATGGCACCCTCGAACAGCGACTCGCCATAGTTTACACTCTCAATGATGCCCTGTGTGGCATTTAAAACATTCTGACAATTGCCGCTATAAGTCAGCCGGAAGCCACGATAAGCATTATTAACGTCGGATTGGAAGACAATCAATGCCTCATTGCTGTTCATGTTGAGCACACGTTGAGTCTCCGGCGGCATTTCGCAGAGCTGTTGAAAGGTTGAATCTGTGGGTCGATTGCTGTTGCTACTGCTGCCGATATAGGAAATGCGTAGATAATCGTAGCCGCATTCATAGAGATCCTCCATTTCCAGATCCTCAATAACCAGTCGCAGACTAGAGCCCGGATGCACGCGTACTTGATATTCGCAGTGTGCATTATGTGGATACTGATTGGGATAATTTGGTGAGGTAATCACACCCGAGCTGCCGGACAATCTGCCACCACAGCCGCTGGCAAAGCTGCGCCAGGTGAACTTAAAACCATGTGCATTGTTCGCCTCATCCGTGTGAAAATGTAGATAAAGATTATGACTGAAGCTGGGTATGCGTCTTGGCATGCTGGTGCCACAGAAGCGTCCAATCAACGCCGAGCTATTGCTGCCACCGTTGCGCACTTCCAGCCAATCACCGTTGCAATTGGGCGTAGCATCCAGCTCAAAGAGTTCCAGCTGCAGCTCCAGCTGGCTGCCTGGAGCAGCGCTCAGCTGCCAGATGCAATCCAAGCTGCTGCTATAGTTAAACGGATAGTTGGGTGAATTGAGCTTGCCCGTGGAGGCGTGTATATGACCACCACAGCCATCCGGATCCACAAAGCGATAGGACAGCTCAAAGCCATTCTCCGACTCGCTAAAGTCCGAGACAAACTTAATGGTCAGGAGACGCGACTGACTTAAGATATCCTCGGCCGTATTGCTATCACAAAAGCGTGCCAATGGTGTCTTGCTATCCGCGGAGCTGCCTGCCACCAGATCATCGTAGACCTCCACGTAGTCGTAGCTGCAGTCAGTATTGGACTCCAGCGCAAAGCTGATCCAGTGCAACATTATGGCCTTGCCCGGCGGCGCCATTATAATCCAATAGCAGGTCAAATCATTTTTGTAGTGACCCTGTGCATCCAAGGGCAAACGTATATGCTGTTCCTCCTTGGTGTGCACGCCACCGCAATGATCGCTGGCCACGGGCAGGGCGGTGTATTCAAACCGGAAGCCACGTCCCGAGCTGCCCAGCACAGTGTGCAAATGTAGCGTTAGCATATTTGTCTTGCTGACATACTCCTCCTCGGCGGGCACATTCTGCCCACAGTAGGGTCCTAGTATAAGCCGATCGAGTCCATCGTTGATTCGCAAACTGGTGCCGCCAACGCACTCCTCCGCCTCGCCAGCATTATCATCCTGGGCAGTATCCATCGAGCTGTCTAAAAGCTGAAAGTCTAAACGCTTCAGTTTGATCACCGTATTGGGCTCAGTTATAATCTGATATCTGCAGAGTCGCACACTGCTGGTCAGATTGGGATAACCAGGTGACTTGATGTCCCCACTTTCCGCATCATATTTGTGCGAGCAGTCCATGTGATAATGCAGCTCAAACCGATCCCCAGCACTGCGCGCACTCGTATAGAACTTGATGCGCACCTGGTTTGACAAGGAGTTGAAGCTGGGTGGCAATAGATTTGTAGTACCACCACAGTGTTTGGTCTGCAGCACATAGCTAACATTCCGTTGATTGGCAGTGTCCACCACCTTATCATAGAGCTCCACACAGGCATCCACAGCCAACTCGAATGTGACAAAGTCAATGGCTATGGCATCACCCATGGCCAGCTGTATCTTATATTCGCAGGATATGGTTTCACCACCGCTGTTGTAGCTGGGTGAGCGTATGGTGCCCTCCTGGCTGGAATAGACACCACCGCAGCCGGGCAAGCGCTCCTCAGCCGAATAGTGCAGCTGGAAACCTAAATCGCTGCCCACTGCATCCGAGTGGAAGCGTATGATGGCTTCATGCGTTGGCAGCACCAATGGCGCCGGCTGTTCCCTGCTGCAATACTTGTACAGTTCCCTGCCCGAGATCGCATCACTAATCTGTAAGCAGAGATTGGAAACAATGTTCAACAAATATCACAACAAACACTTACTGTGTGTGTGTCTTACAATGCCTTTGGAACATTTTTGAACATTTTGGACGAGCATTATTGCCGTTACAATGTCAAGGCGAAATTGTTTAAAAATTCCTCAACAACAAAAATGTCTTAAAAAGTAAACATTTTTTGTCATTAGAACATTTTTATTTTTTTGTGTGCAGAATAAAAGACGTAAATGTTTTTGAAACAGTTTTGAACTCTTAGGACAAACATTGTCCTAAAGACAAGCGTTTACACAAGTTTGTCAAAGCACCATAGTTTTGCCTGTATATATCTTTGGGACATTAATGTCTGTAAATGTAATAGGGGTCATAAATGTCTTTGGAAGATCAAAGTCTGTAAATATCATTGGGATATTAATATCTATAAATGGCTTTGGGACATTAATGTCTGTTAATGTCTTTAAGGCATTAATATCTCTTTCTAAAAATGTCGAACAATGTTCAAGCTTTATTTGATGTTTGACGGGTATTTTTAATGTGTTCTGCACTCCGCAGAAACGGCAAACATTTATACCAAACACATTTCGTTTTTTTTCTGTTTTCTTTTTTTTATGGTTGAGCAAATTGCGCAAATCTGTCTGAGCAAAAACAACATTAAGGAAGGCATTTACTCATGGAACATAACGCAAAGCCTCATGACGCTAAATGCGGACTTAGTCAACACACACACTCACACAAATAATGATTCCCATGCCCCTATCCATAAATACTCACCGAGACAAAATCAAAGTTGCAGCTATCATGCTGCTCCAGTTGCAAGCTGAAGAATGTGAGCTTAATCCGCTTGCTGCTGGGTGCTACCAGACGCCATTGGCAGTCACGATTGCGTGGATAGTTGCCGGGTGAGCCTGGCGAGGCCAGAGTGCCATGAGTATCGAAATCAAGTAGTCCACCGCATTGTGGCGGTATCGATTCCCAGCTTAGATCGAAGCCCGATTGTGCCGATGAGTTGTCAGAGCGGAACCAGAGATAGAGCTGATTGCTAGAGGATACAATGTTGCCACCATGCGGTATATGATTGCCACAGTAGCGTCCAATGATCTGTGCTGCCGCCGAGCGACCATCGTTGATCTGCAGCCAGTCGAAGCGGCAGTCGGTTGAGTCTTCCACGTCGAAGCTGTGGAACGTTAAGTTAACCACCAGCGCTTCCGAGGTGCGTATGACCCAAGCACATTGCGCATCATGATCATAAATGTTGCCCATCGTTGGATAACGTAGTCGTCCACTTGTGCCTGTGAGCAATGCATTGCAGCTGCTGAATCTCGCCTCACACAATCGACCACGATAACCAGGCTGGCACTGGCAGACAAATCGATTGCCCGTATCGGAGGGCGTTGGACTGCAGCGTCCATCGTTCTTGCAGGGCTGCGATGTGCAGGGATTGGGCAGCGGCAGGCATCGTGGTCCATGGAAGCCACGAGCACAAATGCACGTAAAGTTTGAGGGGCCAGCATCCATGCAGACGCCTCCATTCTGTAATCAACGAAACCAGGGTACAGTTAACTATTAGAGTATTGTCATTTCAATTGGCCTGAAATTAAGCAAATCAACTCGGTGAGCTTGCAACTCACGTGGCTTGCAAGCGAAATTCTTGAAATATACGAACTTGTAATGCGAATGACTTTATTGCACTGGCATGCTTAACAGACATATCAGAACATTGCAGTCTTTTACAGTTTTTAATTTCGATTGACTTGAAAACAAGCAAATCAACTACCTGAGCTTGCAACTCACTTGGCTTGCTACGCTCTACAAAAAGCAAGTCAAACAAAGAAACGAAAAGCTTGAAATGGTTGAATTGCCTGATCAAAGTAAAGCAAATGAGTTGAATACTTACCAAACACGGCAGATCGTTGCAGTTGTTTGCGGTGCCCAAGACACAGCCATTTTCGCCGTAACCGCTGCCCAGCATGCCTTGAGGACAGCTGCAGATGATGGTGTTGGAGATCTCCGAGCAAATCGCTGACGGATGACAAAGCGAGCCACGCTGCGAGCAGCTGGTGAGTCCAACAGCATTGGGATTGCCACCAGGTGAGCTATTGCTGTTACGTTGACAGCTACGTCCATCGCCCGTCCAACCCACAGGACACTCACCGCAGTGACTGGAGCCATAGCTATTGATGCACTCGACACGAGGATTAAGGCTGCAGCCACCGTTGTTCGACTCGCATTCGTTGATATCGCGACAGCTGACACCGTTGCCAGTCATGCCGGGCGGACAGGGGGCACAGGTGAAGCTGCCGGGCAGATTGATGCACTTGGTGGAGCAGGGTGTATGCGCCGCCGCACTACATTCATCCACATCCTCAATGCACGTAGCTGTCAATCCATTGCTACGCCAGCCTGGTTCACAGATGCAGCGATAGCCCAGTGCATCGCTGCTAGACACACAGCTGCCATGTCCGCATAACTCCCAAGCGCTGGCCGCGCCACAGTCTGCCTTACGTTGGCTGCAGTGCATCCCATGCCAGCCGGGCGTGCACAGGCAGCTGAATGAACCAAACTGATTCGCACACTGCCCACCGTTCTGGCAGCCCAGATCCGTGCCCTCAAAGAGTGCACACTCGTTCACATCTCGCTCGCACTTGTTGCCCTAAAGGTACATCATTTTTAAAGCAACTCTTTCAAAATACGCCCCCCAATACGCCCCATCACATGATCATCATCATACCTCAAATGCACCACGACACTGGCAGCGATAACCATTGTATGTGTTGTAGCAACTGCCTCCGTTCTCGCACGGACTACTCTGGCAACTGTCCAGCTCCATATTGGTCTTCAGTCGCTGCATCTTGTTCTCGACGACGCGGAGTCGGGCTTGAAGACGACGCAGCAGCAATCTGCTGGCTCTTGTCCTGTTCCAAACATTTAAATACCCATTGTATTATCAAGTTTTGATTCAACATAAAGATTTTCTCGGCCAGATCGAAACAAATTTTTAAAATATTAGACCAACAAACTTCCTTAATCACTGCAAAATTGACTCGCTACTACACAATTGTATTTTGTATTTTTCCTAAATCAAATTAAGTTTTACAAATGCATCAGCAAACATCGATTTTAAAGAGTTTGCTTGGAAAAGTCCCTGAATGCATTCCTACGAATAGAAAATGTGAACAAACCTGATTATCAGGCTTCTTTCCTTTTCCGATTCCTATCAAAACATTCGGAATCGAATTTATTAACTGTTATAAATTCCGAAAATCAATGGAAAATTTGATGTTTAAAGATTTGAGTATTTGACAGGAAAACGAAAAGTATTTGAACTTGAATAAGAAAAGTAAAACGATTTCGAATTCATTGAAAATCAGTAACACAAAATTGAAAACTATTCGGAATGAAATGAAAATTACTATACGACAAATATGTTAATTTTAGAGTCTGTTCCCATTTCCAAATACTTTTCATGTCAAAACAATTTTGATGTTTCTCCATCGTCCGGATCGAATTACAGACAGGCCTGTTCTTATTTCCACTCTCGGCAGCATTAAGCGGAATTGAAATTGGCTTAAAGGTTCCAAATTTTCTTATTGCTGCTTATCTAATGAATTGAAGCCATTTCAATGGCAAGTTAATTCAATTCTTGATCAAATGAAAGTGATTTCAATTCTCAAAATCTTAACATAAGTGATAAAGGGAAAGTTGAAGGGAAAATTTCCTTCCTATATTACCGAAAGTGGAAACCAGAACAGCCCTGTATATGAGACAGAGACGATCGGCTGAAAGTTGACTTGACTGTTTGTAAGAGCTTCTGCTTTCCAAAATATTTTGAACACACTCACAAAATAAATCCTTTTGCCAATTCTTGAGAATCTTACCTGTTTTGAAGCTGTCGCATCATGGAGTTTAACCCATTAGCGCCGAGTGCCTGTGCCTTAAACTCGGTAAGCTGATCAGCCAGCTCACGTAGATCAACAAAGTCGTCGGGACTATTCCACTCGTCCTTGCCAGCAGCGCCAGCTGGCCGCTTCTTGGTGCCACCAATAGGCATTAAAAGCTCCAATACATCATACTCCTCGTTGATAATGAGGCGTGAGGTGCCGCTCAGTTTAAAACTAATGTTACGATTAGCGCCAGACTCGAATATGAGATTGCCATCTTTGCTGATGATTTTTGGACTGCAAGTGGGTTGGTAAATCCTTAATCGTTAACAGATTGCAAACAGGATCTAATCACTTACGAGTTGACAAAGCAATGCACAGGATTTAGTACACAAATGCCCAACAGGAGCAACTGTAGCAGCTGCAAGCTGCCTGTGCGGCTTAACATAATTTACACTTGCATTTGATAAAATCACTTTACACAAAACACAGCCAAAACTAAAAATAAAATATTTAAAAAAATTGATAGAAATAATAATCCGAGCTCCTGCAACAATAGTTTGCTGCACGTTGACTTCACTTCACGGTTTGAATAAAACTCTAACGCTGTTGCCGTCCGACGCTTGCGATGTCAGCTGCGGGGCGTATTCAACGCTGTATGCCCGGGTGTACGCCCATCGAAAGTACGTCAGACAGATAAGATAGTATATAATTGGCTTAAGACAACATTTGAAGGAATTTCTGATCATCTTAGTCTTTTTTGAGCCCTCAGTCTGATTAAAATGCGATCGTTTTTTGATCTAAAATTATACTTTTATCGGGAGAAAATGTTTCCCTAGTCGCAACCCTTTTGGAAAAGTCGTTAAAAACCAGGCTTTCTCATCAGTTTTGACTCATTTTCGAGTCATATTTCCAATCATTGCTCTACATTTTGTTATTGTATTTGAACGAGTCATTTTCGTGTCTTCTTTAAATCGCGTTTGATATTAATCTATTTTTAATCATCAAAAAGGCTCGAAAAGGATTCAAGCTGACTTTTGTTAACATGATCTTACAAATGCCATTGCAGTCCATTTTATGAAATTTCGGATCACATTCGAGTCACAAGACTCGTCAGGATGATTTTTAACATGATCTTCCAAAAGTTAGTTGTAATTATAAATGATACATGGCCGGTTTGATATAATAGTAGCTGATATTCTTCTTTTTTTTTTCCTTAAAAGGTACACATTTATTTGAGCAGATTAATCAATTGCCAACTTTCCTGTACTCTCATCTCTCTCTCTCTCTCTTTGGAGTTAATAACATCTGGTATACATATATTGATAATTTTTAGTTGTATATATATTTATATATATATATATGGTATATCATTTATAAGATTTTCACACATATAAGTTTGTATACATATTTATTTTTGTTTAGGCTTAGTTCAAATATAAATTTATGGAGCTGTGACTTAGGATGAAATATCCCAGTCCAATGAACGCCTTCTTATTATGCTCTTTTCCGACTGATCTTATCAGATAAGTGCCTAATTTTCAAATAAGTTTTTATATAGATAATGTGAATGGTACATTTTCAGTTAATTAACAGATATTTCTAGTAATAAGCTTTTAGCTTGTACATTTTTAATAAAAAATACTCCAAAGAATATTGTGTTTAAAACTTTAGGCACAACAAATATCTTTTTTCATTTACTTGAGTTTTAATATTTTTTGTAATAAAAACAGTTTAACAAGTCAACAATTAGACAATTTTTATCATGTTCCAAAATAATGTGGTCTTCTCAACACACAAAAACTTCAATTGAATTTAAAATCTAGTTAGATTTTGAATTCATGAACATGAGAAAACAGAGAAAACATGTATGTTGAAAAACATTTGTGCTCAGATTTGGTTTCAATATTGAATGTTGATCAGGATTGGAAAGAGCATACAAGCATCGGTAGGTTGTTTTTCATTAACAAATATATTTCTAAATAACAGAATAGACTGTATGTGTATGTGTAACAAGTCTGTTCCGGGTTTCACTTTCATTAAGATAATGCGAAAGTGATTTTGCGAATTGAATTCCTTTTACGATTCAATTCACAAGGTGAAAAACAATAAGAAAATGTTTTAACTTTAAGGTTCAGTTCCGCAAAATGCTGCCGAAAGTGGAAACCAGAACAGGCCTGTAAGTACATGTTTGTGTGTGTGTTTGTGATCATATGGTTTAGTTGTTGAGTTTTTGCTGTGATTCATTCTGTGTGTAAACGATTAAGTCTATGGGTTGCTTAAGTACAGTTAGGCTCTAATAGAATTCAAGTGCTGGGGCATTCATTCATTCATTGCCCTAAAGTCTATTTTGTGTATAAGTTACAAATGCACAACAAGAAATGTGTATACATATGGCAAATAAGTAGAATGGCCACGAAAGGAAACTTAAGAGCTGAAACTATAATGAAGAACTCAGTTTAAACTTGGGAAACAAAGATCGTAAAATAAAACTCATCAAGTAGAAGATTACATTTCGTATTAAGTATGCTCGTGAGTGGTTTTTGGCTTTTATCTTGTTACATTTTTCTTTAAACAAAATCGTTCAATTTAGAACCCAAGTTTACAAATTTATAAGTACTTTGATTATCGTCTTTTATACATTTGTGCGCTGAATTTAAAAACTTTTTATATTTACTTAATTTACTGTAAATAATTGCAGGATTGTTACAGCTAATATTTAAGCGTAATACAAATTTCTTGCAATTTTCTAAACATTTTATAATTAGACTGTTAGACAGTTGAAAGGAAATTCAATTACTTTTCATTCGGTGCAACAATCATTACAATTAGTTTTCCGAAATTGAGAATATTTAATTTTTTTGATTTTGAGTTTTCGAAATGAAATAAAATCTGTTTTTATTTCTTTCTGATATTTTTTTTTAGCAACTAACAATTTTTTGTGTATAGTTTGCGTGGATTTGGAATTGGAAACTTTTCCAAGTATCTCAAAAACTGTTCAACATGCAATTTTTTTGAAATATCTAAATTCAGCACATGAATTTACATAAGTATCAACTATCAGCAGGCATCGGAAATGTTGTAAACTAGTGTGATCTATGGTTCACATAGTGCTTCAGAATGGAATATGTGTGTGTTGAACACTTGGTAACTTCTACTGCGTTTATGCAATGGAACTTATTAACAGGGCTGTTCTGAATTCCACTTGCGAATCAACTCCACAGAAATATGCAAAGCATACTTTCAGGAGTGCATACAAATTAAATTAACATAGAAGAAAACTAAATTTTATTTAATTGTACTTCACAAAATATGCTACACTCTAGCTGGTATTCTGTGAAATTGATTCGAAAGTGAAGTTCGGAGCATCATCATCTTGCAAACTCATTCATAAATCTATGCAAATGCATCATTCACAGTTTACACTTGAAACGGTAGGGCTTCTCTACTTATAATAAGCCAACTGTTTTGGAACCAAACTAATTCATAAAATAACGTTTAATTCATAGTGGTATTCATGATGCTTATGCTGACATTTTGGTTAAGTGGTGTTTAGACGATGCAATTCATTTCGTGCATCTTGCTTAGAGATATAGAAAAGTTTCTATTCGGTGCCTGAAACCATGCAAGATAATTTTGACTGTTTAAACGATGATGTATTTTAAACAAAGAACTTGCATGAAAGTTTATTTCATGCAAGAATTGCATCAGCTAAACACCGCTTTTTGTGACGATTTTGCAAAAATGTGCATAGCTTAAACGCAGTAAGCTAAGTACATCAAAATTAGTTAATAGGAATCACAATAATGACTTGCGTTAAGAGGTAAAGTACACATAAAGGTTAACGTTAAGTGTTATTATGTGCAGACAGGTCAAATATTTGGTTCTACATATTTGAATCTCAGTTGCATTACATATAAACATATACATATATGAATACATATAAATATGTAATTTAACAAACTTTGATGAAATGTGCTGCTTGAACAACTGTTCAGGCTTTAAAAATCTAATTACAGTAGACAACAAACACGTACACAATAAATAAATTAAATATAAAATTACAATTGAACTTTTAGCTTAGATTGATTATTTTTCTTTGCTTTACGCTGCACTACTCTCTCTCTCTACTTTTCTCTCTCTCTTTCTTTATCTGACTGTGTTGCCACACGCCGCTTGCCTCTGGCACAGCTTTGAATAAACTATAGAACCAGCTAATAAGTTCGATGTAGCCTCCAAATGCATTGTTGTAAGTGGTTTAATTGGATGTGGGCATCTCCGCTGGCGTTGCAATAGCAGCATGACTCTTTGGCCGCCTTATGACCTCAGCCTTGCGATAGAGAAAGTTGTAGCTGGGCTGATTCTCCGTGTATTCCGCAAACATATCTGTAAAGTATGCAAAATTTTAGTATCAATTTGATGAAATGCTCTCTGTCCTAGCGCTTACCAAAGGATATATGGCCCACATTAGCAGTGTCCACCGCAAAGAATAGCGCTTGCGCCTTTTGCTCGTTCAGCTTCCCGCCAGCATGCCGCACCAATCGTATGAAGTTCTCTCTCTCAATCTTTTCACTTGATTTACTGTATATCTGCAATAAATTGAGTAGGCATATATTATAAAGGCAATTGATAAGAGCTAGAGCCAACTTACCTTGATCAGCGCACGCAGAAATGTCATGATGTCCGTGTTCTTCAACTTGCAAAACAACGAACAAATCAAAAAACTCTTCAGGCTAGCTGTGCCCCTGCGACGCTATATTACACAAAGTGAAAAAGAAAGGAGAAAATTATTGAAAAATACAATAATAAATGCGATAAAATGCGGTGTCAAATAAAACCAGCTGTACACAAGCTAAAAGTCTAGTGACGTTGCATATTCAACCCACAACATTTCTGACATCAAATTTTCTGACGAAGTATATTCAATTTAAAATAGGAACTGTTCTAAATAATAAAGCTTTTAATAATAGCTCTGAAAAATAACTTTCTAACGATATATAGCACGTGTTTTTAGCTTGTATGGTTTGGAAACTGTGGGGATGTCAGTTTTGGCGGTATTTCCGCTAAATAGGCGGGTTTTCAGTGGTAAAACAAACTTGTTTTGTCTTATGATAGGAAACAAGTACTGAAAATTTAAGAAAGCCTTGGTGTTTTGATTTTTTATCTTATTTTGGGCCACTAAAAATTTAAAATGTTCGTAGCTTCTGAACAAGTTGTCGGTTTTGGATGTGCGAGGTATAATTCGACGATATTTTAAATAAGAATAGTTCTGCATTCAAAAATTTTATTGAAATACTTCTCCACTAGCATGGACTGCCATCCACAGTGATGAGGACTAACCACTTACATGATCCAGCAGCGCAAAAAGTTTATGCAAGTGCATATTCTTGAGATCCACTTGAAGATGCTCGGCAAATGTGATGACATCTAGCTTGTCTGTGTTGGACAGATTTAGATAATTTTCGCACAGTTCCATATCGCGCTTTGAATCCAAGAGACCAAGAAAATCGAGAGTATGCTCTAGTTCAACAATGTCGCCGGGAAATGGTATTTTCATGTCGCGTGCGCGACTCATAACGATAACATCCTCAAAGGAATAGTCGGAAGTAGGCACACCCATTGCGCTACAAAAGCGAAAATTGAAAGAATTAGTTGAGTGGAGAGATGGAATGGAATGAAAACTTACTCTGCCATTACTTTACGGACATTGTTGGCATAGAGATTGGCATCAGCTTTCTCAGCTAGGGATGGTGTGTAAACGGGCAAGTATTCAATTTCGCAACGGTTGTAAAACTGTGTCATTGTTAGCCAAAGTAGATGCAGACTGAAATAGAACAAACGTTAAGTTGGTAAGCTTACTTTCTTTCGTTTTGAGTACTTACACGCCGGGTCCATCCCAGGTCCAAGTGAATGTATCAAACTTATTTGGATATTTCACCAGAACCGGCTGCACGGGCACGCCCGGATAAAAGGCACCCGGCTTGAACTTAATCAATGCGCTGCGGTTGGTGCAGGTGCCCTCAGCAAAGATGACAACCTGTGGCCAATTATCTTCCGAATGCACACGATCATTAATGCTGCGTATGGTGTTCTGCCTAGAATTGGGATCCTCGCGCTGCACATATATCGGCTGTGCATAGTTAATGATCCTGCCCAGAAATGGTATATCTGCCGTCTCACGTTTCGCCACAATCGAGGGTGGATGACCACGGAAGACCACCATAAGCGAGTCCACGTAGGAGGAGTGTGGCGCCACAACCAATATGGGTGCTTCTTTGGGGCTCGCTGGTGTACCCTTCATTTTGACATAATGAAAGGAGCCGGCTGCGTAGAGCATGCGCATTGAACGAGCCGTCATGTATTGGAAATGTCTGAAAAATGATTTTAAGTATAGGATTTAGTATATTGTATATACATATATCTATTACGAGCTTCACTCCACCATTTTCCTCCTGTGGGCAAGAAATCTAAACTTTCACCAATACAACCTGCACCACCCATTTTACACCCAGAGGTGTAAAGTTTCCGGAAAATTGGTATGCAATCATAAATAAAATTTAATATAGATCTTTCAAAATGATTTTAAACCACATTTCCCGACCGAATTTTCCCAAAATACGATCCTAGTGCGCATTTCCAGAGTGAAATGTAACTAATGTGAAAAATGCAGCTCTCTATCACTTATGGTTTGGTCTGTGCGAACGTTGCTAATCAGTCTCATTGAATAGTTTTATACATAGATATAAATAAGGTTGTCTCTCACCTGCGCCATCCTGTAAGCGGTTTCACCTGCAGATCGTCCACAGTCATGCCATAGAGTCCAATGCAGGCAAACATCCAGGCTGAAAGCAGCGACAAAACGCAGCCGACAACGCGCAACGGCAGCAGCAGCACAGTCAGCACATAGATCTGCAATATAGATTAGAGATAACTGATTACTGATCAATGATCACTGATAAAACTGATAACACTGATTGGAGATAACGTCTAGCCAACAGTTAACCATTTTCTTATCAGACAACGCACAGTCAAACTTGAGTTTTATGTTTGCGATAAGCTTGTTAACGTTGCTGAACTTTGCATTAACTAAAAAGTACACCTTTAACCGTTTAATAATAAACAAATAATAATAAAAACACAATAACAAAATTGCTAGCACTGTCTGGTGTGGAGGTTTGCGCAGTCATTGGAGACCGCTCGTACAAATAGAGTTTTAGATTTATATTTTCATCTTTCTTTCAGGGAATAATTAATAATGTTTCGAGATTCTAAATGTATTTATAATTTATTTATTCATCTAACATTCGACGAATAGATCATATTTTTCCTTACCAGCCCTTATTTAAACAGGAAGTAAAAGTTAAACGGAATATAAACAATCCAATAGAAATTGTTTGTTAGTAAGTCTGCATTTAGCCGATGATTTAATGTCATGACGTTTTTTCGTTAATTTTACGGAGAATGCAACACATCTACTTTTCTTTTCTAAAAATAAGAACTTAACGAACAAAATTTATACTATATTATATATGTATATTGATTTATGGTAAGAGCAGGCAACCCCACTACAACTCTTCCCAACAAAGAAGAACTTAACGAAGAAACGTCATCGTGCAAATGCGGACTAAGACTTGATTTAGACGATGACGTTTATCGCATGACGTTCTTTCGTTGAGTTTGTGTTTGTGGGGAAGAGGTGTAGAGATGTAGCATGCTCCGCTTCACCTCTTTTCTACAAGTGAGAACTTCCTACAAGTGAGAACGTCCTGGTCTAAATGAGGAGTTAGACTGAATTTAGACGATGAAGTTCCGTCATGAAGTTTTCTTTGTTAAGTTTACGCTTACAAGAAAGACTGCTCTTTCCCACAAATATAAACTTAACGAAGAAAATTGATGAAGTAAGCTTCATCGTCTAAATGCGGTCTTAGTTTGTCAGCAATTTTGTTAATTTATGTATGCATGCATTATATTAATTAATGCACATACATAAGACATAAGTATGTATGTGTGCGAATGTGATGTTCATATAATTATTTATTTTGTATAAATAAGCATGTCATTAAGTTTGCCAGCGTTCGTTTGTATAGTTTTGCGAGTGGCCTTCTTGACCTTGATTCGATGATTGGCGATGATCAAATCAAGGCAAGTGAAATGAGTTCGAAAAGCTAGTTGTTGTATTTCTTGTTGTTGTTGTTGAAAAGATGCGGCTGATTCATGCCACTTATGATGCAACTACTTTAACTGATTAACGGCATAATCGGCGAGTGGATCAATTATTACTAGGTCATCTTTTAACATATACTTCATTTGTATTTATATTGATTTACTAAATTTGTATGATTTATAATATAGAAATATAGAAATCAATACACACAACTGAATATCAATTCCGCAAAATTTGATCAAAGTTAAGTGTTTTCAAAACCTGTAAAATCTTTTGCAGCTTCAAACGTTTTGGAAATGAAATCAAACTTATTTTAAGTTTTTACGAATCGATTTCACGTGGAATTCAGAACAAAAAAAAAGGAAATTGTTCTGCAATGAATGCCAAAAGGAAGTCCAATTAAAAACGAGACTGTACCCAATTCGAATTGTTAGATGTCTTCTTGGGATGCTTTCAATGCTCTCATGTTTTTTCAAAAGATTTTTATTGTGCTTTTTACTCCGTGTTCCCATTAAAAATGGGAAAAAGGGAGTTATAAAGTACTGCAAATGTGTGTAACAGACAGAAGGAGGCATTTCCGACTATATGAACTATATATATTCTTGATCAGGATCAACAGCCGAGACGAACTAGCCATGTCCGTCTATCTGTCCGTCTGTCCCTATGAACACACAGATCTCAGAGACTATAAGAGCTAGAGACACCAAACTTGGCATGCAGGTACCTGTATACCATACGCAGATTTTTGGTACACAAGTATATTTAATCAATGTCTTTCGGATGTGTAAATTTCAACACGATCGGATAAATAGCACCAAAGTTATGGAAGAACTTATTTCCCCTGTCTCAGCAGGCAGAAACAACAGTTTGACATGCACTGTGCAAGATGAGTCCGCTGCTTGCTTGTGTTGCCGCTGAACTGCTTGAAATGCAAGTTGGGAGCAGGGAGTCTCGTAGTCGGGCACACTCGACTAGAGTATTCTTACTTGTTTTTATTATTGAATAGTCATATTGCTCTCGAAAAGCAAAGCCAAAATTAAATCTAACGAACTTCAGTTTTTTCAATCGATTTGCAAACGAAGCGTAGCCAAAATCCGAAGAGATTTCTTTGACAGCTCCGTTAAAATCAGTAATTAATAAGTATTTATTTTCAAAAATGATAAATAAAAATGAATTTATTGAACATTGATTATTGAATATCAATATAAGCTAACCAACAAGGTTTATGCATGGATATATACAAATGTATTTTATATACATACATATGTGTTAAATGATGTATGACCAAGGTTCAAGCCAAGTGACTTTATATAGCCCCATAAGCTACTGAACCGTATCGTATCGCATATAAATTTTAGAGTGATATCATCAATGGTCAATACTCGTATGTGCAAGCCCCCCATAAACAAATAATACGAATACAAAATGAACATAAACAAACCGATTTTGTGATTTTGATTCTAATTCAAATGCGTATATAAATACCCTATACCTATTCAGAATCGAAAATGGATAAAGTTGTCATTATTCGATTGTGTCCAAGAGACGTAAGATCCAAAGTCTGAAGATACGCATATTTAAACATAAATATGTACATTGGGGTTTTGAAAAGCAATCAATTATTCGATTATACGTTTACTTTTTACGAAATAAGTACTCAAAATCGATCATTTTTGTGTTACTGCGTTTATCGATCATCGATATTTTTCACAAAATATCACACAACAAATTTCTAATACATTTACATTTTGAATACTTCGATTATATTGACAGACTGTGAATTCTGTTCATGGAAACCTTGTTTTGTTATTAATAATAAAATATATATTAAATATAAGCCTTAATTTTTTAAAATTAAATTGATTGTTATTTAAAGTGCATGTTTTAATAGTTACAAAAAAATTGTTTTTGTCATGTTTTCGACACATTGATCTAACGACTTTTTCCATTCGACTAATCGAAGCAACATCGATTGCCATTTAATAAAATAATAAAATCGATCATTAAACTAATCGATTATTTCATTATTATTTACATCTCTAATACGTATATTGTCCATGCGTGCATATGAAATACAGGGTATATGCTAGTCGAGAGCTCTACATAGCTTCGATTATTTTGATTTCATTTTTGTTTTTGCCCAGTTGAGCATTTAACGGTGCCGCTGAATGTAAGATATAGAGTAGAATGGGGGGAGGGTTGAGAAAGTGGATTGAATGGTTTGATGAGAGACAATTAAAGTGCACTGCAAGATGTGAAAGCCGTTCATCTCATTTTTAAAGGCAGGCCTGAAACTAACATTTTTAAATCTATTTCATTCCTGAAAAAAATGGGAAAAAAGCGTCATTTGTTCAACGGGTTTCTCGGTTTTTTTTTTCTAAGAATGATATTTACAGATTTTAATATAATAATAATATTCAATTTAATATATGAACTATTAAAACAATAGCTCTTAAAAATACCTTTCTAACGATATATAGAACGTGTTTTTAGGTGCTATGGTTCGGGAACTGTGAGGCTATCAATTTTAGTAGTTTTTAGCGTTTTCCCGCTAAACTAGCGGTAGAACAAATCTTTTTCGGCTAGAATTTGCAAATTGAATTCAAATGCCATTTGATGAAGAATCGAATACGATTCAATTAGAAAATTTGGAGCATTCAAAAAAGGTATCAATTCCGCAAATGAAAATTGGGACAGGTATGTTATTGTATGAATTTGAATTCAAGGTGATAATCAAACAAATTACTAATTATGCAGTTTGTTTTCTCACACCCGAAATAGACTAGAATGATTCGTCGATTTTGCACGATTTTTTGTTGACCTAGAAAGTGTTATTATTAGAAAGGAAAGCAAAAAAGAAAGGGACTGCAATATGCAATGCAGATTGGATAAAGGAATATAGAGGACTTATGTATACATACATACATATATGCATGCAAGTATATACATACATATTCATATATATGTATTCATGTATGTTTGTGTGTGTACTCTGGAATGTGAACGTTTTGTATAACAGCAGAAGTAGCAGAAGCAGCAGCAGAAGCAGAAATCAGGCACAGGTTGTTCAAAGCACAAGGTGCGCTAAAGTAACGGTAATAGCCAAGGGCGTGGGCAGAAGGGGCTGGCCATTGTGCTCCTTTCATTCAGTTTTACTTAAAATACTTTTATAATTAGGTATATTTTAGTGTTATGTAGTACAAAAGAAAAACCTTTAAAAAAAAGAAAATGCAAATTGGCCAGCCCCTTTATCGCATAGCCTGGCTACGTCCTTTGCAACAGCAGCAACTACAACTACAACCACATAGTCGCAAACGCGCCAAAGAGCCGGCAACAAAAGGCAAAGGCAAAAGCAACAACAGCAACAACAATAAGACAACAAGAAAATCGTATGATTCTCGCTGCCTTTTTTTTTCTTCTCTTTCTTTTCTTTTCTTTGCTATTTCGCAGCAACGTTTTCGGTGACGTTAACAGCAACGTTGACGTCGGCAGCAGCAGCGGCATCGCAAAAAACTATGCCAGATAAAAAAAAGCAAACGAAGCAAGAAAGAGTAAAAGATAATGTAACACGCATTTCTAATGGATACAGTTGGTCAAGTACAATCTTAATTTGTATGTGTGTGTGTATGCACTTGAAATGTCTTATATATACATACATACATATGTCTTATACACATGTCTCATATATATGTATATTATGTACGTGTGGGCCACACTTGATAATAAGACATCAATAATAACAACAACAAAAAACTAGTGTTGAACAGAGACACACACACACACATGCTGCAACAGCAGTGCAACCGTCACGCTTGCCTCTCCCTCTGGCCAACGTGTTGCTCGCCTGCCACCCACACATACACATACATACAGTGACAGCTGTGTTGGAGCTGCTTTGAATGAATGAAAGCATTTTTTGCATGCGTAAAAAATGTTTAATGAGCAATGGGGAAATGGCAGAGTAGAATTGGGAAATGTGCCATAACAAAAACAAAAACTCACCTTGGTCAGCTCAATGTGATCGTCAATTTGTATGCGATGCACAAACGGATTGATATATCTAAAGCCCTTGGATGCCCAGGTATCCTCTTCAGAGTCACGCTTGGCCAGGTTGCTACTAATTGTGATGCTATCGCTAGCATTTGAATAGGAGTTGTCATTGCCATTCATATTGGAGTTCTCATTGGCATTTGAATTGGAATTTGTTAGAATGCTGCTGCTGCTGTTGCTGCTACTTCTGCTTCTGCTGATACTGTTAACATTGTCATTGTCCAGCTCCTCCTCGTTGCCGTTTTCCAGGCCATCCCCATCGCTCGATGGGGGCGCATCTTGAGGAGAGCGACGACGTTTAATTGAAGATGTTGTCATTATGGCGCACACACACTCTTGCACACACACACAAACGACTCTCTCAATTGAAGTATTTAACTATTGTTTCACTTGCGTTTTATTTGTCTGCTTGTGTGGCGCAAAACAATAAAAAAAAATATATAACAACAACGAGCAACTCCCGCGCTTCCGTTTCTACAAGTAAATTGCGTTTGCCAGCAAACGTAAAGTGCTGGCTAATGCTAATAAGCTAAACAGTGTTGTTGTGTGCCAATTTGATAAGCACATCGATGATTTATTTATCGTCGATAGTTCGATACTTTTTTTGTAAACAAGACACTGATTATGATTGGACTGACAGTGCTGGCAAACGTGAAAAAAGACTGTCCAATAACTTATCGCCGGTAGTTCGAAACATTTTCTTTAAAGGAATTCCTGAAACTAATTTGGGTAATGCTTTGATATGGCTACTATAAAAAGCCCTCCAAAAAATTGTCTTCTTCAGCCCAACAAATGCGGAATAATTGTCAAAAGTGACAGTGTTCACTTTTTTGACGAAATATGTGTCGATACTCACGCGTACTGTTATCAGTAACAGTGCTGTATACGATAAAAATAAGTAGCAAAGCTGCTCAGTTTGGCGCCTCTGTTGCTGTGGCGCTTGTTGCCACACCGTCAGTGACAATTCTAAAAACGTTTACAGGTCTGGCAGCGCCAAAGTGGGGCGCGCGTTTTTATTTTATTTGAATTCAAATTTGAATTTGGAACTGTTAGT
This sequence comes from Hirtodrosophila cameraria, assembly GCA_949708635.1. Classification (NCBI taxonomy): domain Eukaryota; kingdom Metazoa; phylum Arthropoda; class Insecta; order Diptera; family Drosophilidae; genus Hirtodrosophila; species Hirtodrosophila cameraria. The sequence continues at coordinate 12,120,308 of OX453090.1, forward strand.
TAAGTCGATCTGGTGACTAGTAATTTGTTAAAACCAAATCAACTATGAATACGAAAATACAAACAAAATACAAAAACTTGTGTTCAGTTTTTGCTGAACGAACCATTTAGTTTGTTTACTTCGATCAGTTCGTTCAACTGCTTCGTTCCTTCGGTTCTTTTACTTGTTCAGTCGTTTACTAGTTAGTTCGAATGCTTATGTATGTAAATACTAATACTAAATAGTAACTATAACTATAGTAAGAGTAAAATGCGCAACAAGAAGGAACGAACTAGTTCGTTCGTTGAGTTTGGTGAATAGTTCAATTGAACTCATACTGAACAATACGATACAACACTATGGTGCATGTGCCAACATATGTATGTACAATGTTTGTACACGTGTATGTATGTACATAGATTCTTGGAAGTTGTTTTGCAAGACAAGTGATCGTACGTCGCCCTCTTTCTAATCTCTAATCTTACGTCTGGCAAAACAGTTCACGGCCTGGCGACTAGGTCGTCGCACATGTGCTTCAAACGTGCTGTCGAAATTTGAATGCCTTCTAATGCTTTCAAGGCGAGCACACTGTTTCCTACTCTGATTACAAACATACATATGTACATACATATGTACAAATAATACATACATACATTTGTCTAGACAAATATGTACTTGCATACATATATTTAAACATATGTACGTGGCTGCTGTTAAAAAATGTAAACCAACCAGTTTTTGTATTCGTAGTCGTAGCACAAATCAAAGATATCGCCTGATAAACGGGTTTATTCTCTTTTTTTTGCTTTTTAGTTGAGTAGTCACCAGTGCAGAATACTGTTCCATCACAAGCACAAATGATGGGTGGGATGGAGAGGCAACAAGGCACAGCTGATATGGTACAGCCTTACTGTTAACTGTTATACGCGCGTGCATTTGACCTTGTCGAAGTTTAAATGGCTGATGCAATCGTAGCTGGGATGCGTACTCAAAGGATGTACCCCAAAAATATGTACATTGTGCCTTCGTGGTATGTATTTATATGAATATAATTAGTATATATGTATGTATGTATATAGTTAGTAAATTAGATGATATGTATTTGTCAAGGGATAACAGCAATCAGTCTGACTTATGGCCACGCCTTTTTATACCCTTTGCAGTAGGTATTATAATTTTGTCACGAAATGTGTAACGAATAGAAGTAGACGTCTCCGACCATATAAAATATATGTACATATATGTATGCCAAATTTGGTGACTCAACCTGTAAAATTGTGGAAGATAGGCGGAAAATTTATCAAATCGACTAGGCTGTTGATGCTGATCAAGAATATATATATTCTATATTGTCGGTGGTGGACCGGTTTTAAGAACATCCATTAGTGGAACAATCATGTATCTATAAAAGTTAGCTCGCATCATAGCAAGCCACTTTACCATACTAGCTTCGATAAAGTAACGTTTTCTTAAAATAATTTCTAATAGTTCTCAACTGGTTCTAGCTAACGAGCGATCTAGTGGCTGACTGCTAATAGCTACATCATCTTATTTCTTATATCTTATTTCGTACATGTTATTTTCAAATAATTATGTTTCTTGGTTTATTATTATCAAATAAAGCACAAGTTTTGTGGATAGTTCGCAAAATTGCACAAGTTGAAAGTTGCACAATCCGAGGAAACTCTTATCATATCAGTTTTGTCAAATTAAAGTTTTTTTTACAATAATTGCTAGTAATTCTCAAAAGGTTTAAGCTACAGAGCGGTGTAGTGGTTGACTGAAGCTCTAAGTAAGCAACAACATCTTCTTTCTTACAACTTATTTTCAAATCATTATTTCTCTTGAACATTTAGTTATAATTAGACTTCGCAGAAATGTCGTAGTCTTGCAATAAAATTTAAATGCGTTGTGTTTTACAACAGATTATGAACTGAAAAATCACTTTTTTTCATGTTTTCGATACACTTGCAGAAGATAACAAATACGAAATGTGTAACGTATAGAAGTAAACGTCTCCAAACCTATAAACTATATGTATATGTATGCAGTACATATATTCTTGATCAGGATCAACAGCTGAGTCGAACTAATCATGTCTGTCTGTCAGCCCGTTTTTTATATACGTACTAGTCTCTAAGTTTTGAAGCTACATATCTTGATGAAACTTGGCACAGATGCTTCTTTTTGTTGCAAACAGTGCATAAGTCAGAATCGGCCGGATCAGGCCACTATAATATATAGCCATAGGAACAATCGGTTGAAAAATTTGTTTTTGTAGGAAAAACTTTTTTGATACTTTAAAACTATCATAACCATTTTAATATAATTTTCTTAAGCTGATCAAATCTTATTAAAATCGGGCGACTATATCTTATAGATGTCATAGAAACATTTGGACGAAAATTAAGTTTTCATTTAAACAACTTTTCTGCAAGGGTATTTGAAGGCTAGACAAAAATTGAAAGTGAATATGTGCAATATACATATGCACATACATACATGTGTTATTTATAATATTTGTGAAATATTTGATAGTTCTGTTTTGGCTAATTTTATTACTCCCTGTTCCCATTAAAAATGGGAAAAAGGGAGTTATAAAGTACTGCAAATGTGTGTAACAGGCAGAAGGAAGAATTTCCGACAATATAAACTATATATATTCTTGATCAGCATCAACAGCCATGACGATCTAGCCATGTCCGTCTGTCTGTCTGTCTGTCCGTCTGTCCGTCTGTCCGTATGAACACACAGATCTCGGAGACTACAAGAGCTAGAGACACCAAACTTGGCATGTAGGTTCCTGTATACCATACGCAGATCAAGTTTATTTCAAATTTTGGATGCACACCCCCGCACCCCCGCAAATCGCAAAAGACTCCCACAGCCACAATTTTAAAGAAAATTTCAACACGATCGGATAAATAGCACCAAAGTTATGGAAAAACTTATTTCCAAGTGCAAGTTGAGTACGCTGCTTGCTTGTGTTGCCGCTGAACTGCTTGAAATGCAAGTTGGGAGCAGGGAGTCTCGTAGTCGGGCACACTCGACTAGAGTATTCTTACTTGTTTTATATTCAAAAGATTTTTTTTGTTGACTGCGTGGGCAACGCCCGCAGCTGTGTCACGTGAAATTATTTAAAGTTGCCAAAAATGTTGAATTTTATAATTAATGACTTTTTGGTTTTTTGAGATCGAAGGCCTTTCTGGCCAATGTGCCGGGTGGCGTATACGCAACGTTAGCAAAAATTTCCATTAACTGGCGTTGTTTTTTTAGACTGGACGGGCTGCTGCTTCTTCTTTCTCTGCTGCTGCGCTGCTCCTGCTTTTTCTTCTTCTTTTTCTGCTGCTGGGAGTTTCACAAAACTCAACGCTGTCGACGTCATCATCATTGACGTCACGGCAGACTCTGCGCGTGGCACCCACACACACAAGCAGCAATGTCTTTAGAGAGAGCGCACACGATAAAAAACAAATCGATTATTTTGTATGTACCCTACTCACACATACACATACATACGCCCCCGCACATGCACACACACACAAACAGACACACGTGCAGGCAGAACAGCGATGAGCAAGCGCAAAGCAACGCGACCAACCTCTACACACACACATGCATAAAACGAACACTTCGTATGTATATATATATATATGTGTGTGTGTGAGTGTGTATATACAACGGGGCGAGCCCCCAAATCTGGATTCCCAACAGCGGACAACAACAAAAAAACAACTTTACACAGCGACCGCAGCAGCAGCAGCAACAGCAGCAGAGGCTGCAGTGTGTGTTGTAAGCTGAGACATCATTCTTGAAATGAAACAAGGAAAAAAAAGTTAAATCTAATTTTAGCGGCACGTGTGTTTCGTGAACTGTTAATTTTTAAGGTTGGGTTCGGTTTACTGGTTCGCGATATACTTTAAATTGATTACATCGTACTTTTCCGATGACATAACATTTACATACATATGTACATATATGTATGTTTATTTAAATACATACAAGGACTGTAAAAAAAAACGATTAATCGATTTTTGACTGCACGATAGCTTTGCCATTTGGGTCAAGCACCGATGTATTGCACAAAATCTATCAGGTTTCTTCCCATTTTCGATTCCAATCGAAACATTCGGAATCGGAACAATTAGCTATTCTGAAATCCGAATATCGATGAAAACATACCGTTTAAAAAGTTTTGCTTCTGAGACAATAATGAAAAGTATTTAAGAGAAGAAGAATAAGCAGGAAAAGTCGTTATTTTATTTAACAACAGGCAGAACAAAATCAAAAACGATTCGGAATGAAAAGTACCCAGAAATGGATAGAAAAGTATTCATAAAAATGTAATATTTAATGTTTTTTTTTATAAACCGATATAGATTGCTGACTCACAGCATAGAAGTAGACATAGGCACACAATCAGTAGAATATTGGATTGTTGGAAGGGAAGGGGGTGCGTTGGAAGGCAGCGTTTGCTCATGTTGCATTTCAAAAAACTGATTAGAAATTACATAATGCAACAGTCTCGTGAGCGTTCCATCCAATTTGACCCCACTTTCCCTCCGTAGACACGCTTCCGCCATAACCCCAGACATAATACAGCTGTAGACGACGCCCAGCCAACTATTATTTTATTCTCATATAGTCGCCTTTACTCACATTTCCATTTTAGTTGTTTTTTTTTCTAAGCAATTTCCGTTGACATGATAAGAGCAAAACCATTTTTTCTTAAGTGCACACATTTTGTATTTAAAAAGATAAAAATTTGAACAACATTGTTGGTGGTCCGATAAGGAACGGCAGCAGCAGCCAGAGAGTAACTTCACAATGCTCTCTGTTCTCTTATTCCTGTTGATGATAAAGCTGCTAATATTGTAGTATTAAATAGTATATAATTAAATATTATTGCTTTTATATTCCTATATTACATTTGTGTATGTGTAGCTTTGAGGCACATCGCACGAAAACTAAACTTTCGCCCATCCATTTCCAGCACAGGGGATTAAATTTCCGGAAAATTGCCATGCAGTCATTGTTGAATTTTTTGAAAATGAGTTTAAACCTGATTGGTTAATAAACAAAAATGTTGCATACAATAATTTTTCGCGAATTTTTCACATTTCCCGACCGAATTTTCCAAAAGCCCTTCTTAGTGCACACTTTGAGCATAGGAGGTAGCTACTCTGAAAAATGTAGCTTTCTATCTTTTGTGCTTTGGGCTAAGCGAACGTTGCCGAATTAAATTAGCAGAAAATCACAGTGGACGGCAGCCCACGCTAGTGACGAAACAACACGAATGGTGCGAATGGTCCTATTGACATTTTTGAGTGCTTTTAATTTTAAATCGATCAAAATTTTGAAAACGAATTTTCAATAGTTTTTAGACATTCAGAAAAGATATCAATTCACGCACACATAAAGACCACACAAATTTTCGCAGCTCGCTTTTCCAACTCCCCCAACCACCAACCCACTGTTACTGTAGTTGAAATTTGGAAAGAAAACATTACGAAATAATGGCAACAACAGCTGCAATAGCAACAGCCAACTGACAGGCGAGCCTCTAAAGACAACAACACATGCACTTGCATACAAACATACTATTGTATGTATCTTATAGATGGATATGTATCTAATAGATAGATTTGTATCTAATAGATAGATATGTATCTAATAGATGTGTATATGTAAGTACATAAAGTTTGTCATGAAAGTTTTTTGACATTGATATTATCATTTCGACGGTTCTGTTGCAACAAATAAAGTTGTTTTGCAATAAAATTTTGAATTATTTTATTTTTTTTAAAACTTTCCAACTACCATATTGTAATAAAACTAAAAGAAATAGAGTTTTTTCATTAAAAATGTTAAGGCTCAGAAACACATCGATACTATCGATAATGTCATCGATTGTTTTTCCACCTCGAATAAGCGTCTAGTCTCGTATCTCTCTATGAATGAGTGTGTGTATATGTATTTGTATGCGTTTATAAAGTCCAGCAGCAACAACATCAAATGTGTGAGGCATGTGTATGTATGTATGTCCGTGCATATGTGTAGTGCTCTAAACACGAGTACTCGACAAGGAAATACCCTATGCCAAGAGCTTATATTGTCATTAAAACTAGTCCCGATTACGAAATATGGTTCCGCGACATTTCCGTCCTTATATCATCTTTAATATGTTATATAAGATGCACAATACATACTAAAGCTGGCAAAACATCGATGTATGTACATACGTGCATTTAAAGTACAAAGGCTAAGTTAATCCTAAATTTATTACAATATATAAGTGAAGACTCTAATTCCCAAAGAATTAATTCATTTTCAATTCAATTCATTTTCAAAAGCAAAAGAATGATTCCCGAAATGCCTAATTCCTTATTATAAGAAAAATGAATGATTCCCAAAATACCTTATTCTCAAAGAATTAACTCAATTTCAATTCAATTGAAATCAATCTTAAATTCTTTGTGAATTAAATATAATAGTGATTCAATCGCATATATGTAAATAATATGAATTCATTCAAATTAAGCTGTCAGAGTAGCTCTCAGAGATTAGTTTTGTTTAAATATTTCTTTTGTACCTACTTCTTAAAACTTTATTATAGCCCATTAGCCATTTGAAATCTTTACAGGGTATACAAAACACCACATTAAGACACTTCCTTTGAACTGGGTGAGTGAACGAACTACAGACAGCGTCAAGTGAGCAGCAAACGCGCGCGAGAGCAGTATTCGTGGGTAAGAGCGGGACGGGGTGCCAAGAAAAAGGGTAGCTGGATTTGCAAATACAAATACAGATACAAATACAAAGACAAATACATTTAAACGGTTGGTCAGGCGATGCGTTTGTCTGTGCTGCTGGTCTTATTGGAGCGCGCACGTAGGCGACGGCACGTAAAGTACTCATATTCATACTCATATATATGTACATATGTACATACATACAAATGGATGTATGAATGTACATATATGCATATATAAACATTCACATGCAGTGGCTGGGAGGCCAACACAAGCAGCTGAAAACAAATTGCGAGACGAGCCCCATGAACGCCAAAAGTGGGCAGCGCCTCAAAAATCGAGCAACAACAAATATTTCAGTAAAACAGAACAACAAAACTCAAGCTCTCAAGTTGAAAGAGAGACAGCCTGGCTTGGGGCAAACAGCACAGCCAACAGCTATGCAAACTTGTTCCCAGATATGTAAACTGAGCGCAAACTGTTATACGCCAACAACACAGCAACAGCAACTGACATTACCAACAAGAGTAACAGTAAGCTTCCGAAAACCATGGCGACACTTGAATGCGCTATGTTGTAATCCACCGTTTGAAAATAAAACCAGCAGAAAGAGTTATTTTCCGTTTGAAGAAGCATAAATCATACTATGGATCTAGATTCTATGGTATAGATATGTGTGGCATAGATTCTATACCCTTTCAGAAAAATAGTGCACATGAAAACATCATTTTCTACCGATTTTGCCTAAAACTCGATTTTGATAAAACTTAGTCAGCATGTTTCGAACATAATGAATTTGAGTTATAGCAAGTTTAGTTCAAATACAACAAATAAATGACAGCTATAAAATATAGTCACACGATTTAAATAAAATTTTGACAGCATGTCAAGAACATACTAAAACTTAGAAAAAGTGACTTTACTTACGATAACTTTAGAAATAAAAAAGGTTTTCTTACAAAAACTTATTTTTCAACAATGGCAGCTATTAAATATGGTTTTATGGTTTTGATGAAATTTTGTTAACATGTTTAAAACGTCCTTAAGCTAAGAATAAGTGAGTTTGGTTGAGATATCATAAAAAACGGAAAAGTTTTTCATACAGTTTAATTTTGTAACCGAATGCTCCTATGGTAGCTATGCATATGTACTATGTTATATTGTTCCGATCCGACTGTATAAAAACAGCTTTTTATAAAAATTGCGAGATTAGTAAATACATATATCTGAGTAAACCAAGAAAATTGCCGATATGTGAGGCAAGTTAAAGATTCGAATAGGCCTACTCTGTAGGGTATAATGGTTTGCTGACGATGGCAAAAAAGGCGACGACGCACACACACACACAGTCGCACACCTGACCGCTCTCTCACTCTCTCTATCTCTCTCTCTCTCATCATGCCCGCTCAGCGTTTGTGCTCGCTGTGAGCGCTACGGTGACGCTACTGCCGCTGCCCGCGCCTATATACATACAACAGCCATTCATTGAGGAGCGCAATCAAAACATGTGCTCTCTCTTTGTGCGAGTGGCGCTTGCTCTCTTTTGTTACGATATATATGCACAGCAATATGAAAATGTATCTTGAATACAGGCCCAGCACAAACGGCCGCCCCTCTCTCTCCAATATGAATTGTCAATTTTGACCTTCAAGGTTCCTTCAAAGTACACGAAATACAGCAACACAAGCGCACACACACACACACACACACAGAGGCCAACACAACGCACAGACGCTGACGTCGACGTTGACGCTGACGGCGGCTGCGGCAGCGGGCGCTCAGCGTCAGCGTAAAGCAACTGACGCAGCTCCACGGAGAATAATTCCGTAACAAACGTTTCACAGCAGCGGACGCGTATAGCGGACAAAAATAAAACACGGCCGAGAAAAATATTCAACATTAAACAACAACAAAAATCGGAAGCAAAGCACAAAGTCAACTAATAAAAACTAAAAGCAAAAGTTGGCAAAAGACAAATAAAAAAAGAAAAACACAAAGCGAGGTGACAATAAACGCGCACAAATCGAGGCGGCTAAAAACGCGAGCAGCAAACTAAAAGCAAAAGTTGGCAAAAGAATAAAAAAAAACATAATCGAAGAAACGCGCAAAAAATTAGGCGGTTTAAACAAGGTGTGCAGGAGAAGAAAAGGAGAGGAAAAAACGGGTGTAGAAAACGCGAGCAAAAAAACGCGTGTAGCAAACGAGGCGGCCAAAAACGCGAGCAAAAAACCCCTGTGCAAAGAATCTTGCTGTAACAAATAGTTTTGTTGTTTGTTTTTTTTGGGTGCTGTGACTGCAACAACAACAATTAGGAAAAGAAGAAGAAGAAGAACAAGTGCAACAAAATGGACCAAGAGCAGCTAAACGGCGCGATGCGCAACGTGTCTATAAATAGGAATGAAAATGGACTAGCCACAAACTCAAAACTCAATGGCCACAGCAAAGGCGCGGATGAGACGGACAATGTGCGAAGAGTGCAGCCAGCTGTGGCAGCGACTGCAGCAGTGACTGCAGCGAGTAAAGCAGCGACTGCAGCAACAACGACAACGACAAATGCAAATGCAAATCCAAATGCATTTCAAATACAATCATCATCAGCTGCGGATAAAAAGAAAATGGTCTACGAGTTATGTCAGCAGCTGTTGCTAACGGATGAACAAATCCAGGAGCTATGTTATCGCATACTGCACGAACTGCGCCGTGGACTGGCTAAGGATACGCACCCGAAAGCGAATGTCAAATGCTTTGTCACTTACGTACAGGATCTGCCTAATGGCAATGAACGTGGCAAGTTTCTCGCACTCGATTTGGGTGGCACCAATTTCCGTGTGCTCTTGATCCATTTGCAGGAGAACAATGACTTTCAAATGGAATCAAGAATCTATGCGATACCTCAACATATTATGATTGGTTCGGGTGTACAGTTATTTGATCATATTGCGGAATGTTTATCCAATTTCATGTCGGAGCATAATGTTTATGCGGAACGTTTGCCATTGGGCTTTACGTTCTCGTTTCCATTGAGACAGCTGGGTCTGACCAAGGGCATGCTGGAGACCTGGACAAAGGGTTTCGATTGTGCGGGCGTGGTTAACGAGGATGTGGTACAACTGCTCAAGGATGCCATTGCTCGACGTGGTGATGTACAAATTGATATCTGTGCCATACTCAATGATACCACTGGCACTTTGATGAGCTGCGCCTGGAAGAATCACAATTGCAAAATTGGACTCATTGTGGGCACTGGTTCGAATGCCTGCTACGTGGAGCGTGTGGAGGAAGCGGAACTCTTTGAGTGTTCACCGGAGAATAAGCATAAGCCACATGTGCTCATCAATACGGAATGGGGCGCCTTTGGTGACAATGGTGCTTTGGACTTTGTGCGCACTGAATTCGACAAGGATATCGATGGACATAGCATTAATCCCGGCAAGCAAACGTTTGAGAAAATGATCTCTGGCATGTATATGGGTGAGCTGGTGCGTCTTGTGCTCGCCAAGATGACTCAAAATGGCATACTCTTCAATGGCCAAGGCTCCGAAGTTTTATTCACACGTGGACTCTTCTTCACCAAATATGTTAGTGAAATTGAAGCCGATGAGCCCGGAAATTTCACCAATTGCCGTTTGGTGCTGGAGGAACTGGGTCTGTCCAATGCCACCGATGGCGATTGCGCCAATGTACGCTACATCTGCGAATGCGTCTCCAAGCGTGCCGCACATCTCGTCTCCGCGGGTATTGCCACTTTGATCAATAAAATGGATGAACCTTATGTCACCGTTGGTGTCGATGGCAGCGTTTATCGTTTTCATCCCAAGTTCCACAATCTAATGGTTGAGAAGATCACGCAGCTGATCAAGCCGGGCATAACCTTTGACCTTATGCTTTCCGAGGATGGTTCGGGTCGTGGTGCGGCGCTTGTTGCCGCCGTTGCCTGTCGAGAGGATAATCTCAGTAGCAAGTAGGACGGAGGATTTGGAAACGGATTCAATACGGAATCGGCATCATAATTGTAATTGTATTTTGTAATCGTTATCGTTATGCTAAACGGCAGCGTTATCGTTATCGGCATCGTTATCTGAATCGTTATCAGCATCAGCGTCGCAGTTGCTAAGTTTTCAAATCAAACCAAATTTTTCGAAATTCGAAAATGTTTTAGTTTCCTTTGTCGCTGATGTGAAAAATCCCCATTCCCCCCAACACACACACATATACCCCCTTACACACACACCCCTCCTTAACTCTTCTTTGCGCGCGTCTTAGTATTTAAATTAGGCAAGTTTTAAAGAGAGAGCAAACAACAGTTACTAAAAAATAATGAAAACAAATTTTTGTTTTTTTTTTAATTAAATTTATATTTCAAACTAACGCTATCTCCATCTCTCTCTGTCTCTCTTAATTAAATAAATTATTTTTATGCTTAATTAAATTGGTTAAATTATCAATTTATGATTTTGTTAAAACAAAAAGAAAATTGTTAATATACTATTTTAAACACACACACACACACACAAAAATTGTTAATATACTATTTTACACACACACACACACACATACATATACGATATATGAGTATAAATTAAAAAAGGGCAAACAATTTCAATGAATTTTTTTCGATTTGCAAAGTTTTGGTATTTCACATACTTTTTATACTTTAAGGCCTAAAAGCGTAAGAAAATTGGAAATTTTGAAAAACTAAAAAATAGAAAAACGTGTAGCGTGCTATCGTGCGCCGCATAAAACTGTTATACTGTGCTATAAGCAACAATCATTGTCAACCTGTGTATAACAGGACGAGAATTGCACATTGTTAATGAAAAAAAACTACATCAAACACAAAAAAAAAAAACAAAAAACAAACAAAAAGACAAACAAACATAAAAACACAGCAAACAAATGTGTTTTGTGTAACTGTAAATGTAGCATAATATGTATTGTGAAGCGTTATATGATAATATACAGCTTATTAGCCAACTCTATATATCGATTATAATGATGAATTTTTTTCCTTTTTCTTTTTTTTTTTTTTGTTACTAACGTTTAAGCAGCTAAACAATTGTTTTAATATTGTTTTTGTTATATATACATACAAATATGTATATATATATAATGCACATGTGAGTTATATGCCTAGTTTAGTGCTTAATTATTATGTAGTTTTAAATGTTATACAACAAATAAGAGAAACGGTCCCCAAGCGAGTCCTATCTATACTATATATGTATATATATGTATATGTATTGTACATGACAAACTTACATATATATGTTTTACGAATCAAATGCAAATAAACTATAAAAACAATTGATCATTTAACTGCTATTATTTATATATTTAACAATTCTTTTCAGTATTATCAGTTTTTTTTCTTTTATTATTTTTACTATTTTTAAGGCTTCAGTTTTTTAGCAACTGCGCGCAGGCGTCGCATTCAAAAAAAAAAAACAATTCCAAAATCTAAGTATATAACTATTTTTTTTGTCGTCATATAATTAGCCAAGCAAAGCAAAAACACATCAAAGTGTTTCAAAAACAAAAACGCAAATTGTTTCTATTTTTCATGAAAAATGTAAATCCAAATTAGCCATAAAAATAAACTAACTAGTTAAACAAAATGAAACCAGTGACAAAACTAAACTAAAATCAAAAAGAAAGTTTAAACTTACTTCAATTAGAACACAGAAAAAAAAACTGAATGTTTATGTCACACACATTAAAACTCAAAAAAAGAAACAAACAACTTACTTAACTTTATCAACTGACAGAATTTAGCAAACGAAGCAAAATAATAACTGATAAAGCAACAAAACAAACTACTATTTCAAATGATTTCGAAATCAAACAAATAAAATCGATTTAAATGCGGAGAAACAAAAACCAATCTCAAATTTGTTTTTTCATTTATTTACGCTGGTGTTTTTATACTCTGTTTTCCAAAATGGAAAAAAAGAGTATATTGGGTTTGTGAAATGTCCGTCTGTCCGTCTGTCCGTCTGTCCGTCTGTCTGTATGAACGCAGGTTTTTTCCACAATTTTGAAGCTAGAGCATCCAAACTTGGTATACATGTTGGTATATACCATAGGCAGACAAAGTGTCAAGATCTCCCCCCCACCCCCACCCCTTCCCCCACAAACCGCAAAAACCTATATCTTCCACAGTTTTACAGCTAGAGTAACCAAATTTGACATAAAGACTAGTGACCACACCCTTGACCGACCTGCCAAAAAATATGCCACGCCCACTACCACCCCCGCAAATGAGCTAAACCTGTATCTCCTACACCCTTATAGCTAGAAACCCCAAATTTTGCAGTATGACTCCATTTGAACTCTTCAACAGATTGGAGAAAAAAATTTTTACGTACAGAAAACAGAGTATATCGCAGTCGGGTGAGCTCGACTGCAACGTTCTTACTTGTTGTATTTTAAAGATGTGGCAGGGAACTTGGTTTATTAGCTTTTTAGATAATCCTGTGCAGAAACTAGAAAGAAAAGTTAACTGAGCAGTGCCGAAGATATATTTCATTGCAGAAAAGTTTTGCATATGAAAAAATCATTTTCGACTGATTGTTTCGATGATAGCTATAAGATATAGTTGTCCGATTTTAACCAAATTTGGTAAGCATAACAAGCACATACAAAAACGGTAAATAGGTAAGTTTCGTTATGATAGCTTGAGAAACAAAAAAGGTTTTCATACAAAACATATTTTTCAACCGATTGTTCCTATGGCAGCTATAAGATATAAATGTCCGATTTTGATGAAATTTGGTCAGCATGTATAGAATAAGCCTAAACTTTTATAAAGTGAGTTTGGTTGGTTAAAAAACACAAAAGTTTTTTTTATACAAAAACTAATTTTTCAAATTACATAATGTTCCTATGACAGCTATATATATAGTCAAACGATTTGAAAAAAATTTGGTTAGCATGTCAAAAACAAACTAAAATGCAGATTAGGTAAATTTAACTGAGATTGCTCGTGAAACAAAAATCTGTTTTATACAAAAACATATTTTTCATCCGATTGTTCCTATGGCAGCTATAAGATATAGTTATTCGATTTTGATGAAATTTTGTCAACAAGTTTAGATAATGCTAAAACTTAGAATTGCTGAGTTTGTCCTTACTTGAAAAACAAAATTTTCGACAGATGATTTCTATGGCAGCTATATGTTATAATGGTCCGATCCGGCCGATTGCAACGTATGTACTACCTGCAGCAAAAATAAGCATCTGTGCCAACTTTCATTAAGATAGGGCTAAAACTAAGGGATTTTTTTTTGCATATAAACAGACGGATTAAGAGCTGGACAGACAGACAGACGAACAGACAGTCAAGGCTAGTTCTACTTGACTTTTGAGACTGATCAGGATTATATAATATGTAATTATATATCTGAGAAGTCTCCATCCTTATAATACCCTCTTCAGTGGTAAAAAAAACTTATCAAAAATGTGAGAAAGAGGGATCATTGTCATAGGGATCGTTTCTCTGATTGATTGTTTCTGCAGGAGATTGTGTGGCAACTCTGGCCTCAAAGAACTCTTATCACATGATGCAACAGGATGTAATAAACATGATCTTTGCTTATAGCTGAACTCTTTCAGAACAGAAACAACATAGTCAATTGACGACTGTGCTCATCATGAACAATTGAAAACCAATGACAATAATAAAGCTGTTTATTGTTTATTAATATAGCATATGGGTACATTAAACACCAGCAACAGAAACAATAACAATAACAACAACAATGGGGAGGGAGGGTTAGTCAGTTCATATTCGAAGCCTGAGTCTGAGTCAATTTTGTGGCCCATTTAAATTGAAAATGATTCAATTCGTATTGTTTGACGCATTTGAATTGCAGTCTGTTAAAGCTTAGCAGAGATTTTTATTGAACAACGATCGAAATGACAATGTTAAAGTGGTTCGACATACGCTAGCTGACACAGAGATAGAGCTAGATATATAGACAGAGATGGAGATAGCGCTAGCAAATTGTAATAGAAAAATGTCTAGCAAAAAAACGCTCCTTTAATTTATCAACAATTTATTTAAGACGGCGCTCAAATAGATTTATTTATTGTTGTTTGAGTTTGATTTGTTGTTGTTCGATATTCTATATATATATATATATATATATATATATATATATATATATGTTTTAAGTTTCATTAAGATCCAAGTGGAAACGAGTCGATTCACAACTGCGCTCAGCACGGGGTCGAGAGTTAACTTTCGCAAGTTGCGCGAAAGTTGTTTTTAGAATTGCCAGGCACATGTAAATGTAAATTCCCTGGTCTAACTGCATGGCTTCTGGATTGTATTGTTGCTGATATAAGTAGTATGCAAATATAAATATATACATTATATACATACATATATGTGTATCAAGAAATTTACAGCTCACGTTTCAAAGGCAGGCAAATCATTTAAATATCAACGCAATACAAATTCAAATGCAAATTTATTATTTGACGTCTTCGATTTGCTTTTGGATGTACTTTTACGAGCAGCTTAGCTTGGAACAAAACCCATCTAGCTCTGGCTTTTTCGCTTCCGAGCTATTATGTGTAGCCTCTTCAAAAATAACCCAAGAAAACGGGTCAAACAAAACCAACGGGAACAAGTCCAAAATAACTTATTTTTTTTCAACTGTAAGCCGAATCTTGATCCCGGGTTCCAGATTGTGTCTAAAAAAAATTGTTCGGAAAAACACACCTTTCAATTTCAGCTCAGGAACTGGTTCGAACTGTGAGCCGAACCCTTTAAAAAAAAAAATAGGAAAGAAAAGATATTCTCGGCGTGCCAAAGATATATAACCTTGCTGAAAAGTTGAAAAGTTTTTAAGCAATTGTTCCTATGGCAGCTATAGGATATAGCGGTCCGATTTAAATGAAATTTTTTCAACATGTATAGAACGTGCTTAAGCTTCGAAAACTAAGTTTCGGCAAGCTATTTTAAAAACCAAATAAATCTTTTATACATTTAATTTTTAAACAGATTGTTCCTATGGCAGCCATAAGATATAGTAGTACGATTTTTGTGAAATTTTCTAAACATGTTTAGATATTGTTAAAACTCAGTATTGGTAAGTTAAGTTGAGTTATTTTGAAAAACTAAGTTTTCGATCTTTTCTATGGCAGCTATATATTATAGTGATCCGATCTGGCCGATAACGACACATGTACCAACTGCAACAAAAAGAAGCATCTGTGCCTAGTTTTATCAAGATAGCTTCAAAACTGACAGACTAGTTCGCAAATAAACCGACGGACGGATGGACGGACATACATACAGGCCGACATGGCTAGTTCTATTCGGAAGAATATATTTACTTTATAGGGTCGGAGACGTCTCCTTCAATTCATTACACATTTCGTGATAAATATTATAATACCTCTGCAAGTGTATAAATACAGAGTACCAAGAAATACAAAACGTAGCAAGAAATACTATAATTTCAACAGATTGATTGCATTCGGGGTAAAAAACCGATATGACAGACAGACAGATAGCTAGATATACATGCATACATTGTATATATGTATATATATATGTACATGTATTTAAGTACTTTATAGATCGTCAAGTGAAATTTGCACGAGTTTTATGAACTGAGTCAGAGTTGACGTAAATTACGCGTCGTATACTTAATGTGCAAACGAAATAATAATAAACGCTATTGCGGAATTAGCCATTAAGTAACGGCCTGGCATAAAGCGTTATCAGATATTTGTTGTGTCAGTGCCATATCCATATAATAATTTTAAGATATATTTATCAAAGATACCCCTGATAAAGTACATTGTACCTTGCTACTTTGACTTTTCTTATAGCTGCCTCAGAAACAATCCGTTTAAAAATGAGATGAATGAAATACGTTTGTGTTATTTTTGTGTTATTTCAATCAAACACTTTTTTTCGAGTTCACGTTCTTTGCATGATGGCAAAATTTCATTAAAATCGGGACCACTATACCATATAGCTACCATAGGAATAATCGATTGAAAAAGGAGTTTTTGTATGAAAAACTTTTTTGTTTGTGATTTTCTACGTTTTATGCTGACAAAATTTGATTAAAATTGGAAGACTAGATCTTATAGCTGTAATAGGAACAGTCGATCGAAAATTAAGTTTTCATATTAACAACTTTTCTGCAGGGACATATCGACACATTTCTGCGAAAGTATCGTATCATCCACACGCCGAGAATAACTAATCTTTCATTTTCCGATAGTACTATCTTTAACTATACTATACATCCATAACCTATCTATTACTTTTATGTACTACATATAATCCTTGCCACATGCGTCAGTAGCCAAATAGGCCAAGAAACTATTTATCAGCAAATTCTTTCGACATTCTTATAATTTGTTGCGCGGCGATCTTGAGTTAATTTATCGGCAATTTAACAAATACTATGCTTTGTGTTTGTTTCGCACTTTGTTTTTGCTCGGCAATAAAAAGAAAAATAAAAAAAATATAAATACATATCTAAATTTAAAGAGTATAGTTATATTTCGTGGGCATTTCGCTTTATTTTTGTACTTTTTTTTACTAAGCATAGAATGAAAACAAAATACGCAATTTACAATCAGACTGCGGAAAAGCAAAGAGAAAAAGAGAATAGAGAACAGATCGTTGATCAGCGACAAGAATGAGAATCAGAATGAGACTGAAATTGCGATTTTTGTTCAGTGGATACAAAACTATGACAGACACGCCCACTCGCTGTAGCTGTGGGCGTTAGTGCGATGCAGATCTTTGGAATAACGTATAGCCAGACTATAGATTGGTTATAGATCTAGTTTCTTATTTTTCATTAGCGATTCAAATCATTCAGAATTGCAATTACTATCTGTTCTGAATTCCAAAAATCGAATATTCAGGTGTGGAAATAGATTTCGTTTTGATAAGTACTTAGAAATGGGAACAGTATAATAATATTTACAGTTCAATTGAGTACAATCGTTTAAAGATGGATATACATACTATATGTACAGTTTTCAAACTCTTGAATAAAGAAATAAGTACAGCTAGCGTTATGTACATACCGTAAGTATGTACATATGTATGTCTAGTTTGCTCCACTATCTCTATTTAAAAACTATGGCTACGCAAAAAAAATGGTTTTTGTCTAAGGTTATATTAAAAACGGAAGTTCTCTATTCAGCTAATTTTGAGAATCACTCAAAATGTTCGACTCCTTTTCTTATATTTATATTGAAATAATATTTTTTGAGTTGTCGGTTAACTATCTAACGTCGGCGTATCAAAAAGCAATTGCTCCTGTTTCCATTTCCGAGAACTTTTCATTCCGAAACTTTTTCGAATTTGTGATCCTGTTTGAAAAGAAATAGCAATCGTTATTCCATTGTAAAGATAAGCTTAATACATCTCATTCTCCTGTTTCAAAAGCACAGCTTTTCAAATTGAATTTTCCAACGATATTCGGAATGCAGAACAGCTATAATTCCGATTTCGAATGTTTTGAGCGGCATTGCAAATGTGAAAAGACCTGATTGTCAAAATTTTAATGGACAAGTAGCTGATTTAGATCTTAATATATTTTCAAGAGATTCTGTAATGTTCAAAATTAGTCTGAATTACTTGAATAAAGTTTTAAGTTTATATTGATTGATTTTAATTTAAATAATTTTCTATTAGGTCTTTTCATTATATTTCATATTTTATTGTTTTAATTTTTTTTAATTTTAACATTTTTTTTTTTCGTCGGTCATTTATTCATATTCAATCTGCAACAGAGACACCATTTTTATATGCCTTTTGAAGAGTTGGCAACTCTAACAAAGAACAGCAACTTTGCAAAACTGCACTCATCTGTTCTCTCTATTGCGCTCGTTTGATTCCTATCTCTCTGTCACTCTCACTCTCTCTCTTACACTTTTTCTTTCTGTTTATCTTCACTTTCGTGCTAGTTATGCAAATGCTAAATGCAATTTTCAAAAAAAGTGTGAAAACGTAAACGAATCATGTGAGTGCCAACAACAACAACAAGAACAGCAAAACACAACGACAACAACAAGAACGACAACATCGCACCTAATCATATGGAAAAGTGTGCGCTAGCGACTGATGTTGTTGTTGCTATTATTGTTGTTGTTGTTGATGTGTTGTTGTTGTTTCTGAAGCAATCGTCGGTTGCAGACAACGCAAATTGAGCTAAAGTCAATGCAGTAACAACAACAACAACAGCAACAAGTAGACAAGACTAATTGCTAACTATTTCTTTGATATGTTTGTGCATACATACATATAGTATATATACTATTCATACATAAATACGTAGATTGAAAAACTTGTTTTTCGTTACGACAGAAATATTTGAATTGCATTTGTTTTTCACCTGTTGCAGCCAAACAAAACTGCAGCAAAAGTGGAAACGGAAGAGAATTGATGATTACCCAGTAGACAAATTGCAATACGAAATGAATTCTCAGTATTGTTAGTCTACTTGGTTACTTATCCAAGTATAAGTATAGAAACTATGAGCTTTAGTTAAGCTATGATTTCATATTCGGTACAAATAATAAAAACAAAACTTATTGGCAATAAGTTATTGCTTAAAAAAAATAACTCATTTTTATGTAGAGTACACTATTCATAAGAAAGGCGAGCTTAACTAAGATCGTATGATATCCACCTAATCTGGTAATAAAGATATATCAAAAAACAAAAACAAGAAAGAAAAGTTATCTTCGCCGTACAGAAGATACATACATACATATGTATATACATACCCTTGTAGAAGTTTTGCATATAAGAACTTAATTTTCAACCGATTGTTTCTCAGACTGCTATAAGATATAGTGGTCCGATCTTGATGAAATTTTGTCAGAATGTTTAGAACGTGGCTTAACTGAGAAAAAGTGAATTTGGTTGGGTTATCTTTAAAATCTCAATTTGAAACCGATCATTCCTATGGCAGCTATATCTTATAGTAATCCAATCTAGCAGATTCTGACATAGGTATGCATGTAGTACCTGCAACAAAGTCTCATTAAGATAGCTCTACTACTTAGACATTACACATTTCGTCTTAAAATAATAATACTCTCTGCAGGGACAGAAAAAAGTTATAGTCGTTATGGTGCCTGATCTAAAGCTATGGCATGACTGAAAGCTGTGTCATGCATGCGTAGATATCTATTAAAAAAATAAACTGGATAAGTTAATAGACAATACCGCTGAACTATCTATTACGAAAGTTAACTTACTGAGCAATTGATATCATCGATAAGAAATGGAATTTTATGGTTACAGTAGCACTTGGTCTTAATTGCAATACCATTAGCAATTAAATTGCTATATACAATTGAGTACAAACATATAGTACGTACAAGTATCATACATGAATCTTGAGTTGAATTGCAAACGTTTCGTTTTTTTCGTTACTGATCTACATACATACATACATACATCCATATATACATACATACATACATACATACATAAATACATTTCTGACTATAAATTGCAATTTCAGCTTTTCGGATGATATTTTGGTTACGTAAATAATTTAAAATGCGCAAAAGGTTTAATAAAATGACCAAATGAGGATTCAAAAGCAACTAAAGCAACAATTAGTTTTTTCATCCGGAAGGAAACGATTAATTCTTTTATCCGAAAAGAAACTAAAGAAATGATTAATTCTTTTGTCCGGAAAGGAACTAACAAAAAAACAAGATCGTCGCAGTCGGATGGACCCGACTGCGATATGCTCTTTTTTCCGCCTCTTTGCAGAGTCAGAATCTTGACACTTTGTCTGCCTATGGTATATACCAACATATATACCAAGTTTGATTGCTCTAGCTTCAAAAGTGTGGAAAAAACCTGCGTTCATACAGACGGACAGACAGACGGACAGACGGACGGACGGACATTTCACAAACCCAATATACTCTTTATTCTTTTATTTTCAAAAAAAATTAAAAAAAGAGTATATAGTAGTAGTGCTTATTAGAAGGCCGAACTCTACTTAGGACTAGTTAAACTCTCATAATTACAATTATAATCGGTGCATAACGATTAACAAATAAAGTAACAAAACGAAAATCGGCTAATAATTACAGACAGAAAAAAGGAGAAATAACAAAAAGCGACAATATTTCGACATAAAATTGTCTACTGTGTCGCAAAATCGAAAAGGAAAATAATTTACTTATGCTCGAATTGAAAATACCCTTCAAATCACTGGAGTGTTAAGCATTTATGTAATATGACGACTTTATCGTATATTAATATTGCAAAATGTTTGATATAATATATAGGAACATAACATAATACTTATCTATACTAAATTCTTATATCGAAATATCGACATTGAGGTTAAATTCTTATTATTATGGGATCAAAGCGATTCAGTTTAATTTACATCTCTCTTTTATTCTAAATTGTACAACTTTTAGTATGTTTTATGTTTACAGGGTATTAGCAACAACATCAACTAAGCACATCTAATCAACGCTGCGACGCCTTTTCCTCAATGTTTTTGTTGATTTTTTGAATGATTGCTGTTATTATTTTATAACACTTAACTGCAAATTATTTTGTGTGGCTTTGTTTTTTATTTTTTTATATGTTAATAACATGAAAACATTTTTATTGTCCAATTGAATTGTGCGATATTTACATTGTTTAATGTGCTCTGTGCTGCCTTTTCCCCTGCTTCGTCTGATCTCGACTCATGCGCAATATTTTGTTGTTGTTCGAGCTTTGATCCATGCCAAACTTAATAATTAACAAAAAATAAATGTTATTTTTGGCTTGCCGAGTCGTCTGATTTCTATAAAATTTTATCATCATGACAAAAACATTCCAAACTGCCGAATGGGTAAATTTAGTTAAGATACATAGAGAAACAAACAAGAATTTTATACAAAAACTTATTTATTAACAGACTACTTTTACTTTTTGCGTATATATTTCAGTTGTTGCTTTCCCGATAAAATAACATATCTTACTTTTAATTCCTTGCCGGATAAATTAACTAATTTATAGTTCCTTTTTGGAAAGAACACCTAATCGTTTCTTTATTTCTTTCAGAATAAAAAAAACGGAGCGTTCCTTTAGTTCTTTACAGGATAAAATAACTAATCGTTCCTTGACTAATCGTTTCTCTATTTCTTTTCCGGGTAAAAAACCTAGTCGTTCGATAAGTTCCTTTCGGGATAAAAAAAAAATCTATTTGTTTCTTTTGTTACTTTCCATACAGTAACTAATCGTTATAAGTTTCTTTAGTTCGACTCGAAACCAGGATACATTTCAAGAAACAGGCCGTTTCGTTCAAGATTGAACCCTTTGAACATAGATGTCAATGAAAATAAAAAAAAAACCTCTTTCAGTTTCTTAACGAAATCTATAGTTAATAAGAGCAAACTTTATACTATTATAATTCTTCCACATCTGGCATTTGAGCAACATATAATTAATATTTGTCTGATTTGTCGACACAGATGAGTGTAACATTGAAGCTGAGCAAAGAAATACAAATCATGGAACATAGGTTCAATAGCCGATAACCGATAACACAGCAACGTAAGTCTAAAGTCTATTTCGATACGGTTGTGTCAAGATCTAACAAGATCATGGGCACAACTTACGAAATTCTCGCATTTTGCTGATTATTATGAATTGAATCGTTTCGAGTCGGGCTCACTTAAGCGGTATCACTTAACACTTAACAAGCCAATTGCTTGGCTACCAATACAAAACAATTGAGCAAAAGCATCTTCGTCGTAGTCTGAGTTCTCCTTAGGCGGAGGAAACCGCCTTGAACTACCTCCAATTCACGCGCCATTCAAAAATTTGTTCAATTAATGGCAGCTGTGCCTAGAAAGAAATGCATGGAATACAATTATATTTATTATATGAGCGAAACACTTGAATTCAATTTGCGACGCTTTGTAAAGCCCCGATTCGCAAGCGTGTACCAGACTTATACATATGTATTAGAGTTGGGCATTCTAGTTCCATTTTTTTGGGATATAGTTCAGTAGTTTCTTTCCCAATATAAGAAGTAATCTTCCTTTTAGTTCCTTTCGTTTCTTTAGTTCCTTTCCGGATTAAAGAACTAATCGTTTATTTAGCTCCTTTTCGAATAAAATAACTATTCGTTAATTCCATTTCTGATAAAATAACTTATCGTTTCCATATTTTCTTTCCGGATAAAAGAACTAATAGTTCCTTTCCGGATAAATGAGGTAATCGTTCATTTAGATATATTCCGGATAAAAGAACTAATCGTTTATTTAGTTCCATTTCGAATAAAAGTGTTAATCGTTTATTTAGTTCCTTTCCGGAAAAATAACGAATCGTTTCTGTAGTTCCTTTACGGATACAAGAACTTAACTATCTTTTAGTTTCTTTTCGAATAAAAGACTTTAACGTTTTCTTATTTCCTTTCCGGTCATTCCAACTAGTTCAAATCGGATCGACCCAACCCTAATATGTATATGTTTGTAGATACGTGCATCTGATTTTGTATGTAGTTCCCCGCGCGGGAAACACCAATTGCCATCTTAAATGTGATCTTGTGCTGTAACAATAGAAATAGAAACCGCAAATTGGCTATTCTAACTAATGCCATTTACTTAAAAAGCGGTGCACGAAGGTGTCGCAAGTTAGGTGCATAAATAATTCACCTTTCAGAACTGCGGCGTCTATACATACATACATATTGAAGAGAACGTAAATATCCATTTTAATAACTAAAAACAATAACAAGCTGTTGAAATAATAATAACAACAAGTTCATTTGACTGATAACCACGAAAAGTGTCAGAGACCCACATTGGAATAGATCACGTTTCTGTATTTCTTATATATGTGTTCATATATAATCATTAATGGTTAGTGCATCAAATTAAGGCATATTTATTTATTGTGTCGTTTAGAGCCACAAAATTTGAAGATCAGTTGCAAGCTAGCATAATAAAATATTTATTAAACTATTATTAATATTAATATTATTATTATTATTATTATTATTATTATTATTATTATTATTATTATTATTATTATTATTATTATTATTATTATTATTATTATTATTATTATTATTATTATTATTATTATTATTATTATTATTATTATTATTATTATTATTATTATTATTATTATTATTATTATTATTATTATTATTATTATTATTATTATTATTATTATTATTATTATTATTATTATTATTATTATTATTATTATTATTATTATTATTGTTATTATACGAATTAATTAATTACAAGATTTTTAGAAAGTCAATTTGATCTAAAATTATAAATGATTTTTGAAAAGGTTTTACGGTTTGAAGTCACATGCAATTGATTTAGAATTGAATTCACCGGCCATTCAGATAGAATGTTATTAGTTAAGCGGTATTTCGACGATGCAATTCTTGTGTGCAAGATCTTTCTTGATAATAAAAGTCTGAAAGAAATTGCATTGTTCCTAAAATTTTGCAACACTCACTGCAAATCTTGCATGGTTTCATGCACAGAACGTAAACGTTTCATTTCTGTGCAAGTTGCATGGAACGAACATGCTCGCAAGATAAGACGCATGTTCAGACAATGCAAGATGCCGATACATGAAAAAGTGTGCAAGAATTGCATTGTCTAAGCACCGTCAAAATATAAATGTTGTAACTTACAACTTGTAAGGCGTGTTTGTGCAATTTCGTGCATGGACTATTTAAACGATGACATATTTTCATGAAAGATCTCAGAAATAACGAAAATCAGAATATTGAAGAAAATTTCAATTTTGCAAAAGTGGAAAACGAAATGGATTTGTAAATAATTATTAATGTTTTTTTTTTAATGTAGAGCATTTATTTGTCCGATATGTCCAATACAAAACATTGACTTGCCCATAAATAAGTATGTATGTATTGTATGCTAATGTGTGTGTGTATATGTTCTGTTTTTGTTTATTATGCATTATCATTGTTTATAGACAGTTGTCCATTCATTCAGCGAATTTGTTTTGAGTTCGTCATTTAGCAACTATTTTGTTATTGTCTGCAACTGCAACAGAAACAAAAACTGCAAACTGCATTCGAATTGCAAACATTTGAGACGGGCTGGGCTCAAAGAGCAACGGGCTGAATTGTTTGGATCGTTCCGGCTAATTGAGATATATAGAAAGAAAACAACAACAGTTATAATTGCTCGTAATCCCAAGTTCAGGTTACGTATTACGATATCTATATAGAGATGTCAATGCTGACATGGCTTATGTAAGCTTTAAATATATCTCTTGCCGATAAAATGTTATGATTTAATAAGTGTGAATTTTCGCGTCGAGTGAGTACACCTGTTAAATATCTTATACTCATTTAATACTATAATTATATTCACATATACTCATGTTTATTAACCAAAATTCACGCTGATCTTTCATCGAATAATTTGCCCTTTTCCGGTTTCCACGTTCGGCAACATATTGCGGAAGTGAACTTCCCTTAAATCTTCCGATTTTCGTAATAGTCGTCGATCTTTGAACGGAATCACATCTCAACTTTAAGTAAGTTCAATCGTCTTATTCAAGTGAATTCAATCCGCAAAAACTTGTCATAGGTGAAATTAGAAACATTTAATCCAATTTCAAGTGAATCAAATCATCCGACTTTCATTATAGTTGTAGAACTAGGAAAGGAATCATATCCCAACTTCAAGTGAATTCTATCGTCAAGTGTCAAGTGAATGCAATCCGAAAAATTTTTTGCTCAAGTAAATTCACACAAATTTTCCGACGTTTGTTATAGTCGAAGGAAATGTAGGAAATGATTCCTGATCCAGTCAAGTGAATTCAAGCCGCAAAAATTTTTTTTCAAGTGCAAGAAAACCGTTGCATTTGCTCAAATCCTTTACGAAAGTGGATGACAGATCCGGTCTGAATAATTTCAACAACAATTTTCTCAGGAATGTTATCGTTTTTGCGATTAGGTATCTCAAAAATTTAAAATATACTTGAGCTGCGTATAGTATTTAGATATCAAATTTGATATTTTTATATCATATAATATAAATTTATGATTTGAATAATTTTATTATATTAATTGATGAAATAGAGGTGAGAGATGTCACTCGTTTTAGAATTCCAAGAAATCTGATAGTAGACTATTCTGCTCCTTCAGCCTGTTACATGCATATGTACGTTCGCACAGTTTTGTTATACCCCAAATATTTTTTAGGTAGGTATAATAATAATGTACTAAGATGAGCAGCTGAAAAAAACTGTTTACTAAAATTCTAAATCATATGTTGACAGCTTATTGACAGCAGTTAATTGGAAAAATACTAATATAACTATTATGAATATGACCACTTTGTTGGATATGTCAGCGTCTCATTGACACTTTGATAAGGCAGCGGGAAAGTTGAGGGGTAACTGTAAATAGCAGCAGTTGAGTGGCAATTTTAAGCTGTAAAACTGCGCAATATGTAAGTACTCGTAGACATAGACAAAGTTCATGATCATGACGCGGCCTACTGGGCGTGTAACCGCTTAAAACTGGTGTGCCAAATGGCTTTATAGATACTATAGCTACTATAGACAATGCGAGCAGCACGAGAGTTACGAGTACGGGGATTTCAGGGTGCTCTCAAGCTGATAAGCTTACTTCTCAAAAGACAAATCAGCTTGTGCTGTAGACAGCGCGGTCAACAGTCAAGATGAGCCGAGATACAATCAAGTATACGCGACGTGTGCGTATAGCAGAGCTGTACATTGTGGCTCAATTAAAGGAACTAGTTCATTTGTTCGCTTTTTTTGCTTAACTTTTCTACCAGAGCTCGCAAATATCTCTCAACACTTTAGGTTGTTTGCAAAATAACAGTTATTGTCGAACACATCGAATAAAGAAAACGAAAAGACACTTTGAATTCTGTGGACAGTCTTCTGCAAAGATACTTTTTTTCGTTCTCTTTTCCCACATGTTTTTCCATGAGCGTTTGTCTTCTCATTTCTCTTACACAACATCAGCAACCTGAATATTTACGCTCATTTTGATTGTGAACTCGACCAAATGTGTTCTTCAAAGTCGTTTTTGCTCAGACAGATTTGTGTGTTTGCTCAACCAGTAACCCAAAGAGAAAGCTACAAATTGTGATTCAATTGAAGAAACTAGTTCAATCTAGTTAAGTTGTTCGCTTTATTCGTTAGTTAGTAAGAGAGCTTCTCTATCCGTTTTTGTTCATTTGAATACACATTTGTTCTATTTAAATGAACTAATTTAATAGCTTATTCCTGCGGAAAATAAGACTTATTAAATTTGTAGAGTATTTACTAACAGAATATAATAGATAAAGAGCACAATTCGTTCGCTCAGTTTTGTTATTCATTCATTTGAACTGAATCTGAACAATGGAATGCAACTCTAGTGTATTGCCGGCCCCTTCTCATTCTTAATCACACCTACAAATATTTATAAAGTAAAGTGAATTTTTCCATACACATCAAATTCCCAAAGCGCAATCTTTTCTTGCGATTATAAACAATAAACATGTTTATGGGTGGTCATATAGACAATAGTACGATCAAGGAATGGTATGCGAATTTCAGAATGAGAATTCCAATGAATTCATCAGTGGTGCTGGTGGTGCTTGCGGGGTGGGTCAAGTGGATTCCTGTCAAGTATTATGTGTAATTAAAAATGTTGCCGCGTTTGCGTGATAAGCAAATATTAAAACACAAATGCCAACTGATCGAAACTGAAATACACTAGAATATTAATTTTCTGGATTATTCCTGAATAAACCGCAATATTTCTGTGATTTTCTATTATCAATTTATGTTGAATCTTGCGTTTTTCAAATCTAGTACAGACTAGTGACGAGTATGAATAACAAGTATCGAGTGAAGAGTAACTAGTGACGAAAAACTAGTGACGAGCAACTAATGACGAGTAACTAGTGACGAGTTACTAGTGACGAGTAACTAGTGACGAGTAACTAGTGACGAGTAACTAGTGACGAGTAACTAGTGACGAGTAACTAGTGACGAGTAACTAGTGACGAGTAACTAGTGACGAGTAACGAGTAACGAGTAACGAGTAATTAGTGACGAGTTACTGGTGACGAGTAACTACTGACGAGTTACTGGTGACGAGTAACTAGTGACGAGTAACTAGTGACGAGTAACTAGTGACGAGTAACTAGTGACGAGTAACAAGTGACGAGTAACTAGTGACGAGTAACTAGTGACGAGTAATTAATGACGATTATCTTGTGATGAGTAATCAGAATTTTCGAAATTGTTTTCAATTTTAATCATTTCAAGGAGAATGTTTCAGACCTGTCGTGATTCCTATTGTACATATTCAATAAATCTTTTTTTAGACTCAATTTGATGGAATCGCTGTCAATTGCCCTGCCATGGGCGAAAGTAAAAGCGCAAAAACGAGAGTTCGATTGTTATGTAGTACTGATAAGGACGGTCAGGGACCCTACGGGGTGATGCCCATGATAATTTTCATGTTTTTCATGAGCACTTACATATTGTATGTACATTTGACGCAATAAACGCAGATTGATGTGCGAGCTATAAATGGAAACAAAATTTGAAAACAAAATAGATCCAATCGGGCATACATGTTTGTATAAGTACTTATATATTTATATATATACCACTTGACTAGTTCTATAGTACGATCGATATATGTATACTATAACTTTCGACTGATTGCCCAAATTGGTATATGTTCAAGTGTCCCGGACGTCGCTTATCATTTATCAGCAAATCAAATGGACTATGGGGGCGCTGCATGGGAAGTCAAAATCGAACAAAATTGCAAAAATCAAGCCACTTCTGGCTACTACGACTACGATATTTATTTCTTAGCAAAACTCCTACATTTCAATTCAACAAAAGATTGTATTTTTCATGGACTTAAAAATAACTGTTGCAAAAAAAATCAGGGACTGCAAATGAGAGTTATGGGGCTTATAAAAATCAACTCGAAGAAATTGTCCTGGGTGAATGAAGGAAAACCACATGTCCTATTCTTTGTGTGTGCTACCCAAAAAAATAATAAATAAGAATTATTTGTCCAATCTAATGAAAAAAATCAGAAAATAATTCTTATTTTTTAATTCTTATTATATTAATAATTATAATTGTTACGATCCCTGATAAAAATTCATTTCAAATGATAAGTGATTACGTTGGTAAAAGATAAACAATCGATACCTTCTTACCTCCAGACAGTTAATTAGCTTTATAAAGGAAATATGAACTTAGCCCACTTTCAAGTGCAACAGGAGCGTGGTAACCTCAAGCCACCAGACAGGGGGGCAGGGAGAGAAAACAGCAGCCAACCGGCTAAAGGGATTCCGGTTACAGTGCGTGCGCAGTGAAAATATTTTATTACAAAAGTGAAGGGTGAAGGGGTGACCCCCACTCGGGTAATAGGTAGAAGAATGAAAAAATCGAATACAACAGCAACAACAAGCGCATAATTGGCGTAAGTGTTGCTTTTCTAATATGAGTGCAATAGATGAAAGAGACACAGCATAAAGAAAAACTTATTGAGGAAGCTTGAACGTAACCTTATAAATCATGAGACAACAGTGACCAGAGAGAGGGAGAGTGAGAGAGAAAGAGTGTAAATGACAGCGGTGCCAGAGTTGGGAGAGTGTATTGTAGGCGTGTGTGTGGGCGGCATGCCGACGTGGGCAGCATACCTAAAATAAAATTCTCTCGGATTAGAAAGGACGAATTTGATGACGTGTACCTCGAAAATGTCGGATGATTGTGTAATCACTCTGTACCTACATGAATGCTCATAGTTTATATTACATGCATGTGTATTTATGTGTACATATGTGTATATTATATACAATATTTTTTTCACATGAAATGTCTGCTAAAATAAAACGATTTTTAACGAAATTCACTTCGAGTTTATATTCAGTTATTAGTGCACTCCTGACGCGCCTTTGTTCAGCTTGGGCAATGAATTGCCCTTGAGTTTGTCCTTTTCAAGCGCCGACGCAACAACGGACAAAGCTACCGGCAGCGGCATCGACAGCGACAGCGGCAGCAGCTGGAACTGTTATACTCGTTTGGTCTGTCTGTGCTTTTGGCTGTATAACACCACCCACCAGCAATGCGTCTGTATGTGTGCGCGTGTGTGTATGCGTAGGAGGCTCGTCACCGGCACTTGTAATCGGTGATGGCAGTTGCGCTCTTTTCCCGCTATGAATTCCTATACACTCTATGTACGTATGTATGTATGTACAATGTACATGTACATAAGCATCTCTAGTGACGAAAGCATAGGCAAGCCGTTGCACATAAAGTTTAATCATGCAAATAACATTTTGCAGTGTGCCGAATGCCAAATGAATTTCATTATTTTGAATAGTTTAATCAAAGTTGTAAGATATTAGGGCGATAATAGCTTTACTTTTCATAGATAATACAGATACATTTTATATTAGGTGCAAGTGTCTTTATTGTTGGTGAAATTATCGAATGTGTCGTTTTACCATTGACATTTTATTGAACCTTATAAATACCTTGTTTTGTTGCAAATTTTGTGAATTTTATAAGTACAGCATGAAAGAAAAGTAACCTTCGGCGTGCCGATGCTGAATACCCTTAGTTTTCGACCGATGATGTATTCAACCGATTTCGATGACCGCTAGCGAGCTGGACAAGAATATTTTGAATAAATTTGGTTAAGAAAACTTCATAAGCAAAAATGTTTTTCATGTAAAAACTAATTTTGCAACCTATTGTTCCTACGGTATTATCGTCCTATTTTAATGAAATTAAATCAATTTTGATTAAATTTGATTAAGAAAACTTGAGAAACAAAAATTTATTCATATAAAAACTAATTTAACTAACGGTAGCTATAAGATATTATCGTCCTATTTTATTGAAATTTTGTCAATATGTATAGCAGCTGTTTCAATTCGAAAAACTGATATTGATTGACTTATCCTTAAAAACAAAAATGTTTTTCATGCACCTCATTTTTAAACCAATTTCTTGTTTAAATTTTTCGCCAGCGCCGCCAAACTCAACAGATGTACTCACTGTTAACGTATACAGTACTGTTAACTCTAACAGTACTCACTTCGCTTGAGTATCGGCCAACCTTAAATTGAATTTTTATTATGTGTATGTTCCGTCATAAAAGTCAATCTCTTGTCTCGGTATTGCAATTATCGAATTTTTCGCATTTTCTAAGACCGATTTTTCAGATCGCTCTTAATGTGGCGTAGCAATATCGAAACATTACCAATCAAATTTTTGTCACTGTCGCATTTGCAGTAGCAGTAAAGCCCATCTCTAACTGATAAAAGCCGCACAGTCGATATGCTACAAAACAAACAGGGTATTCCAAGAATCGATATTAGTTTGATTTTGAGTAAAGAGGCATTTAAACGTTAACAATTCGAAGCCAATTCGTACAGTCTATCGCCCTCGTGTGG
Source organism: Hirtodrosophila cameraria (assembly GCA_949708635.1). Lineage (NCBI taxonomy): Eukaryota > Metazoa > Arthropoda > Insecta > Diptera > Drosophilidae > Hirtodrosophila > Hirtodrosophila cameraria. Next base: position 12,151,513 of record OX453090.1, read on the forward strand.
CACATCCCAGTTGCAAGGTTGACTGGTATGGTTTGACCAGGAAGAATTCCCAGATTGGAATTACTTACAGGCTGTCGGAGTGAGACCAACATGGTTAACCACAGCGCGGGAACCTAAGAGGGAGCTCAAACTGTGGCAACACTGGCTGCCCTTAAGCCTGAACCAAATGATGTCGCTGAGACGCTGGGGTTGCAATCTTTTTCCGGATAAGTCAATAAGGCAACTGGATGCTATAAGCCAAAGGCATTCATGGCTAATTTTGGAGCTTTTAATAACGGTCCATTGGTCCATTCGCAATGAAAATGTCCAGGAAATTTTCAGCCAAGATAACTTTAATGGGTCCAATCCAAAGTGGTAAGGCCCAATCAATTAAATTAATTAAACTGTGCCAAAGAACAGTTAATATCAGCAGTTTCTGCATGCTGGCAATTGGCCAAACACAAAGAAAGCTAATCCAGTTGAAAAGAAATGGTATGATCAGAGGGTGCAGCTGAAAAAAACTTTCGATACAGAGCCGAATGTATGGAATACACAGATTGCAGTCCCTAAGAAAAAAGCAATAATTAATACCGAGACATGTTAACATAAATTGCTTACGCCGCTCTTTAAAAAGGTAGATTTTCTAAAGTATACACATAACGTTCTGGGCATTGAAGGATAACTCTTTGAACCACATATGCCTCGGAAACTCTTGCAGAAAAGGCTAAAGTTCGAAAATCCCTGAAATGTCACTCATGTTCTTTACATGTTGATGAGGAATCCGTAGAAGCTACCCAAAGTGAAACAAAATTGAAATTCAGTTTTAATAATAAAAGTTTTTTATATATTTTTCGGTTTTTGACGCTTAGCTAAATAATATAAATTTTTTATTTTTTACCTTCTTTTTGTATTAAATATATTTATATATATATACCATTGTATTTAATTATATGTATATCTACAGTAGTTATTATTATTTGTATTTATATTTATTTATATTATTAAACTTGTTTTTGCTTTGTTTTCTATTTGTTTTGTTTGCTTTGTTTGTTTGTATTTCTCTGTTTAACGGTTCGGCAAGTTCAAATCAAAAACTCAAAATACACTGTCAAACACGTGTTAGGTATTCTTACTTTTCATCATTTCAATTGCTTTGTAATGCTTCTTAAATAAGAAAAAAATTATGTTCATGTATTACATATATATATATATATATATATATATATATATATATATATATATATATAAATATATAATGTGTTTTTTGTTTGTTTAATATATGTATATTTATACTTTAATTTAAAAAATTGTTTTTTAAAAATAATGCGTAAAAAAAACAAGTGTATGCAAATTCAATTTCAAGAAAAAAAATAAATACATTTTTTGCATAAGAACTAAGAAGCTAGAAATGAAGCCTAAGCGGCCAGGCGCTCTCGAGATGGTGTGTGTGAGTGTGTATGAGTGTGTGTGTATGTGTGTATAAATGTTAACTACAATTTATTGTATGGTTTTAATGTTGATTTTCTTGCTTTGGAGCATACACAATTTGTGAAAAAAAGGTATTAAACTCCAGAAAGTGTTATATATATATATAAAAAAAAAATAAACGCAAGCAAAGCAACGCAACACGCTTGTTCATGTACACAACATTTGTAATATATATATAAGAATATATATATATTTTTTTTTTATAAAAAACAGACGAAATTTGTTGTTTTATTTGGTATTGGAAAAAGTGACAGTTTCAAAGTTAAACAAAAGACTTTGAGACTATCACAGTGAATACCCCTATTGGATTTTTTATTGCGGCTACTATTTATAAAGGCTAAGCGTGTGGAATTCTCTCCCTCTCTGCCTTAACTCTCGCCCTATCTCTCTTTCTATGAATTGATAGCTTCTCCCTCTGATTCAATCGCATAAAAAACGTTTTATTTTCTTTTTTTTTTGAGTGGGAAAAAAAGGGATTTATATCGAATCCATTGTTGCCGAGGCTGCCACACACTTTTTTGTTGTTTTGTTGTAAATATACATTTTTTTCATATAATCTATATATATAATTTGTATATAGTTAAATTAGCATTTTATTGCAGTTGAGTATACTAGGTTGACTTGTTTTCAATTTGTTATGTTTTTTGTTTTCTACAATCCTCGCTTTCTTCTTGGTTAATTGTTTACTTAGATTCGATACGAGGGAGACTTAATTTGTATTGCTTTTTGAATTGGTTTCGTTTGCTTTTTGTTTTGTTTTGTCTGTAGTCTCTTCTTCAGTGTGTGTTTGAGTTTAGTATATTGTTTCGATTGTTGCTGTTGTTTTGTTTTTCTTCATCTTGTGCTGTTTATTGTTGTTGTTGTTGGTGTTATTGTTTGATTTTAGATAACAGCAGCTTTAGACCCAATATTGCCGCTTTGCTTCAATGCTTAGTTATGTTATTAATTACGCTTTGCTAATCATAGATTATGTTTTAGTTTCTTGTTTTTTTTTTCTTTACTTATTTTTCCATTGTGTCGTTGGTTGGTGTTGTGTTGCTGTTGTTGTTGTTGCTGCTGCTCTATTGTTGTTCCTTGCTCGTCGACAATTTGTGCAGCGTCTGTTGCCTGCCACCAGCAACAGTTGCCAAGATCGTCCACCCGAGAATGCCACGACGATTAGCAGATTAGGATGCGCATCGCATCACCATGTCCTGACTTACCCCAACACTGTCCAGATCAACAGCAATGCGCCAATCAAATCTGATCAAAAATAGTTCTGATCTGATCTCCAACAATGCTGGATTGATCTCTAAAAGGGAACAGTTAGATGATGAGCAAGTCATCTGGCTGGGGTAAGTGAACATTACTATCATCGTCATCAGCTGCGCCAGAAGAAGCTCTTTTTGAGCCTGACAGACAGCTTGCGATGGATGCGCAGCCTAATATGCTCCTCATCCTAAGTATCGTCCGACGACATGAACGCGTTCTGAGTCTTTGACTCCTCAATCCGGCGAATTTGGTGGCGCAGATACATGACTCTGATAATGGATAAATAATAATTGTATTAATCCAATCATGTCTAACATTTAAATATAACGAGCATACTCACTTTTGTTCCTGCAAGGTGGCTTGGATCTCCGTGCTGCGTACTAAACTGCGCGCACATTTCAGTTCAGCGCATATCCGAGTGCAGGTGATATCTCCAAGCAGGTGCGTGTCCTCGCAGCATTTCATTGCCTGCAAAGCAATTAAACAAGCAATTATTATTAACTAAAACCAACGTGCATAAATGTTGTATAAATAAAGTTTTGGGAATGATAGCTCAGGTAATATTATCTGAAATCTAGCCAAGTAATTTTAAGTTTAAAATTATTATATATTACAAGTTCGCATCTAAGCGTTTTCTCGTTATCTCGTTAAGTTAGGAATGAGCGAAGCCCCTGTACACCTCTTCCCATCAAACAAGAACTTAAAGAAAAACGTCATGAGATAAAAGTCATCGTCTCAATGAGGACTTAATCCGTCATGACGTTAAATCATCGTCTAAATGCGGACTAAGCATACAATTCAATTGCAATGCATTACTCAATCAAAAATCTTATAAGAATACATATTGAACTCATAATTGTAATCGGTTTTCTAGCTCAATTTAAAGACTTGTTTCACACAAATTAACCGCTCATTAGACTTGGATCTATCCGATCTGAACTGGTTCGAATGATCAGGACTTTGAATTGAATTATTTCTTTGATTATAGTTAATTTAGTTCGTCTCACTTTATTTCTTTACCGTTTTTAGCTAAGTTTATATTACTCATTTTCGACTATCATTCATTCTAGCTCCTACCTTGCTTATGTTCAAATTCGCTGAACATTTTACTTGAAATTTGTCAAAAATTTCAACAATTTTAGATATGACATGACCGAACTAATGGAACTTAAAACAATTAGTTCCTGCTAAAGGAAAGAATTGATTTGTGGTTTTATACGGAAAGAAACTAAGAAATCGATAAGTTCTTTTGTAGGGTTTTTTATCCAAAGCGAAGCTAAAAAAACGATTTGTTCTTTTATTCTGAAAGGAACTTAACTTTAATTACCAAACAAGGATAAGCTCCTCTATACGAAAATTAACTATCAGAAAGATTAGTTATTTTATCGAGAAAGGAGCTGCTGCACTATATCCGCAAAAGGAACTCAAATGACCAACTCTATTCAATGCAGTACTTGTACATCAATCAGTTCAGTTTAATGCAAGCAAGCAACAGAAGTTCCACATCGCTGATTCTGCATTCTACATACTGAAGGAAAAAGACCCGGCTGAAGTTTGAAATAAACTTGATCCGCTTATGTTATATGTATAGGGTCGGAGATGCCGCCTTATGCCTGCTATACATACATTTACTGTATTTTATAAGACACTTTAACTCATTTTTGCGATTTGGAATTCGTGACACTAGGGACGTTTACTTAAATTCACGAAAAGTTAGAATCGGAAAGGCAAAAATCTTTTCGGTAAAGGTGGGATCGGGAACGAAGTTTTATCCCGCTCCAATCTAAGAGCTAATCAAAGTTATTTTTATTAGCTAGCTAATTGCTGCTGAACGCCAAGAAACCCAACCTCAACATAGGCACTATAAAAATCGGAATACAATTTGTTCCAATGTCTACACTGTTTTTTAAAGCTGTGCAGGGATTGAGTGGGGTCTTACCTGTCGCTCCAATACCTCTGCCTGCCAGTTGGTCACGTGCGTTATCAAATCGGCGCGGAAGTATTTGGCCAGCTTGGGTGATATCTCGGGGCCACGAAGATTGGCCGCCTGCACGGAGGCGACACAGTTTTGCAGCGAGCTCAGCGTAGCCGAACCTGCGCCATCAACTGCAAAGGTATGAGAATATATATATATATATATATATAAATCTATAATCAAGCGACATTGATCAAAACTTACGCTTGCGCTGTTGTTGGAGCTGTTGTGCTACTTGTTGCGTTATTTGGGCCGCTGCAATTGCTGCTGCGGCGGCGGCAACTGCAACGGCCACCTGTTGTTGTTGGTGTTGATGTTGTTCTAAAGCTGAGCCAATTAAATCTAATTCCTGCGTGGGTGTTGGCGGTCCATCGACACCGGTGCCAACACTACCGCATAGACTATTGCTGCCCATGGATGTGATGACACTGATACCGCTAATCCCGCTGATAACGCTACCCAAGCCCGATAGACTGCAGCTGCTGCTGTTGCTATTGCTCAGCACGGAATTGCTGTTGCACATTGCATTTGTTGCATTCACTCCTCCCGCTGAGGAGGAGCTGTGCATGCCATCGAGCGTTTTAAGGCCGTACGGTGCATTGCAGGTGTAGGCATTGCTCGCGTTCACATTATTCGTGTGACCCACGATCGTTGGTATCGGACTCTTTGCGTAGCTCAGCGATGGCGACAGATTGTGATGACCATGTGGCATGCACAGTGGTGAGTTGAGTTGGCTATTGTCTCTACAAAATGTTGAATTTTAATTAGTTACTATTCGAGCACACAAAACACACGCAACGCACCTTAAACTGCATAAGCTGCTGGCAGTAACATTGTTAACCGAGTTGTACGCATGGTTCACTGCATCCACGGATGTGCCGCTCCCGGCGCCCGTGGGGCACAAACCGCTGCCGCTCACGCCGCTCCCCAGCAGATGATGATGCGGCACATCCAGACCGCTTAGACCCAAATGTAGCTTCTGGCGCATCATCAGCGAGTCCTTGCCACAGTTCAGCAGCTTACCAGGCGGCCCAGTCGCATTCGAATTCAGATGATGATCCTGATTCGACAGCGTCGGCACAGTCGTCTGTAAAATCAAAACATTAATACTTTAATAAAACAGGAAAGAAAAGTTATATTTGATATATAAACCCTTGCAGAAAAGTTGTTCATATATGAAAACTTAATTAAATATTATAAGGTAGAAATATTACTATTTGAGTCGAAAACAGTAATACAAAATCAAAAAAGGAATTCGGAATGAAAGGTTCTGAGAAACGGGAATACGCCTGAATATAAGGAAAATTGCCTACGATGTTGACATTGTTTTGATAAGTTTAATATATACTTTATGGAGTCGGAGACATCTGCTTTAAATGCGTGACATAAAACCCTCTGCAAGGTTTTGTTGATGATCCAATAACTATACGTTATTTGAATCGTTACCGTTAAACGAATCGATTACTTACGCTGGATGTTGAGCCAATGTGGCCGACAACTGAGTTTCTAAGGCTGCTGTTGCTGGTGTTGGCCGGCACGGAGGCCAAGCCGCTGGTAGGAAGCATTGTGGCGCCGCTAACAGGTCCGCCAACACCAACACCGCCGGTGGTGCAGACGGACGCCACCCCATAATGCGCGCCCATTGGCGTAACCACTGCGCTGGGATTTGGATGGGATGCCAATCGTGGCAAGGCATTGCCTAATGCGCCTGCCAATGCCACCTGATCGTTGACCTGTACGCCCCCGCTGCCGCCATGTGTTGTGGGCGTGCCGCTTAACGAATAGCTGGCCTCCGAGGTGGGCGTCGAGTCTCCGCTGATATCCATATCAGCATTATCGTTATGTCGACCTATAAGGAGGAGTTTATTAATTATTAATTACACATATTTAAATAGTTTTACAAACTTACCATCCAAACGCCTTCGATGGCTCGGCGGACCGCCATCGTTGTCATAATTCCATCTCAGTCGTGAATTGTCGCGCGATGAATTGGAATGTTTGTATGCTGTGGAATGGAGAAACGTTATATTCTAGTTTTGTTATTGTTAACCAAATGAAATTTAGCAGCTTACTCGATCTTGAGAAGCGATCATCGCGATCTCTGTCCCGATCCTTGTCGCGGTAGTCCTTCTCACGATGCTGATCACGCGGCAAATTCCTAAATTCGTAGACATTAGCATTTTCGTAACTTTAAAGCACAATGAAAATTAGTTAAATTAAACACAAAGAAATGTGTTAATATTTTATAAACAAGGCAAATACAAAGTTAATATATACAAAATATTATTAATTATTCATTTATTTCGATGGTATTCGATATTTGTTTTTTTTTTCTCAACTAATATACATATAATATATAATATACATATAATAATATATAACTAATATATATATTATATATATTTAAATATGCAGCTAAACCGTTAAACCAATTATTACCAAAGCAATTCAAATCAATATATTTCTGAGATTTCTGAGATTTGAGAATCAAAATCCAATTATGTACTATTCAAAAACCTTCACCGTATATTATAACATTTTTATACCTTTTGGTATCTACTCTGGTTAATTCTTAAATTTTAAACTGTTTCGGATTTCGGACTTCCTTCATCGGAGTTTTGTCCTAATTTTTTCTAAGCGGTTTTTGGAAAATGTTAGATTTCCGTGCTATTTACTTGCTTGCCAGTTCTGACATGTAAAAATATCATCGAGTAAAGAGTGCATGCAAAAACATCTTTTAATTTACGGCATTGATAAAAGATTCACAAAAGAAAATATAATGATTTCGACACATATTTCAAACATTAACTGCTTATTTGGAATTTTGAAAGTCTCATTGCAAATTTGTTAAATTTCACAATACTTGTAGCAAATCTTGCATGTTATCTTTCACCGAATATAAACGTTTCTATTATAGTGCAAGTTGCACGAAACGAACATGCGCGCAAGACTTTGTCGTCTTAGGCGATGCAACATGAACATTTTGGGAAACACGAATAAATTTCTTTAGATTTGATTACATATGAAGCATCTTTGGAATATTGTTTGCAACAATATTGATGACATAATTGGTTATTTTTTTAAGTGCTAGGGCGAGATCCTAAACGGATTGCATATTGAAACTGCTTTTGATAACTTTTAGCTGTAAGGTTTAATTACGAAGTTGGAGTTTACCTCTCTCTGTCCACCCATTCCTTAGGCTTCTCCCACTGGGAAACTTCAGTTTTGCAGTTGTAGTAATACATTTTGCCTGTCAAATAATAAAAACAAAATCATTATGCATAGATGCAAATATATTTATTAGCTGTAAACTTACCAGACGAGCTCACATGCTCGCTCCAGTCGCCATAACGGGCCACACGCTCACCACGATCGTTGCGATCGCGTTTGTCTGTTTTGCAAATGAAAAATGGTGAAAAGTGGAAAAAGAGTTAAATTAGTGACAAACTTATAAATGATTAGCATATGATTGTGTCTCTATTTGCCCGGTTTAGTATTTGTCCCTGACAACCATTTCCCAGCCGTGGGCAAAGATTTTTCGTGAACCTGAACGGAAACTTTCATACTACATTTCTCCCCCAGAATTTTCCAAAATCCAAGCTTAGTACTCACTTTCAGCATAAATTTAAGCTACAGTGAACAATTCAGCTTCCCATCTCATATGATTTGGGCTGTGCGCTGGTCACCAATCAGTAAGTTAGTAAGTCAAGTTGAACTCTTTTATATAAACCAGAGCTCGCAAATATCTGTCAACACATTGGGTTGCCTGCAAAATAACATTAAAAGTTAAAAAATAAAGTGAACGAAAAGCCAGTTTTTCTGTCTTCTGCAAATACACTTTTTTCGTTCTCTTTTCCCCCATGTTTTTCTCTTTTACTCTCTTACTTATACTCTCCCCCGTTTATCTTACACAACATCAGCAAACTGATCCCCTTTCTTCGTTTGCGTTTTTACAAGCTTGTAGGTTTTTCTCAGACAGATTTGTGTATTTGCTTAAGCGAAAACCCAGAAGAGAAAACAGAAACACAACGAAAAAAAACTGTTTGTTGGTTTGGAAAACCTAGCTGATTTTAAGCTTTGCTATATATACTTATGATTGATTTTGATCATCATATACACACCTGCATATTTGTCCTTCTTGTACATATCCCGGTCTCGATCGGCGCCTCTGTCACGCTTGTCGCGTATGTCACGCTCACGTTCACGATCCCGATCATCCGAGCCGGAGCGTTTGTCGTTGTCACGCGATGAGCAAAGCTTAGCGCCGCCACCACCGTTTCCGCCGCCACGACGATCCCTGTCATGATTCGTGCGATACGATTCCGAGTCACGATCATTGCCACGCCGATCACGTTTGTCTAAAAAAATAATCAGGTGTCAGTATTAGGAGGAAAAGCAAAACTTGGAAATTATAAATCAGTTAAAAAAGTTACCAAAATATTTATCCTTCTTGTAGACATCGCGATCCCGATCGCGCATCTTTTGCATGAAACTGTACCGCTCGTTGCTGCCACCACCGCCGCCGCTGCCTCCTCCACGATGATCGTTACGTTCGCGCAGATCATGCGACCGCGATGAAGGTGAATCAATGTCTGGTGATTGTGAGCGATAGCTGTTGCCATTATTTAATGGACCGCCGCCGCCACCACCTCCACCATTGCCACCGCCGCCACCTCCACCGCCAGGACCAGGCGCACCTGGCGAGATGTCACGATCGCGATAGTTGGAGGAACGATCGCGTTCATAGTCGCGCTTTGAACTGCTGTACTTTGAGCTCTGTCGAAAAAGATTTGTTCGGTTTGACTAGCATTAATAAACACACACAACACGTTGTTGTTCTTATTGTTTTGTTATTGATATTGATATTGATAGTTGTTTGTTGTTGCTGTTGCATGTTATTCTTTGTTATTCAAATTATTACAGTTATGGTTATTCTTGTTATCAATATAAGCTCGTTAGTGTTACCAAATGTGGGGGGAGGGGAGGGACTGGACAATTATCGATTGGTTAAACTTGATTAATACATAATTTAAAAACTACAATCAATTTAAATTAAATAATATGCTACAAAATACATCGTTTATGCAATGATCATTTCATTTCATGACATTTGACTAAAAATAAAACGAATGTTGACTTTGAATTCGAGACGCAGCTAACTTAACGTTGTACTCTTAGACTTAAATTTGAATTTGCAAAAACTGAAAACCTTTTTTAAACCCTTGCAGAACGTTACAATTCTGTCACGATCCCATTAAGATAAATATTATGGATCAGCATCAAAAGCCGAGCCGAACTAGGCATTCGTCTGTCTGTCCGTATATTGTGCGTCTGTCTGTCCGTTATTATTCTTCAGTCTTCAAATGCTTCCTTTTTTGATACAGGTCGGAATCGGCCAGTTCGGAACACTATAGCTGGCATATTAATGATCTATCGAAAATTTTGTTTTTCAAGATAGCTGGATTTAGCATTATCTTAACTTTTTTACAATATTTCATCAAAATCGGACGACTATATCTTATAGCCATGGGAAGAATCGGTTCAAAAATAACTTTTGTACGAAGAAATTTTTTATTTTTAAAGCTATCTCAACCAAATTCAACTATTCCGACTAAATTTCATTAAAATCTGGCGACTAAATCTTAGAGCTGCCATAGGAACAATCGGTCGAAAATTAAGTTTTCATATGAACAGCTTTTCTGCAAGGGTATATATCTTTGGCATGCCGAAGGTAGTTTTTCTTTTTTATTTTTAGTTATGAATTTCATAGCTAAAATAAAGTTACAAAAGTATTATTATGAATTTCATGGCATAAACGTAGTAAATGATATTATGGTTCCCAAATCACATTTCCGTGTTTCGATTGTGCGTTTTCAAAAGTTAAAAGGTATTTAGAACGGCTTGCAAGATTATTGTTAACGGAAATGTGAGCAGTTCCAATTGTTTCGACTATAATATAAAAATGTTGTTGCCAATACTTTTAAGCCTGGTTACAATTCGTGTGCTTGTTGTCAAAAAGCCAATCTGCATTTAATTTGGTTTTATTTTTTTTAAATCAATTTTAGTTATGTGTGTGTGTGTTGTCTAAATGTTGCTAAAAGTTATTATTGGCTTGGCAAGGCTTTTGGTTTGGTTCTGAGTTGTGTTTTTTTATGGGCGACACGAAACGAACACAAAACGAACATAAAACACAATCAACACAAAAAAAAAAACGTAATTAAAGTGAAAATTTTGTTGTCTTTTGCTGTATTTTTGTTGTTGCTTATATTTGCCTTTTTTTAAATTAACACGTTGCGCTTTGTTGTTGCTATTGTTGTTCTGTATGAATGTGCGTGTTTCAATTTTGTTATTATTATTATTTTGATTTATTTTTACATTTACTTTCATTTTAATTTATATTTATTTTTATATTTAATTTAATTCATTTTTAATTGTTTATTTTGATTTTTGATTTGTTGCAGTTTACATTTTGTGCCACATTTGTTGCTTCTTTTCATTTAGCGTTTTTATTGTTGCTTTTTTTTTGATATGCTTCTTCTTGATGAGCTTGATTGTTGTTGATATATTTTGATTACTTACATCTACGCGACAAATTCCAACGATTGTCGACGCCGCCGCAGCAAGTTTATTGCTGCTGTGAAAATTGTTATTGTTGTTGTTGTTGTGATTGATGTGATTGTTGTTGTGATTATTGTTGCAGCTGTTGCTGCTGCTGCTGTTGTTGTTGTTGGTCAGCATAGACATTTCCACGGCCATGTTGCTGCTGCTGGCTCTGCTGCTGGCGGCGCTCCTCATAGATGCCGTTAGCAGCGTGTTGCTCGTCCTGCCGTAACGCGACCGTAGTAACAACGTTCTCGACGTCGACGTCAGCGTCGTCGTCCTTAGCTGCTGCTGCTGCTGCCGCGTCCTCGTCGCCAGCTGCTGCTGCTGCGACTGTTGCAGCAGCACGTGAAAGTTGCTGAGGCACTGCAGTCTGAACTGTCGCAGCTGTTCTGGTCTGTTCTTTATATATATATATATGTGTGTGTGTGTGTGTTGTTGCTGTTGGTGTGTGTGTATGTGTGTGTCTTTGTCTCTTCGTTGTTGCAGTGATTGTTGCTGTTTTATTGGCTTAGGCACGTTTGTGTTTATTTAATATAATTTTTTTTTATTTTTTTATTATTTTTTTTTTTTTTTTTGTTGACGAGTTTTATGTTCGTTTTAAATATTTTGATTTTAAGGCTATCATTTGAAATTTGCGCAGTGTTTCGGTTGTTGTTACAATTATTTATAATAAATTGTCTATTGCTTTTGCTTATTGGTCAATTGTTCATTTTGTTTTTTTAGGCATATATAACATTTATTTATCAAATTGAGGCGTTTTTAATAAAATTGTATTGATATATTTGTTTTTTTTTTTTTTCTAGTATTTTGTTAGAAAATAGCTATTTATATATATATATATATATATAATATTTATATAATAAGTTATTTATTCGTTTAACAATATACGTGATGAACGCGTTTTGTATATAAAAAAAGTTAACTGTGCATATCGCAATTGCATTATGTTGATTTTGTTGTAGTTGTTGTTTGTTTGTTGTTTGGCTTATTTCGTTTTCGATTTTGAATTTGAGTTTGAGTTTGATTAAGATCCAGAATTGTTATTTTGTTGATTTATCCAAGCATTACTCTCTAATTATGTGTACATTAGCTACATCAGTTCGTTTGTTTCGTTTGATTCGCTGCAATGCCCCAATGCGTACCCAACAAAATGTGGATTGGGTGCGGAGTATACAAAATGGGTATAAATGAAATCTTACGTCAGTACGTACATACAAACAGATATATATATATTTATATGTACATAAATGCATGGAATATCCATGCTGCAAACATTTTTCGTTTTGTTAATTAGTCAAAAAGAAGCTAGTTTTGAAGATATGATCCTGTTCCGTTGTTCACTTTCGGAATTCAATGGTTATTAAATGTGAGCAAATTTCAGTATTCTTCTTAAGCTTGTGAATAGAAACGTGATTTAACGTGAATGCACGTGAATTAAATTCGCAAAACCTAACTGTAACTGAGAACATTTTATAACATTTTGAGGAATTTAAATGGTTTGAAATGTGAAAACTTTCAATATGAACAGAAACTTGATTCAATCCTTAAACAAATGTACGTGAATTCAATCCACAAAATTTTGTCAAAATGGCAATTGAAAAAATTTAAGAGAAATATTTCATCGAAAGTGGAAACAGAAACAAATTCCCGTTTATTCAATTCGGAAAAACTTTTCAAAAGAGTTGAAAAACATTTCAGTAAAAATTTCGAAAATATATTATTTGCAGCATCTAACATATATCTAAACACATACATATGTACATATTCCATGTTTGTATGTCAAATGAAATGAATATGAACACACACATATACTAAAAGTGTACACACAGTACATTAAAATAACGTATATGGAACTACAATGTTTGGCTAAAATACAAATTGCTCACTGAATATAAGAATTGTATATATATTTATATATATATTGGATATATATATATATATATATATATATATATATAAAAAAAAACCAGTAAATAAAACGATGAAATTAAGTCTAAAGCTGATTTGAACAAAGATTGGGAGATTAGTTCTAAGGTTTTGGTTTGGTATTTTTTAAAGGGTTATTTTTTCTAGCTTTTTTTTTTGGGCGTTTTGGACGATGGAACGATTTAAGTATTGAAAATCCGCTGGGAGATGGCTCACCTGGTAAGATGTGTGACTGGTATGCTTCTCAAAGTACCTGCAATTAAAATTCCAAATTAATAATGATATATATATATAAATAGTTGCGATATACAAACAAAAGTATGTGTGTTGCAGAGTTGTGCTTCAGTGATAAGTGCAGCGATATATACAGGTAACATATATGGATATATGCAGGTAAGGTATATACAGTGAGAATATATGCAGGTAAGATATTTACAGTGAGGATATATGCAGTTAAGTTAAGTTAAGATATACACAGTTAAGATACATACAGTTTAGATATATGCAGGCAATACAATTAAACAATAAACATTCAAATTATAATAATATTTATTTGGTTACATTATGCTGTATTTGTGTTAGATGTGTGTGTTAGATACGTGTGATAGATGTGTGTGTGTGTTATATGCGTGTGATAGATGTGTGTGTGTTAGATGCGTGTGATAGATGTGCGTGTGTTGTACATGTTCAGTTTCATTTAACATTTGTTTATGTTTTTCATGTTATGACGATTTCATGGATTAGAATTAAATTTAATGCGTTTGACTGTAATTGCATTATCATTAACATTATTAATGTGTGACGTGTGTGAGTGTGTTAGCTGTGTGAGTACATGTTTAGTGTCATTTAACATTTGATAAATATATGTATGTCATTGTTATAATGATTTCATGGTGCAGAATTTAGACGAATACGTTTGGCTGCAATTGGATTATCATTAACATCATGAATATAAGCATTAACATCATGATTATAAGCATTAGCATGATGATTTTCGACATATTCGTTTAGAATCTGTTGCGCATCAGGTACATTGATTGGCAAGTCATCGGCAGGATATGCCTCGGTGTGTGCAATTTCATTCGATATTATTTGATTGTTGACATCATAGATAGACTTGCAGATTGTATAGACAATGGTATATGCTGGCTGAACCAATTGCATATTTTCTGGTGGCTCAATATACAACTGTTCATTCACATGCTCATTCACATGCTCAGCCATTATCTCATTCACATGCTCAGTAGTCATCTCATGCTCATTATTCTCATTCACGTTGGTGTCCTCCTCAATTGCTACATTATAACTCTCAACTTTAGTAATTTGGAGATCAGGATGCTTCGGAGTAGCTTCAATTAAAAAGGTGCAATCCTCCAGTTCATTCCCAACGATATCGGGATAGTCGCCTTGCGGAACCAGTGTATACAATTTGTTATCGCACAATAGTTTTAGTTCTTGCTTTTGTTGTTGTGAAGAAGGAGCAGGAGTCTCCTCGTTTGCTACCATAGCCTGATTATCACTCCAATTGGAATCCAATTCATTTGCAGCACACAATTTATTCGCATCCATGGTTTTCTTGCTTAATTCTAACAAAAAAAATATAAAAATACAAAACATTGTGCCGCAGATTCGAATAATTTTTGAGCTTGTTGCGAATATTTACCCACAAAACAACCAAAAAAAAACAATAACAATAGAAATGATTGCGCTGATTTCGACTTATTGATGAATATGAATATTTGTAATCGCTTGCTGATGTTTAAACCAAAGAGTGAAAACCAAATACAAATTTAAATTGAGCAGCATACAAGTGTAGAGTTCTACGCTACAATCAAAAAGAATTTGAAGCTGTCAGCGCAGTTGACTTTTTTTTTGTCTTTTGACAAGCGGTTAAAAGTGACAGAGAACGCAATATACAGCTGAGCGAGCCTGTGCGTTTAAGCGTTGAGGTGCGAGCGAGCAGCAAAGTGTGTGGTGAGTAGCTTTTCAACGAACACGAAATTCAACGACTTGACAATTGACGAACGTTTGGAGAATGAGCCAAAGCGCGCTAAACGAGAGCAACGCAATGGAACACACAAAGCAGGCAGTAATTGTTCAATATAAATATTAGCAAAATGCAACAAACAACAAAAATAAAACATGTTTCAATTATTTTTCATGCAAATACATACATACATACTAATTAAATATAAACAAAAGGTTTGTATATAAGCAAAAAAAAAATAAGCGAGGGGCGGGGGTCGCATATGCATGTGTGTGTGTGACGAAACGTGCGTACATACATATATATGTATATGCATATGTGCATATATATATATATATATATATATATGTAAACAAAATGAGTTTTTTTTATATATTTTGTGTATTATATGATATTTGAAATATTGTTTTGTTGTAATTTACCCATCGTTCATTCGCTGCGGTTTTCTAGCATGCATTACCATCAATGCAAAGTTTTCGCCAATACGCTGCTCTTCTTGCTGTTGTTGTTGTATTTGTTGTTGTTATGCTCAGTGTTCCTAGCCGACGACGACGACGACGCAAGCAGCGTTTGCAGGAATCAGCAGTGGCATCAACTTGTGGACGAGCCGCGCTGTTTGCCTTTGCTCTGCTTTGCCAAGATAATGGCGGCAGCGCTGCGCTGCCTGCCGGTACGCTCCTCCTGCGTTCCTCTGTCGCTCGCTCTCTGCTGTTCCACGGGCTCCTGCTGCCACTGCGGAACGCGCGGGTGTGTATGTTTGCTTGCGTATGTGTGTGTGTGGAGCTGATTGTGTGCGTGTCTCAGTGTAATTGCGTGTGTGTGTGTGTCTAAATGCGTGTGTGTGTGTGTGGGGTCGCAGCCGTCGTCGGCAAGTGCCGTTCGATGTTGCCGTCCTAAAAACACGGAAATGTGTTTGCAAACATCAACATCTGCTCGGAGCAAGAAACGCAATCAAATATTTCATTGCCCTCTTTGCGTTTGGATTCTTCGACTTTCTGGGAACGCTGCCTCTGCGTTTCACACGCCTTCAAAAGCGCTCGCGGCTTGCAGTTTTTCACTGGACGTGCGTGTGTGTGTGTCTGTCTCTATGTCGGTGTACGTACGTATGTGTGTGTGTGTGTGTGTTGGTTGGGTCGTCGTCGCTTCTTCAGTTTATTTGGCTATTTGCTGTTCGTTTGGCTGTTTATCTTACCGCAATTTAGTTGCCGCTTGCATTAAATTTCATATTAATGCAGCATGCATGCGTTACTTTTGAGTTATCAAACGACAAAATTAAATAAATTCGCCCAACTGCTGCGTTTGCTTTTGGCCTCTATACTTGATGATTTTTTTCAATTCTTTTACATTACGCTTTGTGCGCTCTTTCGTTCGTCGGCACAGCACGGCTGTGTTGAGTTTATACCGATATTTCACTTTATATTTGTCTCACTCTTATTGTGCCATATATTTATCTCGGTCTCTCTCAAGTCTCAACTGACGTCCATTTACAGCACTAATCGTTGAGGTGTGGTGAAATTCGTGCTATGTTATACTCAAAATGGCACTGTTAGCTGTTAGTTGCTCACAATGAACTTCAAAATGTTTATCGTTCAAAGCCAACGCTGTTAGTTAAATGCACTGAAAACTTTACACAAAACTCTTTTCAAAATCTTTCTAATACTTATAATACATCAAAAATTATTATCTAAAAAGTGGAAAACTTATATATGTGTAGCGGTCATTGCCAGCCGAAAGCTTAAATAAAAATTCAATGACATAAATCAAACATTTTTTTTAAACAAAAATATTATAACTATGACAAAAATATAGATTTTATGGAAAAGTTACGGATCCCGCAAGTAATTTCGGGAACCGTGGGAATTACGGGATTATTATAAATCCGAGCGTCCTGTAGTTTTCAAAGTTTTTCTCATCCCGTAAGTATAGCAACATAGTTTGAAGTCTTTAGTTAAGTTATTTTTTTATTTTTGTTAATGTTTTTAGCACAATACAATGAAAAACAATCAAATCAGAATCAGCTCGAGTTTCAGAAATCCCTTTGTTATATTCTCTTTGTTCGAAAAATATAACATAACATCTTAATGAGCGCCAACAAGTATCGATATCGTTGGTAATCATCGTATAGAAGAAATCGGCAACTGTAATTTCGATAAAAATGAAATATCGATTGGCTATCACCATCCCTGAAGTGTAGAATTTTTATTAGAATTCGGTATTCCAGCGCCCAATTATAACCGGCGGATATGCTTAACATTCCAGAAGACAATGTGAGTAAAATACAAATGAATTATGCCTAATTAAAAACTAATTATAAATTGTATTTATTTTAATGGCAACAGTTGATAAGAAACCACATTTTCTTGACGCCTAACGGCGAATACAGGCGCAATTTGCTCAAGGTAAGCAGCACGCAGACGATAACGATGACAATATATATATATATACTATATCCTTTCTAACTTTCATCCTTTTCTTCGTTTGCGTTAACAGCTCTGCGAGCATTCTGTACAGCATGAAAAGAAGGTCCTTATGCTGACACTACATCAAAATGATTATCAGCTGGAAAAGCCATCCTCGCTGCTGCCGCTGCAAAACTGGCTGCACATCATGCTCAAGGATATTGAGAGCGCACCACGCCGCATTATTGAACTCTATGACTTTCTGCCACATCCCGATCTCATCGTCTTCGATATGAATTCAATTATTGCCGAACTCATCAGCCGTCCTGTGCTGCAGCAGTGCTCCAGGGAGACGCTCGTGCGTCATATTGCCAAATGTGCAGCGGCATTCTGCAATTATCGGGAAATGCTCTACATGTCCAAGCAGAAGCAGGCTGTGCTCGATGGTATTGTTGTCCTGCCCAGCAACACATATCCTTTGACGCCGGCGCAGTTCAAGCTGCTCATCGGTCTGTACTTTAGCGGGGATAAGCTGTATACAAACTTTGCAGAACTCACGGATCGCATTCGCCTCTCGCAGGGATTACACTGAGCAGCTATATATTTAGTATATGTATAAGACGCACTCCAAACAAGACTACTAAAAGTGCCTGTTGATATTATCATATCAAGATATTATCATATCAAGATATTATAAAATCAAGATATTATCATACTAAGATATTATCATAATAAGATATTATCATATCAAATTATTTAAACGCCAAGCGTTCAAATATTGATCACCAAAATGTTCCTTATGTATAAATATCCAAGTTTCTCACTGATATATTCTGCTAAAGTATATCAAAATTAGAGCAAAACTGGATTGATTATCCTTAATGTGTAAGATTTGATTAATTCGCTTGAGTTAGTGAATTGAATCCTGTCTCAATGGGAAAATAATTCAATCCTTAAACAAATGAAAAGTAATTCATTGCGCAAAATCTTAGCAAAGTTTCCATTTACACATAAGTGAAAATCACTTTTGCAAAAACTTACCTTAATTGAAAACTGGAAAAGGCTTCATAATTTGTTGCTTAGCACAAGCAGTATTCCGAATTGTATTATGTACGCGTAATTGGTTAAGTCCCAAAACAAACTCGCATGGCATCCATGCTAAGTAATTTTCGTATAATTGCGGTGAAAACTACTTAATTTTGCTAATCTTTTAGTAATAACAAAGAAAAGTCTTGAGGTGGTTGTACTACGTTTAAATTAAAATATAATATATATGTATTTATTATTTGCTAATTTCACACACATCTATAAATACTACGACTAAAAAACACAAAAAAAAATTAGGAAAAAAAACAACTTAGTTTTATAGTCTGTATGGTATAAAGCGTTTTCACGGTCACTGGCTAAGTGACTTAACTGGTAAAAAAAGAGATTAAGTTTTCCTTATAACCTTTTTATATCCTTGCATTTGTCACGATGTGTAACGCGCGTTGAAGCAGACGTCTCCGACCCTTTAAAGTATACATATAAATTCTTGATCAACAGTTGAGTCGACCTAGCGATGTACGTCCGTATGTCCGACCCATCTGTCTGTGTATGCCAACTAGTCTCTCAGTTTTTAAGATTTCTTCAGGTAGTACATATTACAGAATCGGCCGGAACGGACTTCTATAACCCATAGCTGCTATAGGAACCATCGGTCGAAAATTGTGTTTTTCAGGGTAACGTGACCAAACTTACAAGTTCTGAGTTTTACAACTATCCTAACATATTTACGAAATTTCATGGAAATCGAACTACTATATCTTATAGTTGCCATAGGAACAGTTGGCTTATAAATACATTTTTGTATGAAAAACTATTTTGTCTTTTAAGATATCTCAACCAAACTCACATTTTCTAAGTTGAACCTTGTTCTATACAAGTTAACAAAATCTCATCCAAATCGGACCACTATATTTTATAGCTGTCATAGGAAAAATCGGTTGAGAAATGAATTGTTTTATGAACAACTTTTTTGTTTCTCAAGTTATATTAACCAAACTCACATGTTTTGTGTTTTAGTATGTTATTGTCATGCTGACTAAATTTTATTAAAATCAGACGACTATATTTTATAGCTGCCATAGGAATAATCTGCTTAAAGATGAGTTGTTGCATAAAAAACTCTTTTGCTTATGCAGATATCTCACACAACTTCGCTAGTTCTTAATTTAGTTATGTTCCACATATGCTTACCAAATTTGATTAAAATCGGTAGATTTAATCTTATAGCTGTCAAAGGGACAATCGGTCGAAAATTGCCTTTTCATATGAACAACTCGTCTGCAAGGGTATATTTATCTTTATATCTTCGACACGCCGAAGCTAACTTTTCCTGATTGTTTATGCTTGAAAGTTGATTGATTTGGCTTCAAAGTGCAAGTAAAATTCCTTAGCTTTATCCAGTTAAGCCGATTAAACGGCAGCCGTGAACACACGCAGTTAGTATAGTTTGTGTTTAACATGAATAGCGGATTGCAAATGTGATCTCAGTTTAAAAGGAACTAACGTTTGAGCTGTACCGCGTTAACTGTTACCCTTCGCATTACAGGACTTCTTTAAATGTAGTCTAGCATGCCGCTTATTATCTCAAAGGCATCCCGTGCCGTGGGCTCAATGGCGCTGCTGGGCAATAGATAGCCATGGACACCGTTATCAGCCAACTGTAGAGTAAAGCTGAAGGGTATGCCAATCTCATAGGCGGCAAAGGCATCCGCACAGCCTAAGAATATTAAAAATGTTGTTAAATCTTGATATACAATTTCTTGAATGACCTACCAGAACGTTGCTCGATCAGATCGTTGGAAGAGTCGACCTTGTAGCGGCTTTTGCTGCCCTTTTTACGCAGACTATCGGTGCCCACCATGGCCACGTCGAGGAAGTCATCTAAGCGCTCCGTGTTGAAGGTGGAATTGGCTTTGACCGGATAGGAGACCACCTGACCATACGCCTGCAGTGATATGTAGAGCTGCAAGAGTTGAATAGATGATTAGATTATAAGTAAGTTGGATAGGATTGAGTGGAACCTACCTTAATCTGCGTGCGATAGTCCATTAGAAACTCGGATACCGCCTTCGTTTCGGGCTCCGAGAAGGGCGCTGGTCCCGCATAGAATTCGTTGCAGGGTCCTTTGGAACTACCCCGTTTGCCCCAATGGTACAGCCAGTTGCGATCCAGATCAACGCCATAACATGTCTTCTCACTCGCCCGCTTCTGTTGCAGCCACGTCATCGCCGAGTCGAGCAGTCCACCTGGCGCTTTAGCTATATGCTGGGAACGCGACTTCTTCCAGAACCGATCGTACTCATGACTGTAAGCATAGCCATCTGGATTGAGTACTGGCATTATGTACCAGGTGGTGTTGCGTATAAATTCCATATCGCTATCTGTAAGAGAAAACAACACAAATTGCAAATGAAAATAGTAAAGGAAACATTTGTACAAATTTCGCAGAAAAATAAATAGCATACTTTTAGGATCTGTCATAAATTAAAAATATGTAAGCTTGTTGTTTTGTATGAAAAACTTATTAGTTTCTCAAGCTTTCTTAATTAAATTTACGTGGTCTGAGTTTTAGTGTAAAATTGTGATTCAGACCACATTTGATCAAAATCGGACTACTATATCTTATAGCTGCCATAGGAACATTCGGTTGAAATTTCAATTTTTTATGAAAAACTTTTTTTTTCTCAACTTGTCTTTATCAAACTCACTAATTCTAAGTTTAAGTATGTTTTTGACATGCTGATAAAATTTGATCAAAGTCGGACGATTATATCTTATAGCTGTCATGGGAACAATCTGTCGAAAAATTAGTTTTTGTATGAATAACTTTGCTTTCTAAAGAGTATACATATATATTCGGCATGCCGAAGCTAACTTTTTTTTTATCGTTTTTGTATACTCTGTTTTCCAAAATGGAAAAAAAAGAGTATATTGGGTTTGCGAAATGTTCGTCCGTCCGTCTGTATGAACGCAGTTTTTTTTCAAAGTTTTGAAGCTAGTGCAACCAAACTTGGTAATACCACAGGCAGACAAAGTGTTAAGATCAGCCAGATCGGACCACTATAACATACAGCTGCCATAGGAACGATCGGTTGAAAAATACGTTTTTGTATGAAAAACTTTTTTGTTTTTCAAGATAACTCAGCCAAACTCACTTTACCTAAGTTTAAGAACAGTTCATACATGCTGACAACATTTTATCAAAATCGGACTACAATATCTTATAGCTAACATAGGAACAATCGGTTAAAAATAAGCTTTTGTATGAACAACTTTTTTGTTTTTGAAGATAACTCAGCCAAACTCACTTTACCTAAGTTTAAGGACAGTTTACAAGTATATAAGTAGTCTTTACAAAAATGTAATTTATTAAACGTACAGAAAACAGAGTATATCGCAGTCGGGTTTTCCCGCATTACCAACGTTCTTACTTGATTTATTTTTAATTGAGTTTAGAATTCAACTTAAACTTTTCACAAGATATTTGATTAAGTTAAGAATTCAATTTTATCTTTTAATCAAATCTCTCGTGAAAAGATATAAGGGGTTCTTTTCTTGTAAAATTATGCGGATTTAAATTTTCCTAAAATATTTTTTGATTTAAGAAATTCCATTTCGTAATATCATGTTAAAAACGAAAATGGAAGCATTTTAAGTGAATTCGCTTCCGCAAAACCTTAAGCAAAAGTGAAAACCCGAACAGCTTTCCTAGAAATTGTTGTCGATCAATGTAGGCGTTCAGCAAGATGCCTTTTTTAGTCTCCACTCAAAATTCTGTTAGTGCTAGTCTAAGTCAAAATTTTGTAATAAAAATCACGTAAATTGGTGAAATCTCGGCGAGCGTCACACGATGTCGGCGGCCAAGTGCCAGTGCATGCCGCCAGAGTCTGGAACCGTGCCCAGTTTGGGCATGGCATCGCGACAGTTTGCAAAACCGGCCTGTCCATGCAACAAGTGCAAGGATCGGGCACGAGAGCAGCAACTAGGCCGGAGTCAGGCGATCGCTAACAGTAAGTCCGGTATTTGTGGGCAATGCATTAATGGTGTGCAAATTGGTAAACCAATGGACCAAATAGGTGCTGGGCCGCTGGATAAGCCCTGCAGCTGCGCCGGCGCTACGGGACAACAGCAGAGACAGGGGCCGGAAATGGGAATGGGACCGGGAATGGGGTCGGGAATGGGAATGGGGCCAGGACCAAGCCGGCAACAGCCTATGTACAGCCAGCCGATCTCTGGCAGCAGACCCAACATGTGTCAGTGCACGAGTGGGGGAATGCGTCAAGGAATGGGTCAAGGAATGGGTCCGGGAATGCGACAAGGCATGGGAATGGGGCCAGGGCCAGGACCAAGCCGGCAGCAGCCTAACTATGGCCAGCCGGCGTCCGGCAGCAGACCCGACATGTGTCAATGCACTGGTGCGCAAATGGCTCGGGGAATGGGTCCGGGAATGGGACAGGGAATGGGTCCGGGAATGGGACAGGGAATGAGTCCGGGTATTATCAGATCCAATCAGGGATACGGATCGCCCGCCACCGGTGGAGTCGTGTTCGGCGCCATGATCCTAAATGAACGCAAATCGAGTGCAGACGGCACCTTTCTCGATGATCCTCGCAATATTACGGTGCGAACTGGCTGCCTGGGCAGCTTGGAATATGATGCATTTGCAGACGAATCGTGGGCACCACAGGGATTACCATTTGGTGGTCGGGACACTTTCGGTCTGCCCATTCATCTACAAGGCAACAAGGGTCTACTCAATGCCGGCGGAGGCGGTACCTGCAGCCATATGGTGCAATGCGATCACGATTGTGGCGTTGATACTGGCTGTCATAAGGACTGCCACAGGATGCATAATGGACCAGGCGCCATGGGTGGAAAGGGCGGCATGGCCGGCAGAGACGGCTTACCCAACAATCGCACATCACAGGGTATACGCATCTGCAGCAATGAGTACATCAATATGATCGTTACGTTTCTTATGGAAGTGCTGGGCATACTGGTGTAAGTAGTCTATTTATCTGCATTTCGCAAAAACAGCGAACATTTAAATCAGCTTGGTTTTTCACTTCACCAAACGATTTTTATACCCTTGCAGAGGGCTTTATAATTTTGTCACGAAATGTGTATCGCATTAAAGGAGGCGTCTCAGAAAAAAAAATTGTCTAGTCGTCAGCATCAACAGCCGTGTCATGTCCGTCTGTCTGTCTGTCTGTCTATTTATATGCGTTTTTCAGGACTTTGTTCTAGAACTATCTTGATGAAACTTGGCACAGATGCTTCTTCTTTTTGCAGGTAGTACCTATAGTTGAATTGGCCAGATCGGACCACTATAACATATAGCTGCCATAGGAACGATTGGTTGAAAAATAAGTTTTTATATGAAAAACTTTTTTGTATTTCAAGATAACTCAACCAAACTCACTTTACATATGTTTAAAGACAGTTTATAGTACATTATGGGTTCAAAAAATCCGTAAAAATGTATGAATGCGCATTCCGGTGTCGGAGGTTGACTGTTTTGCATAATCAATTAAGAAAACTTAGTTTAATGTTGTTCAATCCCATACAAACTGAGTCCTGTTATCGTTAACAGTGCTATGAACTTTAAGAGAGTTGTGGGGTTGTTGAGCAGTCCTACTCTGTTAACATTATCAGCACTGTTAAGAACTTATTTTTTATTGTTTTAACATACATACATATATTCCACATACGAAAATCACATTCTTAAATTTTTTCGAATTTGTTGAGACCAAACCCAGATTTTTTGGTTCTATTTTTGGAAAAGTAGTTACAGTATAGATTTACCGTCGCGAAATATCTGCAAGCTTTGCTGCCAGTTAATAATTACTTAATTGATGTTAATTACTTTGCAGATTTTTTGCCATTTGCACATTGACCTTTTGGATAACAGTGGGCTACTACATTGTCCAGTTGCTGATTGATCTTAAGAACGCCGATCGAAATGTACAGATGGCCGTAGGAATTGCGTTGGGTCTGCTAGTGATGGCCTTTGCCATTACGCTGGTAACCCACAGCAGTGGAACATGCTATGGTCGCGCCACTGCCATTAGCAAGGGTATCGCCAGCTCTGGCTCCAAAACCAGTTCCAGCTGCAACAAGTGCAACCAGGCAGCCATAGCCAGTGCCAAGCGTGTCTGTGCCAGCAAATGCAAAGTGAGCTCCATTCCTAAGCCCAAGCCCAAGCCCAAACCAAAGGCAAAGGCGCATTCAGTTTCGTTACTAGCCAAGTCCAAATGCCCAAAGACAGGCTGCAGCAAGCCCAAGAGCAGTGCAATAAAGTCAAGATCACAACCAAGACGCAGATACACTGATTGTCAGGGTCGAGCGATCTTCGATAGCTCGCGTCGCTGTGCTATTCTTACAGAAATGAAGCAGCCGCCCACGTGGATTCTTTGGATACGCGACAGCCTTAACAGTTATTTTGGTAGTAGGTAAACATCTGTATATGCTATAGGATCACCAATTGGCTCACGTCATCTTCGACACTTAGTTTTCACTTTGTTAAATTAGAAAAATCATTGAAATAAAACCGATTTTGGAGCCAAAGATTAGATCTTTAAAATAATCCTGATCTTTTCTTACACGCTTACAGGGGGTATTTTAATTTTGTCACGAAAAGTTTTTTGCTTTGAAGGAGAAATCTCTTATTAAAACAAGAGTTATGGAATAAGAGCTATTTTTGATTTTACAAATTATTTTTGATTTTTATAATAAAACTCAAGCTATAACTTTTACTTCTGAACTGTTTAAATTAGATTCCTCGAATTTCTGCGACGCCTGCGGTTTTTCCAGAGATTTCATCGAATGCAATATTGCTATAGAAGAATTCTCGAAGGCTATAAACAAATATTGTGAAGCGCTTTCGCTTATGAAACCCTTGAAATATCCCCCACAGGTACTTACTGTTTGAGCGCATGAGACGCAGTAGCTCACTGATCATCCACGTGGCTGAAGCGGGTCCAATCCATGCCTGCCCCTGAGCACCTGCCTCAATGAATATGGCATTGGCCTGGCCGGAGCGACGCTTATGCTTGAGACGCTTGTGGCCAGCGGCAGCAGCTGCCGTTGCCGCAGCAGCTGTCTGTTTGGACTCAATCTTTACAACAATTAAAGGACGTCCCTCGTAAGACCTTCCAATGTGTATAAGCTCGACGAGCTGTGTGTGCCGCATGCGTATCATTTCCAAATACTTAAGTATATCATCGTACTCATAGTACTTGTTCCAGGTCATGAGTGGAGCCATTGAGGGCTGCTTGGTGGGTCGCCTGTTCGACATTGTGGGTGTCGTGTAGAGATATTGTTCCTTGGTGCGCTCATAGGCAATGGCCTTGCCCACGTCAAAGATGAGCACTTCGTGAGCAATGCTCTCAAAGTTGAGTGTGCCCTGAAAGTCCACCAACATCTTGGGCGGTACCAGCACATCGGTGAGACCCCTGGAAAAAAACATAAATCGCATTATGAACGAGTATACACTTTACGATCGGCACTCAAAAGAAAGGTGTACGGGACATTTTTACTTAAAATTTCAAGCACAATTCGTACTTGATTTTCCTTGAACTAAGTACTCGTACAAAGTAAATTCTACAAATGAGTACATCATTCTCGATTTAGGTATGAACATTATACACTAAGCACAAAAACGTTCATAAATCAATAACACTTATCATCATGATATAAGTCTAAAAATACTTATTTCACAAAACAATTTTGGGTCAATTTTTTTCCTCGAAAAATTACCTTCCTTGTACACATTCTTGACACTTTGTCTTACTATGGTGTATACCAACAAGTATACCAAGTTTGGTTGCTATAGCTTCAAAACTGTGGAAAAAAACTGCGTTCATACAGACGGACAGACGGACAGACAGACGGACGGACGGACGGACGGACGGACATTTCACAAACCCAATATACTCTTTTTTCTTTTTTTCTTCAAAAAAATTTAATTTAAAAAGAGTATAAAAACTATTTGAAACCTTTTTCCAACATTTCATTATTTTTTTGACTTGTAAGGCTCCCATAGAAAGTGATTTTTTTTAATTTCAACTACCATAACTTTGTCAAAACTTTACCGATTTCAATGCGGAATGTCTTTCGGTCATATTTTTACGTTTAGATTGATTTTGCTTTTAACTTTGAAAGAATTTTCTCGAAAATTGGTATACAGTCATTAACGAATTTTCATAAACATCTTTGGAAATGATTTAGAACCTGATTGGAAGATAAACAAAAAAGTTGCAACAGTTTTCCACGAATTTTCCACATTTCCAGACCGAATTTTTCAAAATTTCTATCATAGTTCTCACTTTTAGCATAAGATGTAACTACTGTGAAAATATCAAGTTTTTAACTCTAAAATAAAGAAATCTGATATCTGGACTTGAAAAAAAGTAATTAATTCAAGTTTTTTAAACTCGTCTTTAGAAAATCTTGAATGCTACACCAAAATGTAACGATTTAAGAACGGATCACTTGATTTACAGCGTTTACGCACCTGAGACTGGGTCCCTTGAGCCACTGAAGTTTGATGCCATCCTCGCCTTTTTTGAACTGCTCCAGGACACGCACCTGTGGCTCATCCTGTGGCTTCAGTCGCCAGATTTGATACTTATCATAGCTGATGCGACGCACCGTCTCCTCTGGCTTTTCTGTTGTTGTTGTGGTTGTTGCTGCGCTGGTCATACGCGTTACGAGCGCCGAGAGCAGCGGATTCTTTGTGGTGCTTGAGAACGCTCCGCCAGCAGAGCCGCCTGTGGAGTTGACAATGTGATGGGCCAAGATGCCAATCCAGTTTTGTGGATTACGCAGCGGATCCACAATGGTCAGTATGGGCACTTGGGGCAATGCTTGGGGCATTGTTGTCGTTGTTGTTGTTGTTGAGCTGGTTGTCGATGTCGCCTTGCGACGTCGCGCCTTCGGCTTGGGCGTGGTCGTGTCAAACCAGCCGGCAAACCACTCTGCAAAAGCAACAAACAAAGTCTAATTGTAGTTGGTATGAGCATTAAGCCTGGTTTATTTGGCCAGGCCAAGAGGGTCACACTACTTAGTTGGCTCGAACTGTGCAGAAAGCGTGGCGCACTCAGCTTAGAAGTCAATTGGCAGACTTGAACACGCGACGAAGAACCTTACGACGAATAGTTGCTACCGTTAGTCTTAAGTGCAGGTCAGTGTGCCGTACCGCAATTTAATATTTATTATCCAACTACCAACAAACTATCTACCATACCTGTATACGTTTATGTTGTGCTCATTTTGCTAAAAGAACATTACACATGAAACTGGGTCAAAAATGCGTGCATAAACATAAGTTCTCGTATTGGAACTAAACACAAAAAGTTAACTACAAATTTCTGTATTCCACGTTAAATATAGCCAAGAGCTGTCAAAAGTTTGATTGACTTTGTAGCTTTTTTCTCGGCTTAAAACTTTTGAATATATAGAATATTTTTTCAACAAATGAGTCAAATATATATCCAAACTGGTACATAATTTAGTCATTAATACATTGGGCCAATTTTATTAAGTATTGCAAATAAAGTACCGCAAATGTGTGTAACAGACAGAAGGAGGCATTTCCGACTATATAAACTATATATATTCTTGATCAGGATCAACAGCCGAGACGAACTAGCCATGTCCGTCTATCTGTCCGTCTGTCCCTATGAACACACAGATCTCAGAGACTATAAGAGCTAGAGACACCAAACTTGGCATGTAGGTTCCTGTATACCATACGCAGATCAAGTTTATTTCAAATTTCGGATGCACCCCCCCGCACCCCCGCAAATCGCAAAAGACTCCCACAGCCACAATTTTAAAGATAAAGCATGATTTATTTTTTTTTGGTACACATGTATGTTTAATCAATGTCTTTCGGATGTGTAAATTTCAACACGATCGGATAAATAGCACCAAAGTTATGGAAGAACTTATTTCCCCTGTCTCAGCAGGCAGAAACAACAGTTTGACATGCACTGTGCAAGTTGAGTACGCTGCTTGCTTGTGTTGCCGCTGAACTGCTTGAAATGCAAGTTGGGAGCAGGGAGTCTCGTAGTCGGGCACACTCGACTAGAGTATTCTTACTTGTTTTTTTTTACAAAATGTTATATATATATTTTATTTAACATTGCAGAGGGTATTATAATCTTGTCACAAAATGTATGACAAATTGAAGCAGACGTCGCAGAAAAAAAAAAATTTGTATGTTCGTGATCAGCATCAACCGCCGAGTCATGTCCGTCTGTCTGTCTGTTTATGGGGGAAGTAGTCCCTAAGTTTTAAAGCTATAGTTATGAAACTTGGCACAGATGCTTTTTCGTTCTGCAAGTAGTACATATGCCAGAATCGGCATATAGCTGCCATAGAAACGATTGGTTGTTGTATGAAACACTTTTTTGTTTTTCAAAATAACTCAACCAAACTCACTAAACCTAAGTTTAAAGATAGTTTATACATGATGACAAAATTTCATCAAAATCCGGCTTCTATATCTTATAGCTTTTATAGGAATGATCGGTTGAAAATAAGTTTCTGTATAAAAAACTTTTGTGTTTTTCAAAATATATATATAAAACTTGTACTGCCAAACTAAGTTTGGCTGGGATATCTGTTAAAACAGAAAAAAAACTGTCTTTTGCAAAATTTAGAGTTTCTAGCTAGTTTATATAAAAAAAATCGACTTCTGGCCCATAGTGTATTGTACAAATAGGTACATAAATACTTACTACATCCATACTCATCATTTGATTTATCATTGTAGCCATTAAATGGAAGCAATTACAACTTTCATAATGTTAAGTGCTTTGGCTTATTAAATGTAATATATGTACATATCGTAAAATATAAATGGGCATAAGATAATCCGTCTAAAACAGGCTTGTCTTGTTAAAAACTGAACACTAGCCGAACTTTTTAACGAAATGCTTTCTAATGAAAACAAGACTGCTCTATGCGTAAGCCTATCCGACTGACGAATACTTTTCTCTAATCTAATAATTACACATTCAATAGATGCTAGACTTGATTCGGTTTCATTTGGTCTGAGATATCGTATTATTATATTTTTCCAACTTTATTATTACATTTTGCCCATTTTGGTTCGGGTAGAAGGGAAAAAACAAAGTTTTTAAGAACATTTTTATTCATGTTACTCACTGTCATAGCCATCTTCTTCGCTAGATGCTTCCGTTGTTGTCTTGCCAAATCCGAACCAGGACTCTAGCCAACCGGTTGGCTCTGGAGAGGGTGCCGGTGTTGGCAGCGGTACCGGCTCCGGTGGCATTGCCGTGGTGCTACTAATTTTTTTGGTGCGTCGCCGTGGACCAAACCAAGAACTAAACCAGCTGCCCAGCGAGCTGCTTTCATTCTCTTCATCATCCTGACTGTCATTATCATCATCCTCATCATCGATAAGTTCATTGTTGCTGTGTGCGCTGTGATAGAGTGTATAGGTGGGGAACTTAGGCTTCGATGTAGCTGCCACATTTTGTTCATCGGATTGATCTCCAAGGCCAAGGTCAAAGAGTCGCGACATTGCCACCTGAACGGGATAGAAGATCATGCGAAAGAAGCTGCCAATGCCTGAATCCTCATCCGCATTCTCGTCATCATCTTCATCATCATCTTTATCATCGTAGTAATCATCGGCATTGTTGTTATTGGCAGCTGGTCTACGTCGAATACGTTTTTTGCTCGCACTGTTCTTGCTGCTGGATAAAGTTTCCGACGGCTGCTGCTGTTGCTCTTCAGTTGCCTCCTGATCGCTGTACGACTGCGTTGCGGTCTCTGTGGTGCTGCTGGTTCCAACTGTGCTGCTCGTTTCATTGCTGCTTGGCAGCTCCTCTTCCATTGCACCAAAATCGGCACCCTCTTCTGCTGAGCTGCTATTCTCTTGTGCTGGTCTCTCGGTACTGCTGCTGCTAACAATTTTTATTTGGTGCTCCTTCTCATCGCTGTCATAGTAGGAATCATCATTGTCTTCGTAGTCAACGCCTGATATTAGGTCAAATAAATCAAAATCCAATTCAGAGCTGCCTTTTCGAGCCTTGGTCTTGGTTTGTTTTTTGCTCTGTCTTTGGGTATAGTTCTTAGTAGGTTCTAGGGAATTGGGTGTTAATCGATCTTCACTGTGTCTTTTGGCGTTGGGTGCTGATCGCTTCTCGCTGTGATTTGAAGAGTTGGGTGTAGATTGTTTCTCACTGTGTCTCAGTGAATCGGATGTAGATCGCTCCTCGCTGTGTCCAAAAGAAATGGTTGTAGATTGCTCTCCGATGGGTCTTTGGGAATTGGATTCAGATCGCACCCCGCCGTATCCTAAAAAAGGGCGTGTAGATCGCTCCTCGCTGTGTCTTGGAGAATCGGCTACAGATCGCTCCTCACTGTGTTGTAATGAATTGGATATATAGCGTTCCTCGCTGTGTCTTTGGACATTAGGTGTAGATCCTAAAAAATTGGGTGTTGATCGCTCCTCGCTGTGTCCTACTGAATTGGGTGAGTAGTGTTCTTCGCTGTGTCTTGGAAAATCGGGTGTAGATCGCTCCTCGCTGCCATTGTGCTTGCGATGCAGCAAGTGTACGGCTAGCGGCACCCTATAACCGGTATCGCCATTCTTCGTAGATGGTAAGGAGTTGGGTGGTGGTTTGTTGGTTGGTTTGTTGGGTGTTTTTTTGCCGCTGCCGCTGCTGGTGCTGCGTCGCCGGCCAGTGCTGCTAGGTCGCTTGCGGCCGCTGCTCACTGGACGAGCGCCTGCCGGCAAGGTTGCGAGGTGCTCTACGGAGCGGCGCGTCAAATGATGTGGCAGCTGCATATAGCCGCTGGATACAGCAAAAGGTTGTTCGTTAAAGATGGTGTTGCTGCCAAAAGCGGCAACTGTTGCTGTGGGCATATGTGGCTTCTCCAGTTGTGTGGCGAGTTGGTTATAGCTGGGTGGACTGCTGGTAGTGCGCTTACCCAGCACAATTTGTGGTCCCACTGTGCTGGAGGTTGGCTTATGACCAGGTCGTCGCTTGGATGTTTTCTTTTTCTTCTTACGCTTGCCGCGCTTGGGCTTATGGGTTCGGCTGGGTGCAGGTTTGGGTATGGGCCGTTTTGTAGTTGTGGGCAACTTTAGCAGCAGCTGATCGCTAATGGTATTGCTGCTACTGCCACTGGCTACCATCACAGGTGGTGGCCTATGCGGCAATTTGTTGTTGCCGGCGGGTTTGGATGCTGTTGCTAAACTGGACTTTTTAGGCTTTTGTAGGCGTATAATCTGTGGACGCGCTGTGCTTAAAGCTGTCTGTGATAACGACGAGGCGGTGGGAAAGGGTGACTCAGACTGTAAGGGTGCCTGGTTACTGGATAATGGACACTGTTGCTCAAATTGTTGTCGCTGTGCCTTCATATCAGCATCATACTGCGCCTTGGTTACATAAATGGCAATGGTATCATTGTCCACATGGCTGCTTGGCCAAAATTGGGTTTTAGTATTGGGTTCCACTTCGCTAATGGCATAAACAATGCCTGTTGCGGGATTTGTAAAGAAAATGGGAAAACTGTTGCTGTTGTTTTTGCTATGCGTTGTTGTTGCTGCTGCTGTTGTTGGCATCGCATTAAACTCGAGCAACTGGCTCTGCACGTGCTGTGATTGTTGCTGCTGCTGCTCGAATGGTGCCTCAATTGATGCGTAGACAAATGGCTGCTGCTGTTGCTCCTGCTGCACTTGATCATCGCTGTATAGCTGAAAGTCCAGTTCAGCTTTGGGCGCCTGCTCTTCATATTTGTAGCGTGGCACAAAGCTCTCGCGGCGCCGCTCTGTGGCAGCTAAATCTCGTGTCCAGCTGCGCGTATCACGTAGCCAGCTGTCAAACTCCTCGGCGCTGGGATGATAACCAAAATCATATGCCACACACAACGACAGACCCGACAGACTGGCTAACAGGAGGCGCAGCATTAGCAGCTTAACAACTATGTGGAAGGCAGGCATCGGCAACGGTTTAACTTGCAACTGGATTTATTTTGTGTGCTCACACGGACGCTTGGAATTAACACACACGCGACCGTTTGCCTCCAAGTCTCGTTAACAAATGAAACAGCGACCCAGCGCAGACCCCAACTCAAACTCAAAACCCAAACCCCCAAAGCCGACCTGACAGCGACGCTCAACTGCTGCTTCTGCTGCTGCTGCTGTTGTTGTTGCTGGTGAAACTCAAATCCCCACATAGTTGTAGTAGCTATGTTTCGAGAGTTTCGACTGCTTTTGACTTTTGCCCGTAACGTTTCAGTGCAGATGTCGTTCGCTACACAGTAAGAAATAAATAGTTTACATTTAAAATCATTTTGATATATATATATATATTGCAACCTTATAAAAATCAATGCGAAAAAATTGTCTGGCTGAAAAAACCACATGTCATATTTTTGAGTGCGCTATCCAAAAATATAGAATACATTTTTAATTGTAATTTATTTAAATAAATTAAATGTTAACTCTTGAATTTGAATTTGTATAAAAAAGTTGTCACCACGTTCATCAACGATATATTAAGGAACTTATAAAAAACGACCATAAATCTAAATAATTGGTGAGATCCTTAATATTGATTCTATACAGACATGTTGCATATCAATGGAAAGTTATTGAAACGTAGATCATACATATTTTTCCACTTAAGTGATGCACCGCTTGGCTTAAAAGATACTTATAATCAATTTTTTTCCCATCTTTAAAATAAAATTGAATATAAAATAAACGCCATAAAAGTCTAAAATAAAAACCAAAATGGTTTTATTTTTACACTTTATTTTTTACTGTGCATACTTTACTACAATTCCACACTGTCTAACGTTCTTCTTCTGGCCACATTCCACCTCCTCCGTTTTGCATCGTTGTCGCTTTATTTTACTTTATTGCCCTGCGACAGTCATCGAAGCATTGCAAATTGCCGATCTAATCACAGATGACAGCTAATGATGCTATCACTGCACAGTGGTGCAAAAACTTTAAGTCACTCAGCTTAGCTTAAAGTCAGAATAGAAAGTAAAACCAACTGATTCAATCCAATTCTATATCACAAACCTTGCAAACCATACACAACAAAATAAAATCAATAATTTTAGTCTTGGCTTTTCTTTATATGTATTTCAATAATCTATTTAAAAAACCTTATTCAAAATATCCTTAAAGGTGCAAGATAAGACGCTTGTTTAGACGATGCAAGAAAATGCATGAAATGGAGCTTAAACTTTTTATAGCCTTATGCTAAAAGTGGATATTAAGGTATTTACTATAGTCAATCTAAATGAAAATTTCTTCAAAATTTCTTATTGTTCATTTTGTGAATTGAATCTTATCTCAATGCTAAATTTTCATTAAATATTTAATCAAATGAAAGTGAATTAAAACCGCAAAATATTTTGAAAACTGAAAATATGAACATTTAAGTGAAATGCACATTCGCAATAAGTAGAAACCGAAACAGGCCTGCATTTTATTCAAAAAAATGTTCCCCTAATTGAAACAAACAAAATAAAATATATTCATCAATACACTGTAAAAATAGCCTTTGAGAAGTAGCTACATTTAATTATATGTATAGAAAAATGCCAGGTCATGCATATTTTGGTTGCGCCCCTAAATTATTGACATGAAAACAAATATATTTTAGTTAGTTAAACCACATGTTAACGCCTTATTGACATTCAAGTCAATGAAGCATAAAACTGAGGCATTTCCAAAAGGAACACGCCAAATAAAAACAGGACAAACGTGTTTGATAATGACTTTTAATAATGACATTGTTAAAATAAGTATAAGTAAGCAGTTGTCCTTGCTGCTCACATAACTAGTAGTTATACTATTACTATTGTATCAATATTATATTTTTATCTATAAAAAAGTTTGTTCTCACTGGAGATTGGCGATTGCCAATCAATGCAGGGCCTAAACCATAAAAGCTTTGAAGGCTGCATTTTTCACAGTTTTTTCAGCATATATCTTAAATGGGCATTAAGATGGGATTTTGGCAAATTTTGTCGGGATATGTGGAAATTTACGGATGCTACTTTTCTGATTATTATTCTATCAGGTTCAAACCAATTTTCAAAGATCCATATTAAAATTCACCCCGAATCTACTTTCCGTCCACGTGTCAGAATTTTAATCGGGTACTAAGGAACTTAGTTATCAAGGAGCTAATCACTAATTATAATGTTGAAATTCGTGGTTTTAGCTATAAAACTGTGGAATATATAGGCTTTTGCAGGATTGTGGAGGATGCTGGGGGATTATCAGTCAGACAGACAGCCGGACATTTCATGAACCCAACACATCCTTTTTTATACTCTTTTTTAAATTAAAAAAAAAAAAAAACAAGTAAGAATACTCTAGTCGAGTGTGCCCGACTACGAGACTCCATGCTCCCAACTTGCATTTCAAGCAGTTCAGCGGCAACACAAGCAAGCAGCGTACTCAACTTGCACAGTGCATGTCAAACTGTTGTTTTTGCCTGCTGAGACAGGGGAAATAAGTTCTTCCATAACTTTGGTGCTATTTATCCGATCGTGTTGAAATTTACACATCCGAAAGACATTGATTCAACATACATGTGTACCTTAATCTCTAAAATTGTGGCTGTGGGAGTCTTTTGCGATTTGCGGGGGTGCGGGGGGGTGCATCCGTAATTTGAAATAAACTTGATCTGCGTATGGTATACAGGAACCTGCATGCCAAGTTTGGTGTCTCTAGCTCTTATAGTCTCTGAGATCGACGCGTTCATACAAACAGACGGACAGACAGACGGACATGGCTAGATCGTCACGGCTGTTGATCCTGATCAAGAATATATATAGTTTATACAGTCGGAAATGCTTCATTCTGTCTGTTACAAACATTTGCAGTACTTTATAGCTCCCTTTTTCCCATTTTTAATGGGAACAGGGAGTAAAAAGAGTATATTGGGTTTGTGAAATGTCCGTCTGTCCGTATGACCGCAGGTTTTTTCCGCAGTTTTGAAGCTAGAGCAACCAAACTTGGTATAAAAAAATTCGGCCACGCCCACCCCCGCCCCCACAAATAGACAAAGTCTGTATCTCCCCCACCCCTTTTGCTGGAATCACCAAATTTTGCAGGTTGAATTCTTGTGCCCTATTTAATAGATTGGAAAAAAATATTTTTGCCACGCCCACCCCCGCCCTTGCAATCAAACAATGTTTGTTTCTCCCAAACCTGTAGAACAGGCCCAACCAAATTTTAATTGATGGCAAAACGCCCACTGACTCCGCAAAGAGGCGAAAAAAAGAGTATATCGCAGTCGGGTGCATCCGAGTGCAACGTTCTTACTTGTTTAAATTTAATTTAAAAAATTTAGCTTAAAAAATTGAAAAAAAAAAGGGTATTAAGGTCGAGCATTACAATATGTCTATTAATATTGTGTTCAATTGCTTGCTTAGTAATTTGGCACCACTGTGCATGTGGGCTCTCTTATTAGCTGCGCATGCGCAATGGGGCAAATTGCGATTGGAGGCTCGTGCTTAGACGCGTGCTACTTATTGGAACGCAAACGCATCCCAGAAACTCAACTCAACTCGCCTCAACTCGACGCAACTCCACTCAAATCGACTCAACTCAGCTCGACTCAACTCGACTCGATTGGCATTTAACAACTCGGTCAAGCATTTGGAATGACAGCTGTGGCTTTCGAGCTGGCTACCAACTGGTCGCAGGATGCGGTCACATTGCCAGTGGGACAGAGACAGGTTGGACTTGTCCCAAGTGCAGCGTCTGTCGCAATGTCAGCACAGTTGGCCGATTAATTTCGCTGTGTAAAGATTATTGATTGTTCCAAACGCTGCACAAGCACACACACACACGCTTAGCAAATAAATCATCTCGAAGGCATCTTAATGCTGAGTTGCCTTTTTGGTTACAAAAAAAAAAAAGTAAAGAAGATCTTTCACTTTCTACACATAATCATTCTACTGTTGAAATTGCCGCCCTCGACGCCAGCCTTTGACTTTCGCCGTTGATGATGGTTGACACCCCGTTACCCGTTACCCCTGACCCGTTACCCGTTCTCCGTTACCCGATACTCGTCTGCCTATCTGGGCAGAAGGTATGACACAGAGGCGTGCCTTGCTTTAGAAAACGCCGCCAAAGAAGTTGCTACAACTACAACATAACAAGGTAAACAAAAAAAATATCGAAGTGTCGAAAACTAAATACCCTAACAATAGTATACAAAATGGGCGTCTAACTAGAGGTTACACAGAAAAAAAATGATATGGTACTCAAGTTTATATCTTATCAGGTCAAAAAAAGCGGATAAGAAATAATTTCAGATAAATATTATCAATATATCAATTTAACTCTTTCTATAATATCAACTGAAGCTTATTTAATATCAAAAATATATTTTGTAATATCAGTATAATAACAATACCAATTTGATATTATTTTAATATTATAAAGTTATTTTCGAACATCATTGGAATAATATAGGTTTATATAAATTTTCGTTAAAATCGGGTTTGTTTTAATACAACTACAATACAACAACAGTCCTGTTTCAGTTTTAACTTTCGCCAAAATTTTGCGGAATTGGAATTCCATTAAAGGCCAATGGCATGGCAAATGAAAGTGACTTCAATCCACAAAATCGTACCAAAAGTGAAAATGGAACCATTTAACATTTAACTGAAAGTGAAAACAGGAACCAGCCAGATATAAAATCAAAGTTTTTTATTTAATCTGATTTAAATGTTGTTCCAAAAATTCAGAATGCAAAACAGCTATCATTTCCGATTCCGAGGGCTTTGATCGAAATTGGAAATACGAACAGATCTGAGTGTTTTAATATAATTTTGTAATTGTGATTTGACTTCAAACTAATGAATAAGTTAACTAATTAAATTATAAATAAGATGCAAAACATAAGAAAATTGAGTTTAAAATTGTATTATTAGAATTTTTTGTATAATCTTACTAAAACATAAAATAATGACATTTTGAGCAACTTCGAACAGCAATAAAGTCCGTTTCCGCAAATTTTGAACGGATTCGTAATTCAAAACAGACCTGATTAGTCAGGTTTAAAAAGTTTTGACCTTGAGTAAGCACAATGAGAACTTGTTGAATATTGAAAACAGAAACACAAAATCGAAATCGATTCGTTTTGAACAGACTTTTGTAGCGTTACACATGTGGTGACATACTTGTAATAACCCCAACAAGTGTATCATAAATATGACAAGCTAAAACAATAAAAAACAACAAATTATAAGCATTATAATTACTCGAGCGTCACTAAAAAAACGTTTAAGGCAACGGCAATCGACAGCAGCAGA
This sequence comes from Hirtodrosophila cameraria, assembly GCA_949708635.1. NCBI lineage: Eukaryota > Metazoa > Arthropoda > Insecta > Diptera > Drosophilidae > Hirtodrosophila > Hirtodrosophila cameraria. Next base: position 12,189,509 of record OX453090.1, read on the forward strand.
AGAGAAGTAAGTAGAGCCGAAGAGAAGAGTGTAGAGTGCAGGGTGTAGAGAGAGGGGAGGAGAACGTATGCATGTAAGTACTTAGCTATATAGTTTACTATATACGGGTGAGCAAAAGTTAATAACAATAATATAACTACTCACATATATAACAAACACTTATAGACAATAGCGAAAAGCAACACGTTTTAATTGCATGTTTTCTTTTTATGCCCCCAAACAGAAAGGGGGCCAAGTTGCCAAGTACTTGTTGTAGATACTTACATATATACATATGGGCATTTCCATATGTAATTCAAGTAAAAACAAATAATGTACATGTTTATCAGCAAAGAATGAAAGGTGCGCACGAGGGTCACTTGAGAAACAATTTTTTATTAATTTCTATTTAGAATATCAGGAGTGTCACATGAAACCTCTTCCAATCGATTTCCAATCGAATTCCAATCGATTTCCAATCGAGTTCCAATCGAATTCCAGCCCAATTCCATTCAAATTGCAACCAAATTCTTTTCTAGAGCCTAGAGATGTTGGCTTCGATCGGTTTGCAAATCTCTTGAAAAAACCGTAGGTATCACAGAAGTTCGAGAGATTTTATTTTTTCGAACTTCCGTTTTCGAAAGCAACACGGCTGCCTAAATAAGGCTGTCAGCATACCAAACTAATTTTCTTTATATTTTTTCACATATTTTATTATTAGTTTTGTTAAACAAAATAAGAAAGTTGAAATGTTAATAAATTAAACATGAAGTAATTATATCTTTGGGCTGTTCTCACTTGCGATTTCAAGCAAAACATTCGGAATCGTAATAGTAAGCTGTTCTGAATTCCGAATATATCAAAAAACGATTGTCGTTTTATTCAAAAAGAGCAAAAAAACGATGCGGAATGAAAAGTTTGCGGAAATGGGAACCGGCCGGAGTGTGTCATGCATTGTCATAAAATGTATTCACAACAGTTTATACTTTTATAATGTGGTAAATGTTGAACTGCAGTTCGTTGACATTGAATAAAGCATACATAAATACGAATTTCGCAATTGTAAAGAGATTTTATTGGCTTTAATTCATTTGGACATAATGATTAAGTCATATAAATAGTATCCGTGTGTCTTTTACATCTCTTTTATTTACTTATACGATAGATATATACTTTGTAAGTATTTTTATGTCTTTCTAAAAGACAATCTATTTGTGAGTTTGCTGTGTATGTTGCCAAGGGCATCTAAGTTTTGGTGTGCCACAAATAGTTAAATGTGTTAATGTTGTTCTTAACTTAAATGCGGCTAAAAATATTTTCTTGCATAAATACTATAAGTAAATTAAAATTAAAAATAGAAGAAAAACAGTTATCTTGTTTTTAAAATTGCTTTTAAAATTCATTTCATTCATTCTTCAATTCATTCATTGCAGAAATTCAGCACTCAGCTGAAATTTATTGAAATGAAAACTTAATTTTAGACCGATTGTTCATATGCACATATAGTCGCCCGATTTTGATGCAATTTCGTCAACATGTAATAAAGTTGGCTTAACTTAGAAAAAGTGAATTTAGTTGAGTTATCTTACAATGTTATCTTTGTGCATCTCATTAAAACCGATTGTTTATTTGGCGTCTGTAATATATAGTTCTCCGATATTGATGACATCTTGTAAACATGTTTACATAATGTTAAAACTCGTTTGTTATTGTTATTGGTGAATTTTGTTGAATGTTTTTCATAGTCTAACTTGAAATTGAAGAGCTCGGTCGAATCTAACTAGTTTTGTAAACAATACTTCAACTTATAAGTATACAGTACTTGTTCAATTTTAAATTTATTGTTAGCATTTTTAAGAAAAGATAAAACACATGTGCAATAAAAGTTGGAGTTGCTGTTATCAAACATTAAAAGGCTAACAAAATTGGCAACACCGATTCTAACTTGAATTGATTTTGCCAAAAGAAATAATACAAATCCGTAATAAAGTTTGCCGGCATCTACACTAACACTAACACTAGGTAACATAACTATTATCGAGCCAAGGTCAGGGACTGTCGACTGTCACAGTTTGTCAGCGGTCCTCCAGCGATGGAGGAGGGGGGGAGTGTGGGGCGGAGGTACATATTCAACAATTTGTCTGTTCACTTTCAATTAAACTATAAACTGTGTGTATAGGAAACGCGAGTCTCAAGTGCAATCGTCAAATAAATAGTAACACAACAACCACAAAGCAAATACGCGGAGTGTACTCGACAAGAAGATACCACGTTTTGTATCGTTATTCAATCTTTAGCAAACTTTTATGATTAGTAGTCAGGTAGGAATCATGAGCCAAATATCCAAGACTTTAAATTTAAAATTTTGACTTTTATTCAGCATTTGCTTTCAATTAAATCGGAATGGGCGTAAAAAGACCAACGTTTCAAACAAACTTGACTTTCGACAACACTTTGTGGAAGTAAATTTCCCCAGGTGTTCTCATGTTCATTTCATTTGCTATTGATCTTGTTTGAAGCTTAATTGCCAAATTAATCTTGCTTGTAGTTCCATATAAAATAGCTAATCCTTTCCTTCGATCCATTTCGGATAAAATAACCCCGGATAAAATAAATTTTTTTAAAATTTATTTTTCGGATTAAGGAACTAGTCGTTTCTTTAGCTTCCTTTCAAAAAAAGTAACAAATTCTTTCCTTCGATCCATTTCGGATAAAAGAACTCCGGATAAAATAAACCCATTTTTTTTTATTTACTTTTCGGATAACAAGAACTAATCGTTTCTTTTTGTTCGTTTTCGGATAAAATAACTAATCGTTTCTTTTAGTTCCTTTTCGAATAATAGAACTAATCGTTATCTTTTGTTCCTTCTTGGATAAAAGAACCAATTGTTTTTGGATAAAAGAACCAATAGTTTGTTTAGTTCCTTCACGGATAAATGAACTAATCGTTTTCAGTCAATTTCCCCTGCTGAACTTAAGAAACGGAAAAGAAAAAGAATTTAACGAATTTAAATATAGTTCAATAGTTCCTTTCAAAGATCCGTTCAGATCAGATCGAGCCAACTCTTATATAGTTACTTTTCTTACATAATTTGGCACAACTTTATAATTCACTTCTTATTCAGTTTGAATAAATACAGGGTATCAAAACGGGCATGTGTGTGCACATGTAGTGTGTTTGCGTAGTTGTTGCTGTTGTTGTTGCTGGCGTGTGTGTGTATCGTCAAATAGCCACGGAATGAGCAATTTCTTCAAAAGCCAGGCGGCGTTTGCTTTAAAAATAAAATGAAAAGAAAATTGAAATAAAATGAAATGGTTCATTAAAAAGGTCCATTTATTGTGGTACCACATAACATGAAAGTGGAGCCAACTTTTTGTCGCAATGAATTCAAAATACCCTGCCAAAACATAAATAGTATTTTGAACACACACATCCGATTGATTTTTGGCTTTTTGTTGTTCGCTACTGACTTCGATCGATCATTTGTGTTCTATTTAAATATTGCCAAAAATTGTGCCATTGTTTTGCTAGCTCACTAAAAAAAGCTACATGACTGCTTAAATACCCTGTAAGAAACTTGAAAATGTATACTAAACAAAGAAGACAAATTTACTTCAAACTACAATTGATTTTCAAAACTTTTGTTTCCGAATCGATTTCTAATTTGGTTTCAGTTTCCGAATGAAATAGAAATCGTTCTTTCTTTTTAAAGATAAGTTCAAATACTTCCTATTCCACTGTCTCAAAAACAAAACTTAGTAAGCCGAATTTTTCGGTATTTAGAACACCTAATCGGATTCCAAAATGGCTACAGTCTTGAATGACTAATAGTTGAGAGTTGTTGTTCAAATGCAATACCTACTTCAAATAGAAACATTTTTTGAAAGACTTTTTACTCCCTGTTCCCATTAAAAATGGGGAAAAGGGAGTTATAAAGTACTGCAAATGTGTGTAACAGGCAGAAGGAAGCATTTCCGACTATATAAACTATATGTTCTTGATCAGCATCAACAGCCGTGACGATCTAGCCATGTCCGTCTGTCTGTCCGTCTGTCCGTATGAACACTCAGATCTCGGACTCTACAAAAGCTAGAGACACCAAACTTGGCATATAGGTTCCTGTATACCATACGCAGATCAAGTTTATTTCAAATTTCGGATGCACCCCCCCGCACCCCCGCAAATCGCAAAAGACTCCCACAGCCACAATTTTAAAGATAGAGCTTTAATTTTTGGTTCACATGTATGTTTAATCAATGTCTTTCGGATGTGTAAATTTCAACACGATCGGATAAATAGCACCAAAGTTATGGAAGAACTTATTTCCCCTGTCTCAGCAGGCAGAAACAACAGTTTGACATGCACTGTGCAAGTTGAGTACGCTGCTTGCTTGTGTTGCCGCTGAGCTGCTTGAAATGCAAGTTGGGAGCAGCGAGTCTCGTAGTTGGGCACACTCGACTAGAGTATTCTTACTTGTTTTTATGTACATTTAAGTATTTTAAACTAAAATCAGAAATGATCAAACTTAATGATTCTGAAATGTTTAATGTTAATATTGATAACATAATAGCATGTTCTCTTGTGAGAATTTTCTACTCCTTTTAGATTGCATTTTTCATGCCAAAACTGTTCTGTGGCTTAATATACCCCAACATGACAATCGCGACAACATCAACAACAATATCTCCAGCTGATGCCCTGCCGATTGTATCTGAGTGACAACCTGTTGGACATCCGCTCAATTGCCCGCTCGACACGAAGATGACAAAGCGTTGACGATGGACTGTGGGGGTGTGATGGGTGTGGTGTGTTTGAATGAGGGTAAGGGTGTGGGTGTACCAAAAACCGGTTGGGCATTAGAACGGATTTCGTTGGGCATAACGTTAAATTCTTAAAACAGCGTCACCAATTTTTATACTCTATAACTATAGAGGACAAGGCGTATATTAGGTGTGTGCCTGGTTCGGCTGTTTGTCTGTCCCTCCGTTTGTCTGTCCGTGATTATAAAAGCAAACTAGGAAACTTGGAAGTTATATGCGTCGGATAAAAGAAGGAAAAATTTGACAAATCTAAAAAAATCGTTTTGGTGAACATCGATATGTCGATATTCCGATGTTCTTTACAAATTAACAACAGTCAGACAAAGTTTTAAAATCCTCCAAAATGTTGTTTAGACAAGTAAATAAAAAAAAGAATTCCATATTATTAAAATTTAAGACTCGACTTTAGGAAAAGTTTTAATGATGCAAGCACTGTTACATATTTATACTTGCGTCATTGCAACTGTTAAGTTGCTTTTGCCAAACCTTCGGCCGCATCCACCTTTTGCCCCCGCAAATCAGCAAAATTGATTTCAGCCATCATTAGTATATTTATTACTCATATGTTACGACAATTCATATAAGGACTAAATGTTAACACCCATTAAAGATTAGAGTACGCAAAAGTAAGCAAGAACGTTGAGAACGGAAGCTACCGACTGTTATATACTCTTTTCGCAGTCTATTGCCTTTTCGAAAAGGGTGAAAAATACCGATACTGGTTTTTAGTGGTGTCAAGTAAACTTAAGTTAAGTTTTTGAAATTTTCAGATAAGTTATTATTGAATTTCATTGGTTCACGAAAAACGTTTTCCTTCTGCAAATAAAATGAAAAACTCAAAAAGTAGATACTATACTCTTTAAAACAAAATTCTTGGCCATATATGTTCATCGTTATTAACATCGATTATATCGATATTTTATAATTCTCTTCATTATCGATGTTTCGATGTTTCTTTGTGATGTGACATGTTTCCCACTTTTATGGAATATTATTCTTAGCAAATTTGTATACTCCTTTCAAAAATTGAAAAAAAGAGTATGTTTGGTATGTGAAATGTCCGTCTGTCTGTCTGTATGAACTCAATTTTTTCCTGAAAATTTGAAGGTAGAGCACACAAACTTGGCAATGCCAAGATATTTATAGTATTTCATAATATACTTTTTATTTAGTTTTTTAAATTTAGTAACAAAATATCTTTTCCGATGGTATAGTACAATGCATACATAATACTGATAAATTGTTGGATTGAATATTGAAAGCTACTTTAATTGAAACAAGAAAGAAATGCTATCTTCGGCGTGCCGAATAGATTTGCATAAGAAAACTGATTTTTCAACTGATTGTTCCTTGGGCAGGTATAAGATATTGTGATCCGACTTTGATAATATGGTCAACATGTGTAGAACGTACTTTAATTTAGATACAGTGAATTGGGTCGAGTTATTTGGGAAAACACAAAAGTTTTTCATACAGAAACTTATTTTCAACCGATCGTTCCTATGGCAGCTATATGTTATAGTGGTCCGATCTGGCCTATTCAACTATAGGTACTAAAATGTATTTGTATATTTATTTAAACATAATTAGTTTTTGAACAGTTCTAACGAGTAGCAAGTAGCATTATCGAAAACTATCGACCGTTATATAAACCTAAAATAAGCTTAAACTTATAGACTTTTAAGAAATTTATGTATGAGAGAGAATGATTACTACACTGAGAGCAGAGTATATTGCAGTCGGGAGCTGTACAATTGCTACTAGTTGTGTTATGAGACAACCACGGATGAGATTGTGTCTGGCCAGGGCCGTGTGGAGTAGGAAAGAAGAAACAATAGCCAAGAGAAGCAACAGGCATCCAAAACGTAAGCGTTACGGCAACGATTACGGCAGCAACAGCAGCAGCAGCAGCGTCAAGTGTCAAATGCCGAAGGCAGCAGCAACTGCGGCAGCAGCAACAGCGGCAGCGGCAGTACCAGCAGCAAAAGCGGCAGCAGCGGCGTCGGCGGCTGCGCCAGCGCCAACGAGAGGCGGCAGCAAATACGACCCGTCAGTCTTGATGATTTCGTGAAACGATTAACACACGCTGCGTTCTGAGCCATTACCCGAAACCGTAAACGTAAAAGCAATCGCATCCGTATTCGCTCCTAAGGAGCAACATCAGCAGCAACAGCAGCAATACATGCAGCAACAGCAGCAATATCTGCAGCAACAGCAGCAATATCTAAAGCAACAGCAACAGTAGCAACATCAACAGCAACAGCAGCAACATCTACAGCAACAGCAGCAACCATAGCAACACATGACACAAATTTGGCAACAAAAAGAAGTATAAGAATAACCAAGTGCAACACGTTAACAACAGCAACAATAACAACAATAACAAGAACAATGCCTGCAGTTTAAAACACAAGCAGCAATAAAAATAAATCATTAAAAAAATCGCGCCAAAGAATTTCGGCAAATTACGCGTCCATTTATATTGCCTGCCGTCTCGTACATTGACCGAGTTCTCGTAACAACAACAACAACATCAAGCAGTAACAACAACAGCAGCATCAACAGCTACAACAACAGCAGCAACATCTACAGCAACAGCAGTTGCCAAAATGGATGCAGAGGTGTGTAGAATGTGTGTTTATAAATATGTATTTAACATATATACATATATACTTTGTATGTCACATACAAAAATTCATTGAAAAAACAAAATGTAAAACAAATATTAAATTTTGTGATTTATACACTTTTTTTTAAAGCTATTTCTGTTAGCTAATGAATGCATTTAATTTTTAATTATTTTTTTGTTGTGCCTATTTTTTTGCTGTGTATCTTTTAAAAAACGCAAGAAAAGTAAATATTTATATAAAGTGTTTATGCATTAATTATATCTGTTGCGAATGCAAAACCAGTTGCATTTGTTTCTCACGTCCAATGTTAGAAATGCAACTTCGTTTTCATTTTCCACTTGGTAAATTCAAGTGCAAAGTCAGCGTCAGCATCAAAAACAACCAAAGCAACAACAACAACAACGATAAAAACAACCACATTTAGCAGCTCTCAAAGAGCCGCAGCTGTTGCACATGTCAGCAGAGGCGTGGTTTTTAGGGGGGCTGTCTAAGCTTTAAGATAAGTTGTAAAAGTTATATTTGCGCTAAACTTTTAATGGGGAAGCACATTAAACATAATTTCAGCTAAAACCGTAAATCATTTGAATGAAATCAGAGTAGTTCTTATACTACGGTTATACGTAGGGTTTTAAAAAAACAATCGATTAATCGATTTTTAAACCACGCAATGAGTGCTCGTAATCGATGCTCTCTGGGAAAACGGTATATGTCTTGGAAACATACATTTTCGATTAGTTCAACACGATTAATCGAAACACTATCGATTGTCATTTTGTAATATCGATAATCGAATAATCGATTGTTTTATGTTTATTAAGTATTTATCATTCTAGCAACTACAACTTGGCTAAAAATAAGAATAATTTAAATGTTTTGTAAGTCTGTCGAAGGAAAACAAAGGATCAATTTGAAAGCTCGCAAAATGCAGTTAAGAAAAATCTTAGAAAAATCGGAATTCAGGCCTTTATAAGTAAATATATAACGCTAGGAAGCAAACTTTTCCTTTAGATATCTTGAATTTAGTTTAGTTGAACACAAAAATCAACTTCATTCATAAAATTGTTGCCTATTCAAAAGTTGTAAAATTTTTCCACGCAATAGTTTCTGTCTAAAATAAAGATAACACAGTTGCGATCATTAAAGGCAAACCCGTCCTTGGTAACCCCATTGAATGGTCACCACACCACTGCGTCAAGTGCTGAAAATCTTGACGAGCATGGAAAATTTCCACTCAAAGACATTGAATTAACTTAAATAAGGCTGCCTCAATGAATAACAAAAATATATATATCTCTGTACTCGTATTTATGGCGTATAGGGCGCCACATACTTATCTCTCTCAAGAATATTATAAAGAGCACTATAAATGAGGAATTGCAGAATATCTGCGGGGGAGCGGAAAACACCAAAGTGATCGCAGTTTTGTACTTTTACACATTCGGCTTATCATAAGGTATTTTGCCTTCGTATAGTTAGCCCAACATTTTCCATGGCCCAATCTTCTTGTTGTGATTCTTTAATGTTGATGTCAACAAACCTGTGAGAAAAACAACATCGGAGAAAACAACAGAAAATAATAATAAGTAAGAATGCAGTACAGAAGGGTGTACGATTGTAAGAGATACCCTGTAGTATCTCAGCACTGTTTATATTTGTACCGTAGTTTAAATATGTAGAAGCAGTAAACTGCTTGAAGTGTAAGCAGTGAGCTTTATGTAGCTGATACTCTTCGCTTCACTCTGTGAAAAAATAGTTTCTTGTAAATTTCAGGGTACATACATATATTGTCGGATATATGTATACTAAAAATATGTATGAGGTTTGATGCCATTTCCGATTCTGATCAAACTATATCACATCGAAAATCGGAACTGTTGCTTTTTCATTCGAAAATGAAAACAAAACAACCAAAATCGATTCCGAATTTTAGGACATTCGTCTGTACAGGTCGGTAAATGTTATTTAAAATCGTAATTCTTAGTTTTTATTGGTGAAGATGCAGGGAAATTGAAAAGTTTTCATATGCGTATGATATACAATAATCATGAATCACTGTAGTCCACGCTAGTGACGAAGCAACACGAAGGGAAAAGCGAGCAGCAATATATTCAGGAAGAATGAAGGGTTTGCTGTGAGCTATATACCGATCGAATTGTATTACTTAAACTAAGAAAATTGCATACTAAGACTTTTGGTAACTCAAACATAATTCATGAGATAAAAAACCGCTTGTTTAGCGTGAAAATTATAAAAAACGCTAAAAATGACACCCTCACAGCTACCAAACCAAAGCATCTACAAACATGCTCTACATATCGTTAGAAAGGTATTTTTAACAGGTATTAGAGTAAACGGATCTAATTTGGCATTCGCCACACTGCAAAAAGTTATTTAGAGACAAAGAAGATACAATTTTATATCAAAAATATTGGGGCTTGGATATGCAGCGTCACTTGACTTTTACCTCGTGTAGAGGTTTTTATACTCTGTTTTCCAAAATGGAAAAAAAGAGTATATTGGGTTTGTGAAATGTCCGTCCGTCCGTCTGTCTTTCCGTCAGTCCGTCTGTATGAACGCAGGTTTTTTCCACAGTTTTGAAGCTAGAGCAACCAAACTTGGTATACATGTTGGTATATACCATAGTAAGACAAAGTGTCAAGATCTCCCCCCCACCCCCACCCCTTTCCCCATAAACCGCAAAAACCTATATCTTCCACAGTTTTACAGCTAGAGTAACCAAATTTGACATACAGACTACTGACCACATCCTTGACCGACCTGCCAATAAAAAATATGCCACGCCCACTACCGCCCCCGCAAATGAGCTAAACCTGTATCTCCTACACCCTTATAGCTAGAAACCCCAAATTTTGCAGTACGCGTCTCGCTCTGCTTTGGGAGTTTGCAGCGTTCTGCACTTAGTAGAAAGAATTTTATAGTTTGTAGCATATATATACAAGTAGTCTTTAAAAGAATTTAATTTAATATACGTACAGAAAACAGAGTATATCGCAGTTGGGTGAGCCCGACTGCAACGTTCTTACTTGTTTTTTTTCTGGAAGAGGATGCCTCCGTCCACCATAACTTTGTTATACCCTGTTTAACCGTTTGAAATAGTTATAGGGTATAATAAAAACAACAGAGGAGCAATTTATGACGTTTGTGTTTTGAGTGTTGTGAGTGTTTTTAGTGTTTTGAGTACTACCTGCCGATAGATAAGCTTCATGAAAGTGCTGTCTAGATTTACACAAGGTGCTCATAAAACCCAAAGACCTAGATTCCACCTAATATGGTTAGTTACCTAGTGAATACCCTGGGCCCCTCGAGATACTGCTTAACCCTATAACTAGGCAGGCCACTTGACCATATCATGTCGTATGTCGTCACATTATCGGTGACAAGTTCTCATCCTCGTCCTCATCCCCAACCTCGTCCTCGTGTGCTTCCTCTTCCACTTGTTCAACGGTCGCACTTTCGCCTAAGTGTCTATTATAATCTAATCTTGTAGTGTGCCAAGAATTTATAATAATTCGCATATAATTTTATAAATATATTAATGAATTTTTATTCTTTTTTTTCTGGCAATTCCAATTTGCTTGCAAAATTTATGATATATTATAAAATATATGTCATAGATATCCGCTGCTGAGCTTATTTAGAGCAGTTCCCGTTAGAATAGTGATAAGAGTGTGAATAACCAATAATCCAATAGTACATTAATTTCGGGAAAATGTTTAACAATTTGTACATATGGTCACAATAAAATACAAATTATATGATATATAACTATTTATTGCCCAGTCAAGTAGTTCAGTATACAAATACTCGTAAATATTTTATTAGTTCATTATTAATTAATTGAGTGAGCTCAGCAAAAAAAAAAAATGTATATATATATTAATGTTCATTTCCTTATACAATGTATGATAACATTTTACAATCACAACCATTAATAATGAAATATGTTTGATTTATATGCTTATAAATGCATATATCACTTCTTCGAAAACATAAAACAAAGTATTTTCGATATGATTGTTGAAATAAAACTAATTCAAGGCTATTTTCTTTAAATTGTTTGACTATATCTTATAGCTGTCTTAGGAACAATCGATCGAAAATTATGTTTTCATATCAAAAACGCTGCTGCAAGGGTATATATCTTCAGCACATTGAAGATTGATTTTTTGTCAAAAGTTCTAAGTAGTACTTATGTACTGATAAGTTTGATACTCGACGCAGATCTCTGATAAATATCTCGTTTAACGTAGAATGAACTTGAGTATCTATCATTATAATGACACATACATAGTTAAGCTCATGTTAATTAAGTAATTGTTTGATTAGCTTAAAGCTTCAATGAAACAAAATAAGTTTTTAATTTTTAGTTTTTCCCATTGTAATCTACATGGAAGTATTTTATTTAGTTGTTATTGTTGTTGATTGCTGATTTGGATCAGTCTGATTTAATTGCTTTTGTTACACAGCTTCCGCATCTTTTATGATTAGGAAAAAAACCCCAAAATTAAATTAATGAATTCATTAGTTTGTTAAGCAATCATTTAATTTATCACAAAAATACTTTTTGTGATCCAATTAATTGCGTGTAAATAACACTGCTACTATTCCATTTCTTTATCACTTTACTTAATTTGTATGTACCTATCTTGAATGCAAATTGTTGCAAATTGTTTACCTCGTGATTCCCCCCATGTTGTGATTTATTAAGGCTTTTTATAGAAATAATTGCCTGATTATTTTTTTTATTGTGTTTTCGTTTTTCATTTGGATTCAAGCACTCATCTACATATAAAAAACTTTGGTTAATCATTGAAAATTATAATCCCAACTTATAAATGAGTTGCAACATGTGCATTATTAATCTTATCGAATTATAATAACATTTTATTAGGCTTATAAGAAATTCTAAATCAAACGAAAGGTTTTGTTAACTAATAGAGCTATTGTATATTTAAAATGTGCATGATTGCAATTTTTTATATAAATACATAGCTATAATTAGTTTTATTATTAATATTAATTAATGAAATTGTTCATAAGTTGCTTGAAATGAGAAATTTATTAATTTTGCCCCGAAACCGGAATTATTGGCTGAAAATCAGGCAATTGAATGTCATCAACTGTTCGTTTGTCAACGTCAATTGAACACGCATACAGATTCACAGACGAACATCTCAATAAACAAAGATCTACAGCATTGCTTTTATCTTTTCGCCCTTCCCACCCGCCACACAAACAATAACCTTACAAAAAAAAACCTCCCTTCCTGAAACAAAAGGCGCCAAACATCCCACAGGCAACAGCTCGTGGTACTCCAAATCAGAACATCAGCTCCAATAATGCAAAGACGACAACGCTGACTCATGTCGCGGGACCCCCCGAGGAAATAGCAGCAGCAGCTACCACTCAAAAGCAACACAATGGAGATGAGAAGGCGTACCACCCGCCGACAAGGTATGGCAGCCTTTATGGAACACCTTATATAATATCCACTTACCTGCATGGCTTCAATTAAAAAAAAAAACAAAAAGTTGCATGTACTTTTGGTTGTTATATGGTGTAACCTTAATATGCATGTTGCTTATATAAGAATCCAACTGAATCCAACTAATCCCAACTAACCCAAAAGCTGAATCATGGAAATAACATAAAACAATCTATAAACGACATTCAATTAACCCAAAAAAATTTTAAATCAAATACTCTGCTCGGAATTCATTGTTTATCCACGGACATTTTTATAGAAACCCAAATCTTATATCAAATCCAAAGAATCCAACTGAGCCCAAAACTCAATCAAGGAAATACCAGTAAACCATCTCTATACAAAATCCAAATAGCACAATTAACAACATCCACTCAAGAAACTAACCAACAAAGGCATCCTTAAGTATGACTAACCCAATACTGCACTACAATGATTTCAAGCTAAACCCTGCAACACTTGAAGATCCAACGACTGTTCACAACCTGATTAATCCACATTCTGATCCACTGACTGAATCAACTTATAACCAATCCTAAAGAACCAACCAACTAACCCATCCACTCAAGAAACTAGCTATAAAAGGCACCCTTGAGTATGACTAACCCAATCCAGCACCACAATGATTTTAAGCTAAATCCTGCAACACTTGAAGATCCAACTGTTCACAACTTGATTAATCCATATTCTAATCCACTGACATGAATCAACCTATAAGATAACCTTTACAAAAATAAAAAACGCAGCTATCTGGAGACAATTGTGCATGTGTTCAAGGGCAATATTGGACCTGGTCTCTTTGCCATGGGAGATGCCTTCAAGAATGGTGGACTCATTGTAGCACCTTTGCTCACAGTGCTTATTGCGGTCGTTTGCATCCATTGTCAGCATGTACTGATTGCCTGCTCCAAGAAGATGCGGGATCTGCGTGGAGATGCAGTCTGTGCGGACTATGCGGCAACTGTGGAGCAGTGTTTTGAGAATGGACCGATAAAGCTGAGGGGCTGGTCGCGCACCATGGGACACCTGGTGGATGTATTCATTTGTGTGACACAGTTGGGCTTCTGCTGCATCTACTTTGTGTTCATCAGCTCGAATGTGAAGCAGGTGAGTTTGAGGGATTAGTTGATAGCAGCTACTGACTACTACTACTACTACTACTACTAATACTCAAGATCTTGGAAGCGTATGGCATTGATATGGATGTGCATCTGGTCATGTTGATGGCCTTTATACCTGTACTGCTCAGCTCGTTGATAACAAATCTGAAATGGTTGACACCCGTTTCGCTATTTGCCAATATCTGCATGGTTCTCGGATTGGCTATAACCCTATACTATGCGCTGAAGGATGGCTTGCCGGAGGTGTCGGAACGCGCCTACTGGACGAATGGTTCCCAGCTGGCTCTCTTCTTCGGTACCGCCATCTTTGCCTTCGAGGGTATTGCTCTGGTGATGCCGCTGAAGAATGCCATGCTTAAACCACGCCAGTTTGAGAGCACGCTGGGTGTGCTCAATGTTGGCATGTTTCTCGTCTCCGTCATGTTCATGTTCGCTGGATCTGTAGGCTATATGAAATGGGGTGATAATGTTGGCGGCAGTCTAACACTCAATCTGGGAGATTCTATGTGAGTGCCAAGAGGCCAAGTTGGGCATTCGACAATATATTAGTCTACTGGAGATGGGCGCGAGTTAAAGTTCATTAATGGATGATTACCCAACATCCTGGAGTTGGAATGAAAGTGTTATGTAGTAACTGAAGCTGGAAAACCATTTATAGTGCCATTAATATCGATAATATCGATAAGAATTCGTATATTGGTTTATTACCCTTTATAGTCATAGTTAAACTGACCCAAAAATCTGTTGCGAATTGGAATTGGAACAAAATCGATATGAAGCAACTTAAGATTGAAAACCATTGACAGTGCCATTGTTATCGATTATATCGATAAGTACTCGTTAGCAAAAACCTATAGCTGCCAAGTTGAAGAATTGGAATTGAAATGAAACTGAAACGTAGGAAGTAAAACTGGAAAACCATTGATAGTGGCATTGTTATCGATAATATCGCTAAGTACTCGTTAACTTATTGATTTCTTGAACGTTTTGGATATTATAACGTTCAATAACTGAACGTTCAAATAGACATAAAATATAATACAAATCGAAATTGGTCGACAAAATTTCAATAATGGTCCCAAAATAAAAACTAACGATACTATCGATAGGGACATCGATGATTTTCCAGATCCACTAGGAACACAACCACGCGCCCATCTCCAAGACAACTCTTTGGGCAACATTGACCAGTTCTTCTTGCTTTTCCATACGGTTCACAGTTTGGCGCAGGCGGTCAAGTTGATGGTGTCCACGGGCGTCCTACTCGGCTATCCGCTGCAGTTCTTTGTTGCTGTGCAGGTAATGTGGCCCAGTGCCAAGCAGATGTGCGGCATTGAGGGTCGTTCCTTATCCGGTGAGCTGTGTTTCAGAACACTGCTGGTGATTTTGACGCGTAAGTATTGAAGCTGCTGGTCAAAAACCATCATAGGATTGATTGTTTAACCCAAAAAAATCAATGTAGTGGCCATAGCAGAAATGGTACCCGCTTTGGGACTTTTCATCTCCCTAATTGGAGCACTGTGCTCTACGGCATTGGCACTGGTCTTTCCACCTGTCATCGAACTGATTGCACGCAGCGAACCCAACAAGGGTCCTGGCATTTGGATTTGCCTGAAGAATCTCATCATCTTGGTGCTGGCGCTGTTGGGTTTCTTTACCGGCTCCTATGAGAGCCTCAAGCAGATTGTCAAGCATTTTGGCGAGGTGGAGCACTACAAGTACATACCCTAGGAAACGACAGCATCGAATAGTCAATTTTTGACCAACTTATCATAAATTAAGTATAAATAGTTGTATCTATGATATTATGAGAATTATTTATGGCAACATGTCGCAAATTAGTTTATAATGAATATTTGTCAAATTGAGCTGATAATTTCTTCTTTTTTTTTGTATTTTATAAGCATAAATAAATTATTAGATGTCGTTTAGACGTCAGACAAAGTATACAAAATGTTTTTATTTTATTTTATTTCAGGAATATAAAAAGTAAGTTTAAGTCGGATGAGACTTGCATGTGAAAATTCGTATTTGTAATTACTTGTGTTATGTTATAATATGTTGATATTTTCTACCAAGTTTACATATGTATATACTAGTACTGTAATACATAAAACAGTTCAACTTCATTCAATAAGAGATAGAAAGTTGCATTTTATACAGTAGTTTCAACTTATGCTGAAACTGAATACTAGGTGAGGAATTTGGAAAATTCATTCGAGAAATGTGAGGATTGTTTATCATTCCCTCAGTTTTAAACTCATTTTCAATGATCGACTTGAAAATTTAACAATGACTGCATACCAGTTTTTCGGAAAATTCAGACACCTGGGTGGATGTTTGTATGAGCGAAAGTTTTATCTAATCAAGCTCATTTTCAAAGCTACACATACAAAAATAACAGCAACTTCATTAACACATTTTGAAAGTGCGGTTGAAAAGTCGAAAAATAGTAGGAATACTTTTGTATGGAACATAGTCTTGATTTGAACATTTAACAAGAACAAGAGGTAAATGGTAAGCTTATACCAGCTAGGATACTATAACTTTTTAGACTTAGAAACAAAATGATTAATTTTATTCATAATAATAACCTAAAGATTATATAATAAATAGAGTAGCAGCTTGAAAATGCAATTGAACTACATGCAATCACCTTGCCTTCCAAACTCTACCATCTAATCAAATGACATTGAAAAGCCTTGAACTCACCAAACCAAAACTCGTTCACCGTTTTTGAACCTGACTTAAACGAGTTTTAAATTACTATATTCAACTTTATACCAGCAATGTATGTTGTGCAAAAAATTTAAGCTTCAAATATCAAATATTCATTGAGATATGTAATTAAAATGTTGCAAACTGGATTTTGACAAAATTAGAAAAGACAAATTTTTGTAGCATCAAGTAAATTGTACAAATTTTAAAGGCGTAAAATAAACCGTTCTTAGAAACTATAACAATTATAAGAAACGGTGTGGGTTGTGATATGTATTTTTGGGATTTGAAAAGAATATAGGCAAATGATAGATAACATAGGCTTTTTGTTTAACATATATAAGATCGTTCATATTGTTTAAAGATTAATTCTCATGTAAATTTATGAACTGAATCTTAAAGAACGTAAGTCAAACAAGATTTAAGTGAAACAGTTCTTGATATATTGTCTAATTTCCATAATTTCAACTACTCAGTAAAAAATAATACAATATATAAATAATCATTTTTACTCCCTGTTCCCATTAAAAATGGTGTGTAACAAGCAGAAGGAAGCATTTCCAACTATATAAACTATATATATTCTTGATCAGCATCAACAGCCGTGACGATCTAGCCATGTTCGTCTGTCTGTCCGTCTGTCTGTCTGTCCGTCTGTCCGTATGAACACACAGATCTCGGAGACTACAAAAGCTAGAGACACCAAACTTGGCATGTAGGTTCCTGTATACCATACGCAGATCAAGTTTATTTCAAATTTCGGATGCACCCCCCCGCACCCCTGCAAATCGCAAAAGACTCCCACAGCCACAATTTTAAAGATAGAGCTTTAATTTTTGGTACACATGTATGTTGAATGTCTTTCGGATGTGTAAATTTCAACACGATCGGATAAATAGCACCAAAGTTATGGAAAAACTTGTTTCCACTGTCTCAGCAGGCAGAAACAACAGTTTGACATGCACTGTGCAAGTTGAGTCCGCTGCTTGCTTGTGTTGCCGCTGAACTGCTTGAAATGCAAGTTGGGAGCAGGGAGTCTCGTAGTCGGGCACACTCGACTAGAGTATTCTTACTTGTTTAGTCAAATTTTAGTTAAGTTTTGAAAAACAAATCCTAAATGAGAGTGTATTATTTTTGATCCAATTTTGGCTTAATTTTTAAACCAAAACTCTAAAAATTGAGGGAGTAATATTTATACTCTTTTTTTAACTTTTTTGAAAAAAAAAAAAGGAAAAAATAGTTTATTGAGTTTGTGAAATATCCGTCCGTCCGTCTGTCCGTCTGTATGAACGCAGGTTTTTTCCACAGTTTTGAAGCTAGAGCAACCAAACTTGGTATACATGTTGGTATACACCATAGTAAGACAAAGTGTCAAGATCTCCCCCACCCCAGTAGCTAGAGTCCCCAAATTTTGCAGGTTGAATTATATTGCCCTATTTAATAGATTGGATAAAAGTAATTTTGCCACGCCCACCTCCGCCCTTGCAATCGACCAAAGTTTGTTTCTCCCAAACTTGTAGAACGGGCCCAACCAAACTTAAATTGATGGAAAAACTTGAAAGATTTGAGCAAAAATATAATTGACACGCCCACTTCTGAGTCCGCAAAGAGGCGAAAAAAAGAGTATATCGCAGTCTGGTCCGACTCCAACGCTCTTACTTGTTTTTTCTCCAATTTTGGCTCAAATATAATATCAGTTAGGTTTTAAATCAATTCCAATAAGTTTAAAAAGTAAATTATTTTGGAATAAAATTTAAATTTATCACCATAAAAAAGTTTAAAATCAAAGCCATAATGGATGGTTTTGTTTTTACATTTTATTTTGTACTCTATACAAAAACTCACAAACACACACAACTCATAATGGACATTTAATTCGAAATGAATCTTATCCGAATCAAACAGAAACAATCTAATCGAAATCGTTTTGTCATTGATCACAGATCACCCTTAAAATTGTTCGCCAAAAGAAAGGCAAATAAATCAAAAAATAAATGAAAAATAAAATAAAAAAACACTTGTTGAACATTTGTCAAGCTCTAAAGGTGAATCTATCTATCTATCTATCAGCCTATCAAATGAATGTGGTGGCTGCTTCCGTTAAAAGCATTTGGTCATTGGCTTATATAATCAAATTGTTCAATTCCGTAAACATCAATCGGTCGATTGATCGATCTTTATATTGATTGTTTGTCAATATGCGCGATTGCAAAAGAGCCAAGTTCTTTTGAATTCTGTGCAATTCATTTAACTGGCGCTATGCAACAATAACAATAACAAAAAACAATAATAATACTTAATAATAACAATAACAAAACAACAACATTCAATCAGTGCTGTTGTAAATTTCCATGCGTTTCATGTGCTCAGGGAGGGGGGCTGGGGTAGGGGCAAGCGTTGCAGGTGCAACGAACGAAATCACAAACTTGGCGTTCTTTAAAATTCTTCTTTTCAACGAACTACGGTTAAGAATTTCAAATTTCCGTTTGCAGCCAGAAATAGAGAAGGAGAGAGCAAGAGAGGGTTTTGTGTGTCATTCACTCTTTTTATACACTTGCAGAGGGTATTATACTATTGTCAAGAAAGAAGAAGACATCTGAGAACTATGGTATATATATATTCTTGATCAGCATCAACGAAAGTAGAACTAGCCATGTTTCTAAGTACTTACTTTTAAAGCTATCTTAATGAAACTTGACACAGGTGCATCTCCTTCCTGCAGGTAGTACCTGCATCGGAAGTAGTACCTGCAACATATAGCTGCCATATAAACGATCGATTGAAAAACAAGTTCTTGTATGAAAAACTTTTTTGTTTTTTTAAAATAACTCAATCAAACTGAGTTTATATAAGTTTAATCCCGATTTATACATGCTGATCAAATTTTATAAAAATCGGACTACTATATCTTATAGCTGCCATAGGAACCATCTGTTAAAAAATTAATATTTGTTTTTTTTTTAATTGCTAAACTTTTTTGCAAGGGTATTAGACATGACTAACATAACTTTGCTTCTTTATTTTGTTATTTTTTTCAATTCCATTTGTCGATCGTTTGGCACGTGCACAAATTGCGCATACGACGCATTGTACCGCAAATCCTTGAACCTGAGACGTGCGGGCCTTCTTCAACCATTATTGTCATGAGTTCTATTTCTATACAAATAAAATGTAGGTACTTATGCATTCAGCAGCGAACCACTTCCTTCCGCTTACGTAAAGTATGCACTGGTTTATTTTGGCTTAGCCATTTCATATGAACATGATAATGATGATGTTGACGATAATAAATAATTATGGGTTGTCTAACGAACTTACTTAACTGTGTCGAGCTTACATCTACAAATACTCCAACAGATTTTTGAACTATATCATTCATATATTTTATGGGCTATGGGCAAAGATTTATATTATTGCTGTTTGCTTTTGACTTAAACTTAAGTGGAAATTCTGAATATATTAACATAAGATATATAACTCCTACTAACTTAACTAACGAATCTCTCAATTGGTCTTTATAAATGAAAAAGATTCGATTTTTGTGGCATTAATACAATTTATTTGGCTTGCAACATTTTCAAATTGTTTTAGTTTTTGAAATCTTAACACCCAATACTCAATTTTTAATAAAAATATATATATATATTTTTTTATTTTCACTAATTACAATTAATATTTGACGCATTATCAACGTCAGCTGATTCATAACTGCTTTGTATATTGAAAATTCGTCCGACTTTCAACTTTCAGTTAACTTTTATTTGTAAGACCAAAGTAAGTAAAAAGTAATTAACAAAAAAGTGTAGAAGCAAATATTGCTAACACCTTTTTCCCGTTTTTGCCTCTTTTCGACATAAAAAATAAATTATCCAAAATTCTTAGGCCCATGCTAAATATCTTTCCAAATCATGCAAGTAAAAGTGAAAACTCAAGTTGCTCAATTAGAGTCGTATCTTTTCAACTGCATTGTTTAAAATTATGATTAAAAGCAGTTGCTTAAAGTACAAAAGAAGTAAAACTGATAAGCCACAAAGAATTTGCTGGCTAAAAACCAATCTGAACCGCACTTTCAATTGATAAAATGCTTTTAACGCATTATGCGAATTTTTATACCCATTTGCAGCTGCATTCAAAAATATAAAGCTACCGAGCAGATAGGGGCCTAGTTAGGGGCAGAAAGAGTCCCTAAAATGCAAGCTATAAATGCAGAATGGCAATGAACGTTATTTTTATACCCTGCAATCAATCGAAACGGCTTTAAAATTAAGAATAATGTCAAATTTGCGAAGAAGTCAGAAGAAAATATCATCCTATACTTGATATCAGGGAATTAAAGACACCCAAATCGATATGTAAAATCTCGTTTATAGTATGCAAATTAGGTTTATTTTAAATTTATCAAAATACGTAAAAAAATCAAGTAATAATGTTTTAGTCGAGGGTATTCCAACTACGAGACACCCTGCACCCAACTCTAAAAATTACAATACCATCTTTTTATTCAATAACAAACAAGAATTAATCTTTTATTTTGTTCCTTTTCGGATAAAATACCTAAACGATTCTTTTAGTTATTTTTAGGATAAAAGAACTTATCGTTTCTTAAGTTCTTTTCCGGATAAAATTACTAATAGTTTCTTTAGTACCTTTTCAGATAAAAGAGCTAATCGTTTTTGTTTTGGTTTTTTTTTTTGGATCAAAGAAGTAATCGTTTCTTTTAGTTCATTTTCGGATAACAGAACCAATCGTTTCTTTAGATCCTTTCCGGATAAAATAACTAATCGTTTATGTAACTTCTTTCCGGATAAGAGAACTAATAGTTTCTTAACTCAGGAAAAGAAAAGTAACTAAATGAACTATAATCTCAGATATAGTTCAATAGTTCAATTCAAAGATGATTCGAACTAGTTCAGATTGGCCTGATCGAATTTTAAGAAAAATCGTTCGAAGGTGTCTTAAAGAAAAAACTATCGATTGTATCGATAGTTGCAACGATAGTTTTTGCAGCTTTTGTGTATCCTTTGAAAATGTAAGGATGCATGGGTATCTTTTAGTCGAGCATTTTCGATTTAAACACAGTTTTGTTTCTTATGAGTATGCAAACACACACACACATACACATTGCTACACATACTTGCAAAGAGAGTACAGAAAAAGCAATTACAATTACAATAGCAACAACAATAATAATAGCAACAACAACAACTGACGCTGCAGCGTTCGCTTTGCTTTTGCTTTTGTTTTGCTTTCTGACTTCACACGCTGTTCTTGGCCAATTGGAATATCGAGAATTGAGTCTGGTTTGAGTTCTTGACGCGTCAACACGCTCCTAAAAAACGTTCAACGCACGCGCAAAGCTTTCAAAAACGCTTTTCGAAAAACTGCAAAAATCACAACAAAAAAAGCAACATTTTTAATAATACTTATACATGCTATAAGTAATATATATTTGTGAATTTATTTGTATTTTTGGTATTTTTGCGTGCAAAGGTTCGAATTGATTTCAATATTGTATTATTCACATGTAACGGTGTTCGTTTTGTTCTTTTTTTTTTTTGTTCTGATTTGAACTCTTGGAGCTTATCTGGATTTATTTATATAGCTGGGAATGCGTTAGTTAATACAGCTATACAGATATCGCCTATCTAACTATCTACAATCATTGATATATCAATGGAAGAGCTTTGGCAATAGCTGTTGATTCGATATTCCAGCCTTTAATTAATTGCTGTATATATAATATGTATTATATATTATATAGCCCATATTAGTACAGGTTTTGACACTGGATGAACTTCATTAACAATTAACGCCTCACAGATGTGCAATAAAACGAGTAACAGAAACAAAAGATTTTAACAAAATACAGTTCATAATACAAATTTATAGCTTAAGCGATCTGAGAAAACAAAAACATATATATAAGTACAGTACATATATACATATACATATGTATGTACTTATTTATAGTACTTAACAAGGGGGAACAAAACTTTCTCAAGATTAATGTAAATAATTGCAAACTAATTACATATGATTGTTCAATCTTAATCATAACATTTATAAACTTAATGATATGTCAGAGCTGGCCGATTCTGATAAATTAATATACCCCTCTGCAAGGGTATGAATTGGTTCTTCACATGATTTTGTCTGTTATCGGTACATACAAAAATTGTAATTGATAATTTTAATGTTTTTATTAGTTTATTTCAAATTTATAATTTCGATTTTCAATTAATTTTATTATACATATTTTAATACACGGTTCACCGCAAGCATCCAAGTGAAACTTTTTGTTTTCAAATGTGAAACTTAGCAGGCCAAATATTTCAACTTAGTAGACTTTGACTTTTTTTTATTCTCTAGTTTAACAGACCTATGCTCGTTACAAAATATACAACTCATAACTGAACAGTTGTTTATTACACACGGTCCTAAAAAAAAAAAAAAAAAATTTCGAAAAATAAAATAGTAAAAATTTCAGTGTACAATATTTGTGGCTAATTTTTGGTTTAACTTCATTGTGTTTAGCTACCAAATAAAACATTTCATCAATCATTTAGTTTCGAACGCAACGTTGGGACCAAATCATAAGCACCTCTTATGATTTATAGTTTTATAGCTGAATTTATACAAGTTTTATTTTTTGTCAAAAGTGAGTACTAAAATTTTGCAAAATTCTGTTTGTGATGTGTTTAAAATTCGCGGAAAACTGTAATATGAAACTTTTTTGTTTATCGTCCGATTGGGCTCACATTGATTGGGCTCACATTGATTGGGCTCACTTGGAATCGAAGGGAATCAAACCGGAACCGGAACCGTCAAGTGAAATTAACAGATTGAATCTCGGAACCAGAAGCGAAATTAAGAATTTTTTAAGAACCGGTAACCGAGAACAGATATGAACGGTTTGATTCCCTTCTACAATCAGCACATATGACAGAATCGGCCGGTTCGTATCATTATAACATATAGCCGCCCTAAGAACAATCGATCTAAATTTTTTTCAAGATTTAAGCTATCTTATCCAAACTTAACTAATCTGCATTTTAGCAGGTTTTTGTAATGGTGACCAAATTTTATAAAAAAACTGGCGAATATATCTAATAGCTGACTTCTCAGGAAGGAACTTTTCAGAATGGATACTAAACAATTGGTTAAAGTTTCAATTTTACACAACTTTTTTGTTGAGTGTAGATATATTAGATAATCCCGTCCCGCTTCGTCTAGTTCGTTCGCATTTCTCATCTAACTTCTAACTTTTGCTCACTCTCCAGCATCAACTCTCTCTCTCTCTCTTTCGCTTAACGGTTAATTCTCAAATCGAATTCACCGTAAAGTGTGTTTTCAAGCTCTGCTTTAACTTTTGCATTTCTTCGCATTTGTCATTTGTTCTGCTCGAGTTTTGAGTCAATTGTGCATTTGTGTTGGAGGCAGGCGCACGAAATGAATAAAACTTTAAAAATAGCTGCAGATTAAAAGAAGATATAAAAATAAAGTTTGAAAATAAAAAGTAAATATCCAAACTAATACTAAAACCCAAAACTAATTCAATTTTAAAACTAACCCAAAACTAACTCAAACCCAAACATTTGCAGAAACAACAACGCATTGAAGCAAAATCCAAAGAAGCTGGCGAAATGGGCAAAACTTTGGAAATAACCAAACCGGAAACGGAGAAGCGCGCGGATAAGGATAAGGACAATGATACTGATAAGGATGTGGAGAGCACAGTGAAAAGACCACGTCATGCCACCAGTAATCTCGAAGCAGCCACACATCTCTTCAAGGGCAGCGTTGGCGCCGGTCTCTTTGCCATGGGCGATTGCTTCAAGAATGGCGGCCTAATTGGCTCCACTATCATGCTACCCATTATTGCCATCATGTGCGTCCATTGTGAGCGTCTGCTCATACGCGGCTCCTTGCTGGCCGTCTCCAAAACGCCAGGTGCTACCTTCTATGATTATCCGGAGACGGTGGAGAAGTGCTTTGAGTACGGTCCGCGACCCTTGCGTTGCATGTCTCGTGCCATGAGACTCATTGTCGAGATGTTCCTCTGTGTGACACAATTTGGTTTCTGTGCCATTTACTTTGTGTTTATTACAGAGAATCTATACCAGGTGAGTGCAACAATAACAACAGCAACTTATTTGAGGTAGAGAGGGTAGAAGGTAATGCAGAGGGTATTATAATTGTCTCACGAAATGTGTGGGACATTGAAGGACAAATCGGTCGACTGTATCTTATAGCTACCATATCGCACCGACTGAATCGACTGAAAAATTGGTATTTTGTTTTTCAAGCAATGCAATGTCTTTATTACTCTATAATCTCTGCTTTGACAAAGTAAGATTTTTTTACAATAATTCCTAATAATTCTCAACTGGTTCTAGCAAACGAGGGGTGTAATCGTTGACTGAAGCTCTGAGTTAGCAACACCATCTTGTTTCTTACATCTTATTTTCAAGTACTTATTTTCTGAAAATTTAAATATGAGTGGAGTTTCGCAGAAATGTCGTAGTCTTGCAATTAAATGTAAATCCGTTGTGTTTAACAGATTATGAACTGGAAAAACACTTTTCTTTCAAGTTTTTTATATCCTTGCAGAGGATACCATCATTTTGTCACGAAATCTATAACGCATTGAAGGAGACGCCTCCGAAAAAAAAGAGTTGTATATTCGTGATAAGAATCAACTTAACTAAACTCACTTTTTCTAAAAATTTGATAAAAATCATCTGGCTTTATTTTATAGCTTTCATATTCCAATCGAACAACTTATCGGCATACCGTAGATAACTTTTCCTTTTTGTTTTTCATGTTTTGAAATATGTATGTTAATGCACTAGTGAACTTTTTGTTTGATTTCAGGTGATGCAACAGAATGGCATAGACATAAGCATGAGCATGGTAATGCTGATAACTTTGCTACCGGCAATGATTCCCTCACTGATGACCAATCTTAAGTACATATCGCCGGTATCGTTGCTGGCGAACTGTGCGCTGCTTTTTGGACTGATTGCTACGCTGACAATTGCATTCTCGGAGGGACCAATGCCAGCGATTCGGGAGCGTCATTGGTTCACGGGTGGAACACAGTTGTCCTTGTTCTTTGGCACCGCACTGTTCTCCTATGAGGGCATTGCGTTGATCTTGCCGTTGCGGAATTCGATGAAGGATCCAAAGGCATTCAGCAGTCGCTTTGGTGTGCTAAATGTAACCATGTTTTGTATAACAGCGCTGTTTATCTTTACGGGATTTGTTAGCTATATGCGTTGGGGAGAGGATGTTGCAGGCAGCATAACGCTCAATCTAAATGTGGAGGATGTGTAAGTGTTCATTAACGATCAAATATTATATATTAAACATATTTTTCTGATATTGTGCTCAAAAAAAATTTAATAATGCAAATTGCGGTCGTGGAGTTTGGCTTTTTTGATTAATAAATTAAGAAAACTTATTTTAATGTTGTCAAATTGCATACAAACATTGTCCTGTTATTGTTAACAGTGCTGTATACTTTAACAGAGTAACAGGGCTGCTGACTCTGTTAACGTAAATAGCACTGTTAACGACCTTTTGATTGCATTTGTTATATTTTCCTGCAACAAAAGTCAATTTCCCCACCGGGAATGGCGTTCTTACATTTTTTTTAACTTTTTAAGCACAAGCCCAGCTTTTTCTTTAAATTTTCGAAAAAGTAACTTATGCACGAGTACCAATATTTCTTATTTATATGTTTATTGTATATTTGCAGCATGTCGCAGGTGGTCAAAATGATAGCTGCTTTGGGCGTCTTTTTTGGCTATCCCATACAGTTTTTTGTGATGATGAAAATACTGTGGCCACCTGTCAAGCGTGCCAATGGCTGTGCCCAAAAGTATCCCATTACAATGCAGGTGGCATTGCGTTTCATCATGATCATGATGACCTGTAAGTTACTCAAGAAAACAATATATCCAAATTCCTAATCTTTCTAAACTTTCCTTTGTCATTATATAGTTTGCGTTGCTCTGGTCGTACCCCAACTGAATCTTTTCATCTCACTTATCGGCGCACTTTGCTCCACATCACTGGCATTTGTAATACCCATTCTCATTGATTTCGTTTCACGTACTCAGGTGCCCAAGGGTCTTGGCACCTGGATATATCTGAAGAATATTGCCATATTGACTGTAGCCTTGCTGGGCATTGTTACAGGCACTTATCAAAGTATTGTCGAGATTGTCAGAGAGTTTAAATAGTGTAGTGTCCAAATGAGGGCCGTGTGCTTGCCTTGTATTTTGTAAATATGCTATATAATCGTGTGAATACCTTGTAACTTTATATTGTCCTCGTAATTTTAAGTTTAATTTCTATACAATGTATTTTTTTTTCATATTTTTTTTGGCAAAATTTTGTTATTAGTTTTAAGTTGTACCTGCCGTGCTTATTAATTATATGTGGCGCTATTGCTCAGTTTGTCAACTGTTTATTAGAAAACAAAACGATCTAGATATAAAAAACAAAAGCAAAACAATGATTTTAATAAATGATTATAAATCGTCAATCACTTTAGTTTAATTTAAAATTTGGCGCCTCACATATGATCACTTTTGCATTAATCAACAGTGACGCCATTTTAACAGTCTCCAAACAATTGTGGCGCTATTGCATGAACGAAATACTTGAAAGTTATGTTAACTCAACTTATTCTGTTAGCAAATCGCGACGGCAATCCAGAAGAAAATATTAATTGTATGGATTGCTTTGTTTGCCAAAAAGCTTTGAAAACAATTATTTTAAATTGGATAGCTAAGCACTCAGTAATTGTCATCATTTGTAAACTAGCAACGCAAATTTTCAAACCAATTTGAAAATAACATCAGGCCGTTTTCTATGATGGCGTAGTGTAACTGTTAACTACTCTGTTAAGCAACTTGTCAACTGTTAATTAGATTTTAAGAAAAAAAAGTAAAACAATGATTTTAATAAATGATTAAAAATCGTCAATCACATTTGTTTGACTTGAATTTTGGCGCCTTGGAAATGGATCACTATTGGTTGCTCGTGCGTTTATCAACACTGGCGACAGGGCTGCAACAACATTTGAACAGTCTCCAAATAGATTTTGAACAGTCGATTTGTTGGAATGTTATATTATTATTATTGTCCGGGTCCAGATAAACTCTTATCCATGAACTTCTTGCGCGCAAAGCATATCCACCATTTATTGGGCTTATCATTTTCAGTATCGAATACCCTTTCAAGCACGCGTTGACCCGTCTCCTGGCGCAATTGCAGCAAATATTCACGCATTAAATCGGGATTCTCGGGCTTGGCATATACCGAGTTTAGCGGAAAGCCAGCATCACCAGGTAAATCAAATTTGGATATAGCCATTGAATATAGATCCTGTTGTCCCTGCTCTTTGCTTGTACACCGAGCTAACCGTTTAAGGCATTCGGTTATATAGAGCGTTATATAGATAAGCACACGATCGACTTCCGACTGCATTGAAAACATTGATTAGATTATTAAAACATTTGTTTTATAGTTATACAGAGTTTTATAGTTCATTTCTGTTATAGAGCCTACCTTGACTTCATATGTACGAAAGAATACGTTCGCTTTGAAATAATACAATGACTCATCAATGATGTCGTTATCAGTATTAACACTGGGCGCTGGCCCCCGTACTTTGGTGCGTAGTGGTAAAATGGCCATATTACCCACCTTCCGCTGGAATTCTTCGATTTCTGAGTGGTAGGCCTAAATAAATCAGTGAACTATAATCAAAACTTGCAGTTTTTTAAATTCAAATTTTTTAGCTCAGTGTAAGCAATACACATTATTAGTCATCATGCATTTGTCATGCGTTTTATGGCATTGCGTTAAGTCAATTTACTTACTGGCATTTTGTGAGGGTCGTATTCAACTGAATTTTAACATTTAAACACTGAAACAAGTCAATTGTTGTTTTATCACCATTAGTATGGGCAGTTGCTTTATGCGGCAAAAATATTTCAGCCCTGTATCTATCGACAAAACAGTTATCGATAAATTAGAGTTTAACGTGAGGTATGGTCTGTCTGAGCTTGATCGCTGCAATGTTAATTAACAGTAAATGAGCATAACCTGTGGTGACTTTATAATGAGCATGATGTATTTTGACAGTTAAGACGCACGGTCACACTGAGCACACGTTTTGCATTAAAACAAAATATGAAGAAGAAAGTGAAAACAAAATCTGCAAAGCTGCCATTGAAAGTGGATAGCGAGGAGGAGGAGCTGGAAACGAAGACGGAGACGACAACAACAGAGCACACAAACAAAAACATTGAGCCAGAAACCAAATCAGCGGATAATGTTAAATACGAGGAGGACGAGGATGACGACGAAATGGATTTGGGCAACTTTGATGCCAGCGTTGAGAAAACAGCCACCAAAGTAAAGAAACGCAAAAAGGGCATTATTTATATATCCAATATTCCTAAACATATGAACGTCACGCTTTTACGAGAAATTCTGGCCGATTTTGGCAAAATTGGACGTGTCTATTTGCAGCCAGAGAAGCAGCCGAGTAAGTTTAAGCTTCATTTCATAATTGTTAATAAGTGACTTAACATTTGTTGTTAGGAGGCGACAAGAAGGCTAAGAAGAAAAAGCGTAAGCGCTACAACATACACTTCACCGAGGGCTGGGTGGAGTTTGAATCAAAACGCGTGGCCAAACAAATTGTGCCTTTGCTGAATAACACGCAAATCTCAACACGCAAGAAATCACAGTTCTACGATTCGCTGTGGAGCATGAAGTATCTACCACGCTTTAAGTGGACGCATCTAACGGAGCGCATGAACTATGAGCAGGCGGTGCATAAGCAGCGTTTGCAGACGGAGGTGTCGCAGGCGCGCAAGGAGACGACATTCTTCCAGAACAATTTGGACAAAAGCGATCATCTGAAGAAGCTGGCAAAAAGGGACAAAAAGCTAGCAAAAGCTACCGAGGCGGAGGCATAGAAACAACAATTTAAAATTCTTTTTTTTTTTGTACACTTATTTGAAATACATTTAAGTTGGCGCCAAATGCGCTGTTAATTTACTGCGAAAACCATGTGCGCTCTTTCTTGCGTTACGTTACGCCATGTCGCGCAAAACGCACTCTGTTAGCTTTACGTTGCGCAAGTTTTTGTTTTATTTACCTTGCGCCCCGAAATACAAACTACTGCAAAGCTATTGAAAATCAAAAATATAAAAATGCTTAAAACATAAGCACTGCAAAATTAAATTGCGCGTTTTTTGTTTAAATAGTTTGACCGATTTCTTGTTTTTGCTTGCGCCGCCAAACTTACCAGCCCTGCTGCTCAGTTAACGTATTCAACACTGTTAACGATAACACAAATTTAATTTTAATTTTATTACATGTTCATTCATGAAAATTAATCTCCGATCCCTGTTTTGAGATCGTTGAATTATTCTGCTTTTTTTGAGCCCAAATACAAATTTCTTTATGTGGGGTGGCTATATCGAAACATTCCCGCGCCACCTACTCTCTGTTAACGTATGCAGGACTGTTAAGGATAACAGCACTCGTTTCGCGTGAGTATCGGCACAACTTAAATTGGCTTTTTATTAAATATTCCGCCATAAAAGTTAACCTCCGGTTCCAATTAGAAATATTCTAGAATTACGACTCACTTTTTGAGCGCAAACCCAAATTTGTTTGGATCGCTCTTTATCGAAACATTACCTGTCTCTCCATTTAACATATGTTAACCAACTGTTGCGCTCTCAGAGAGTCTGTTAACTTAACAGCCGCTTGTGCACAATTCAGTCGAAAAAAACTCATTGAACGAACTGGCGCAACGGCGTCTGCGTGCGTCTACAATTATTATTATTATTATTTCCTTTTTTTTGACAATTTGTTTTTATTGTGCATCGAACGGTTTGTTTTACTTTGTGTAACAAAACGAAAAGTTTTGTATCCCAAAAAAAAGTGTGTGATAAATGCTAAACGCGTTTGTGAGTTTGAATACAGTTTTGTTGTTGTTATTGCGGTTTTTACAACGCCAATAAACTCGTTTACCAACAACACACTGTGTGTTTGTGTTTGTTTGGCTTTGCATTTGCTTTTGTTTGTTGTTGCGCGCGGCATTCAGATTTTTGTTAAGAAATGTATGAGGCATTCAACTAAGAACTAATTTATATTCAATGCATTACTTTTTGCCGCTACGCACAACAACCACAACAACAACACAAATAAACAAAAGCGCAGCACGACGACGCCAACGCAGGCAGACAACAACAACAACAGTTAATAAACTGTAACAACAGTTGAGGCGGCAATAAAATCGTAAAAGGTATGTACACACATACATATGTATATACATGCTATGTATATGCAAATGCATTTATTTACATATATATGCATATACATACATATTTATTTATTTACTTCATGTTTTATTTATGTATGTATGTATGTGTAAGCGCCGCTTGACGTGACTGCCCACAACAATGAGTATAACGGTATCGAAAGCGCTGTCACTGTCCAAAAACTCAACGCCCTTGACAGCTGGATACGCTGGCGCTGCCGCTGACGTTGACGGCGCAGCCGGCGTTAACCGAAACTCAAAACAACAACCACAATAGTGAAATGCAGCGTATAAAAAAAAGCACAGAAAAAAAAAAGAAAAGGCAAAGGCATCCCAATCAAATGGAATTTAGCCGGTTTCCATAAAAGCAGACAAACTGCCAGACGTCGGCAGCGGCGTCGGCGGCGGCGGCACACAATTCTCAAGTGAATGCGTCGCTCTGCAGGAGTTATTGACGCTGCCGCGACAGCGTTTGGAGCTTGCTTTGCGGCTGCTTTTTTTTTTTCTACACTTTTTTTTTTTTAATGCCGACTTTCGTAGCCGCCCGATTCCAAGAAAGTTGAAGCAAGTTGGCAGGCTGTCTCTGTCTCGCTCTTACCAGTTGGCTGGGCAGTGGGAGGCGCTGCATATAACCTTTATTCTGCATTATCTTTCATCTTCTTACACACAAAGCTGACGTTGCTTTCATCAGTGTGACCGTTTCATAAGCACCGTCTTTACCAACAGTCACAACTGTTGTTGCTTTCTTCAGTGTGACCATTTCACGAGCACAAATGTATCAAAAACTGTTGCATTATTTATTTATAATTTTTTTTTTTTCTGATTTAAATATAAATAAAAATGGTACATTTTAATTGAAAATTAAAAAATTATTCGAAAATGGAAACATGAATCGAAAATGGTAAATGGTAAATTTTAATCAAAAAAGGTAAATTTTTTATTAAAGAAAAATATTCAAAATTATATTTTTATCTGACTAAAATAAAATAT
Organism: Hirtodrosophila cameraria; assembly: GCA_949708635.1. NCBI lineage: Eukaryota > Metazoa > Arthropoda > Insecta > Diptera > Drosophilidae > Hirtodrosophila > Hirtodrosophila cameraria. The sequence continues at coordinate 12,221,630 of OX453090.1, forward strand.
ATAAAAATTGGATACATTTTAATCGAAAATGGTACATTTAAAATGAAAATGGTACATTTTAAACAAAAATGTTTCATTTTATTCGAAAATGAATGTATAGATTGAAAATTTACACATTTGATTCGAAAATGGTTACATTTCAATTAAAAATAGAAACGCTTTAAACGAAAATGGTAAATTTTTTTTGAAAATGGAAACATATTAATCGAAAAACGATGGATTCATTAAAAATGGATACATTTCAAACGGAAAATGTACATTTTAAACGAAAATGTAGGCGAAATGGTACATTTTACTTTTGAAGAACTTGTTACAGGTTAACTATTGTGCAAGTACTTGCGTCCAAATGGGTTCCACATTCCACACTAATGACTCAACAATACAAACAACAACAACAATGCACAAAAATTACACACGCTTAAAAATGATACTCGCATTAAATTATGTAAATTTTATAAATTGGCAAAAAGGCAATGCCACCAAATATTCAAATTGAATAATAATAAGCTAAAACCAACAACAAAACGATACATATTTTGTTATTTGCTTGTGAACTTGTTCTTTTGTTCGACATTTTGTTGCCTTTTTTTCAATTTATTTTTTTTATTATTATCTGCTCAAATTCTGAACGTTGTAAAAAGCGCTTTGAACGTGTTTTTTGTTTGGCTTTTGTTGTTCAATTGAATCAAACAGTATCTCATTTTTGTCTTGGCTACTAAATCACTCATTTGAGCCAGTTGTTCATTCGTTCATTTTATACGATTTGTCCTTTATTCCGGTTAGCAACGACTGGTTCTTTTATACAGAAAGGAAGGATTAATTATTTTAACCGGAAACGAACTAAAAGAAAGATTAGTTATTTTATTGGGAAGTGAACTACTGAACTATATCCGCAAAAAAGGAAATAGAATATGTAATCCTAATAAAAAAATAAATACTTTATATTTCCAATAATGTCGAATTTTATTTGAATTGCTCGACTTAAGATTTAATTAACATTTTTTGATTATATGTTTTATAGTTAGGTATTTATTCTGTTGCGCAAATTATTTCGCATTTCGCAAAAGGTAGCTGAACATGAGAAGAAGAAGAAATAATGAGATCAGCCCACAGTGGTGGTCATAATTATGCAGACAACTTGCAGACTTAATGTTCATTTTTAATGTGTCCAACAAATACAAATAAACACATGTTTTTTTTTTCAAATACATAGAAAAGTCTCAACAGCAGGCATCTAAAAATGTTTATTATGTGCCACATGCAGCATGCGAGGGCAGTTTTAAAACTATAAAGCACAAAAGGTGTTTAATAAGGGTTGAAAAAACATACGTTTAGTTTGATGTTCGATTTGTTAAAACTAAAATTGTTGATGTTTCGTTTAATTATAGAGGTTAAAACGATTAATGCGATGTGTTGTAAAAATTATCGATTTACGATAATCGTAGCAATCGAAAAGGCACAAAAGTTAGTCAAAAATAACAACCCTACAAAGTAATGAATCGAAAAAGGTTTCACACTCGAGTTTGTTTATAAAATCAATGTCTTAATCGATTAATCGATTCATAAAAATAATCGATATTTTCTACAAATTCCAATTTCAACTGAATCAATATTTAAATAAGAAAAAAAAATTTTATTTAAGTTTTAATAACATTTAGTAAAACCTGGAATACTCCCCGAACAAAGACAATTGGCTCGAATTCAAAAGATGTTTATGAAGGCAGGAAGTTAAATGACGAACCGAAATAGTCAGGCCTGTTCCCATTTCCAATTCACCACTAAACAAGCGGAATTGGAATTATCAGCTGTTGTAAATTCCGAACATCGACGAACTTGTCTCTAAAAAGGAAAAAAAAGAAAGGAAACAATTTAAGCTCACATTACTTTTCAAATGATCCTCGCAGAAGACAGCTTGTGGCGCCACAACAACGTTGTCAACGTTGCCATTTCGAACATCATCATCTTTATAAACATCATCATCATACACAACTATATAAACATCAACAGTACGTCAAGAGACAGTCAAACAATTGCCAAAAAAAAAGCATTCGTGACACACAAACAAGTGCTGCCAAATGCAGTTTGTGTGTCAACAAACAGAAGCAAATGAATAGAAGGAGTGGACAGACATACGGACGAACGGAGGGACAACGGACAAGCAGACAACATATGTATGGGCGGCATGGTGTGGCCAAACACAGTGCTTGCAAAAAGTTGACTACTTGTTATGCATCATGTGCTCTGACACAAATCTGCTGCCCTTGCCAATTATTTATGTATGTAGAACTTGCATAAATACATGTGTGTATATGTAGCTAAAAAATAAAAACACCTCTACACGAGCTAAAAGTCAAGTGACGATGCATAATCAAGCGCCGAAATTTCTGTTACAATATACTTATATACTGTTTAAAAGTCAAGCTAAGCCTAACAGCTCTCAAAAATACCGCTTTAACAATATATAGAACCTGAGGGTGTCAAGTTAAACGGTTTTTTTTCTTTTGCGTTTTACCGCTAAACTAGCGGTAGAACAAACATTTCTCGAAGAAAGAAGTACGCAAAATGCCAGAAAACGTTCTGATGGCGTGGTCTAAAAACTGTTGGGTAGTCAATCTTAGCGGTTTTTTCTTTTGCGTTTTACCGCTAAACTAGCGATAGAACAAACATTTCTCGATTTATGATTTGAAAGGAGTACGCAAAATGCCCGAAAACGTTCTGATAGCGTGGTTTAAAAAGTGTTGGGTAGTCAATTTTAGCGGTTTTTTTCTTTTGCGTTTTACCGCTAAACTAGTGGTAATACAAGCATTTCTCGATTTATGATTGTGAACACCAAACAATTTCACTTTTGTAATTAAGAGAATAATTAAGTCAGAAATCATTTACTTGAAGTAATATCGTTGAATAATGGTTGCTTATTATGCATTGTAATAAACAGCTATTGGATATTTAGCTAATAAACAATGGTTTAAATTCTCGACTATAAAATATGTCTGCATCTGTTTACATTATATTTGTATTCAAAAGCAGATAATGTATGAGGTCAAGTTCTTAAGTTTCAAATTCCTTTTGTTCTCAAGTATATTTTGTGCATCCATTCTCATTGTGGTCATGCTGCATGCAGATTATTAATATAAACTGACTTGACTTGACTTGGCGCTGAATTGCGATGACAGACGTCAACGCCAGCGCGATTTTGTTCTTAACTAGTTCTGCGAATTTGAATCTGAATCCGAATCCGCATCAGAATCTGAATCCGCATCCTCAGTCGGGGTGCTGCCTCAAGTGCAGATGAAAAAAGAGATTGTGCCACATCAAATTACAACTAAAAACAACAAAAATCGAGAACAAAACAACAAGACGTTTATAAAGAACTTTTGTGGAATTATTTTTTTGCATTGTTGCTACATGCATATATGTATGTACTTATATATAGGTACATAAATATATCTTTACATACATACGATCATTAGCATACACAGCAACAAAACAAGGAAGAACATTTATTTGTAAAAACTCAGTTTGCGATTTATTGAGAGAAAACCTTCTAAAACTTCGAACTTCGTAGAACTACAAGTTTCCTTAGTTTCTTTTTGGATAAAAGAACTAGTTCGTTTCCTTAGTATATTTCGGATAAGCAAATTTATCGTTCCTTTCCGGATGAAAGATTCGTTCCTTTAGAAAACTAATCGTTGATAGTTCCTTTAACTACAAAAAGAACGAGTCGAAAATGAAAAATTGAAACTGCTGAGCTAAAACGGGAAAAAAAAGCAATTAATCAAACTAATGGAAATATAATCGAAGACATAGTTCACTAGTTCATTCGAACTTTGTAGTTCCAATTGGATCTACCCAACTCTGCTACTAACTAACAGAATATTATGATTTACTGACCAATTGATATGAAAAGTATAATATTTTAGCGCATCTATTGATATATTTTCATATGTTTTTTTACAGTGTACAGATACAGATGCATTCTCATACTTTTATATGGCTATTTTGTGTTGCTACAATTTGAAAGTGTCGCTTTTTTTATACTCTTTTTTAATTTTTTTGAAAAAAAAAGAGTATATTGGGTTTGTGAAATGTCCGTGTGTCCGTCTGTCTGCTTGAACGCAGTTTTTTCCACAGTTTTGAAGCTAAAGCAACCAAACTTGGTATACATGTTGGTATATACCATAGGCAGACAAAGTGTCAAGATCTCCCCCCCCCCCTCCCCCTCCCCCACAAACCGCAAAAACCTATATCTGCCACAGTTTTATAGCTAGAGTAACCAAATTTAGCACAAAGGCTACTTATCGCATCCTTCATTGATCTGACAAAAAAAAATTTGGCCACGCCCACCCCGCCCCCAAAAATGAGCAAAGTCTGTATCTCCCCCACCCCCTTAGCTAGAGTCCCCAAATTTTGCAGGTTGAATTCTGTTGCCCTATTAAATAGATTCGATAAAAATAATTTTGCCACGCCCACCCCCGCCCTTGCAATCGAGCAATTTTTGCTTCTCCCAAACCTGTAGAAAGGGCCCAACCAAACTTAAATTGATGGCAAAACTTGAAAGATTTGAGCAAAACTACAATTTCCACGCCCACTTCTGGCTCCGCAAAGAGGCTAAAAAAGAGTATATCGCAGTCGGGTGCATCCGACTGCAACGTTCTTACTTATTTTGGAACTGAAGCTGTCAACCAATTTCAAATGAAATTCCTATAACGTTCTTGTTTTGTATGTGCAAATTAGAGCTAAACAATCAGGCCGTTTCCCTTTTTCTAGAACTTTGTCTTTTTGCTTTCGAATTAAATATTAATTGTTCATTCCTTTTCAAAGATAAATTCCATTATTTCTCATTAAACTGTCTGAAAAGTAAAACTTTTTGAGCTGAGCTCCTCACAATTTCCGAACGGAATTGCAAGTGAACACAGGCTAAATAATTGTTTGGCACTTTCATTCAAGTAATCTTTTACGGTTTATAATATATAACTTTGGTGTTCTGGAAACCGAAAAGATTTCATATTTTATAACAGAACGTTAATGTTAATATCAATCTTAACAGTTGTATCGGAACTAGAGATAGAAATGGAAAAGGAAATTCAATCCCATTCCGCTCGTTTCCCATTTCCCTCGAGATTCCCGTACCAATCCCATGTCAAAACTGGGACTGTTGTCACTGTTAGTTTCTGGAATATTACTGTTAATGTTACTGTTACTGTTAATGTTACTATTACTAACGGGACTGGGACTGTTAAATAACAGGATCAGAGTTTGACTTAATGTTAATATCAATATAAGCAGTTGCATCGGGAATAGAAATGGAAAAGGAAATTTAATGCCATTCCACTTGTTTCTCATTTCCCGCGGAATTCCCGGGACGGTTGTGACTGTTAGTATCTGGAATGAGACTGTTACTGTTAATGTTAATATTGCTATTGGGACTGGGACTGTTTAATATAAGGATCACAGGTACGAGGATTTTGAACATGTCTAATGTCTAATGCTTACACATACATCCAATAAATAGATGAGTCTTATGTGCGTAGTCTGTTTGTGATATGTTTTTTCTTTCTTTTTTATGCGTTTTTTTTTTTTGTTTTTCATTTCACACTTCTTTTTATGTGCTGCACGTTTTGTGTTGTTATTGTTGTTATTGTTGTTATTGTTGTTATTGTTGTTACTGTTGTTGTTGTTGCAGCTGTGCGCATTTCTGGCTGCCAGCTGCATAGTTTTACCATTGAAGGGGAAAACTTTTAGACAGCAACCACAACAACAACAACGCATTGCCAATATTATCGTACATGTGTTGAAGGCGGCCACAACGGTATTTTATTGCGTTCATTGGCACCAACTCAACTCAACTCTCCCGACGAAGCCACCATACCCATCCCCAACCCCATCCCATTCCCCATCAATATCAACGTCGCCATCAACATCATCAGCCGGAGGCCTTGGACATTTGCATCCGAAACGCACAAACCGGACGCACTTTGTCACCCGCCATCACACTGAACTTTAATGGTTTGTTGCAACGTGTGTGTGCCTGATGAATGGCATCTATACATATACAGTATGGTTGTGAACGTGTGCGGTGGCGACACCTTTCCTGGCTGCTCCCATTGCACTGGCAAATGGCCCAATTTGATTTTGTGCTGCAGTCGACACAGAGTTGGCTACACATCGTTTCTGAACTTGTTCACGGTTCAACCTAACTGATTGGCAACGCTCGCACAGCCCAAAACATCAGAGATAGAAAGCTACATTTTATACAGTAGTGTCAGCTTATGCTAAAAGTGCGTGTTAAGAAGGCATTTTGGAAGGTTCTGTTGTGTGAAAGTTTATTGTTTATCACCCGATCAAGCTCGAAATACATTTTCAAAGATTTTTATGAAAAATCCTTCGTCACATATTTCAACGATTTCGGAAAATTCACCCACTGGAAGGAAAATGTGGGAGCGAAAGTCGGTGGATCAGGTTTAAACTCATTTTCAAAGCTGTTGACAGCACATAAATCGACTAATTCAAAGTGATTCCAAAGAACAACTCAAAATAACGTACAAAATAAACAACGGAACGTGTTCGAAGCACAAAATATGCGATGGAACTTGTTCCTAGTTCAAGTGAACTTAAATATGCAGCCCTGGCAGAGAGTTCTATTAAACACAGTTCTTGTCAAACCCATACTGAACTCAAACGAGACGCAACTTGTTCCTAATTCAATTGAACTAAAATGTGCAGCCTTGGCAGACCTTGTCAAAGTCATGCTAAACTCGACAATGACGAAAATGAACGACGGAACTTGTTCCTAGTTCAGGTGAACAGAGACGTGCAACCCTGGCAGACAGTTCTGTTACAAACAGTTCTTGTCATACGTATTCACACCCATACTCATGTTCATATTCATGCCATAAAAGAACACTCATAATGACAATGGCCGCAGCATAAAATTCCCGTATGTAAAATAATGTACTAACTGCCAAATCGAGCGTTTCCGTTTTCCGGTTGTTGTTCTTTTTGTCTTTGTTTTTGTCGTGCGCAAAATAACAGCAAGCAACAAAACGATAACAAAAATTGGCCCTTATTTATGAACTGGCAAAAAAGAGACTGGGAAGAACTGAGTTCAAAGAACCCCACGCATGTTGTGCGTGGGCTTTGTGGTGAATTGTTGCAATGTTGTTGTTGTTGTGGTTGAGCGGCAGAGGCTGAGGCAGCGACGCAGCCTTCATCTTGCTTTTAATTAAAAATGCAATCGCATTCGAATTCAATTGAATCAATAGACTTCATTTAACATTCACAATTGAATTGTTTTGCTGTATTGCATTCGCATTGCGCACCTACGCTTGTGCAAAAACAAAGTTCACAGTGTTGCCAACTTGCAAAAACAAAGTTCACAGAGCTGCCAACTTGCAAAAACAAAGTTCACAGAGCTGCCAACTTGCGTGAAATAAAGCTGCAGTAAGTCAAGTGCGCATAATACGGCCTCTGCGTATGTGCTTGTGTGCGTGTATGTATGTGTATGTATGTATGTTAAGTTGGCATCATTTTGTTCTTGTTGCTCTCCTTTTTCACACGCATTCCAGCGCTGTTGTTGTGGTTGCTGCTAAAGGCAAATGTACCAAAACTGGTACATTATTGAATCGTTGGTACTCTGAAACTTTTGGTACACTGAAAAATTTTGGTACAAAATGTAATTCAAGCGGCAAATCGTGATTACATTTGCCTATTTACAAACAAGTACATACATATGTAATATGTAATTATACATGTATATTTACAGTTATTTGCATATTTATGTGCGCTTGTTTTGTTGTTATTTTTTACTCTGTTCCATTAATGAAGTCATCCAGTTAAATCAAGTTTTGCCCCACGCTTACAAAGTGCCGCTTCAATATGATGATTGTTAAAAAGTTTAAGTGCCTTTTGTTGTTGTTACTATTATTGTTGTTGTTTTTTTAGTTGATGACATCAGCAACGCAGCGTAACGCACAGCAGAGCAGCGCAGCGCAGCGCAGCGTCGCGGTTTGCAATTTGCATTGTTATTGCTTGTTGCCTTTACAACCTATTGTTCTATGAAATGCATAAACATGCACAACCAAAGAGATCTGGAATTAGAAAGAGAGTGAGAGAGAGCAAGAGAGAGGGGAATAGGAATAGGGTGTGCAGGAATATGCGTAAACATTGTTATTGTTATTGCTGTGTTAACTGGTTAACAGTTACTTCAATTGAACTCAATTTAAGAACTGAACTGACCGACAAATGCTCAGGCTTTTGTATGTGTATGTGTGTGTGTGTGTGTGTGCGATTGTGTGCGTGTTTGTGTGTTAATTAGATTTTCGTCATCTTGAGTGGATCTTCTCGAGTGGCAGCGTTTTGATTGTTGCTCCTCACATTTTTGGTAATTCTCAAGTCATGAGCATAATTAACAAGCCACTTGACAAACACACACACACGCGCGCAGGCATTAAAACAGCTTCGCTTTTGACATTTTCAAGTGGCGCCCCCACATTTTACCGTTGGGTTAATACGCTTTAAACTGCATACATCTGTATGCACTAGATTTGCATCGTATCGCTCCGATTTAGTTCAATTAAACTAATCATCGTAATGTACGTTTAAATCTCGGATTATCGTTCATTAAACATTTAAATACTAACTGACTCAAATCGATAAGTAGTCATTTGATTAAGTACGCATTTAGCTGAGGACGTTTTGTTCGTTAAGTTCTCGCTTGTTAGATTGATCTGAAGCGGAGCAGGCAAACTTCGCTACGCCTCCTCTCAACAAACAAGAACTTAACGAAGAAAGGTTATAGGCAAACGTTATGGTCTAAATACGGATTTAGACTGGATTTAGACGATGTCGTTTATCGCAAAACGTTCTTTCGTTAAGTTTGTGTTTGTGGGGAAGAGATGTAGAGGTGAAGCATGCTCCGCTTATGCGACTCAAATAACATACTAGTTCGTTCAACAAAAAAAAAATGAACAAATGAACTGCTTCACTGAATTGAACTGAACTGAAAAGTACAAGTCTAATGTGTGCATGTATGTATGTGTGTGCCCTTTGACAAGAACAAAATCAACAACTCATTTGTTTTCACACACACACACACACACACACACACACACACACACACACACACACACACACACACACACACACACACACACACACACACACACACACAAACACAGAGCAAAGGGCGCTGCATTTTGAAATGTAGCCCACCCAACACCCCCTCCCCCCATTCCGCCTGCTAAATACATACATAAATTATTAAAAAAAAAAAACTTTTTCCTTATTGTTTATTGCACACACGTAAAAAATACAAAAGTGGCAATATTGCAATATAAATTGAACACTCTTCGTGTCAGCGTTAACGACGACGTCGACATCGACGCCGCTGCGCTGCCCGAGTGACCTTCACAAGCCATACAAAAACAAATTTGTACAAAAAACGGACGCGAATAAAATCGCGTGCGTTTTTGATTTGGATTTGTCGTCTCGACCCCATCGACCTCAAATTAAAAGCAAAAAAAAATAACCAAAATAAATAAAACAAAATTGAAATTTGTATGTTTTGGCTACGCTCTGCGTGTTAATTTTTATTTATTATTTTTTGTACACCCTGTTCCCATTAAAAATGGGAAAAAGGGAGTTATAAAGTACTGCAAATGTGTGTAACAGACAGAAGGAGGCATTTCCGACTTATAAACTATATATATTATTGATCAGGATAAACAGCCGAGACGAACTAGCCATGTCCGTCTGTCTGTCCGTCTGTCTGTCCGTCTGTCTGTCCGTCTGTCTGTCCGTCTGTCTGTCCGTCTGTCCGTATGAACACACAGATCTCAGAGACTATAAGAGCTAGAGACACCAAACTTGGCATGCAGGTTCCTGTATACCAAACGCAGATCAAGTTTATTTCAATTTTCGGATGCACTCCCCCGCACCCCCGCAAATCGCAAAAGACTCCCACAGCCACAATTTTAAAGATAAAGCTTTAATCAATGTCTTTCGGATGTGTAAATTTCAACACGATCGGATAAATAGCACCAAAGTTATGGAAGAACTTATTTCCCCTGTCTCAGCAGGCAGAAACAACAGTTTGACATGCACTGTGCAAGTTGAGTACGCTGCTTGGTTGTGTTGCCACTGAACTGCTTGAAATGCCAGTTGGGAGCAGGGAGTCTTTTAGTCAGGCACACTCGACTAGAGTATTCTTACTTGTTTTTAATTCAAATTGCGCAGTCTATGTAGGTAAATGTTTATTTTGATTAACATGCATACATAATTATAATTATAAATATAATTATACAAACAATGTGTACTGTTCGTAATTGTGTCCGCCACATGTGTCAAATTTTATTCGAGTTGAAATTTGGCATTTTTCTTCTCTTCTCTTCTCCTCCTATTCCCATTCCCAATTAGACTGCAGTCCACAGATTGGCCCAATAGCATCCACAGCGCATAACCTCAACATTTTGTACGATCTTTTGTGGAACGCAACTCTGAAACGGTATTATGATTAAAAATTTGCATGTTTCCTAAACATTTTAAGCTACTTTTATCACTTCTTATCTGCTTGCCGATATTGTGCAAGTGAATTTCTGTTTAATGTTCCCAGTATCACTTAAGACAACACTTTGCGGATAGAATTCACTTGACTATTTATCAAGTATTGAATAAACTTGACATTGTGAAAGTATTATATTTACTAGATGGAGCAAGTTTTGAGCATAAAAAGGAAATTCATTTCCGCAGAATGTTGCCGAAAATGGAAACCGCAACATGCCTGACTTGGTGATTCGGCCATAAATCTTATTTATTATGATTAAAATCAGTTTTTTTCGTTAACTTGTTATGCTGCGCTGATCGCTGGCAAATTAGAGCGCTACGATACCAGAGCTGTTCTAATTTCCGAGCATTTCAATTCGATCAATCAATTTCAATTCCAGGAAAATTCATGATTTTATTAACAAGAAAGAAAAGTTATCTTCAGCATGCCAAAAAAAAAAAGGAATACACCATTGCAGAAAGGTTTTTCCTATAAGAACTTAATTTTCGACTAATTTTTCCTATAATGGCTGTCTTCCGATTTTGATGAAATTTTGTCAACCTGAACACTAAATTACTCGAAGGCAAACAACATTTATAAATAGCTCAAACAAATAGCTGATTTATTTAAGAAAAAAGTCAGATATACAGTCACCAGCTAGATTCACTTTTCATATTAGCTAGATCTGACATGAAAATAGCTAAATTGGCAACAGTGCTGCCAAAGTTCATCAAGATAGCTTTAAACTATAATACTATGTATCGTGTCGTATTTTAAAAGGAATTTCTTTTCCCAAGTATGCTGCAAAAGAAAGTCTCAGCCCACAATTTCTAAAAGAGAAGACGTTGAAGAGGCAGACTATTCACAAATTGAAGAATTCAAACAAGCCAATCGATTGTCCGAAATGAATTGAGAATCATTTGAAGTTTTCTTTTAAAAGCCCACACTAAAACATATTCACTTGAAATGCCAAAAAAACCGAATGTTTGACATACTTTTAGCAACTAACTCGTAGTCATTGACACTTTAAAAAGCAACACACAGCAAACATGTTAAGAAGAAAAAGTCAACATTTTGGCAATACGTTCCACAAATGTACAGTTTCTCCTGCCCACATTTTGTTGTGGGTTTCAAGTCAAGGCAAATAGTCATTTTGTACGAACAGGCAAATTCAATTAGCGAACGCATTGAACCCGCCCACAGGCTACTCATACACACTTCTCCCGTCTTCCAGTTCGCCAAGTTTCACGAAGTTCCAACAAAAGTTGCGTGAAATAAAACGAAAGCAATGTTAAACGATATGATATGACAGCAAAAACAGCTAAAACAGCGTTTGCCAATTGAAAAAATACGTCTATTGACAGTTGGTGCGCTAAAGCATAGTCTCGTCCCATTTTGTATATACTTGTAGAGATGGCAAAACATCGATAGTGATGATAGTCGAAAACATCGACATTATTATAAAGAGTATTATCATTAAAAATAATTATGTGCTATATTGAAATAAATAAATACAAGTTTATTATGAAATACTTTAGAAAAGAGTGAATTTAACAATTAAATATACAAGCCTGTTCTAGCTTTCACTTTCTTCAAGATTTTGGAAAAGTCTATTTCTCTCAATTTATCCTATTTTTATTATAATCGTAGAGCTAGGAAATGAATCATATGTCTCAACTTCAAAGGATTTCAATCATTGTCTTCTTTCAAAGTTAAGTGAATTCAATCCGCAAAAAAACTTATCAAAAGTGTAAATAGAAGCGTTAAAGCAAATTTCACTTTCTCAAAATCTTTTCGAATCTGAAATCCGACACAGGTCTCATATTTGTTTCTAAAAAACTGCACACAAAAATAACTAAATTTCGGCAAATGTTTGCATACAAAATATTAATAAAAACAAAATAATTTCAAGATATTTGCTTATAAAGAAGATATTTTTCTCCGAAACAACTTAAAATTCAAAAAATTGGTTGAACTAGTTGCGTAAAATAACTAATCGTTCCTTTATGTTCTTTCCGGATAGAAGAACTAATCGACTCTTTAGTTCCTTTTTGGATAAAAGAACAAATGGATTCTTTAGTTCCTTTTCGGATTAAAGAACTAATCGATTCTTTGATTTCGGACAGTAGAATAGATTTTGCAGTTTCTTTGCGGATCAGGAACTAATCGTTTTAAGTTTTCGGACGGTTTTTGATTTAGAATAGGCGGAACTGATTCAAATCTCTCTTCCCATTCCCAACTCTTATATGATTCACTAGTTCGTTCACGATTAACTAAAGAACGATTATGTTGAATAGAAGTTGAAATGCTAAAATATAAGTTAAGCATCATCAATTGAACATCTATGTACAAGTCTTATATGCATATGCACATAGCTTCCCGGTTGTCTGCTTATTCCAGATCCAAACTCCCCATTTCCCTCCCTGCCACACCACCCCCCCTCCTCGCCCACACACTATCTTAATATTGAAACGGTGTTTTTGCTTTCAAGTTGAATACACAGCTGTGTTTGCGCTCTATAAATAAAGACAACTAAAATGGCAATGTATGGGTTTTCATTTTCCTCGTAATGTTTATGGTCATAGAAAGAGACGGAGCGTGAGAGAGAGAGAGAGAGAGAGAGTGAGAGAGAGGAAGGGAGGGAGGTAGGGAGAGAGAAAGGAAACTGAGTCTGTAGCGAAAGCAAACAATTTATTGGTTTCAGTTGGGAATGTTGTGTGGATATTGGTAAAACTTTGCAGAGGGGAGGGGAATCTATCATTTTGCTCTGTATAAGTCGGGGCATTAACTGAAACGTTAATTGCGTTGACTTTTTTCGCTCATTGTTTGTTTCATTGTTTAATTGTTTTGTATGTTGTTTGTTTGTCTGTCTGTTTGGCTTCACGGATTCAGCAGTTTTGCTTGTCTTTTGTCACTTTGATGAATGTGGTTTTTGCGGCTTTATGTTATCAAATTGACTTTGGGGCATTAGCCAGACCCAGAGAGAGAGAGAGAGAGAGAGAGAGAGAGAGAGAGAGAGAGAGAGAGAGAGAGAGAGAGAGAGAGAGAGAGAGAGAGAGAGAGAGAGAGAGAGAGAGAGAGAGAGATATAACCCATCATGAACATTATTTCAATTGAAGCTGTGACTAATTCTCAGATAAACACTCAGTTATTAATATATATTTGTATTTAAGTATGCAGAGAAGTACTCGTTGTACTGTATACAACGTGATTTTCAAATTTTGGAAAACCTGCCTGAAAAGTCGAAAAACTGTTATATGCTACTTTTCTGTTTCGTTAACAAAATTTTAGAAAACTGATTGTCAAATTTTGGTAATTGCGGAAAATTTTCGTTGAGTTGTCGGAAACACTTTTTTTTGGTCGTTCGGATTCAAAATCATTTTCAAAGCTATGGAAAATCCATAAAATGTAGGTTCACTTTTTTCGGAAAATCCATACCCCTTCGTATTGCATAGTATTTTGAAGGCCAGAATGATTTCCGAAATTCCCAATTCGCAAAGAATTAATTCTAATTTGAATTCAATTCTTCAACATTGTCAAAAGAATAAATCTCTTATCCTTAATTCGTAAAAATTGAATCGAATTTGAATTCAATTCTTTATCATTCATGATTCAGAAATCCTGAATTCTTTGCAAATTAACAAAAAAAAAGAATCATTCTTTTAGAATTTAAAAAAACCAAACTTTTTAAATGGTCGGAAGCTGCTTTTGCTTATCTCGATTATTTGGCTGCTTTTATCTTAACTCAATAAAACTGAATTTTGATGAGCCATAAAAAAAAGCGTACAAAGTCGAACCCGATTTCGAAAACAATTGTAGTTTCTTAAAGTGTGGAACTTAAGTTAACAGTTGTTGTTGTTGTTGTAGTTGTTGTTTTTATTGCAGGCTGTGAGTCATTTTTGTGCTCATTGCATTTATTTCTTTTGTTGTTGATTTCTTTGATTATTTATTACACATCTTGGGGCTTTTGATGTGTGTCCGTCTGTCTGTCCGTCCGTCTGTCAGTCTGTTTGTTGGATGACGACGACAGAGAAGCACACAAACGATCGAGGATGACGCCAAAAATGACGTGTCGGACGCTAAAAAAAAAAAAAAAAACAAAATAAAGACAATAAAGTAGAAGACAACGACAAAGCAGGCGATAAAAATGGATTTCGCAATGTTTATTGTAATGCGAATGAATATAAGAATGCAACTGGCACTGGGATTGGGTTTTAAGATTCGGATTGGGACTGGGAATGATGCATGGGAATGATGCATAGTGGCCAGTTGTCTAGACGAAAATGGAAATGGAATTGCTTAGTTTGTTGCTCCGTCCGTTTGTGCATGTGCAGTACAATGCACGCAAGTTGATTTTCTTCATTGTGGATCGTAAAGCGTATCAACAAATTAAGAGAGATATGTCATTGGGATTTATGCTAATGATGATCAAAACATCAAACAGCAAACAACATTGTCCTTTCAGACCAATATTGGTACAAAAAAACAAGTAAAAACGTTGTAGTCGAATGCACCCGACTGCGATATACTCTTTTTTAGCCTCTTTGCGGAGTCACAAGTGGGCGTGGCAATTGTATTTTTGCTCAATTCTTTCAAATTTTGCCATCAATTTAAATTTGGTTGAGCCCGTTGACACTTGTCTGCCTATGGTATATACCAACATGCATACCAAGTTTAGATACAGTAGCTTCAAAACTGTGGAAAAAAACTGCGTTCATACGGACGGACGGACTGACGGACATTTCACAAGTCCAATATACTCTTTCTCTTTTTTTACAAAAAAATTCAAAAATGAGTATAAAAAGTGAATTGAAATGAGAAACTAATCATGCATGAACATGAATAACTGCCAAAACAAAATTGAAATCGAAAACGCTTTTGGGATACAAAACGTGGTTGAAAATTGGAGCAGAAACAAAAGATTCAAGTCGTAAATCATATCAAATACGTTAAACATGCGTGCCACACACACACCAAAAAGTATTACACAACCGTGTTGCATTGTTGAAAGCTTAACGCAATTACCGCACATTGTCATAAAAAGTACAATAACAATGCTTGACTGACCGATGCCGAGCCGGTGATTCGACCAAACACATACATGCGCACGTGCACTCACACACACACAGACACTCACATGCTTACTAACACATATACAAAGAGTTACGCACTTGTAACTGTTATTATAACACGCTCAACAATAACAACAATAGTGCTAGCTGATAATGATAATGTACGGAGAAGTCAGTCGGCTCGAAATCAGTGGCAGCAACAACAATGATAACAACAACAACAATGACAACACATTGTGGCAAATGAAAATGATGCGTGTCCAATGAAAACTTTATCAGCATAAAGCGGCTCGCTGCGTGCTCCCATTTTTCGTTATCCATACATTTGGCCCACATACCACAAACACACACCATCCGCACACACTCCATACACACACACACACCATACACACACAAACCATACACACAAACACATACGCACATTAGAGCTGTACATTTTAGTTCAATTGAAAGAATTAGTTCAGTAGTTCTGTTTTTACTGAACGAACTACAGTCAAACTCCTCTGAGTCGAAACAATTACCAAAATGTTATTTGAAGCTGTACCAAACGCATGCAAAACGAGTCCTGTTATCGTTAACAGTGTAGTAGGACTGTTGCTATTAGCCACACTTCTGGTCCACTGTTAACGTAACAGAGTAGTAGGACTGTTGATGTAAACAACAATTCTGCTGCTCTGGTAACGTAACAGTGTAAACAACAATTCTGCAGCTCTGTTAACGTAACAGAGTAGTAGGACTGTTGATGTAAATAACACAATTCTGCATCTCTGTTAACGTAACAGAGTAGTAGGCCTGTTGATGTAAACAACAATTCTTCAGCTCTGTTCTATTTTTCTCTATGTCAAAGTCTCTATAACTTGATCGTGGCATATAGCAGTTGGAGTTTGAAGGGTTCGACTGTAATTGGTGATCTGGTTCGTTCAGTTCGTTTAGTTCGTTGGATGCTATTGCACGTTCAGTTGCTTATGTCGTTCAAATGTAAGACTAAAATGAACAACATGAACTAAAATCAGAAATATAGTTCGTTCGTTCAGTTTGATGAATAGTTCAATGGAACATTTACTTATGAACGATAATATACAACACTAACACGCATTATGTTGTTGATGTTGATGATGATTTAGCTTAATCACATTGCTTTTGTTGTTGTTGTTGCTGTTAATATTGCTGTCTCATTTACCAGCTTCACTTCCTTCCTGCTCGCTCTCGACCACTTTTGGTATTTATGACCCAATTTGGCGCTTGGAACGTTTTCTAAACGGCCCACCAAAACCATTTCCGCGCCCAAAAATAAAAAGTGAAAACTTAATGCGTCTATGCGTGTCGCTCTTTTGCTTCACGTATGTTTGTCTGTGTGTGTGTGTGTCCACAACAATAAACAACATACACACACATGCTGCAGTGTATTTGTGTGTTATCAAACGTCGCATTCTTTGTTTATTTGCTAAAGGTAATTGATTGATTAGCTTTCCAATTCATTTTCTATTAGCTTAAGCGACTGACAGTGTCGATCTGGCAACGCCGTTGTGGCAACAGCATCTAAACTAGAGTTCGATCCGATCTGAACTAGTTCGAATGAACTATTAAACTTTATCTTCGATTATAGTTCCTTTAGCTCGATTGGTTAATGTTTTGGAAAAGGAAACTATTAGTTATTTTTTTCGGCAATGAATTAAAGAATCGATTAGTTCTTTTATCCAGAAAGGAACTTCAGAAACGACTTTGTCTTTTTTCCGGAAAGGAACTCAAGAAACGACTAGTTCTTTTATTCGAAAAGGAACTGAAAACAATTTTCAATAGTCAATTAGCCATTTGTAGCTATTTTAAATAGTCAATTTAGATATTTTAGGTATTTGTAGCTATTTTAAATAGTCAGTATAGCTATTTTATCTCTTTTTAATAGTCAATTTAGCAATTTGTAGCTATTTCAAAATGTCAATTTAGCTATTATAGCTATATGTAGATATTTTACGCAGTCAATTTAGTAAATTTAGCTATTTGTAGCTATTCTCAATAGACAGTTTAGCTATTTGTAGCTATTTTATGTAGTCAATTTAGTAAATTCAGCTATGTGTAGCTGTTTTCAATAGTCAATTGAGCTAATTTAGCTATTTGTAGCTATTTTAAATAGCCAATTTAGCTATTTTAGCTATTTGTAGCTGTTTTCAATTGTCAATTTAGCTATTTTTGGTCATCAACAGTTGGCAACACTGATTGTGTCATCTCTTATTTGAACGCACAGCTGTTGAGTCTGGCGCGCGCGCGCACGTGCGAACAAACAGACAACCCACGATTGTGTGTGTATTTGAGTGTGTGTGTGTGTGTGGTGAGGTGTATGTGTGTGTGGTGAGGTGTGTGAATATCCTGGCCATTAAAACACGAAACAAAACAAAACAATAGAAATTGAGAGCAGCTGCGTCCGTCTGCGCATCTGTGTTGTGAGCTGCAAGCGTTGGCATTATGTGTTTGTATGTGTGTGTTGTTGTCAGCGACGTCGACTTCGACGCTGACGTTGACGTCGCCTGCAGCCGTCTCAGTTGACAATTTCACGCCTTGCCAAATGCACGCGCTGCGTCATCTTGTTCGTATTTACTTTCTCATTCGCATTCTCATTCTTAATCTCGCTCTCGCTCTTACGCTCGTATATTGTACTCATCATCTTCTGTTTGTTCTGCTCTGCTCTTCTCTCTTTTTGATCGCCTGCAGATGTCATTGACGAAAAAGGATCCATCGCTGCGTGTTGCCGCCTCTGATCCTCATTTGGTTAGCCTTGGCGGCGGCCGTCTCAGCACCGCAGTCACCATACACTATATACATATTGGTAAGTATAGAAAATATATGTATATACAGATGTATATAAATTGATAATTGACAGTTGA
This sequence comes from Hirtodrosophila cameraria, assembly GCA_949708635.1. Taxonomy (NCBI): domain Eukaryota; kingdom Metazoa; phylum Arthropoda; class Insecta; order Diptera; family Drosophilidae; genus Hirtodrosophila; species Hirtodrosophila cameraria. The sequence continues at coordinate 12,240,121 of OX453090.1, forward strand.
CATTGACCCAACCACACCCAGTTTGATACCACCCAACAAAGCAAGGTCAATTTGTACCAAAAAATGTACCATTTTTGATCAAAAACATAGAACCAACATTTCCGATGCTAAGTTTTGAATTCTATTAAATAATATATAGTAAAAGTTCTCCATAATGAAATGAAATGGAAATGAACAAAATTCGGCTTAGAGAAACTCATCATAGACATGGAAAAATTCACATACATTTGATCGAAAAATCTTGAAAAAAAACTCGCTATTCAACTTTTTTGAATACCTAAAACTTTGAGTATTTTTATCTTGCATTTTTAGTGATAATTGCGAAAAACGTTTGCACTTTTTACAATTTTGATCAAAATATTAATGTTAAAGAAAACGTACCATTTTTTAAAAAAGTGTGCCAATGTACCAACGAGTAAATAATATAACAATTATGGTACATTTGTACCAAAAGTGACAATAAGAGGACAAATTTGAAGAGAAACTCCTATCTACTAATGTGTTATGCAACTTTGATTTCGATCGATCATTTCCTTAACACTTTATTAAGATGAATCTTTTTTTCAATTGATTTTGATTCAATTTTGTCAACCTGTGCTTAAATTTAGACCAGAAAGAAAAGTAATTCTCGGCGCACCGAAACTAAGTACCCTTGCAGAAAAGTTGTTCATATGAAAACTGAATTTTCAAGCGATTGTTTCTATGGCAACTATAAGATATTTCGGCCGATTGTTCCTATGTTCAGATCTGGCCGATTCGGACATACATATTAGTCAGTTTTGGCCTACATCGAACTCAATCCATATTGACAACCTGATTTGCATAGAAACACGTTGTATCAACTAAACTGAACTTAACTCAGTTCAGCGTCCTGAATAAAACTGGAATCGAAAATGTTTTTTTGACACAATTAAAATATAATTCTGTTCCAAAAGCAACAACACACAATAAAGAAACCAAAAAAGAAATAACACAAATTTTCGGTTTTTATGTACACATTTAGCGATAAGATCCGCACAGTGGATTCAAAAATGCAAAAGAAACTCGAGAGCTTTTAGGATCTTAAGTGCTTCATTGAAAAATACCATCATAAAGATAGTGCCTTTTTATCTTTTTATTCTTTTATCATATTGAAATTTCAAATTTGAAATTTTGTTAAAATAAAGTTGGAGTTTTTGGACCACTGTGCGTGTAATCTTTGACACTCAGCACGGTTAAAAGTATGTCTTGATGAAGACGCCGTTTGTTTATTGTTGTTGTAGCTTTACCAAAAGTGAGATAAGAGCCGTCCAGCGGCTTGAGGGGAGGGAGTGGGGTAGGATGAGGGGGCAGGCAGGTCATGTTCAGTTTGTATGCCTATTGCTTTTTGCTCTGCTCTGTGACTGCTCTGCACTGCTCATTCGCTAAGCAAACGCTGAGAGAGAAAGGTGTGAGAGAGAAACGTGTGAGAGGGAAACGTGTGAGAGAGAAACGACAATTGTAAAGTTTAACAGTTAAACATAGTTATAAACAGTTAATGTCAGATTTACAATTACAATTAGTACTGTATTTTAGAGAATTGTGAGTTAAACATGATTTCGAACTCTTCAATTGATACAGGTGACACAACAATAGGTTCCGCACCCAACTGCAGCATATCGTTAAACGGCAGCGGTGTGCGTCCTTTGCATTGCACCATTTATAGAAGTGAGGATAACGAGGTGACGTTGGTGCCGGAAACGGAAGCACGTTTACTTATTGACGGCGCACCGATTGTGGAGGAGGAAGCCAAATTGACGCAAGGTGCAATGATCACCATTGGCAATTCAAATTATTTGCGCTTTAATAATCCGGATGAAGCGCAAATGATGCGTTCAGCAATGGGTTCTCACGAGCGCATCTCCATGCCACATATTGATTTTACGCAACAACAAACGATGTCGCAGAAGCAGCAGCAACATCACCAACAGCAGCAACATCAACAACAGCAACATCCTGATTACGAATACGATTTTGATTACAGCACTCATCAAGCACTTGAGCTGGAAAGCTTCTATGACAGCTTCATCAATCCCCTTAAGCATAGCGGCCGTGTCGAAACTCCTAGCAACATTGCTGCCGTCCAATGCCCCAAGGTCTTTAGCGCTGATCTTGTCACAGTCAATATGCCCGCACGCGATGTGCTTGGCCAGAAATATGCCAGCTTTGCTCGCAATCTGGCCGAGAATCATCGCAGCGAGAAGCAACTAAACAATCAATATGCCAAAACACTTTCCAGCAGTGCCAATGGCATTGGACACAATGCTGGCTATTGCAATATACCCAGCAATGCGGCGGTGTTTAAGCAACAGCAGCAATTGCAGGTACAACAGCAGCAGCAGCAACATCCACAACACCAGCCAAATCAGCAGCAAAAACAGGCAAATCAGCAACAGCAGCAACAACAGCAGTCAAATCAGCAACAACAGCAGCCGCAACATCAACAACAACAGCAGCAATTGTTGCAGCCACAGCAGATATTTCGACAAGATATTGCACAAGTGAGTTGCATTTAAATGTTCCCACTTTCACTTTTCACAGGATTTTGCGAATTGAATTCACTTGCATTTAATCAAGTATTGAATGAATTGGCTATTGAGTTGTGTATTCAATTTAACTAAACAGGTAAATCTAGACTTTAACTACTTTTCCAAAAATCTAAAAAAAGATGTATCGCCCACTAAAAAATCTAAAAAATGTAAGAAAGCGATTTCCAGTGGCAACAGGGCTCGATTTGTATGTGTTTTTAAAACTTTAAACGAAGTTAGCAGTGCTGTATACTTTAACAGAGTTGTTGGGCTGCTGCCTGTTAACGACCATTTGATTACATTTATTATATATTCCTGCAAAAACTTTCGCCAACGGAAATCGCATTCTTAAATTTTTTGATCTTGTTTAAATTTTGGAAAAAGTAGCATAATTATAGATTTACCGATTTTTTTTTATTAAAAATAAAAACAATTAATCTTTTTTTGCAGTGCCTGGTTTTTTCAGCTTTTTAAGCAGTCTCATATTCCTTCTTTTCCACAGCCACAGCAGAAATTGTTGCAGCCACAGCAGCAACTGTTGCAGCCAGAGCTGCTCAGCAAGGTGAACAATGATCGGTATGATCGTTATCCCAAGCCGGGCACCTACACAGCCGGTGGACTGCAAATCTATGCCATGAATGGCATCAACACAGAGCTCAATAGCGGTGCAGAGCTGGAGGATATGTTAAAGATTTGCACGGAGTATGCAGATCGACAGCAGCAACATCTGCAACAACAACACCCGCAGCAACAGCAGCTTAATAACAGCAGCAGCAACAACAGCAACAGCAATCATACTTTACACAATGCCAGCGCTGGCAGCATTACCTCCTCACCAATTGTGCAAAATCGCATCAAGACAAATGGTTCATTGCCGCGGGACAAGAAGTCACCGTTTCATCAGCAACATGCAGGCAGCAGCAGCAATCTAGCGCTGATCAGCAGTACATCGGGCTATGAAAATGTGCGTTTGCTGGGTCCCAATCGTGTGGAGATCAATGGACAGCTGCATGTGTCGTCGTCGTCATCAGCTAGCCATGAGAATTTGGCAACTGCCACTGGCAACAAATATGTGCCACAAAGTCCGCGCACCAAAATACGCACCAATTGCATGTCACCCAAGAAGGATGCTTCCTTTAGCAGCGCCTTTGCGCTTGCCACGCCCACAGCAACACCAGCTGCAGCAACTGTTGCTGTTGGTGTCATTAAGCCACCTTTGGCACCCAAACCGCCCGCGCCAAATCAGCAGCGTGATTATGAGCAGCTATTCAAGTCTTTCGAGCGCAAGCAGCAGCTGGAACAACAGCAACAACATCAAGGCTTGCATCAACTAACAGCCGCCAAACGTTCCAATAAGAACATTAACAATCTCACGCTTAATCTCAACGATGCGGCCAATCAGAATAATCAGTCGCCAAAGCCAAGTCGCAAGCCAGCACCGGCGCCGCGCAGCATCAACGTCGAGCAGCGGCAGCGTCGCGAACTGCTGCAACGTCGCAAACAGCTCAAACGCGAGCTGGCTGACCTGCCACCATCCTCCCTAGACAATCAAGAGGTATATTGCATTACAACATATCCCTTTATTTTAGAACCTTGCAGAGGGTATTCGCATTTTGCTTATTTGTAAAACCAATGCTTTAAGCTTTTCTCACGAAATGTGAAACGCATTGAAACAGACGTTTGCGACCCTATTTAGATCAGAAACAACAGCCGAGTCGATCTAGATATTTCCGACTATCCATCTATTTAACTGTTCTATGTGAACTCGTCTCACTTTTAAGCTATCTTCATGAAACTTGGCACACATGTTTCTTTTTGCTAAATGTAGCACATATGTCGGAATTGGCTGGATCGGGCCACTATAACATATAGCTGCTATAGGAACAATCTTGTCGAAAATTTGTATTATTCAAGATAACTCGACGAAATTTTATTGAAATCGGTCGACTATATCTTATAGCTGCCATATCGAACCGACTGAAAAATAGGTTTTTGTATGAAAAACTTTTTTTTTTTTCAAGCTATGCAATGTCTTTATTACTTCACAGTCTCTGCTTTGACAAAGAAACGCTTTATTTTACAATAATTCCTAATAATTCTCAACTGGTTCTAGCTAACGAGCGATGTAGTGGCTGACTGCTTATAGCTTCATCATCTTATTTCTTATTATCTTATCTTATTTTCAAATAATTATATTTCTTGGTTTTATTATTATCAAATAAAGCACAGCAACTTTTGTGGATCGGTCGGATAGACAAAAAGCTGAAAATTGCACAAGCCTAAAAACTCTTTTTTGTAAGATAACAGAGTAAAGAAATAAAAGTAAAAGTGTAAAGTTAATGAGCCTGAGAAACGTGAAGATTATTATTTATGATAAAATTTAATTATCCAAATTACGCTTAACAATTACAAAATTTGGTTTACTTTTGCGATTTAAGTATTTAGTATTTTTTAAAGTTAATTAATGCACACAAACTTGTATTTCTAATATGGTCGGAAATGGATCTGTTTCTGGAACATCCATCCATCATTGGAAAAAACATCTATCGCCCAGCTTCGGACAGTTCCCTTCAAAATTTGTTCACATCTTAGCAAGCCACTTTATCATAAAAGTATTGTCAAATTAAGGTTTTTTTTTTACAATAATTGCAAGTAATTCTCAACTGGTTTAAGCTACCGAGCGGTGTAGTGGTTGACTGAAGCTCTGAGTTAGCAACATCATCTTATTTTCAAATAATTATTTTTCTTGAATATTTAATTATGAGTGGACTTTTGCAGAAATGTCGTAGTCTTGCAATTAATTTTAAACGCGTTGTGTGTTACAACAGATTATGAACTGAAAAAACACTTTTCTTTCAAGTTTTTTATACTTTTCAATGTTGTTTTTTTTTTTTAATATACATATATATATATATATTTATTTTACAGCTGGAAGCAAGTGAACAATCTGCAAATATGACAACAGCAACAACATTGACAACGAGACCAGGCACTCCACGTCAGCAGCTGCAGTCGCTGCAGAATCGCATTCATCGTTTGGAGGCGCAAAGGAATGCGACACGTGTGATGGAGGAGAATCAACAGGCGAAGCTTAAGCAGTCCATTGAAATGAAGCAGGATCAGTTGAATAAGTAAGAATTGCTTTCGAAATAAAAGCGAAAGTTGTACTTAATCAAAAGCATGTTATTATTGAAAGCGTGAATTTGTATTTAAAGTTCCCAGGTTCACTTGCCGAGCAGTTTAATTCAAAGATTCAAAATGTAAAATCAATAAATGATTCAATAACATGCATCTAAGAAAATTAAGCATCATACTTTCTGTGCCATGGTCTCTGTAGCTCTTTTAACCCACTTTCGAGCAATTACAATTTACAATTTTCTAATCGACATCAGCACAATACACGTTAGAAATGCATAACAATCAAAATTAATAATACGCTTAGATGTTTAATAATAATATGCAAACAATCATTAAAAGAACTGTAGTTGCAGAAGAAGAAAAAAGCATTCATTATGCAAAGACAGCATATGGTGTATTTAAATTGTTGTTGAGCTTTCATTATAAAAACCAATTAAAAGTTTATACTTTGTATTATAGGCTTTGTTCTGGGTATATCAACGAACTAAATCGCTTTACTCAGTTTTAATAACTATAAATAACAAAAAAGAAAAGTTGCAGAAAATTTGTTCAAATGAAAACTTAATATTTCTATACTCGCCTGATTTTGATCAAATTTGTTCAGTTAGAAAAAAAAAGCGTACTGAAACGCAGAAAAGATAATTTTGATTAAAATTATCCGAAATCTGAAATAAACTTGATCTGCGTAGCGTATATAGGAACCTGCATGAAAAATTTGATGTCTCTCGCTCTTATAGTCTCCGAGATCTGTTCATACGAACGGACGGACAGACAGACGGACATGGCTAGTTCGTCTCGGCTGTTGATGCTGATCAAAAATATATATTATTCTTCCTGTTACACACATTTGCAGTACTTTATAACTCGATTCTTCCCATTTTTAATGGGAACAGGGAGTAAAAACGAAGTAGTTTTTCAAATCGATTTTTTCGAATTTATGCTAATTCAAGAGAAATGGTTTTCAATTTTTTTTTTCTGGAATTTTGTGTTTTATTGGATTAATTTTTGTTTTATTGGGCCGTTTACACTGTTTTCCGGGAATCTAAACCCACTCCTCCCAATCGAACGGAAGTGATTCATTTTATTGAGAAACTATAAATTTTTGTGTTTTTTTCAGATTGCGCGCAATGCTGAAGCAGAAGCCGAACAACGCCTGTTTAAAGGAGGAGCTAGAGCATGTGTGTGAGTCGCTGGAGAGCGATCGGAAGACATTTGAAGATCTGGAGTTTCAGTACTTTGAGGAAGAGTCGGAACATCATGCGTGCCACGATGAGCTAAAGCGTCAGGAACAGCGTTTAATGCTGGAAACAGAGCTAGCATCGCTGCGCATACAGCTGGGACCAGAAGACTGCGCCGAGGAGCCAACAACGCCGCCCAGCGTCAGCGGACGCAGTTCACCCAGTTCCAACGTCGCAGGACGCACTTCACCCAGTGCCAAAGCCGGAGGAGGCAGTTCACCCAGTGCCAAAGTCGGAGGAGGCAGTTCACCCAGTGGCAACGGCGGACGCAGTTCACCCAACGGCAGCAGCAATCTGGTCAATGGCGTTATGTCGCAGTCTTTGTTTGGCTCGGCCGAGCTGCTCTGCCCCAAGCGTCGCAACCTGGAGGATCTTATGTCCAAGAGCGTCAATGAGAACATGTTCTACAACAATAACAAGATCGAGCTGCCACATGCCGCCCAGGTGACCAGCACACCCAAGCGGCCACAACTGCAGGTTTATAACACGGGCAGCTGTGAACAGATTAGCTTCAATTTATCACTGCGCAGTGATAGATTTGAGGTGAATCCATTGGAGCGACGTGTGCCATCGCAGGATGATATCGATCGTAGCTGCAAGGTGGCCAACGATGCGCCCATTTCCATATCCAGGTGCCAAGGTGCCAGTACCAAGATCTTTGATAGCATCAAGGAAATCGAACGCAATCGCAAGCTGCTGCTGGCACAGCAAGGTACGCACTCAAACCAAGGCAATTGAGAACTCTACTTAACACTCTTTTTCTTCTTCTCACAGGTCATCAGGTCATCGAGCATGAACGCCAAAAGATGTACGATCTGAAGAAGAAGAGCCACGATGAGGCACGCACACAATATTTGCTCTCAACTCAACAGACGGCTGGCTCAGCTCCAACTGAACCCACAAACGCCCCACTGAATGCGAAGTGAGTAGGGTACAATCATTCCTCTCTCCTCCCCCCCCCCCCCCCCTCCTCCACAACAAACTTTACTCTTAATTGAATCAACAGAACTTTAGCTTTAATGGACCCTGCCCAGCTCAACATCTGAGTTCAAGTTGTGTAACCCCCACGTGGCAAGGCGAGGCGTTCCACACGCTTGGCGCTCTTAATTAGTTCTGCAGCTGACAAATGTATTTCAATGAACCACCCATTACACTGTCCTATAAAAGTTATGCAGGCTTGATACTGGTTTTCACTTACGACTACATTTTCCTAAGTGAATTTCCCTCAAATCTTTCGATTTTCATCTTGAGTCGTAGAGCTAGCAAATTAAACATAACTCAATCGTTGATCAAAGTCAAGTGAATTCAATCCACAAAAACTTTTCAAAGGTGAAAATAATAACATTAATGCAAAATTCAATGAAATTTCCATCAAATCTTCTGGTAGAGTGAATTTAATCGTTGATCATAGACAAGTGAATTCAATCCGCAAAAATTTGTCAAAAGTGAAAATATAAAATGAATCATATCTCAATTGTTCATCAAAGTCAAGTGATTTGAATCCGCAAAAAACTTCTCATAGGTGAAAACAGAAACATTAAATCAAATTTCATGTGAATTTCTCTCAAATCTTTCGATTTTCATCTTAGTCCTTGATCTAGGAAATGGATTATCTGAATGAGAAAGAAATTTAATTGTTGATTAAAGACAAGTGAATTCAATCCCCAAATTTCATTTGTTCGAAATCTTTCCTAAAGTGGAACACGTCTGATAGTTTCGATTTAGCACTTCCATTCATCCATTCATCCAACATAAAACTTGGTCCCTATCAACATTCAACTTGCACATTTTTAATTAATTGAACAATCGGTTTATAAATAGACATATCGTTTTATTGACTTTTGCGTTAATTATCATAAATATCTTATCGCGCTTTTCAAATTACTTTTGATCGTTGATCAAGTGCCTTAATTAATTTGCTCGAACTGCTTTAGAACATAGTAGAAACGATTAGGTCTTTTATCCGGAAAGGAACTAAAGAAACGATTCGTTCTTTTATCCGGGAAGGGTCTAAAGAAACGACTAGTTATTTTATCTAGAAAGGAACTAAAGGGTCGAATAGTAATTTATCCGGAAAAGAACTAAAAAAACAACTAGTTCTTTTATCCGACTTGGAACTAAACAAACGATTATTTCTTGTATCCGGGAACAAACTACTAAACTATAAACCGCAAAAGAAGCTAGAATGTTCAGCTATGTTTAGATTACAGCGTATCTCATAGTTGATCATTTTCCAGTTTTTCTCAGTTATTTACATAAACATGGTGTGCAGTGTATCTGTAAGTGTAAAGCTTTTGGGTGGCGTGCATACTTCAAGTCGTTGAAACTTAATAATTATTCAAATATTTTGTTAATAGCAAAACAATGCGGCAACTGCGACGCTGACGCTGACGTTGACGTCAACAGCGATAGCGACTGCGACTGCGACTGCTGCTGATTGTATGAGATTTGAAAACGGAAACCGGTTTTCGAATTACGTGTCGTCGATTTTCAAATTGTTAGACCAAACAAAAAAAAAAAAAACAAATATTATGCGTTTAACTCGTAGGTGACACAAGACTCCGAATACGACTCCGAATATGACAACGATTTCGTTTTCGAATCCGAAACTTACATCGCATAACTTTGAAGTGATCGATGATCGTTTATTGCTTTTGTCGTTTGGTCAGTTAGTCTAAGAAGAAGCAGAAGACGACGACGTCGTCACCTGAAATTCAAGCGCGCTGCATTTACGAAGTTAACGGCGCTGCTCGGGCGCTGCTTGGGCGCTGCTCGCTGATAAGCTTATCAGCTGCTTGTCTCTGTGTTTACGCTCTCTCTCTCTCGCTCTCATTGTGTGTGGGAGCGCGCATGTATTTGCCAACTGACGGCTGGCATTTGTGCATTTTTCAACATTCCGAGTTCGCGTCCAATTCCGAATCCGAGTTTGATTTCGATTACGATTCGCCGTGCCTGTCGCTTGAGTCAGTTGAACGCAACGCGCGGAAACAGCAGTTGACAGTCGCAGTCGCAGCTGAGAATCATAGTTCGCAGTCGCTGTTCGCAGTCGCAGCTCCGCAGGCTGCATTAGTCATCGTGATGGATAAGCTAAATGCGCTGATTCCATGCTGGTATGCAGCAGCATCTTAACTAACCAAGAACTAACATCACAACTAACTAAAAACTAACTAAGCATTCAACATTTAACTAAACTCCTACCTTCTTTTCGCTCTGTGTATCCTTTGCAGCGGCGGCAAAGATGCCAAATTGTTTGAAAAAACTGAAATGCAGAAGCTCAACGATGAGGCAACAACACAACAACAACAAAAGACACACGATAAGGAAAACAATGCGTCAGGTGATGGCAGCGGCACTCCAAAAACAACAACAACAACAAGTGCCGGCCAACAGGTGAGTGGCCAAGTACAAAGTTAACCTAGGCCAAGCCAAAGCGAAAGTACCATATTCAAATTATTTCCGCCGTGCGTGTGTGTGTGTGCGGGGGAGGAGGAGGTTGTGTTGAGGTGTACACGCAGAGCTGCCACCCACGCCCTTCTGCATACACACACCATCCCCCCACGCACATGTGTGTAATTATCAAACAACTGTAGCTCTCGTGTTTCCCCAAATATAAACAACAATTGAATATTGGACAAAAACCAAAAAAACAAGCCGAGAGTGCTCGACTAGAAGACACCCTGCAAACAACTCTGCAAATCACAAAAACATCTTTGCTTTCAATAATTTCATTAGAGGTGGCAAAACATCGATTTTTCGATAGTTTTCAATTCTCGTCACTATCGATGCTTTCTTCGATGTATCGATAGTGTAATTTTTATGGAAATTTATGATTCCCAAGTTTCTTATAGACAAATATCATCAAGTTAGATTCTTGTTGAATGAAAATATGTCTCTTAGCGAAATTGTAATAAGTTTAGGATTTGATTAGCTTTTTATATTCTTTTTGTGGAGTTTTTCAATGTTAAAATAAGTGTCAAATGAAACTTGCTTTTCCCATCAGTATTTATACTCTTGGGTTTGTGAAATGTCCGTCAGTCTGACTGACTCTGTCCGTCCGTCCGTCCGTCCGTATGAACGCAGTTTTTTTCCACAGTTTTGAGCCTGGAGCAACCAAACTTGGTATATATGTTGATATATACCATAGGCAGACAAAGTGTTAGTGGCCAGATCGGACCACTATAACATATAGCTGCCATAGGAACGATCGGTTGAAAAATATGTTTTTGTATGAAAAACTTTTTTATTTTTCAAGATAACTCAACCTTACTCAACCTAAATTTTATAACAGTTTATACATGATGATGAAATTTCATCAAAATAGGACGACTATATCGATAGCACTATCGATGTTTTCAACTATTACTATTGAAAACTATCGATGGCACGCAGATCGATGTTTTGTCACCTCTAAAGTACATTAAACAAGCAGTGCACTGCTTGTACTTCAAGAAGTATAGCTAAATGCAAGCATGAAATAGTCATAGTTCTTTCTTTTAAATGATAAGCACGACAACTTTTCAAAACTTTTAAACCAAATGCTCCATTCTGAATTCAGAATAGCAAATAATTTCGATTCCGAATTTTTATAGAAAGCGGAAAAAGGAACAGGCCTGTATAAATTCAATTATTTTTGTTTATTATATAAAGAACAACGTAGACAAAAATCAATTAAATTAAATTGGAACGTAACTCGAAGATAACTTTTTAATCAAATTATCATAGCCTTTTGTATTCATGCTACAGAGTATTGAGTACTTATAAGCCAAATTGCTAAATACTGTGTAATGTATTTGTGCTAGTTTATAGTCTTTACTATGCAAATAGTAAACATGTTACTTGAAACATTAAACATATGGCTCTTAAGGTTAGTATCGTTAACTAAACGTTATCATTCGATTCTCGATGGCCACATTAATCAAGCTTTATTTAATTTAGGCATGTAAATCTTTCAATTTGTTTTCTTTTTACTCCCTGTACTTATTCAAAATGGCTAAATGAGAGTAACGAAGCACAGCAAATGAATTTAACAGGCATAAGAGGACATCTGTGACTATAATAAATATATATATTCTGGATCAGAATCAACAGTCGAGTCGATTTTAAAACTAAAGATCAATTTAAAAAGCCTATAAGTATGCTTTACAAATGTTTGCAATTTGTTGTTAAACATTTTCTTTAACGTTTTGTATATATTTGAAAACAAAAATAGTTCAACCTAATAAAGTTTGCTCATTTTGAACTAGCTCAAACACATAAATAAATATACATATATTCTTGATTAGAATCAAAAGTGAGATAAATGATCCACGAATGTCAACTAAAAGTTCTGCGTCATTTTATTAATAGTAGTAAATTTTATTAATAGCAGCTATCTTAGTATCTCGAACTAGTTCATTTTGTGAATTGTTTTTGAATTATCAAACTAAACAAAGATTGAGTTTTATAGTTAAACTCTATAGAGTATCAAAATCTTATTAATATGTACTTTTAGTTCAATTATAAAACAACTTACGAATTGAACTCGAATTTGTTTGTCAGATTTATTTACATATTTTGTAAGAAAGTAATTTTGCAAGAGTATTCAAAATTCGGCATGGCAAAATCAATTTGTTCTAGTCATTCTTGTTTAACATATCTCTAAATATCCGCTGACTAATCAGCAATCTCATAAATGACGCTGAGATCGTTTAGAGACAGTTGCCGTCCCTTGCACACTTAATATATGTTATGTATATGTATATCTGTACACTGTCTTTTGATCCTTTTCGGATACAAGAACATCGTTTCTTTAGTTCCCTTCCGTAAAAATGAACTAGTCGTTTCTTTAGTTACTTTCCGGATAAATGAACTAGTCTTTTTTTCAGTTATTTTTCTGATAAAAAAAAAAACAAATCGATTCCTTAGTTCCTTCTTTGATAAAAGAACTAGTCGTTCTTATAGTTCCTTTCCGATTAGAAGAACCAGTCGTTTCTTAAATTCCCTTCCGAATAAAAGACCTAATCGTTCCTTTAGTTCATTTTCGAATAAAATAACTAATTTTTAATTTAGTTTCTTTTCGGATATAGAAAATAATCTTTCCTTTAGTTCCTTTCCAAATAAATAAAATACTTTTTTTTAGTTTATTTGCGAATACATAACTAATTGTTTTAAGTTCCTTTAGTTCCATCATTAATATGCGTTTTCGAATTGATGTCAAATTTAAAAATATTGAAACTTTTGGCAATTTTGAACTTAAATGTTCAAACAATTTGAACATACGCAAGACAGGAACTAGTCGACGAACGATAGTCGCGAATGAAAAATTGAAACTGCTAAGCTAAAAGAAAGGGAACTTAATGAACTTAAGAACTTAACTATAATCGAAAAATTAGTTCCGAGTCTTTGAATTGCAAAGAACTAGTTTGGGTCGGATCGAACCAGCTTTACGTTCAACATAATTCTCCGTGTTTATTATTAAGTTAAGGATGTGTTCTCAGTCTCTTTTAGTTGACAAAATATCTGTTTTTTCTGTCTCTCTCTCTCTCTCTCTCTTTCGCTCTCTCTCTTTCTCTCTAACAACTGATCGCAACGTCACTTTTGACGAGCCGAGGTGCCAATCGATCGTCGGCTCGTTAGTCACGAGTTTATTCAGCGCCTCGACATTTTCATAGCTTGTTTTCTTTTTTTTTGGCAAATGTTTATTTTAAAGCAAAAACGCCCCCGTTCTCTGCCCCTGTCACCGCCCCGTGCCTCTGCCGTTGTCTGTTCTATGGACTACACTTATTAATAAGTTTATAATAATATTTCTTTATACTCGCCGCCAGCTGACGCTATTTTTTTCTATATTTATGTATTTATTTATTTGATTTTTTTTTTTTTTTTTATATTTTTGGTGCGATCGTCAGTTTGCGTCCGTTGCTCGTTCTGCGCACTTCTTCTTCTTCTTGTTTACCTTGGTACAAGATTTTGTTTACACAATTCCAGTACCATCATCATTATCCACAAATCGTTTGCCCCATTACGATAATAATTAACCCCCTTTCCTCTCCCCGATCCGAATCCCGATACGATGCTGGACAATGTTTGTGCGCGCCTCGTTTGATTTTGAAGCACAGTTCTGCGGCAGCAGCAAAGGCAACATTTAATTCGACATTTCGTATTCGTATTCTTATTCGACTTCGCATTCGTATTCGCACTTCCCAATCGTTGAGTTTCCAAATTCTAATTGCGCGTAACGTTCAGCCGTATCTGAATTCAATCCAATCTAATTCAATCAAGTTCTAACCAGGATCATGTCCGTCTGGATGACCTATGTGCAACATCGTCGCATGGATGCGAATGCTCGACATCGTACAGAACTCTATTATCTAGTGAGTGTGTGTGTGTATGTGTGTGTGGATTTGTGTGTGTATGTGTGTGTCTAAGCAACAACTTTTGTGTATCCTTAAATCGTTTCTGAAAATGTGAATTCGAAACGGAATAGTTTTGTTCAATATATAACTCCAAAAAGTCAATTTGACAAAAAAACTAAAACTTTTAGAAATAAATGAATCAGTTCGGGCTCCCATTTCCGCTTGTGATCAAATAAACAGGCCTGTTCTGAATTCCGTTCGCGAACTTGAATTTGCGAAAACGGAAGTGATTTGCTGTTCTGAGCTTTTTGTCTGTTGCATTTGAGAATGTGAATTGTGAGATTACACAAGAAATTTCAAATACTAAATTTTTAAAGTCAACTTTCTTATATTTTACAACTTATTTCAAAAAGAAATAGGTAATCAATCAAATCAAATTACATTTAAAATAATAAATTAAATAACATTCTGTAAAAATGAAACGAAAACTCGAAAGGAAACGTGACGGTTCTCGACTCAGCATATACCTAATAGATGACAACGCGAACATTAGTTCTAAGATAAAAAAATGCGTTGCTCTATAATATTTTATTATAAAGAGCACAAGGGGGAAACTAAAAAAAAAAAGCGCCTTAATAACTATTTGAATATTTATATTTCTTTACTCAATACAAGTGTGTACAGTAAAAAAATATAGAACTGAAATAATGAGACATCGTTTTAACCTTAAGAAGTACATATAATATGAGATTATTATTATCAGCCAAGTCCATCAAGCTATGTCGAATCTCTGATCGAATCTCAGATTGATTCAAAATTCGTAGTTTTTCTAACAATTCTATTCTACAACACTTTTAAAATAAAGCTATTAAAGAAATCTGTTATAAAACGATCAGATAAGAGAAATGGGTTTTAGATTAGATTATGTTGTGAGCCGTCTCTGTCAGCATGCGATTAGAGATGAGTGACTAGCCCAATCTCGTAGAAACTGTTAAACTATCGATAAAAATATCGAACTGTAAAAAACTTAATTGTTTTTAAACTTATTGACCAATCTATGTTAGCTCGATAGAATCAAAAGTAGAAACAATTTCGATAATGATGCAGTTATCGATAGTATCGATACATAGCGCCATCGATTGTTTCTGATAAGTTAAAGATTAAAGGCACAATCCTGGAATATTATCGATAAAATGCATCTAAAATAAAAGCTCTAGTACATATCTTCCAATATTATTACAGGAAACATCGATACATGCCTATTGTATATATTAATACGTAATACGTATGTATTTATGTATTTCTATATGCAAATGTGTTGTGAGTATGAAATGTTTACGTTTAAAAGGTTGTCCAAATGTGAATTTTATTGTGTTGTGTGTTGATGTCTTAAATACACACACTTTTCAGATATGTGCATAAAATGTAAATGATGTCTTAGCGGGCAGAAAGTGAGGTCAAGTTTGTCTATTTACAGATATGAGAATCATGTACTATTAAGAGTTTAAAACTTTGCACCATTAGCCATTGCACTATAGGCAAAAACTCGAATTTTGTAGCATGTTAACAAAATTTCATCATAATTGGACGACCACATCCTATAGCTGCTATAGGAACAATAAGTTCAGAAATGAATTTTTGATTGAAAAATAAGTTTTTGTATTTAAGAAATTTGTTGTTAAAACAGATATCTTGACCAAAACTTGACACTTTGTCTGCCTATGGTATATACCAACTTGTATACCTAGTTTGGTTGCTCTAACTTCAAAACTGTGGAAAAAACTGTTTTCATTTGGACGGACAGAAAGACGGGTGGACGGACAGACAAAAAATTTAAAAAAGAGTATAAAAAGGTCCTTAAGAGTGCTGTTTACATTAACAGAATAGCAGAATTGCTGCTCTCTGTTAGAGTATGCAGCACTGTTAGCAGAATTGCTACACTCTGTTAGAGTATAAAGCACTGTTAGCAGAATTGATACACTCTGTTAGAGTGTACAGCACTGTTAACGATAACAGGACTTGGTTTGAATGCGTTTGGGACAACTTTAAACTAAGTTTTTTAAAAATAATTCTGCAAAATAGTCAACATCCGCCGCCGGAAATGGCATTCTTAAATTTATACGGATTTTTTTTAGCCCAAAAGCAGATTTTGCCCATAGTGCATTGGCCAAAGGAATGCGCAACTTTGTCACTGACACAAAAAACATCTTTCGCTTTGTAGTTTTCAAATGGTCTCTTGCCTGGCTATTTATAGGTTTTGTCAACCCACTAACCCACTTGTAAAACTAATATTCTCTCTCTCTCTCTCGCTAAATCTCTCCCTGTCTTTCTAAAGCAACGCCATTCACAGCCGGAACTGGAGCATCATGGAATTAGCGGCGGTTGTGCAACGGATGCGTTGCGCAGTCCTCGTCCGCTCTCCGAGGCGAACAACTGTGAGGCAAGCATTGAGGCGCCCAGGTTTGCCAACGGTGAGACAACAATTGCAACAAATCCAACAACGACAGAGAACAAGCGAGCCAGCAGCCATAGCAATTCACAGGATACCGCTTCGGCGGGCAGCGGCAGCGGTGGCAGCAGCAGCGGCGCCGGCACTGGCAGCAGCAGCGCCAACGGTGAACGCAAACGTGCCTTGCCCAAGCATCAGCGTCCATTGACCCGTTATCTGCCCATCTTCTCGCCGGATCTGAATCTGCGGCATCATATTGAGACCGCCGGACATCAGATCGATCTCTGTCCACATGTTTTTGTTGATGCGCACAGCTGTCGCGGGTAAGTTTTCAACTGCTCTTTATATATTTTTTATATATATGCTAATGATCCTGCCGGATCCTTTAACATTTACAGCTATCTGCACAAATTGGGCGCCACGTTCCATGCCTGGTCGCGACGCTGGTTCGTTTTGGATCGACAGCGCAGCGCTCTCATCTATTACTCGGATAAGTCGGAACGGAAGCCACGTGGTGGAGCCTATTTTGCAGTAAGTATTTGCTATACCAACAAATTGGTTGTGTTTCGAAAATTACGCTTGTTCTTAAAATATATAATTATTAAAACATTTTAACTATTGTACACCATTGCAGACCATTGACGAAGTATATCTGGATCATCTGAATGCCTCCAAGAGCGGACGGCCCCACTGTACCTTCATTGTGAAGACCAAGAAGCGTAGCTACAATCTTCAAGCTGCTTCCGATGCAGCTGCACGCATTTGGATTGATGCCATTATAACTGGCGCCCAGGGAAATTTGGACTATTGAGTTAAGCCACAGTTGGTAACTCTTCCAGATCCAAGTCCAACACAAACCGAACTTGTTTAAGCTCAACTTAACTGTAAACTTTAAGCTGTAAACTATATAAATTGTAGATATTTAGAACAGCTCATTATCAGCATAGTCGTATTTAGGTTACATAATATCTATATGTATCCATATTTTGGCAAAAAAAAAAAAACAAAAAAAAAAATAACGAAATCCGAGATTTCAGCACTGGACCAAAGTGAAGAATGTATTTTTTATGCTTTTAATTTGTCATAATGTAGAAATCTAAGCATTATTTTTATAAACACTTGCATACATATATATCATACAAATACAAATACAAATACAAACATACTGTAATGGACAGCCCAACGGAATTAACATAACCATTTCATCAACTATATAACTACTATATAAACATTACTACTATTAACCAAATGACTTTGACTTATGACTATGTAAATGTATACTTGAAGTTTTTCTGTGAATTATATACATATGTATTACATTATACGTGTATTTTTTTTTTTATTGGTGAAGACAACCAATTAAGAGCAGACAGAAACTGTTATATCTGTTCTTTAACTTTGTATTTTACTTTATATAACAAGAGCCTACCTAAAAAGAAAACAATATGTATATGCTCAAGTAACTGAAAATGAAAATCAAAAATTTATTAACATAATTTAAATACAAATGAAAAACAATGTAAGTCGCTACGGCAAATACATACATACTAGTTAATAAAGAATTGTTTTTAATTTAATAATTGACAGAAAGAAAAGCTTGTTTTCTTTAGGCTTACATTAAATTTGTTGTTGGCGAAAAGCGATACGAGGTACAACTTATTGGTGACTTTTAGAGTCCACATTTGTTTTGTTTAATTCGCTTTAATTTAGAAATTCTCGCTTATTGATATTGTTTTTAAATACATAATATCTAAACACTATGTAACAAAAGTAATATTCATTTATTGTTTCGTCAATATTTGGTTTGATTGATATAACGAATAACATTGATATACATACATCATATGTATTTATGTATTGCTAAACCAACTGTCGAACAAAATTGAATGTTGTTCAGTTTTTTTTGTAATTGAACAATTTTGTAGTTTGTTAAAGAAACATGTTTTTAAACTCTGGTTCGACAGTTGAAGAAATATTCAGAAATGATTTTACAGGAACACTTTTCATAGAACTTTATGTAAAAAGAATTGTTTCAAGAGTTAAACTACATAAGACTAAAATAAGGATTTTGATGGAACAGTTTTCACAGAACTCTTAAAGGTAGTTTTTTTTTTAACAAATTAAATGATATATAAAAAAATTGTTTCAGGAAATCGGTGGTATTTCCCGTTTCATATTTTGAATAGTTTATAGAAACCTACCAACTATTAAAATTAAATGTTCGAATTTTTTATGTAATTGAACAATTTGGCAATTAGTTAAGAATAATCAGAAATGAAGTTTTTAAAGGAACATTTTTCACAGAGCTCTTATAGGTAGTTTTTTTTTTGACCAGCTTAAATTATTTACATATGTAAAACGAATTGTTTCAGAAGTTCTTTAAACTACATAATAAAAAATAATGATTTTGATGGAACAGTTTTCACAGAACTCTTAAAGGTAGTTTTTTTTTTTAAACAGCTTAAATGATATTTTGATGGAACAGTTTTCACAGAAGTCTTAAAGGTAGTTTTTTTTTTAACAGATTAAATTAAATATAAAAAAATTGTTTCAGGAATTCGGTGGTATTTCCCGTGTCATATTTTTAATAGTTTATAGAAACCTACAAACTAAAGTTAACTTGTAGGTAGTTACAAAAGTACAACAAACTTATTTGAATGCTGAAAAGCATTTTTGAAATGACTTTGACTTGAGCATGTGGATCATTAAATTATATTCGATATCAATTATTACTTTCACAGCGTTTGCGCTTTAGATTTTTGCTTTCAACGCTGATATCGTCCTCATAATGATCCAAATATTGGTACAACCAACGTGTAAACTCATTCATATAGCTATCCAGACGGGAGATGACATTGAAATGAGCCACAGCTGGTGGCGGATTATCGCCAGCACCAAAGATGTTACGCACATAGATCTCGCAATGGAATATGGCAACCACCACATCCGCTTCGAGGACATTCAGCCGCATTGCCAGCTTGGCAATTGATTCCGCAAACTGCTTTAATACTATGTACGTTTTGCTGCTAAATGCGGCTGCTGTCAGTTGAGACAGAGATAGATAGATTAGACATGGTTACGAATGAAATGCAAGGTATGGGGGCTTACAAGGCTGCTCGATGCGCGAGACAACAAAATACTTTTGGAGCAGCTGCTGCGCCTTTTCTGTAAATTCGACTTGACGCTGATGCAATAGGCCGAGCATTGTTTGCATATCCTCATTGGATATGTGTAGTGCATCCTGTGCTAATTCAGGTGCATCAATGCTGTGCTGTCGCAGCACAAAGTTATAAAACACATCATTCATTTGCTCATCCATGTAGACGGGCAGGCCAAAGATGCTAAAAATAGATAGAAACAAAAGAATTACAAATTGGAATTGGTCAAACACTCACTAATGCGCCGTCTACAGAACAAAAAAAACCCATCTCCGCCCAATCAACAAGTACCAGACCACCCCCCAGACTAATCCGAAAAACAACACTACAATTCCTTGGTGGAACAGCTCACTGGATCAACTTAAACAAAATAAAAACAAAGCCTGGTACCAACTTTACAGAGGTATTAATACAGAAAACATAATTAAATTTAAAAAGGCCAAAGCAATGTTAAGACGCGAGATAAAACAAACAAAACGCAAATCAATACACTCCTTTACAATAGAAATTAATTATAATACTTCACCGATAAAAATTTGGTCAAACATCAATGCCTTCTGTGGCAGAAAACTGCACCAGAGGCATCCTCCGACCATAGTTTTAGTACTGCATTCTAACAATTACACCAACGACCAAGATAGACTATAAAATTCGCAAGAACCCGCCTAGGACAATCCAAACTCACACATGAGTTCGTAATGAGCAAAGAGACTGCACCATTATGCCAATTCTGCAACACACAAATAACAATACTCCATATAATAACAGAATGTCCATTTTTTAATTACAAAACTAACAAAAATATCTACACAACAACCCATTACAAAACCTATCCGTCCCATGCAAAAAAAACATTCTAGCAATAATCAACTTCTTAAAATAAATTAACCTTTACCACAAAATCTAACATTGTACATATTTTATATAGATAATAATCTAAACTAAAAATACATACGATTACTCTAATGTAAAATAAGCTTAAGGCCCCTGTCGCCATAGCTTTAAATCTCAAAGTTATATGTAATTTATAATTACGATATAATTTCTTTATAATAATAATAATAAAACAAATTGGAATTGCTTTTTGGGCTTACGACAACTCACGGGCTCAGCTTGGCAAAGGCCGTGCTCTGATTGCTCGCATTTTCCGGCTGCCAATATGTCCAAATAGCCGCTTCCAGCGGCTGCTCGCTCTGCAGCTGCGGCACAGCCACACTGCCATTCTCAATGCACTTCTCCAGTTCATCGCTTTGGTCGCGCGTCAGGCGATTCCAGTCGCCCGCATAGTAAACGCCCAGCTGTGCCAGCAGCAGTGGGCTAGCCTGCAGCCAATTGAAACGAACGGGCAGCGCCGTATGCGTGGCCTGCTGTCCGCCCTCATGTGGACCAATAAAACGTTGGGCCAGCTGGCCAACGCTCTGCAATAGGCGATGTGCCACACAGCAGTCGCTGCAAATGATGCATATTGATATAGGCGCACGCAGTTCATCCGGCTCAATGCTGACTAGGCTGCACAGCAGCGCCATTTTCACATACACATAACACTCCATGGGCACACAATGTTGGCTGAGCTGTGCACTCAGCGCATAGACAAAGGCATAGTCGGAGTACTTGCCGCAGATTAGACGATGCAGCTTTTCTACGCTGGGCGGCATTAAGTTTGCATCGAAGGGAATAGAACGACGATCGTCGGCCATAAATAAAATGTGACGTGGCAAGGCTTTATTGTCTGTTATAACTGGCACCACCACGTCCACGTCCAAGTCCACGTCCACGTCCACGTCCACGTCCACGTCCACGTCCACGTCCACGTCCTGGTCCTTGTCCACGTCCCGCTCCTCGTCCACGTCCTGCTCCTCTTGCTCCTCCAACACCTCTATAGCCAAATTGTTGTGCTCGCCCGCCTCGAAAAACGTGGTCATTTGGCCGCTGTGCGTTGGCGTATCCATATTCAAAAGCGTTGGGCTGCTCGTCAACTCCAAATCCCAACGGTCGCCTGTTTCTATTGTGCTCTCGGGGCTGCGACCGGCTATAGTTGAAAGCGACTGGTTGACGGGGCTGCTCCAGCTGTTGCAGCTGCGGCGGGTGTTGCAGCTGTGGCGACTGTTGCAGCTGCTGCGGCTGCTGCCGCTGCACGTACCTATGCCTGTTTTGTGGAGGCTGGCAAGCCGAAAAACCGACTGGCTAAGTTCGTTGTTATTATTTGGTGCTGCTGTTCGAGGTGAAATTGCAGCTGTTACGCCGCTGTAATGCGCTGAGATGTTGTAAGTGGGCTTAGGTGGTTGCATCCTTGCCTGTGCCTGCTTGTCGCCAGCAGCTTGCGACCCCAGCTGCTCGTCTGTGGGCAACGCCAGCAGCTCGAAGAGCGCATTGGGCTTCAGTGTGCGGTTGAAACGCTGACGACGGCGACGTTCCTGTGAATATATATAAATATTTCAATATCAGTCTAATCTGAGATCAAGCAACACACTTACGCTTATCAAGCTCCAGCCAGGCCCTTTGGCAAGAGCAGAGTGCTGCGTTGAATTGTTGCTGACTTGAGTGACAATAGAATTAGACGTTTGCTGTGAAGGACAAAACTCCTTAGCATTCCAATTCAGTGTGCTGCGATTTGCAATCACATCTAGCAGATTGTCCGACTGCGTATTAGATTGATACTGTGATGGCGACTTGTTGGCATCGACTGCCTGATGCAGTTGCTGCACAAAAGCAGGATCGTCATCCACATTGCCGCTGAATGTGGAGGGCAGAGAAGTCGGCAGGCCGCGATGATCTTTCCAATTGTGGTTTCGAGGGCGACGTTCCTGGCGCTGTGCATTACGAGTCAGGATTAGATTATGATCATTTGATGGAACAGGCAGCAGTGCAGTAGCGCTATTGCCACTGTGTGAAGCTGCAACGAAGCTAGCTTCCGGCATGGGTTGCATGACGGGCATGGGCATGACCATATTTGAGATGATGACTGGCTGCCCATGATTGACTGTGGAAACGTCCGGATTGATGGATGTTGTCATTAGCATTGGCGACATCATCTGTTGAGCAGCGGGTGCACTCGAGCTAGTCACATGTTGCAACAACGGCAGCTGCTGCGACTGCATAGCTATATCTGGCGGCTGCACAGATTGAAGCCATTGACCAACCAACTCTTGATTGTTGACCGGCGAAGGCAAAGGCGGAAGCAGCAGTCCGTCATCACGTTGGCTACAACTGGGCTGAACATCAACTGCAGATGTTGCAACTGCAGCTGGGTTTGTGCTGATTTTTCCAACTGGGTTTGTGGCAATCTGTGCAGAGACTGCTGCTGGGGCATGCTTTGGTTTCTTGCGTATGGTGCCCACAGCGGGAAAGTCCTCATCGGTTGCTTTAAAAGAGACTAGCTTATTTGTAGTTTGTGCCACAATATGCTGCTCATATTGGCTTCTGTTGTCTATGGCTGCAGTTGGAGTTGATTCATTTCTTGTAATTGCAACACTGCTGTTTTGGCTGATGATGGGACTGATGTTTGATCTGCAAAGTTTCAAGATTGTAATCATATACAACGTTTTATTTTAAGTAGAAATGCAAGAGAAAGAAATAAATAAAAGATAAAGTCATATTTAGCATGTGGCAACTTTTAACGAATTTTTAATGGTGGAAACCCTTGATGCAAAGCACGTCATTTGATGGTTCAGGACAAAACCAAAT
The DNA here is from genome assembly GCA_949708635.1 of Hirtodrosophila cameraria. Lineage (NCBI taxonomy): Eukaryota > Metazoa > Arthropoda > Insecta > Diptera > Drosophilidae > Hirtodrosophila > Hirtodrosophila cameraria. Next base: position 12,263,665 of record OX453090.1, read on the forward strand.
TTTTTAACAATTGTTCGTGTAACAAGAATTTCGGACGGAACTCGAAACATTAGGCGTATTTTTTAAAGATACCGCAACGTTATATAGATCTTTGATAATAAGTTTGAACCCGATCGGATGAAAAATTTGCATGCAATAGCCTTCCGCGAATTTTTCACATTTGCCGAACGAATTTTAAAAAAGGTCCTCTTAGTGCTCACGTTCGGCATAAAGCGAAACTATTGTGAAAATTTCAGCCTTCTAGTTTTTATGGTAGGGGCCCTGCGTTGATTGCCATAGTTGTTAAATATGTATGGAACGGATTTTTAGCAATGCTTACGTTGCAGATGTGCTGGTAAATATCTGTGTGGATATCGGTACAAACTGCGACTGCAAATGTTTGTACTTCGATTGCGTTGGTTGTTGACTGTTTTGCAATACTTGTTGATTGTTCTGCAGAGTTTGCTGATTTCCCAGCAGCGGCTGCTTAGGGCCTTGCTGGGTCTGCTGACTGTCCCTCCACGTTGGTCGATTGTAGCGCAGCGGCTGTTGATTGCCCTGCAGGGGCTGTTGATTGTTCCGCCAAGTTTGCCAATTGTCCCGCGGAGGCTGCTGATTATTCCGCAGCGGCTGCTGATTGTCCTGATTGCCCCATTGGGACGGCTGACTATCCTGCAAGGGTTGCTGATTGTCCCTCGGCGGCTGCTGATTGTCCTGCGATGGCTCCACATCGGCGCGCAGAAAGTCAATGAGCTGAATGGACTGACCGCGCTTTTGGCGAACGGCCTTTAAATTCTTTTTAGATGGCATGCTTCAAACTGATAAGTGCTGGCTGTGCTGCTATAATGACCCGTGATGCGATAAATAGCTCCTAATTTCAAGTCGCAGCTGTAGGTATAAGCTGGCAATGGAGAGAGAAATGTAATTGAATAAATATTATCTTAAGTTCTTGTTAATTTTCCTTCAAACCTACCAAGTAAACGTACTAGGATCGGACGATAGATGCGATCCACAGTTCGTGGTGTCTGTGCACAAGCGCTGGGCAATATGGCAATCAAGCGATAATTCTCAGTTACGCGCAGCTTCTGATATTCGCTCATAGGACGGGAGCAATTGGGACACAATGGCGCTTTACAAATCGAGTCAGTGAAACAGAAAAAATATAGGTTTTATTTTTAGCTCAACAGATTGAAGTTATACTAAAACTGAAAAATAAAGGAGCAATTTTAGTCAAAAACACGGAGATCTTTGATTGAAAGAAATGTAAATACTTTAAATTTCAAAGCTTGGGTGTATTGTGGTATCTGCCTTATATATATAGCATAAATAAGTTATTGCAACGTAGGATTAGCTAACTTGAGCAGCAGTTTTAAGACCCGCATAGCTGGTTATAGAGTTATAGAGCGATTGTTCCTATGGCAGCTATAAGATATAGTCGCCCGATTTGAATACAATTTTGTAAAGTTGTTTAGATAAAGCTAAAACTCAGAATTGTTAAGTTTGGTCGAGTTATCTTGAAAAACCAAATTTCAATGCCAGTTATATATTATAGTGCCCCGTTTTCCCGATTTCGACCTACCTGCTGCAAAAATCTGTGCCAGACACCCAGAAAGTCCGACAATTCTCTCGGGTTCCCACAATTCTCTCGTATTTCGATCATTCTCTCGGTTTCGACAAACTCTCAGGTTCCGGCAATTCTCTCGGTTCCCGCAATCTTACAATTCTACTTTAATTGTTGATGTTAAAAGGATTTCGTATGGGATTCGGGAACGTCTGGTATCGAGAAGGAAACCAGACTGTTAGGGACTTTTAGAATTGCGAAGGCAAAAAGTAAAGACCCGAAAAGTCGGGACGAGCGAAATCGAAAATGAATTTCTAGCCCACTCCCTTCTCTATCTTCTCTATCGGGTTATGCTGAATACATACCATCGGTGGAGGTAGTTTGGATTGCATTACGCATGCAACCGTTGCCACAATACCAAATCGATTGCAGCCTGCAGCGAAAAAATGAAATTAATGAATACAAATTAGATTTCAGATCTTCCAAAAACGTCAACAAGACTCACACTAATGTCTCCGGAGGCGTATAAGCGGACAAGATGCCGTGCACCAGAGCCAGACCCAAGGGATACAGGTGCTGCGTTGGATCGTACAATAGATCCTGCTGCAGCGGCAGTTCCAATAGACGCCACTGCGTGTGCAGCTGGCCAATATCGATTACTTTGGGTTCGTTGTCGTTGGCGTTGGCTTTAAGCAGCTGGCGCACCTGGCCGTACACAGAATATTTGACGACTTCGGCAAACTGCAGCGGCTCCTCGATGGCCAGATAAAGCAATTGGGGCGCGTGTTTTAAGAGTTCGGTGTATTCAAAGTCCAAGGGGAGGAGCAGCGGCGCCAAGGCCTGCTCCGGCTTGCGCGTGCGCCTATAGTTTTGCAGAAAGCTATCAACTGCAGTTTCTACTATTTTGAGCAGCTCCGTTTTTTTGCAAAATGTTTCCACTAATTTTTGCTCATGAAATCTATTTTGTGTATATTTTGACACATGTATATTGTTTTCTTTTGATATTGATTTTACTTACTGACTGTGACGCGGGCCTAAATTGTCTTCCCCTGAATTGTTGCTGCTTAAATTCGTGCCAAGTCCTTGTGTTTCAGTTGACGTATTTACATTAAACATTTTATGCAAAACTGAAGCAGGCAAATGCAAATCGAACGCACAATTCCAATGAAATACAAATGCACAAATTCAAATCAACCTCGTTGGGCAATAATTGTGGCAACACTGAAACAATGTTGATATCGATAGACGGCAAAATTTTCTGAAAAAAGTTCAATTCTGGGACCAGTTTTAAAAATCTAGAAATATTCCGCGTTTTTGGTGGCCAAAATTATTTTATTTGATTTGTTCTTTCGATTTCATGTGTGCTAAATGTATCGAAACACTACCTCAAATAAGCTATCGAAACAATCCGAATTTATTTCATTTTTTAGAGAGACCGTTTACTTTTAAGGTCACCTTGACCAGTGTTGCCATATTGCTGTACAAGCAGTTGTTTGCAGAAAACAGCAATCGTTATCGAACTTATACCAATTACGCCAGCCGGTAACCAAGCGCATTGGTTTCCAGCTTGGAATCAGCGAACGAAAGAACTGACTGTATTATTCTCATGACGTATTCATGTTGTTTGTACGTACAAAATTAAATAAAATTTATTTATAGTGATAAACTCGTATAGCTATTAAAAAAAAGCATCATGTCCTATATTATTTTGTTTACACAGTTTTATTTGTTGTACATTTCTTGTGTAGTTTATCTTTAGCTCCTCGCCAAAACCCAAAATCATTCAATGCGCGCTTAAAATTGATCAAAACGCTCTTGTTACATAAAAAATTTACACCAAACGTAAGTAATCAAATTTTAATCGGACATTAAACAAACGGTATTTGTTATTTCTTAACGGTTGCTTCTTAACGGTTAGACTTGGCAACACGCTCCAATTCATCTTTCTTCTTGATGGCGTACGAGTTGGATGAACCCTGCAAATATTACAAACAAAATATATCATATATTAGTATAATCGTAACATTTTCTTTATGCGTTTAAACAGATTTAAGCTTAGTTTCAATTGTTCTTCTACGTTTCTCATGTGCATTGAGCTGGGAAATGCCACAAGCACAAGGATAATAGAAGAAATTTAATTGATCTTGTCCAAAAGCGAGTCTGCGTCAATATCCAAGTGACATGACGCAGAATTAGACTGGACATATTTCAGGATATGGTATAAGGAATATATAAAGAAATTACTTGTATAATAAGCCCTCTACACATTTCCAAGTACTTTTCAATTCCAAGTGCCAAAGAAAAACTTGAAAGTTTTGATTGGAATCAAGTTATTTGAACAGGCCGCCTCATTATTAAAATTGATTATTACTGTTGATTTTTGAACTTTATTAAGGGTTACATCTTTAAGCCGATGACCTTAAGAGGAATAGTTAATCATGGACTTTGATGTAGTCCAATTGAATACCACAAAAACGTGTGAATCACTGATGCGGTTTTAGTGTGGACATATTTAAAAATTTTAATAATAATTTCAAATTGTTCTTCTACGTTTCTCATGTGCATTGAGCTGGGAAATGCCACAAGCACAAGGATAATAGAAGAAATATAATTGATCTTGTCCAAAAGCGAGTCTGCGTCAATATCCAAGTGACATGACGCAGAATTAGACTGGACATATTACAGAGTAGAAAGCTATGAAGACCTGATCCGGATTTCACTTTCGGCAATTTTCACAATATTTTACAGAGAGTGGAAACCGACCACAGGCGTCATAATAAGATTTCCGATTCTGAATTATTTGATTGAAATTGTCTACATAGAAAAGGCTTGTTTAAAGTTTATTGATTGTGTTGGTTTTTGAACTTTATTAAGGGTTGCATCTTTTAGCCGATGACCTTAAGAGGAATAGTTAATCAAGGACTTTGATGTAGTCCAATTGAATACCACAAAAACGTGTGAATCACTGATGCGGTTTTAGTTGTGGACATATTTCAATTTTTTATAATAATTTAAAATTGTTCTTCTACGTTTCTCATGTGCATTGAGCTGGGAAATGCCACAATCACAAGGATAATAGAAGAAATATAATTGATCTTGTCCAAAAGCGAGTCTGCGTCAATATCCAAGTGACACGACGCAGAATTAGACTGGACGTGATTCAGAGTATAACAATATAAAGATCAGTTCCCATTTCCGAGAGCTTTTCAAACCAAATCGCTTTCCATTTTCTGTTGCTGTTTTCAAAGAGATATAAATCTTTCTTCTTTTTAACAAACAAGTTCTAACACTTCTAAGGTCGAAAAAGCAAAAGTTTTTAATCGAATTTTGTATCAATATTAGGAATTGAAAACAAGCTAAGAAAAGCTAATAATTTCGATTATAACGGTTTCGGAATCGGAAATGGGAACAGGTCTGATGATAAGATTTTCGAGTATTTTCATTCCAAATGATTACGTTTTCTCGTTTTTGAGTATATTTCAATAATTTCTGATTATTTGATTGAAATTGTACATAGAGAAAAAGCCTCTTTAAAGTTTATTGATAGTGTTGATTTTTGAACTTTATTAAGGGTTGCATCTTCAAGCCGATGACCTTAAGAGGAATAGTTAATCATGGGTTTTGATGTAGTCCAATTGAATACCACAAAAACGTGTGAATCACTGATGCGGTTTTAGTTGTGGACATATTTCCAGTTTTTTTTAAAAACGTAATTTTGAAACTATATTTTAAATGTTCTTCTACGTTTCTCATGTGCATTGAGCTGGGAAATGCCACAAGCACAAGGATAATAGAAGAAATATAATTGATCTTGTCCAAAAGCGAGTCTGCGTCAATATCCAAGTGACATGACGCAGAATTAGACTGGACATACAACAGAATATAAGCATATAAAGATATAGATATGGAATATGATACATAAAAAGAAAGCTTTGAATAGCTTACCTTGGCAGCGTTGATGAGCTCATCAGCCAAGCACTCGGCAATGGTCTTGATGTTCCTGAAGGCAGCCTCGCGGGCGCCAGTGCAGAGCAGCCAGATAGCCTGCAAAAGTGAACAAATTAAATAATAGTTAATAACAGACAATAAAAACTAAAGTCTAAAAAGTTATTTATGTTATAGTTGAATATGTTTCTTCAGTTCATACGCCGAATGTCGGATAATTACACATTGAGACGCTACGGATAGGATAGATGTGTTTATTATAGCCAAGCGATATAAGCACACAGTCGCTGATTAAACTGCGTACCATCGTTGCTGGCCAATCGAATGGATTATCATTATTATCATCATCATCCAAAACCCACCTGGTTGACGCGACGCAGAGGCGACACATCCACAGCTTGACGACGCACGGTACCGGCACGACCAATACGGGTGGAGTCCTCACGAGGTCCCGAGTTGATGATAGCGCTCACCAAGATCTAAAATATACAACAAATAAATAATCGATTAGTTAATTTAAAACAATCAAAACAACAATAAAAACATATTTTTGAAATAATCAAGTGTAGTTTTAAGTTCCAGGAGAGCATGAAGAGGAATATATATCTTTCAAGCACTAGGATAATATTAAAACTTTCATTTAATTTTAGTCCATTTAAATAGTTGCTCAATACAGCACGATAATCAAGCTGCTTGGTATTGAGGTGGACTATAGTTGGGATTATAACTGTTATCATATAAATATTTATATATACAAAGTTTCTTAAAAGTATTTTCAGTGTAGTTTTAAGTTCCAGGAGAGCAGGAAGAGAGCTTTATCTTTCAAGCACTAGGATAATATTAAAACTTTTATTTAATATTAGTCCATTTGATTAGTTGCCTTTAAACAGCACGATAATAAAAGCTGCTTGGCATTGAGGTGGACTAAAAAGTGTTATCAAAAGAATATATGAATATTTGGAAAAAATATAAATATCGTTGGAAGCACCTTTAGCATTATTGATATATTATTATAAATAGTTAGTATCAATGTTGCGAACAATCGAAAAAATAGCTGTTATATTAAAAGAAAATGCTGTATTCAAAAGTATTCCGTTTCTTACTTTTCAAAATAGCTAGATCTGACGTGAAAATGGCTAAATTGGCAACCCTAACACTAATGTACACAATAAAAAAAAAAACTTAGGTTAAAACTGAACAATCATTCGTAATAATCTTAAAATATGCTACATTTAACAATTGTTGATTTTTGAACTTTATTAAGGATTGCATCTTTTAGCCGATGACCTTAAGAGGAATAGTTAAACATGGGTTTTATTGTAGTCCAATTGAATACCACAAAAACGTGTGAATCACTGATGCGGTTTTAGTTGTGGACATATTTTGAAGTTAACTTTAGTATTTGTTTTTGTAGTTTTAAGTTCCAGGAGAGCGGGAAGAGAGCTTTATCTTTCAAGCACTAGGATAATATTAAAACTTTTGTTTAATATTAGTCCATTTGAATAGTTGCTCAAAACAGCACGATAATAAAGCTGTTAGGCATTGAGGAGGACTGTCATCATATATATATGACAGATCTTAGGTTCTTAAAAGTATTTTTATATGTAGTTTTAAGTTCCAGGAGAGCAGGAAGAGAACTTTATCTTTCAAGCACTAGGATAATATTAAAACTTTCGTTTAATATTAGTCCAATTGAATAGATGCTCGTTAACAGCACGATAATCAGGCTGCTAGGCATTGAGGAGGACTAAAGTTGGTATTACCAGAACTTTATAGTTCTAGTTACATTTTACAGATGTTGTTTTAAGTTCCAAGAGAGCGGGAAGAAAGTAAATTAAATCTTTGAGCACTAGGATATTAAAACTAAAGTCTATTTATAAATAATTATGCACAAAGCGCAGTTTGTAAAATGAAATGCCTGGCATTGAGGTAGACTATAAAGACGAGTTCTTGATAGATAATGAGTTAATGTAGTTTCAAGTTCCAAGAGAGTGGGAGCAAGAGTTATGCTGCAGACGCTAGGATATTGAAATAGGCATTGATCTGCGTGCACATTCTACCTGTCGCCCTTGTAGGTTGTTTTTATCAGGGGCGCAGTTTAGCATGGCACGGTGTTTGATTGAGATGTTAACTTAAAGATGATTACCTGGAGAGGATTCTCGCCAGTCAGCAAGTGAATGATCTCGAAGGAGTGCTTGACAATGCGGCAGGCCATGAGTTTCTTGCCGTTGTTGCGTCCCTTCATCATCAGCGAGCAGGTCAAACGCTCCACAATGGGGCACTGTGCCTTGCGGAAACGCTTGGCGGCATAGCGACCAGCCGAATGGGGCAGATAGCGTGCGAATTTCTCCTTCACGGAAATGTAATCCTGCAGCGAGATATCGTTGACGGTGACATCGTCGCAGGACCAGCGTCCGAAGAGCTTAATCTCCGGCAGCTCCGTGGTGGCAACCACATTTGTATCGACAACAGCTTCGACGGGCTCGGCGGTTTCCATTGGCGCCGCCGGCTCCTCAAAGGTCTCCACAACGGTTTCAGCTACTTCGGCCATGCTGCAATATGTCAACGAGAAATTTATAAATATACATTGTTTTTGTGCTTTTTTGTTGTTGTTGCGCGCGTTGTTTGACGACTTTAGCTAGTTTCAGATATATTATAGCGTGTTGCAGTTACAAACATTAGAAAAAAAAACAAATTTCATTGCAATTTAATGCAAACACGTGTGAAAATATACACACACACACACATGCACAGCTTATACACACGGCACACGCACACAAAAACAAAAAATAGCAACGAAAAAAAAAACTAGCGCCGTTTTTAACCTCAATGTCTAACTTCGAACACGATTGCAGTCTGTTTTCCCCACTTTCTCTAAACATTTCACAAAATCTTTGTTTGCTGCATTAAGCAGCCATGTTTAATGTTGCATTGGCATTTACTTTTATGTTTAAACACTTTTATTTTGTACTAAAAATCTTACATTTTTCACGGAATCAATCGGTGTACGATGTATGCGCAAAGGCGTACGCCTGAAAAAGAACATGTTGCGGCAGTGTGCGGCAATGCCAAAAATATTGATTTCCGGCGAAAGCACAGAGTTGTGTTTTATGTGCAGGGCTGCAATGAATTCCAACAATTATTACTGTTATCGAATATTTTGTAACTTAAATGTTTTAATTGCTGTAATTCATTTTAATATGTGAAAACATGAGTTTGAATTATATTTGAAGCAATTGAGCTGTGTTGAATTATAATGTAACAAAAAATGGGTATTCCTGAAATTGATTTTAATTTTCTAGATATTTGAAATACTTTGTAATACAGTTTATCATAGCAAAACAATAGTGTGACCAGACTGCTACCGAAATGGTATCCATCAACTTTGATCACACAAGGCATCGCAGCGGTTATAGCATCAGGGTATAATGATATGAATTTGATATGATTCAATTTTTAGAAAGAATGATTCTACATTTTGGAAAATCATTTGTTAATCTTATTTGCTTAAAATTGTGCTGTAATAAAAATGGAGCCAATTGTCTATACAAACATACACTATTTTTATATAAAACACGAGGGAGGTGAGAAACGTTCTGCACCTACTTGCCTAAAAGAAAAGAAAAAGACCGAGATTAAAGAAATCGTGCGCAAAAGGTCTTAGACATTATATTTTTCATATGCTTAAAGATAAATTTTATGTGTGAGTTAAGATCATCAACTATTTAATTTTTGTAATAAAATCAATTTTTGTTTCGGCAATACCCTACATACGCTATTCGTTTTAACTTGTCATCGATATGTCGATAGATAAGTTACACATAATCATATCGATGTGTAATTGATATCAAATATCATTTACTCATTTCGACGGATTTGTTAGACAAGTTCTTTATGGTTGCAAAAACATTAGTTTTCGCTAACGGCACGCATTTTTGAAAACCATTTTATATAGTTTTGACACATTCTTTACCTATAAGGCTTCGGTGCAGTAAGACTTTGTATGGCTTCACGATTTGTAAAAGCTTAAGACCTATTTCCACTTCATAGAAAATGGTATGAGCTGGAATTGTAATTTTCAATTTCATATAAAATTTAGGTTGATAGCTCAAAATGATTCTGAAAGAATGATTTCTCTAGTGGTAAGTGCAATCTGTTATTTTAAATTGAATTGTTTTCAAGTAGAAAACGCTTAAAGTAAGTTAATTATGTTTTTTTTGGAGTGTTATGCTCTTATGAAAACGTATATATGACCATAATATTAATACATACAATGAAAAATTACAATTAATGTCCACAGTGAACACGGTAAATGTTAAGTGGGCAGAATATGTCGCTGGATTTTCCCTTTGTTAAGGAGCTTTTTATATCGCGAGAATTTTATACGAAGAGAGCAGAGGCCTACATATTAAATTAACTGCATACCCATTCTAAAAATCGATGAAAGCAAAAATATCGATAGCTTGAGGAAATATTCGCACAGCACTAACTAACATTAAAAGCTGCAACAACAATATGATTGTTGTTCAAATAGACCGGAAAAACGTAGGTTCCTTTTTTAATTAATCACTGGCAATCAATAGTCGTCTGATTAAATAGCATTTAATGTGAATATGACGACCGACGAAAGTATTATGACTGAAATGTTGGGTAAGTTACGCTAAATGCCAAATGTCATATCAATTTAGCTACAGCTGTTCTATATGTATATATGTATGTATATGTTTTCTCTGCATTTGTATTTGCATTTTCCCCTTTTGCACCTGCTAATCTGCCTCTCTGCTTTTAAAATAATACTCAGATCGCGCAACAAATCCAGCCAAAGAACGTGTCGATGAGCTGGGCGTGCAAATGTTTTGCATTGTGGTTCGGAGCAATTGCCAATTGGTGCACAAGGCACAGGAAATGATTGTGGACAAAGTGCGTTCGAGCAATGTAATCGAGTCAACGCGGGCAATTGCGGTAAGCACACCCCGATATATATATATATACATATATATAATTACATATATACATATATACGCTCACATACTCATTAATAGATGTACACACACATATAAAGCTGAATTTTGTGGCTTGCGATTATGGCAAACGATATAAAATAACGTTTGCATAGACTGTTCTTTGTTATACCCTTGTCGCGGGTATTATAATTTTGTCACGAAGTGTATAACGTTTTGAAGAAGGCATCTCAGAACTATAAAGATCAGCCAAGTTGAACTAACAATGTCTGTCTGCCTCTACGCGAAACAGTCTCTCAATTTTAAAGCTTTATTGACGAAACTTGCCACAGATGCTTCTTTTTCCTGCAGGCAATACATATATGTATATATCAGTATTGGCCAGATCGAAACACTATAACAATTAGCTGCCATATTAGCGATCGGTCGAAAATTTTGTAATTCAAGCTAAATTGATTAAACTTACCAATCTGAGATTACCCTTTTTTTCACATGTTTACAAAATTTTATTGAAATCGGAACACTATATCTTATAGCCACGATTGCCATGTTTAGTACAAATGGACCAAAACTGGTGCATTTTTAAGTAGTTGGTACATTGGAACTATTTTTTTTTTTAATTATACATTTTCTTTAGTATTATTATTTTATACAAATTTTTAAAATTACATAACGTTTTTTTTAAATGTCCTATATAACTTAAACTTAATCGAAACTATAATAATAGTTAAGAAAATTCTTAGGAATACTGAAAAATGTTATACTGATTTTGTTTAACAGTTGTATAGCGAGTTTATTTTCAAGATTTTTCGTTCAAATTTATGTGTTTTACCATATTTATAACGAATTTCTTTAATCTGAATTTTGTTGATTTTATTTCGAGGTAGGAAAGCTTAACTGTATATAGTTTAAAAATTTAAAAAAAAAAGGTTAATACTTTTTTTTTACCGAATATGGTATATATTTTTTGTACAAAGCATTTTTGGTTTCTAAGAAAGTTCAACCAAACGCTGTTTATCAATGCTTATCATGCTGACGAAGTTTTATTAAAATCGGAGCACTATATGTTGTAGTTGCTATAGGATCAATCGGTTGACATATAAGCTTTTGTATGAAAAACTGTTTTGTTTCTCAAGTTATATTAACCAAGATCACATATTCTAAGTTTAAGTTAGTTTTTGATATGCTGACCAAATTTCATTTAAATTGGGTGACTATATCTTATAGCTGTCATAGGAACAATCGGTTGTCAAATAAGTTTTTGTATAAACTTAATTTGTGTACATGCTGAAAAAAAATCGGGTGACTGTATCCAATAGCTGTCATATTAACAAATGTTGGAAAATGTATTATATATTCACAAAACTTATCTGCAAGGGTATTATATATCTTCGGCACGCCGAAGTTAACTTTTCTTAATTATTTATATATTATTATTATTTTGAATTTCAATTATATATTTAGCTTTTGGAAGAATGCATGACACAGTGCGGCGAGGAGTTCCAAGATGAGGCAGCCAAGTTTCGTTTTCTCAATGAGCTGATACGCTTGGTGTCCAAGAAATATCAGGGTGCAGAAACTGCGCATTTGGTTAAGCAGCGTATCATGGAATGTCTGCTGTTGTGGACTACTGAGTTTCCGCATCGCTTAAAGATTAGAGATGCCTATGAAATGCTGCGCAAGGAGGGTGATTTTGAGTATGGACAATCGGCTGCATCGATGGCCAAGCGGGAGAGCGTATTAAGCACCATTGATGAGGCAATGTTTGCCAAATTGATCAAGAGCAAAGATCCCGAAAATTTTAAGCGCGCCAATCTGCTGTTGCAGTATCGTGTGGCACAGGAAGGACGACGCAATGAATTGCTTGCCCAGCATCGCCTTGTGCTGCAGGAGGTGCAGGAAACAATGCAGCTGCTCAATCAAATGCTGGACACCTATAATCCCAGCGAACGCGATGTCAATGAAACCATACATGAGCTCTACAAGAGTTGCAAGAAACACAAGCCCATCTTTCAGCATCTACCCGAGCTATTGGGTGACTCTGATTCTCAGCTAATTGGTAAGTTGTGCTGAATTAGTTAGGCTTATCGGTTAGCTAGTTGCTTTTGAAACGATTTACTATTAGGCCAGTTAAGAATGCAATTCTTTTTATTAGTTTTGGTCTTCTTCATTCGTCTGGGGTCGATTGAAAAGCCTCTTAGTTTGTAAATTCTCTCTGTACATTGTCAATAGGGTTGTACGACAAAAAATCAATTAATCGCTATAAATAGATATTCGACTGCAATCAAAAATTTTTCAACATGTACAGTACGCTATACGCCTTGCCAAGACTCAGCATTGATGAACATTGTTGGAATTTTTTAGACTGAGACATTAATGTCCCAAAGACATTTACAAACATTCTTGTTCCAAAGACACTTACAGGCAAAAAAGTGGACAATGCTTATCAAAAATGCTCAACATTTTTCAAAAACATTCACGTCTGGTGATGCTTGAGCAGCGTCTGGATACGAAAACCTAAAAATGATTCAAAAACAAAAATGAATACTTTTGCAAGCTTTGAAAACATTGTTTTGTTTCGGACATTTTCAAACAATTTTGACGAGACATTGTAACGACAATAATGTTGGTCTTTTTAAGACATTTTTATATCGGGCATTTTCAAACCAAAACAATCAAACACAAAATAATTAGCTGCCCTGCATTTCGAATATCGTTGCAAAATTTGGTTTAAAAAGTTTTGCTTTTGAGACAATGAAATGAGAAGTAGAAGTAGAAGAAGAAAATCGAAGACAAAAGGTTGTTAAATATGCAGTTAGTGTTTTTCTTAAATATTTTATAATTATAATTTTTATTACTTTTTTATGATATAATTTGTATTTTCACTTCGTGATAAAAGTTAACAATTATCTTCTGCTTTCACTTACAGACGATACATTGGATACGAATGGCGCCCTGCTGACAATCATGGCACGCTACAAGCAACTGGTGCCATCGCCCACAAAGACACAAAACATTCCAGCAACAGCAACAACATCGACTAACACGGCACCAATACCAACAACGACAACAACAGCAACAGAAACAGAAACTGGCTCAAGGGGCTCCAAGAATGCTGTGCTGCTGAGCGAGCTGCTGGGAGATCTGTTGCTGGTAGATGAGGGAGGAGCGGCAGGAGGAGCTGCTGGAGGAGCGGCAGAAGGAGCAGCTGCCGCTGTCACACGCACAAATGCAAATCCAATTGATAAAAAGCCGAATGCTTTGCAGGATTTGAGCGATATATTTAGCAGTGCGCTGGCCGAGAGTGAAAATAAGCAGCAGATAAAAAGCACGGAACACTTTCAGCAGACTGGCAGCAGTGGGGAGCTGTTGGAGCCCCAAGTGCTCAGTCCTAGAAAAAACAGTAATATTGATGATAGTCTGGCCAATGGCAACTCAGCTGCTCTTGATCTACACAAGAAATCTAGCAGTGTACGCAAAATGCCAGAGATTGATATGCTAAGCGAGGAGCTCTTCCAGCAAATATTGCCCGCACAGGAGCGTATGAGCAGCTTTAAGCGTGATCCCGAAAAGTTAACGCTCAACGACATGGCACGTGAACGCATGCTGGTAAAGCCTTTGGCTGTCGCTGCTAAAACACAGAGCAATCAATTAATTGAGCAACTGGATGATGTGCTAATCTTAAGTGCTATGCCTGCAAAGAAGCAGGAAGATCAGTTGTCGTCATCGCCTGTGAAATCGGCGTTTAGAAAACCCATGAAGCATCTGAGCGAGATCAGCGTCGAACTCGACAATGTGCAGGCGACGGGCGAGGAGCGTATTATGCTCGACGATGACGATATCCTTTTGAGTCTGAACTTTACCAAGGATCAGCCCAGTCGCCATGTGTCGGTTATTGTGATATCGGCGCTGAATAAAAGCGGCCAGCTGGTCAAAGACTTTCAATTCGAGGCGAGCGTGAAAAAGGTAAAAACACATAATCAAGCCTGTTCTAAATTCCGAAATTTGACTGCTGTTCTGACCTTTTCCAAACTAGGAATCCGATCGCAATTGGCGGAAACTGAATTGGTTTCAGGTTTCTCAACTTGAAATTATCAACCCTTATGATAGACTAGTTCCGTTTTCCTAAGTTTCGGTTAAGCTAAAAAGCTGATAAAAAACTTAATCTCCTTTTCCAACACCAAATGAAAAAATTAGGATTCCTTAATCAAGGGATCTGTATGCATTTTCCCAGGGCTAAACATTAACAATCAGCTGTTTTCGAGTTGGCTATCCTAACGAAAACGATTAAAGAATCTTGAGAAAATTATTTTTTGTTTTACAGAACTTAATCGAAGGGAAACTTCCTAACTCAGACTAGGGTTCGATCTACGTTTTGATAAAGAGAAAATTAAAGCTATTGATCGGAAGATCGTAAATCAAAACAGTTATTCGTAAGTCGTGTGGCATTCATACGTTTTTACTTTTCAAAATTAACTACGGAATTTGGAACAAGCCTATACATACCATTTTACAATTTGAGCTCATACAAAACTTTTTCTTACAGCCCTGTAAGGTGCGCCTATTGCCGCCCACGGATATCACGATGACGCCACAGAAGCCATTCCGGCCAGTTACACCCATCAATCAAGTAATGCTCTTGCTAAATCCAACTGGCGAGCCCGTTGATGTCACCTGCATTGTGGGCTATAAGCTGGGCGATGATCCCGATCCCATTAAAGAGTCAATTGTGGCACAGTCTATTGCCTATGTGGATTGAATGTCAATTGAATGTACTTTTTTTGTGTTCGTTTCATTTCTTAATTGGTTTTATTTCTTTCATATCGACTGTATACATATACTATTATACATATATGCCAAAAACGAAAACATAAAAAAAATAAGAAAGGGACAGCAACTATTTGATTTCTCTGTCGCGCCTGTGCGCTCTGTCCGTAAATTGTGCTTCTTCCAAATTATAAATTATTGTATATGCATTTAAATGTACTTATGCTTATTATATATATATATGACTATAAGATTTTATTAAATCGCATTCCTCCCATACATTTAAATATACATATTATATATATTATAATATATGTTATATAAAAAATTGATGCAAAATGTCGCTACAAAAGCAAAGCGCGCATTTTTAGAGGTAGAACCAAGTCAGTTCTGTGTGTTCTCTCAAGCCAAAATGTGTCCTCGGACCCGAACTGCCTCCAAAAAATTGACGAAAGCATATGCTTTAATATCGTAACTAATTCTCAATCCTTCAGTTATATCCACATCGATATCACTTTCAACATTCCAAACCGGCTGCTCCAAATATTTCTTATTTCAAAATTATTGTTTGGTGTTTTAGCATTCGCTGGGCATGTTGCTATTTAGCAGGCCTGTTCCGGTTTCCGCTTACAGCAACATTTTGCGGAATTGAAATTCCCTTAAACCCTACAAATTTCCTCATTGCCTTCGATCTTGTTAATTTAATTCGATTTCCATTCAATTCGTGATCAAATGAAAGTGAATTCAATTCGCAAAATCGAGCATTTAGAGGAAAATCACTTTCGCAAAGTGGAAACCGGAACAGGCCTGCATAATTCAACTAATTAAGATTGTTTGTTCATGTCTGAGCCAGCGTGGATAATGCAAAAATGACATTTTTTACCTAAATTGATGTTTTTTTTTTTTGCAAAAGGCAAATTGGTAATGGAAAATGCAACGGTAAAGCTAATGCTATAGGGCTAAAGCTAATGTTAATCGGCCACAATCTCGTCCTTGAAGGAGAGCGCCGTGATTGCTTTGTTATGGCCCGTATAATCGCGTACGGGCGTTTTGCTGGATAGCTTCCAAAGGCGCGCAATGCCATCGGATGAGGCGGTAAAAAGCCACTTGGAATCGGCACTGAAAGCCGCATCCCAGACCCAATAGTTCTCAATGGATAGCTCCCGCCATTTGGTAAAGTCCTCAGTTTTCCAAATGCAGGCAGTGCCATCACCGGATGTGGTCACCAATAAACGCGAATCGGGACTAAACTTGCAACGCAAGATGGAGCGGCTATGTGCCTGAATCTTCTTCTTGGGGCACATGGTGCTCAGATGTTGATTGGGACTGCTGCTCAGCTGCCAAATGTAGCAGTTGCCCTTGTTGTTGGCCGCAGCCATATAATGGCCATCTGGCGAAATGGCCACATCCTGTATAGATGCATCCACCTCGGGCACAAGCTGCTCATGTATCTCCGACTTGACATCCCACAGATAGACGCCACCATTCTGTGAGCCCATGGCAATCTCCACCTGATTGGGATGCAGACAGGCGGCATTTACGGGCGCCTGGCAATCAAAGACACGCGAACAATGCGGCGGCGCCGAGATCATGTCCCAGATGCGCACACGATGATCCTCACCGGCGGTGTACATCCAATTGCCATCCTCCTGAAAGCCCAGCCGTGTCACATTCTTTTGCACACCATCAAAGTTGATCACCGGCGCCGTACAATTTGATTCCAAATCATACAAACGTATGCATTGATAGCCACACGCAGCCAAACGCGTCTTGTCCGGCGTGCGATCCAGCGCATTTACTTGCTAAAAATATAAAATTAAATCAAATCTATGACCATATACACGTCCTACCCCCCATTTCTCTTTTCCCACACTCACCGATGTCTCCACAAAGCGCATGGTTTTAATGCAGTTGCCGGTGTGCGCCTGCCACACTTTGATGGTGTGATCATATCCACCAGTGGCCAGTATCAGCTGATCTTCCGTCGCTTCCATTGCAGCACTTTTGGCCTTTTTTAACTGTTAGTTGAGCATATTTATTGTTGTTTTGTATTATTATTGTACGGATTTAGTTGGTATAGATTTCCTAAAATTGCAAACTATCGATGCATGTTATCGAAACGTAACAGTTTTCATATTTGTTAACAGCATTGCTCCTCACTGAACAGTGTCATTGCCTGTACAGATTGCGCAGATCGACAGTTTACATAGCGCACTGTTGCGCATCAACAACATAAATTAATAAATAATTCTTCGTTTGGTGGCCAGTAGTTAAAGATATTTTAAATGCATCAGGTATTGCGCTCAAAAAATTCGAAGAAATAAGAATGCAATTTCCGGCGACGGAGGCAGATTTTTTACTTTGACTGGCTTAAAATAAAGTCCCAAGCATAAAGGCCTATGTCCACTTTTAATGAAAAGTAATGAGCTGGAATCTCAATCAGCCACGCTCGGGTAATCGCAACACTTTTGCGATTTGGATTTGATTTATTATTCCGTTTTTGAAGCGCTCTTGTAATCGCAAAAGCTGGTAATCGATGTGTTCCGTTTCGATTTTGTTATTATTTATTCACTATTTCATTGCGTTCATGTTTGCAAATGCACTTTAAACCTTTCATATAATTATTTATTAATTGTTGTTAATTTAAACTATTTAAATTCGTCTTGCAACATGAAAAATCGGGTGTTTCATAAATGCACTTTCCAGCATCATATGTCATCAAGCCAAATCGCAAACTTTTATCGATAAGACAAATTCTCCACAAATGAAATTTAAGGTAGTGTCAGTAAATGTATAATTAAAAAGTCAACATACACTCATTTCGAATATTAAGTACGGCAAACTAATTTTCAAACACTGAGGAATAAAATCAAAGAATTTTTTTTTTTTTTTACTTTATTCTTGTGCTTATTTATACGAAAATCGCAATTTACTTTTTAAATCGTAAGCTAAACAAGTCTGAAATGCAAATCGCAAACATTTTGCGGTTACCGGAACGCATATTAAAAGTAAATCGCAAATATTTTGCGATTGCGATTAGCGGAGCGTGATTGATTAAATATAATATTGAATATACCTTCTTACTACTCCAATCAATGCTTGTAATGGATTAACATATTAAAGTATATGTGTGCATGTAAAATCCAATTTTTTTGGTTTTTAAATCATAATTCTGATCGTGTTTTTATTAAGTCAAACTGTTTATTACGATATTATATGTATTCGATATTATATGTAAGTTTAATCACAATCAATATTGGGAATCCCTCAATGAGAAGCAAATTTTGCTAACATTTGAAACAATCGATTGTAATACAAACTACAATCGATGTTAGCCATTTTCTTTCTATCGTAGCACGTTTTTGACGAGGACGCTTTTTAAATTTGTACCGCCGCTCACATTATACATTAAGGTTTCGTGTGAGAACTATATTATTCGATATGGATGATTTGAAGTATGCCGGAAAAACACAAAACAAAGCCATACGGATTTCTTTTACATGGATCATCAACAATGCTACTTTACTACTCGAAATGAAACAGCTTTGGAATTTAGATTCTCCTGTGTTTCCAATTGATGAAGGGTGCGCCCAATTTTATTTGGGGCTCCGCGATATGGGCTCTGAATATTTAAATGTAGCGTTACTCGGGCTTTCTACAAGCAACTTTCAAGATAATTGCAAGGTTAAATTTTCCATGAAAGGTTACAACACCCAACAACACACAATAATACCGATGCCACCAATTGAAACATTTCCATTGGTGAAGTGGTGTACACTTTACACCAAAAAAAATGAAGTTTTAATAGATGACAAACTTGTAATAACGTGTGAAATAATTTTGCTGCCAAAACCTAATTATAAATTGGCAAAGCTACAGACTGTGACGATTCCGACATGTGGATTTGTTGAAGATATTGCCAGTTTACTTACCAAGAAGCAATTCCATGATGTGACAATCATTTCAGGCGATGGACATGAATTAACAGCAAATAAGTGCATACTATCAGGTAAGAAAGAATATTCCATCAAAATATAACATTTATCTAACTAAATTTAATGTTTGCAGCACGCAGCAAAGTCCTTGCAGAAATGTTCAAGCAGAATAGCCAGCTGAACTCTGTCAGAATGAGTGATTTCAATTACGACGTTATCAACGTAATGCTACAATTCATATACACCGGACAAACAGATCGTCTGGAGGCTGTGGTTGAAGACTTGATTGCGGTTGCTGAAAAATACGATCTAAAAAGACTTAAGGCAATGTGTGCATCTTGCTTAAGCCAAAAGCTTTCCATAGAAACGGTAGCAACAACGTTAAAGATAGCCTCTCTTTATAATGAAGAAGAACTTAAAGATGACTCAATACAATTTATAAAAATGTATGGTAAAAGCGTAGCTGAGACAGATAATTGGAAGAATTTAGTTGCATCTGATGGAAAACTTATAGTTGAGTCCTTTATTGATTCGAATAATAATGATAACTATACTTAAGTTTACATTACCAATAAATATGTAATGTAATAAGTATGCAAATGTAACCACTGTAATAAAGAAAATGTGATTGGTTCAATATAATTAGACTTCAAATAATATGCCCGGTATTATTTACCATTTTCTTTTATATTAATTGTAAAGAAACTTATGAATGTGGCTCAACTATTTCGTTTGGCAAAGTAACATTCTTAATATTCTCCAAATCGGGTACAATGGGTATGTCATCCGTAGGTATTGCTTGTGAGAAATTTTGTCATTTCACTGAAATCTCAATAAATCCATGTAGATATGTAAAAGTGTTCAACCTGACATTGACTGACTTGAAATTCGCACAGCCCACACCATAAGAGCTAAAAGGCTGCATTTTTCACAGTAGATTCCTCTTAAGCTGATGGTGCGTACTAAACTCGAATTTTGGAGAATTTGGTTGGGAAATGTCGAAAATTCGCGAAAACCGTAGCATGCAACTTTTTTGTTTATCATCCGATCAGCTTCAAAGTCATTTTAAAAAATCTATATACAAAATTCATTAGTTCATTGGCGGAAAGTGGGTGGGAAACATGCTTTTAATTTTTAAATTTGTGCGCGCGACAGAGATAGGAATATCAGGTGCTGTACTATAGAAACTCAACTCTAAACCGTGGCATTTCGTTATTGTTTTCTCGCTCTATCCCATTGTGGCAGTATGTGTGTTAGTATGCACAGCAAGAGGGCCGTTTATTTTTGTGTTTACGCTCTGCATTTTACTGCAGCTACATAAATAAAAAAAAATTAAAAAATATATAAGAATTCAATAATGACTGCACCACCCACTGGGTGGAGAGTGGGGAAAGTTGAGTTATTGTGCAATTTGCTTCAAATTCATTTTCAAAGATCTTTATAAAAATTTATTATAAGCTGCATACCAATCTTCCGGAAAATTCAACCCCTTGGGATGAAAGTGGGCGAAAGTTGAGTTTTTGTGCGATTTGCTTTAAATTCATTTTCAAAGATCTATATGGAAATTCAACAATGAGTACATACCAATGTTCCGGAAAAGATCTCTGGGTGGAAAATGGGTGGTCAAGGTTGTATGGGCCAAAGCTTAGATTTTGTGCGATTTGAATAAAGCTCACTTTAAAAGCCAAGCACACAAAAATTTAAAAAACGTTATTTTCAAATTTTTCAAAAACCGCCCGGAAATTTTGGAAAAGTTTCTTCTTGCCCTCTCTGCAAACTATCTCTTCAGAAAGCCTGGAAATAAAAGTCATAGCGTAAAATTCTGAAGTCTTTTTTATATGTTTTAAGCTCATTGATGTACGTCTTTGTGTCGGTGTTTGCAATTCAATAGGTTAAATCAAAATGTTAATGAAAATGCAAATGCAAAAAGTGGTCGCCAAAACTTAAGAAAACTTAAAATAAAGATTTCTTAATTAATGTTTTTAAATTTTTCCAAAATTGTTGAGAACAAAACCAGATTTTTTGATTTGATATTAAAAAAAATGAGCAAAAGTATTGATTTACACAAAGTTATAATGCCCACAAGGGTATATTAAATAGCATGTAAATCAACTCACTGCGAGTGTTATAAAGTTCGTTAATTTCGTTATGGAACATATTATACTATCCGTGGAACAGTTTTTGTGGATGGTGTGTGGATCGCATTTCGGTAAAATCTGGCTCACGCTTAGCCAGGACACACTTTGTGCTCGTTGCACAAATTCTTTTTTGACGAAAGTGGCCCAGTTTCTCTTTTGACGAAATAAGTACAATTTCTCTTTTGACGAAATTGAACCAATTTCTTCTTTGACGAAATTACTCTTTTAACGATAACTAAATCTAACGGTTTACCCTAACGACATTATATTACAGCTTTTATAACTTTTCACAAAGTTCAGACACAAACCCTAAATAAATAACAAGCTTTCAAATCTGTATTCTTTTGTGTTATGTAACGTTTATTTGAAGTGATAGAATTCTGTTTCGTTATCTCATGTTTACGACAGCTTAATCTGCCTATCAAAAGTTTCCCTGCGTATTATCTTTGTACATATTTTTAACGACGGATGAGATTTTAATACCTTGTCTCTTATATATACTACAGATGGGATTTGGATGAAATTCCTTCCCAATCCGCTCGTCTCGAATTGATTTTTTCTTTCGCGATTCCGATGGCGAAAAAATAGCGTGCATACTGACGGTAGAACAGTCAGACATACAGCTGGACAGGTGAGCTTTGCGCAGATCTAATATACTCTTATTTTCCATTTTTAAAGAAACTCTTTAAAAAGAGTACAAAATATTTGAGGAAACAATTTTTCATAATTTAGAAAACCCTAAAATTGATTTTGAGCACCATCGATTGTAATTTTTAAAATCGATAATCTAACTAATCGTTTATTTCATTATTATTTACATTTCTAGATTTAATGCAGTTATGGGAACTTAAAGTTCGGTAAGAGCATTTCCTGTGCAGTTGGGATCCTTACAAGTAAATATTTTTTATAGCTTTATTATTACAAAAATGTATTTTTGAAAATTTTTCATTCATGGTTCTTTGATTATATTCCAGATGTTAAATATTTTTGTCACTGGCAACCATGAGCGTAAACTGATTCTATTCTTCTGTGGAAAAACCATACCTACATTTCGTTATAAAAGGGTATCAAATTTATTTGACACAGGTTTGAACAAAAACAAAGTATGCATTAAAATGTAAAAATAAATTAAAAACAAATGTCAAAAGCGCAAACTGAATAGAAAACACATAAATGCAATTTTTAAGTACTTGCCCAGGTAGAAGCCGATTAAATAAAAACAATAGAAAAACATATTTAGTTTTGAGGTACTCAATTGAAACAAATGATAATCAATTTTTAGTGCATAAATAAATGAATATTTCCATACAAACATTTAAATATAAAAGACACTACCTGACTGACTATTGTCAATAATTGCACAGAACAAACCGCAAAAGATAGGAAGTTAAAATTTTCATAGAAGTTTTATCTCATGCCAAAAGTCAGTACCAAGAAGGGATTTTGGAAAAGTTGGCCGGAAAACGTGGGAAATTCGCAGAAAACTATTGCATGAAACTTTTTTGGTTTATCATCAGATCAGGCTCAAACTCATTTTCTTAGATCTATAAAAATAAAATAAAAAAATAAAAATTATTCTACACGTAACGATTTTGGAGAATTCACCCCGCGGGCGGACTATCTGGGTCATATGAAGAAAGACGTAATTTCAGTGCTATTTGTCTAAACTTATTTTGAAAGGTCTTGACTTGTGTCTCACTAATTTATGAAAATTCAATGCCAAGGTCGAAAAATGGGCAATCATTCGATCGAGCTCAAATTCATTCTCAGATAATCAGTATAAAAACTCATTCGATACAGCGATTTAGGAAAATTCACACCCAAAATAAGGGCTCGAAGGTCATATGAAGAAGGTTTTTTTTTTTTTTAGACCGATCAAGTTCAAACTCATTTCTCTTGACAATAAATATTTCGAGGATAAAGGAAATTTTACCCCCGGGCGCAAAAAAGTAATCGGGAAAATTATAAACTCGGAATAAATATAAATTTTGACGATCTTGAACTTTTTTTCCGCTCAAGGTCAAATGTTAAGAAGGGCAATGCCGGGTCATACCAGTTAGAAGAACATACATAACTGAGTATCTATCGCAGGGCTGCATTAATGTCCAGAAGGGCTGTAAATCTGTAAAAATAGAATAGAAAAAATAAAACACATCGCGGTTCATTTTGCTCAATGAAATATTTATTTAGTCATATTTGACTTTTTACACATATTGCCACACATACACTTACAATTAGTTTTTCCGCATTTTATCAATTCTTTTGTTATACATTTATTTATTTTTTGTTTATTATGTATGCATATTAGGCTCTGTTTTGAAATTTTGATCAGAGCATTTCTAGTTTAATATACATACAATACTTGCAGTCGTTAGTTTTATGCATTTTAATGCTATTAAAAAAAAAAGAATTATTATATAATTATTTGTGTATTAAGTATATAACATCTATTACAAAATTGTTGTAGTTTTTTTTTGTATAATATTTTTTAAATGTTCGAATTTAGTTTTTAGTTTTGTTTTGTTTTATACTTGAAGTATGCGTTGCGGGCTTATAAAAAATGTTCTTTACAAAAAACTGTATAATTTAATTCTTAGGTTTATCTAGACAATTACGAGTACAATAATATTGTAATCTCAATTATTGTAGTAAAATCGTTAAATCTAAGACATGTTTCAGCTTAAGTTGGAACTGTCTCGCTTGATTAGTTTTTTTTTCTTATATGTATTTACACAATTTCACTAAGATTCGAATGAAAATAGAAAAACTAATTAATACAAATGAATAGAACCGGCTTAGGTTTCATTTCAGTTATAAGTTGAACTTTTTTTTTTGAAATTACATTAAGCCATGAGTAAGTTTTTTTTTTTAAAGAAGCCCAACTGAGAAATGATGATCATTTTACAAACATAAAATCGAAGTATATCGAAGTAAAAAAAGCTTATCAAAAGCCAGCAGCATGACTGTCCAAACTTTATAGTTTATAGCTATATGTACAATTAATTTCTTAAATAATAAGCATACAAGTGTAAATCAAATTACAAAATAAGATAAAATTATATTTAACATGCCCTAACGAGTACATTTCACATCAATACACAATTGTTGTAGATATATACTTAATAAGTACTTTTAATCCACATAAATGTAACTCCTACTATTAACTAGAGTTAGGTCGATTCGTTCTGAACTAGTTCGAATGAGCGACTTTTTAAATGGAACTCTTAAACTATTTCTTCGATTATAGTTCTTTTAGGTCGTTTAGTTCCTTTTCTTTGAAAATCTTCGTTTTAGGTCGTCCAAAGAAATACTTGACCAAAACATCCGATCAGAAGCGGAAATTCACTTTTTCGCTTAAATAATTACGAAAAGAGTATTAAAAGTTGCCCCAAACGCATGTAAACCGAGTAATGTTATAGTTATCGGTACTGTACACAGCACTGTAACAGCACTGTTAACGACCTTTAAGTTCTTTTTATTATATATTCCGGCAAAAAAGTCAATTTCCGCTTCTTGATCCTCTCATTTTTCTGCACATTTTGAGACCAAGACTGAATGTTTTGGTAAAGTATTTTTTTGGAGTACCTAAAGCGAAGATTTACCCTTTTCTATTCCGATTTTAGCTTAGCAGTTTCAAGTTTTTTTTTTATATTTGATTAGATCTTTTATGTCGAAAGGAACTAAAAAAACTATCAGTTCTTTTAGCTCTGAACTAAATCCGCAAAAAGGAACTAGAATGCCCAACTCTATGATAAACACATTTGATGAAATTGATGTCTATTATAAAAAAGAGAACGCCAGCAACAAGGTGTAAAAAGCGTAATCAATTAAATTTAATTATCGACACTTATGGCTGGTCAGCCGGTCAGCATTGGTTTTTTTGTGTTTTTTCATATTTTTATTTTTATTTATATTTTATTTGATTTTCTTTTTTTTTGTTCTTTCCAGGAGCATTTTTTGGTCAGGCAGCGAAATCAACTGAAAATATTGTAAAAATAATAATATACATAAATAATGAAGCAGCGCAGCAAATGTTTCTTATATACATATACAAATATATATATCTATATATATATTTGAAAAAAGAAAAACATGCACACACACAGTTAATGCAGGTATTTTGTATGTGTTTTGCTTGTCAGAATCTTTTGACCATTTTCCATATTTTTAATGAGTTTTGCGGTTATCAAAACCGCTTTTCAAACAATAAAAATACAATTTATGCTGACATTTTAAATATGTATCCCTAAAGTGTTCAAGTGTCTTGCAAGTATTTTGAGCTAGGTCAGCTATAGGTGTCACTCTCACTCTCACTCTCACTATCACTCTCACTTTCTGTCTCCCTCCCTCTCTCCGTCTCTGATAAGGGACTAAACATTGTCTTTTGCACTGCGCATCCTAACTTCTGGCTGTCATTTTGTAATCACCCTTTAATCTTGCTAATGATTTGTGCTTTCAAATTGCAAGGCTGCATGACCAGCGCATGTGAAGAGTAATGAGTGGTTTTTACCATTGCCCCCATCCTCCATCCTCCATCGTCCATCCTCCAAGGTCTCCGTTATCAGTTATCAGTTCTCCCGCCCCCATTCCGCTTCCTACTACCTCCATTACCATTATTCCTATCCTATTTTCATCGTGGTACATGTCACTGCTGCTGCTCTTTCAATTCAATCAATCAAATTGTTTGGCATTTTTGGCTTAGTACCCCCTACCCTCGGTACCATACCGGTTCCAGCACGGTACCACCCCGTCACACCTCATCCTATTACCACAGTCATTCAGGTCTGTCTGAAAATAAATGTGCTGATTGCCTGAAAAAAATGTTGCGTCAATTTTATTTCAGCAGATAATGTTAAAAGTTAATCATAAGTTTTTTCAATATGCATAGAAACAAAATTTTAAAAATTAAAATTAACCAGAAAGATTCACGATAGGCGCCCTATTTTAATAAAACTTGACAGTAAGAGTAATTAAACTAAAAAATTGAGTGTTTGGTAAAATAGCTTTGAAAAACAAAAAAGTTTCATACTAAAACTAATTTTTCAACCTGTTATTCCTATGACAGCTATAAGATATAGTCGCCCGATTTTGATGAACTTTTTTAGATTAATAAGCGTGCTTAAATTTAGAAAAAGTGAGTTTCGATTTTTATGACATTTTGTTTAGATAATCCTAATACTCAGAATTGATAAGTTTCTTCGAGTTATCTTGAAAGACAAAATTTTCGTTTGATTGTTCCTGTAACAGCTATATGTTATAGTGCTCCGATCTGGCCGATTCTGACATATGTTCTACCTACAGCAAAAAGATGCATCTAAGCCAAGTTTCATCAAGATAGCTTAAAAGCTGAGAGACTAGTTCGCACATAAAAACACGGACAGACGGACGGACACTCGGAAAGAAGCCCAAGTTTAAATAATCATAACTGTTCTGAATTCAACTTTTCACTCAATGACATACTTTTAAAAACGGCTATAAATTCAATACTGCTGCAATAAGTTAATGCGAAACACTTTTTAACGACAATTATTCGAAAATTGTATTCAGTGCAGAATATTTTTGTTAAGAGCTTAATCCACTCGCAACCACCACATGATGGCATTCCCAGCACTCCACGCAATATGAAAAATGTGCTAATTGTGAGCTGACAGTTATTTTTAAAACCGGATAGAAGTGAAAAGTGGAAAAAAGCAAAAAAAAATGAAAAGCAACATTTGAACACTGAATTATTACAGGAAAAACAAAAATGGTGTAAAATGGAGCAAAGTCAAAGTTGATTTGTGGGGTCAAATAAAAATAGTAATAGTGATACACAGTACGCAGTCAGATAATCAAATTTATGTGCTCGCGGGGGGTGGGGGAGGTAATAATTTAATTAAATTGATTAAAACATCGGTAGGAAGCAGCCGAGTGTAAGGCGTCAAAGCATGACAAATGCACATAAAATCACTTAAAAACTATTTTCACGCAAATTGCTTCTGGCAGCGCATGCTGCGAATTGTTGCTTTGATGTTTGTTTGTTTGTTTGCTGTGTGTGTTTGTTGCTGCTGTTGCCATGGTGTTTTCCGTGTTTTGTGCTGCTTGCACGTGCACATGATGGATGGACTACAGTGGACCACTCTCTGAGTGAACTCACACCCTTCTACTCTCACTCACGAATTGCAACGACGCGACGTCACGTTCGTCATGCATGTAAATGAAGAAGTTCTTGATGGAGCATGAAGGCCACAACTAAAGTAAAACACAGCCACAGCCACAAAGCAATTGGATCAGGAAGAGGACAAGAGCTGTGTATGGGTTTAAGGGTACAGCAGCAATGTTCAGTCCGTGGTCAATGTTCTTGTTGTCTAGTTGTCTTCTCTTGACCATAGCTGTTGCACTTGTAGTTGTCGTTGTCGTGCCTGCCACATGTTGTTCGCATACGCCACATTGTCAACTGCTGTCTGCTTAGTGTCTGCAGTGTAGCTAGGACATTGCTCTGGACACAATATGTATTTGCAGTGGCGTATTCAGGAGGAGACCTATTGTGGCTTTAGTCCCCCTTCCTTGAGAGGATCAATAGTGTGGCAAGAAATATTGCAAAGTTGCTTCATATGTGCTGAAAACATTATCAGTTTGCAAAGATATTCAAATTGATTCGTTAGAGAGATCTTAATGGGTCACGACGCTTTGCGGCGCAAAATTTTCGATGTGCAGTGAGAAAAAATGCATATTATGGCATATGATTATTTCTCGCGATATTTGACTTTGATGTTTTTGTTGTGATGATGCTTTTCACAACTTTTTCATGTTCTTCTTTCGTAAGCTTGCTTTAGAAACGTTATTGTTGACGAATTTTGCGCAAATAAACGAAAATATGAACTAATCTGCTTCATAGAGCGTTTAAGATAAAGAAGCCACCCCCTGAAAGGAAATTCTGCATCCACCACTGAGTAAGAGTATGTGTATCGTTATCTTCATCTGTACTTGTATCTGTATGTGTATGTGTATTGTTATCTTCATCTTCATCTGTATTTGTATCTTTATCTTTATTTTTTTTAGCGTAACTGCTGCAAGTTGCAGTTGCTGCTGGAACTAGCCAACCATAAAGAGGCTGAACTTGCAACTGCAACTGTAGAGCTCAACTTAACAATTACGTGGTAATTCGAGGCGGTCTTTAAAGCTACAAATAATAAAATGAAATCATAAAAAGACAAAAAAAAAAAGCTGAAACGAAGTGAACATTACCTGGCTTTAAAGCCAAAAAATGCAACTGAATGCGACACTGTGTTCCGGTTGGTAAAGTGTGGCGTTTGCTATACGTATGCCTCCTGATTGCGCAACGCCGTGTCCATGTCCGTTTTGGTGTCCTTTTTGGTGTCCGTGTCGTTGTCCGTGTTCATGTCCGTGTCGTGTCATTGGCGCCGCTGTGGCTTTGGTTAATATGCCAGGCATTGTTCTCTTGTTGTTGTCGTTGTTGCTGCTGCTGTCGGCGTTGTCGTTGTTGTCGTCGTCGTCTTTGTTGTTCTTGTTGTTGGTCATTGTTGTTGGTGTTGCTGATTGGCGGGCAATCCTTAAATGTCAATGGGACGTCATTATAATCACGTCTGGCGCTGAATTCCGTATGTCGATGAACACTTTGGACTCCTCGTTCTTTTGCTGCTGCTGCTGCTGCTTGCCACCGCCAGCTTTTGTCTGACCCTGCAACTGGCCGTGTCCCTTCTGCAGTCGCGTTGCAACGCTGGGCGCTTGTTGTTGTTGATGATGCTGATGCGCAGGATGTCCATGATGCATGCGCTGTTGTTGCTGCAGCTGCTGTTGTTGTTGCAATTGCTGCTGTTGTTGCTGTTGCTGCAACTGCTGCTGATGCTGCTGGTGCTGATGATGATGATGGCAAATCTCTGGCGGCTTAACGGTGGATGCCACTATTAGACCACCATAATGCGTACGCTGCCCTCCGCTATGACGTTCCTCCAGCTCCAGCGATTCATGCTGCTGCGGCGGCGTATGTTGCATATGCAACTGGCTGCGGCGTTGCAGTGTGCTTAGATGCTGCATGGGTGGCGGCGGTGTTGCCGCTGGCAGTGACGGCGACATGGCTACCAAACCTGGCGACATGCCCTGCTCATAGCCAAATGTCGAAAAGAAACGCGGCGGCGGCGGCGGCATACATCCGCTCGCTGCTGCTGCGCTGCCGCCGCCCAGCGATGTGGAGCTGGACTTTTGTCTCATTAGCGTGGCAACGGCACTGGGACTGTTGGCAAACAGCGATTCCCTGTTGGCGATAAGGGGCAAAAGGTGAACAAAGAGAGCTGTGAAATGTTTCAATATTTGTCTTTCATACTCGTTAAGTAAACCCAGACCCAGAACCCGACCCAGACTCAAGAGCGTAGCTCACGGGTTACGCAATCAGTGCGTCCTGCGACTTGGCACACTCGCAGCTGCTATCCTGCTCGTGGAACTGGCACTCTCATCTGCCATATGGTCCAAAACATGCGTGTGTCTTGAGAGCTGAGCAATATGTGACAGTGTCATGTTATTGTTACTCTTACTGTTACTATTACTGTTACTATTACTGTTACTATTACTGTTAATATTACTGTTACTATTACTGTTACTATTACTGTTACTATTACTATCACTGTTACTATTACTGTTACTTTTACTGTTACTGTTACTTTTGTGTGGGATTGCCTGTTACTATTGTTACTGTAAATATGTGATAGTGTTATGTTTCTGCTCCTGTTAAATGTACTGCGGTAATTCTTTACTTGAGGTCCTCCACGCCAAAAACGATATTTAAAATCTGAGTTTAGTCTCAAAAATTTGAAACAATTTTAAAAACGCGAATTCCAGTATTTGAGATCGACTTTTTGCAGAAATAATTGAGAAAGCTTCGTTCAAGTTGTAAAATCACATACAACCCGAGTCGTTAACATTGCTGTATACTTTAACAGAGTAGCGCAATTTTTAGTTTAAATAGTTTGACCAAAACAACAATTTCGTTACTCTTCTAACGTTTACAGCAATGTTAAGAACCTTTTCATTGATTTTATGATATGTTCCCACAAAAAGGCAACCTCCGGAACCGGAAATCGCAGTCATACAGTTTTTCAAATTTTTTGAGACCAAAACCAAATTTTTTGGTTCGATTTCTGAAAATTAGCTAAAGTATAGAATTAACACTGTTACTTCTGTCACTTTTACTGTTACTTTTATTGTTACTTCATATTTTAGTAAAATTGATTCAAAAGTAAAATTTGGAAAAGGCTTTGGTAGTTGTTCTCATTTCCGAAAACTGTTTTGATCTGCTAAGTTATAAATTTGTTAAATTTTAATTCATTTAATTTGTCAAACCGAATGCGAATCTGTTTATTTGGATTATAGCCGAAAATGATAAGACGAACAGGCTTCAATATTGCTCTCTGTTATATATCTGTACCATTATTTTGATTTTGTTTCAGATTCAAAAGTAATACGCATCTCTGGCGTGCGTGCTTGCGTCATGTTTGCGATTATCATGTACTCGTTGTACTCCACCTACAGTTTGCAGATGGGTCTGACTCAGCGCTGTGTACATTGTACAGCTGGGTACTGGTACTGGTCCTATAGCCCAATAAGACGCTTGCAAATACAAATATTTGCATCGATTTGTGTTGTACAATCTGATGCTTGTTCCGAATCTCGTAGTCGTTGTCATTCTCGTTCCCATTCCCATAACCATAACCATACTCATACCCCTAGCAATGTTTCTCATCGTCGCACAGTGGCTTAACCAATCATTTACAGTTGCAAAAAAAAACCAAAAAATTTCGTGATTTTACAGGTTAATATTAGTGAGTTCTCTTATCCGCAAAGGAACTGAAGAAACGATTAGTTATTTTATTCGTAAAGGAACTAAAGAAAGGGTATTTTATTCAGAAAGGAACTACTAAGCTATATACGCAAAAGGAGCCAGTTCCGAAAATCGAACAAATAAATGGGGCTTTTTGCATAATTAATTAAGATAACTTAGTTTAAAGTTGGTCAATCACATGCAAACCTTGTCCTGTTAACGTTAACAGTGCTATGTACATTAACAGAGTAGTAACGTTTTGGCGCATTCCTCAACAGTTTTGCTACGCTGTTAATGTTTACAGCAATGTTAAGGACCTTTTTATTGTTTATATCATTTTTTCCAGCAAAAAAGTCAATTTCCGCCACTGGAAATCATGTTCTTCAATTTTTTCGAATTATTTGAGACCAAAATCCGATTTCTTGGTTCGATTTTTGGAAAAAAAGTAGCAATGGGAGCCCTTTGTTCAACTCATAAGGGCTTGCAAAAAAACGAGAAATGAACATTGATAAGTCGTTGACAAAAAAAATGTTGTGCGATTATTTGGTTGATGGCTTTTGCAAGAAAATAAGTCAAATTTAGCCACTGTGCGTCGTTTTGTTGCTCGTTTCCGTCATCAGCCACATTATGGACACATTGTCATTGTTTTTGCTGTTTGCTCAGCGTTGACTTTGCAATTTGTTTGAAAGCTAGGGCGCGTCATCTAGTTTACTGCACATACTCGTACACACACATATGCTGATGATAATGACCAGGACCGAGGCCAACCCCACAAATCCTTATGCCCCTATAACCTCAACCTACAACCCAAATACACTCACCTCGTTTGACAGCCCATATCACAAGCATTAACCGGTGGGTTCGAAATCGCCGCCTTTGTCATCAGTTCGTGTGTTGCCGTTGTTGTCGAGGAGGATTCACCATCATCGCCACAGAGACTCGTTTGGGTCATCTCGGGATGGCGACGTAGGATGCTGTGCTCCTTCTCCTTGAAATCAGCCTTGCTTGACTGTGTTGAAATGGGGACAGCCTCACGATAGTATCGATTGGAGACATCATCAAGTATTTGTAATGAGGTCTGCGAATGCTTCTGTCTGCAATTTGCGATTTAATTGAAATCAATCATTAATAACAGCCAATAAATCGATGAATGATAAATCAAATGAGATGAGATTGCAGAGAACACAAGGCATCAAATTAAGCAAAAGACAATGGCAGCTAATTTGTTGGTTTTATAGCTCATTTTTACACGCTATTCTCGATTGATGTAAATCGTAAGCTAAGATTGCAAATATGTATTCATAAATTTATAAAAGTTTATTTATTGAATACTTATTGCTTTCATATTTTCCAATAATCGAGCAAGCTATGGGCATATTGTTCAACTGAAATACATAATTGGTATCCTGCTTTTCTCGAAAAACAATCATAAAAAGAGTTAAGATTTCAAATATTTTGTCTGTGAATAGTTAATGTTATATTTTTATTGAACAAATTTGAACATTTAAGCGTTGAAATTTGATGAAACTTTTGCCGAGTTTTCTTCAGAGTCCGCTTCAATTTTAGATTTGAAAGAAATTTAGAATTTGAAATTTAGAATTTACAAGTGATGCTCATAAATAAAACTCAAAATCTGATAATATAAATTATTTGTCATGATTTACTTGTTGAGAACATGCATTCATTTTACCACAATAAAATCACATTTCGAAATTTTCATAATGAATAAAATAAACAAGAAAAAGTTATCTTCTAATTGAACTAATGATTAAGCAGGGACCGAATACCTGCTTAATTCAGCTGTCTTTAAATTTGTAAAAATAACATTCAAAATAGTTGGTTATAGTGGTTAAAGTAATCATTAGATTCGGTCCCTGTTTTATCAACTCATCGTTAAATTTGTAAAATATTATTTCAAATATTTTCTAGCATGTTCCCCCTTTGCACAATTAATTTCAAGTTATTATCGCAAATCAACTTTGGGTTTTGGGGAAAAGCAAGTCTAATGAGATGACGATGCTTTCCTTCTGATTGAAATGCACACTCGCTGAGTGCATTGTTGGTAATCAGAATGCGGTTTTAAGGCAGCTTTAATTAATTTATAGAATTTGCTTGTTAAGCTCGTTAGGAACTGGATATGGTATGGTTTGGCTAACATTTTGGATTGGTTGTTTTTTTTTTTGATCACACTCACCTTGATATGTTCTCACGTGAGCGGGCCTTGGAGTTGCGACCCATCTCATCCAGTTTGCTCTCCTTGGACTCACGTACGTGCTCCTGCAAAGAGCAAGAAATGGCAGAGAAATGGCCAGAGAAACCAATAACGTGCATGAGAGACGACAGCGATATATAACCAATATATAATAAGCATAATAATAAATATTTTCAATTAATTTTGCGGGCCTGATGGCGTATGAAACAGACGCGGCGAGAGGGCTGTGTGTGTTTGGGAAGGGGGAACGGCTGGGGGTGCGGCGATGGTACAAGGGCAGCTGCAAACAAAGCTTTTACTTAAAAACAGTTCCAGGCAGATATAGGCATAAAGCGGTACAGCATGCACACCAGCACAGATACTGATACTGAATGTTGCCTGCTGCATAATGTGTGGCATTCGGTGCATGCTGGCGTATGCGTAATATTGATACCCAACACTTTAACGCCAGAAACGTCTGCTGTCAGCTGGATTACGTAGCAGCAACAATTAAGAGGCAGCCACCTGCTTCACCACCTGCCGAATAAATCACCATACTTTGCCAACTTGCCTACTGTCGCTAGAGTTGAGTATACTAGTTCTTTATGCGTAGATAGTTCAGTAGTTGCATTCCCGATAAACAAACTAGTCTTCCTTTTATTGTTTAAGATCATTTTCTTTAGTTCCTTTACGGAAAAAAGAACTCATCGGTTTTTTAGTTCCTTTTCGGGAAAAAAAGACTAATCGCTTCTTTAATTTCTTTTCGGATTAAAGAACTTATCGTTTCTGAATTTCCTTTGCGAATAAAATAATAATAATTATAATAATCGGTTCTCTAGTTCATTTTCGGGAAAAAAAATAATCGTTATGTTTAGTTTATTTTCAGATAAACTAAGTAGCCTTTCTTTTAGTGTCCTTTTCAGAAAAAGAAATTAATTGTTTCTTCCTTTTCGGATAAAATTATTAATCGGTTCCTTAGTTACTTTTCGGATAATAGAACGAGTCGTTTGTTTAGTTCCTTTTTTGATAAGAGAACAAGTCGTTTCTTAAGTTCCTTTTTGGATAAACAGCCGCTCCTTCGAACTAGTTCAGATGAAATAAAGCCAACGCTAACTGTCAACCATTTTGGCAGCTCCGTGTCGAAGTCATTAATACGCCGATTGTGCGCAAGGAGGCAAATAGGACTTGAGTGTGCATAAAGGGAAGCGTAAATACGCAAATACTACATAATAATGAAGGTGCCAGGACAGAACTGGACGGAATAGGACAGAACAGAACAGAACAGAACAGAATAGAGTAAAGAGGGAGAAAGGAGAGAGAGAGAGAGGTGAATCAGGGCAGGCAGCCAAACCAGAAGGGTGCACAACAGTTGGCGGTTGACCCGGACGACAGGAGAGCTCTTCTTCTTCAGATGTACTAGCAGAGGGTCCTTGGCAAGTTTGCCGCATTGTGGTCGTCCTTCGACTGCACCTCAAATTGCATTCATATTAAAATTTAAGCCAAACATTTGCTGCACAGTTTTTTTTTTTTTTTTTTCATATTCTTTCTCTGTTTATTGTACAATATTCAATTTTAATTTACTGTCCATCATTTTAAGTTGGCTGCAGTTTGCATAACGACAACAGTTACAACTAGAACAATGATAGATTTCTTTTTCTTTAATTTTTTTTATATAATACTTACTTGAAGCTGCAGCTTCTTTCGATTATGTGTCTGCCAATATAATGCTAAAGTTTTTCATAACTATGCAAAATCTGAGGCAATCTTATATTCACTATTGTATAATTGGTTTTAATTTTATCCAACTTTTGTTAGCTATAGATATTTTGCATTTTTCTTATAATGGTACTACTCGTAATTGTGTAATAGGTTTTTTTTTTTCGCGTTTTTTGCTATGCTATGTTTGGCAGCATTTAAATTGGCTTTCTATTTATTAACTGTTTTCTTTTGATAAGCACAAAAACAAGAAACAAAGCACCTTTTCAAAGTTTAATTAAACACGTCTTACAATTTGTATAGAAAATACTACTATTATGTTTTATATATATATATTGAAAATGATGTTTATGAAATAAGAGTGACAAGAATTTTTTAAAGTAATTGTGCTGCATTTTTTTGTCTTCATATTTCATTTATTATCTTTTTGTTTTGTTTCTACAATGGCATTTTGTTGCATTTCTTGTTCATGAGGCTTAAATCATATAAAATAGGAATTATACATGTTGAAAGGAATATTCATCACTCAAAAGAATGGCATTTATATATACGTATATATTCAAATTTTGAAATTTGAAATGTTGATTGTGTGTAATGCGTTTGTAAGGCTTTTCATTTGTTCTTTAGTTTGCTAACTAGTAAATTGCACATTGTTGAATTGTTATCTATCACTAATAAGAAAAGCATATATATATGCAATTGTATATATAATTTTGATTTGTATAACCATTTTTATAACTAACTAACTAGCTATGTAAATGCCGATCAATATCTTAGTTTAATGTTGAATATCTATCCATACTAAAGTTTTATAGCCATATTCTGGATTTGAATCAAACATAAATATCATTTGGGTCACAGATTGACCAAAAACGATTAAAATCGTAGCAACGACTATATTATAAATTCAAAAATTTATTTCTTGTCTAAATAGCGTACAACTTATATATTAGCCTTGATAAAAAGGTTACAATTTTTCTTTTACAAATTATGAGTTAATGTAATTTTTTTTTTGATATTTTGGATTTTCAGTAAAAAGTAATAAGGTATGCGGATAGAAATACGAACAAATGCTGTTTATATACGCTTACAGAAAAGTTGTTTGAGCACAGAAAAGGACAATTTGGTAATGATAGTTTGAGAAACCAAAAAGTTGTTCACACAAAAACTTAATTTTCAATCGATATTATGGCAACTATAATATATAGTGGTCCGATTTTGATGAAATTTTGTAAACGTGTTTAAAACGTCCTTAAACTTTGATAAAGTATGTTTGCTCGAGCTATCAATCGAATATGCAGAAATTTTAAGCAAATAAAGGGTGAAAACGGCAAAATTTATAAAGACACTTTATTTTTGCTTTTTAAAGTTGAAACAATCTTTTGAAAATAATAAATAATTTTGTTTAAAAGTTTGGGCAATTCTATACAAAATACGTTGCTCCTATTTTCAAATCCATGCATCTTAGTAAGTGTTCTTAACATTTGAAAATTTTACTGCAACAAAATTTCGCCTTAGCAAGGGTATACTAGATGAACAGCAAGAAGGAAGTTTTGAATATTGACGAAAGTGGACACCGGAACAGGCCTGATAGTAATTAAAAACACATGCATCTAAAATAAGTACTTAAAAAATGTTCAAAAATTTTTAAATAAATTTGACTGATAAATTTAGCTTGGGATTAAATTTGAATAATGTATTTCTGCAAGGAAATCTGATTTTCGGAAAACCAAAAATAACATAAATTTATAGTTTTTGTTTGTATTTAATTGAAATTAATTTTTGAGATTGTGACACATACTAACATAACATAAATATAGTAATTATATTATATGATAGAAGTATGTGCATTACAATTTATAATTATAAACTTCAATTGAACGTATTCGATTATATCGCGAATATGTCTGTGGTTGAAAATTTCAAATACCATTGCGCATTTCATTGGGTGAGCCCACTTGGCTTATGAATTACAAAACTGAATTATTTGTCTGGCTTTACTGTAATAAGCAAAAATCAAATGATATCGGGTGCCCCGAGGGTATTTCACACAAACAATAAGCGGCTGGTAATATAAATGCAAGTATTACACGGAAAACAAAAATCAAGTAATCCGAACGTAAATCGGAACATTTTGGTGGCAGAAGTTCGCTCTTCGTTTTTCCAACCCGAATTTTTTAATTTAAGTACATTTTTAGCATAAAACCGCTGGATTTAAACTCATTTTAACATTGATTCAATCCCAAAATTCTTAAATCAATCCTGGTCTTGGCTTGAATAGACTTGTTTTTTTTTTAGATTTTAAGATGTGTTTAATAGATTCAAGCACGTTTTTCTAAAAAAAAATGGCAGAAACCAAAATTCTTCTTTAATTCGTCTTTTTCATAAAGTTTTGAAAAATTCATCACTAGTTACAATCTGTTCAGAAATTCAGGAAATCAACAGTTTTTCAAATGTTTTCGTTTTTTTTTTTTTTTTGTCGATTTTTCAGTTGCTGAGCCACAGTCCAATAGGTTTTTATA
Source organism: Hirtodrosophila cameraria (assembly GCA_949708635.1). Lineage (NCBI taxonomy): Eukaryota > Metazoa > Arthropoda > Insecta > Diptera > Drosophilidae > Hirtodrosophila > Hirtodrosophila cameraria. The sequence continues at coordinate 12,301,194 of OX453090.1, forward strand.
TATTTTTTCTTTCGGTGTAGCTACTAATATTTATATGTCCAACAATGATATGGAAATAGACAGGAACAAACCTCTATCAACTCGTTACAATGAATAAAAAAGGGGGTAGGTAAAATGACGAAAGGGGGGAAAGGGTAGCGATTGTCAATGCCAGTGCTCAATGTGGTCGAATGATTGTTTGCATGTGTGTGTGTGTTGTATATGTGTGGGTGTATTCAAATTCATTAAATGATCTTTAATGATGCAGCAGGCAGCCACAATTCACTTCACTCCGCTCCGCACTGCACCGAAACGTGTTAAAATGCCAACAATTTTAGATGATTTTGTTGAACAGCTTGAGGCCCCTTTTGACTTTTGACTTGGCTGTCAATTGCAGCTGCAGCTGCAGCTCCAACTGTTGCAACTGTGCCGTTGGCGGTGGTGGTGGTGGTGGTGGTGTTAACATAGGCAGTATTGCATCCATTTCGGTTGATGTTGAGCTGCAGGGTGTTGCGATTGGTGTGGTGTTGCTGCTGCTGTTGCTGTTGCAAGAGCTGCTCGTGGGACTCGGCACCAGCTGCAGCTCCAATTGATCAGCTGTTGTTAGAGCCATGCAGTGGCCAGCGACGAGTATAAATTCATCATGATCTGGTATGGTGTTGCTGTCGCTGTCACAGCTAAAACCAATGCCATCATCATATTCATCGTCCTCCTGCTGCAACTGCACCTGTTGCTGAGCATTTTCCACATCCTCCTCCTCCATCTCATCTACTGCCTCTTTCTCTGCCTCCTCCTCCAGCTGGTACTGCTGGTCCTCCTGCTGATACTGCAGTTTTTCCAGCCGGTATTGCTCCTCCTTCTGCTTTTCCAACCGGTACTGCTCCTCCACCAACCGGTACTGCTCCTCCTCCCGCTGGTACTGCTGCTCCTCCTGCTGGTACCGCTGCTTCTGTTGCTTATAGTGACAGTCATTGTCATATGGCAACGTCTGCTCCTGCCCATTGTTGCTATCGCAATCGTAATCATAATCGCTGTCATAATCACAAACATAATCGTTACTCAGCGGCAACACCTGCTGCTGCTGCTGATGCTGCTGCTGCTGCACTTCAAAGCAGCTTCTTTCACTTTTGTTGGTGCCGCTTGTTGCATGACTACTGCTGCTATTACTGCTCCTCTCGTGGAGCTTCTTTTCATTCTCAAGATTGTATGCAAAATCGCACATGTAATCGTTTTGTAATCCCACGAAAATGGCGCTCTTTGGAGCACCCAATACAAAGGAATCAATGTGATAGATGCTATTGCGGAGTGCTGGCACATCCTGTGGAAAGAACATATAGAAAAACAGAGAGAAGAACAGAGAGAAAGACAGAGACAGACAGAGAGAGAAAGAGAGAGAGAGAGAGTGTGTGTGTGTAGAGAGAGATAGAGAGTGTGTAGAGAGAAGATTGTGTGTAAACAGTTTGTGACAGTGTGAAAGAGTGTGATAGAGATAGAGTTACAGTGAGAGTAAGAGAGAGAGAGAGACAGATGTGGTCAACACAATCGAATACTCAATGCTTGTGACCAAAAGAGAGATGATAGGCGAGAAAGAGAAAGCGACAGTTGTAGCAGTCTACGGCTAAATGTGCATTTTGTATGTTGTGTCAATCCAATGTTGCCAATTTAGCCATTTTTACGTCAGATCTAGCTATTTTTATTTTTTTTAGCTATCTAGCAGTTAGCTCTTAATCCGACGTTTTTCTGTAATAAATCAGTTACTTTTTGTTGCGTGTCACGGAAATCACTAGATTCATTCGCTCAGAAAACAGCCGGTGCTCAAATGCTTTGAGATATTAAATTTTTTGTTACTTATGGGAGAGTCACTGAAATTATTTCAATTTAATTGTAACAAATTTATAGCCAAATAAAATATCATACATGTCATAAAATTGTCTTTAGGTCGGATTTGAAAAATTCTAGAGGTCACCAAAATCAGTTTGAATAAAAAGAGAAGAAAAGCAATATTTTTAATGAAAATAAGAATGTTTTATCTTAAACCATTTGTTTATTAAAAAGAATACCAAAAGTGAAAATAAATTTAAAACAAAATTATTTCTGTGTGGTGTCAACTCTTAAATAAAAATCTCTAGAGATTTTTATGACACCTAGGAATTGGGAATTAGTTGGAAGGGATTTCTGTGACACCCCTGACTTAGGCGTTATTTTCAGTAGACAATTTTTTATTTTCAATGGGGAATTTAGCTGTTTTCAATAGTCGATTTAGCATTTTTTGGCTATAGCCAGCTGGCAACACTGTTTGTATGTGTGTGCGTATCTGTGTGATAGAAAAGGACAGGCAGCCCGTGAGAAAGAGAGAGAGAGAGAGAGAGAGAGAGAGAGAGAGAGAGAGAGAGAGAGAGAGCAATAGGAGTAGCTAGTAGTTACAGGCAGGTCTGTGGCAGGGCGCAAAGTGCATGAATGGTTCATGCATGACGACTCTACTCTCTAGTTGCATCTCAACTACCACAAGCATATTAAGGATGCGAGTTATCCTAAGGATGATGCCACTGAACGCATAACCACTGCAGTAAAAATAAAAACCATAAAATAACAACTCTTTCGACCTCAGCCCACTACCCTCTTCTGCACCGAACGCATCTAGCCACACACAGCCTTCTGTCAAAAGCTAAGGAATTCAAACCAAAAACTTTACCAAACAAATAAAAAACTCTAACATATTTTACAATGGCAAAAATATTACGCATAAAAGAATTTCCCATATAGCTGTTGTCATAATGCGACAAGTAGAGAGCGAGAAACCGTAACAATAATCATCATCATAAGAATAAATATAAGCTGAAAATAAGTAATACCATTGCACTCGAATGCAACTCGACAGCAATATACTCTATAACCACTCCAAAAAGTTTAGTAATTTATAACTTTTTTATACCCTTGCAGAGAAATCTCAAGAAATGTGAAATAGACATCTCCGAACACATAAGGTATATGTATATACATATACATATATCTCAACATATATAAAACTGTTCAAGCTGACTCACTCACTCACTGATTGGCAACGCTCGCACAGCCTAAGCCCTAAAAGCTAGAATATTGAAAAGGAGTACTAAGATTGGATTTTGTTAAAATTCGGTCGAAAAATGTGAAAATTTGTGGAAAACGGTTGCATGCGACTTTTTTGATTATCTTCTGATCAGCTTCAAAACATTTTTTAAGATCTATGTAAAATTGTATTATTGACTGCAGATAAAATTTCCGAAAAATTCACCATGGGTAGAAAATGGATGTTCGACGTTGTACATATGGGCGAAAGTTTTGTTTTCGAGCGATTTGCTTCAAACTCATTTTCAAAACTACACATCCAACAATAAAAACAACGTTATTTTTAAAATTTGGAAGATATGCGCCGAAAATGGTGTAAAAATTGTTGCAAGCAACTTTTCTGTTTTCCACCAAATTGGGCTCAAATTCAATTAAAAGATTTTTAGGAAAAATTATTTGACTTACCATTTACCAATTTAGGAAATTTCTCCCCTGGGCGGAAAACGAAAGCAAAACGGGCTCTAAAAACAGCCGTTCCCATCTCTACTTTAAGCTCAGTCTCTGAGGTCTGCCTAAAAATCGTTACGCGTGTGGGTCAGGGTAAGGGAAAGCTACGGCCAAGGGCGTGTATAATAGAATCCAGAATTTTTCTTTAAAAAATTTCCTTTACATTTTAAACTTGAAAAACTAACTAGAAATTAAGTTAAATACTGTACGGTCATACGGAAAGCTAGATAGACGAACTTTTAACAAACTGAATATACTCAAATTTTGCTTTGTAAACAGAAAATATGCTAAACAAAAAACAAATCAAAATCGAAACATAACTGCACTAGCGAAACGAGGTGCAGACCAACAAAAAAACCATAGCAATAATTTAAAAATAATCGAAGGTATCTGTGTACTGGGACATAACAGAAAAACTGAGAGGATCATAATATTTTATCAATAAATATTAAAAAAAAAAAATAAATAGAAAAGGATCAAGAACAATAAAATGTGTTTCCGCCTGTGGGGTAAGTTCCATTACAAAATGTTCGTATTCTCTGCTAAGTAGTATAAAATAATATCATATAAATGGCAAACAGAGCAAATCGAATGTGGCCATAAAAACTGGGCAGCATACATGCATACACTTATACACTCATAAGCTTATACACTCATACATTCATACACTCATACTTTTATACACTCATACACCAATATGTGCTTATATCCTTGGCACACCCATTTATGGTTGAGGAGCTATTGATTGGCTTTGGCTTTCGCTTTGGATGCATCCTGCATGTTCTCTGCATTGCTTGCAGGCATTAAAAGGCATTGATAACTTAATAACGAGGCTAAGGTAATCTTCTTAGGCTGCAACTGAGCACCGAGCACTGAGAACCGAACACCTTTTCGAGTATCCAATTTTTAAATAGTTTATCAACTGCACAGAAAGAATATATAAAGTAATCCGTACTTAAATAGTTACATATTGGTCTTAGAAGTACTGTAATCATGGAGTTTTTTAAAGTCGTTTGCACAATACTTGATGTAATTTGCGTTTTTCTCAAGCTCAGATTTCTTAGTTATAACCAGCGACTGCAAATAATGATTATTTTTTTTTTTTTTAAAGTAGACAACGACAGATATACCAATATTCATCCTTAGGGTACAGCTATGCATTTTCACCACGATTTAAAATTTTTTAATTTCAGAAATGCCTCTTATGCCTGTTGCACACATTTACAGTACGTTAATAAACTCATTTTACCCATTTCTATTGTGTACAGAGCTCAAATAATAAAATCGAACAGACAGCATATAATATTTTCTTATGACACATCTCATTTGCTGAAGAAATCTAAAGTATTGTACAATAAAAAATTGTTTGACTCAAAGTAAGCCACTCTATCAATCAAAATTGCTTATAATTCTCAATTAGTTTAAACAATCGCGGGGTGTAGTGCCCGACTAAAACCCGGTTTGGGCAACATTATTTTATTTCTTATTTTTATATCTTATTTGATTCTTTTTTATTTATTTGTTTTTACTACTTTTGAAACACTTTTTATTTAATATTTAAAAACTTGTTGATAGTTTATATTTTGGTTGTTTTTTTGTCTGAAGTTTCAGAACACAATGAAAATTTTTACTTTGTGCGATATTGTTTTCAGTTCGTATTATTAATTTGTTGCTCAAAAATAATGATTATTGGTTAAGTTATAAAGTATAACTTAAAATTAATCATTATTTTGTGAGTCAATCAATACAACATAAAATTCATCATTATCTTATAATTTTTATAATAAAACTTATTATGATTACAATCCCTGATTATAGTCTATTTAATAGCTAGCGTAATAGTAATAATAATCGCCTTTCGCAGAAATCGCGCTACTTCGTCACTAGCGTGGTCTGCGTTTCAAAATGGTACATAGAATTCAGCAATACTTTTGTTGTTGTTGACTTAAGCAAATGTTGACAATGTCAAGCAACACAAAACAAATGTAATTCCGTACTCAGTTTCATTTCAGTTTGTATACTTGTAAGATTTGTAATATATTTGTTAGATTCGTGTAATTAATGAATTACTGGGGAATCTAAATGTAAATCTGTTTACTTACTAAACATTACATCAACAACTCAAAGTGCGACACTTAGTTTCCAGCACCCAATGGGAATAGACCATGCAATATAAGTCCTTTGGCCCTTAGTTATGTTTATTGTTGTCACACTTGCCACATTTTTGTAGACCATATTTGTTTGGTTTTGCATGTAGCTGGATTTTACAATTTTTGTGAATATAATTTAAATTTAAAGACCAAATTTAACAAAGTTTGATGAAATAGTTTGGTTTTGATTGTATTAGATGTCAACTGGTATTGATAGCATTGATTGATTTATTGCAAAACAATCACTTGCTTAACTTCGCTCCAAAGTCAAGACCGGAAGTGGAAAACCGCTGTGCGGTTAAACCATTTTATAAACTTTCAACGAGGGTTCAAAGTGTGTTTTCCGGACAAAACGTATCCCGTATTCTGATAAAAATCAGAGAAATGGGTTGGGAAACATGTTCATTTTTGACGTCTGTCAACAATCGAACCGTAGTTTTGCTCAAATAATTGAATGTTCTTTATTATACTCTGTTGCTTAAGTGTTAAAAAGAGCATATTAGTTTTGTGAAGTCAGTATAAACTTCACCGCTGCCCGCAAAAACCAAGTTAAACCAAAGTCAATAAACATTTAATGGGATGAACTGCGTGAAATATCCAAAATAGTTCATTTGTGACATGCCCCCTCCCCCGCCCCAAAATGCTAGAAACTCTAGCTTAATTCTGCCCCAAAATTAATTAAATTTGTTGGTTTTTGATTATGACAAGCTTAACTTCAATTATTCCCAGAGCTGCCGCTGCGTTTATTGAGTTCCTGTGCAAATATAGTATGTGGGTGCCATATTTAACCACATTGCTCTCAATATCCCATTCTTATACACACATACATATACACAAACACATACAGACACACATACATGTACACATGCACTCCTTGCACATCCGCTTTTTATTGCACCCTTTAAAAATGGGTAAAAGGGTGTTTTGAAATACTGCAAATGCATGCACAGTAAAAAATATAGTTCAAAAGTAAAACCATTATGGTTTTGATTTTAATCTATTAAGGAGTTTAAACCATTGGAATTGATTTACAAATTTAAATGATATTAATTTTAAACCAAAATTGGAGTGAAAAAATATTACTCTCTTAATTTCTATAGATTTGGTTTAAAAATTAAATCAAAATTGGACTACAAAAATATTATCCTTTCATTGATGATTTTTGGTTGAAAAATCAACAAAAATTGGAGAAAAAATATTTTACTTCCTCATTTCAGAATTTTGGTTTAATAATTGAAAAACGGAGTAAGAAATAGATGTTTATTATTGGCTTAAAAACAAATCTAGATTGCCACTGCATAGCCTAGTTACAGCGTACTAGCTCCTAAAACACAAAGCCTTGGGTTCGAGTCCCAGTCTGATGGACATGAAAATTATTAAATAATTGTTTATTATTTTCAATCAAACATAGCTGCGATTAATTTTGGTGTTGATGAGCAATAAAAATATGAAAAAACATTGGTCATTGGTCGCAAGCAGTGCACTGCTTTTTTGTTGCACTTATATGTGTATATAAAGGTGTTGTTGTTATTTACGGGATATCTCGTGGTGGGTCACATTCGACTAAATCATTTTAACTTGTTATTTATTTGATACGAACAATTTTAATTGGCCACAAAACTGCTGCAGAAAAATCATATTTGGTCTCGTGTCGTGACTTTCAACTATTTTCACAGGCTGTGTTTGATATCTCATATATATATATTTGATAAAATGCATATTTAATCGTTACACGCCGCAATTTGCTCCATTTGTGCATTTCCATTATATTGGCATGTAATGTTGTTGTTTTGAGCATTGCTAAAATATTTCACAATTTTTAATGATTTCGTTTTTCATTTTCATTTCAATTTCAATTTCCATTTCAATTTCTATCTCAATTTCGTATTTTATTTATTATGATCTTTATGTGTGCATTTTATGTATTTTATGAGCATGACGTACAAGTTTTTTACTCGACGCATCGCTGACTTTGCTTTTACGAAAACTTTGGCATTTGTTTAATTGGAATTTTGAACCGGTTGCGAGGGCTAATGTAACAATGAGGGGATGAAAAATAAGGGTGCTGGGTGTAGAAGAAAGGTGGGAATTTACTTTGACTTGTGTTGTGTGTGTGTTTATGGCAGAAGCCTTCGGGCATTTGGAAATTAACTTGGCATAAACTTTCTACTCCAGCTAATCGTAAGTCAATTGCAGTGTATTAGTTGCATGCAACTATGCGTGGCAAGGTTAGCATACGTTTATACAAGTACACGTACTTCTCAAACTTGGTATACATGTTGGTATATACCATAGGCAGACAAAGTGTCAAAATCTCAAGATCTGGAACTAAACAAGCTAAAGGAACTATAATCGAAGCTATGGTTCAATTTTAAGACCCAGTCATTCTATACACTTCAGACATATATATTTATTGCTGAAGTTTCTGCTTTACTTTTGACACTTGTATTTAAGGATTCAATTTCTATAGATATGTAAAAGTTGGCATACACATACTCATATGCTGTAAGCATTAAAATATTGTTTTCACAATCAGAGAACTTATTAAAAAGGCAACATGACCAATTAAGTGAGAAGCCGGCTGACTGTTTGATTAAGAGAAGACGCATCATTGAATGTCAATACATGTGCCACGCCCTCTGGAGAATGACGCTGGGAGGGGGGGCGGTGGTCGGTGGGGAGGGGGGGGGGAAGATTGAGTGCATTGACACCCAAGTGTTAAGTTAAAGTGCAAGCATTTCAATTCGCATTAAGCAAAAGCTTTACCCATTTCACTTTTCACTTTGCTCAACTCATGAAACGTCGCCGAGTAGCAATCTCCAAAGAGCGACAGAGAGAGACACACACACAGAGTACGAAAGAGAGAGAGAGAGAGAGAGAGAGAGAGTCTTTTTGTATTATTTTATGGCCGTGGCTGTTTCTTTGCGAATTGCATTTCAGCTTGATTTATTTCATTTCATTTCATTTTGCCCACTGCAACATCGCAGCGTCGTCCAGGCCGGGTAAAATTGATGTGAACGAAGAAATACGGTTAGCTACATAAGTTGGTTATTACTTGCTGCTTAAACCAATGCTCCCATCCCCCTAACCATTCCCACTCACACCCCCTTCCCACATACAATACTTGTAGCAAGTGCATGCCTCATCACTTTAGCCCCTTTGAAATCTCTTCGTTGCACTATGGGAGCAAAACATTTCACATAAACTCTAAATATTGAGCTAATAGCTTACAATTTTGCTCGAATGTTAGTTAGACCAAAATAGACTTTCGAAGACAAAAACAAATGTTAATTGAACATATCATTACAAATTATTTTTTGTAAACCAAAGTCAGGTACTGTAAACTTCGAGTTCGATTTCCAAAATTTTTATTATACAGGGGACAATGGACACCATTCATTATACATATGTATGTGTTAATCAATTGAATATAATAAAAAAAAAAGTTTAACTTGCAGATTGCAAGTACCTTTTTATATACTTACAAAAGTAATGTTTCGCAGAAAACACATATATTTCTTGGTTAGGACCTTAAAATACACATCAACAACACATTCCAAAACTGGACAAAAAAACTCAACTACTAAAAAATCTTTATCTTTCTTATCTTAAATATCTTGACTAGCATTTTCCATATTTATTGGTCTTACAATTAAAAGTTAAATCACGTTGAAAGTCGAAAGAAATTTCAGGTGCTTTTTCAATGCACAAAGCAGTTATAAATCAATCGTGCGTCAAATATTAATGGTAATCAGTAAAAATTAAAAGCCTACATAAGGTTTTGCTCAATCTTGATTTGAAAAATCAAAACAATTGGCAACAGCAAAATGTAATATTAAAGCCAAGAAAATTGACTTTTTGCCTATAGTACGTTGGCGTTCAGTTCAGTTCGGATTCGGATTCAGATTCAGTTTCAGTAAAATATTGCACTCCCAAAAGCATGACAGGCCAGCACAGGCCGCCTGAAGTAGCGTGTGTGCTCTTGGCCAAGAATGAGTACTAAGACTAAGACTTAGACTTAAACTGAGACTGCGACTGAGATCGAGAGACCGCAGCAACCCATTCCATTCCATTTTCTCAAGTCTCTCAACACGGAAAAGCTGCGCGTCTGGCGGAAATGGCAGTTTTTCCATTACGCTGCCATGCATTGCATCGCATGGCGATGGGTGCCTTTAAGTGTCCGACACTTGGCCCCTCTCATCCAGTGCACACATATTACTTAATTTATATGAAATATGAAACAACAGCACAGCACAGCAGACCAGACAGTTGTAGTACCACTGTGCGAGCATTTCGAGACAGCCATCAAATTAAGCTTAAATGCATTTGTCAGTTGCTCTTCTGACAACAAAATTGCTTAAAAATAATAAAACTATCAAATATATACTATGTGCTCCTCACGAACACATGTATTGTATATATTTACACGGAGAGAAATATTAGCCTGCATTCATAACTTATTACATATTTAGCTTAATCATAAATTTGAATTTTGAAAAAGTACAGATTATACACACTGCATGCAACTAGTTTTTGATGACTATTTTATGCATATATTAAACCTAAATTCGAATTTTACGATTTGTTACTAGGTTCGATTTCATACATAATTTGTGCATAAATCATGTTTTAAAAGCGCGAATTCAACGTACAGTTCTCTCAGTGTATATATACATATATATTTGTATATATATACATACATGTAAACGTTTTGGAACATTTCCTAATATCCTTTCCATAAACATATGTCGCGTTGCTTCTAAGTTGTTTATCTAGAAAGCGGTTGCCACGACTGGAAATAGTAGAGGATAGGAAAAGTGGCAGCAGCACAATGAGACAGTCGCCTTACCCCCCGCATTGCTACGGCTTGCCCCGCATTTCCTTACTTAGATATACCCTTGCAAAGTGTATATAATTATCTGATCACAATACATTGAAAATGATAGTTCCAATCCCATAAAGTTTATTAGCCCTGTTCCGAATTAAGAATGTTCTTAAAAAATAAATGAATTGATTAAATTGAAACGGAGTTTTGATAGCAATATGTCTGTCTAGTTGAATTGAGAACAATCACAAATTATATATTAATCTAATGAATAAATTACCTAATTCATTTCTAAATAAGTTGAAAATATCTGAAAATAGTTTTTAAGAATTTGTTATTCGAAATTTCGTCTGTAATCTGACATAAAGCTTTCATTCAGCAGACAAAAAGCAAAGCCTTTGAAAAAAACTTAATTTTTATGTACATTACATTACACATTTGTAAATAGTGATTTGTAAAATCACATTTGAAAACTTGTCAATGGCAAACCATTTTCAACAAATTATGTTTCAATAGTAGAATTTTTAAAATAAGAAGTAGAAATAAGCAGTAAGAAGCTCTCAGTGCTTCACTCAGCTTATAGACCCTTCAATTGAGCTGAGCTTAAGACAGAGGATTGGATGTTCCTAAAACCGGCCCGTGAACCGAACCTACATAATCAACAACACGATAGTTATCGTAAAAAAAACTTGAATTTGTCTAAGCTAGACATGTTAATGCCACTGTTGTACAAATACAAAGGTTCTATTACTCGAACATTTTCGAGGCTGTCAATGTTTTGCCAAATATAAGACTTCGATTTTATATTCGATTTACATCGCTTGTCTGCAAGAGTATGCAATCGTCGGCACTCCAATGTGAACTGTTTTTTGTCGTTGTTGTTGTAGTTGTTGTCATTGTTGTCGTTGTTGTAGTTGTCGTTGCCGTTGTCGTTGCAAACAAGCAACACTAAAATATCACTCAAGGCAATGTTGTGCACTGTGTGTGTGTGTCTGTCTGAGTGTCTGTAGGTTTGTCTGTTTGTCTGTTTGTCTGTCTGTCTGTCTGTCTGTCTGTATGTCTGTTTGTCTGTCTGTATCTGTGTGTGTAGGCATGGCAAATATGCATTGCGGATCTTACCAAATTGCATGCAGTTATGGCAAGAGCAATATGCACAAGGCACAAGGCACAATTGTTGCTACCAAAGTGTTGCAGTTCAAGCTTAACCTTTGTCGCCAAGGTTACTTCTTATGAGAGTTCAAAGTTTAATAAATTGAGCTGCTCAAAGCACTGAAAATACAAATTTACATCGTCTTTGTTTCGGCTTAATCAATTCATGCACGTGACTGACTATATATTGCAAGATTGCAAATCGGTTGAATAAATGTCTGATAATGCTGAAAGTTGGTATATGCTCAAAACTATTTACTTAAAATAATTGAAATTAATTTTCGACCGGTTTTTTTTATAAGATATAGTCGCCTGATTTTGACAAGTACATTTATACTTAAACACAGAATAGCTAAATTTTATAAACATAGCATGAGAAACAAGTAAGTGTTTCATAAAAAAAAAAATTATTTTTATGAAATTTGGTCAACATGTATAGAGTTTGCTTAAACATAGATAAGTTATCTAAAAAACAAAAACGTTAAAATGACGAGTTGATCTGAATACATATTCATCTGTAGCTGGTACAAATTTAGCAGTCCCAAAATAAAATTTTGGGTATGAAAAACTTATAAAATAATGAACATTTAACGGAAGTTTTGAAAAAAATTGAAGGAGGAAAGGAGGAGAAATTTAAAAAAATACCTTTTTTTTTTTTTGTTTTTGTGTAGTACAATTTTTTTTTGAACAAGCAATATTTTTTTTTTTGTTTGGGGAATGTACGACAAAAAACATTCGTTATATTTTCAAATCCATTCATCCGAGTAAAAGTTGTTGACATTTGAAAATCTAACTGCAAGAACATTAAGCCCCTAATAAAATGGTTACCAGCAAACACTAAAAAAAAAAATTTACTCCATACACTTGTTTTTATGTACACTTTAACATATTTCAGTGGCAGAAATATTTAAACAATTTTTTTTTGTAAAAATGCTTTTTAGTCAGAGAATTTGGGACATTCTTGTGTTTGTGAAATGTTCGTCTGTCTGTCCGTATGAATGCAATTTTTTGCCACAGTTTTGAAGCTAAGGTATATGTATGGTAAGGTATATATATATAAGGTATATGTGTGGTATAGGCCTATAGGACAAAGTGTTAACATCGACTATCGATGATTGACTATCGTTAGTGGCATTAATAGTTTGACATCGCTAGTTGGAGTTTCTTAAAGCAAGTTTCGGTATCCAAAAATGCGTGGCATGTGGCATGTGGAGTGTGGCAAGTGTGTGCACGAGTGAATCGTGTAGATGCTTTTATCTGCAAGTACATGCTAAAATCTAAATGGCAACAGCATTTTTTGTTGCTAGAGAGAAATTGCAGAAAGTCTCAAGACATAAAAAAAGCAACAGAAAAAGAATGTTGAGCGGGCAGGCCACAAAGCAGGGATGGGGCTAGGGGCGGGGGGGTCAAAACGGACGAGTTCAACTTGAATTGTAAAACTGTGTGTAATATGGAAATATGTATGTATGTACTCACATACATTTTATTATACCTATGTGCGAATATTTTCTACCCTTTATCTTTGCTGCGAGTCCTTCGTTTTCTTTTCAGATTTTTGTCTATTTTTTTTTAGTATTGTTTTTTCTTCATTTTTATTTGCCTGGTTTTGGCCGTCATTTAGTGGCATAACGGCATATTAAAGTGGCTATCGTTGGGCGCTGCCGCAAAGCAATTTCCTTAAGGGGAGAAGGGTGGGGAGGGGGCTGAAAATGTTTGAAGAAGCTGCCGTATCAACCAATACACATCCTTTTCAACTCACCCCTAAGCTGAGCCAAGTTTTATCCATCCATCGATCGAACTGCTCGAAATGATTTCGTCAAATCCGCTGACGTTGAATTGATTTGATTTGATGTGCGCTTTGTGCAAATTTATTTGATGCAGTTTCATAAATGCGACCGTCAATAAAAAAAAACAAAATCTGCGAGAGTTTTTACTTTTCGCCAACAGCCCTTAACCATGCCCCTCTCCGCACGCCTTTTACCATTATGTGATGGCATAATTTTCCACGTCCCAGAAAACTGTTTTTGCCAAGCTAGAAAGTTGTTAGGTGGGGCGTTTTGGAGGGTCGACCTACTATCAAAAAAGGTGAGCACGCACACCTCCATCCTCCATGCAACCACACACACACACACATACACACTCGAAACCGCTGCCAAGCGCTCCAAGCGATAATCAGATTGCCACCAAAGCCCCAATCTGCTTCACCCCCTGTTTAAGGCTCACAAGTTGACAGTGTACTATGGGAATAAGTTAACTTTTTTATGCATAAAATAGAAATTTAAAAAAATTGAATAAAATTTAAAAAAAAAAAAACATTATTATTTGGAATATAATATCATAGGAAATTTTTTACAAATAGAAATAATTTACAATTGAAAGTAAAGTCACGCTGAAGTCGGAAGAAATGTCAGGTGCTTTTTCAATGCACAAAGTGCGTAAATATTTATGGTAGACAGAAAAATTAAAAAAATATTTAAATTTAAATATGAGTACTAAGATTTAAGTTTCTTAAATTCTTAAATGTTAAACCTTGTTTTATAAACCTTTCATTTCTATTCATTTAATTTTTAAATTTAAATAATTTTCAATTTTTACATGCTGACTGCACATAGTCGACATAAATTAAATAACTAAATAAATTAAAACAAGTAAGAATACTCTAGTCGAGTGTGCCCGACTACGAGACTCCCTGCTCCCAACTTGCATTTCAAGCAGTTCAGTGGCAACACAAGCAAGCAGTGCACTTAACTCGTAAACTGCTTGTCAAACTGTTGTTGCTGCCAGCTGAGACGGGCGTAATAGATTCTTCTATAACTTTGGTGCTATTTATTCGATCGTGTTGAAATTTACACATCCGAAAGACATTGATTAAACATACATGTGTACCAAAAATTAAAACTTTATCTTTAAAATTGTGGCTGTGGGAGTCTTTTGCGATTTGCGGGGGTGCGGGGGGTGCATCCTAAATTTGAAATAAACTTGATCTGCGTATGGTATACACGAACCTGCATGCCAAGTTTGGTGTCTCTAGCTCTTATAGTCTCTGAGATCGACGCGTTCATACAGACGGACAGACGGACAGAGAGACGGACATGGCTAGTTCGTCTCGGCTGTTGATCCTGATCAAGAATATATATAGTTTATAAGTCGGAAATGCCTCCTTCTGTCTGTTACACACATTTGCAGTACTTTATAACTCCCTTTTTCCCATTTTTAATGGGAACAGGGAGTAAATATTTGAAAAATCAATGTAATTTAGATATTCTGAACAGCAACAAAATGGTATAAATGCTAAAAAAGTTAACGTTTTTGCCCATGGTGCAGTGTGTGTTTATTGAACCGTTGGACGTGCATAGTCATCGACAGTTTTACAATTTGGCTGGGATATGTCAGACTTTAAGAGGCGCAGGTATCAATAATAAGCGCCCGTTGATCGCCACCCATCTCCCACCACCCATCACCCATCACCTATTAGCCACCCACACCCGTGGCCGTTTAAAGTTGTGTTCTATCCGCGCATCAAGCATATCTGTGAGGGCTTCATATAATTCAGCATATTTAATCATAAGTTTATAATTCATTGCACCGCGTTACCGGTTGCCAATTGATGCGATAACTTTTGCCACTAACTGTTGATTGCCATTTAATTGTGGGCATTGTGGGCAATGTGGGCGTGGCACACAGTGTGCCAATGAAAATGTTGTTGAAATGTCCTGCGAGTTGTCAGTCGGTCAGCCGCATCGATAAATGCAACCAAACCGTTTGGAATGCGTGTAAATCAAATAATTACACAATACGCATATTGTATGTTCGAGTACGAGTACTTGCATTAAGCACTGTGAGCAATGCGTTCAAATTGTTAAATAACTCAGTGTGTGCCATTATTCATATGTTTACCATAATTTATGCAAACCAAATTATTACTACAAAGCTTAACGTTGCCTAGGTTACTTTTGAACTGCAATCACAAGTTGCAATCAAAACTGAAGATTAAATTTTGCTTATGGATTGCGCCATTTGATACCCTATGCTATTCATTAGATATGTGCTAATTAAATATAACAAGAAACGGATTGCTGATTACCGGGTATATATTAAACTTGCAGTAGAGTTTTTCAAATGAAAACTTTATTTTCAACCGATTGCTGCTTAGAAAATTATAAAATATAGTCGCCTGATTTTAAAAAACACAGAATAGGTTAATTTGCTTAAGATTGCTTGAGAAACAATAAAGTTTTTTCATACAAAAATTAGTTTTTCAACCAATATTTTCAACGGCAGCTATATGTTATAGTGATTTGATCTGGTCGAATCCGACATACATAGGTACTACTTAAAGCAGAAAAGAGCATCTGTTTATCAAGATAGCTTTAAAACTGAGAGACAAATTTGCATGTAAACAGACGGATGGACGGACAGACGGTCAGACAAAAGTAGGCACATGATGAACAAGAATATATATACTTTATATGGATATACCTTTGTTTGCCTGTTACATAAATTCGCAATAGTTTATTAGCCCATTTTACTCATTTTGATTGCAAACAAGGTGTTAAAAGCAAGGCTGCAAATCTCGAAATTTTTCGAGCTGGGTTCGGTTTGGGGATTTGAACCTCAGTTAAACTTTAAGTACGGTTCATGGACTGCTTTTATCATCTATCTTAAGCTCAGCTTTGCTACAGATTCCTTAAAAATTTGTTCGCATCTTAGCAAGTCACTTTGTCATTTTTTTTTCGATAATTGCTAATAATTCTCAACCTGTTTAAGCAATAAGTGATAATCTATAGACCCATAAAATAGTCTGAGAGATTTTCTTAAATGCTTTAGACATATCGTGACAAAATTCCAAGCTAAGCATATCAAAAAATCAAGTTCAGTTTTGAGCTATAGCTTTAAAAGAAAAGTTTGAGTAACATTTGAAAAATATGTAGAGATTTGTATGTTGCCTTAGTTAATAATGGCGGTACTGACGTGTGAGAAACATATGCAACACCCTCTCTAATTTACAGGGTATACAAATTAATCAAATTCCATTTGCATAAGTGGCGTTAATTAATCAGCTCAAATGCTGTTGGTATTTTGTGCATTGCCGTTAAGTGCTTATGGAATATGTGCAATAAACATAAAGCAGCCGTCCAAATTGCATAATTGCAGATTAAGGACCTTTTTCTATTCCTTTCCCTGTACCTTTCCCTGTTCCTTTCCTTGTCCCTGTCCACCTACCTGGTACTGCTCACAAATTGATATGAATGTTGGGTGTATGGTCGTAGGGTGTTGGGCGTGGCTAACAAGTCAGCACATTAGTAAAACAATAATACGTTGCGTGATAGGAATCTTGTCGCCTTGTCCTTGTCTTTGTCTCTGTCTTTGTCCTGTGCCAAAACGTTGTCAAAGCGAGCGCCTTTTTATATAGCTAGCTGTCTGTAATTTAATAGACACGATGTCGACGAGCGATATCCTCGTCGTCTGCTGTTGCCAGTTGGGTTATTTGAATGGCATGCCGAATTTTCAAATGTAAAATAGGCAAAACCAAACACACACGCACACATACACGCACACATACACACACATGCCCACACACACAATTGATAAAGCTTGTGCCAAACTTAGTCAGCTCAAATTAAATTTGTTAGCTGGAATTGGCCAAAAGGTGCTCCGATTTTGCTTCTGCTTTATGCTCTGGCTTCTGCTATATTTCTATCTCTATTTGCCTGGCCTATGCTCCATATTGCCTTCTCTCTCTCTCACTTACTGTGTTGAATTGTTGGCCAAAAGCAAATAGAAAACAGCAAAATACACAAATCCAAGCTGGGAGGCGCCTGTTTAATCAAGCGGCATCCCGCCATCTGCACAGCTGGTTGCGAGCTCTACTCACAAACACACGCACTCCCAATCCCACTCCCACAACCACTCACACACACACACACTCACACACACACACTCACACACACTTAATTAACTTGCTGTGAAGCAGTTGTTGTATATTTTTGGCCATGTCTGAGTTCGTATCGCCGCAATGATATTCAATTTAAGCTTTGGCTTTGCCTGCTCAATGACGCTCGTCGTCAATACTTCTGTTCTAAAAGTCAAAGTCAAGCTGTACACAGTAAAAAAAGTCGAGTCAGAAGTACGGTCATTCCTAGTATAAAACACTTGATAACCTCTACCTCTGTTCATTACTAAGCCGATAGAATTACTGCTTGGAAATTTTAGACTTTTGAAGCTCACTAGTTTGAGAGCAGCTGAGAGCGTAAGTTTCGTTCACTCTTTTTTTTAAAATGGCGGTTAGGACTCGATTTGAGTACAGCATACATGGAATAAGTATTTTATAAAGGGATTTTCATAAAAATTACTCTTATTTTAAAAATAAAAATAGAAATAACAAGTATTCCATAGCTCTTAGTTTAATAATCAAAAATAGCTGTTATTCTTTGACTCTTATTTCAAAGATTAAAAATAATTCTTATTCCAAAGCTCATATTAAGAAATTTGAAAATTAGATCAATTTTTGTGCATTTCACAACTTGGAGTAAATAATAAAAAAAAACTCTTATTTTTGATCTTTGATTTTAAGACCTATATCATGATTTTTATACTCTGTTTTCCAAAATGGAAAAAAAGAGTATATTGGGTTTGTGAAATGTCCGTCTGTCCGTCCGTCTGTCCGTATGAACGCAGTTTTTTTCCACAGTTTTGAAGCTAGAGCAACCAAACTTGGTATACATGTTGGTATATACCATAGGCAGACAAAGTGTCAAGATTTCCCCCCCACCCCCACCCCTTCCCCCACAAACCGCAAAAATCTATATCTTCTGCAGTTTTGCAGCTAGAGTCACCAAATTTGGCATGAAGACTACTGATGACATCCTCGACCGATCTGTAAAAAAAAAATGCCACGCCCACTACCGCCCCTGCAAATGAGCAAAATCTGTATCTCCTACACCCTTATAGCTAGAAACCCCAAATTTTGCAGTATGAATACTTTTGATCTCATCGATAGTTTTGAGAAAAAAATTTTGACACGCCCACCCCCGCCCCAGTAAACATAAAACAGAGTATATCGCAGTCGGGTGAGCCTGACTGCAACGTTTTTACTTGTTAAATATGTGTATTATAGATTTAAGTACATTAGTGTACTTTAAAAAACTTATAATTTTCTTTTTATTTCTGTGTATCTCTCAATCTTACTCACTCCTTTGCCCTCTTCTCCTTTTCTCGCCACTCACTCTCTAGTTTTGTCACTTTTTCTCACAACCTCTCTTTCGCTATGCATTTCTTTCTGAGCTGGCTCAGCAGAGTAATGCCCCAGGGAGCCCAGCCACTGCCATGACAATAAAATGGTTTGCCAACCAGCAGCCGGGCAGAGCTTGGTTGAGTGACAAGAGGCAAGTGGCAAGTGGCAAGTGGCAAGGGATACACAGACAGAGAGCTAAGAGTCAAGGAATCGAAGAGAGCATCAGGACGTGTTGTATTGAAATCGACAGCTAATGAAATGTTGCCCCAGATAGTACAAACACGCATCCATCTGTGCATCAAGAGCAGCTCCCCGAAGACAGCTCCGACTCCCCCAAAAGTCAAACCAAACCCGAAATCGAAGACTATATTTCGTTTTTCGTTTGCTTAGTGCCATAAATTGTAATTACAAACTGTAGCACTTGACCATTTTTGCCATTTGGCCAACATCATCATCAAAATTGAGCAGCGACAATAGAGAGATTTGATGTCAGAGTCAAGGTCAAACTGCATTGCTGGTCACGTGGCGTATACGTAATGCTCATAATGAATGGGTGGAGGGGGAGGGGCACAAACTGGGGTACGTTTCCGTCAATAGGGTTTTTGGACAGCTGTTAAGCTTTTATTGAAGTAATGTGTATAGTATATGTATTGATATGTATTGCGTATACGAAATGTGCCTGATAAACAAGGCATCTTTCGCATTTCCCATTCACTTAGTTCAACTGATAATGTCAAATTTGTAATTTATATTCTATACAATAGACAAGTATTGTCAGTTTTATACATTTTATTTATATATTTGAAGTTAAAATAATACTTAAATATTAGAAATAATATGGGAAATAAAGTAAGGTCTGCTTATCAAACAAAGTATCCAAATAACTACTTTATCTTACAACAAGTGCTTGTGTTTCTTTAAGTATTGATTAAAATATGCTAATGTGTTATTGTGGTTTTTCATTTTTAAAAAGCTTACCCTTTCATCAAAGACAGTTATTTGACCTTACAACAATTATTGTCAAACTCAGCTGCCATTTAAAGACTCTTTAAAAGGAACTCGATGAAAACTAAAGTGCGCATTTAAATGTATTCAAAAATAAAAAACCAATACAAGTCCCGAGAGAGATTCTTTTTTAAAAATACAAGCACACACACATAGTACAATATATAGGTGGTATGAGCCGGCATTGCTCGGCTTAAAATTTGACCTTGACCTGCATTTCCCGCCCGTGGGCAAAGGTTTTTTCTAACAAATGATTCTTAAGGCAGAACTTTCGAACTGAAGTAGTGTTGGGTATAGGAAGAAATATCGATTCCGATCTCATTCCGATTCTGAAATGTATTGCCCAGTCACGACAGTCTCGCTGATTTTGAAATTTATACTGTGTTTCCCGAATTTTGAACACTTTTCTTATCGAAAAGCAAGGCAGTTTAGGAAAAGTTTAAATAATTCACCGGTTCCGCACTTTTTAAAATTGTTTCCCGTCCCGCCAGTTTTCGTGCGTGATTATTTTCGTAATTCTGTAAAAACTTAAATTTCGGGAGATGTGTTTTCTAAAATCGGTGAAATATGCGTCGAATAAATTTTCATACTGATCTCTAAAATTGAATTTCAGATCGATCGAATGAAATACCGAAAAGTTTCATACAACAGTTTTCCGTGAATTTCCCATATTTCCCGTCAGAATTTTACAAAATCCCTGCCTAGTGTGTACTTTCGACATAAGATAAGCCTTGTGTGTAAATTGTAGCTTTCTAACTCTTACGGTCTTGGCTGTGCAATGATTTTCACCTGTCAGTCAGGACATCTTCCTTTAGATATATCTTTTGAAATATAGAAGGTATGTGAAAATAGACCTTTGTGGTGTAGGAAAATATTCTTACAAAAAGTGTAGCTGGTTGTATTCAAGGCAAATGTATTCAAATTTAATGCTTATGCTAATGTTAAGGCTGTTAAAGCTGCTTCAAAGTAATGTCTGTGTAATGTTTGTAATTAAAGCTTAATTTTATATTGCTAATTTGGAATTCTGGCATTTTTAGTCAGCTGCACACAAAAATTACAAAAGGCAAGCCGCAAAAATCATAGCACTTTAAGCGCTCATTACGCTATACACACACACATACACATACTCACACACAGAGAGAGAGAGAGAAAGAGAGAGATGGAGTGGGAACAAAAGGGACAAAACATCACAAAGCATATAAAAGCAGAAAACTTGTTTTTGTTTACGTTTTGCGTATCAAGTCAGCTGGAAAAACTAAAAATTTTAACAATTACATACATTAAATTTTTAGTGATGTTTGCTTTGTGTGTGTTTGTGTGTGTGTGTGGGTATAATTATGTATGTATGGGTGTGCATTACATAAAAAAAATGTCAGATATTTGTCGATGCACTTGCTAGAATTAAACATTGAAGAACTACACCTAAACAACAATGCAGTCTGTAGTTAGCTTGGGTAAGGGTGTTTTTTTTTTAGGAAGGAGGGTGTTTTTTATTATGTGTTGAGTTGGATCGGGGCAAGCACAACGAGCGAGAAAGGGAGGCGTGAGTGAGAGTGAGAGAGCAAGGCAGTGACATTTTGTTGAAGGCTTGAGATTGGAGGCAAGGCCAAGGCTAAGGTAGACTGTGTTTAAGGGAAGTTACGCACGCATATGTTGCCTAAATTTACAATCAAGCATTACTATGTATAATACTTACGCGTATTATCTTCTGATCACGTATGATCTTGCGCACACAGTTTACAATAAATGTGATGACCATGCCGCCCAATATGAGTCCAAACACGATGATTATAATGACCACGTGCTCTGATTGGCCGGGTGTTTCACTCTGTGAATAACGAGAATAAAAATTATTAATTAGTAAACAATTATTGATTATATTACTTAATATACAAAACAATCGAAAGTAGCATTAATCGTTCAAAGCTATGAAAGTCGAAAGCAACGTTGCTATCGTTAGTTTTAAAAATGGGTATTTTTAAAAAGGAAAAATATTCATTTCATTTAAGAACTAATATACACTTCGGGAGGGTTTCAGAGTATTTTTCTGCAAGAGTATATGTATATAGTACATTTTTTGTTTTTTTGTTCTGCATTAATTTCTAAAACTATGTTTTCTTAGCCCTTTTTTAACTAATTTGCAATCAGTTTTGTGTTTCATGGATTGAAAATCAAAAAAGTAATAATCAAATACATATGAAAAAAAATTACAATTTTTTTTTTTTTTTTATATAATTAAATTATTATTATTCTGGAACGTTTGTTTATACATAATTTCCAAATTCGAATAAATTAACATGTTATTTGCGGTTGATTTTGGCGTGGTTTGCCCTGTCATATACCACACACACACACATCTGTCGACACACACACACACACTTTATACAGTGGTTTGATTATACATATAATGGCGGTCTGCGCAAAACCTGATTGTTGTCATTTCTAAAATAAATTTGATACACACAATTAACGCATCATTTTGGCGCAGATTTCCATGATAGCTAATTAAATAAACAAAACTTGATTGGGTTTTTAATTGAGCAGCTATGAAATACTAAGTAGAATTCAAAATTTCAATAATTTAGAAATTCAATCAAAATGCTTAGTGAATAATACGAATAATATAGGAATTCAATAAACACTTGAAATGCTTTACAAATTGTTATGTTCTTGAAGCTATCATTACATTAGTTTAGAACATTTCTAGTATTCAGTATCTGACAATGTTTTATAGTCATATATGGATACATATGTTTATACGTTAATTTATAAAAATTGTATATTTGTATATTGTAAGTAGTTTAAAATGCAAAAATATGAGTATATATATTCGAATTGGTAGTGCCATGAAGTGAGTCATAATTTGGGTATTGAAACGTGATCAAATGCAAACTATTTAAAATAAAACGTGAAAGAATAGTTATCTTTGACGTGCCGAAGAAATATATACTCTTTCAGAAAAGCTTCGCATAAGAAAGCTTTACTTTCGAATGGTTGTTCCTATGACAGCTATAAGATATAGCAATTCGATTTTGATAAAACTAAGTCTGCATGCGTGGAACGTGATAAAATTGAGTACTAACAAGTGAAATTGAAATATCTGTATAAATAAAAAAGTTTTTGATGCAAAAACTTATTTTTCAACCGATCGTTCCTATGGCAGCTATATGTTATAGGTCGATTCTGGCCGATTCTGACATATGAACTACCTGTAGCAAAAAAATATATCTGTGCCACGTTTAATCAATACAGTCTTAAGACTGAGACGTCTCCTTCAATGAGTTACACATTTCGTGACAAAATTGAATACCCTACGCAAGGGTATAAAAACCAAATAGTTTTCAAGGCCTAAAGTACAAGTTTAATAAGTTTGGCAACACTAGATTCTGGAATTGTATTCGAATTCTCAATGCTATGAAGTGAATCATTATTTGGGTAATGAAACGTGAAGAAATGCAAAACTATTTTGCGGTTAAAGCGAATGAACAAAGTTTGGGGCAATTGTTGCTTGAAAAGTTGCTACTTATAAGTACATACATATGTACTAGGCTGTGACTTTATGAAACATAATGATCTAACACAATTGCTGCAACAACAAAAGCAACATGAAGAACAACAAACAAAATGCTGTGGCAAAGGCTTGGTTGTAATACAAACCTTAAACTTTGCCAACAAAACTTATTTGGCCAACTTTATGTATTCAAAATTGTGTGTGTGTGTGTGTGTGTGTGTGTGAGTGTGTGTGTGTGTCACCCACATTGGGCATACTTATTATGATAGTCGAATGGAGTATGCGGCACATTCGCTTGCTTACAACACTATTCAACAATTTAAGATTCTTTTATTTTGAAAAAACTACCTAATTTGAAATTAATTCAACTTACAAATGTTTAACAATTAAGACCAGAAACGAAAAGTTAACGAATACACTTTATGCAGCAAACTGGTCCTCAAAAAAAAAAAAAATAAATAAATAAAAATATACATACAAATTTGAACATCTTTTTTAATAACAAGTAAGAACGTTGCAGTCGGATGCACCCGACTGCGATATACTCTTTTTTAGCTTCTTTGCGGAGTCAGAAGTGGGCGTGGCAATTGTATTTTTGGTCAAATCTTTCAAGTTTTGCCATCAATTTAAGTTTGGTTGGGCCCGTTGTACAGGTTTGGGAGAAACAAACATTGCTCGATTGCAGGGGCGGGGGTTGGCGTGGCAAAATTATTCTTTTTAAAAGGACAATAGAATTCAACCTGCAAAATTTGGGGACTCTAGCTAAAGGGGTGGGGGAGACACAGACTTTGCTTATTTGTGGGGGCGGGGGTGGGCGTGGCCAAATTTGTCAGATCAATCAAGGATGTGATAAGTAGCCCTTGTGCAAAATTTGGTTACTCTAGCTGTAAAACTGTGGAAGATATAGGTTTTTGCGGTTTGTGGGGGAAGGGGTGGGGGTGGGGGGAGATCTTGACACTTTGTCTGCCTATGGTATATACCAACATGTATACCAAGTTTGGTTGCTCTAGCTTCAAAACTGTGGAAAAAACCTGCGTTCATACAGACAGACGGACAGACGGACGGACAGACGGACAGACGGACATTTCACAAACTCAATATACTCTTTTTTCTTTTTTTATAAAAAAAATTAAAAAAGAGTATAAAAACCTCAAAGCAAAATTAACAATGAAATAATACAAGAGTAACTAAAAAAGTTTGTTCTGTATGAAATAATTTTCATTAAAATTATCTTAATTTCTTTTAAAATGTGCAGCTTTAAGGGTTTAGACTTAAGACATATTTTTAAACGATATTTGAGTTGCTCTAAATTTCGAATGTCGATTGAAAACTCGGTTTTAAATCTAAAAAAAAAAAATAAAGGGGGATACTTCATACGAAAACAAGAATATCAAATCGAAAACGATTCGCAACGAAAATATCGGAAATGAGAGCAGTTTCGAGAATTGGAATGCAAAAATTTTTTTATTTTATTTAAGCTATAATTATAATATGCATATTTTTATAAATTGTTTTTTTTTTTTTTAAACGAGTGTTGCAATTTCTGAAACTATTTTACTAAGAATTAGTTTAAAAAAAGTTTATTCAATGAGGTTAGCCATAGTGTAGTCTTAACACAGCTATAATAAGTCAAAGGAGTTTGCTGGTTTTGAAAATATTGTTGTCTAATGTAATTAGATGCATGTACGAGTAGAATGTTTGACCTAAATAATGCCTGGATGGGTTGAACGAGTAAATGGGTTAGGTTTATTGTCACTTACCTTGCACTTCTCCTCGTCCCAGCGAAATTTACAATTGTCTCGTTCATTACACATCAAGTCTCTTGATATGCAGGTCGCGTCCTCGCAATCGTACTCATCTGCGGTGCAGGCTGTGTGGTAGATAAAGACGTACGTTTAAATCTTGCTACAAAATGGCAAAAAAAAAAACATATATAGAAAAAACAGTAACAGAAACAGAAACCAAAATCACAAAACACACATGAGACAAGAAAAATACACAAAAAAATGGCAATCAGTTGCAGCAGAAGCAGAAACAGAATCAGAATCAGCAGCAGACACAAAACAAATATACGTAATCTCAAACATAAATCGTCCTGGAGCAACAATAATTGCAATGCCTAGACAGTGGCAACTAAAAGTACAACCACAGTTTCTGTCTCTGTCTCTGTCTCCAGCTAGGACTCAGGCTCAGGCCCAGTGTCAGCAAATGGTGTCCTTGTTGGCTGGCAGTTGTTAACTGAAAACTGCGAAAGTTAACAATGCCAAGGCACAAAGGACAATCGTTGAATGACAAAGGAGTGCTTAGCCTTTGGCAACAGCCACCAATCACACAAAACAGGGCGACAGACAAACAGTTTGATGCTTAGATACGCATAGATCCCACATACATAGTTGGTTAGACAAGAACACAGGCAGTTGTTGAGACAACACCAATGATAAAGACAACGACAACCACATCGACAACCACATCCACATCGACGACAGCAACAACGATGCCTGCCACCGCAGGCTATTCGAGTAGCTCCTACAAAAATAGCAAACAAGTAGGAATGCCCGACTACGAAACACCCTGCAGCAAACATATTATTATTTTAGTGGAGTATGCGAAATTTGAAATACACTTGAATAAAAATTCCCTAAAAATTAGTTTTTTGCTAAACTACCCAATCCTGGGTGGGAATATTGAATAAATCTTCAAGTAGAATAGTTCTAATTCCTAAGACTGAAGTTGACTAAATTTCTATGTACATTTTTAGGTAGTAAAGTCGTAAAATTAAGGAAAATTTTTTCGCTTTGTCAACACCATTTCTATTCTATATTCTATATTTTTTTTTTTATTAATTCTAACGTATAATAAATGGTGGTAATTTTTCCACTGGACAAAATAAATATTAATTTATTACTCCCTTTTAACCATTTTTAAAGAGAACAGGGAGTTAAAAGACAGGATGCCAAAAAGCTGCCCAAAAAAGCCGATCAAAAAGCCGTCTCGTCTTTTGGTCTTGTTTTGTGGATTGCGATTGCTGCAGCTTAGCACAGGATTGCCCAGGCTTTGCCCATTCCCATTCCTATTCCTATTCCCACTTCCTTTCCCTTTTCTATTCCTATTGTACTCCTTGCTACGCTGCCAGACTTTCGCGACTCTCAAACGCACGTGCGGCAAGTTTGCGAAGGATTTGCCTCAACACGATATATGTACAGTGGGTTAATTTATTCTAAAAGTGTGGATCTAACATACTTATGCCAAGCATAGGAGCTCATCATTTTATAATTTATTCTGAGTAAGTATAGAAAATTATGAAAACATTTGCTATGAGTATATTTCAAACCATCAGTCACTTTAAGGCAGTGTTTAAAAGATATATCGATATTATCGATATTTTTGAGGGTTCGATATAACATTGATTTTGATGTATCGCCTTCATATCGATAACGTATTCAATATGTTGAATGTCTTTTTTTATATTTTATAATGACGGTTTAAAATTAAATTTGTAACAATGCAGTTTTTTTAATATTATAAACTTAGTTCAATATCAGCTTGCTTTTTTATGCAAAATGTAATTCAATTATAGCTTTTTAATGCACATTCGATATATCGGTTTATCGGTATTTTACTAGCGATACATCCGATTATATTGACTGGCTTCTGCGATATATTAGATGATATCAACTGCCTTCTGCGATGTATTTTTCAAGTCAAAATCGAAATAATTTTGACGCTTTACATCCCTATATTGAACTATATATGTGGAAATAGGGTTGATCGGACGAATAAACGATGGAAGTGTCTCTTTTGTTCGTGCATCAATCTTATAAATATTACAATCGATGGTATTTCGATTAATCGTATAGCATATATCGTATAATCGTTGTATCGAAAACATAAAAAAAAATGGTTCGTTTATTCAAGATGACAAAAAAATTGTTAAATGAAAATCTTGTGCGACATTTTGAGAAAAATACCGATGATCGATCTCGCAGCAAAATTTCTTAATAAGAAACTCAATGAATCGATAAAAAAAAACTTGCTTTTAAATAAATGTAAACTGTTTTTTTGGTCTGTTTCTCCACTGTGCGACGAATGAAAAAATAGTGTGTTAGATGAGTTAAAAGGTCGCTAGTTGGAATTGTGTAACTTACCCGATCCACGGTCCCGGAAAGCTGTGTATAGAATGGCGAAAGTCGAATTAATCGCACTTTGCTCAGCGTAAAATCGCATGTGGAGAATATTGGACTCCGCCGTAATACTCTCTCCCGCCGAGCCGCAAAAGTTTTTCACTCTGCAAGAGATGAGTAGAAGTTGAAGTATAAGGCAAGAAACAAATGAAACAAATGAAATAAATTAAAACAAAACAAATATACTTACAATCAATGAGAGACTCACTGAGTACAAAAATGATTTAAATTTGGTTGGCGACTTTGGCTTGACTTTAATTTGTCTGACAGACAGAAGTGCGGTCAAATAAAATAGCAACAAAACATGTACTTGTTGAACATTGTCGGCAAATCTGAACTTTGTTAAGTAAACGCTTTTTTGATTTTACAAATTTACTATCAAATGGTAATTATGCTAAGCATCAAATAAAAATGCAAATGTATTCCAACCAGTTGACTGAGTTCGATGACGGTCTTTAAAGAACTTAATGTTAAACAAAAAGAAAGAAAACTAAACTTTGGCGTGCCAAACATACATATATAGCCTTGCAGAAAAGTTGTTCAAATGAAAACTTAAATTTCGACCGATTGTTCCTATGACAGCTAGAAGATATAGAAGCCCAATTTTGATAAAACTTAATGAGCATGTGTGGAACATAATAAAATATAGCACTAACAAGTTTGGTTGAGATATCTGTGCTTTTTTTGTGGCAAAAACATATTTCTGAAAATAAAAATTTTTTTTTTTCAAAGCTTGGGGATTTTTCTACAGAAAATATTTCACATATTTTAAAATCCATGCATACGAGTAAAATCTATTGACATTCTACAAATTTGTCTGCAACAAAATTGAGCCCCTGTTAACATGGCAACCGGGCAATACACTGAAAAAAATATACTCTGTATGCTTGTTTTAATGTATTTCATTGCAGAATATTTAAAATAACTTTTTTAAAAAGCTTTTTTATAAGAGAATGCACTATATATATTATATTCTTTATTGGGCTGGAGACGTCTGCTTTAATTCGTGACAAAAATATAATACCCTCTGCAAGGGAAATGTATTTCAGAAACAAGATTCCATTTTCTGTACATTCTGAAGAATATGTACATATGTTTGTGTGCTCGACTAATGAACTAATTTGAGAATGCACCTTTGACTAAAGTCAAAGTCATTTCGAGCAAAAGATTTAAGAGCCCTGTTGCGGAAATTACGCGGATACGGAGATGCATTTGATGTAGTAAAAGTATTAAGCATTGAAATTGCTAATTAGACATTAAATAGAACTTATTACATATATGCATCACATACATAAGTATATGTATATACATATGTATGCAAATAAAGAGACATTTCTTTCAGCCATTCTTTACACATAACAATTATTGTAGCATACTTTTAGGAATATTTGTCATGAATATGCGCATTGAAAAGGGCTATTATATTTTCTTTGTAAAATCTTAAAAAAAAATGTTTTAAATATTCTGCCAATGTGCATGGCAACAAGTACGTTGAGTTAATCTTTTTTTTCTGTCTATTGTTTGGTTGTCATGTTATCAGTGGTTCAATTTTGTTGCTGTAAAATTTTCAAATGTCAATAACTTTAACTCGGATCCATGGAGTTGAGAATATATGGACTACTTTTTTTGTAGAGAATTCCCGAATCTTTTAAATACAATTTTGTATTATTGTCTAAACATTTTTTTGTCATAGGAAACGCAATAGAAAACTTAAAAATTTCAAGAAAATCAGCAACAATCGGTTGATAAATAAGTTTTTGAATGAAAAACATTTTTTTATTTGTGTTTAATATACAAAATTTACTCAATCCAAGTTAAGTTGATAACTAAAGTTGATAAAAATCAGGCCACCTTATCTTATACCTGTCATAAAAACAATCATTCGAAAACAATGTTTTCTTATGCGAAACCTTTCTGCAAGGCTTAATATCATCAGCTGTCTCAAGTTTTGTGTCTTGATTTGATATGCATGTGAGCTGGATGAGTAAATGGATATGTACTATTTATTGTTGAGTCGACACGTGTGGTAAATTGTTGTAAAAAGTGAATTTAAATGGATACTGGTTGAACGGATGTGTGCGAGCGACAGCAAAGTCCATGGCAATGGCAATGGCAATGGCCATGGCCATGGCAATAGAAACTGGCAATAGCAATGTAAAGTGGGGAGTGGTGAATGGTAAATGGCAACTAGGAGCAAATCATTGCCGTTGACGTTGAAGTTGAGGATGGCGTTGCTTTTGCCGTTGGCAACGTTATTCCCATCAGTGTGCACAAAGGCCAAAAGCCGAAAGCCGAGAGCAGGCCTTAAATCGAATGGTATTGGTATTGCAATAGAAGCAGCAGGCCAAATGGAGTGTGTTACAGCAACAAGTGGAATATTGTTGGCGCTATGCAAAGGTGGCTTTTGTTGGGTAGGAGAGGGCAGGGTGATTGCGTTGGGATGTGCATGAATGACAAATGGAGATGCTGGGTTGGTGGCACAAAACAATTCAAGTTGGGTGAGTCAAAGGCGCCGCCGCAACTTCCGCTGGCTTACAATTTACTTTGGCCGGTAATAAATTGAAAATTTTGCTTTACCCTGCTTTGATCTTTGCGAATGTTACACAACGTGTTTTTCCGACTGACTTCCACATTGTGGCTCATTCGTGAAGCGGAAATTGGTTTGCGGTATGGCTGCCATTGCGTCTATAGTACATGAATGTATGCCAGGCGATCCCACTGCCTTGGCTAACACCAACACAATCACCAACACCATCACCATCCCTTCCAACTTCATCATCGCTATAGATAGCTCAACTCTTACCTTAATGGCATCACTGTTTGCTCTGGGAATATATCCAGAAAGTTCGTCTCGCAGTCGTTCGGCTTGCTCAGATGAAAGTCCAAAAATTTCAAAAATATCTGCACAGTGAACAAAAAGAAAACAGAGAAGCAAAAACATTGCGAATTTATGTTATTGAAAATATTTCTTACAATTTTATACACTCACAAAATAAATGTCTAGTTATAAAATGAAACTAAGCAACAACAAAAATGGGCTGAGGTAAAAAAAATTTTTATTTTTTTAAATATATATATTAAAGATACGTGGTAAATTTACAACAATTTTCTTGGCTGGACCCGAGGTCTTGTGCGTCAGAGAAAAACTAAGAAATTTATTTTCGACTTTTGCACGAATTTTTAAATAAATATGCGTTTGATTGTTAATATAAATATGCAAATGTTATTGAATTAATTTTTAAGCTCATTTAAAATATTAATAAATTCAAAATTCAATGAAAAAAAATCAAATCACTTTCAATTAAATTTAAAGAAAGTTTACAACTCTCGAATTTATTATAATAATGTACTTAAAATTTATTTGAATTTCGTCACCGATTGTGTTTGGTTTAAACACAGAATGCTTGATTTTTTTTCTGAGTGTACACAATTTCACCCCTTCTCCTCATACACACCTTCCAGTTATCCTTCACCTGTATGCGCCATATGCAGTCGAGAGCAATCTTATCGCGTATCACCTGCTCCCTAATATCAGCTGGGACATCCGTTGAATTGATGAAGCCCTCAAAGCCATCCTTCTCAATGGTGCAGTTTAAATCTGTGCTGGGCGCCTCCCGATTTCGATCCAGAAACTCATACACGGCACTAAAGCCCGTATATTCAATTGTATCATCCGATTGGAAATGTAGCCACAGATATCGTTCCTTCGAGGTGATTTCCGGTGGGAAATCTGTTCCGCAGTATTTACCAATCTCCGCGGAGAAACCATATTGCCCATCGCGTATCTATAGAAATACAACCACAATCGCCATAAGCCACATGTCATTTAGAAAGGAAGCTACTTAATTATTAACTCAGTATTGATTTATGTGCAAATGTTTTCTACTATTGTCTATTGCGCGGGTACTCCCAAAAGTAAAGGCAACAAATTAAATACATTATGTAATAGCGAATAATCGATACTTGTTTGATAACTTTGGTCGGAAATATCGATAAATCGATGTTTAATTTTGTTTAATATAAAGCAATTTTACAGAAAAAACCCTAAATTGTTTTGGACACCCTAAATGCTTAAATAATCGATAATTATTCGATTAGTTTGGTCGGAAATATCGATAAAACGTTTCGTTTTATTTTATATAAATCGAGTTGAGAGAAAAAAAACGTTAAATAGTTTTGGACACCGTAAATATATAAATAAATAAAAAGGATTTTTCAACTTTTTGTGAAGGAAACATTTTTGCTTATCATCCCATTGAGCTCAAATTACTTTTCAAATTTTTCCTTTCACTGAATTCGGAATTATTTTAGAAAAATCTTTTTACGATTTTGTTGCTAGTCTTTGAATTGTCAAAGTTCTAAAGCAGACCTCGGGAATTTGTTGGTTTTCGGCAAAAAGATGCCGCTTGTTGCATGTTGAATGACAATGCACATATGAGGATGGAGATTGGTTGAGGGAGGATGGGGATAGGAGGGTTGCACTATTGTCTGTCCAATGTCGACTTTCAATTAAAACTTGGGACAGGCGTGAAAAAATTTCTATGCAAATACAGACAAAAACAAAAAAAATAAAAAATATGCCAAAAGGCCTGAGCAACTGTAAAGGAAACAATTTGAAAAGTTTTTCCAAGCAACGGTGCAAGTTTTGTTTTGTTTAGCTGTTGCTGTTGTTTTTCCGATTTTCCTTTCGGGCAAGTAACAAAGTTCAGTTTTGATGCTATGACCTTTAAATGCAAAAGCATTTTGTTGTTGTTGTTACTGTTGTTGTTTTTTTTGTTGATGTTGCTGCACTGCAACACTTACTTACTTCAAGAAAATCAAATTTACACTCCTCCTTGAACTCGAGATTAAACGAGTTGCGAAAGTCCAACCGTATGATTTGTCCCTTGGGCGCTGTAATTAGTACCAAATATAAAGGTATAAAGAGTCAGTAATTGAGGAATGTAAGTAAATAATGTAAAAAGGAAACTTAACGTTCATTAATAATGCAGCAAAAGCATTTAAAAGTCTTTTAATACTGCAATTCTTGTCGGCACTAAAATCCTTAAAACTTCGAACTCCTTTAGGGAGCAAGTGCTCTATGCTAATTTTAAGTGAAAGGTGCCAAACTTTGCAAGCTTCACTGATTCGATTATCGTTGATAATATTTTTATATATTTTGTTTTTTCTGCGTGCATTTAATGTTTTAAAAAGTTTAGAAACTGTGCAAATGTATAAAACAGGCAAAAGGCGTTCAGTTTTGTATAATATTAAACTTGAGTTCTCGATTGCGGCTTTGTATTTTTTAATATTTTTGTATATATAATAAACTAGAGGACCCGACGAACTTCGTCTCTCTCAAAATTTAACATTTTCAGATAAACTCCATTGTTGCAATAAAACAGAGGTAGTTACAATTTCAATGTGACTTATTTGAATAGAATCGAAATCAGTATATATAGAGCTATACGATAAATAATGTTTTTACTCCCTGTTCCCAGTAAAAATGGGAAGAAGGGAGTTATAAATTACGGCAAATGTATGTAACAGGCAGCAGGATGTTGATCAGCATCAACAGCCGAGTCCATATAGCCATGTCCGTCAGTCCGTATGAACGCGTCTATCTCAGAGACTATAAGAGCTAGAAACACCAAACTTGGCGCATAGGTTCCTGTATACCATACGCAGATCAAGTTTATTTGAAATTTCGGGTACAAACCCCCCGCACCCCCGCAAATCGAACATATTACTACAAAAAGCACTCCCAAAGCCACCATTTTGAAGGGACAGCTTTAATTTTTCGTGCACACATATGTTTTATCAATGTTGATCAGCTGTGTTAATTTCATTATGATCGGATAACAAACAAAGTTATTGGAGAATTTATTTCCCCGTCTCAGCAGGCAAAAACAACAGTTTGACAGGCACTCGGACAAGTTGGGTGCGCTGCTTGCTTGTGTTGCCGCTGAACTCCTTGAAATGCAAGTTGGGAGCAGGGAGTCTCGTAGAGCATTCTTACTTGTTTGATTTGTTCATGTTCTTCTGCACGTTCCTCTTGCGTTTGGTTATCACGGAAAGTCTGAGTACTTTTTGCAAGACGTGCACGTCGTATAATGTTTGGCCGTTTAATACTTAATTAATTAGTCAAGCAAATAAGCCTCCCAATTGGACAAACTTTGGTAATGTTTCGTTTGCGCAATTTTTTGTGTGACCGATTTGTTGCAAAACTTTTCTCCAGAGCCGCCATATTCAACACTTCACACTACTCTGTTAACTGCTACAGACATCGATATGCATTATCGATACCGCAACGCGACGCGTGTATATCGCCTCAACTTAAAACCGTTTTTAATATACATTTCCAGAAAAGTAAAACATTCCGAGCCCAGACAAAAATTCTAGGATAACAAAACCGGGACTGGATCTTATCTTTTTGACGGAAAATATAATAAAAAGCCAATTTGAGTTGTGACAATACTCACGCAAAGCGATTGCTGTCGTCGCTAACAGTGCTGTAAACGTTAACAGTGTGTACATCTTTTGAGGCGCTAGCGAACTTTCCGGAAAGTAACAACTTGCTACTGGCCATTACGGACAACGAAACAAAATTTGAGCCAAATCGGCCCAGCCGTTCTCTCGTGATGCTGTCACGGAGAAAATTTGGCTCCATTTTTGTACATATAGATTAAAACACCCCTACGCGAGGGACGATGCATATTCAAGCCACAAAACTTCTGATTTTTTATTTTTTGACCAAGTATTTTCTGACTAATATAAGAACTAACAAGTAAGAACGTTGCAGTCGGGCTCACCCGACTGCGATATACTCTGTTTTCTGTACGTAAAAATTTTTTTCTCCAATCTATCAAAGAGTTCAAATGGAGTCATACTGCAAAATTTGAGGTTTCTAGCTATAAGGGTGTAGGAGATACAGGTTTAGCTCATTTGCGGGGGTGGTAGTGGGAGTTGCATATTGTTTTTTGGCAGGTCGGTCAAGGGTGTGGTCACTAGTCTTTATGTCAAATTTGGTTACTCTAGCTGTAAAACTGTGGAAGATATAGGTTTTTGCGGTTTGTGTGGGAAGGGGTGGGGGTGGGGGGGAAATCTTGACACTTTGTCTGCCTATGGTATATACCAACATGTATACCAAGTTTGGTTGCTCTAGCTTCAAAATTGAGGAAAAAACCTGCGTTCATACAGACGGACGGACAGACGGACAGACAGACGGACATTTCACAAACCCAATATACTCTTTTTTTCCATTTTGGAAAACAGAGTATAATAATAAATAATTAATTTTGCATTCGGCACACTGCAAAAGTTACTTACGTACAATAAGAAGAAGCTGAATCTTTTTGCGCAACGAACACATACATACATACATATTTATGCGGCATGTAATAATGGCGCGAAGACGAAATTATCGATATATTAATCGATAAGTTGTTATTGTGTGCAAACAAAGCGCTTGTATAGGCTGACGTTTACAAATTCATAGCTTGATAATAAGAAAATATCAATTAATTGCAAAAAAAAATCTGCAAAATGACATCAATTATTAAGCTGCATACCATTTCTGGTGCAATGGACGAATCACCGCCATGCTATATTCTGCAAATTGACGATGTGCGAATGCTGTTGGATTGTGGCTGGGATGAGAAATTCGATCCAGTTTTTATGGAGGAGTTAGCAAGGTAGGTAGCAGTGCCTCCAAATGTATAAAATCATTAAAGGACTTTGTGTTCACAGGCAAGTGCATACGCTGGACGCCGTGCTGCTGTCCCATCCGGATGCATATCATCTGGGTGCATTGCCGTATCTTGTGGGCAAGTTGGGTCTCAATTGTCCAATATACGCTACGATACCTGTCTTTAAAATGGGCCAATTGTTTATGTACGATTTGTTCATATCTCACTTTCATATGCATGATTTTGATCTGTTTTCGCTGGATGATGTTGACGCAGCCTTTGAAAACATCACGCAGTTGAAGTTCAATCAAACGGTTTCCTTAAAAGGTAAAGGATATGGCATTTCCATAACTCCACTCAATGCTGGTCACATGATTGGCGGCACCATTTGGAAGATAGTCAAGGTTGGTGAGGAGGATATTGTCTATGCCATTGACTTCAATCACAAGAAGGAACGCCATCTTAGCGGCTGTGAATTGGACAGACTGCAGCGACCTTCGCTCCTGATAACCAATGCCTTCAATGCACAATATCAGCAGGCACGACGACGTGCACGCGATGAAAAGCTAATGACCAACATACGACAGACCGTGCGCAACAATGGCAATGTTTTGATTGCTGTGGACACGGCAGGTCGCGTCTTGGAGCTGGCACACATGCTTGATCAGCTGTGGAGGAATAAGGAATCGGGCTTAATGGCTTACTCCTTGCTGCTTCTTAATAATGTTAGCTACAATGTCAATGAATTTGCCAAGTCACAAATCGAATGGATGAGCGATAAGCTGACCAGAGCCTTCGAAGGCGCACGCAACAATCCGTTTCAGTTGAAGCACATAAAACTGTGTCACAGTTTACTGGATGTTTTTAAGCAGCCAGGCGTTAAAGTGGTCTTGGCTAGTTCACCAGATTTGGAAACTGGCTTCGCGCGCGATCTTTTTATACAATGGGCCAGTAATGCAAATAATAGCATTATATTTACAACACGCACCGGCCCAGGTTCGCTGGCCATGGAACTGGTAGAGAATGCAACGCCGGGCAGGCAGCTGGAGTTGGATGTACAGCAACGCATTGATCTTGAGGGCGTTGAGCTGGATGAATATTTGAGCACGCAGGGCGAGAAGCTAAATCCGCTGATTGTTAAGCCAGAAGTCAAAGAGGAGAGCAGCTCTGAGTCGGATGATATTGAAATGAGCATCATTACGGGCAAACATGATATTGTGGTGCGGGCCGACGGCCAGCATTCCGGTTTCTTCAAGTCAAATAAACGACATCATGTCATGTTTCCCTTTCATGAGGTCAAAATCAAGAGTGATGAATATGGCGAAGTCATCAATTTGGATGACTACCGCCTTATGGACGCTGGCAACTGCGATCATACCCTGGATGAGCAAAGCAAGGAGAATATTAAAAAGGAGAAGCCATATGGCGAACTGCAAACCAATGGCAACAACAATCATGACAATGATTTTCAACTCTTTGGACTGCCCACCAAGCTGATTAGCCAACGCAAGATCATTGAGGTCAACGCACAAATACAACGCATCGATTTCGAAGGACGTTCCGATGGTGAATCAATGCTTAAGATTCTCTCAAAGCTGCGACCGCGACGCGTCATTGTCGTGCATGGCACGCCCGAGGGCACCCAGGTGGTGGCCAAGCACTGCGAGCAGAATGTGGGTGCACGCGTCTTCACGCCACAAAAGGGTGAAATCATTGATGTGACCACTGAGACACACATCTATCAGGTGCGCCTTACCGATGCACTTGTCTCCCAGCTGCAATTCCAGAAGGGCAAAGACGCTGAGCTAGCCTGGATCGATGGCCGACTGGGCATGCGGCTGCAGGCAATCAATGCACCAAATGCAACCGAAGCTATTGTTGAGCAGAATGTTGCTGCGCAAGAGGACAAAACTCTAACACTGGAGACACTTGAAGTGGATGAGATTCCTGTGCACAACTCCGTGATGATCAACGAGCTCAAGTTGTCCGACTTCAAGCAAGTTCTGCTGCGCCATAATATCAACTCGGAGTTCTCTGACGGCGTGCTTTGGTGCTGCAATGGCACTTTGGCGCTGCAGCGCGTCGGTGTCGGCAAGGTGTCCATGGAGGGTTGCCTGTCGGAGGATTACTATAAAATACGCGAGCTGCTCTATGAGCAGTATGCCATTGTTTAAGACATAAAAGCAAAATACATAAAACAAAAAACAATTTGTCAATCTTCATTTATATCTTATATTAACAAGAATCAAATAAAAACATCCCTTCCACACGTGCCGAATGCAAAATTAATTTTATATTAATCAAAAATAATCAGAAAATGCTTCGACACTAACATTTTGTTTTTCTTTTCTTAAAAAAAATAAATCGAATTGAACATAGGTTATTTTGCAAAAAGTATCATACTCGAACTACTCGTGTTGCATACCAAAACTTGCGGAATTTCAATGGCTACAACATTATTCAATTTTATTAAAATCGGTTAAGCCGATTTCTTGCCCAAACGGACAAAACAACTTGAGTGTTTCAAGGTAAGTTTAAAAGCTCTTAAAAATACCTTTACAATGAAATGTAGATCGTGTCTGTAGCTTTGATTTGCAAACTGCGTGCGTGTCAATTTTAGCGGTTTTTAGCGTTTTCCCGCTAGATTAGCGGCGTTTCAGAAAAGCGTTAGAGCAAACGTTTCTTGGGTTCTGGTGGGGAACAAACCCACATACATAATTCTAGACAGCTACCCCAACGCGTTGATACATACAAACAAACAAACGAGCTTTTCATCTCAATTTGCAAAAGCTACACTACTTTTAAAATGGTCATAATTTTTGAACGAGTTGTTAGATTGGGACGAACGAGGTGTCATTCAACGCGTATTCAGAATTTGAATATTTATGCGTTAAAAAAAAAAACAACCCAAAAATCCCCAACGGCCCCAAAAGCTCCAACTCCTTAAACTTTGCACTCCTCATATATAGCTCGGACACTCACAGCAAATCTTTCATTCTTGCTGTATATAATGCTAGTCGCCTTTTGCACACTTCGTGCTGCTTCGTCACTAGCTACGACTGCTGTCCACAGTGGTACTGCAAGGGTTTTAATAAATATGACAGAAACTCAATTAGACAAGCTTCTATGACTTATTTCTAAAGAATTGAATCAAGCAATCAATTGAACAGCAATATGAGTTTTTTCAGTTTCTAAAAAATATCGATATAATTTCACTGTCTATTGTATCGATACACTTGCAGTTCTATTTCGCACTGAAAGTAAAATATAAAAGTCAAACACATGCGGTTGATTAAGAACAGCTCTGTGTAAAACTTGAACCGATGCCGACAACTTCGTGTCGAAATGAACAAAATGAATGCATCTGGGGACTCATTCAGTGGGAGCATAAAGGATGCTAAAAACACACACAAGCTAAGACTGGTGGCACACACACACACCCACACCCATATATCATTGTGAAGTCTTTGTGGCCAAATGTGATATAAGAAAAACCCTCAGGTATACCAAAGGCAACAAATCAGACCAGGCCAGGCCTTTCATCCTTTTTCTTATACATGACATAATGGAGCTGTAATGAAAGACTGAATCACAAACAAATGCCATGTTTGAGCTGTTCTGAATGCGAATGGGTATTTCCACATTGATTGGCCTTGACAACACACAACAAAATAAAACCAAAGGCAAACAAAATGTTTGTTTTCTTGCATTGCATGTAGAATGCGTAAGGCCAAAAAGGGTTACGACTACAAAATGCCTCGTAAATAGATTTCTGTTTAGATTTCTATAAGTCTAAAAATACTTATAGTAAGCATTCTGAAACTTATATCGAGTCCTGACCGCTATTTTAAAAAGGAGAGGGAGCGAAATTTACGTTCTCAGCTGCTCTGAAACGTGCGAGCTGTACAGAAAATGATTCATAAGTCAAACAATACCAAATTGATTAGCTAAATCAACGCTAAAATTTTCCAGCATTAATTCTATAAGCTCTATAAACAGAACTACAGGCAATAGCAGATTTGATTTGGTCTCTGGCTGAGCTGTCTAAGAGGACAACTGTTGATGCGAGTGAGGACCTCGGGTTCGAATCCTCGCAACACCAAATGTTGACTAGGGCTTCTTAAACATTTAGAAAAATTAGATTATGCTTATATTTTTATTGGGCTAAAACCAAGATCAATTTAAGAATTCTGGGATTAAATCACGCTTCAAGAGTAAAACTCTAGAAAATTATAAAGTCAAATCAAAATTAAATTAAATTTGTACATTTCAATGTACATACATTTTATGCTTACTTATGCATAGAATATGACTAATTTATTCATAAATACTAGGATCAATTTTCTTAAAATTAGTGCTTAAATCATGCCTTAAACACACGAATTCATGCATGCATTTTACGCATTTTATATTTACAGGGTAGATGTAAAAAAGGGCAACTTGCTGCTTTTACGTCCCATATGGAGCTGGGTCAGCAATTCAGCTTGTAAAACTATTTCCTGCTCACGCATAGAGCACAAATTGAAGACTAAGTGCAAAAAAAAAAAAAACTAAACACAGGGCTAGCTGGCAATGCTGTAATTGATAGCCAGATTGCATTGCGAAGTAAACTCGTTGTAATTAAATTATATGAAATACAAAGAGCTGTCTGTCTGTCTTGCTCGTAGTTATTTAAGGTCTTTAATC
The DNA here is from genome assembly GCA_949708635.1 of Hirtodrosophila cameraria. Classification (NCBI taxonomy): domain Eukaryota; kingdom Metazoa; phylum Arthropoda; class Insecta; order Diptera; family Drosophilidae; genus Hirtodrosophila; species Hirtodrosophila cameraria. The sequence goes on from OX453090.1 coordinate 12,341,133, forward strand.
TACAAAAAAAACTTAACTAAAACAGATTTTCAACATGCCTAATTGATAGTTAACGTTTGAATTTCCAAAAACTTATATTTCGCCTGAGCTAAGCCACAGTTGAATAATTTGAAAGAAACTCGTTTATGCAAATTTTTCATAAATTGATTCTTTTATATTAAAGTTAAATGCACAAATCAACGCTTGTTATACAAGTATGATTCATAATATATATTTTTTTATTGTTTTACACACAAGCGCAAATTCAATTAAAATGCACTTTTGATTTTTATAAAAATTGATTTTGTTTTAAAACTGGTCGAAGCAAATACGCAAATTGATTGTTAAAGTTGTTCGATAAAATTGATGATGCACAGATGCCATTATGACAATAATATTAACTACTCACATAAAATAGTTTAGCTTAAATTTGAATTGTCTAACAATTGTCATGAAAATTGCAAATGCAAAATCTGGACTTATCTGAGCATTGGACCAGCTAAGCAAGTTTCATGTATTTAAGAGATGAGAGATTTTGACACAGTAACAACTATAACTATTACTTTCAAACATTGCTCACAAATGTCATTGACTGTGACTTTAACCTACATAGACTTTCATAACTTTTAAGCATAATGACCTTAATTTTCTACTCCTACACTGAGAAGTGTTATGAAAATGTTGCTCGTAGCTATATGGTATAATAGATAATGTGGGTTGGAAGGCTTTTTTATTTAATTTCAAAAATGTTTAAAGTTTGCATTTCATTTAACTATTTTCCTGAGGGTATTATAATTTTGTCACGATATGTGTAAAGCGTAGAAGCAGACGCCTTCGACCCTATAAAATATATATGATCATTAACAGGTTCGAGAACGTTACATTCGTTCGCATTTAAATTTAAAAAAAAAACATGTTTATAAAAAACATTGTTTTATGTGGCTTAATTGCTTTTTAGTAGCTTTATTTTTCGATGCAAAAGTCAAATTACATAGCATTGACGTTTTCAAAATACTTAAGAAAACCGTGCGATCGCGAACGCTACAAAATATAGAAGTCTCGTTTGACAGTATCTGCAAAAAATGAAAAAGTCTAAAAATTTGAATGAAATGTTTAATGGAAAATAATTTCAAACTATAAAGATATAATGTAGTTACCAATATTTATTTATCATTTTGAAATTATTTGAATATTTTGGAAAAAAAAATAAAATTTGCAACTATCGCGCACGTTACAAGATTTCCTTTGACTTTGCTCATGAATATTAACAGTTAAGTTAGGGTAAATTGATGGCTTGTCATTATGAAACAGCTTTTATCAAGTATCAGCTCACTTGACAACGTAAATATTAAAGGGAAAAAGGTCTAAAAATTAACAACATGCTGGTTCCTGTATACAATACGCAGATCAATTTTATTTCAAATGTCGGATACACCCCCCCCGCAAATCGAAAAAAACTCCGACAACAACAATTTTAAAGATATAGCTTTGATTTTTGGTACACATATTCTTTTATCAATGTTTTTCGTTGTGATCGGGTAAAAAACATCCAAGTTATTGACGAATTTATTTCCGCCGTCTCAGCAGGCAGAAACTACAGTTTGACTGGCACTGCACAAGTTAAGTGTTGGGAGCACGGAGTCTCGTAGTCGGGCACACCCGACACTAGAGCATTCTTAATTGTTTTTATTTAGAGTTATTAATTTATCTGCCGTTTCGCGTCAAGTTGACACTGGGCAATGAACAAGTATAAACTACTTTGTACTAAATCATCCATTCAACATTTTGTTTAAATAAGTTGCAAGAAATAAGATGAGATAACTATACAGAGCTTCAGTCAACCACTACACCGCTCGTTAGCTTGAACCAGTTGAGAGTTACTAGCAATTAACGTAAAAACAATTTCATTTGGCAAAGCAAGTATGAAAAAGTGGCTTGCTGAGATACGAACAAATGTTTGTAATTAAATTGAATATAGAAACAATTTCTATGTTAATAAATTTCCATATTTCATCGCTACTATAAATATTAATAATATCAGAATCATTAAATTGTGGAGTGTGCCTTTTATGAGGACAGTTAATATCAAAAGCTATTACTCTCAATAATTGTCAGACATAGGTTGGAGTATAACGCTCATGGCTAAGTTCATAAATGTATATGTATATGTAAATGGTTAATAAATAGTAATGCAGTCGTTTAACGAGTCGAACTGGAGCAACAGACAACAGACAGGAGGGAAAAAGCAAAAAAGCAGAAGGCAGCATTGAACATGAGACCTTCTTTTTTGCCTCCGACCGCACACATATTGATATGCAAATAAGCCTGCCTATATCTATCTATGGTATATATGTTATCTTGCTGTCTGCCTGTCTAAGCAATGGTATCCATGTAAAGTTAATACAGGGCATACACACACACACACACACACACACACACACACACACAGATACTTGCTGAGATGCAGATACATACACTAAGAGAAAGTACCATTCTTAATGCAACCAAAAATGGTCAAATCGAGAACAAACGGTGTAAATAGTAGGCTAATTCCGCTTCTTCCTAAAGGCCACTATCCAGCACTATGGAAAATGCTTGTTCAATTCCTTGTGTGTGATGAATTGTTAAAGAATTGTTAAAGTTGAAATAAAATAAAAAAAAAAAGGAAAAAAATAACTCTAACGATAAAATTATTGTCTGGGTGACGTCATATATTCTTTGTCAAAAAAAGGATCCCAGCTTTTGCCTCCATCTCCCAATTGTCACCCTCAAAATAATTGTAATCAATATATTCCTGAGCTGTATATCAGCTGTTCTCACAGTCCACACACGCTATGGATAGGCTAACTATCGATTTGAATCTGTGGATTTCGTTCATGTTGCTGGATACACAAGCCAGCATCACGATCTTCTAAGAGTGGTACAATAGCAAAAAGCCCATTGCTTCTTTTTGAAACTTAATTTTTTTTTTCTGAGTGTATTCATACACATATTTACAGATAGTAGCCGCTGATGCGTGCCAATGGAAAGTCAATCATTTCATTCGCTTGGGTTTTATCTGGCTGCAAACGTTATTCGTATTTTGTCTTAACTGACAAATGAATGATTTTGCTCCCTGGCCCCGGCCCTACCCCATGCCCAGCTCCTCCTTCAACGTTTACAGATAAGCGTTGGGGCCAAAGGCAGTGAAGCGAAATCAGCGCAAATATGACAACTGCTACCCTGGATCACCCTGATTCAACCCTGGTTCATCCTAATTCCCCCAGCACCAATCCTAATCCCATCTGGAGGCCATCAGAGAAACACGCTAACGCTTTTAATAGGGCCACACGAAACGATTTTGTCAGCCAGCGATGAAGCAGCATTCCTCTGCTTCGGCTTCAGCTTCAGCTTCTGCTTGACTAACTGACTAACTGAGTGCTTGACAAACTGACTGCTTGAAAATGTGACTGAGTGACTGAATAACTGCTTGACGTATGAAATGTTAACACAATGCTTTTTGCCCGCTGTATCTTGGTTAAGATTTGCAATTATTTGCAGTAAGCATTGCCGGCAGCAAAGTGCCTGCCATATAAACTTTTACGACAACTGATTGCACTCGCTCACACATGCAACATACACAACACTCATACACACACACACACACACACATACAATGGCATTCACATGCCACAGCAAGTTAGCTGCGAATTGGCTTGCATAGAACTGTCCAAGTCCATCATGATATCGCTCTCTGACTGATTGTTTAGATGAGCTAACTTATGTTGCTTAGATTGCCGCTTCTTTAGACTCAGCAGTCATTATCTGACATAAGCTGAGCATAACATATGTGTATTCAGCTACTCTAGTTGGTACTGTCTGCTGTCATTTCACGCATATTTATCTAATTCTATAATTCTTGAACTTTAGGGACAACTTTAGGTCCAACATCCAATCATCTATCTATGTTTGTTATATCTTTACGTGTTCTGTTTTACTTCAGGTTATGAAGTGATGGGAACAAGTTTTTATCATCATCGGATCATATCATAATTGACAAATGTGCATTGTTAGCCAATAAAATACATTATAATTAAGTAAATGGTAGAAATAAAGTTGGAAGTAGGTCGATTTAAAAGATCTATAACATTTTTGGTACAATTATATTTTTAGAAATACGTAGGACGAACAATTTCAAATAACTTGGAGTATATAAGCCCTAGGAGTTTTCAGTGGTAATTTTGTTCAAAAACAAAAAATTTGTTTATCTTTTGTTGATACATTTTAAAAACAATTAAGAACGCTACAGAATTCAATATACTCATTTTTGAGCCTCTATTTGCGGAGTGGGGAGAGGGACTGGCATATAAGTATGTACGTCATATATCAACAATGTTCATATGGCGTTTAATAATTAGGGAGCATTTCGACCTAAAAACGACGTCAGAAAAGTTGAAGATGTAACATTTACATTTATCGAATGAATGCATTCAATAGACTCACCTACTATCACTCTTGTGCAGTTAATGTTCTTTGGATACAGATTGGGATACTCGGGACTGTAAAGCTCATTCTTGGAAGGATCACCCTCAACGAATAGACGACAACGATCCACCTGATCCTCCTTCTCCGCTTGGCGGCCATAACGTCTCGCCTTTGGTGGCCTTGAAATGGTCAGCGAGTGCTGGTTGTTGTCCTTGATTGTAGGTGTGATTGTGGGTGTTGTTGTGAGTGTTTTTTTGGGTGTTGTTATGGGTGTTGTTCTGGCAAATGCGATGCTGGTGTCGCCAGCAGAGACAGTGCTGATGGCGGTGCTTAGCTCAACTTCTTGGTTAAGATTGCTCAGCCTTATGCTCTGTGGCTGTATTCCTTCCAGGTGTGTTGTTGTTCTTCTTGTTGTTGATCTTGTTGTTGTTATCCCTGTTGTTATTGTTGTTGTTGACTCTAAGCTGGGTATAGCTGCTGATGAAAATGGAAAGAAAGCAGAAACAGAGCTTAAAGTTTGTTGTTTGAATACGTCAGCACGATTTATCAATGCACACACACGCACACGCGCATATTTTCATAAAATTTATTATCATAATAATAATCATGAGCTTTAAAATTTATGCAAGAATCGCGTTTGCTTTTTAATAATGCGCATAACTTTTGCTGCAGCAGTTAAAAAATAGCCAAGTAACTACAATTTAACCGACTGTTTTATACACTGTTTGCAGTGTTGTGGTATTGTTATATTATTTAATTATTTATAAAAATATCAATGTAATATCATTATATTATGTATATAATATTTTTATAATTTCATTCACGTTAAAAAATATTAATTTAATTTGAAATAAAAATGTAAAAACCAATGTTGTGAAAATTACATGAAATAGTATTAATAATCGAATAAAAACTATTATTTTGTTATTTTTTCGACTTTTAAAAACCGATAAGCACAAATGAAATTTGAAAATATCTCATTATTATTTAACAAAATTTACATTATCATACTGATACTACAAAATAAATTATTGTTAATTATTAAGTTTTTTAGTTCAAAAAAGTCAAATTGAAATTTCGATAAAAATTTTTCTGAAATTATCAACTTTTTTTGACAGGAAAAAATATCTATGTTTGATTGATCTAGCTTTGATGGTTTCGGTCTCACAAATAATCAGTACAACCTTATTACATTTTTGGGAACAGGGTATATAAAGAAACGCTGCGCATTTGCAGCAGCTGCAAACTTTACGCACTTGTTATGGTAATGTGCACAGAATGCATCCCCTACCCCTAGTTACGCCCTCCCCCCATCTCCCTCTCTTCACAACGCTCCTACCTACCCGATCTCCAAATAGTAGGCAATGCAAATTTTTAAAGCATAAACTCTTTGAACGCTGTTCGCTGCTGCTGGCATACTCAAAACTCATAGCGATACTCATACTCATACCCATACTCACACTCACATTCATACTTGTGCATATGAATACACTCACATGGAATGCCGGCTGTGTAAGTAAAAGTGAGTGTGCAGCTGCAAACGCAACTGTAACTGCATCTAAACAACAATCGTTAAGGCCATGTAAAGTGGCCTAAAGCACAAATACACACACACAGGGCAGTGACTGTGTCTGTGTGTGCGTGTGTTTGTTTGACTCGAGAGCAATTTTTGCAGGGCATTGCCTTGACTAAAATAAAACGCCTACAGGGCTTGTGCGGCTTTTGGTTGCTCTGTAGTATAGTTCCGATAATCGAGCAAGACTGATCTTAGATTAATTAGATTAGCTAGAACTACACAATGCAAAATAAAGTATAAAGCTTATACTTTAATGGAATTAAATTCAAAACTGATTTCAAAATAGTAGATTTTTTAAAGAATTAGAATTGATTTAAAACCTAGCTGATATTCATTGTAAACCAAAATGAGCATATAATATAAAGAAGAATAAATTGCAGCAGGATGGTATCGACTGCTATATACTCTTTTTCTTACGCTCTTTGTTTGGGCGTGTGATAAATTTATTTTGTCCAATATATTTTATGGGTCAACAGAAGTCAACCTGCAAAAGTTGTCGATGCTACCTTAAAGGTTGTGTCAGATACAGTTTTTACTCATTTGAGGGGGCGGGGGTGGGCGTCGCATATTTTTTCAGTTTGATAAAACAAGGAGATGTTTAGTAAACAGTATATCGAATTTGGCAACTCTAGCTGTAAAACTGTGGAAGATACGCGAAAATGATCGAGAATATATATATATTTTATTTGGTCGGAGGTGTACCGGTTTTAAGAATACCCATTAGTGGAACAATCATCTATCTATAAAAATTATTTCGCATCTCAGCAAGTCACTTTGTTATACAAGCTTTGACAAAGTAATGTTTTTTTTACAATATTTCCTAATAATTTTCAACTGGTTCTAGCTAACTGGCGTTGTAGTGTCTGACTGCCTATAGCAACATCATCTTATTTCTCCATCTTATTTTCAAATGAATTTATTTATTTATATTAATCTTATTTATCTTATCTTTCATGGAACTTTTTAGTGGAAAGCACAAAACATTTTTGTCGATCGACCGGATAGACGGCAAGCTAAAAGTTGCACAAGCCTAATAGGCTGATTCCATCGAGCTTAAATGCGCATTTAAGCACCAAAAAAGCCCATTTATAAAACAATGCAGCACTCTTTTAGTACAAAAAAGAATGCGCTTTTGTCACAAGTGCGTCTATTATTTCCAATATCCAATCGATAATCAGCACAAACAGCTGATTTCAAGCCCTACAAAAACAAATGCGCATTTGAAAAAGTTAATAAGTCTAAAAACAGTAAAGATTAGCATTTAATTATCCAAATTGCGCTTAACAATTACAGAATTTGGTTTTATTTTGCGATTTAAGTATCTAGTATTTATTAAAATGGACCTGTTTCAGGAACATCCATCCATCATTGGAACCATCATCTATTGCCCAGGTTCGGACAGTTCCTTTCAAAATTTGTTCACATCTTGTCAAGCCACTTTATCATACCAGTTTTGTCAAATTCCCAAACAGTTTAAGCAAATGAGAGGTGTAGTGGATGACTGAAGCTCTGATTTAGCAGCATCATCTTGTTTCTTACATCTTAGTTTTACAAAATTATTTCTTCCTATTTTAGAAACTGATTCTATAGAATATGATTCAATCACGAAGAATCGACAAAGGCATTGCTTATGAAACATATGATATGCGTATGCAAATGTATAATATATTTATGTTTATATGTACATACATATGTACAGTATATTTGTAATGGAATGTATGATGGCTTCTTCTTTTTGCTGCTAGCAAGTGTAACATGCATTTGCACAAAGTTTGAATTACCTCAGTAGACGGTTTTATGAGGCGTAGGGTATAAAAGCCCCAAGGCTAAATGTATGTGTGTATGCTACATTGGTATGCGTGTATGTTATGTATGTATGTGTGAAATTGGCAAAGTGTTTGCGCCGCATTATATGGCTGCTAGTGTCTAATGATGTAGCAACAAATTTAATAAACATATTAAGTGTTGATGTTTTTGTAATCGCACAGCCAGCCCCACTATTCAAAGCAACCCCCTTAAACCCCAAACATTAACTTCATACGAGGGTCGTTTGTTAAGTTAGAGAATTCTTGAAATTTCTGCAATGTAACTTTAAATGTAATACACTGTACAATTTTGAGCAAGCTATGACTTTCATAGCACTCAACCGTGTGACGTATGACAGCAGGACAACAAGGTTCTGATAATGATTATCTTAAAAAGTGTAAAACGATGACCGGCGAATACTTTTCAAAAGAGAGAAGAGGTCATTTCTGATATGAGCGCCTTTTTGTGGGCCTTGAGAAAACCGATTAATTGGAAGAATTACAAAAATTGGAAAAAGGCTAAACTAAATATATCGTGCTCATAGATTCAAATTTTAGTATGATCTTATCCAAGGCTGTTTAGTTATTTTTAGTTTTAAATCCGAATTAACTATCGATACTTGGAATTAAGAACCAATTCCGTATATTTGAATCGGAAACGGAAATGGAAACAGGCCTGAACGTTGATCAAAACATTTGTTTGCCAAAAAAGTTATCTCTAATGCAAAAAGTCACTGACTTAAAAAACGACCCTCGCACCCAACTGTTCCCGAGTTTTAGTTTTAGCTGGTGTTAATGTTATTACTTCGGTGCCTGCGCCTGCAAGTATGCTACGTTTGCCACGTTTGCTGTGTGGCACGTCGCATGTGGCATCAATGGGTTAACATCAGTATGTAGTACATATGTCTATTTGTGAGTGTATGTAAGTGTGTGCGTGTACCTATGTATGTGCTCATCTATACATGGCAACCATTTTGCCGTATGTCACAGCAGCTTATTTCCGTTGTTGCTGCCACTTGACGCTTGCCACACACACATCGTGCGACAATTTGCATTAGAAATTAAATTAAATTCAAATTAATTTGAACAGCAAATTTTGAAATACAGTTTCATATTGCAAACACACATAAAATACTGCCAACTATGTGAACACTGTTCATATTATCAACACTTTGAAAAACAATACTATTTTAATCTAATCAACTGCAAACTTTACCTAAACGCTCTAATTAAAACGTAAGCCATGAAAAACACAAAAACCAAAAATAATATATTTCAGCTTGTTAATTATAACAGCACACGTAATTTGTGTGTGTGTGTATGTGTATTGTCAGTAAATTTAAAGCCATTGAGTAGCTAATGACACCAACATCTGGCTTTGATGTGCAAAGTAGCATTTGGCAAATGGGCGGATTGGGTTTCGTTTGTAATCGAAAAACAGTATTCGTATTATAAATATTACAAGTTTAGCTAATATGGTTTTAGTTTGAATTAAATAAATCAGTAATACGAGTTATTTTGTGATTTGAATATAAAACAAAAGTTACAAATTAGAAATGTTTTTATTATACCCCAGCAGAGATGATGTAGGCTGCTCCGACCCTACAATGGGTCAAATGGGAAATGGGAAGATTTTAAAAATCGGCAAATGGTAAGTCGAATAATGTCTTGCATAGCTCCTTGAAAATTAATTTTCAATTAATTTGAGTCTGATCTGTTTAAAAACAGAAAGAAGTTGCATACAACAGTTATTCGACCATTTTTCGAAGGCGGATTTTTAAAAAACTTGAAGATATCGGTGCTTATAATTTTGTATGTGCAGTTTTGAAAATGATTTTGAAGCAAATCACACGAAAACATCACTTTCTCCTTTTTGACCAACGACTTACCACCCAGAATGAAAAATTTTCCGAAAAGTTGGTAAGCAGTCATCAATGAACTTTTATATAGATCTTTGAAAATGAGTTTGAACCTGATCGGATGATAAACAAAAAAGTTGCACATTTCCCATCCGAATTTTCCAAAATTCGATCTTAGTACTCAATTTTAGCATAGGATGTAACTACTATGAAATATTTAGCTTCCCTTTGCCAATGGCTTGGGCTTTCAGCATAAGATGGTATTACTATGAAATATTTTGCTTTCCATTGCCTATGGTTTAAGCTGTGCGAGCGTTACCAATCAGTGAACGAGTGAGTCAGGTTGAACATTTATGTTATATACATAGATTTGGGAGTCAAGTTTGAATTAATCATAACAGTTGCTTTCGAGTATACGTTTGCATATGCTCAACACATTGGCTTCGCGCTTGCAATAACATTAATTAATTAACTGAGTGAGTTTCGAGTCTCATTGGCAGGCTCGAATGTTTGGCTTTATTTGGTCCTTTTTGTGCCTCAAACCGTATCTGTGCTGTGCTGCTGTTACTGTTTGCTGTCCCCAAGCACTCATTTAATACGTCTGCCTGCCTTTTTGGGGCTCCCAATTCGCAATTCGAAGTTAGTAGTGTCTTTAATTGCGCTTTTAAGTGTGAATGTTTGTATTGACTCTGTAAGCTTTTGCTTGGCACTTTATTGAATTGCCTGTTTGCACCTTTTAGCCAGATAAAGGGGGAGTGAAGGGTGGTGGGAAGTGTCAAGAGTCGCGAGCGTAAAAGCTCCATTTGCCACAAAGTCACGGGGGGGCTTACGAAATGTGTCTGGTGTGGCTGGGATCGAAGGTTAGCGACTGGGTCGCATAATTGTAAATTTTAACACCCAAGGCAGTCTTACTTACTGCTGACAAAGGGGGAAGGGAGTGGAGGAGGGGCAGGACACCCTATCCTTTCATATACCAACCATTGTCGTGGCCTCGTTATTACCACACACAGCACACAGCAGCTGCTCTTGTTCACACTTTTGTTTTAGTTGTAATACCCTTGTCGATTTCTTTGCGCCCATAAGTTTAACTTTCAACTTTTGGCATCCCACACATACACACACACAGACATACACTACTTGATTTAACGTTGTCTTAGTCACCAGCTCAAAGCTCTTGCTCAGAGTTGTTGTTCATTTATATTCATATTTGCATATGTGTGAGTGTGTGTTTGGTATTTAAGTATAGTATCCTTCGTCCTGTCACGCCCACAGCCGCCGTTGGCATTCTGCATGTATCGCTATCGCTATCGCCATTCTCGTCCTCAACCTCATCCCAAACCCCGTCCTTAGCCCCATCCTCATCCTCCTTCTCAACCTCGTTGTAGTTGTCCTTGTTGCATGTATTTCATTCGCAGCAGTTATTTGCTTTAATACACTCAATAGACTTAACACATTTTGCACGCCTCATTTCATCCGGCGGCACCACACGCACCAAACGGGACACCAACACCCTACGACCAACACCCTCCGTCACTACCAGCACTACTCACCCACTGTTCTGCAGTTTTCTGCAATAAATTTTGCATTTTGCTTGCAGCAGCAGCGACAGAGAGAAGCTTTGGCATAGCTTTGCCTGCCACATTCCATTTTTGTGTCAGACAGCTACAACTCCTACTTACTTATAAGTATATATATATATATGTATACACAGTAAAAAAAAAAATAGCTTAAATTTAAAACCATTTTGGAACGTATGTATATATAACAACGCCAATAAAGAATTAAAACTAAACAAGTCAAGAAGTGAAAAATGAGAGAGGGACAGAAAAACAGAGAGTGCCGAAAAAATGAGTGAGTGAGAGAATACTAACGCACTCTCTCTCTCTCTCACGCACACTACCCACTCTATAACTAGGCTACGCCATGGCAATCTAGACTTGTTTCTAAACCAAAAATATAATATATGAGAGAGCAATAACTTTTTACTCCAATTTTGTTTTAATTTTTAAACTAAAAATCCCAAATGCGGTGAAATACTTTTTCACTGCAATATTGGTTTCAATATATTTTCAAACCAAAACACTGAAAATTTAGAAAGTAGTACTTTTTACTCCTATTTTGGATAACTTATTAAACCAAAAAACATTAATGGCAGATTAATATTTGTACACTTTATTTTTTACTGTGTATACATGTATAAGTACATGTTTACCAACCATACACATCTAGCCAAGATACAGCCCCATTTTGGATACTGCGACTTGTCTGTGACTGTGCATATATATTTATAGTTTGTATTGTCTGGATGCCGTCGATGCCATTATCAAAAAAACAAGTAAGAACGTTGCAGTCGGATGCACCCGACTGCGATATACTCTTTTTTTCGATTCTTTGCAGAGTCAGAAGTGGGCGTGGCAATTGTATTTTTGTTCAAATCTCTCAAGTGTTGCCATATATTTAAGTTTGTTTGGGCCCGTTCTACAGGTTTAGGAAAACCAAACATTGCTCGATTGCAAGGGCGGGCGTGGGCGTGGCAAATTTATTATTATCTTGACAATTTGTCTGCCTATGGTATATACCAACATGTATACCAAGTTGGGTTGCTCTAGCTTCAAAACTATGGAAAAAAGCTGCGTTCATACAGACGGACAGACGGACGGACGGACATTTCACAAACCCAATATACTCTTTTTTCTTTTTTTCTTAAAAAAAAAATAAAAAAAGAGTATAAAAAGAAAAAAGATTCAAAACTTACACGCGGCATACCGAGTATTTAATATATAAATATATATATAGCATATATATTCTATGAACATACCATTTATCCTTGCTATGGCACTCAAAAGCTCGTTTAATTTCCTTAGCATTCAATAAATATAGCTTAAATTATGAGGCAACACTTAAATCACTTTTAAGTGACAACCACAAGCGAAGAAATTCAAAAAATATCAGAAAACAAATGTTAAAGCTACAAACTTATCAGAGTTCAGGGTAAAGTACCTATTTATCAAATGGTATCAGACCGATGCAGACATATGCGACTTTGTAATGTATCTTATAGACATGTAAATAATATTAAGATAAGCGATTTGTTCAACCATCGATTTTATAAAATTACAATCGATGATGGTTCGATTAATAAATAAAATTAAAATAAATGGTTAATTTTTAGTTATAAGGCTATATTTTTTTCTAAATTATACAAAAACCTTAAGTAACGATCAATTCAAATAAGAAGCAAGTAAGAAAAGTCATTTTCGTGCTGCCGAAGATATACTCGTATACCACTGCAGAAAGCAGAAAGTAAAAACTCAATTTTCGACCGATTTTTCCTATGGCAGCTATAAGATATAGTCAACCGATTTTGACTTAATTTGACAGAATCATACTAAAACACAGATTAGATAAATTTGGTTAAGGTAGCTTCAGAAACAAAATAAACAAAACATTTTTTCAACATTTTAAAACTAGAGATCGTAAATAAAAGTTATGGGATTAAAAAAAATCAGCTTTTATTATAACAAGTAAGAACGTTGCAGTCGGGCTCACCCGACTGCGATATACTCTGTTTTCTGTACGTAAAAATTTTTTTCTCCAATCTATCGAAGAGATCAAATGGAGTCATAGTGCAAAATTTGGGGTTTCTAGCTATAAGGGTGTAGGAGATACAGGTTTAGCTCATTTGCGGGGGCGGTAGTGGGAGTGGCATATTTTTTTTTTTGGCAGGTCGGTCAAGGGTGTGATCACTAGTCTTTATGTCAAATTTGGTTACTCTAGCTCTAAAACTGTGGAAGATATAGGTTTTTGCGGTTTGTGTGGGAAAGGGTGGGGGTGGGGGGAGATCTTGACACTTTGTCTGCCTATGGTATATACCAACATGTATACCAAGTTTGGTTGCTCTAGCTTCAAAATTGTGGAAAAAACCTGCGTTCATACAGACAGACGGACAGACAGACGGACAGACGGACATTTCACAAACCCAATATACTCTTTTTTTCCATTTTGGAAAACAGAGTATAATAATTAAAAATAAGAATTATCTAACAATTTTTAATTAAAAATATACATTTTCTTACTATTTAATTCTTTTTTTCTTAGGTCAAAAAATATGAATTACTCGTCCAATAAAATGGAAAAAATTGATATATAATTCTTCATTTTTAAATAAAAATTATAATCGTTAAGGTCCCTGAGTAAAACCATATTTTAAACAAGATGAATTGAGATTTGATGAGTTACTATCTTGAAATAACAAAAAACTATTCATCTAATATACTCGTATGTTAAGTTCGACTCGGCTGTGGATGTTGATCAAGAATATACATATACATATACTTAATGATTTCATGAATTTCATGAACAAACTATAATAACCTCTGCAAGTGTATAAAAAATGTGCTGCATAAAAAGTTATATCTAGTCAAAAATGAAGCTTTTAAGTTGCCTTAAATAAGCTGTTTTGTTTTGTTTTTTTGGTTTGTTAAAAAAGTGTCAGCCAATCTTTTGAAACACTGAGGTTAAAAAGTAGAGAATAATTGGCTTAACAAATAGACAGACAGAAGCAGGCACACAAATTAAAATTGCAATGAAATTAATTAAAAGGAATTCTTTTAATAAGCTTTATGCTCGTAATCAACTGTGTTTACCTTCCAGCAATCTCAACATCCGAGCTTGTAAGCTGAATGCAAAGAGAGGGGCACAAAAAGGGGACTTCCCCTGCTTTTCAGCAGAGTGAGTATCTGATTTTGGTTCTGGTTCTGATTCTGTTTCTGTTTCTGATACTACATATGCAGAGCAATGGGGTTGATGTCAAAGAAGCTAAGTAAATAACTATTGTATTATATTTTACAGTTTGCATTCAAAGTAGGGACAGGGAAGCATTAGCTTTAGGGGCCAAGTGGTGGTTTTGTTGGCCCGATTGCAGTTTCCGCTAACTCAGCTTTGTGTTCTGTAAATGATTTAGCCATAATTAACTAATTGGTAGCAATCTGCTGGAGGAGAAACTGTTTAACCATTGCGATGCTTTTACAAGTTTCAAAAGTGTTGAATAAATTAGACGTTAATGCATATATAATAAGGGTCTGCATTAAACAGTTAACTCAGTTGTGCCTAACACAGCACGATTGATTATAAAATACTTATTGCAGAACTTCAACTCTGTTGTTTTTGCTTTATGAACTTTGGCATCAATAATCGTTAGCATTAAGACTATTTTAAACATCGTTTAGAAATACGATAGACATTGGAATGTTTGCTTGTGCAATTCTGGTATTTTCGAAATATGCCAGCAAACTTTATGGCAATTTGCGCAATCTTCAACAATAGCGTTCTACTGGATTTGAAGTATTTCACATTCTGTATACGCCATGTTCTCATGCAATTTGATGGATTTGCTGTTGTGGTTTTATGTGAGACCTAAGAACAATTTCAATCACTTTTCATGTTTACGCTTTTGTACGTGTATGTGTGCACTGAGAGAAATTATATGCTTTATTCATTTATTTGAGGCATGATATATGCTCAAATTACATAAGAAATAATAATTTCAATTCAGTCAAGAAGGAGGAAACAAAAATCGGAGCTATGTTGAAAATTGAATTTATATTGAGAAGAAGAAATTATAGTTTAATAATTTTCATATGTCATCAGGACTGGGACTCGATCTCTATAACTTGGCTATGCCAAAAATATAGGCATATGTGTTTTCAACCAAATTCTGGCTTAAATTTTAAATCAAAAATTTTAAATGAGAGAGAAATATTTTTGCAATACAATTTTTTTTTTAAATTTTCAATCCAAATTATAGAAATTCAAAGACTTATATTTCTCACTGCTATTTTGGTTTATTTTTTAAATTGAATAACATAAATAAGAGAACAACGTTTTTACACCCTGTTCCCATTAAAAATGGAAAAAGGGAGTTATAAAGTACTGCAAATGTGTGTAACAGGCAGAAGGAGGCATTTCCGACTATTTAAACTATATATATTCTTGATCAGGATCAACAGCCGAGACGAACTAGCCATGTCCGTGTGTCTGTGCGTCTGTCTGTATGAACACACAGATCTCGGAGACTATAAGAGCTGGAGACACCAAACTTGGCATGCAGGTTCTGATCGGATAAATAACACCAAAGTTACGGAAGAATCTATTACCCCCGTCTCAGCTGGCAGAAACAACAGTTTGACAGGCACTTTACGAGTTAAGTGCACTGCTTGCTTGTGTTGCCGCTGAACTGCTTGAAATGCAAGTTGGGAGCAGGGAGTCTCGTAGTCGAGCACACTCGACTAGAGCATTCTTACTTGTTTACTGTGCATAAATGCTAAGTATGAATGCTGCCTAAAATTTCTCTCTGTGGAAAATGATTTTCGGCTTGGGCAAATTGTTGGGCCAATAAATCATGAAAATTACGACAAAATTTCATTGATGATTGATAACAACATATTTTCTTTAAAATTACAATACATTGTTTTGATGGAATTCATGTTTCGAAATTAAACATTTTCTTCTTTCCTGTTGATTGTGGTATTTTGTTAAACAAGAGCTTGTTTTTTAAACAACACTTTTAGTATACTAGTTAGTATGTATGCTAATGAAATATACTTAAATTTGAACTCTGGTTACTTCTGCGCAACATTTTGCATTTCAGTATTCTCATTTGAAATGCGAATTGTGCAGCTGCTTGACGCGCTATTTTGCAATTAACATTGAAAAAGCTGCACTTAATGGTTCTGGACTAAGAGGCCATGTAATTACCAGGGGCGGAGATAGGGACAGGGATGGAGAGGAAAACGGGGGTAGTAGAAAGACAGCATAGTTAGTTAGAGCGTGAAAGGGGAAGAGCAAGCATTTGTACAATTTATTGTTGTTCTTAATGTTGCGAAAATAGTACTATACATGTTGTGTAATTTAACAATTTTCAACGCAAATAAATGTTTGCAATTACAAATGAAATATTGATGTTTATACTCAGTTACCAACAAAAAGTTTTAAATGAGTTTATTGATCTTATCTGTCACTTTAAAATCTAGCGCAATTGAATAAGGGACGTAAATAATCAGGAATTAATTGATTATCGATTCTACAAAATTATAATCGCTGATGTTTCGTTTAATCGTGCAGTATAAATCGATTAATCAATGTCTCAAAGACAAAACATGCTTATCGATGCTGAGTATTTTAAAAAATTTCTTCAAAATCGGATTTTTATATCTTAGTTTTTGTATGGGAAACATGTTGATCGATTTTTGTCAAAATGGGACGACTATATCTTTGAGATGTTTTAGGAATAATCGGACGTATATTAAATTTTCGGATGGACAACTTGTCTTTAAGGGTGTATAAGGTTTCTTTCTTGTTTTCCTTAACTCTTCACAATTAACTCTTATTGTTTGTTTTGTGAAAAAACATCGATAATCGATCATTTCATCAACTATCAGACCATTGATTGGAAACTCTAACCCTCACAATCAGGAAAAAACCCATATCCATTTCAAAGTTGAAAACATCACTTGTTAAAAATTGGCTGCTAATGATAAAAGAGTAGAAATGAACCATGCTAGATATGTAAAATATTGCTGTTCAAGGCATCCGTACTTTCTTATATTTTTTCAAGTGAACCATATTCATATAATATGATTAAATTTTGGAAAGAATCAGCACAAATTCATTTAGATTTAGTCAGTAACTTTGACAGAACTGATTGAATATTGTTTAGGTAAATTTAAAACATGTCATCAATTTTTTGAGCCACCCTCGCTTTGTGTTAGGCTAAGTTGCATACGACAGGTATATATAATAGATAACTATGTATCGCGCAGAAACATGGTGATATGAATTTGTTGCAAGTTTTCACGGCTGACGTGCCATTATTTGTAAGTGGCGGGCACATCCTTCAGAGGAACTTCAACAACATCATCGTCATCTACATCCATATGCACATCCTGTGGAAGTTAAGGACATGCCGACAAGTCGTCTCCTTCAATGTGATGGGCCAAACACAACAATACTTCAAATGTACTAGAGTGTAGTATGAGAGGCAGACAAATGCATTTCCAAACTTTGCCTTTTCCGTGTACGCGATGAGCTGTGGATATGTGTACATGAATCTGGATGAGGATAAAGACATATATGAGAATGTGGCACCCTAAAGGAATACACTTCTGGCAAGACGCCGCGATCTGCAGATTCCGCCCAACTTGCACAATTTCAATTTACTCTCATTGCGCAGCACATAAATAAAAACTGTTTTATTATTTTTGGGCATTAAAAGCTGCCAAGTGGCAGCACAAAAAAAAGAAGCAAAACAAAGCAAGCACCTTTGCTTTGCCAACCTACTTCTTCCTCTGCTTCCTCTTTTGGACTTCCGGTTCCGCCATTCGATGCTAAATGGACTAAAATTGCAACCAGATGTTACAATTAGCAAAAACAGGATAACTTAAAACTCTAAAGCAAGTAAAACCTTTGCAATCGAATGGTTCCGACTGCGATATACTCTTTTTATTACACTCTTTATTTTCAAATAATTATTTCTTTTAAATATTTCATTATTTAAATAAACACAAAACATTTTGTGGATCGGCCGGGTAGACGACAACCTTAAAAATGCACAAGCCTAAGAAACTATTAACAATCATTGCAGGTTGTTGGTATTTTCAAAAATATTGGTATCGATATGTATTCGATATGGAAAAATATTATTATACTCTGTTTTCTAAAATGGAAAAAAAGAGTATATTGGGTTTGTGAAATGTCCGTCTTTCCGTATGAACTCAGTTTTTTTTTCCACAGTTATTTTTGTAAATTTTGACACGCCCACCCCCGCCCCAGTAAACAGAAAACAGAGTATATCGCAGTCGGGTGGGCCTGACTGCAACGTTCGTACTTGTTTTTATTTGATTTTTTTGCTAAAAATATCGATGTATCGATATTTATAAATAATTTTAAAATGCGTATTTTTTTATTCCCTACCAAAGGGAAATTTTCTTAAGCAACTAGTCACTCAGATTTAGAGCTTTATTAATCAAACTTGGCAGAGATGCAGTATGAAGTATGTTTTGCTTCCATAATAATGATTTTATAATTTCCTTAGCGAATTTTGCTATGCAACTATTTTTTTCCCACGCCCATAACTCAATCTACCTACATATAACGAATTTTATTTCAAATTTCCCAAATATTCCCAAATCATAAATTTGCTTACAAGAATTGAAAAGAGAACATCATCACTAGTAATGTTTCATTCAGTTCTCAGTAGACGTAGAGACGTAGCAAGCAAATGTCGAAGCGTAATTTAAAATGTGTTGTGTTTTACAACAGATTATGAACTGAAAAATTACTTTTCTTTCATGTTTTTTTAATCTTATTGATCTTATGTTTCATGAAACTTTTCGAAGTAAACATAATACATTTTTCGAATCGGCCGGATAGACGGCAATATGAAAATTTGCTGAATTCATAATTATAATAAACAAGACTGTTTGATTTTAAATTGAACTAAAAGTTAAAAATTTCAGCCGAATGGATATACAATTTTAAAGGCTTTACTTTTAGTCTTTATTGTTATAGCAAAGTCCATAAAAAATAGCAATGCTCTTATTTTGACGATTGATTACAAATTGATTTACAAAAGTTAACCGACATGTAAAATTACTTCATTTTACACCCTCTACCGATGAAAAGTGGATAAAACGGTTATTAAGTACTGCAAAAATATGTAAACTTCATCTCCAATCAAATAAACTTAATATGTATATTCTTGATAAGGATACCAAACTTAAAATGTAGGTTCCTGTTTACTACTACTCCCCTCGCAAACCGACAGTCGCAGTTTTAAAGATACAATCTTGATCTTTGACACACATACTTCTTTTATCAATGTTGGTCAACTTCATAACTTTCATCCGG
Source organism: Hirtodrosophila cameraria (assembly GCA_949708635.1). Lineage (NCBI taxonomy): Eukaryota > Metazoa > Arthropoda > Insecta > Diptera > Drosophilidae > Hirtodrosophila > Hirtodrosophila cameraria. The sequence goes on from OX453090.1 coordinate 12,360,722, forward strand.
ATCGGATAATAAACACAAAAAGAATAACATATATTGAAACATAGTGGAGTATTATTGATTTTGATTAACTTCTATGTTTTTTTGTTGTACAACATAAGGTGTTTGTTTTGTTGTACAACAAAAGATGATTTAAGGTTTACCATCAACTTGTTGTGCTTGATAAATGTAATTTGTGCAAAGGGTGAAATCGATGGTTTCTACACCCCTATTCTTGAAACTCCTCCCAACTCCTGCCAAATCAAGCAAAATATTTGCGCTAGCATAATTTGCAAGTGAGAATTGTGGACAGGAGAACAGGAATAGTATTCGACTGGGAGACAGGAAGTCAACAAATCAGCCAAGTGTGTCAAACTGCTCGTAACTAACATGACTGACTGTCGACTGACGACTGATGACTGGGAGAGAGACTGACAGACTGTCAGAGTGATAGAATGAGCAACTGAGAAACTGCCAGACTGACAGTCATGGAATATAATAATTTGCCAGTGTGCACTATGGTAAACAAGTCAATTTTGTTTTGGCAAGAAAACAATTTTTTTGTGCTTCAGTATTTTCAATATGTTTTGATTTTTGAAATTTTAATACACCAAATAGATTAAAAATTAAAAAGTCAGCTGATTTAGATATGCAATTGTGAATTTAAAAAGCACCTGAAATTTCTTCCGATTTTCAACGTGATTTAATTTGTAATTGTAAAACCAGCGAAAATGTGTAAATATGGAAAACGTTAGTCAAGATATTTAAAATTGAATAATAACATAGATCTTTTAGAAGTTGTGTTTCATTATTCAATTGTTCATTAATGTGTTGTTGATGTGATTAATTATTGGGTGATATAGTCAACATTTGTGTTCTGTGCAATATTAATTTAGTATATGCAAAGATTTTTGCAATCAGCAAGTTTTTTTTTGTAAATATTCAACGATTTTCTTGACTGAGAATCGAACCTGAGGATAAGTGTGTCAGAGCCGATTGCCTTCTCACTAGGCTACAGTCGCCCCCAAGCAGAAGAAAACTGTATTAAATCAAATATTGTTAACACTTTCTGCCCTTTTTCGATTATGGTTGAATTTTTCATATGAAAACTTTATTTTCGATCGATTGTTCCTGACAGCCATAATATATAGTCGCACGATTTTCCTGGTATTTGAGAAAACTTATAGCTGCTGAGTTGGCTTGAGATATCTGTTTAATTAAATAAGTGTTTCATACAAAACCTTATTTTTCATGCAAAAACCTGTTTCTCAACTGATTGTTCCTATGGCATCTAAAAGATATAGTGCTTGCTTGTATAATACAAAAACTCAGAATTGGTGAGTTTGATAGAGATAACTTGAAAAACAAAATTTTAATTTAGTTTTAAGCATGTTATTATGGGTTAATTAACATATTTTCTTTCGATCTTTTGGTCTAACTAACATGCGTGTAAGATTTGTAGTAGCTAGCTGAATATTTAAAGTTTTTGGTAAGTTTTTAGAACTTTTTGCCCATAGTGCTGTGCTGGAAAACAACAAGAACTAAAACCAAAAACAAAAACAACAAGATTTCTCAGTACGCTTCCGTCGCGGCAACAATTTCCAAATTGTTAAATTGAAATGAAATGCCTGACAATTGAATTGCGCCAACAAAATTGAGAGCAGGGTTATGGCAAAGCCAAAGGCAAAGAGGCAAGGAGAATAGGAGGCAAAGAGGCAATGGCAAAGGCAACCGCAGGAAGCAAAGACATGACAAGGGGCAGGACAGAGTTTTGGAATGGCGGATGATGGCATACCCATGATGACGATGACGATGATGATCTATTAACCCCAACTGCGACCAAGTGCCGACTGAAGGAGACATTGCGTCGGAAGTGTTGCCACTGCCACAGCGACTGCCGCAGCGAGTGTTGCTATCACTGCCACCGCTGCTGTCTTCATTTTAATTTGCGTGAAAGCGCAAAAAGATTTCAAAATTAAATCAGTGTGCGACTGAGAGCAGCCTTGCCCCGTTCAGGACAACAAACGCACTGCAATTGAGACCAGGACAACGTGCAACATGCAACATGCTACAAGCCCAAAATGCCACTTTTTAACCAGGACATGGAAAGCACTATGCCAAAACAGAGCTCTATGAAATCTCTGGACCATCTTCCCTCCACTGCTCTCTAGTTTTGTACCAATTTTCATACCCAATTCCTGTTGCCTTGTTTGCTAAAGCATTGCAAAGCAGGCCAAAATGTAAATTCACAGACGCAAACTGTCAATGTATCTTACATTGATTAGGACAAAAATTGCAAAAGTCCTTTGTGCGTTCATTTTGCCAATATTAATCTTCTATTTTTAGCAGACATGTATATCAGATATCTTATCGTAGTATCATATATGAACTCTAGCTATGCTAAAGTGTAATCAAATAGCAGAAGCTTTAATAAGCAGTTTAAAATGTGAAAGAGATATTCAGGCCTGTTCTCAATTCCACTTTCGCAACAAATCCATAGAAAAGTGTAGCGTAATTTTTGAGGCAGCTAGGAATATTAAGAACTTAGTTGGTTTTTTTTTGCTCCTCAAGTTATTTTAACCAAACTCGCTTATTCTGTGTTTAAGTATGTTATTGACTTGCTGATTAAATTTGATTAAAATCGGATGAGTTTACAGCTATAAGAAAGTTTTTGGAAAATGAAGTTTTTTGTGCATAACATTTCCTGGCAGTTGCAGTCAAAGCAAATCATATCAAGTACTTAGACAATGATTTAACCACATAACATTTAAGCGAAAAAACTTCATGTGATAAACGTCATCGTCTAAAAGTCAGAAATGAAGTATGTAAGTTAAATGACCTTTGAAATACCTTTGAAACAACATGCTGCACTTTATCAACAACCATTACTTTTCATTGTAAAGTCATATACAAACATTTTTGTCTAGTATATACATTGTATGTGCTTTAACCTTATCATACAATTATAATTGTATTTGCAATAGTTTGGGTGCTTGGTTATTTCATTGTTTGTTTGTTTGTTTATTGACTTTTCTATAATTGCCGATCAGAACGCCATTCGCAATGTGTTTTCGTCAGCTGTGTAGTTGTCTATCCATAAATAAGTACATGGCTTGTTTGCGACGTAAAAATTGATAAATAAAATGCATGGCTAAGAATAATAGCCGCAAGGATTACCAGCGAAAACAACAGCAGGAAAGCTAAACAGGAGCACGGCAGCAAAAAAAAAAAAAATATATATACATAAAAACAAAAATAAAGACAACAGCAAAAAAAACAACAAAAGCAAAAAAAAAAAAACAACAATAAAATAAATAAAGAGAACAGCGCACATCCTGCACACAAGACAATGTCTATGGGGTTTACGGGTACTTTGTAGGGCATGGGGAGTTGTGAAGGTAGAGGGGGTAGGAACAGGTCGTGGGATAGACGCATTGTTGCCAACTTAGATTAAAAGTGATAGCCAACAGCGCTCGAGGTTCGCCAATTTAGAAAGCAATCACAAAAACGCATTTGAGACCACGGTCAGAGTTAGCAAATACACCCAAAGAAAGACGGCTACAAATCGGGAGTGGTTGTTTAAAAGATACCCTGTAATCAGCGTTAAAACTTTAAAGTAACAAAGGCGACAATAAGTGCAATACAACAGTAGAAGAGTCTACTTGGCAGCGTTTTTATTAAAACCGTCAAGTAAAGCCAATCAAGAAAAGTTGAAAACCTAATTGTTGACCAATTTTTTCAAAGAAAAGATATTGTCGCCCGATTTAGATAAAACATAGTCACATGTGTGCAACATAATAAAATTGAGGACTAGCGGATCTGGTTGAGATATCTGTATAAGCTTAATAAGATTGTTTCTATAGCAACTATAAGATATAGTAGATGGTTACTTTAAGATATGTAAGATATATAGAACATGCATAATCTTATAAAAAGTTTGTTTGGTTGAGTTATCTCTGAACACTAAAAACTTGTTCATACATCTCCTATTTAAACCGATGGTTCCTATGGCAGCTATCAGATATAGTGCTTCGATTCCGATACAATTTTATCAGCATTTACAGAACGTGCTTAAACTTTGAAAAAATAAGTTTGGCTGAGATGTTTTGAGAAACAAAAATATTTACATGGAAAAACATTCTTTTCGATCGATATTTTATGGGATATATTGATCCGATTTTGATGAAATAAACACTAAAACATGGAATAAGTAAATTTGGCTAAAAAAGCTCAAAAAAGCACAAAGTTTTTCATACAAAAACCTGTTTTTCAGTCTATTCAGTCGATTTAATATGGCAGCTATAAGTTATAGTCGACATTGAAAAACAAAATTTTCGACCGATCGTTCCTTTAACAGCTATATGTAATAGTGGTCCGATCCAGCCAATTCCGACACATGTGCTACCTTTAGCACAAAGAAGCATCTGTGCCAAGTTTCTTGAAGATAGCTTTAAGACTAGTTAGGAGTAGAGAGTAATGAGTAGGGTGAGGGAAGTAGCAAAGGGTGAATGGGGGTGAGGGAAAACGGAAAATAGCTTGGATAACACAAACCGGATAAGGAATAGAAACGCGAATGAGAATGGGAGCGAGTTGAGCGACAAAACGCAGAGTAAAAGGAAAACAATTTATAATTGAAATCAGTGTCAAGACGGCAACAACTAGACAAGCAACTGCTAAGTAGAACAACAACAATATTAACAACAACAGCTACAACAACTACAACAATGTACAATGTTAATGCAGATGGCAAATGCAAGCCATCCGGCACTTAAGTCAAATGGCCAACAGATGGAAAGCAGAAAATGCTGCAAAAAGCGTTTGAAGCTGATTTAAGCGGCAAATATAAAAAAACACAAATTAGCTAATGTTAAATAAAGCCAATTCGTTAAAGTTGTGCAGCATGCTGCACTAGAGGCAGTTTAGGGGCAGAGGCAGAGAAGGATACGGATACACAGATATGAGCCCCCAGGGGCAATGGCAATGCGTCCCTTCACAATTGGGTCAGCTCACATTTGGAGCAAAACGGAGCTAAATGCGACGAGTTGAAGCTGAAGGACATGAAAACAGCTTCAAACTGAAGAGATATTCTCAACACTAACTCTTCTGCTAAAACTAAACACTTTAAATGCTATGAAATTGACAGTCAATTTGTTGCTAACTGAGCTAATGCCATGAGAAACGCTATCAATAATTAAACAACGATTAACTACGAAATAACTTAACAAAAACTAATGCAAGAATGCAGTGTTATAAAAAGCAGAGCAGCTTTGTTATACACTTGCAGAGGGTATTATAATTGTGTCACGAACTGTGTAACGCCTTGAAGAAGATTCCTTTGACCCTATAAAGTATACATTCAATTTTAATTTATTTATTTTACCTATTCCTAGTAAAATAAATACTTATTTAGTTCGTCCGTGTGTCTGTCCGTATGTCTGTCTGTGCATCTGCTAATATGCAAACTGGTCTCTCTGATTTAAAGTTATCTTAATACTTCTTGGCACAAATACTTCTTTTTGATGCAGTCTGTACATATGTCAAAATCGGCCAGATGGGACCACTATAAAATATAGCTACCATAGGAAAGATCGTTCAAAAATGTTGTTTTTTAAGCCAACTCGACAAAACATCAATTTTTTAGCATTATCTTAGCATTTTCAAAAATTTTTATTCAAATCGGATAACTATGTCTTATAGCTGTAATTGGAACAATCTTTCGAAAATTAAGTTTTCATATGTAAATCTTTTCTGCTAGATTTAATTACGCCTGTTTCCATTTCCGAATTTCGATCAAAACATTCGAAATCGGACTTAATAGCTGTTCTGAATTCCGAATGCCGCTGTGAAATTCGGCTTAAACAGATGTGGTTCTGTAAAAGTGGAATGTTAAGTATAAATCAATAAAGATTGCAGTTTCATCAATTAATCAAACATGATCACAAAACCAAAAACGATTCGGAATGAAAAGTTATCGGACATGAGTCTGTAGAACAAGTTGCTTTTCTTTCTTGTTGGAAAGTTTCTTATACTCTCTGATTAAAAAAGATATCACAAAGTCTTGGTAATACCAAGTTCTGGGTACTATTTGGAAAACAAAAGATTGCAGCCAAAATTGTTTAGTTTTTGGATTTCGAAACCATTTCAATCACAATAGTTAATCGAACTTTTCCAGATATGAAGAAAAAAGCAAGTATAATGCTTTAGCTGGATTATTTAGCTGTGAAATCTAGGGCTAAGTATGTTTCTAATCTAAAATATATTTCACACTAGCTAAAAATTCTCTGCAATATCAACTACTATAAGAAATATCTTGAATAACTTTATTGTTCATTATCCGATCGCTAGCATAGAGCTTGCCATATTGTTTAGTTCTTCTAGCTGTCTATCTATCCATCTTACTGTTGTGGACTCTTAAATGTTGTTTCTATTATTTTGAATTTAAAAAATCTTGCCCGTTTCTCTCTAGTCCATAAAAGTTATACAATACTTGTATTAAAGATATCCCCTCGTGCAGCAGTTTTGACTACTTCCCTGCAACATTCTGTCGCATTATTTAAATTGAAACGACAGTCTGAATAAGCCACTAAGTGCTTACAGAAACTTGAACCCACTTCAGAAGCCTGCGGGGTTCAGTGAGAACACAATTCCATTAGTTATGCTCGTAACTGTCAAGTGAAGGTATTATGTAGTCCGTAATCATTTGCCTTTCACATGTAAAAAGCAGTCTAGAGCTTCAGGTTGTGCTCATTAAAATGAATATATGACCAAGGTGTATTGATACTGATAACAGCTCAATCAATTAATTAGCCTAGTAAAAGAATTTGCTGCTAAAGACGCAGTAGGATCTTGATACCAATTAAGATTAATGGTGAGAGTAAAAGTGCTATTTGTGCAGGATACTAAAATAATAAGGACATCATTGTTGAGCTACTTAAATTTGAAGAGAGTATAAAATAGAATTGGAACTGAGGACAAACTTAGTGATTGATCATTGATTTAGTATGATTGACCATTGATTTATGATTGATTGTGCTAAGTAATATTGAAGACTCTTCATAATTCTTACATTCTATCCTTTTTCTATTCTATCTTCACTTGGAATAAGTCCACAATTTCCGCATTCTTTGTTTTAAGAAAAAAAAAGTACTTTGCATTTGCTTTAAATGTCCAAAAAGAAAGCATATTTATATCTTTGAGCGTATTTTCCTGGCCGTGGTCCAAGCTAGTGACGAAGTATCGCGAAGGCCCCGAAAGGCTACTAGCAATATATACAAGAAGAAGAACCGATTTGCTGTTACAGTTCAATTCTCAAAATGAAAAGAAAAGTCGGTTTGTTATTTTGTCTGTTTGACTGTTTCACCTTTGACACCTAAATTTTGAGGATTCATTCCTCATCAGAAGCCAAGAAATGCTTGATCAATCACTTTCCTGCAAAACCTCTGGCTTAGCGGGGTGACTCTAAAATACGGTAAAAATTAACACACTCACAGTTTTAAAAGCAAAGAAGCTACAGACACGTTCTACGCATAGTTATAAAGGAATTTTTAAGAGTTGTTATTTAGCTTGATTTTTGTGAAACACTCTGGTAAAATGCTACAGGTCACATACAGTGCATATAATGCTGAGCACGATTTTATTAAATTTCTCAGAATGGTAGCCATTGAATCTAAGAAGCTGAAGCTTTTTGCGCAAAGAATGCGGAATGCAAAATTAGTTTTAATATTTAAAATATTTCATTAAGTTCCCTGAACATTCATACTTCGTCAAAAGATGTGATCTTTGAAATTTTGTAGCCTGAGTATATAATATATATGTATATATATATATATTTATACCATATATATCGTCACTAGACACAACTCTCCTTAAATATGTGTTTATTCTTGGTTTGATATTTGAACTTACATATATGACCATAAAATCTATCGCTCCGCTAAACTAGCTCTGTACTTAAAAATTGATATACAAGTCCCAATGGTATACCTAAGCATGTGTCTGGAACGGGTCTAAACGAGACTGCCTTACCTTGTTATTAATGACCAGTTTTGGGAACATTTAGCAACTTCTAATTTGAAATCTAAGCACATGCAGTGGGCTGGAAAATTTCATTAGCATTTTATACAAATTTAATGTCATTTTATTTACTATAATCTTATATAAATTCAATGCCAAGGCCGCCTTTTTTTATTGTATTTTTTGTTAGTTTTTGCATTTTAAATTTAAGATAGTCCCATGCCACTTTTCATTTCCGCTCGACTGATATTTATGGAATGAGCATCTCGCATTTTCATTTAGATTTTCTTTACGCAACAAACTCGCTCTCGTTTGTCAGGTCCTCAGCAAGGCTGCTCAAGCCTTATAAGTATCTCCTAAGGATTACAAATTATTCTGCTTTTCGTACCATTTTTCATGTAAAAATTATTCAATTATTACTGAAGCGGATAAAAGCAAGCAAAACATATATATGTATTTTACAAGATAATGCATACACAAAATGTGAAGGCAAGCAAGAATTTTATTTGTGAATAGGTATTATTGACTTGGAAATACCTCGTAGTGCATATTGGCTAAGCAAAGCTATACCAGCTAGTATTAAATATGATTATATTAAATCTCTGAACTATTCTTAAATAGTTAAAGTTAGGTACTAAACTTTTAGTTTTATTTTAAGCATGCAAGGAAACATAATTCAAATTCAGTTGGCTGTGAAAAGCCAAATAGAAGCCAGTCAGCGGTATTACTGGGAGGATGTCGTGGTCAATCTTATTGCCAGGTGTGGCTAGTACAAGTTCATCATGCCGCAAATCCTCAGCTGTTTCTTGTGCTGCAAACTATCAACATGTTCTCCTCCATGGCCAGTTGTGTGTGCCGCATCATGAAGGACGTGGCAGGTGACTTATTTTGTTTAAATTACTGCATCAATTTTCGTTTCACGGGCCAAGTATAAGCGAATGCCTTAAATGTGCCCAGAGAAGCACCGTTTCCAGCAACACATCATGGTCAGAAACCAACCATACATCCAAACTAAGACGCCTAAGCATAGCCATGTCATTGGCATACGCATAGACTTGAGCTCTGTTCAGCTGGAAGTCCATATATCCGCTATTGATACATACTTTGCCATGTCCTTATGCGTATCTCACGGCTGGTTAACCTCAAAATATGCTACTTTAATGTGCCGTACCAGCTATGTGGAGGAGTACAGCAAGTGCAGGGGTTCTTGAAGCTGGGCGGATCAATAAAGTGCACACGAACGTTTGGAATACAATTCTGTTCAGTTTTTTCAGATGCAAACTGAGTGCCGAGTAGAACCGATTGGAGCAGTCTTCTGCTTCCTGTTTAATGTAGGTAGCTCAATATTTGGCGGCTCCTTTCGCATAGGACAGCAATTCGTCTGCTGCTGCAGGTACCTTCTCATTGACTTATCAAGGGTACTGCCCACATCTGCCAAAGGGTCCTGCTCATCGTCTTATCAAGGGTACTGCACGACATCTGCCAAAGGGTCCTGCTCACCGTCTTGCACATACCAAAGACAGAGGAACTTGATATGCGCAGGGTGCTGGATGTAGAGCGCTACCGTATTCAGAGCTTGATCATGGAGCTGACCACCATCAAAATGACTCTCGCTGATTAACAAATGGAACGCTTTAAGAATGGATTACCAAAGATTACGTCAGCTATCTATATATGACAGTGGGTACTTACAAAAAAATATAAGTATAGAAGAACCTACTTGGCTCTGCAATAAACAGAATTGTATTCCGCTCAGCTTCAAGCATCGCTGCACGTGCCACACTCCTCCGCGCAGCTGGTACCGCACATTGTCTTCAGGGAGAGCCAGCATTTATTGAGGTTGGCCATTCAATGGAGACGTGCAAGGATACAGTATTTAACAATTGTCGAATACTGTGGACATCCATCTGAGCAGAGTTCAATTCTTTGAGTATGCCAATAACACGGCCATGCCCAGACGTCTTAGCCTGGAAGGATGTTGCTATATAAGACCACAATTTGATGACTCAACTGACACGTCCCCCATGATACCGCCCACACAGCTGGTCACGGAGAAAAACACGTTGACCGTTCGCTGCCTGCAGCACAACAATCAACTGGCGAAGTTCCGCATAAGGAACTTGTCCAAGCCTTGCTTGTCCAAAAGGTTGCACACGACACCTTCCCAATGATCCTGCCGGTTCGCTACTATTGGGTGGACCTGTAGCTAACCCGAGTTGTTCGCTTTTTGAAGTTTTTCACTGATTCAATTTGGTTTTTAATTTTTGAACTTTGCACATTTTACTTGAATTGTATAATTTAAAAATAAAACTTAATTTTGAAGAGCTGAGTCGATGTTGACTCCAGCTCATGCTATCACAAACTAACTATATTTTAGACTAGCTCTGCTACTCCAAAACTAGAAAAATTGAGAAAATGTCAAAGTCTACTAGGTTTTTTAATACAATTTGGAAATAGGTCGAATTTTGTGCAAGTGGCTTAAGGTAGCTATACAAAGGAGGTAGGTTAGGATAGAATAGAATATGAAAGAGTGCTCAGAGGGTGCTCTGCGCCTTTTGCACAATTCTGTAGACTCAACAAAAAGAGGAAGTTGCAACTCAGTAGCAAGTCTGCCAGACTGTCTGTTGATTTCTTCGAAGAAGGTGTTTCTGGGGAATCGAATGCGCATTCTCATAAATGCAGTGCTGTTACAAGAAAGGTGTTGGATACTTTCCGTCTATTTTTTCAATGTGTAACACACTGAAGGAGACGTCTCAGAAGAAAAAAAAGTTTTTAAGCTCGTGATCAGCATAAACAGCCGAGTCATGTCCGTCTGTCAGTTTGTCTGTTTATATGCGTTTTTCAGAACTTTGTTCTTGAGCTATCTTGAAGCTTGGCACAGATCGAATGACTATAACATATAGCTGCCATAGGAACGATCGGTTGAAAAATAAGCTTTTGTATGAAAAACTTTTTTGTTTTTCAAAATAACTCAACCAAACACACTATACATAAGTCTGTCTAAGCACTTTACACATAAATTGATAAAATTTTATAAAAATTTAACTCTTATATCTTATAGCTGCCAAATGAACACTTTGTTGATAAATGAGTTTTCCTATACTTTTCTGCAAGGATATATATCTTCGGCGCGCCGAAGAAAACATTTCTTTCTTGTTTTTAACAATTCTTTATACACATTTTTCCACAAATGTTACTTGTTGTCGCCTAAGACCCTCATAACAACAAACAGTCAATCTCGGAGACAGCACTGCCAGATACCATATCAAACATACAAGTGCTTATAACTCTTTTGATAACTGAGTTAACAGATATGCTGATTGGGAATTTTAGTGCAATACAGACCAAAATAAAAAGCTTTCAGCAGAAGTTAACCAAAGCTGTTTTTGTGATTTGCTATTATTTGCTCATTTCATGCTATTCTGCTGTCGTCTGCAGGCTGTGGATTTAACGTTGTGTTTTTGGCATTTACTCGTATTAATTTTCAATTATAATGAACTGTCAAGCCATCGAAGTAGTCGAGTCTAAGATGACTAGCAGCTGTTATTGTTGCCCCATCAATCCAACAACGTCTCTATTACCAAGATACCATCCGGATACTCAAAGTCAGTTGTGCATAAAATGGTTTTAATTGCTATCGCAAGAATTTGTGAATGTCCTTTTTTAGACAGAGAAGTGATTGTATATTGAAGTTTATACCTCTGATTCAATTCATTTATGTTTGTATCCTTTCATTATTGAGTTTCAAAGAAAAAACAGCATTATTTATTTGATATTACAACAAAATTAAGTCTTTATTTTTCTTTTTACAATTGAACTTTCACACTTCCAACTGCAATAAGCAAATTGTTTCAAGTTTTGGAATAAATAAAACAAATATATTTTTCTATTTTCGCAAATGTTTATGCTAACAACAAATGCAATAAAATATCGTTCTACTGCCTAAAGATGCCCCAAATGTATTCATGCACTTGGTTTAAAAAATATGCTACAGTTAAAAAATTTCCCCCCGAAAGAGTGAGATGTAACATAGAATTTGAGTGAGCAGAGTTTGAGTGAGTAGAATTTGAGTTTGAGTGCAGTGTTTGTGTTTATTTTTTGTAACATTGTTTTCTTAGCATTTTTGATTGGTGTATATTAAACTGTAAACACCACAAAAATAAATTGCAAAATTGTATTCTGCATTGAAATCAAAATAAGCAAATATGTACTTAAGTCCTTATACTCGTAAAGAGCTTGTTAGACACACTAGGGTCTTATTTGTTGAAAATTTAGATTAAACATTTATAGAAAGTACTCGTATCATAATATCATCTTTCATCTTTTTATATTCTTGCAGAGAGTATTAAAATCAAATGTGTAATGTATTAAAGGCGACGACGCCCACCCTTTAAAGTATGTAAATTCCAGATCAGCATCAACAGCCGAGTCAAATCAGACGATTGCGTCTGTCTATCTGTCTGTCCGTCCGTCTCAGTCTGTTTAAATGCGAATTAGATTCTCAGTTTGAAAGCTTCTTTTTGCTAACTTCTTTTAAGATAACTCAACCAATTCAACTTTTTTTTATTTTTTAGTGCGTTCTATATTTTTTTACAATATTTCAATATAATCGGACCATATAATCGGATCTTATAACTGTCATAGGAAAAAACGGTCGAAAATTTAGATTTTGTATAAAAAAACTTTTTTGTTTGTACAGATATCTCAAAAAGACTCGATAGTACTTAATTTTATTATGTTTCACACATGCTGACATATTTTAATAAAAATTGGTTGCTTATACTTTTTAGTTTCGATAGTTTGCATTAAAAAAACTTTTCTGTAAGGATATAACTGTATCTTTGGAAAGCGAAGAATAACTTTTCGTTCTTGTATAATGATAATCGAAGACAACTAAGCCAAACTTTTTCTATATATTTCATGCTGACAAGATTTGAAAAACATCGGACAACAATATTTTGAAAACATTAGTTGTTGCATCAAAAACTTTTTTGTTTAGGCAGAAATGTTTTCTTAACTCAGCAAATGCAAGTTGCATTTCACTTTAAATAGTTTGTTCAAATTTTATTAAAATACAGTATTCTATCATTGAGTAAATAATAATAATAAATATATTATAACTACCATATATGTATCTGTGATATATATTTTTATATATCTATGGCATGTTTATTATTATATACCTATTCGTATGGTTTTTGTTTTTAAAATTTTTGTGCATTTTTATAGAGCATATTTAAGATAGTTAGATAGAGTTACCGTTGACCAATTTGGCTGCTTGCCACATGCGACAATTTCGAAATGAGAAAAACTTTACGAGTTGTGTTGTGGGTCGACCTTGACTGCATTGAATGCAACTGTCGGCCATTTTGGTCACGCTCCCAAGCACAATCACAATCACAATCACAAACACAAAAACAAACAGAACCAAAAACAACCAAATAAAAACAAAAATAAAGAACAAAAAACAAACAACAACAAAAGCTCATACAAACACGTACAAAAGTTGTTTGGCAAAAGTTTTGAGTTGTTTTTATGTTTGATGTGAAAATGCGAGTCAATTAATTACAGGCAAGCGCGAAAATAGACACACAAATAAACCAAGTCCTTTTTTTTCTGCCCCTGTCTCTCTCTTTTTATGTCTCTTCTTCTCTCATTCTACGTGTTTGTCAGCTTCTTTTGTGTAGCATACAATTTGGGGCAGAATTCGTTAGCCGCCACATTCATTGGTCGATATTTTATGGATGCCACACACACAAAACTCAAATGAAAATGTTTGCATTTTATTTCGAGGCAATTGGAGACATCATCCATAGACATGTGCCGCAGCTGTACTATGGAGCCAATGAGCCCATTTCTTGCCTAAAATTAATAGGAGAAAAAACCATTCTAGATGGAACGAAATGTGTACAAATCAAATGGTATCAATAGTAACTTTCTTCATAACTGGGTAACAAGGTGTTTATTTTTTTAACACTTTTTTTAAAACCGCGGTTCGAACTTATGGTTCTCCCTTTAAGAACATTTGTTTTTATTGTGAATTTGCCTGCTAAAAAAATAAATCTATTATTATATTTTGTTTTTTTTTTTATGATCATTTTATGAATGGATTTTCTTTTTTGTTTATATGAATGAGCAATTATTAACGGCGGTAAAAAATTATAAGATTAGAAAAGTAGGTATTGATTTTGTCTTAATTTCGAAGTGTAGCATCAACTTTTCGATAAGCAACAAGTTTCTCCCCCCTTCATATTGCATTCCTTTTTTATTTCAATACAAAATATTCTATAGAGTTGAGGTTTTTTCAACTTTTCAGTACTCGAAAGTCACATTTAAAATAGAATTTTAGTAAAAAAGTTTTTTTTTTGGTCACTAACAGCTGTGTGTAACAGCTGTTATCTTAACAGTTCTGCATGCTGTTAAAATTTCATAGTATGCTGTATTTCTAGAAGAAAGGGTTTTAATAAAAGAAAGGTTTCATTTGTTCCACTGTGAATTGGAGATGTGTCCAGCTGGATGTGTTTGTGTGTCTGTGCTTATGCTATCTGTGTATGTGTTTGTGCGGTTGCATAAATAAGGCAATAAATGAATGGCTAATGAGCTAAGCAGACAGCGGACATTGGCATTGGTATACCCATGTTTTCTGTGCGACACTTTCACTTTTATCCCCAATCGAGCCACTTATCTCAATTGTTGGCGACTGTCGATGCCAGTGGAGTTAAGCATATAAATATATATATGTATATATATATATACATAGTTTTTGGGTATATTGCTCTCTGCACTTACCATAAACTGTATGTCCAACAATTAGTAGCATAAGCAGCCAGCAGCTAGGCTGGGGCACAATTCCACAGTACCATCTGCTGACACACCTCATTTTGGGGCAACTCTTGATGCTGGTGGCAGTCTTGTTGTCTCAGTGGCACCTTCCACAGCTGGCAGCTCTACTGCCCGGCTCTTTAATGCTCCACAATTACACTGCGTCTTTCAGCCGTCTGTCTGCAAAAACAAGGCAATCAAATTGGTAAATAAAATGTATCAATAATTCAATAAATTTGAAAGAAAACTAAACTTAGTATAAAACAAGAGAGATTTGTTCGCATCTTAGCCAGCCACTTTATCATACTAGCTGCGACAATCAAAGCGTTTTTTAAGATAATTAGTAATAATTCTTAACTGGTTTAAGCTGACTGACTGAATTGAAAGGAAAACTATTTTGAAGGGTCGTGTTCTTAATTAATATGGAATATCCGAATAATTGAGAATGGAAAATAAACTTGCGAAAATATTGAACCATTTTCCAACTAGTCATTCCCACGTTTGTTTGTGAATAAATTTGATGTAAGAGTTATTTTGGAAGAGGTTGGCTTTATAAATATTAAGTGAGATAGCTAGTTAAAAAGGTACTTAATTATGTTTAATACTAAAGATTAGATTAGTGGTTGCGCCCTGGTCGTTTTTCATGGCTTTCAATGTTTGTGATTATTTTTGTTGTTGTTGGTTGTGGCTGGTGTCAGGAGATGATTGTCGAGCACCATTCGAGAACCAGCTGCTACACCTGCCGTTTGACCCACATTGATAACTTTGGACTTTGGGCTTCAAAATGCGGCCACTGGCGCCATAAAGCATGACCCAATTGAATTGTTACGCTCTGGCTAATAAAATTTTATGTGCGGCTATTATTAGGCTCTCGTGTCCCTCTCTGGGTGGCTTGTGGTTCGGAGACTGGGAAAACAATAGACCGGATGACAACAATAACAACAAGAACAACAACAATAGCAACAAACACACATTGTCACTTATTGACTGCCAGGACAGCACTAGACTCAGCGTCCTTTAGTACTTGTTTTTTTTTTTGAGGGGGTGCTTTTGCAATTTTTTTAGCCGTCCCGAATCTGAATCTGAATCCGAATTGAAGTCCGCATCTAAATCTAGCGCGGATTCAGCTTCAGCTTCAGCTTCTGTTTCGTTTTTTTTTTGGCTTTTGAGCCCAAACTAATTTATTTCCTGTATTGATTTTGCGCCCAGTTGAGTTTTTGCTGGCCAAAATTTATGCATAACTTTGCCTTCTCTCTTTGCTTTTTGCTGCTTTGATATCAGACACTTTGATTATACGCCTCAACAGTGTATATGTATGCCTTTTTTTTTTTAGATTTTGGTGTGGGTGCATGTTTTTCACATTTTGTGCGCTTCACTTGACTTATGCGGCTCGTGGCGATAAGTACTTCTCAAAGCAGCCAAAATTAGCATAGTATTACTTTGTACTACTACCAAACAAGCAGGCGCACAACCCATTTGTATAACTATTGACAAAGACTGCGTAGAGGCTGACCAATAAAGTTTCCAATGGTTTACTGTGTATGGCTATGAAACTCTGTACAGATGTGCTTAAACTTTAACAAAAATTCATTATTGATTTTTACTTTTACAAAATTTTAAAATTTTTCTTTTTTTTCCAATTTATCGTTTGTAATGTTAGTTCCAATATTTAACCATAACTCTTAAAAAACCAAAAAAAAAAATTCGAAAAAAAATTTCACAAATGTTGAATTGTTCAAATGGCTATAGCTTTGAACTTCTGCCATAGATTTTAACGAGTAATGACTTTTTCAAAACCTTGTTAAAAGAAGAACTAAAATTTCTGCAATGTTTATTCAACCTTTCCTCGAATTTTTAAATTGAATTCAAACTAAAAATATATGTATTATATGAATATTATATTTAGATGAAAATTAAATCCAAAAATGATTTTTTATTGATTTTTATAATACAAATTAGTTAATTATTTTATAATTTCAAATTTATAAGAATTGAATTGCTTAGAGAGTTCAAGATGAAAAAGCGTGCAAGAATTGCTTTGTGTTAATACCACTTAATGGGTAAATAATTTCAACTATCAACTATTAATCAAACGTGCTGCTTCTTGCCCACAAATGTCATACGCCTTTCAATAGTTAAGCTATATATCGTTGCTATTGCCATCAATATGAAGCTCAATCAATTTGCCATAACCTATGCTAACGCCATGCAATATACTCATATTTCACACCTTGCCTATGCTCTTCACCTCTTCATGCTGCACGCTCCACGCTCCCCACACTGTGGCACAACTGTCATGTTCATTGCAAAGCAGACGACACCGCAACTGCCATAAAGTGTCGTAAAGTGCATTAGAGCTCACTTGGTATACTGACACACACATTCAGACAACATATATACTGCAAAAGAAAAGCATAAAAGAAAAAAGAACTAACCGGAAATCAGCAAGAGAAACCAAAACAAAAGCAAAAACAAAACCATTGCAAAAAGGCCGCCCTCAAAAGTGGCCAAGGAAAATGCCATACATAAATATTCATGCGCCCACGAGAGCCACCGAAGTGGGCACACCAGCAATACCAACAGACCCACCAAAAACCTAACCAGACCCTCGCCAGACCCGGTACGGCCATTCCCGGTACCGTCACCCCTGGTACTGCTACCCTCGGTACTACCACCCTCGGTACGGCCACCCGGAGCCAAGCGAACGACTAACACCTCCGGCAACGAGCAACGGGGCGAAGGCGTCGCTGATTCCGCATACTTTATGCCATTTCTGATTGTTTATTATTGCGACACACATAACGCTGAGGGTGGAAGGTGTGTGCTTGTCTGTTGGGTGCTTGTGAGGGGACCGTTGAAAAGAGTTCCAGCTGCCAAGGCAGAGAGGCATTTAAATGCCTTGGAACATTTATTGGCGTGTTTTACGCGCCATAAACTGAAATTCATAAACATTTTATGCACTACATGTGTAAATGTGTCTTCTTCTGCTCCACGTTTCCATCCACGTCTCCGCTGGCTGCAAAACTGCAGCTGCAATTCTTTGGGACAGCCCCAAACAAAACAAGGCATATTTTTAGACGGTTAGCCCGAATGAAAATAAAAAGGTTGCCAACTTGACTACTGTTTACCCTTTAGTTATTTAGACCAATAAAAATTATATAAATTGTATAATTTTCTAGCTTCAAAACGCTTCTATAAAATCTTCGACCGATTTAAAATTCTTTAGAAATTTAAAAATACATAAAGTTAAAAACATAAAGTTAACTTTAATGTGTATACAAATTTAAGAGTGTATTCTATCATCATGCAAAGTAAGTGTATAAGAATTGCATGAATTATTTTTAGCTAAACATTTGGCAAGTGATCTCGAATTTATAATGTTTATTTATATATACACATAATCAGTGGGAATATTATCAACATCGAAGCATTGTATTTTATAGTTGCCATAGAAACAATCGGTTGACAATTAACTTTTTGTTTATAAACTGGCAAATGGCAAGTGTTGGTGATGTGATTTGTTGATGCACCTTAAATTGAGTACGATATTAATATCACAGAATGTTATAAACGCAGAGAACAGGCGTACGCGGAAATAAGAATCTTTTTTCGATTTTTTGTGGAGATATCCATTGGGATAACAAAAAAGCCTATTATGAAGCACTATGTAGTTGAAACGGTGCTAACATGGTACGCTACGAGGCAGGATACCATGAAACGGCAACAAATCACTCACAGTGCAAGCCTTAAGCACTTTATATACTCTTTTTTAATTTTTTTGAAAAAAAATTTTTTCAAAAAAATTAAAAAAATGAGTATATTTTTTTCCAAAAAATTTCAATTTTGAATCTAGAGTAACCAAACTTGGTATACATGTTGGTATATACCATAGGCAGACAAAGTGCCAGGCAGACAAAGTGTCCCCCCCACCCGCACAAACGGCAAAAAACTATATCTTCCTCAGTTTTACAGCTAGAGTAACCAAATTAAGCACAGGGGCTACTAATCACTTCCTTGTTTGATCTGACAAAAAAAATTTGACCACGCCCAGCACCGCCCCCACAAATGAACAATGGCTGTGTCTCCCACATCCCTTTAACTAGAATTCTCAACTAGTTCTAAGACACCAAGGTGCGGGTATATAAAAGCTTGACAGTGGAGAAGGAAGCGTTAGTCGTCCTGTTGCTTCTTGCTTTATGGCAAGTGGCTGTGATGTAACTTTGTTTCTTTTACAAGCTACGGTATAAACGATACTCCATACACTCTCAATTTCATTGTGAACTTGCGAAAAAAGCAGCTATTTGATTACCCACCAGATATTCAATTTGATATATTTTGTATTAACATATTAAATAGAGATTGGCTCTGTTACAAACTTACAATTGCAGCAAATATGCTCGAATGTTTTACTTGCCATAGTTTTTGCAGACTGGCCACAAAGATGAAAATAACAAAAAAGGTAGCCTGCTTATGGGCGCAGTGCTGCAGGCATTGTGAAAATGCGGCATAAAAATTCATTTTATTGCTTGCGTTTTTATTGCCACAAGGCATTGTTTTTTTTTTGTTTTTTTTTTGGTGCTGTGTCAATGCCAGCAGCAGCACTTGGTAATTGTAAGAAGCGCCATCTACAAACAAAATGTTGCGCATACGCTGCGTGGGCCGCATGATTATGCAAAGAGCGCAAAGTGGCTGATGTGCGTGTGTGCGTACACACTGATAAGCACATTATGTGCTTCAATGCCTTCGAGTGGCATTTGCCATTGACATTGGCATTGTCGTTTGCCATTTGCCGTTTGGTTTCTTTGGTTCTTTGCTATTTTTGTTGGTTGCAGTCAATTTTGGGTTGAAAGGCGCGATAATTGTGCTGACAGATTTGGGATAAGGTCAAAAGGACATGGAATTTACGCTTACAAGCATGCTTACATACTTACATATTTATATAATGCAGCACCTGGGCGCATAAATTGAAATTACACACACACAAACAAACTAACAAACACACACAGACGATAGGCGCCTCTTTTGTGCCATTTCATTGCGCACAGGCCATGAAAATTGTTTTCATTTCCAATTATTATTTTTATGTGCATTCATTGTCTCGCCTACGGGCCAAAGGTCCTGAATTCCAACACACCACGCATGATTTTATAGCCCAAATGCTGAATCAGCACAAAAATCACAAGTGCCCTTCAATGTACTTGATTAATTTGATCAAGTTGCCAGACAAGGTGGCTCCGAAAAAACATGCTGCCCCGTTGCCAATACTCTTAGCCTCATCTTTATCTCAATTACCTTCTTTATATTAACAGGACTTTCTAGGAAAAGCTGGCTTGTATATTTGTAGCAGTCGCATGACTTCATGCCGCTTACGTGTCGCATCATGTGGGGCATGGAATTGAAACAAATTTGGAACACGGCCCTGGCAATGGCAACACGGTATTGCCACAACCCCAACTCCAACTGCCTCCCCTCAGCTGCACACATCTTTACATCTACATAAAGCAGCAACAACAGGCAACTAAATCAGAACATCAGTAGCTGGCAGTGATGAATACGGTGACGGGGGTTGGGGCTGGGGCTGGGATTGGGATTGGGGTTGTGGAAGGAAGAGCTGAAACCATACCAAGGACCGTTGACAGACCAATGTTAAGTGCACAGTGAGGCCGGAAACTGAATTTGACTGGAACATAACAACATACATAACATATAATATAAACAACAACAAACAAATCAATTTGCATTTTAATTATGCATAATTGTTATAATCATTTTCCCGCTGGGTGTTTGTTAATAATTTAATTAAAATTTTATTTAAAAAAAAGAAAAAAAAATCAACAAAAGCTGCTTTATTTCAATAAATAAATGTATATATGTATACTTGCATTTCTCATATTAAATCAAAAATTTCAAATATTTTAAAATCACATTGTTGATATGAGTTTGACGCCAATCGGATCAAAATTGAAAATTTAACCCTCCCCCAAAATTTCACAAATTTACCACAATTTGAAAGTTGTTCTTTTACAATGTGTGTTATGTAAAGCTTTGAAACATATTCCAAAAATTTTAAGAAATCACGTTTTCTTTTGCAGTTTTAATGAATTATTATACTGAAGTGTGAAAATGAATATGAGCCAAATTTTTGAAAATTAAAAATTTTTTCGAAAAGCTTGTTAAGTGAGTTTGAAATAAATTGAAAGAAAACTCCACCCGCTCAGGTAATTTTTTCCGAAAAATTGGTATGCAGTCATTGTTAAATTTTCAAATTAATTTTAAGCAAATCACATGAAAACTAAACTTTCGCCGATAAAACCAAGACCTCCCAAGGTGGCTGAATTTTCCATAAAATTGGATTGCCGTCTTGGTTTAAATTTTGTTTACTTTTGCCAATCGCCTGTGATGGCAAAAGTAAGAGTTTTTGAGAACTTTTAGAATCTACTTACTTTCAATGCATTTGTTTTTTGAAAAATGTGTGTCAATTCCCTGCATTTAAATTGATCAATATTTAATTAGACAACTTTATACTTAGTCATACACTGTGAAGTTACTTGCGCAGAAAAGTTGCTTGTTTTTAAGATCATGTGCATTTCTACTTACATATATTAACTGTAAATATTTTAAGCATAGTTAAACACTGCACAGCTTAAGTATGAAAGTGTTGTGTGGACTTAAAGTTTTCACTTTCCACACACACACACACTATACGCACACACACACACACACACACATACATGTACATACGCTCCCCTGTGGCATTTGGTTGTGAGCAAGAAAACTTGAACAGTTGCAAAAACCCAGAGACAGTTGCCACTCAGGCAGCAGTTACTATGTTAGTAGCTAATTTGTGTCTAGAGCTGTAAACTGCTTTTCAACAAGCTTGTAGATTGCTAGATTTGCAACCACTGTGCGCTTAAGAGGCGTTGAAATTAGCTCCTCCCTCGTCAGTATCGTCGCCAACTGGCTCTTCAAGTGGCGCTAGATAAATGCTGAATTCGTGTCTGGCGGGTGCCCAGCATTATTCGTTGGGTGGTGGGTGGTGGGTGGTGGGTGGCTAGGGTGGTTGGTGTGTACACCATTTGTTTTTGGTGGCAGGGTGTCTTTGTTAGCTGAATGGTGGCATCGCCCACTCCATCCCCGTCCGCTCCTGTGCTGCCGCGTTGGTAACACGCTTTAGTGCACATTAAGACTTGTTTACGAATTTGCTTGTAACATGAAATTAATTTGTAAATTTAAAGGTTGCCAATGGGGCGCCAAGGACCTACATCTTCAGTCAACTTAAACATGGGCCTTCCTATGCATAGATACTATTTATATGCTAGCAGGCTACAGCTTCAGCTCTGAATGGAATTGACGGCACATGCACGCTTTCTAATTATTTGTTGTGCTTTCACATTCGTGACTGGGCCAAGCAACTCATGTTGGCTCCAACAGCCAAATTGATGACAAACTGAAGGAATTACGTTCTACATTTTAGCATAGAATGTTTTTTACACTGCAGAGGGTGCTCTAATTTTGTCACGATATGTGTAACGTATTGATGAAAACGTCTCTGCTCCCATAAAGCATATACATATATAATTGATCAGCATCAAATGCCGCCAGAATCGACCAGATCAGACCCCTATAACAAATAGTTTTTACATGAAAAACTTTTTTTTTTCTTCAAAATAACTCGACCAAAGTTGTTACGTCTAAGTTTAGGCACTTTTCACACATGTTGACAACATTTTATCATAATCGGACAACTATATCTTATAGTTGCCATAGGAACGATCGGTTGAAAATCAGTTTTTGCATTAAAAACCTTTTTTGTTTTTCACAATAACTCGACCAAAGTCACCACGTTTAAATTGCGGCAGTTTTCACACATGTTGACAAAATTTTATCAAAATCTGACTTCTATATCGTAAAGCTGTGATATGGACAATTTGTTGAAAATTATGTGTGTACATGCAAAACTTTTCTGCAGGGCTATATACTTAAATACTGTCTTCGGCACGTCGAATATAACTTTTCTTGATTGTGAGAATGTTATAAGTACTGTCAAAAAATTAAAAATTAAGCTCTAAAGTTCATATATATATATATATATATATATATATATATATATATATATATGTAATATATATATATATATATATATATATATATATATATCTAGTGTATTAAAAATATATTTAAATAAAGTACTAATTATAGCATAATTCAAAACTTAATGATGTAGTACTCGTAGTGTGCCAAATATTTTGACATTTACTTTGAATATTATTTAGTTCGTTTTTTTTGCTGTCGTCACAAGTTTCAGCCATAGCACTGCGTATTACAATGGCTACTTTGAATCACGATTTGGGTCATTAAACTTATGTCGCACAGTGTAATAAATCTGTCAGTTCGTTTGGCTTTTACATTTTGGGCATTGTTAATGTTCTTTGCTGCTTAGTTCTTGTTAGCTTAATGTCTTTGTTAAATTCATGGTTTCTAAAGGACTATGAATTTGGTTTCGACTTTGACATTGATTTTGATTTTGAATTTGATTTTGAGTTAGAGTTGGAGTTAGAGTTTGAGTAAGAGGTACAAGTACAATATATATTCGTTTTGAGTTTGATTTGATCAACGCCTTTGATTTGTTGGCAATGCTTGTTTTGGAGCCGTCGCTGATTTCAATTAAATTTACAACAACATCAATTCAACTGCGGCGTGTCACAGCAACAAAAAACAACAACAACTACAACAACAAGAACAACCAAGCAACACCAAATAAAAGCTTGGTTGCCATTTTGGCAGCTTCCGGTTTGTTGGTTGGCCAACTTTTTGGCTTTTGGAGTACACAGTCAGAATGCTGTATACAAGTTTAAATATGTACTGTGCACATATATATTTAGATATATATGTATATTTATATACATATATATATATATATCTAAGTACATATGTAGCTATAGCAGCTAATACATTCGCTTTAGCACGCCCAACGCTTCATTAAAAGCGACTCACGATTGAAGATTGACGATTGACGGTGTGGGGAGGGGTGGGGTACAGTGGCTGAAATTAGATTTGAAATAAACAATTTCATAAAAAAATATTTCTTTCATGAGGACCATTTCTATCGTTAAACAAAACTAAAAGCGAAGTCCTTTGTTAATTTTCATATTGAAAACAATAAAAAAAAAACATTTGAACAATGCGTTTCTGTTTTATAGGATTTTAATGCAATGAAAACCTTATTTTAAATATCTTAAAATACCTAAACTATTTTGAAAATTGTATTTGTTGCTTAGGAATAAACTTGTTTCATTAGTTTTAGTTTTGCTTTTCTGAAAATAAAACTCATTTGTTCATGGCATAAGGAATCGATAAATAAAAGTATAAATTATAATTAAATATATTTCAGCTTAATTTTAACTTTTATAATTTTAATAATATTTACTTAATAAAAAACAAAAAATACTTAAATAATGTATACTAGTTAAGACTAAAAATGGCTTTATTATATATCAAGATATTGATAAAACTATGGTTTATTTGTGCGTTTCTTCCACTGTGCAAAGATGTGGGCTGGGTTAACTTGTAAGTGGGCTGGGCTAAAGGTGTAAGTGGGTTGTGCTTGGGGTGTATGTGGGCGACTGAAGCAGCGTCACTTTAAAGCCTTTGCCCATTTATCAACTGATGGCCAAGTTTGCGTGTGCCGTGCATAAAAACTAACTACAACCCAGTCAAGTTTTTGCTGTTGGCGCTTAAGCTACTTAAAGCGAACTTAAAACATGAAACAAATCCCCAACGAGCTCATTTGGGAATGGGAATGCGAATGGGATTGAGATTGGGATTGGGAACTGTAACTGGCTGCTGCTACTTTTTTGCGTCTGAAAGTAAAGTTGAAGCTTAAGTAAATAGCAGGGAGCGATGATACGCAAGCCAAAAGAGACATCCAAATATCCGAATGGCATTCTCACATCAACAACTCGATTCGTTGGCCACGTTAAACGTTTATAAAATTCAATTTACAAAGTTGAAAGCTAATGATGGCGCCACAACACAAAGTAGCCACTTGAGCTAACGCACACACACACAAATGTACATGCGTATCCTGGCCAAAACGAGGCAGGATCAAGCTGGACATTCAATAGAGACTATTTGTAAAGGCTTGTTATACCCTTGCAGAGGGTGTTCAAATTTTGACACGAAATACATTATATAGGGCTTTCTCTGACAAAAATAAATTGTGTTTTGCCATATAAACAAGTATATAGAGTACATTTTTTGTTCAGTGTATTGCATGGTGGTCATGTAATCATTAGCTAAATTTTGTTGCAGTTAACTTTTCAAATGTTAACTTTTACTCGGAGCCATGGATTTGAAAATATGAGTAATGAATTTTGTAGAGAATTCCACAAACTTTTGTGTTATTTCTTTTAAATATCTGAGCCAAGATCACTTCATCAAAGTTCAAACACATGATATATAATAACTAAACTTTATCAAAATCGGGCGAATATATCTTATAGGAATAATCTGTTGAAATTTGAGTTTTTGTATGAAAAACTTTTAATTTTCTAATGTTCCTTACATGCTGCTTATGTTTTATCAAAATCGGGTAACTATATCCTATAGCTGTAGGAAGAGTCGGTCGAAACTTATGTTGTCATCTGAAGAACTTTTCTGCTAGGGTATTTATCTTGGGCACTTCGAAGATAACTTTATTTTCTTGTATTAGTCACAGTTGGGTATTCTTTGGGTGTTGCTTGATTGGCGTAAGTGCAAGTTTAAGCATGTCAAATGGCTTCAATCCAAAAGGATTCAGTTTGGAAAACATCTTGTGCGACATGGAGTTTAATATTAATGATTTTTTGGTAACCTTAAAATGCGTTCGCTGAGCTGTTACATGCAACTTTTGGAGTTGCTACCTCGACCACCTGGATGACATTTGCAAAACTTTTTTGAAATATGAAGCTGAGCGAATAATCTGCAAGTCGCCTTTTGGTCCTTTTGGTCCTTTGGCCCAAGTAAGCACTCGATGACGCAGCAGTTCAGCTTCTGCCACTTCTACTCCCTATTGGCAACCTTCAACTAGTTGCAGTTGCAGTTGCAAGTGCAGCTGCTGTTTCTCATAATGGAGTGCAAATGCCGTTGCGTAGAATGTGGCAACAGTTGCGCTGCACTTGTGACATCTATTAGTTATTTCTATACCAAATTCAAACATTCTCAAAACTTCCAGACAGCAAACAGCAACAAAAACAAGAACACACCAAAATTTTAGAATTTCATGATTCACTTAATTATTCCGGCATTTTTGAAGTAAGTCAGCAATGTTGCAGCTGTTGCCAAATAAGCATATCAAAGTGGTACATAAATGGAAAAGCAAGTAAGACTAATAAAGTTGAGTCTGTTCGAGTGGATGATATCCTGTAAACAGGTCAAAAGTAACCAATCCTTTAAGTGACGAACGTCTTATTTATTTGCATTTAAAATAAATCTCCTTTAAGATTGTGATAGTTTTTAAAACATTGAAGATACGTGGGTAATCTGTATCGTCCAATATATATATTTATTTCATTGTTTTTTTGAGTACAACTTTTCTATATATATAAAAAAAACACCACATGACTCACTCACTGACTGAGTGGAGATCACCACACAGCCTAAGCCATTACTTATAGAGAGCTGAAATTTTCGCAGAAGTATTATTTTATCGTGAAAGTGACCACTAAGAAGAGATTTTGGAAAATTCGGGCGGGAACTGTGGGAAATTTGCAAAAAACTATTGTATGCAACTTTTTTGTTTATCATCCGATCGTTTTTCAGGATTTTGTTGTAGCGCTATCTTGATGAAACTTGGCACAGGTGCTTCTTCTTATTGCAGGTAGTACCCATAGTTGAATTGGCCAGATCGGACCACTATAACATATAGCTGCCTTAGGAATCATTGGTTGAAAATAAATTTTGTATGAAAAACTTTTTTGTTTTTCAAAATAACTCGACCAAACTCTCTACATCTTAATAAAAGCACGTTCTACACATGTTGACAACATTTTATCAAAATCGGACAACTATATCTTATAGCAGCCATAGGAACGATTGGTTGAAAATCAGTTTTTGCATGAAAAACTTTTTTGCTTTTCACAATAACTCGACCAAAGTCACCACGTTTAAATTGCGGCAGTTTTCACACATGTTGACAACATTTAATCAATATCGGCCCACTAGATCTTATAGCTGCCATATAAACGATCGGTTAAAAATCAGTTTTTGTATAAAAATAATTTTTGTTTTTCAAAATAACTCAACCAAACTCACAACATCTATAAAGCACGGTCTACACATGTTGACACCACATGTCGGACCACCATATCTTATAGCTGCCATAGCGATCGGTTAAAAATCAGTTTTTGTATGAAAAACTTTTTTATTTTTCACAATAACTCGACCAAACTCACTACGTCTTAATTTAAGCACATTTGTTGACAAAATAAGATCAAGATCAGATTTCTATATCTTAAAGCTACCAAGGGAATAATTTGCTGAAAAATAAGTTTCCTTATGCAAAACTTTTTTGTATATATCTTCGGCGCGTCGAAGTTAACATTTCTTACTTGTTAGAACTGGCTTTAGGGTGTCTTGTAGTCGTGCACACTCGACTAGAGTCAAAAAATATGCAATACAAGCTTACTTGAGTCAAGCACAATACAATAGTTCAGCAGCCTAATTAATTCAGCTGAGCTGCGCAGATAAGTAATGCAATTATTATTTACTATTGTCATCACATACAAACCAGCAGCATATAATTGACAAGAGATAAAGTGCATATTGTACTTGAGTCAGATGTGCAAAGCCACAGCCTATTAATTGGTATGAAATTCACAAAAGACGACCACGGAGTTGCTCTCAAGTTAATCAAATGTTGTTGTCGCTTGAGTGGCTGGAACTACAAATAGATTTAGCACCAACTGCAAATGAGCCATAATTGTCACATAAACTGGGAAGTAGGCTCAGCTTCAGTTCCTACACTATATATATGTACATAGAACGTTGACTTTTGTTCCGAGTCAACAGTGTGGAATGACAAGAAGCAAAACCAAAAGAAAAGGCTAAAAAGAAAACTAAAAAGGTAGCGGTACCGTGAAAAATTCATTTAAGCAGTCGGTAAACTGCGCTACCATATATCATAGAACAGGTCAGAAGCAGAGCCAGAGCTAGAGAGAGAGAGAGAGAGATGGAGATGGAGGTAGAGAGAGAGCGCAAGCATAAAGGATTTGGCCAGGAGCCTAGAGTCCATATTTACAAGGTCCTTGCGGCTAGGCGCGCGTTGGGTTCATAAATCATTAGGCTCGATTGTGTGTCCAACACGTTCTTGTTCTTGTTTGTGGGTGGATGTTTGTTGAATGCTTGGGCGTTAGCTTGGGGTTGTAGAATGGTGCTTGAGGTATGCTTGATGTGCGGAGCAGCTCTATATATATATATTGCTGGCCTGGCACACACTAAATTAATAAAGCATTTGCTATCTGCACAAGAAAAAAACCAAAAAAATAAAGAAAAAGGTAGCCCCTAAAAATTGCAGCTCAAAAAAAGATAATAAGCAATGAATTATACGGCACGCAACGAGTATCAAAATTAACCTGCCTGCCTCACAGTAAATACCTGAGTGAATGTGCGTGTGTGTGTATGTGTGTGTGTGTGCGTGTGTGTGTGCGTGTGTGTGTGTGCTCAGTAGAATTTATCGCACGTTACGCCTGATGCTGAGAGTTGTAATTTTTCATGAACGCACACAGCGACACACACGCAAAGTATGCGAACAACTTGAGGGTGGAAAAGTGGGGCAGGGAGGTGGGAATCAGTTGGAGTTGGAGAATGAGATGTAGATGGAGATGGATTTGAAGCGACAATGCCAAGCGATGTGGCTGACTTGGAGGCAAGCCAGCACCAACAAGCATACGACACGTGCACCCGACAAAAATTCAATCAGAGCATTACAAACTTTTAAGTTTTTCAATCAAAAGCTCTACTAAAATAATTAACTTTACTTTTCAATTCTATTTACAATTACAAGCTCAATTACTTAAATACTATGTTTATATTTTCTTTTATATCTGTTTTTAATTTAAATTTCATATTGAGTAGTGTGTTACGACCACAAATTTCGAATTTCAATTACTTAAATATTTGTGTATGCACACGTTTAATTACTCGAGTAATTGTGCTCGCAAATAGAGCAGAGTTTTATTTCAAGTTGTCAAATTGTTTGAAATATCAACTGATGCTACTTTTTTAATATTATGCTAATAAATTTGCACAGTAACAATAGCTGTTATAATTACTCAAATAATTTTATTTACAAAATATAATTAATACCAAGTTAAGGTATAAAGTTGTACATTCTAGTTCCTTTTGTGGATATAGTTCAGTAGTTCCTTTCTTTCCTTTTCCAAAAAAAAACTAATGAATTCTTTAGTTCCTTTCCGTAAAAAATGACTAATCTTTCTTTTAGTTCATTTCTGCAAAAAAGATCTAATCGTTACTTAAGTTTCTTTTCGGATACAGGAAGTAATCGTTTTAAGTTCTTTTTAAGTTCAGTTATTCATTTAAAATTATTGATTCTTTAGACAATTTTTAACTGAAATGTTCAACGAACTTCAACAAACGCAAGACATGAACTAGTTCGAACGAACATTAATCGAAAATGAAAAAATTAAGCTGCTGTGAAAAGTAACTAAACGAGCTGAAGCAACTATAATCGAAGATATAGTTCAATTCAAAAAGCCGCTCATTCGAGCTAGTTCAGTTTTGGATGGAACCAAGTCTATTGCTAAGCAAATATTAGCTTAAGCATAGACTTAAGTGTTAAGGACCGCTTGGTACTCATTACTTGTGCTCAACTTTTAGTGAAGGATTAAGCTGAAGTTGTGGCAACAAATACTTGAACTTTAGCCTAAAAAAAGCAAAAATTAAAAGGAGTATTTTAAAATGGGGTTTTTTATATTTTTAAAGTTGTCGTGTGTGCATTTTAGAGTGTACACGTCTGTGTTATTCATCACACACCTAAGTGTGGGTGTATGTGAAATCTAAGTACTTCATGAAAGGATAAGCTGCTTTGTTTTTGTTCGCAGGACTTCAGCAAGGAAACGCGTTTTGTTGCCTGCCACCAAATGCAGCACGCGGCACATTATGCAAGATTAATTTGTGATGTCGTTATAAATAAAAGCTCCAACATTTTATAACTCGCTTCAACTTGTCTAAATGGCGGCCAAGCATACAATTGCCAGTTTTTTTTTCGGTTTTTTGTTTTTATTTTTTTTTAATTTTTTTTTTCACGGATGTTAGAACTGGGCAATGCGTTGTCCTGTTTTCAGTTCTTCAACCGCATTGTCCTCGTGCTTGTTCTGTCTACATTGTGGTCGGTTAGGTAATATGTGGCATTTACTGGCAACGGTGTGCGGGACACAGGACACAGGACACGGGAAAGGACAGTGGGATTGGCAATGGCCAACGGCATGACTAAAGAATAATGTTGCATTTTATTTCTCTCGACAGTAATTCGCGCACGGAACGCGTTTTGTTCACATAATCGGATTTGCGAGTACACATACACATACGACACACACAAATGCAACACACACACACATTTACTCTAACAGACACATGACAGGAGTCACATTTGGTCGTGTGACTGAAAAGTCGCGTATATATTTTTTATTCATTTCTCGTCTGTTGTTGTTATGCCTTAACTAAGTGCTTAGATAGAGACAACAATACACAAAGAAAGAGAAAAGAGACGCCAAGTGCAACAAGCTAACAGTCAATGATAGTTAACTATTCATATGTACTATAGCATTTACGACGTATGAACTTTTTCATACTCTATTTTTGAAAAATTAAAAAAAGGGGTATATTGGGATTGTGAATGTCCGTCGAACTATCGATAATACTGCGAACTAACTTATTTAATTTAGAAATGCTAGAAATGTCAGTAACGATAAATCGAACAATCCAAAAAGCACTTAAAACTATCGATATAATCAATGTTGACATTGATGTTTTGTCAGCTCTAGTATCTACTATTGACAGTTGCAATACTTAAACGGCGTTTAAATGATGCAATTCTCTCACGCTTTTTCATGCATTTGCATCATGCATCGTCTAAACCAGCATATAAATCTCTTGCATTGTGTATAAGTGTTGCAATTACAGTAAATGTTACATTTGTCTGACTTAACTGCTATTTTTTTTTCTTTTCTGAATATTTTTTACTAGGAAATAATACAATAATAATTTCAAAGAACTGCTAATTCTTAATTTCGCTTTGGCGTGTTTTAAGTGTTAAAAAAAGAGCTGTACAACGCAGTTATGCAATTTCTTGGACAGACAAATTGATTGCACGCAAAAATGCGTGTATGCACCGCTTTACAAACAAGCTTGTCACTTGGGCAAAACACAGCCAAACTGGCAATTTTCTTTTATAAATTGAGTTCATTATATTATGTTTTTGAACAACTTATGATCATATAAATTCTCAAAAGTGCCTGAGTTTGTCACATAAACTTCTCGGTCGTGAAAACATTGCAATTTGTAGCGCATTACTCAACATTAGCTAACGTTCCATTTGTAATGCACAAAGTGCTGACAAAAGCTGCCAATGCTTATTTAATGATATGAAATAAGAAGTACTTAAGTACTTAGATTGTTGAATTGTTGTTCAGCTAAAAGCGTAATATAAAATGTTTCTATCATTTACTTTGCTACAGCAAATGTACAAAATGTGTGGAAAAAAAAAGCAGCTTTTTGCTTATTACACTCTGAATACATTTAGCTGGGTAAGAGGCGAAAATAAGGTGATGCAAAAGTATGTTGAACAAGCAATTATAGTGTAAGAAAGGTATTTGTTATATGATATTTATAATTACCAGATACAAGCTAAATTTGATTAACGGTTTTTCCTCCATTTTTGCAGTGAGAAAAGAAGCGAAACGTGCTTTTGATCTTCACAGGTGGATCAAAGATAAATGAAGGAAGTGGAGCAGGTGTTTTTTCTTGGAGCAGCTAGCTGTACACCTATTATTCCGCTTATCAGATTGAAGCAGTGCTTATCATGCAGGAATCGATGCAAAAAGAAGAAGGTACGTCAGAAGGTTAGGCAAGACATGGGCAATATACTTTTCAAGCGTTCAATTGCTTAATTGTTCAGCCGTTCAATTGTTCAGTTGTTCAATTGTTCAGTTCTTCAATTGTTCAATTGTTCAGCTGTCCAATTGTTCAAATGATCGTTTGCACCGCTGTTCACTTCTCCTGAAAGTTAAGGGTAAAAAAACCAACTTGCTTCCGACTGCGATATACTCTTCTTAAACCCTTGTTTTCATTCTCCGTGCTTCAGATATTGAGGTGGTGTGGTTTTCTTGGTGTAAACTTGGTATACAAGTTGGTATATACCATAGCCACACAAAGTGTCAATATTTCAATGTTATTATATTATATTCAATATCCATCTCTGCATCTCACTCTCTCTTTCTCTTCATTTTGTCTTTACTCTGTCTTACCAATGCATTTCAATATATTTGAATATCTAAATATGTATTATTGGCACTTTGATGCAATTTTAGTATATATACTTTATATGTATATACATACATATATGTATGAATATGGTATTAAATAGCGTAGCGCATATTAATGCAATATTCGCAAGCCATGGGCACACCAATTTCCAGGGGCAGCATCGAAGCGTTGCATGCAACGCTCAATATATAATATCAAGGTAAAGGTAAAGGGAAACACGCAGGACTTAGGATTCAAGACATAGGGCTCTAAACAGGCTATCAGCAGCGTAGATTCAATTAGCCCAAGTGAGGATATCAATCAACGCGTCGTGCAGGACCCAACACACACTGCAGGATAATCGATGAGTGTGTGTGTGTGTGTGTTTGTAAGTGGGTGATTGGGCGAGTGGACCTGCTGTGAACTAAGTAAATGAGCGACAGATGGTCAGCCAGCTGCGGAATGGAATGGAAAGTGATGTGAAAGTGGAGAAAGAGGAAGAGAGAAAGAGAGCTAGGCAGCGATTTGCGGTACCCACCTGGCGACCTGAAGGCACATTCAGCACTTTTGCGATTGCCTGGCACAAGAAAGAGCATTGAAAGGACAATCTATGTGGATGCGAGCTTGCCAGGACACACATTGCTCCGTTTCCCTGCCTAACCCTTGGCTTCCCTCCGGTCATGGCCAGTGGACATTGGCCAGACTCATTGACGCTATCTTGCATCCATTGTTATTGGTATTTTACTTTTGACCATGTTGTTTCTCTTCGTCCTGTTGCATTTATCAATTTGTTTGCACACTCATCAATATGTTGCTGGCTCCAAATCAAGCTGCTTTGCTGTGTGTGTGTGTGTGTTTTTCATTAACTTGCACCTTTTACACAAATGAGCACCTAACATAGAAGAGTCTGGCGAACTTTAGTTGAGTCTCTCACTCAGCTGAGATCTTGACAAATCCCATTTGCCAAGTCCGTTGAGAGTTTAATTAAATGTCCATGAAATTTGTGGCCAGTTGATGGCAAATTGCTGCAAAACGATAGTCCCACTAATTCAATGAGTTTGCTTTCCAATCAGCGGGCTAAAAAGCTGTAAGGATCTCTAAGCAAATTGTCAGTTGGTAAATGCATTAAGACTGATAAATATCGTCAGTTTAAAAAATTATAATAATAATTATAATAATTACTTGTATTATGTAACTATAAAAATGAATTTGAAGCAAATCCCTTAGAAGCTCAACTTTTGCCCATACAACCTTGACAAGCCATTTTCCCCTCAAGGGGAGTGTGAATTTTTCAAAAATTTGGTATGCAGCTATTGTTGTATTTTTATTTAGATTGAAAATGAGTTTTAAAGTGGATAGGATGATTAGCAAAAAAGTTTCACAAAAAAGCTTTCCACGAATTTTCTGCATTTTCCGAACGAATGTTCCAAAATCCAACCCTAAAACACACTTTCAACCTGAGATAAAGCTACTGTGAAAAATGCAGCTTTCTTACTTTTATGGCTTAGACTGTGCCAGCGTTGCCAACCAGG
This sequence comes from Hirtodrosophila cameraria, assembly GCA_949708635.1. NCBI lineage: Eukaryota > Metazoa > Arthropoda > Insecta > Diptera > Drosophilidae > Hirtodrosophila > Hirtodrosophila cameraria. The sequence continues at coordinate 12,394,585 of OX453090.1, forward strand.
TAAACAGTTTTTACTCCCGTTGTTCGCATTAAAAATGGGAGTTATAAAGTACTGCAAATATATGAAATTTCTATATTATATATATAAAAATTATTCTCATACAAAAAAAAAAAAAAAACAATTTCATTAGACTTGACAAAATGAATGACACAATAGAACTCTGAAAATAGATTTGCATTTATTAGCATTTTGTAAAAGATTTTTTATTTGAGCACGATTCAAAACAGAGTCCAGCGAAATAAGTCCAAGTCCTAAACATATCTGTCTAGTTTGGCTGCTTTCGTTGCTTAGTCACGAAACAATTTCTGCAAATAATATTATCTTAAGGAACGCCCAGACACTTACCAATTCAATTTGGCCCAAATTGACGGGCGACAACAAAAGCAAAAGCAAGCGCCAAAAATAAAAAATAAATCAACAAAAAAAATTGACTGAAAAATAACTTTAAAACTGCCAAAACGCAAATAGACAATCTCAATATATGTATAGGTGCATATATATACTCGTACAATCCTAATAAGTTGGAGCCTTGAATACCCTATAGCTTGGTTTGGGAGAGATATGTTAATTGGGTAGCTTATCATTCACTTTTCTAAGCTTCGGGAGCCAATGGCAAAAAAATGCCACCATTTTTTGCTGTGATTAGTTTCGAGTGAGTCTGGAGCAGAGTTTGGATAGCTTGCTCTCTCAGCTCAAATATATTTTTTTAAGTTCTCATATCGATGATATGAAATAAAGGAATATACTGCAGTCGGAATCTTAAAGGTTTGATATGTTTGTGTATGAAAAATTTGTATGAAGTTTTTGGATGAAAAACTTTTTGTTTTCCTAAATTATATTAACCAAAATCACATATTCTGTAATTTAGAATGGCATTTCAATGTTGACTGAATTTTTTCTTTAGATCGGACGACATTATCTTTGTACTGCCAATCAATCTGTTCAACATTAAGTTTTCTTATGAAACACTTAAAACACAAAGTTAATCATATTTTAACATATAGATTGATTTTGAATTCTATGTTTATTGATTATTGATCGTTTTTTCTTAATAAACATTGAACGTACTCCTTCCATCGGTTGAAAAAAGATAAGTTGCATTCAAATGTTTTCGAACATTTTTTAATTGACTTTTCAACAGAAATTTCAGATTGAACAGTTTTATATACAGATATATATTTTTAATTTTCCTCCGCAAATCAATCAAAAGGAATTGGAATATATTTACATTACATAATTAGAGAGAGAAAGAAGCACATAATTAATGAGTTTACTTTGAGGTAGCTATATATTTAACGTTCCAAAATGCAATTATGAACAGAGTATCTGCTAGTTGAGTATACCCGATAATAGCACTTTGCTTAATTTGTGTGTGTTTTTTTTTAATTTCTGTGTTTTTTTTTCATTTGACTCACTGAGAAAATTAAGCAATTGTTGTGGGTGTAAACTGTACAAAAAAATTGAAGATTTTCTGCTCAAACAAAATCTGCTGAAATTCATATTTAAACAAGTTTAAAAACAGCAAACTTGACTTTTTCGCAGTGTTTGTATGGCAAATCGGTTGTTATTGTTGTGTTTTGCGCAAAAATACAATTCGTAAATAGCTTTCCCCCCCACCCAACCAAATCCAAACCCTGAGTACTGTTGCAAAAGTTTAATTGCTTGACTTTGTCGGTCCTCTGTGCTGATGCTGATGTTGTCCAGCTTTTTAACTCGGGCAGCATAAGTTGGCTCCATTGTGGTTCTACGTAGAGGTCCTCGTCCTGGTTCTAAGACCCTCTCGCTTCGTCCAGGCACTTAACACACACTCCATTCGAGCGTTTTTGGAACTTTTCTAGCTGCAATTGTGCAGCAGGCGAACATTTAAAGAAAATATAAAAAAAAGGCCAACAAAACAAACAAACAAACAAAAAAACACAAAACGTGACAAAGCAGATGTACCAAAAAGGCAACAAATGCAAAAAAAGGGATATCTAAAAAGTAAAACTATCTTCGGCGTGCGGAAGATATATGTATATACTTTCAGAAACTTTGTCAGTTAAAAGATATAGTAGCTCGATTTTGATCTAATTTGCACAAACTGTATAAGTCTAAAAATGCTTAGTTTAGTTAAAGATACTCAGAATAAGTAGCTTAAGACTAATTTCCATATAAACAGATAAGCTGATTGAGAAACGATTGATGCAGATTACGTATCAAAATTAAAACACCCTCTGCAAGGGTATGATCAAGAAATAAAGCAAAAAATAATATACAAAATATACGTGCAACATTCAATAAAATATATTGAAATAATATTGAATAAAATATACTAGGCCCCATGCAGCAATATGAGTACAACAATAACTAACAACTTGCAAATTTGCATGGAAAAACAACGCGATGGTCGAAGCGGCGCATAGTGGGTTAAAACTACTTGAAAGTGCCGAATAATAGAAAGATACATTTTAAGATTTGGACGAAAATCAAATTGTGAAAAGACTTTTGCATCAAGTTGAAAAATTTTGACAAAATCAAGCCTCTTTCGGTAGGCACTTTCGGAAAAATTTTGCAACTATTTTTTACACATTTTTTTTAAATTAATGGAATACTTTGAAATATTTGATATTATTGTAATGAAGAAAAACTTAAGAAAAGTGTATGTCTATAAAAAAAAAAAAATATGAAAAAGAGAAACTATTTCTTAAACGTTTTTGTACTCTTTTTTCAAAACTTACAAAAAAGAGTGTATTTAAAATATTTTGCTTTCGCGTTATAAGAAAAAATTTTTTTTTATGGAAAATTTATTTTTACAGCACGTCAAAAACAGTTTTAGCACTAACCTATTTCTCGCCCGCTTTTGTAGTCTTGAATGTAATGTCTATCCGTCCGTCTGTCCGCTTAACAATGCATTAAGAACTCGTTAAATGAATTTCGTCAATTTTGCAATATAGATCAATTAAAAAGTACACAAGTCGTATGCTTAATGATTCAAACTTTCGAAGTCAATTTACCACTGTGCAGACGGGTGGCAAATGGAAAACTGCATAATAACAAACCAAAAAAGCAAAATAGCAACAAAAACAAAATATAATAACAACAAAGCAGAAGAAGAACTGCAATTATTCAACAATTTGTTCGGCTGAAGTGCTTCAAAGTTTTGCTTAAATAATGTGTTCTGAATTGTTTGTTGCATTTGCTGTTTGTTTTTATGTATTTTTGCTCTTTGCTTTATGGTACGAGTATTTTGACCAGGACAAGCTATTGAGAATATTTTTATGGTAGTATATCCTGATAAGAAAACAAGACCCATACACTTGGACAATGTCTTTGTTTAAGATATTGTGCATGTATAAATATTTCTTTTGCTTGGAAAGACTTTTAATAACTGTGATTTTTCATACACACTCGTATGTATATACTATATGCATATTGATGAATGCCTTTATGTGTCTTTTCTCATTTTGAAATCAAAGCTTTCTCAGCTTTTGCAAATTGCAAAAATAACAGCTATCATATTTTTATATTTCTTTGTTTTTTTTCATATCAAGCATTGATTGTCAGAAACTTTACTTTGTTTATATTATAAAAAGTTTCTACAGGTGTATCAGCAATCAACGTTTTCAGTCAAAATCGATTAAAGAATAATAAATTGGACAATTGTGCTTGAAAAAAGTTTTTTATATATTGTACATCTGTGGTATGATATTTCTTTGCAGTTGAATAATACACTGAAACTAGCCGAAATAGCTTCAGCAAATTCAGCTGTAAGATATTATAGTACGATTTTATTAAGCTGCTTAAAAAATTTGTTCTCATCTTAGCAAGCCACTTTATCATACTTGCTTTGACGAATTTATATCAATAATTGCTAATAATTCCCAAACAGTTTTAGCATACTAGTGGTGTAGTGGCTGACTGAAGCTCCGTTATAGCTACACCATCTTATTCCTTATATCTTATTTTAAAACAATTATTCTTATTTTACCACATAGCCATACCTTAAATAATATCGCGAATTCCTGAGACAGATTCGAAGAGCGAGAGAAGATGTGCCAATGTGCTGGTTGTACTGCTCTCTATCATACACTGCTATGAACCACAAGTAAATTGTAACATATAAATATAAAAGAAAAAAAAAAGAATTCACTTTGACAGTAGAGCGCATAAAAAGTTTAACATAAGAATAAAATAAAAGCAATTATAACTAATCCATAAGCAGGCTAACACGAGAACAATATGAAAAAGTTGTGTAAAGCATCGCATCGCGAAAACGAAAAAGTAAAACCTGGCCAAAAATAAATCACTGCACATCAAAAATTTTGAACCGCAAAGCGTAACAAATCCAAGTCCGGGGCTCCGCTTCTACGGCGCAGCTAAGCCGGATCCGTAGTCTTCAGCCGAAGACCTCCAGGAAACTCATGATGAATAGCTATATACCAGCTTTAAAATATCTTGAATTTATATTCTTTGAGAGCGACACAAAGTTATTTTTTCAAAAATTATACTATGTCATGCATTCCTTAGCCAGTTTGCATAGCTTAGTATTGAATGAAGCATACAAGAAGAATACAAAGGCTTAACAGTTCAAGACAAATAAAAATTGAAGTCAATGTTATTGAGATCAACGTTATATGCTTTGCATTTGCTGTATCGTAGGTTAAGGACCCCAATGGGAAAAAAGTTTTTGGTTTTGTGGTGTTTTTTTTTGTGTTTTTTTGTTGGTTATTATTATTTTCTTTTGTGATGCCCCATTACATTATGCGATCGTACAAATCTTAAGCTGTTGGGTTTGCTAAACCAGCTCGTTTGTTTGCTTTGGTGCTCGACAGTTCCTGTCCATGTTCCTGTCCACTTTTTTTTTGTTTACACGGAGCCTCCTCCTTCAGAAAACCCCTGGTCAGGACTCAGACTCAAACTCAAACTTTGTCCGGCAGCGTCAGCTATGCAGTGATTTTGTTATTCTTGTAAAATATGAGCTTGAATTAGGCACAAAGACATACATACACACACACACACACAGCCAATCTGGCACACACACACACACACACAAATTTGTGCAAAGTTTTATATTTTCTTGCCTGAAGATTTTGGCCAGCATTTTGCACATAAAGCCAAGAGCTGATAAAAAAACATGTAAAGTGTAAAACCTACAAGCACCGGCATCTCTTTGCTGTCTGTGTCTGTGTGAGTGCCCAAGTGTGTGAGTGAGATGCATAGAGGGAGAGACACATAGCATATGTCCTGGTCCTGTCGGGATTTGCCTGCTCTGGCGTGACACTGAAGGTGTGTTTGTCAAATGTGCACTCATTTTGTTGAAAAATTGAAGTATATGCATGACTGCTCTAGTCTCCATGTGTGCATTTGTGTGTGTGTGAGTGTGTGTCTCTCTCTCTGTGTGTGTGTGTTGCCGCTAAGCAAAGCCAGAGCATGTGCGAATCCTTTTAGTGTCTTTACAGATTTTCTAAGATTTCCGGTCACTACACTAATGAGTTTTACAATGTGTAGCATAGAAAAATTTGTTGACACAACGCCTGCACAAACAATGCTTAAATCCAATGCACACACACACACACACACACACACACACGCACACACTTGCATACAAATATGCTTAATTTAATTTCTGTTTTCTTATGCACACAACAATTTTCCATTTAGGCTGTGTCCCAGTTGGCCTTCATGTTCTCTCAAAACTCCTCCTGCCTGCAATTGTTTTCAAAAGCAACTTAAACACTTGTCAATTTTACGCATGTTAAGTGCTTAATTCTAGTGCATTCGTTTAACTAATTAAACGTTTACAATTATTAATAGTTCTGAAACTATAATTAAAACTGTGCAGCCTGACTGATTAGCAACGCTTAAACAGCCCAAATATTTAAGGATAGCAAACTAAATTTTTGCCAGTAGTTTTATCATATGCTTAAATTGAGTACTAAGATTCGATTTTGCAAAATTCGGTAGGGAAATATGAAAAACTCGCGGGAAACTCTTGTTTTGAAAATTATTTGTTTTTATTGGAGCAGCTTCAAACTTATTTTCAATGTTCTACATAACAAAATATAAACACACTGAGTTTAAAATTCGGAAAAATCCGGAAAAATTTTGGAAAATCTAGACCTTGACACTTTGTCTGTCTATGGTGTATACCAATATCTATACCGAGTTTGGTTGCCTTAGCTTCAAAACTGTGGAAAAAAACTTCGTTCAAACAGACGGACGGACAGACGGGCGGACGGACAGACGGACATTTCACAAACCCAATATACTCTTTTTTATTAATTTTTTTTTTTTTAAATAAGGTCAGTCAAACAAAAAAAAACTGTCTCAACATTATTTTTTGATGTAAAGAAACTTTACATGCCAAATCAATATAAAACGTAAAAATAGAACCAAAAAAATAACATTTCGCGTTGAAATTAGCCAAATTTTGACAAAGTTATGGAAAAATTTGAACGCCACATGAGGGAAATGGAAATCAAGATTGCACATTGCCGTTTTTTTTTTTAATACATAATATAATAAATACAATGCACGTTTTAATAAAATATTATATTTTTACAACCAGTTTTTAAGTAATGTTAAAAATGGCATTGAGTTTAACTGCTGGAATAAACGTTTATAATATAATTTCAAAGACTTAATAAGATATGAGGCCGATTAACTTTAGAAACGCGTGTGAAATAAAGTTTTTAAATTGTAAATTTCGACCAGCATTCTACATAAAATTATTATTTCAATAGCGCTAAGAATTTCTAGTTTAATTTTATGAAATATACCTGTATAAATATTTCATTTATATATTATTTAAATTGTTGAATGAATGAGTTTTGCGATAAGCTTTTGTCAATCCATTAACACCGAAAACTGAAATTCAATCAAGCTAAACACTGCAAATACCAGTTGCATCAATTGCAACAGTGTCACGGGGCGTATGAGTAATTCAACAATAACTCAAATAGCACGTGGTTAAATGGCTAAGTCGTGCGCATTTAAGCTGAACGACATAAAACAATAACAATAGCAAAACCGAAACCAAAAGCAAAGCAAACCGCAATGTGCCCTATCGAAAAGCATTATTCACAAATAACATATACATATGTATATAAACAAAAATAATTTATGCATAAATATTCAACACCGAAACATTTGCAACAATTGTTGTGCCTGAGTTGCACAAATCGAAAATATTCGCGCTTTAAATAAATAATAATTTATTGCCAGACAACCAGTTTCATATGTATGTCTAACGGAGCGTTTTGTGCCTTTTTTTTTGGGGAGGAGCATATTTTTTTGTTCACTTAAAAAAAAGGTGTTACAACTTTTGTCCGAAAAACTATAACATAATGTAGAAAAATATTTTGATTCCATAGATTAGCTATATATATATTTTTTGTAACTTATGGCTATAGTAGAGTTGAACATTGTAGTTCATTTGCTTTCCACCTTAAACCTCTTCCAACCGAATTCCAAGTCTAAGGTGTCTATTTGACTTCCTTTCAAAGCTCTCATGTTACTTCAAGAGTTTAAGGTAAGTTTATCCACAAACAAAATTTGAAAAGTATAAGCAATCTTTTCAATGGAAACAAAACTATTTTTTCTAAGTAATTTGCATTCATTTTCTTTGTAAAATTAATATTATTTGGCATTTTACAAAATGAATAAAATAAAATAGTAAAATAGTCAAAAGCTCAAATCAATGTATCAATTGTATTTAGTGTGAATTTTTATAAAATTACAAATTTTTTTTTGTAAGATGACTATTCAGTTTGTATGCAATAAGTGTTGCTGCAGACAATAGGGTTGTCATAAAAATAGCTTAATTTTGAAGACATAAATGCAAAAAAAAAAGATTTTAAAAATTACTTTGATATGCTGACAACTCTATGAAGATAGGCACACAAGTAGCTTTCGAGAACATAAGTTCGAAAAAAAATGAAATCTCTCGAATTATTAGTTCAACGTGTCTTTAACGAAGGGAAAACCTTAAACGGAGCATTAAGAAAGTGGCATTAAAAATATTATTTAAAGCTTTAAAAAACACATTTCAAACATTCAGCATATTTTACAGCACCTGTTTTAAAAAGTCACTGCCAATTTTAAGTAAGGGTATCGTAAGCCAGGATATCTAATCTTCTTCATCTCGGATTATATATATGTATATACATATTTTGTGAATGTTGTCTGAGTTTTTATCGACAGGCATTGTAACTTTGGTTATTCGCTGTGCATAAATTGCACAGCAGCTAAAAAAGGCGTTGCATAAATCTTAACTGCAACAGCCATATTTAATTACAAAAGTTTTTAAAAACACACACAAACTGTGGCTGAGTGAAAAGTGTACAAGGATTGTGAGCATGTTTTTTAGGTGTTAGTTTTGGGACGTGCCAACGTAACTGCTCCAAATCAGCGACGTTTTGTGCCTCAAAATTATGACGCACACACACTCACACACTCACACACACACACAGAATCACACACACGCACACACCCTCTCAGGGGCGCTGTGACATTTAGGAGCGCACAAGGATTTTATAGGCTGGCAAATGGGCTAGTTGAGACTTGGCCAGTCCTGTGTCCACTTGGCTTTTGGCCAGCAGCCTAACAGTTCCTGGCCATAAACCGAAGTTTTTCTCTCTGTTTCTGTTGAACGACCGCTGGCAGCACACTTGGAGCTTGGAGCATCGAGGCGGTGCCCCCAAAAATCAGTTAACAGCCAATTTCAACTATTTTACTGGCTGCGTTCGGCATGCCAAATGAGCGGAGCCAAATGTCAATACCATCAGCTTGCTCAACGACCTCAAGTCATGAAATAACCAACAGCAGTGCCCAAAAACTAACTACAGGGTCAGCAGAACATCAATACAAATGCGTTGACTACATTTTTCAACAGTTTCTTACTGGCCACAGTTTCACAAATACAAATTTTCAACACATTTCCAAAACATAAACAAGCATTCCATTGAAAGCTATAAGATTTAATATAAAACACTTCTACACTAGCTAAAAGTCTAGTGACGATGCATATTCAAGCCACCAAACTTATGATATCAAATCAAATTTTATGACGAAGTTTAATATTAACACATTTTTATAAATACTATTTTAACTTCACCTTTTTGTTTACCTAAATAATCTTTTGAAGTGTGCCGAAAATTGTAGGTGCCGTTTAATTTTAAATTGCTTTAATGTAATATTACAACTGGAAAGTGCGTGTTTCATCAAGATTAGTTTATAGCTACGAAAAAGCTTTTAAAAATGCCTTTATAACGATATAAGAACGTATCTTTATCTTCCTAGGTTTAAAAACATTGGGGGTGTCCATTTAAGCGGTTGTTTGCGTTTTACCGCCAAACTAGCGGTATTTCAGAAATGAGGTTGAACAACGATTTCTTGGCTTATAATAGAGAACAAGTTAACACAAGGACAAAATGTCATCAAAATCAAACGACTTATCTTATAGTTGCCATAGGAACACTCGGTTTTTGTTTTACAAGCTAACATATCTTAACTAACTTATCAAAATCGGGCAACTGTATCTTATCGCTTTCATATCAAGCAATCAAATAAACAATTTTTCTTTTTCTTCTTGTTATGGATATAATAGCACAATGACAATTAACTTGTTTCATAAAAATGTATTCCAATTTTAATATCAACAAATACCTAGCAGCTTATTAAATTTGATATGAATTTTTACTGAATTTATATTCAACAAATTTACGATGAGCACAGATTTCTGGAATTTTTGCATAAAAATTATTTTCAATTAAGTTGTCTGTAGTATGCACTGAAGTCACCAAGTCACCCAGCCAGTTTTCTATTGTGAGCAGACCCAAAATGTTTATTAAATATTCTGCACACACACAAAAGCATTTCTAAATAATTAAATAATAGTTAGTCAATATTAACCTAGCTAGTCACGGAAATGTTAGTTATGAATTTTGAGCAAGTTCGTACTTTAATTTTTGACTATTTGTTTGCCTCTTACAACATATTTGTTGTAGATCAGCAAACAAAAATAGTTAATTAAAGCTAATGGACAGGGCTGCTCATGTCATACTTTAACGATACAGCTACAAGTACAACTACATGCTACAGATAAGAACTAAGTAGCTGACTATAAGTACCGCTAAACAGCTACAGTTTGTCATTCAGCTTAGAGCCCAAAACACTTACAATTTGCTACAATGAGAGTTTGTAAGTTCGTTTAGGTACCAGTTATCGTTGGGTTCCATTAACGGCAGCCTTTTTCTCTTGCAGACAACTTGATGCTGCTCACAGTTGTGATTGCATTATGTGCATGTCCAGGATTTACCAGTGCCCATGGGCAGGCTTCGGAGGCAGCTCCTCCCTGTGGTACCACCACGAAAGCACCCTGCACAACAACTAAGGAACCTTGTACGACAACAAAGGAACCCTGTACGACTACTAAGGAACCTTGTACGACAACCAATGAACCCTGTACGACCACTAAAGAACCTTGTACGACAACAAAGGAACCCTGTACCACAACCAAGGAACCCTGTACCACAACCAAGGAACCTTGTACATCAACTAAGGAACCTTGTACGACAACAAAGGAACCCTGTACCACAACTAAGGAACCTTGTACGACAACAAAGGAACCTTGTACCACAACTAAGGGACCTTGTTCCACAACCAAGCAACCTTGTACCACAACTAAGGAACCCAGTACGACAACACTGGCACCAACCATTCCTCCAATCATTCCTCCAATCATTCCTCCAATCATGCCTGTGGCTCGTACCTTGTTGTCAATGCGCGATTGCCGTGGCAAGGATGATGGCACACTGCTCACAGATGCTAGACACTGTCGCCGTTTCTACATGTGCCGCAATAATCGCGTAAGGCGCCAATCTTGTCCAACTGGTCAGTGGTTTGATAGCAAGTCCCTTGTCTGTGAAAGACGTGAACAGGTGCCCAATTGCTTGGCGAGACGCGACTAAGCTTTTGGTATCTATGTTAAGACATACTTATTGGCAGAACATTCATTAATTATTATGTATTTAAATAAACTACAAGCTGGAAAGAAATGATCCAATCAGCTTAGAAGTAAATGCAAGCTGCTGATAAATAGTGCCAATTTAGTCGTATATTAATGTTATTTTGTTAATGGAAATCCAAGGGCTAAGATTTTGATTAAGCTGTCTGGCCTGAAATGGCAGAAGCGTCAGACAGGCCATAAGAGCAATCCAAATAGGGCTGTCAGCTTTTTGAGCGCAGGACGACAGAAGCAATCAATTTGCTTAGCTGAAGGAAACTTTTAAGCTGAGAATGACTTTCAATCAGGCAACGCAAAATGGCAAAGGCAAAACAAGGCTATAAATTTGTCAACACTTTAGGCCAATAGTGGCGAGCACACAATGTAACTGTAACTGCAAATGTAACTGCAAATGTAACGGTAGCTGTAGCTGTAACTAAAACTTTGACTGTACCACTGCACTATGGGATAAAAGTTCATTTTGTTTTTTTTTTGCCATAAACTCTAAATATTGAGCTTGAGACTCGAAATTTTTGTATAAGTGTTTGTTAGATCAAAATAAAATTTCGAAAAAAAATTGTTTATTAATATTACATATAGCTGCCATTGGAACGATCAGTTAAGAAATGAGTTTTTGCATGAAAAAATAAGTTTTTGTATGAAAAACTTTTTTGTTTTAACAGATATCTCAACCAAACTCGACCATGGTGAGTTTTATTACTTTTTGTATAGATTGGGCAAATGTCATCAAAATCGAGCTACTTTATCCGATAGCTGTCATACGAATAATCGATCGAAAATAATGTTTTTGTGTGAAAAGGGGCAACAATGGGCAAAAAGCATTAATTTCCATTGATTCTATATTAAGTTGTTAATAACATTTAATATAAACCTTGCTGATTCGATTTGCTATATAAAAGTAATATTCCACAGAACACACAAATAATTTTTGGTTAGAACATAAAAGTACAGATCAAGAATACATGGGACAATTGGACAACAAATACATTTACTAAAACGGAATTAACAGTTAATTTAACATATCTCGACAAGCATTTTCCATATTTTTTATTTTTGCTGGTTGAACAATCAGTAGTAAATAAGCTCACTTTGAAAATGCGTCAAACAATAATGGTAGCAAGTAAAAATTTAAAAATTCTATTTGTATTCAATCTGCAGCAATGCCAAAAAAATCGAATTTGATACCATAGTGCACCGTGTGAGTGGGCGCCCGAGCAGGGGCGCATGTAACATGCGCTCAAAACTATGCTACAGTTATAGGTTTTTTATAGGCGTCAAGCTTTGGTTTTTGGGCGCCCAGAATGCGACATTTGTGAGTTAGTGTTTGTGGCATTATAATGCAACGCTATTTGTTATTGTTGAACTTGCACACACACAAACACACACACACACAGACACAGAGTGTATCAGACAGGCAGTGTGATTTGTGCATTTGGTATCAATCTGCAAAAATACTCGGAGTGCCAACGATCTGTGGCACTTGGTAGTGTTGCTTGCCACTGAAACTGAACTGCAACAACTTCAAAAATGCAGCAAGCATTATCGTATTTCCGCTTGTGCTTTATTATATTCGCGTCTGCCTGTCGATTTTTGCTTTTGTTACACGCTTTCGTTGCGCTTCGCTTGTTTGCGGCATTTTGCATTTTTGTGGGTCACAAACACAAATCAAAAGCAATGCGCTCCGCACTTGCCCCTGTGGCACGCCTCGCCTCGCACCGACTTCTATCATATTTCACTTGGGTATTCGCCGTTTGCCGCTGACGTCGCTTTCCTGCAGTTCCCAAAACATTGGCGGCACAGTCTGTTTCCTACTTTTACCATTACCAAAACAGCCAGAGCTTTAGCCAGAGACGAGACAAGCCCAGTAACCTGCTCTCTGCATAGCGCACCCCACACCCAGCAACCCGCACCCTACAGCCCGGTACTGCACCCAGCAATCCGGCACAGTCTCGTTGTGGATGTGGTAATAAAATGCATAAAATCAACAAAACTAACTTTAAATGCAAAATGGCTACGCGAAACGTTTTAAATATATTTTTTTGTATTTCTTTTTTAATCTGTACATCCTTTGTACCCATTAAGAAAGGCTAAAAATGGGTATTCTAAAGTTGCTGTAACAAATGTGGGCAAAAGAGAACACCTTCCTAGACTCTATAAAATAGAACTGATGAACCGCATTATATATAAACTTTATTATGCGAATTCTTCTATTCCAAAAGTGTAGCAATTGTGTATTAGCCTTCTAAGGTCACGACTAAAAAACAGTTAGCTCTCGATTTATTTTGTACTTAAAGGGTTACTAAATGAATTACAAAAAGTTTTAATTCATTTCGACCCATTTTTATGGTGACTTAAAATTTTTTTTAAAAAAATAGTATATTTGGCTTTGAATTGTCCGGCAGTCCGTGTTTTTGTTTACCCGTCCATACACTAAGAGAAAAGACCTTTTTAAATTTTTCGAATTGTGAAAAAATCAAGAGCAAATCGTAGGGTAATTTCGGTTTTTGCTTATATGTCAAACGACGTTCTTTTTTTTTAATACTCTTTTTTTAATTTTTTTGAAAAAAAAAGAAGAAAAAAAGGGTATATTGGGTTTGTGAAATGTCCGTCTGTCCGTCTGTCTATCCGTCTGTATGAACGCAGGTTTTTTCCACAGTTTTGAAGCTAGAGCAACCAAACTTGGTATAAATGTTGGTATATACTATAGGCAGACAAAGTGTCAAGTTTTCAATCAATTTCAAAGATATCACGGTAGCATTGTCGCAAATGTGATACAATCTGAGGAAAACCATTAGCCCATCATAATTTTCATGAATTGCCAATTGAGAGTGACCACTGTAGCAACATTAGTCTGTACTAAACCCAGACAGTATATACCTAAACTCATATCCTTTTATGCCTCCAATATGTATGAGGCTGTTTGCTTATTAATGTAGTACAAACTGATCCCTCTGGGCAGCTAAAGGTTGCCAAATATTTGATATGCCTTGTGAATATTTCGTTAGTATTCCAATGTTATTAAAAATGTTTTAAGTTTAAATGAACAATTGCTAAATTTGGTATATAGTATATGTTTATATGTTTATAATGTGTGCAGTTTACTCATAGTGCGTTCAAATTCATTTAGATTTACATATTGTGGCATTGTCACGCCCGTTGGAGTTGTTCCAAATCGGAACTAGCTCGAATGAGCGATTCTTTGAATTGAACTATTGAGCTTTATCTTTGATAACTATTTATTTAGTTCGTTTAGTTACTTTTATGCATAAGGGCCCTTTAAGAAACAATTAATTCTATTATATGAAATTGAACTCAATTATATATTTGTTCTTTAATCCAGAAAGAAACGAAGCAACCTCTAGTTTCTATCCGGCAAGGAAATAAGAAAGCGATTAGTTATACTGTCCGAAAAGAACGATTAGTTCGTTTATTCAGAAAGGAACAAAAGCAACTAAAAGATTAGTTCTTTTCTCTGAAAAGGGACTACAGAAGTATGTACGCAAAAAGGAACTAGAATGCCCAACTCTAATGACCATGTACAATGTACAGCTCCCAATGGTCAGGAAATTGTGTGTAGTGTTTTTTTAATTGGGCATCTGGCAATTAAAATTTATTTATTTCATTTGCGGTTAAAAGTAAAAAATCATTGTATGTTTTTGTTATTTAATTGTTGTGTGATAAAGTTGCTGTTGATGTTGTTGTTATGGTTTGTAAGTACTCTCTATGCACACACATACAGACACACTAACACTAACACTAGCACACAGAGACACACACACACAAACAGACACACTCACAAATATTATAATTAATATAATTGGCCATTGAATTATGACACTTACCTTAAATCAGTGCGCTTAACAAATGGCGTTAATCATACGCCATGTTGGCTTGAAATTTGATGCTTTTTCTGCTTTTTCAATTGAATTTTTTTTTGTATTTTAATTTAATTTCATAAATTTTTAAATTTTTGCGGTTATTAGAGTGCTGTTTGTGATTGCTTGAACTCACTCACAGTCGATTGGAACTCTATTTAACGGAATAAACTCATTAAACATCATTATGCTTAAATCAACAATGTCAACAACAAAAGTTACAACCCAAGTGTTACTTTAATTACAGCAGAAAATAACAATTTTTATTTTCTATAAGCTTAGGTATTCCATGAAATATATCTACTTTTGCCGAGCTACTTAATTATAATTAATTAATTTATTGTTTTAAGTGGTGTAGATGAGAAATCAATTCATATGATGAATACAATCTAGTTATGAAGTAACTAAGTTTGATAAATTCTTGAAGAATTAACATAAATTAATATATTACTAAAATAAGTTGAGACACATCAAAATTGAAGACAAATCTAATCAAAATAAGTAAAAATTAATTGAAAGTACAACTTTAACAAAAGTCTAGCTTAAACTATATAACCACATTATACTCGACATATTTTTTGTCTAGCGCACAAAATGAGCTATATAAAAGAAAACAAAATAAAAAATAATAATAATAATAAAAAAATATATAAAGTTAAACTAATAATCGCAAAATGGCGAACCAAATTAAATGACTCCCTGCGGGTGAAACATTTTTGCCTCATTTTGCAGATTACGCGTTGAATTTTTAATTACACTCCGAAAATTTCAAATTGCAACTAAACTTTAAATGAAACTAGAAGCACAAGCACATACTCGCACACACACTCCCATGCACACTCACATGCACATGCATTAATATAATGAAGGCCAGAATCTGATAGAGGTCTTGTGAGCAAGCTAACGATCTGGCAACGTTTGCAACGAGGCAGCACAGGCACAGTTTATATACTCTGTTCCAAGAGAGAAAAGAGAGCATATTCGTTTCATGTAATGTGAGTTAGTCTAGCTGTTTGTCTACATCGGATAAGATTTTCCCTTCGATAAAGTTATGTTAAACAAAAAAAGTTTTTTCTCTATTTTTTTTTCATTTTTTTGCTATGATAGCTAATTGGAACTCATCTGCTTGTTAAATGTTTATCGCTGGGAAAAGGAAAATAGCTAATTTGTAATTATGAAAAAAATTATGTAGAAAATATATACAATTTGACAAATTAAAGCTCAACTTGCGTTTTAGTATATTGAAAAGCTAATACAGTAGGATTTGTGTTCCTCAGTCAGGGAAAAATTTATAATTTTTGTTTTTAAGTCAATTTAAACATCAGAAGACGGGGAAAGGCTACACCGACTGAGAGTTTTTGTTTTTTGGAATGAGGAAACTTGAGAAAACGAAAGTTGTCTATTGTCAGTTTATCGCCGTAAGAAGTATATCGTTAGAATTGTTATCGAGTAATACTTTTTCTCAATGCTAATAAAATGTGATTTCAACTCGCTTTACTATTTCAATCCCAATGAAATGACAAATGCATTGCAAAATCAATTGATGTATCAGAAGGCTGATATTAACTAATGGGAACAGAGTATATCACAGTTGTAAACTTCAGAAACTGTAACCTTTTTTTTAGCTGTTTTCAGTATTAATTAATGCGACGCACTGCTCAAGCAGACAACATTGTACACACACAACTCTACCCTCTCTATCCTTTTCTTGTATCTCCATTTCGCACTAAAGCCGCTATACACAGACACACACACACACACACACACACACACACACACACATAGACATACAGTTGCAGGAGAAAAGTTTGCGCCATTTGCAAGTGAAAGTTGCACGCAAGTAAAATAGTTTCACGAGCAATTGAAAAACGCTCAGCAACTTTTCGCGCAGTTCAGTTTCAGTTCATTTTTAGCCCCACATTTGTGTGTCGCCGCTTGAGGAAAACTGTGTAGGCCAAGCAAAAGCAAAACGCAATGCACAACTTGAGCAAATTTGCCTCGATTTGTATACGTATACGTATATTTTACCCACAAATTTTCCAAATATTTTTGGCCAGCCAAACAGCCGAATTCAATTAAAACTAACCAGGACCAGCAGTAGCACCAGCACCAAAATCAGAACCAGCAACTAGTTTCAAATCAGTGCCGAAAAACTTTGCTACTTCAAAAAGTGAAATATATAGCAATTGCACAGTGGAGCACACATCATTTGTTTAATTGCACTTAACTGCAAATAAGGAAAATGTATGTTTTACGCTAATTTGATTAGCATAACTTAAATTCAACATCAATTGATCTACTGAAAGTATGGGAATGGAAAAAAGATTTTAAAGATTTGACAATGATGCAACAATTTTCTTGACTGCGAATCGAACGCGAGGTTTTGTGGATCAGCGCCGAAAGCCTTTTCTCTGACTACTCCACGATTATTCCTACTGAAAGTTTTGTTGTGGCTTGTATGATATTATATAATGTCTTCAATAATTCATTGAAATCTATTGGCTACATTCGAAAATATTGACAATGCTCAATTCAGCGGGTTATTTGAAATTTATTCTAGAAATTTGAAATATGACTGAAATATTAATTATTTATATTTTTAGCTGCAAAAATCGTAAACAAATAGGCATATTAAATTATTAAATTAGTATTGATAGTATTGATTAACACTCGATTAGAAATTGCAAGTATATGAATTTGTTTATACAAGTCGCTTGAGGTAAAAACAAAAAAATCATTTTCGCCCCACCGTATGACCTACGACAAGTGCGTATTGACAGGCACAGTGGCTAACCTTGACAACACACACATGAATCTGCGAGTGTGTGTGTGTGTGTGTGCGTGGGAGTGTGTGTGTAGAGAAAGCTAAAGATTGCCTAGGAAATTGCAATCGCAATTTGACTAGCTTAAAGCTGACGATAATCAAAAGGATAGCGAAAGTTTGTGTCTTGGTGTAAACATTAAATATTGAGGGCGTTAAGTGGTTTTCAAGAGCGCAAGAACGCAATGGCCGCCAAGATTAGACCATGCTGATGTGCTCGAATGGGGGAAGGGATGCGGATGAAGATGGGGATGAGGATGGGGTGGCGGCTTGCAGGCTGAAAAGCGCCAAAAAGGGAAAGTGAAAAAATGTTGTTACACCTTGAAGAGATGCAAAAGAAACGAAACATAAATGAAACGAAACTGAGCACAAAGCAGGAAAAGCGTAATAAATAAAAATCATATAAAACAACAACAACAACAGCAACAGCAAATATGTATGAGACAAGTTGTTGTCGTTGTTATTGCTGTTGTCGTTGTTATTGCTGTTGTTGATGCTGCAGCAGCCAGCGCCAAACATACGAGTACATAAATTCTTTTGCAATTTATTATTAGAAAAAAAGAGGAAAAAAAAAGCACAGACGCCGAGGCCGACACAGTGGGAGAAACAGAGAAAATGTGAGAGATATTGAGTGGGGGCAAAAGGGTGCAGACAGCACGGGACAAAGCACACCAGGGTATAGGGGCCAGGGGACATGCCGGGCTGACTGTTTCTATACTCTTGCAGAGGTTATTAGAACTTTATCACGTAATGTGTACCGCCTTCAAAAAAGACATCTCCAAAACCATAAGCTATATCTATATATATAAAACGGTTCAATCTGACAGATTGACAATTATTGACTGATTGGCAACGCTCGCACAGCCCAAGCCATAACAGCTTGAACAGCTTTTTTTACAGTTGTGTCATTTTCCTGTGCGCACTAAGAATGGATTTTGTCAAATTCGTTCAGAAAATGTGGAAAGTGCGCGGAAAAATGTTGTATGCAACTTTCTTGTTTGACATTCGATCAGCTTCAAACTCATTTTCAAAGATCTACATAAAAATTCATTAATGACTGCATACCAATGTTATAGAAAAATTCAGCGCTCAGGGTGGACAGCGAAAGTTGAGTTTTTGTGCAATTTGCTTTAAATTAATTTTCAAACATCTTTTTGAAAATGCAACAATGACTCGCTAAAACTACATTTTTTAATGTTCCGCATATGTAGACTAAGTTTTGATAAAACCGGGATACCTTAGCGGAAATGTCTGTTGAAAATTAAGTTTTCATGTGAACAACTTCTCTGCTAGGGTATACATCTTCAGCACGCCGAAGATAACATTTCTTTCTAAATTTGTTTTTGTATTTTGTGTAGTTGTCCCCAACAACAACAAACTTAACAACAAGTACAATGTAAAGAATCTCTCGTGGGCAGCGGCAGAGCGTGCGCAATATAGTATGTATGCATGTATTGCTAAGTATGTATTGTATATGTACGAAATATTTGCCATGTTATTATTATTATATATTATTATTTTAGAACAACAATATGATAGTATTATGCTCGCATGCATGTACATACGTATGCACGAGTATGTTTATAAAGAACTGGTAGACGCTTCTTGTGTTTGCTCTGCTGTTGAAGCACAACTCACACACACACACACACACACACACATAGGAACACACTGGCACGTGCGCCATATGCTTAAAGTTTGAGCACCGTGGAACATATGTCAAGCACGTGTTTGAAAAACTATAAAATATGCTATTTTGGCATTTATCGAATTTTTTTGAAGCAATTTATATATTATTTAAATAAAATACACTTTTAAATTCAATTTTTTGTATTTATAAAAATTGTATTTAATTGTCATTTGGTGCCACTGTGCACTCAGTATCTCTCTTAGCGACTGCGTTGCCTAGTCAATATTTCATTTGGCACTTGAACCAAATACTTTTAGTTTGCTACCACAGCAGACGAAGGTTGCTGCGGACGCCAACGTCAACGTCAACGGCGTCGTCGACTTCGACTTCGACGGCAAGAACGACAACTTTAATCATACCTATACATATGCATATATACATACATACACATGCATACGTTTAGTAATTGATTTGTGTTTATGTTTGGCTAATTTAGCTGGTAAATTGCCTCTAGCTAACTCTGGGGACGCGTCTACTTGGCGTATGAGTATTATGTATCGCTGTATATAGCGTATACGCCAAGCTGCCATGTCCACATTCAACTAATTGTGAACAGCTGAGCAACAATAACTGTATTCATACACATACACACACACACACTAAACAAACATTAAGCACGCACTCAAACTTAACATTCCGTTGCATTTTCTTAAGCTTGGCTACATTTTCCATTCCCAGCCAATATTATCTAGTTGGAAATGCAGCAAAATTGAGGAAACTATTTGCACTAAAACGATTTACGAATAGATATGGCAAAATAGGTATTCTAATACCCTTGTAGAGGATTTAAACTGAAGTCATTGTTGTATGTAGCATAACATAAGTATCTCTATGTTGTTCAACAAAATATGCCCCTCGAAACATTGAGTAGAGCTTTGATGTTGAATACGAGTTTATTTGTGTATTCCTAAAAACCATGAATACAAAAATTCTAGTCTGAATATTGTACAACATTTTGGATAATTTAGCCAAAGGGCACAAAAAAGGGTGTGATAAACCAATTAAATGCTTAACACACAGCTGATACATTTCCGAGAATTGAGTTTAATCGGTTGCTATAAAGCGATTTATTTTGGTTGGCCTGGAGCTTTAATTGTGACAAAATATGATGATTTTTGGTAGAAAAGCATCAGCTATCAAAATTTAAGTACATTATAGAGTTCATGTGCAAACATATGTATATAAATGTATTTATAGTCATGCATATATACATATATGTATATTTATGTATATACATATGTACCTATATTTGAACAAACTTATGTTAATCGAATTCTACAGTCAATTAGAATATTGCATAAACAACACGCAGCAAACTATTTATGAGAATTATATATAACTGTCACTTTTTTGATATGATAATCCATTTATGCAAACAGATAAAGTAAGTTATCATATTTGATATTGGAATTAAACAATTATGCAGCAAATTATATCTTTTTAATAGATTTATATATAATAGAACACTGCCTGACTGATTGACTGATTGGAAACACTTGCACTGATCAAAACATAAGAGATATAAATCTGAATTATTCACACAAGTTTTATCTTTTGCAGAAAATGAGCAACAATAATGGATTTTGGAAACTTCCGTCGCGAAGGTGAAAAATTGGCGGAAAACTGTTGTATGAAACTTTTTTGTTTATCATGCGATCGGCCTCAAACTCATTTTCAAAGATCTATAAAGAAATCATTCGAATCGTTTTTCACCAATTTCGGAAAATTCACTCCTTTGGACGGTAAATCGATTTAAGTCTTTAAAAATCAACAAATTTATCAGATATGTTGAATTTGCAAGCTGAACTCAATTGCTTAAATGCCTATTTAAACCATTTATCCTGTTCTGGTATTTTATGCCATTTAAAATATATAGAATGCGATTTCCGTGGTTAATTTTGAAACGCAACAGGTTCTTTTTCCTTTTCTTTTTTTTGTTTTTTTGTTTTTGTGCCCAAAGGCTGTTTTTGCATTGTACAAATTGCAAAGCAATTTCCGTGGCATGCCAAAACTAATTGCGGCTTCACGGAAAAATCCTTGTTGCAATTGGGAAGCAAGCAAGCAATGAGGCAGGCAAAAGTGGTGCAACTTTAATGCGGACACAAAAAGGATTTCAATAAATGTCATAAATTTGCCAGACGACTTAACAAATTGCAATTTGAATGAGCCAGAGAATGCAAAGCGGAATGAAAATCGAAATGGGAATGGAAATGGGAATTGCATTGAGGGGGTGGGATTTGAAGCTGTTGGAGTTGGAATTGGAATTGGAGTTGGATCTGTTGTAGTTATGTGGTCTACAAAGGAATCTCTGCCATTTTCATTTACCACCACTGCCCACCCCTTAATCCGACTGTTTGGGCTTTGGTGATTATCGTTCGAATTGCTAGCGGCTTGAAAACGCTTTCATTACAAGTTGAAAATAAAAAATATAATAATAAAGCCAACACTTCAACTGACCAGAAAATAAAACGTGCGCCGGTAAAATCAGAAAAAAAGTAAAAAGAACAAAAATGAAAAATAAGTTTATGCCACTGTGTGCAGGAAGATGGAAAACCCAAATTTAATTTCCACAAGCAAATTGGAACAAGAAAGTAAAGTTAACTTCCGCGCGACAAAGATACTATATACCCTTGCACAAAAGTTTTTCAAATGAAAACTTTATTTTTGAACGATATTGATCAAATTTAATCAGCATGACAAATAGCATACTTAAACGCAGAATGGTTCAATTTGGTTAACATAGCTTGAGAAACAAAAAAGTTTTCTTATAAAATCGAGTTTTTCAACCGCTTGTTTCTATGGCAGCTATATGTTTCACTGCTGATCTAACCTATTCCGATATATGTATAAACTCAGCAAAAAGAAGCATCTTTAGCACGATTTAGCAAGGTAACTTTAAAGCTGAGAGACTAGTTATAAACAGCTGGACACAAAGACGGATGGACATTCAGACAGACGAACAGACGGACATGGCTAGTTCGACTTGGCAGTTGATGCAGATCAAGATTATATATTCTTTATAAGAATGTGGACGTTCCTTTCAAAGCGTTACATATTTCAGGACAAAATAAGAATACCCTCTGCAAGGATATACAAAATCAACGCATCAGGAGACATGAACAGAAAACTGAAGGAAGCGAGAGAGTGAGAGAGATGGAGATACTGATAGAGAGAGAGAGAGAGAGAGAGAGAGAGAGAGAGAGAGAGAGAGAGAGAGAGAGAGGAATTGAGGCAAAACGAGAGACGAGATTCGGTTGAAAAAAAAATAAAAGAAAAAATAACTCAAAAAGCTTTCACTTTTTAGTCAACAATCATTCTTTTTACTTTGGGTTCTTTTCATATTATTTTTCTTTTGCATTATAATGAAATTAAATTGCTGCCTTTTTCACACAATTCCACAGATATATGTATATACTACATATATGTATGTATATATATATATATATATATGTGTGTGTGTACATATATAGAACACATATATATATATACCTAGAAGATATGATATGTATGGCAGTATTTTTATCTTTGCCACTTTGCGGTGGTTTTTCATTTCTGTGGCAACTGCAAAATTGGGGCACAACAAACCACAGATGCGCTCTAGAAATGAAGGACTGAAGGAATTATAATCTATTTCCCTGTTTTTCATAAGCCCTACCACACGATTTTTCAGTAGTTCGTTTAATAAGTATTTTGTTGATTGCTTTAAAATTTCAACTAAAAAAGCACAATTTTAAAGCAATACAATTTTGGGTTTTGTGATTTTTGGTTCCTTTCGTAAAAATCTTTTCGCAGGTCCTTCAAACAAGGTTTTCTATACAATTATTGCCTAAACAATACATTTTTAAAATTACCTTTTTTGACGGTTTGCGCAAAGGTTTTTTAATTCGAAAATCAGCTTCAGAGGCAGTTCAAGTCGGATGACTTAAGGATAAAACTTCTTTTCAAATTATCTCTTACAATGTGGCTGACGTAGGTCAACAATTTACCTAAATAGCTGCAAATGTTTTTAAGCCCATTTTAATTGAAGGTCTTTTGCTTTTTTTGCATTTAAACCAAATAAAATTATACTAAATGCTACAACTTCATACGGACATTTGTTAAGTAGCACTTAATCCTAGTAAGCCATTAGGAAACTTTTAGCCAAGTTTTAACTTATTGAAATGCAAAATTTGTTAACAATAAACTTTTATTTATTATAGTTATAACATTTTTGAAATTTAGTTATAACATTACTGAACTAATGACTTTTGGTTGCCGCATGGCTTAGCAATGTTTTATAATGGAATTATTGAAGCTGATCAAAACAATAGGATGAGTTTAACTTGTTATTAAACATTTGACACGTTGTCTACCTATGTTATATACCAACATGTATACCAAGTTTGGTTGCTCTAGCTTCAAAACTGTGGAAAAAAACTGCGTTCATACAGACGGACGGACAGATGGACATTTCACAAACCCAATATACTCTTTTTTCTTTTTTTTTCTCAAAACAATTTTAAAAAAAAGAGTATAAAAATCTGTCTTCAAGCAATGTGTTCCATGTGCAGTTTTTCTATTGGGGTAGGTCAAGTATTATCTGAAACTGGCCTGTTCTTGGGAAAGTGAATTTCCTTCAAATGTTCCCATAGTTACTTTTGACAATACTTTGCTAATTGAATTCACCGGAACACGCCTGAATAACTAATTTAACCAGAAACAAAAAAACAATTTTAAGCCTCAATACTAACTATTACAATCAGGACCGTCGATAATTTGATACCTCTGCGGCTGTTCCTCAAGCTTCTATATATCAAAGATATTGAAAAATATACATATCATTTCAATTTGACATTCTATGTTCACTTGTTGGAGCTTTTTCATTTAGATTTTATATTGGGCATGTAAATAATAATAAATGAATCGATAAAGTTGACTCCCGATTTTAAAAAATTGCAATCGAAGTTGTTCCGATTAATCCAAAGTTAAAAACTATTTCAAGAACCATTAAATTACATATATTGACATTAAAAAGATAATGCGAAAACAGGAACACAAAATCAAAAGCGATTCGTAATGAAAAGCTATCGGAAATGAGAACAGGTCTAATTGTTTTGTTCGATATTTTGTGAAAAATATCGATTAAATCGATTGTTTTTTACAGCCCTAGTTTCTAGTTTCCCAGAAGCCAAAATAGTTTTTCTTTTGAAATTGTATTCTACGACGACAATGATCATCAGTACATGATGTCAAATGATGTATGAGCATAGTTCTGATGTATTATGTATGGCTCATATAAGACGATCGCTGATTGATTATATTAAGATGTAGTTGAAGTTTTTAATTAACCTAGTTGCGTATACCCTACGAGGCCCTTTGGGGCTTGCTGGGTAGAAAGAAATGTAAGAAACACATAAGACGACGACAACAAATACGATGGCGACGATGAAGATGAGAAGGATGTAGATGAAGAGAAGGATGATAAAGAGGATGAAGAGGAAGGGGAGCAGAGTGCGTGTCAGCCTTGAGCTACATTCGGCAGACAGACAGAAAACAACATACAAAAAATTGTACACGTTCATAATGCAAACTTTAGCCAAAAAGAAAATGCGGCAGACAACGGCAGAGAATAGGAGGAAGAGAAGAGAGCAAATGAGATGAGCAAGGCAGAGAGAGGGAGCGAGAGAGATAGCAAGCAAAGAAACCTTCGTCAAAGTTGCCGCTATCAATTTGTTGTTATTGTTTTTGGATATTTGATGTTGTTGTTGTTGTTGGTATTGGAATGATTTGCAGCAAATATAAAAGCAACAACAACATTACAAATAATAATAATAATTTATACACATACATACATACATATGTGTAAAACACACACATACACATTACACACATACATACGTATGTGAACGCAGCTGCGTCAGCTGTGCTGCGCTGCGCTGCGTTGCGAAGGAAAGTCAACAGGAAAAGCAAAAGTAGCAAGAATGGGAAGTGCAAATGGAAGGAGAAGTGGAAGTGGAAAGAGAAGTAGAAGCAGAAGCAGAAGCAGAAGCAGAAGCAGAAGAAGAATCACAACTGAACGTGGCTATGGAAAGAAGCAGCACAAGTTGATGGCATCTGTTTAATTTTTGCTGTTGTTGTATTTATTAATGAATTTTTATGCTCAGTGGGCGGCAGCGTATTCTGCTCTCTTCTCTCTGCTGCCATCTGTCTCTTGTCTCTTTTCTGTCCTCTTTTAATGTTCAGTTGTTGACAGTGCTGCCAATTTTACTTTTATATCGCCAATGCTCAATTGCTTGACTTGATTTTCCTTTCAACTCTGATTGGGGATAAAGTACTTTGATATTTTGTATACCCTTTCAGAGGACATCTCCAATTCCATAAAAATCTGGCCATGTCCGCACGTCTGTATGTCCGTCTGTATGTCCGTCTGTATGTCCGTCTGTTTTTATATATTTATGGGAACTTGTTTCTCAGTTTAAGTGTTGTTGTGTGCTGTGTTGTTTTACAAACTATCTCGACCAAACTGACCATTTCTAAATTTAATCATAATCTAATTATACAAATTTTTTTCAAATCTGACAACTATATCTTATAGCTGTCATAAAAACAATCTGCTGAAAAATGATTTGTTGTATGAAAATCTTTTTTATTTCTCAAGTTATCTCTACCAATATCATATTTTTTTGCGTTTTAGTTTGTTGTTGTTATGCTGACATCAAAATCGAAATACTATATCTTATAGCTGACATAGAAAAGAAAATTATCTAAAATTTTGTTTTTTTTAAGCCACTTTTCTGTAACTTTTCCTTTCATCTTGGGCATTTTTGAACATAAAGATAAGAATTAGTGGTTGTCGTTTCAAGTTTATTGCCTTCGAGTTTTGTACATCTTTTGAAAAGCAACCAATAAAATTCTTAAACTTCTGATCAGGTACAAGAAAATATTTGTGATTATTTCTTCCCGTAAAAAGTTGGATCAAATCACCATATCACATAGATGCCATAGACACAATCGATCAGAAATTGAGTTCCTGTATATAAAACATTATTTTGTAAAGAAATCAAAGTCAAACTAAACTATTTCGTTAGGCTATTCAAGTTAAATGAAAACTGATTTAATACTAATACTAATACTTTATATATATAGGTCAAATCCGATGGCTTATAGTATATCATATAGTTGTTATTAAAACGATAGCTTTGTATAAACAACTTTTTTGTTTGTAAAGTATGCTGTTTAAGAAAAGTCTGAAATGTAGACGCCATAAAACACAATTTTAAAATTTTTTTAAGCTTTTCACCCTAAAAAATAGTTGAGGTTTTTTTTAAAAGTTGACAGTACTGATTGTTGTTTTTCTTGTTGTTTTTATTGTTTTTGTTGTTGTTGTCGTCGTCGTCTTTTGGCTGCGTGTGCTTTTTACTTTTGGGCTATGGCTATAGCTAAAAATATGTCTGCCAATTCGCTAAGTGGCTCATGTTATATACACGTCTGTATATATGGATGTATATATATTTATATACATATTTATGTACATATACATATATTCATATTTGTGTGTGAGCATGTACATTCATGTATATAAAGTAGAACTTGCTTATGGCTAATACATATTTTTATGAGATCGTACATATGGATGTACATATGTATATGCACATACAAACATATCTATCAAGTACATTGTACATGATTATATATATGCATTAGAGTTGGACATCCTTTCCTGATATTTTCTTTAATTTCCTTTAGTTCTTTTGCGCATAAAAGATTAAATCGTCTCTTTAGTTCCTTTTCAAATTAAGTTTTAAGTTCCTTTCGTTCATTTATTCATATGCATTTGCGTATCGATGAAATATTTAAATTTGTTGAAACTTTTGACAATTTTAAGCTCACATGTTCAAGAAATTTTAACAAAAGAAATATAGTTACTAGTCGAACGAACGATAATAAAAAATGAAAACTAAACGAACTAAAGGAACTATAATCGAAGATATATTGTCGAACCCCTCATAACTCAAACCACTTCGAATTAGTCAAAAATTTAAAATTGAGAACTAAAAACTACTGCTTACGTTATATATTTTGGCGATATCCTATTTAACTTCACTTTAATAAGTATTGATTTATGCTCGATAGATTAGCACTTTAAAAACCTTTAAGGGATCATCATTTATTTGAAAAAACTAATATACTCGTACTATGCAAATTGTAAATTCTCTAGAATTTAAACGGCACTCAAAGCGATTTTAATGCTTTCGATTCTTAACTATCGAATCACGTTAATTTAACATATCAAACGAACAATGCATTAAAATAGTAGTCGGTTTAAAATGCATGGCCAAGAAATGCAAACCAATATTTGATATTAGTTCGAGTTATAGAGGAATTTGAGTTTTGAAAGTTCGAGCTATAGGGACAAAATTGAAAACAGTCAGGCTTGTGTTTTAATTTACGAGAAATATTCACTCCGATTTGTTTTCGATTTCTACCCTTTAAAAGATAGTTTCGAATATTTCTCATTGAAATGTCTCAAAAGAAAAACTTTTGAATTCGAATTTGTTATCAATATTCGGAATTCAGAACAGCTTATCAGGCCGGCTTCGATTTTCATTTCAAATCGTTATTGATTTTGTGATCCTCTTTTTTTTAAACAAATAGCAAACGTTCTTGCTTTTATCAGATATGTTTAAATACTTTTCATGTCACTGTTTCAAAAGCAAAACTTTTCCATCGATATTCGGAATTCAAAACAGCTCAATAATGCCGAGTCCGAATATTTTAATTTTAATCGTAAATGGGAATAAACCTGAATATTGTCTATGAACGGTTTAAACACTCAATTAAGTTCAAATTTCAGAAAATTCGACTTATAGCAGTTCAATTTAGCGGAGTTCGACTGTAGCTCAAAAGTTCCATTTAAAAAGATGCATACATCAACACATCAATACATAAACAAATGTATGTCAATGATCGAGTGACGTTTTATTGAATGCTCACTGTTTGTCTGTTTTTAGAAGCTTTTATCTTTAGCTAATTGCGAAATATAATTATCTAGCAATATTTGTTGTTGTTATTGTTGTTGCTTTTGTTGTTGTTGTTGCTGACGATTGCAATTTGTTGTCGTTGCTTTTGTTGTTAATACTGACGTTGACGTTGACGTTGGTCACCATGTGCGCTACTTGATATTTGATTTGAATTTGATTTTGGCGCGCAATAATGTTGCACGTTGAACGAGAAGCCGGCAATTGTGGCAAACACAAACGCTAGTCACTATTTGCACTTTTCTGCTGATGCCACACAGCACACACACAATATTGAACAATCAACAAAAAAATTGTGAAAAAAAAGAACACACAAAATAGTTGCTAAAGTTGAGTTGTATTTTATGCGTTTTGTTGCTAACTTTGCACTTTTGTTTTCAAAACACACGCGACGACGAACACGACAATTGAATTCGAATTTGAATTAGAATTGAAAATTGAAACACGCTGCGGCGCTTTATCTTTTAGCGTGTTTCTCGTCCGTGCACGTGGCAAACTCGACGCTGACTGAACCTGCGGCAGCAACTGCTCCACAACGGAGTGAAATGTGCCGCTTGTGGCATCCGCATCGGTTGCCTGCGTTGACACAATGAGTCAGACAGAGCCCATGGCCCAAATGCCCAAATGGCCAAAAGCCCACAGCCGTACACTTTGACGAGGCGCCACACGAACGCAGCATCCACAAGCCGAGCAGTGTTTACGAACCAACCGACTCAACCGAACATTCCTCGGCATCCAAATTTCTTGAGTTCTTTTCTGTGTGATGCTATTTTTGGCTCACTCGTCGTTCTTGGCGCTCACAGTCAACAAATATCCCCCTATTTTGGCGCTGCTTTCCTAAAACACTTACAACCAGCAGCTGGCATTGAGCGACTGAGTAAAAGAGCGTAAGAACGAGTGAGAAGCTGAGTAAGAAACTGATGGAGCAGTCAACTGAGAAGCGGAGTGAGTGAGAAGCTGAGTGAGAAGTCGAGTGAGAGGCCGAGCTGTATTAGCAATTTAGCCATTTTCACGTCAGATCTAGCTAATTTGAAAAGTAATAAACGGAAAACTGTACAAGTCAGTTCCCATTTCCGAATCCAATCAAAACATGCGGAATCGGAATAATTAGCTGTTCAGAATTCCGAATAACGATAGATAGATTTGGTTCAATTCGTTCTGAACTAGTTCAAAAGAGCAGCTCTTTAAATTGAACTATTGAGCTAAAGTCGAACTCCACTAAGTCGAACTCCAATATGCTTTTGAGACAATGAACTGAGAAATATTCAAAATCGACTTATATCTCGATGCGTAATGAAAAGTTCTCAAAAATGGGAACTCGAGCAGGTGCCCGTAAATCTCACAATTTTCTTTTTAAGCTATTTATTGATGCCAAAATTGTTACTTTTATAAAAAGGAAATTTCACTGAATGAAATTAATTTATTCATTATTCATATTATCATTAAGGGAAATATAAAATTCTGGTCAGATTTTCGCCGATGAGTAGAAATTTTTCACTGGAAATTTGCTGGAAAATGCCCCGTTGACATGATTTTATCATCAAAGGTAGATAAATTGTTCAACTAGGTTGATAAAATAAAACATGGAACAGAATGGATATAAGGACTTTAAGCTCAAAACATGCCAACCAAATTATTTACATTGATTTATAATATTTGTATTTATATGAATTCAAATCAAGTTATGTATATTGATGAAATTTTAAATATTCTCTATTTGCAATAGAATATTAAGCTATTTATGGTTATCAGCAGATGGCAACACTGCAGTCGAGTGTGAAATCGAGTGAGAAGCTGAGTGAGAAGCCGAGTCAGAAGCCGAGTGAGAAACCGAGTGAAAAACCAAGTGAGAAGTCGAGTGAGCAGACGAGTGAAATTCATTTTGAGCATTTCTAATGCATTTCGCATTTTTGCCGAGCTGCCTTTTTGCTCATTTCCGTTTGGCGTGCGTAGGACTTCCGCTTTCTTACAGCCAAGGAAGTTGTTGCAACGTTCAACCAAGTTAAGGATGAGGACGTCTGTTTCAGCTTTTGTGAGCTGTATGTCAAAGAACGCTGCACGGATCGCAGCATTCGAGTTGAAATGTTTAGAAATAAACAGATGCGTGTTATAACAAGTATACGAAGCTTAAATACTCTTGCGCAAATTATAATTAAATTTCGAAATCAAGTCAAGCGATGTTTAGGTGACATATTTGGACAGTATGCTTTGCCTTGAGAGCTATCAGAAGCAATTGTTTTCAACTTACTCGTACATGAAAACTTCCCAAAATTATTAAATTATTGTAATTCTGATTGAAGAAATTATTTTACATAGTTTGCACTAATTTTTTTATAACAAGATGTTGTGCATATTAAACTATAATCTAGAATTATGAAATTTAATATTTATTGCAAAGAACGTTTACTTTAATATAGGAAAATGCGTCCTTTTAATACCATTGCAGAGGATATTTTATTTCTACTTTTCTTATGCCAGAATGAAGTACTAAGAACTGAATATACACATACATATATTAGAAAATGGAACGATTTCCCATTTTCTATAAAATATGAATCATATTATTGCAATGCTGAACAAATATTTCGCATTGGCATTGTTAAAATTATCAATAATTTTTTGCTTTGTAGCCGTCCTCTCGTTTTTTCAATGGGCTTTGTGAAAATGCAGCTTATATTTTTTTTTTGTAATTCATATTTATTCTTATTTAACGACTTTTGATACATTTAATTCGAGGATTTAGTTATCTTGCACATCTGCTGCTATACGCTTAGCCCAAAGATACTTTCTTAAATTGTACTTGATTCAAATACTTTTCAAATGTATTTAAATGCATGTTTCATTGAATGTCTAAGCTGCTTATGAGGGCGGTGCAGCAAATGTTATTGCAAGTCCAGAGAACCATTTTGTGGCACATAAGGACATAAGCAGTACACAATAAGGTTTTAGGAGTGCATCGCGAAGCTGCATGAATTTTATTATACGCTGTTTTCCAAAATGGAAACAAAATGGAATGTTTGTTTGTGTATACCATAGGCAGACAAAGCGTCAAGATCGGCCAGATATAACATATAACTGCCACTGTAACATATAACTGCCACTGTAACATATAGCTGCCATAGGAACGATCGGTTGAAAAATAACTTTTTGCATTAAAAACTTTTTTGTTTTTCAAGATAACTCAGCCAAACTCATTTTACCTAAGCTTAAGAACAACTTATACACGGTGATAAAATTTGATCAAAATCGGACGACTATGTCTTATAGCTGCCATAGGAACAATCGGTTGAAAATAAGATTTTGTATAAAAAACTATTTTGTTTTTTAAAATAGCTCAACCAAACTCATTTTACCTAAGTTTAAGGAAAGTTTTTAAGTATATAAGTAGTCTATACAACAATTTATTTTATTAAACGTACAGAAAACAGAGTATACCGCAGTCGGGAGAGCCCGACAGCAACGTACTTACTTGTTTTATTTAAATTTAGGCGTAACAACTAATAAGTAGGAGTCACACAAGATATTGTAAGAGTAATTAAACAGAAATTTAATATTTGCAGTACTTTAATTCTCATTTCTACCCTATTTGTTAAGGGTACAGGTAGAAAAAAAATAATTATAAATCCACAACAACAAACGCCTTATAAGTATAGATTTTGTTGTTGTGTTGCTTATAACAGATCTAGTTGAAAGCAACATAAATCTACTTTTAGTTGATTTTGATTTTTGCCAAAATTCACATTTAGTCCGAAAACGAAACGCACTTAAAAGTTTCAATTAGTAGATACTTTTAAACACTTGGGTACTTCATCAACTTTTATTTTTGGCTGTGCTTTGGTTTTTTCTTTGCTCATTAAAAATGTTAAATGGAGCAAAATATTTCTTATACTTTCAATTGAATTAAGCTATTACATTTAATGTCAGCAGGTATTTATATTTAAAAGCTTTAATATTTAGTTGTGCTACAGCTGGTTTTTTATACTGTTGTAAAATTATAATATAATAACTGCAACTGGTCGAATGGATTCATTCTCAGGTTGCGAAGGGAGAATCCTTTAGGAGGATTTTTCTTGACCTGACTAACTGACTGATTGATGTATATCAACGCACAGCCGAAACCGTTAGACATAGAAAGTTGATATTTTCACACTAGTTTTATCTTATGTCGAAAGTGGGCCATAAGAATGTATTTTGGAAAATTTGGTCGGCCAATCCGATCGGAATCAAACTCACTTTCAAAGATCTATACACAAAAGTAATCGACACGAGTTTCATCGATTTTGGAAAATGCACCTGCCTGGGCGAAAAATATGGTGGTGAAGGTTGCTTTTATGCTATCGGATTCAAACTCATTTTCAAAGCTCATGACGGAAAAAACTTCGGAACATGTCTCACCAATTTTGGAAAATTCATTTCCACGGTCGAAATATGGGTGGAAAACTCTGACAGTTAACCTTTTTGAGCGATGGATTTCATAATTACTTCAAAAGCTTAAAACCAGAAATAATTAAGTTGTTGGGTAACTAAATTAAGAAAATCTTACGAAAATCTTCGCTCACGTGCGCGAAATTGCGGCCCGGGCAACGCCGGGATTGTCAGCTAGTTGTGATATAATATCATAATATATTTTGACAACAGCTCAACTGGCTGCATTTGCAACATGTTTTCCCGGCAGGAGCTGGGACAACCTAACAACCGAATAAACTGAACAATTGAGCAACTAGTGAAATCTGAGCAAACCAGAGCCCCATTCTGCATCATGTGTAACAACTGAAAAATAAAGAAATGGAGGAAAAGTGTGTGTTTTTTTTTTTTTTTAGCTGTCGCGTTGCCTCAATTGTATGCTTGACAACAGCAACAACCAGCACCTGCAGCAACCAACAGCTAACAACAGCTACCAACAACCAGCAACTATCAACAGCAACCAGCAACAACAAAACGCAACAACAACTAGTTACAGCAACAAGCGCAAGTCTGTCAAAGGTTGTTACATTTACTAGTAACAACAACAGCTGTAGCTTTCTACAATTCTACTGTCTCACAGTGCACAGTGGGTCAAAAAAACAAATCTTAGAAAATTGCATTTATTTTTACACTAAGAGAAAAAACCATTTTAAATGCCACGAATGTGTACTAAATCAACAAGAATCGTTATCCATAGGCTAATCCCGTTTTTACTCCCTGTTCCCATTAAAAATGGGAAAAAGGGAGCTATAAAGTACTGCAAATGTGTGTAACAGACAGAAGAAGGCATTTCCGACTATATAAACTATATATATTCTTGATCAGGATCAACAGCCGAGACGAAGTAGCCATGTCCGTCTGTCTGTCCGTCTGTCTGTATGAACCCGTCGATCTCAGAGACTATAAGAGCTAGAGACACCAAACTTGGCATGCAGGTTCATGTATACCATACGCAGATCAAGTTTACTCCCACAGCCACAATTTTAAAGATAAGGATTTGATTTTTGATCAGCTGCGTAAATTTCATCACGATCCGATAAATAACACCCAAGTTATGGAAGAAGCTATTACCCCCGACTCAGCAGGTAGAAACAACAGTTTGACAGGAACTGGACACGTTTAGTGCGCTGCTTGCTTGTGTTGCCGCTGAACTGCTTGAAATGCAAGTTGGGAGCAGGGAGTCTCGTAGTCGGGCAAACTCGACTAGAGTATTCTTACTTGTTTTCAATACTGTGGTTCGAATTTTACAAACATTTTACACCTTATGAACATTTTCTGCTCCTATTAGGCAACATTATTCTAAAATTAGTTCATAATTTTAGTGTGCCCAGCACAATGTTATTAAAATCATCACTGTATCTTATAGCTGTCATAGGAACAATTGGTCGAAAATTAGGTTTTTATATGAACTCGTTTTGTAAATAAGTTCGTTATATCAATCTAAAAAAAAAAAAATGAATAAAACTTTAATTTAATTCCAGTAAATTGCCAATTTGCCCCATTGTAGCTACTTCCCATTCGTTGGTCTTGTGTCCTTTTGTTACCCCATCCCAATGTGCTTTCTCTCTGTGGCTGTGGCCTTTGCTTTGGGGCTTGTTGTTGGCTTGTGTTGATGTTTGTGTCGTATTAAGTATTTGTGTTTTCAATCTAATATGTCTAATGCCTTTGAGTGTGATTAGTGACAATGTATGACCAAATAATAACAACAATAGCAATCACAATAACAATAACAACAGCAACAGAAACAGCATCAATGATAAATACGCTTTGCGCAATGGAGCATATTAAGTAGCTGCTTCATTAGTTAAGAACTGGGCAACTTTGACACACACATTTCCTGCAATTACATTTGGGACAATTTGGGGCCAAAATGCGCAAGTAATCAGAAGTGCACAGTGGCACAATTGTTTTTTTTTCTGGCAAAAACTAATAGCTTAAGTTAGAATTGAGTACATGAATTGGGTACAATTCGTTGTTCTACCCATCGTAAAGGCAAATCGCACGAAAATTAAGCTTTCGCCAATACAACTTTGTCCACCCATTTTCCACCCAGGGGGTAAATTTTCCTGAAAATTGATATGCAGTCAATAATGTATTTTTATACAAATCTTTGAAAATGAGCTTAAACCTCATTTCACGACAGAATTTTTCGAAATCCCTTCTTACTGCTCATTTTGGGCATAAGATGAAACTACTGTGAAAATGTTGAAGACAGTAAAGACAGCTGTTGTATGTTTATAGATAACTCATATACAAAGGATAGACAAGTTAAACATGAAATCAACTTGGCTACGATTGCATGATGCCAATTAAATCCTGTAATAAAGATTTAAAGGGTGTTCACGACACCCTGTGTATTTGAGCAGTTGCGTACTGCGTACTTCTGCTCAAATGAACAATCTTTTGAGTTAATTTAAGATTTATTCCCACTTAGCACTTTTCGTCAAGGAGATGAATTTGATCTATTTTAAAACTTCTTCTCCAAATTTGCCAAAAGAATTGTCCAGAATTTGTCAGTACATTTTATTGTTGAGCAGTTCGGCAAAAGTACGCACATGCAACTGTTCAACTGAATAGGGTGTTGAAAATATCCTTACTTTATTCTTACTGTAAACTCATTCAAATGCTGCGTAATGCTCGCTCAACAATTGTTTGCTTGCCGAAGCAGACATAAAGTAAAGTAATCGAGTTAGGTATACAATTGTTGGATCTAACATAAGGTTTCTTGCATAGCCGTACTCTATTAATCACTCGAGTGCAAATACTTACAAATATAATCGAGTCATTTTGGAGTTGCATTTACATGCATAGACAAAGCGAGTTGATTTATGACAATTTCTGGCTTTGTCGAAGCTCAAATGTGTCTAAAAATGATTATACCTTGAGGCTGCTACACTCAGAGAAAATACAGCTGCAAAAGAATTTAATTTGGCTGCTTGAAAAGTACAACTAAAGCAACCTGGCCATTGACAATGTTACACAACTATTTGATGGACTGGAAATCGAACCCGGGATGTTTCAGAGAGGAGTGTCTTCTCCACAGGCTTCAGTATTCCATTTTGATTGGTACCTATCTGATATTTAAAAGTTTCAAGACTTAAAGAAACACTTTTTTCGAGCAATACCAGACTTTTTCTCCAACTGCAATTGTAAAAATCCAATCGACAAATTTGCATGTCATATGCTCCAAAGATGAGAAATTTTAACATTTGCTTTGTTGAACGTAGACAATAAGTAATTACTTTATACATATATGTTTTTGATTAAGTTCGAGAGGGTAAGTAACGCTATTTACTCACAACATTTGTAAACTAAGCAAAGAATTTCAGTTTAACACTTGATTATTTCATAATATTGTTAGATTTTCTTATATTTTGTAAGAATATCTTAGTGCCTCTTTAGCAAATTTGATTCAAACCCAACAATCTTTTTTTCACTTCGATAAACAAGTTTTTTTTTTCTCAGAAACTTTTCGCAGGATCAAACATTAAACAAGTATATGTGTTCTAGTTAGCTATCAGATCGAAAACGTTATGTTTAACGGAACTTTATTGAGGGGATAAACTTATTCACAGCTTTGAGAAAGGCTTAGTAAAAGGTTTTGTATGTTTATTGAGTAAACCATTTATGCATTTCAAAGATACAACTTAAGTTGCGCAAACTTTAAAAACCTATTTGAATGAACTGAACTCCTTTGCTAAAAAATAGATAGAATTTAAATACAAGTCACACAATTCTCTCCTTTTTTGATCGCTTGAGCTGCATTGACATTTCAAAGTAAATCACACATTTGTATAATAATAATATTTGATGTCAATCTTTTAGTCACATGATAATTTAATACCTTTCAGTTGTCCAATACACTCCATTGGGTTGACTAACAAATGTTTACCCATGAAATGTGATGTGTCATTCCGTATGCAAGTATTGTCATAGTTGAACAAAATGCAATTACAATTAAATATCGAATTATTCGAAAATGATCGAATAATGACAGGCACAGGAACAGACACAGGAACAGGTACACGTCACATTAAAACCAATATTCGGATGAGTGGGAGGACTATGGGACAAAAAGTCAAATAGAGGTGACGCATAATGTTTAATTGATGCAATGCACAGTGAGGCAATTTATGGGCAAACAAGTCAATTTGTATTTTTAACCAGGTTTTCATATTTTTAATGATTTTAGAATGCTTAAAATAATGTATTGCAAATATAATCAATCATGTTCCGGTTTCCACTCTCGAAAGTGCTATATTTTTCGAAAATTTTCAAAAGAAATTGAAGCTTGTGAATTGAATTCTACCTGAATGAAAACTGTATTCATTCCTCAATGAAATGCAAGTGAATTCAAGCCGCAAAAACATTTTAATGCAACTGTTGCACTTATTACAATGTTTTCAAATTAAATAAAAAATTTCACAGTGTTCGGGCATCAACCGGAGTTTGATAGTGGATTTTGGTAGACGGTAAATCAACAAGTACAACACCATTTACCGTTTTCAAGAACTACACGTGCAGTTATTGAAACATTTGCGGTTTTTGTTTCTTTGCAATGTAAGTATATATCTTCCAATTAAACCAGCCGATCAAATAAATCAAAAATTTCATAAATAGAAAATTTTACGTTCTTAATAATAATATTATACTCGGGATATTTTTTGATAGATTTTTAAGTTTGAATTTTTTTCATTTT
Source organism: Hirtodrosophila cameraria (assembly GCA_949708635.1). Lineage (NCBI taxonomy): Eukaryota > Metazoa > Arthropoda > Insecta > Diptera > Drosophilidae > Hirtodrosophila > Hirtodrosophila cameraria. The sequence goes on from OX453090.1 coordinate 12,432,156, forward strand.
TAATCTAATGGAATTTATCGAAAATTGTAATGCCACACTGAATTATCGCATACAAAGAAACAAAACTTTTCTTTTTATCTTCTTACATTCTCTGTTTCAGTGTGTTTTTTGTTTGGATTGATTAACTAGTTAGTTCACTAAGATGCAAATAACTTTTCTAGTACTTGTTGGATTTATTTGAAAAATAACCCTTATCAGGTTTAGAGTTCAAGCAGCCAAATGTCAATATCGAGAAGGCTAACAATGAAAACATTTTCAGAAAACAAATAAGTTAACAAACGTAATACTTTTGATAAAATAAGATTTAAGAAATAAGAAATTAATTTATGTAGTTTCAGTCAGCCACTACACCGCTCGTTTGCTTAAACTGTTTGAGAATTATTAGAAATTAATGAAAATAAAAATTATAATTCTCAACTGGTTCTAACACTCCAAGGGGTAGTTCGCTGCTTGACAATGATTAAGTTTTCGAAAGAACAACTTAACTGTAAGGACACAGTTTTTTGTTTGCATCAATCAACTGATGCACTGTGCTGGAATAATAAAAGGGTTGGTCGGGTCATTGGGCTTGAGAGATTGGGGAGTGGTCAATGAGGCACACAGAGCCTGCGGCAATTTAAATAACAATGACAATGACAGCGACAGGAACAAAATAATCAAACACACACGCTGGAACTCATATTGTGTATTATTTAGGTGCTTTCGCAGGGACGTGAAATGTGAGCCCAGCCGTGTTGATTTTGAAAATTAACTCGAAACTATAAAAAGCTATCAGCATGCTGCAAATGTGCAACACACACACACACACACACACACACACACACACACACACACTCACACCACGCACATACACACCGCACACACTCACCGCAATGATGTGTAGAGACGCAGCAGCAAAAATAAAATGCAATTCAAAAATTCATAATAGGAATGGAACACGCGTCATTCACTTTAAGCCAGAAACCAAACCAAACCAAAGCAACTGCCTGATCAAAAATGGAAAACGGAACAGGGCAAATAAAAAACATAACAAAAGCGACTCTGCCGCATCAGGTGTCCTGCGGCATTTGTTTCGCGAATGAAGCGTGAAAAGCAAATGACATTTATAAAAGACTTACACCTACGCCCACGCCACCCCACCCCCGCCCCTCCCCTCCTGCACCTACACCTCTGCCTACGCCTCCGCCAAACAATGATTTTGCAATTTCTGTTTGTGAAAACTAAAAGACACACACAATGATATGAATATGAACTAGAGTTGGGCATTCTTGTTCTTTTTCGGATAAAGTTATGTAGTTCCTTTCCTGATTTTAAGAATTAATCGTTTCTTCAGTAAAACTAAACGTTTCTTAAGTTTATTTTCGGATAAAAGAACTTGTCGTTCCTTTCTGGATTAAATAACTAATCGATTCTTTAGTCACTTTGCGGATAAAAAATCGAATCTTATCTTAAAGTTCTTTCCGAATAAAAACGAAAAAGTTTCTGTAGCTCTTTTCCTAATAATGGCACTAATGTTTTCATTACTTCTTCATTACTTTTTCTAAATAATGACCTAATCGTTTCTTTAGTTCCTTTCTGCATAGAAAGCCTAATCGTGTCCTTATCATTTCTTTAGTTCCTTTGAATATTAGATAACTAGTCGTTTCTTTACTTCGAATGAAAGAACTGAAGAACTAATCATTCTTTTAGTTCCTTTCCAGTAACAAGAACGAATAGTTCCTTAAGTTCTATTATTTATATGCCATTACGACATTTTTTCAATTTTAAAATTAAAGGTGCAACAAAATTCTTGATCTTGACTCTTTGTCTGCCTATGGTATATATCAACATGTACACCAAGTGTGGTTGCTCTGTGGAAAAAACCTGCGTTCATACAGACGGACAGGCAGACGGACGGACATTTCACAAGCCCAATATACTATTTTTTCTTTTTTTTTTTTTCAAAAAAATTAAAATAAACAAGTAAGCATGCTCTAGTCGAGTGTGGCCGACTACGAGACTCCCTGCTCCCAACTTGCATTTCAAGCAGTTCAGCGGCAACACAAGCAAGCAGCGTACTTAACTTAACCAATGCATGTCAAACTGTTGTTTCTGCCTGCTGAGACAGGGAAAATTGATTCTTCCATAACTTTGGTGCTATTTATCCGATCGTAATGAAATTTACGCATCCGAAAGACATTGATTAAACATACATGTGTAAATTAAAGCTATATCTTTAAAATTGTGGCTGTGGGAGTCTTTTGCGATTTGCGGGAGTGCGGGGGGGTGCATCCCAAACTTGAAATAAACTTGATCTGCGTATGGTATACAGGAACCTGCATGCCAAGTTTGGTGTCTCTAGCTCTTATAGTCTCTGAGGTCGACGCGTTCATACAGTCGGACAGACAGACAGACGGACAGACAGACGGATATGGCTAGTTCGTCTCGGCTGTTGATCCTGATCAAGAATATGTATAGTTTATATAGTCGGAAATGCCTCCTTCTGTCTGTTACACACATTTGCACTACTTTATAACTCCCTTTTTCTCATTTTTAATGGGTACAGGGAGTAAAAAGTATACTGAACTAATCGAATTAAGGATCTATAACCGATTAAATAGTTCAAAAGTTCCATTCAAAGATCCAGCCATTCGAACTAGCTCAGAGCGGATCGATGAACTCTAATATGAATACAATTGTTGACTTGTGAGAGAGTTGGACAAGAAATATAAAGAAATTTAAGCTTCCTGCGAGTTGTCGAATCAAATATCGAATAAAAGCACCTATACGTGTGGTACAAGTCTAGAGTCTTTAAGTGACGAAGTAAATTCAAATTAAAATGTAATCATTTTTTTGAAGTGTAAAACTATTTTGGCATTCCGCACGTTGCATAAAAAGCTTCAGCTTCTTGTATATGCATTTTTGCAGTTTGCCGAATACAAAATTAGTTTTATTATTCAAAATAGTTTTTAGATAAATGTGATACCAGAAATTTTGTGGTTTGAATATGTATCGTTACTAGATTTTTAACTCATGTGTTTAATATTTGAATATAAAACATGTTTATTTTCGAGCTGAGCTCGGATTTGTTAATGTTGGCATATTTTCTAAATGTTTGCTTGAAAACATCAATGAACAAAATATTACAAAAGGGTTGAAAGGGGGTCACAAAGTACTGTAAAAGTACACAGTGGGAAATATTAAGATGTATTCATACCAAGTTAAATCATAAATTTTAATTTTTAAAGTTGTCTGCCAGTTATGCACTTTATGTTCAAATTATGCATAACTAGACATAAATTATACACTCTTTTGTAAAACTAATTAAGACTTAACTTAACACACAATTCATTGTAATCTATGCATAATTTCTGCATATATTAGACAATGTATTATTTGCTATGCATCATTTTTTTTATTTTTATGCACAATTGTTGCTTGTTCATGCATTTTTTATTCACAATCTATGATTGATATTGATTGATCTATATTTTATGCATTTATGTGATTTATAATGCGTTATCTTAACCTTTTTTATGTATAATTTATGCATAATATAAATTTATTTAATTTTCACAATTAATGATTACTAATGCATAATTTTTGCATTTTTAATGCAGAACTTATGCTTAATATTGCATTACTTTACTATATTTTATGCACAATATATGAGTAATAATTATGCATTAATTACTTCCGAATTTGAATTTCATGAAAAGTTATTCTAAGTTCTATTCCATACATAAAAAGTCAGCTCTGACGATATAAACTAAATAATTTCTTGAACAGTATCAACAGCCGTGTCGATGTGAACATGCCCGTCTGTCTGTCTGTCTGTCTGTCTGTCCGTCTTGCTGTTCGTTTGTTTGTAAGCATATTTCTATGATTGTTGAAGTATTCACATGAATTGTTATCGCAATTGTGATTCAAAGCAGTTGTGGGTGTGAAAGGTTGATTGCGTACGATTATATAGATTATAGATGAATGAACATTAAATATAGAGCTACAATTTGTAAGTATGTATTATGCTTTATAAAAACAAAATCTCACCTGTCGTCAGGTATGTTGTTGGTGTGTTACCCCAGCTCAGCTTCAAATATGAATCCCAAAAACAAAAGTGACGACAATAACCAAACACGCAGCGAACAGTTTGTCAACAATGTCTGACGAACTGTCAGAAACCGCAAAGTGTTGTTATTATTGTTGCTATTCATGTTGTTGCTGTTGCACAATCATTGCCAGCTGACAATGCTGCGAGGATGAGCAACAGCAGTGGCAGGGACTGAGATATATACTGGACAGGAATGGACAGGATTGGATAGAATAGCGCAGGACAGCACACGACAGAACACAACAGGGCAGGACAGGACAGGACAGGACAGGACAGGACAGCACAGGACAGGACAAGACAGGATAGGACAAGAGCAGAGAACCTAAAGCGACCAAAACAAAACGATACAACGAACGAACGCACGGATGGTGTGGACAATTTGTGGGATTTTTGCAAAAATACGCACGTACATTTTATTGTTATTATTTATACAACAAAATTGTATTCACGGTGTCGCGCCAAACCCTGGAAAAATCTGCAAAAAATGCGGGGAATAAAGGATGCAGGTTTTTGGGGCGAGTGCTTAACAATGTTAAAGGCGACAGCAATAGCAACAGCAACACTAACAACAACAGCAACAACAAACGCAACAACAACAACATTGGTTTCAAAGTTTTTGCTAAACGAGTTTAAGCCCGCAACGTTGAGCACTTAGTTAGCCATTTGAATATTTTTGGCCATTTGAACAGTTTATGAAATCCAAAGACGAAAACGATTTCTTTAAATATTCAAATTTATACGTGTGCAACTAAATTCAATGTTTAAATTAGCTAAACATTTACATGCATAAAAGATTTCTTCTATTTATTTTTTTTTTTATTGTACTTTAGATTTAAAGCTAATGAAATTTTACCATTGAAAACTGAATTGTTAACGATTGATGGTTAATAGCTTAATTGATGTCAATTGTTTTTAGTTGAATACCAAAAGCAAACAATTATAAATGTTGCGATGCATTTTATTGCATTTCATTTTAGGCATGATTTATGCTAGATAACAATACCAATGAATCATTTGTAAATCAGTCAAAGAATCATCTCTTGGTAGACATGGCTTGATGTTTGCATAACTTTACAATCAGAGTAAATACGAGGAGTTTCATATGTTATTAAGTAGTACAACTATAAAAACTACTTTAAATAGATATGTAAATACATTTGAATACATATATACTTAGCTACTTGTACTACATCCAAATGTTCATACATACTCCTACAAATAATGAATCGTCAGTTAATCATGCTGTCAGACAAACAGATGTCTGTGGTTAGCAGTGCTGTCTATTCAGCTCTTTTTCCGCTAAAATAAGCCAAATTAAAACTTTTACTAGAAACGCAAAATACATTTTTGTGACAAATAAACGGTTTATAAAAATAAATGTAGATTACGCAGAAAAATAGTTTTGTTTCCATTTGAGAAAATTGCTCTTATTTTTCAAACATTAGCAACCCAAAGAGATTGCTTTAACTACTAAAAATTGAAATTACCCTGTAGCTCGGCAGCGGCTAGTCAATTACGAGTGACCGGCGATGTGGGATCCCACTGATCACCCCCCACATCGCTGCTTCTTAGTAATGCATTTTACAACTACAGCTTTATTTCGTTCAAAAGAGGTTTCTGTGGCAACTTTTTTAGTAAAATGTCAAAGCATTAAATGTAAATTAATCTAAAAATGTTGTTTAAAATGTTAAGATTGCTTTTATTAAAAAACCGTTTTTTTTTTGTGTTGTATTTGGTCCGAAACTCTCGCGAGCACACTAAAGTTTCAAAAGCAATACATAAAGCTTTCCATAACACGTGCATATTGAAACTCAATTGCAATTCGGTTGCATTTTGTTGTCGTAAACACACCCGATTATGTACTTATTTAAAAGAAAGCGATTCAAATCCTTTCTTCGTCTTTTTCTGCTGTAAAAATAACATATTTTTTGCAACCTCAGACTTTATTGCTGCTCAAAAGTTGTCAACACTGTGTTGGTTAGCGTTCTATAAAAGACACACTTGTACATATTGAGTATAGCTATACACCCATATCCAGAAAGCCCATACCCGTATGTTTACCGTTACACTTACACTTACACTTACTCACACATATCTGTGCACACCCTGCGAGCGTTTTCAATTTGCGGCTGCTGAGCGGCTTTTGGCAGGCCGTGAAATTGTATGCAAAAATATTTTAATTGAATTGTCACCGCGAGATTTTTTTGTCGTTTTTGCTGTTGTTTAAAACGTAGTCGTTGTTTTTTGTTGTCGATGTAACCACGTGTCACATACAAACACACAGCTTCCCCAAGTCTGTAAATTTGTGCTCTTTATTTATATATACAAATATATATGTATATGTATATGTATATGTATGTATGTTATATATGTATGCATAGCAATTTTTGCTCATTTCATTATTTGTTGAGCTTTTAACTTTAATTTAATTTTTAAATACCTTTTTGTTTTATTTGATGTTTAACGCTGCCATTGTCGCTGGAAATGTTATTGTTGTTGTTGAATACTGCGACTGCTACTCCTGTCATTGTTGTTGTTGTTGCTCTGCTTTTTGTTGTTGTTGTCACCACAACAGTTGATGAAATATGCATGACATTGTGCGCCATCAGGCAGAGGCAGAGGTATGAACAAGGACAAGTACTGGGGCAGAGGTAGGGGCAAGGACAGCGGCAGGGGCTGGGGCTGGGGCAGCGCCAAAGTCAGCGGTAAAGTGCGAAGGCAGCTAGCGTCAATAATGACGACCATGATAATGACAATGACACCGACAATGGCCAATTAAGTTGGCCAGAATGCTGCCTCATCGCTAACTGGTTGGCTCGTTCACTAATTGGAATAACCGCTAAAGCGATTCCCCGTCTTTGGCAACGACGCATGTGGCACACAAACTTCAACTTCAAGCATATATGAGTACACTTGCAACTCATCTCAAAGGCTGCCTCAAGTTGTCAGTTTTTGCCCCAAGTTCTACCCCGCAACAGCAACGCCCAAACCAAAAGTTGTCACAGCATGAAATTTAATCAAATTGTCAACTTCAAGTTTCAGTTTTGCCAACTAGTTGCTCATACGCCATGTGCTACCCTTCAATTAAAAGCAATGAATTAAGAAGTTTAATAAATAGGTATTTTCTGAGAATACTCCTATGGTGTCTTTTCAAAACGTGCTTCAAGCGAGAATTCACAACTTTCACAAAGATTAAAAAAAAACTTTGTTAAGACGTCTGATTAGATTTATCAGAGAGTGGGAAACTTCTGTTTCTACAGGGATTTCCGTAGTACAAAAAAAAGCGACCTCGAGTGTGGCACCCTTTAAGCCGTACACGTCCGTATGCTAGTTCGTCCTTAATCTAATACACACTGTGCACAGAAAGAAATATTGGGCAGTATTCATAATTAACTTAATCATAAACTTGAATTTCTACAGTTTTGTGGCAGTCATGCTTAACAAGGCATATATTATGCACTCTTTTGTAAAGCTACTTAAGACTAAACATTCACTTTATGCTTATTTATGCATAATTTTCTTATATATAATGCACAAGGTATTATTAATAACGCAGAGTTTATACTTTGTAATACACAATTATTGCTTGCTTATGCTTTTCTTATGCACAATTTTTAATTTACAGTGATTAATGATTAATATTGCATAATCTAAACAATTCTTATGTGCAATTTGTGCTTAAGTATTGAAAATATAAGCAATACTTGTGCACAATACATGATTATTTATACATAATCTTTGATTAATAATGAATAACTTTTACGTATTTTAAACACAATATATTTATTTTGAATTATATAAACACTATTTGGGGAGTATTTATGATTTTTATGCACAATATGTGATTCAAAATGCATAATTTTTGCATATTTATGAAAATATCTTATTAAAAAAGCAGAAATCGTACATATTAATGCATAATTTATGCATATTTGTGAAATATTTTTTTCAATATACATTTTATGATTACTTTTGTATACATTAGAATATTTGTATACATAAGTTAGTTTCAAATTCCAATTTCATGACAAGTTACTCTAGGTTTGATTTCATACATAATTTGTGCATAAATCATGTCTAAAATGCATGAAGTCCGCATAAAGTTCTCTCAGTGTGATACTGGGCTAATTGTATGGATTTTTGTTGTTCATTGCGATATTCATACCCAGCCCCAAGCACCAAAGGAACTGCAATTCGATATGCACGGAATAATCCTTAAATATGCATGTTGTGCTGTTGCATAATTCGAAAAAAAAGCAAAGAGAAAAGTTCAAGTGGAAAGCAAAGAACCAATACTAAAACAACAAAAAAAAAAGAAAACCAAACCATTTCATTGAATGCAAAACCATTTGCAAAGCAAGCGCACCTTCTAAGCGAATAATAATGTAGGAGTTTTCACAGTAACAAGTCGGCTTATTTCAGGTGCTTAGTCCTTTTGAGTATTTCGATTATACAGCGGATATGGTGACACTTCGTGATAAGTAATATCCGGTGTTAAATTTGACGTCTAAAAATTGCCACCTTGTGGTGCACAGCGATTTTCAATTATCAGAACAGTTTACGATTTAATAACGGTTCTGCAAGGACCTGCCCAAGAGGTGTAAAACAAGCTGGAGCTGGCTGTAAATAATACAGACGATGCAAAATAAATAATATATATAATCTTACAACTTTCTATCAAACGATTTCTAATATGCAAGTTACACTATTTCTTGTCATTTCGAAAACAAGTAAGTAGAATTTGAGCTATTATTAGCATATATGTTTATTACTTTACCTGTTATTCGCTGCTTCAACATGAAGCTCTTGTCATAATATGACACTTGCATAACGTATGACACCATATATGACAAGTTATGTGACAACATTCATGGCATGCAACGAGTGTTGTGTCTCCAATAAAAAAAAATACAGAATGCTCTACTTGAGCCTGATCGACTACGAGTTGCTCTGCAACCAACTGTGTAAAACAACAACGTCTTTGAACTAAATTACACATACAAGTGCATTAAGCAAGCAGTTCAGCGGCAACGAAAGCAAGCAGCGCAAAAAGTCAGAGGTAGAAAGCAGCATTTTTTACACAAATCCTTAACTCTTGCCGAAAGTGAGCAATAAGAAGGGATATTGGAAAATGATTTCGTAAAATGTAGAAAATTTGCGGAAAACGGTTGTATGAAACCTGCTTGTTTACCATTAGATTAGGATTACACTCATTTTCTAAGATCTTTACAAAAAATCAGTCGACAATTAAATCTAAATTCTGCAATTTCGGAAATTCACCCACTGGGCAGAAAATGTATGGATTAAGTGCACATGCAATCAGATTCAAACCCGTTTTCAAAGCTCTTGATGGAAATTAATTCAACACATGTAATATCGATTTTGGAAAATGCATCTCCGTGGTCGGAAAATGGTACGAAAACTCTTACAACTACCCTGTTTGTTTTTCAAGCGACTGTCCTAAAACATATTTCAATAGGTTAAAACAAGAAATAATTAAGTTGGGCGCAAAAGTTGCGGGATGGAAAAGAATTTTAAAAAGTGTGGGAAGGGCGGGATATCGGCATGTTCCCGAAATTAAACGTGGGTTTCGATAATAAAAATGGAAAAATGGGAACAGCTCAGTTTTAAAGCTCTGTGTTTGAAATCAGTCTTAGGAACATCTTCGACAACGGGCGGGAAATGCTTGTTGAGGTCAAACAGTAAGCCGGGCAACACCGGATTAAACCAGCTAGTTCATGATACATTTAAGAAAATTTCTAACGCCGTTTGAACTACAAAATTGACACATAAATAAGACGTCGTTGCTCATAGTTGAGCTTAATCGTTGACTAAGTAGTTGTTGCTCATTAACTTTGCCTTTTATTTTAATGCGCGTATATCAAGTTATAGCAAACACTGTACAGCACATACTCCACCAACATCAACACATACACACACACTACTCGCATATGTAATTGCAGTGAGTTATTTCAACGCTGTGGCCACAAATATACTTTATTTGGTTTCTTGAAATGTAATTTTATAAAATCTTCACGCTAATCTGTGGCAGCCACAGCCAAATATGCAAAGTAAACAATTACAGCAGCAGCGATGGCAACGACAACAGCAGCAGCAGCAAGAACAGACAACAACAATCAGAGCAAGAACAACAACTATGTATAACAAGAACAGCAACAACAACATTCAAGAGTCAGTCGCAGGTGGCAGGCAACCAAAAACCGCAGTCGCGTCTATTGTCATAATTTTCTCAAGCTTAGCATATACACACCCAAACACACACACCCAAACAAACACACACACACACACACACACACAAAGGCAGTCAGACAGACAGAATGAGCTGCCTTAAGATGTTTTAAGCCCGTTTGGCGTTTCTTTAATTTGACAATGAGGATGAAAACCTCCATAGGACGAGAAGGGGAATGGGCATAGGGACTAAGTTAGGGATGAGAATGAGGTTGACGATGAGACATCTGCAGCATGACGTGCAAATAAATGTAACATTTAGAGCAACAACAAGTGTGCACACTCACAACATGCGTAATTACGTAATCACACCGGCAACAAGCGTCACAACAATATAATGTCATGCTTAAACGCCTATGCCCAGCTGCCGTATACTCTGTTCTAGAAGTGGCATAAGTAACATCGATAATTTTCGAGTGTGATAGTTGAAACCATTGATACTAGCAAAAGCAATATCGAACAATTAGTTATATTTAATTAAATATAAAAAGACATTATTCAACTAAAATAGATTTGTTAATACGATCACTCAACAATTATTGTTCGTCCGTCCTTCCGTCTGTATGAACGCCAAAGTTTTGAAACTAGAACAACCAAACTTGGTATAAATGTTTGTAAATACCAAATACAAAGTGTCAAGATTTCGCTTAGAATTCTCAACTTGTTCTAACGCTGCAAGGGTGAAATCGAGTGAAATCAGTGGAGTTTGTTGCATTGGTCATTGATGAGGAAGTTTGGCTACTTTGGTTGGTTGAATAATACATTTATACCAACAAAAGTCACTAGTACTTAATTTTATTATGTTTCACACTTGTTGCTTTTGTTGTTGATTACAAAATTCAATGTATTATGAATGATCTAGATAATGTACCCAGGTCCGGCTAAGCATCCACTGTAGTGTTCCTAAACTACAATTTAGCTTACACTTTCAAGATTTTTCTAAGCTAAAAAAAAACTTTGAGAGCTAAGTGAGAGTCTTAATGAATTGAAGCAACCGAAAATACTTTTGTATCTTTCATAACAGAGTATAAATAACAACACAGCACACTACACACACACACACACACACACACACACACTCACACACACACTACAAAAACACACATTGTCATGCATTTTGGCTTCAGTGCGTCGAAGTGGCGTGTAAAGCCCCAAGCTCAGATCTCAGATTAGATCTGAGGGCTTCGGTCTTCGAGCTTGTGCTTGGGGGCTTTGGGTTTACCCTGAGTACTCAAACTCATACTCAAATACTCATTCACATATACTCATACATATATATCGCCTCACACACTTGTTTGCAATGGTTTGGTGGTTGTGTAATTAAATTTGTTGTCATGCCAAAAAACACAGTTTGTTGCGATTAAATGGCAATTGTTGTTGTTGCTGAAGAGCCCAAGATTATGATTAGGATTACGATAACTAACTACGCCTTTTCGTCAGGTTGACTGCTTTTCATCCTTCTGTGTATTTTCAAAACTTTTTTGGCAACCCTTCAATGTGCAGTCCTTTTTGCCATTTGATTGCTCATTTGCATACCTTGCTCTTAAAGTTGTAAAGTTGTGTGATTTACAATCAGATAGCATCGATGATGAAATAATTTAATTGATATTTGTAGTCTTGTTTCAATTATTGCTCTTAATTATTGCATTGCTATTGAACAGAATTTGCAAATTAATAGCACAAGTCGTAGATTTTTGCTTTAAATCATATATGTATATGTTTCCAATTACTCAGCAGGTATTTCAACTTAATTAAATGAGCTCACATGCAGTCTGCTTTAAGAACCAAAGTTAAGACATCATCTAGATTGCCTTTCAATCACCTGGTTCACTTTTCCTGCCTCTTTTCAGCCCCAATCGATAAAGCAACTTCCAAATAGTATTGTTGCCCTGCTCAGCCACGCATGTTGAGGTGCTTGCATACCCTTTCCAGTGGGTATTTTAACATATCAAGCATTTACAACACACATATATGTATATGATTGTCGTTGTGTGTGTGTTTAGTAATTGCTCTCTGTCTTCATTTTCGAGGAAAAGTGTTTATTTGATTCTGCAATGTAGGTCTGTGTGTCTGTCCGTAAAAGTCTAATAAAAAAGCTTCCAAAACTGAGACATGGCAGTTTTCCGACCATTTTCCAACATTTCAGGAGGATTTTCCAAAATATAAAAAATAACTTTTTTACTATTTTTGAATGTGCAACTTTAAAAATGATTTTCAAGCTAATCGAACGAAAACTAAACTGACGCCCATGCAACCACAAATTTTCCACCCAGGGGGTAAATTTTCCAAAAACAATTGTTAGGCAGTGATTATTAAAGCTTTAATATATATATGTATGTATATATGTAGATAGACAGGGTCGGTACACATTTCGAGTATGCCTACTCTTGAAAAGCAAAAAGAAAATATTGTGCACTGTGAGCACAGAGTATATGAGAGTCGGAAAGGAACATTTGATATATACATATCTGTATATACTTCTCTTAAAATGTTTTTTTCTTTTATTTCGATTTATTCGGTGCGACTCAGCCAGCCACAAAATTGTTAGATAGGCGTGTGCAATTTTAAATATTAAATCTTTGATTCAATATAATCAGTCTTGTTATGGCCTTCACGCTCCGATTCACAGTCAATGGCAAAGAAATACAAACAAAACACACGTGTAAGCTGCTATCTTAACAGTCGATGGATCTATAGATATAGGTTGTGTAAGTGTTTGAGAGTGTGTGTGTGTGTGTGTGTGTGTGCGTGTGTGTGCGTGTGTGCGTGTGTGTGCAAAGTATGTGCAAACAGCTGTCGCGTGTCACCGACTGCCGTTCGCTCAAACGGAAACGGAAATTACGTGCACGATGGCGACAATTCATCGATGATGTGCGGGCTCAGGCAGAAAGACGCACACTTTTTGGCACACTGTTGCTGCGCTGCTGTTGCTGCGCTGCTGTTGCTGCGCTGCTGTTGCTGTTGCTGAAAAATGGCAGGACTACAATACATTTTGCGAATCAATGGCAATCAGGACTACCCCTTAACGGAGCCTGCGTCCTGCTGCTCCGCCACGCTCTAGTTGTGCTTTAATTAAATCGCAAAATACGCGACGCACATAATGAAACTCATTATTTATATACATGCGAATTCGAGTGGTACATACGTATGTGTGTGTATTATTGTAGCAACAACAACACCAACAACAAGGACTTGTCATTGCTTTTGGCCTGCCTTGAAACTGGCGCTGTTAATTCGCATGTGTTCCAGTGCAATTTAATCGCCTACATTTCGCCAAAGCTTTTGTCTGTGCACATTTTACAAAATTTATACAGCATACTTTTTGGGGCTGGAGTTTATTTCTCATTTTGGCTAGCTCATTAAAAATTTGTGAAACAAGCGTCAAAGTCAGCAAAAGCATCGCAAAACTTTCAAATATGCAGCTTGCATTTTCTAATGAGTTGTGGAGGAGAATTTTTAAATGTTTAATATATGCGTTAATTATACAAAGTATTTTGATTTTCAGCACGCGTAGACTAACAGGCAAACTGGCGTATTACGGAAACCACTTTCAACCAAATTCCAAGCGAGTTCCAGTCAAATTCCAACCAAATTCCGATTGTTCATTGTCACAGGTGGCACAGAAATATTTAAAAACAAATTAAAGCAAACTTTTCAATGGAAACCAACTATTTTTCTGAATAATTTGCTTAAAATTGTATTTATTAAATTCATTTATTTTGAATTTTACAAAATCTTTAGTTAAATGTCTAGTAAAATAAAATCATACCGAAATTAGAGTTATTACTTGCTTCAAATTAAATAGAAATTGCAGCTTTTGTTTCATTGAATATTTGATTTATTTATGTTTTATATAAAAGTAAAAATGTATTGATATTTACATTACAATTCAATCGCGTAATTAATGTACATTTTTATAAAATTTCTAAATTATTTTTGTAATCGATAATTGTTGTTAAACTAACTGCGTGACAGCCCTGTTGTCTGGGGTTAGTTTAATTTGGCGTACATTAAGTAAAAACAAAAACAATTGTTTAAGCTTCCAAAAATATAATTACTTCAAGTCATATCTTTAGGCATTTCAAGTTTCTTATTTTTTTGCACAGTCCTCAAAATAAAATAGAGACAAAAGTATAACAAAATAACTTTGGTGTACTGACAACCCTGTGAATTCAGCCATGTTGCTTTCGAAAACAGCAGTTCAAAAAATGAAACCTCTTGAGCTTCTGCAACACCTACGCTTTTTCGAGAGATTTGCAAAAACCAGTCGAAACCAACATCTCTAGAGATTTCTGTAACGTTTCGGTAACAAAAGCAATGAAATTGCTAAGAATACGTTTTCCGAAGCACTTGCATATTGTATTGTATGTTATAATATGCATATGCTTAAATGATGCAGTTGTTGGCCAAGCAACAAACAGTTAATATTGTCAATTTCATTATTCAAGTAATTTACGAGCGGATGCTTCCGGTGCGCCACCTGGCCGTAACTGTAACTGTAACTGTAAATGACACAGGCAGGTTGCGCATTAAGCATTCTTATGCTTAAGTTTCACTCAGTCCATGCGCCTCCCATTTTCCACCATCAAGACCACCTCTCAGCACAACTCGAGCGGCAATGGGTCGTATGAGTAATTTGGCTGTGCGCACAATTAATCTAGCTTCGCTTTGCATGCCGACTATTTAATTGTATTTGTTTTGTAAAACACGCAATGGCCGACCACGCAAAGCATGCCTCACTGTAAATGTATTAAGCACGAAATCACAGCGACAATTTGTATAAGCAATCAAGGATGAAACAAACAGAACGCAAAGTGAACATGAAAGGACACTTCTCTTTGGGTTGAAAATCTTTAAATTGATACTCTTTTTTAATATTTAAAAAAAAAAAAGTCTGTCCGTATGAACGCAGGTTTTTTCCCTCAATTTTGAGGCTAAAGCAACCAAACTTGGTATACACATATTGATATATACCATGGGCAAGTGTAGAGTTTTCAAAGGATCTAATTGATTAAAAATAAATAATACAAAATAGTAAATAAGATGATGCTCCTAGCTGCGTTTCTTAATAGAATCGCATTTGCATGCTTAAAGGACTTAATACACTTTTATAGCCCAACAAATTTTCAAAGGATCTAATTGATTAAAAATAAGAAATACAAAATAGTAAATAAGATAATGCTCCTGGCTGCGATTCTTAATAGAATCGAATTTGCATGCTTAAAGGACTTAATACACTTTTATAGCCCAACAAGTCTTCAAAGGAACTAACTGATTTAAAATAAGAAATAAAAATGAATAAATAAGATGCTATACGATATTGAAAACTTTTAGAAATCATCGAAAAAAACTTTAATTTGTCAAAGCTTATACGATTTTTTGCTACGATGCAAACAAATTTTAAAAGCTTCCGATTTGTCTTTTAGGTCCTGATTTGTCAACTAGATGAATTTTGTACTTTCGCTTTTATAAAAAGGATGTTAGCCGTTGCAAAGTTGCAGCTGCTTGATTGATAAACCAACAAATAGTAAGCAAAGTACAACAAAGGTTCAATTTGCACAACAAGTGTATGTGTTGAGTAAGAGGACCTTCAACCATTAAAAATGATAGCAAAAATAGGCTGAATGAAGATTCAACCTTGGTCATTTGTAGCTGGAATGAGGCAACTATACTCGTAGTACGATTATTGCCAGAGTTCTCGATTGCAATGTAATTTATGTTAAAGTTTGCGGTTGGAGAGGCCAACAAAAGAATTGTGAATGACCCTTGGAATGTTGAGTTTGTCCTTCTATTTGGGCATTTGGCGATGTCCTTTTATTACCATTTGCCATTTGCCATGTTGCCATGTTGCCAGTTCATTTTCTATAGTTATATATCTGTTAACCAAAACTGCAACACAGTTGGCCATCAGCATTTTTGTTGCTACTACTGTTGCTGTTGTTGCTGCTGATGCTGCTGCTGCTGCGCACACTAATTAACAAACTTGAAAAGTAATTAAGTCATTTGTCTGATTCCCAGACGGATTTGCCACGGCCTTTTCCTTTGCCTCCATCTCTCTCTCTCTCTCTCTCTTTCACTGTCTATTTGTCTCTGTCTCTGTTGCTGCAAAAGTGTTTGACTTGTTGTTTTGTATTTTGTGTTGCGGTTGCTGCTGCTACTGCTGCTGCTGTTTCGCTTCGTTTGCTAATTGCTGACCTGAAGCCAACCTCTAGATAATCAAAAGTGGAAATCCTTGTCTCCACGCGCTAAACTTTCTCCATATAGCCCTCTTTCTGCGCCTTCATCGGGTAATTTAAGTAGAGCTAGACGGAGTTTTCCCAACATGAAACGAACAATACAAACATAATATCTACACTAAGACAGATTGTAGGAAAAAATCAATTTTCGCTACATTGGTGTCAGGTGTGGGGTTATAATTGGATTTGCAAAAAAAAAAAAACCCAGCCCACCATGCCTTAAGAGACGGCACGCATGCGCCGGGAAACAGTAGAGAGAGAGATACAAGCAGCAACTACAGTGGCAGAACAGCAACAACCGCCGCAGTACAATGGAGGAGAGATACGATCGGATGTGGTCGTCGTTTGAGCGCACCAAACGAAATGCAATAAACGAACGCCAACAACGGGAGCTGCCGCGACCCCAACGCCCCGCCAACGCTGGGTAGGGAGAGAACAGCAGCCAGCACACCCCTCCCACCGGCGGCAGTGACCTGGGAACTGGTTCATTCAGAGGCTGCTGCGCCCACAGGCTATCCTCAGCGTTCCGGACTTGGAGACCCTAGCAGAATATGACGGGACTCGACCCTGGACTGCGTTTAAGCGCCTGTTGGATAACATGGCTGCAGAATACCACTGGTCCGAGAATAAGATGTGTCGGAAGTTGTATGGGAGCTTGCGTGGCCGGGTCCGGCGTTTTTACGATACATTTCCAGGGGCTACCTGTTAATGGATTCCGTCGACTTGGTTAAAAGCCTTGCAGCGCAACGTCGGTGATATCCAAAGTGGCTTCGCACTGAATGTGACGGCTGTGCCACCTCAGACCCCCTCTTCTGCACTGACAGCCGCACAGGTGGGCTTTCGCTCCCGCCGTCTCTAGCGGGAAACTAGATGTTGCCAAACTCCCGGGGCGGAGATTGGCGCAAAACCGCATCGCCCCCTGCGAACATTCGCTCGAGTGGCTCGTCTACGAGGACGAAGACGAGCTGTGTCGTCCCCATTGAACCAAGAAACCAAAACAACAGGAACTCATGACTCATGGAAGCACTTCTCCTTGAGCGAGGCGCCATCCCAAAATTTGTTTACCGGATCTAGTCCTCCTTTCCAAGAAGTGGAGGCAACAAGGCCCCGGTTGTTTGAGGAGATGCCGCTTGGAGAGAGTGCACATAAACCTCCTCTACAACGAATCGGAACCGTTCGCCGGGACCCCGCCGCCATCTGAACAACATTCGATTGGACGCCTGCCTCCCTCCAAAGGCGTCGAGTCCGTCCTGACCCTGTTATTCCAAAAGCGGCCACTAGCCGAGAGTCTCAACGAGCCAGGGTACTCCCCTTGTGGCTCATCCGAAGACGTATACACCAATGACTTGAAGGCAGGCGTTATTATAACGCCCGTCACATGAGGGACCACCGTGGAGCATCCTTAAGTTACGTATACCGAGGGCATCATGGGCGAGCAAGGATACTCAGCGGCAATCGCTTACGAGGCCTTGCCATGTGAATTTGCAAGGACCCTGTAGAGCAGTCTCGATGTAGCCGGGCAGCTACTGCAACAAGAATTTCTGCAAGTGGAAAACAGCACCCCCAGTCTGTTGGGTCTCGACTTTTTGCTGCAGCAACAGGCCAAAGTAAATCTAAAGACGCAACAACTGGAACTTTCCTGGGACTCAGTACGGCTACACATACCTCACACCGAAACACCAGGTTCACAGGAAAGACAGAGCCAGTTGGAAGCCGTTGAGCTGCGCGGTGCCTAAGAGGCGAACGGTGCAGCAAAAGTTATTAAGGAATCCATTTCCCCCGTCTCAGTAGGCAGAAGCAACAGTTTTACAGGCACTGCAAACATAAAATGCACTGATTGCTTATATTGCCGGTTAACTGCTTGAATGCACTGCATTACAAGATGTTGTTGGGAGTTTTGTAGTCGTGTGCACTCGACTAAAGCATTCATACGTGTTTTTTCTGAGACGTCTCTTTCAATGCATTACACATTTCTGGACAAAATGCAATACCCTCTGCAAGGGTATAAAAACTTCTGAAATAAGGCTATCAGCAAATCCATGCAGACTCTGATAATATCTGATCAACAATTTGGTCCGAACAAGTTTTCTGAAACAAAATGGAACCATTTTGGAAAAAGGAAAAAGTAAAATAAGAAGAAAGAAATAAGATGATGTAGCTGTAACCGAGCTTCAGTCAGCCACTACAACTCTCGATTGCTTAAACCGTTTGGGAATTATTAGCAATTATCGAAAAAAACTTTAATTTGTCAAAGCTATTATGATAAAGTGGATTGCTAAGATGCGAACAAATTTGATTTGAATCGGGCGACTATGTCTTATATTTGTCATAGGAACAATCGGTGGAAAACTAAGTTTTCTTATGCAAAACTTTTTTGCAAGGGTATACTATAATTTCAACACGCCGATGATAGCTTTGCCTTCTTTTTTTTTAATAACGAATTGGTCATGTTGAATCTGGTTGAAGTTCTCAGCAAGGACACGAATGAACATGTTACAAAATATAGCACGTTGTGCGCTGTACTTTAAAGTTTAAACTGTACTGTATTTCAGGTGGCACATTGAAGCTGACACTGTTTTAGTTGCTCTTGTCTGCAACTTTTCGCAGACACTGCCCTTCAATGTTTATGTGTGTGTGTTTGTTGCAGTAGTGTTAGAGTTATTCTCACTTTGACATCAAACTTTTCCGTTAAGGCTATCAATTTACTAACGCTTCTAATACGACCGTTGAGATCAATTAGTGTGCACAGGCACGCAATACCAAGTTAACTTCGTCTACAATTCATTGTCAGGCTCATCCTTCACCTCAACTTCTACCTCAACCTCATCCTCCACCTCAGCCTCAACCACAACCCTGTCTTTAGCAACACCTTTAACACTCGAGACCCTAATAAAAAGCCGTTGTTCGCCTAAAAGCCGCTTGTCAATAATGATTTGAGCTTGCCGCCTTTGTCAAATAAGCCTAAACTGACTTACATATGAAGAGTTTAGCTGACAAAGAGCTCATATTGGCATTGACACACGCGTTGCACTACCAAAGTTGATGAGTTTGCCTCGACCAAACCTTAAACACACTTTGATATAAGTACACCTTGCAATCTAATATATAAACATACACATATATTCGTATACACATATGTGTTGACAAAGTTTAGTCCAATCAATATTTAAACGTTGCAAGTCTTGCACACTTTATCATGCATTTGCATCTTACATCATCTAAACACTCGTTTAACTTGCGCGCAAGTTCGTTTCATACACATGGCTTGGGATAACAAGCTGCTTTAATCCTTGTCATTTTCTAGTTAACTTTTAACAATAGAATTTTGTTCATGTTTTGTAAACTAAAACTCATTGTCCAATTATTTGACAATAGCTGGTATGACCCGGTTTTGCCCGGCTTTGTATTTGACCTTGACCATCATTATGCGTTTAGATTTTTAATGGCAGAGCTTTGAAACTAAGTTTGAAGTATAAATTGAAATGAGACGATTATTCCATCATGACCTGCTCGTCCCGCGTCTAAAATTTATTGTTACTTGAATTTGCAATTTAACTTGCGATTACAAATTTTCGTCCGGAACTTTTTTAAGATTCTTTGCTGTCCCGTTCGTCCCGCAACTTTTTGTAACCGTAAAGGTAAATCTACTTAATTCAGTGAGCAACCAACTTAATTTTTTCTTATTTTAAACTACTGAAATAATGTATGTATGTGCAAATGTATGTAACAGGCAGAAGGAGTCATTTCCGACAATATAACTCCTTGATCAGCATTAACAGCCGAGACGAACTGGAAATGTCCGTCTGTCCGTCCGTCCGTCTGTTTGTCCGTCTGTATGAACGCGTCGATCTCAGAGACTATAAGAGCTAGAGACACCAAACTTGGCATGCAGGTTCCTGTATACCATACGCAGATCAAGTTTATTTCAAATTTCGGATGCACCCCCCCGCACCCCCGCAAATCGCAAAAGACTCCCACAGCCACAATTTTAAAGATAAAGCTTTAATTTTTGGTAGACATGTATGTTTAATTAATGTCTTTCGGATGTGTAAATTTCAACACGATCGGATAAATAGCACAAAAGTTATAGAAGAATCTATTAAGCCCGTCTCAGTTGGCAGCAACAACAGTTTGACAAGCAGTTTACGAGTTAAGTGCACTGCTTGCTTGTATTACACCCGTATCAGATGGCAGCAACAACAGTTTGACAAGCAGTTTACGAGTTTAGTGCACTGCTTGCTTGTGTTGTCGCTGAACTGCTTGAAATGCAAGTTGGGAGCAGGGAGTCTCGTAGTCGGGCATACTCGACTAGAGTATTCTTACTTGTTTTAATTGTTAATGTTAATCAGTTGCGTAAATTTCGTTTCGATCGGATTATAAACAGCAAAGTTCTTGACGAATCTATTACCCCCCGTCTCAGAAGGCAGAAACTACAGTTTAGCAGGAACTGTACTCGTTAAGTGTTGGGAGCAGGGACTCTCGTATTTGGGCACACCCGACTAGAGCATTGCTTTCTGTGTTTTATGGTTTGGGGTGTGCAAGCGTTGCCAATCAGTCAGTCAGTCAGGTTAAACAGTTTTACTCGTATATATGTATTTATGTATATATATAGATTGTTATGAACAGAGATTGTTTTGTGTTCGGCCCATACAATATATATTTAATTTGAACATGGCAAATTGCAATTAATATGTATCAAAATTATGCGCCATGCAAATTGGCAAGTGGCATGTGAAGTGTGGCATGTGGCAAGTAGCTCACACACAAAATGCTGGTTGTCCGATCCAATGCGAAGAGCATTTAAAAAGCCACAGCAGACAAAGTGCTTTAGCTGGGGTGTCGCTACGCCACACATAGGCCGCTAACTGGTGGGGGAGCGGTGTCTAACGATTCATTCTCCATTTGCCCCATTGTTCGCTTGCAACAGGCAGCAGTGACAAACAATGTTGCAAAGTGCCAACGACGAGAGCCTGTTGATGATGATGATGCAGTGGCAGAGTCGGAGGCGGAGGCAGCGACTGAGGCGGAGGCAGAGGCGGCGGCAGTGGCGTCTGCAGCAACAGCAGCTGCTGCTGCAAGCGCTATTGTTGACTTTGGACTCGACGGCAGCAAATTAACCGCAAAAGGCTCAGCCAGATCGGGGTCGATGTTGGGGTCGGAGTTGGCGTCGGGGTTGGGGTTGGGTTCGGGATTGATGTCGGGGTCAGACTAGAACGGGGACAGTGGCCAGCAATACACACGTGACTCGAAGCGTTAAGCAATATTAAGAAACATATATGTGTATGTGTGTGTGTGTGTTTGTATGTGTGTGTATGTGTGTGTGTGTGTGTGTGTGTGTGTGTGTGTGTGTGTGTGTGTGTGTGTGCGTCTGTGTGTTTTGTCTGCTCTTAGCCGCAAATGCTGTGCATTGTACTTCATTACTTGTGCTTAAACAATCGAATTAGCCCCAAAACCAACAAACAAACAAAGAGCAACACAGAAGCGTCAGCAACAAAGCAACATAACAAACAACAGCAATAACAACAGCACCCTGTTGCTGCTTGTCAGCTGGAAAAGGTCAAATGTAATTGCAATAACCCTAAATACCACTCCATAGTTCACAGTTCATCGTTCACAGATGGCAGTCTGAATGGAAAGTCTTTGAATTAAGGTTACTCAGGTTGCACAGTTGCAATGTTGCACACACTTAAAATGTGCCTTGCAGTCAATGATATCATTTGCATTGTGTACCAACTTGATTAGAGCTGCCTTTCAAACTGCTTAAGTCCCGGTCATTATGGTATACTGCAAACAGACCCAAAGATGCTAAACAAAGACAAGACTTAGGCAATCTACTTTTCCAGCGTCCAATTGTTCAATTGTTCAAATGTTCAATTGTTCAGCTGTTCACTTGTCCTGCAAGTCAAGAGTAAAGAAAATCAAGCTGTAAAATTGCAGTTCTATGCTACCCGACTGCGATATACTTTTTTCTTAGTCTCTTAGCGAAGTCGAGAGTGGGTGTGACAATAATATTTTAGCTTCCTATGGTATATACCGATGTCAACATCGATTATATCGATAGTTTAATTTTTAACGAAGAAATATGGTTCCGAAGAAAATATGTATAATTTAATAAAGTATTTTCTCTAAAAAAAAAAAAAAACTTTTTTATAAGCAAATATCTTCAGATTAATTTGTTCATATATATATTTACTCCCTGTTCCCATTAAAAATGGGAAAAATGGAGTTATAAAGTACTGCAAATGTGTGTAACAGACAGAAGGAGGCATTTCCGACTATATAAACAATATATATTCTTGATCAGGATCAACAGCCGAGACGAACTAGCCATGTCCGTCTGTCTGTCCGTCCGACTGTATGAACGCAACGATCTCAGAGACTATAAGAGCTAGAGACACCAAACTTGGCATGCAGGTTCCTGTATACCATACGCAGATCAAGTTTATTTCAAATTTCGGATGCACCCCCTCGAACCCCCGCAAATCGCAAAAGACTCCCACAGCCACAATTTTAAAGATAAAGCTTTAATTTTTGATACACATGTATGTTTAATCAATGTCTTTCGGATGTGTAAATTTCAACACGATCGGATAAATAGCACCAAAGTTATGGAAGAACTTATTTCCCCTCAGCAGGCAGAAACAATAGTTTGACATGCACTGTGTAAGTTGAGTACGCTGCTTGCTTGTGTTGCCGCTGAACTGCTTGAAATGCAAGTTGGGAGCAGGGAGTGTCGTAGTCGAGCACACTCGACTAGAGCATTCTTACTTGTTTACTGTGCATAAATGCTAAGTATGAATGCTGCCTAAAATTTCTCTCTGTGGAAAATGATTTTCGGCTTGGGCAAATTGTTGGGCTAATAAATCATGAAAATTACGACAAAATTTCATTGATGATTGATAACAACATATTTTCTTTAAAATTACAATACAAACTGTCCCTATCACAGCTAGAAGATATACGTAGTCGCTCGATTTTGATGAAATATGGTCAAGATCTTAAGATAATGTTAGGAGTCAGATTTGTTAAGTTTCGTCGAGTTACCTTGGAAAACAAAAACTTTTATCTTTTGACCTGGTTAAGGCGAGTTTAAATAGACGTCCATACCCTAAAAATGGTTTCTAAACATGCTTTTATTTGTTGACATTAGGTAATTAATTTACTGTTTCGCAAAAATATTCCCATTGAAATAGTACTCCTATGAATTTTAACTATATACCCATGGTTGAATTTTATTTTGTACACTCTTTTTTTAATTTTTTTGAAAAAAAAAAAAGAAAAACAAGTAAGAATACTCTAGTCGAGTGTGCCCGACTACGAGACTCCCTGCTCCCAACTTGCATTTCAAGCAGTTCAGCGGCAACACAAGCAAGCAGTGCACTTAACTCGTAAACTGCTTGTCAAACTGTTGTTGCTGCCAGCTGCCAGCTGAGACGGGCTTAATAGATTCTGCTATAACTTTGGTGCTATTTATCCGATCGTGATGAAATTTACACAGCTGATCAACATACATGTGTACCAAAAATTAAAGCTTTATCTTTAAAATTGTGGCTGTGGGAGTCCTTTGCAATTTTCGGGGGTGCGGGGGGATGCATCCGAAATTTGAAATAAACTTGATCTGCGTATGGTATACAGGAATCTACATGCCAAGTTTGGTGTCTCTAGCTCTTGTAGTCTCCGAGATCTGTGTGTTCATACGGACAGACGGACAGACAGACAGACATGGCTAGTTCGTCTCGGCTGTTGATCCTGATCAAGAATATATATTGTTTATATAGTCGGAAATGCCTCCTTCTGTCTGTTACACACATTTGCCGTTCTTTATAACTCCCTTTTTCCCATTTTTAATGGGAACAGGGAGTCAAAAGTATATTGAGTTTGTGAAATGTGCGTCTATCCGTATGAACGCAAGTTTTTTCCACAGTTTTGAAGCTAGAGTAACCAAACTTGGTATACATGTTGGTATATACCATAGGCAGACAAGGTGTTAAGATCGGCCAGATCGGGCCACTATAACATATAGCTGCCATAGAAACGATCGGTTGAAAAATAAGTTTTGGTGTGAAAAACTTTTTGGGTTTTCAAAATTTCTCAGCTAAACTCACTTTACCTAAGCTTAAGAACCGTTTTTATGTATATACTAAGTAGTCCTTACAAAAATTTAATTTATAAAACGTACAGAAAACAGAGTATATCGTAGTCGGGTGAAACCGACTGCAACGTTCTTACTTGTTTTTAATTTATTTTGTTAAATATGTTCTATAATGTACATAATTTTTTATCGAAAGTACAATCGATAAATCAAATTCAAATTGAATATTCAGTTATAACAAGTAAGAACGTTGACACTTTGTCTGACTATGGTATATACCAACATGTATACCAAGTTTGGTTGCTCTAGCTTCAAAACTGTGGAAAAACTCCGTTCATACAGACGGACGGACAGACGGACAGACAGACGGACAGACGGACATTTCACTAACCCATATACTTTTTTTTTCCATTTTGGAAAACAGAGTATAAAAATGTAACAATAAGAACATGAAATTGATGAAAGCTCATTATATATAAACGAATTAAATATAATATATAATTTGATATTCATAGTTTTTGTGCAAGCGATTTGTTTAATAGCTTTTGGACATATTTCCGTTTTACTTGCTGTCCATTTGTATTTAAATTTGCAATACAATGCACAGCATTCGAGGCTGGCATACGGGTCGGCTACGTGACTTGTCGAGCTGCTGACATATTGACTCATCAACTTCAGGGTAAGAACGGCGACAAGTCAAATTGGTAATGGTAATGACAATTGCCAAGCGCCAAGAGGCAACATTGCATGTTATCCTGCTACTGCTACTGCTGCTGTCTCCTTTTTCTGCCCAAGCCTCCTTTCACTGCCACCACGCCACCGTTTCTGCCACAGCCAATGTCAATATGCACAGGCGTCCACAGCGTCCACAACGAAAAGCGCAATTTTTATGTTAATGAACATCATTTTTCTCTGTTTGCTTTCACTTGCGTTAAGTGTCGCAAATAAATTCATTAAAGTCGCATTTTTCAATTTTAATGATGAGGTCCTTTTCCACCTACTCCTACTCCTTATCCTGCCACCATCCACCATCTCCTACCATCTCCACAAACAGACGCCTTTATTCTGCGACGCGCTTATCGTGTGCTAATGAATTTTTGGTGCCATGGTAAATGAATACAAATAGTGAATACACATATTTATTCATATTCAGTAGCATTCATATTCACCAAGTACATTAGTAATACGACATACAAGATCAAGCTGCTTAACTGCAGCATCAATAAATGATTTACGGTTTATTTATTGCTTATTACTTACGAATGTTATTATCCCAGCAGCGCTCACAAACAACACACAGATACACACACACACATGTACACTTACACACACAATTACAAACACAACTTAATCCATTATGGTAATAAACATTTTTATCAGCTCGTCAACTGCATATTGTTCAGAGAGTAATTCGAGTCGAGATGCTATCCAGTTTATATTTGTTTAATTTTTTGTTTCTGATGTACTTATGTGTGTACATTGAAAACCAACAAATTAATACCCTGTACTCAAGTAATAAACTTAATATATGACTGACGCATTATCTGTAGCTTGAATTGTAATCTACAGTTGATCTTATACATGGATGTCACAGACATCTCTAGAGATTTTGACTTCGCTTGGTTGGCAACTCTCTCGAAAAAAGCGTTAGAGTATTTTTTCGAAAGCTGCCTTCATAGGGCTGTCAACATACCAAAATAAATTTGTTAATTTTTTGCTCAGTTTTGTTATTAGAGTATTTTAATTAACAATTGTTTATTTTTTTGAATTAATTTTCGGCTGGATTTTATTTAAGTAGAAGTTTTGTAAAATTCAAAATAAGTAAATTACAAATAATGCAGATTATTTTGTAAAATAGTCTTGTTTCCATTGAAAAGATTGCTTTAATTCTTAAAAATTTACCAATCTCCTATTTACTAATTAGCAATACAATAATAAACTCAAAAGTTTTTGTTATTTTTCGAGGGTATTGCCTAGTCTAGCAAAAGTACTTTTTAAGTGCTTGTTTACCCATAAATATTGTGTAAAATAATTATACGCATAAGCTTCACTGCATACCGATTTTCCAGAAGGATTTAAAGTGCAGATAACCGACCATAATTAAACGTTAACAACCCTTAACTCATAATCTTATAATTTTAGAGAAACCATCACAAACATTTTTAATGAGAATGCGGCAACCTCAGATATAAAGTCTATCGTATTTAAGATGCTTTTAAAGTTTATTCAAAGAAACTCTGATGTGAGATTGTGAACAAGCAAGTAATAATTACGGAATTATTACTGCAGCTTGTTGTTTTGACTTTTCTTATTTTTTTTAATGTGCACTCAAAGAGAAGTTAATCCACTGTCAATGCCATGTCGTTTTGCCCAAGAGAGTGAGGGAGAGGTAGAGACAGTAAGGGAGAGAGAGCAAGAGACATCCGCTGAGACATAGACATGGCTCGTATTCCGTTACCCCTAACCCGTGACTCCAAACACCTAACCCTTTGCCCGTAACCCCTATCTACACAGAAAACAATTCAAAACGTTTATCTTCGTTAGTTATCTTCGGCAGCTCTAAGATTTAGTGTTCCGATTTTTATGAAATTTGGGATACTTATTTAAATAATGCCAAAAACTCAGAATTACTAAGCTTTGTTCAACTTTTCTTGTAGAACAGCATTTTCGAAAAAGAAAAGCCGTATTTTTAACTTTGAATTCCACAAAACAAATCTTCGTTCTTGCTTTCTACCAGATGCCTTTTTCTATCTGTTACCTTCTTTTGTTAAACTTTATCAACACTTTTATCTTATGTTAACGAGCACAAGGAATATAAACTAATTTGAATTAATAAAGCTGTACACATCCCATCTACCATTCTACCCAAAAACTGAAAGATGATCGATATCACAAAACCTTATTTTCAAAGTCTTTAGTTTTTGACGAGTACTCTAAAATTAAATTGCTATATTTATTAAGTTGACTTTTAAAGAATGTTAAATTATTTTGTCGACTAATCCTTCAATTTTCCATGGCTTGATTAATCCTAAATAAATGGTATTGGATAGTAAGATTCAGGAGACTTAAACATGAGATGTCGCCGAACTCAGACTATAGAAACGGTTAGTCGGAAATATTGTTTTTCAAGAAAACTTAGCATTATCTAAACGTGCTTACATAATTTCAGCAAAAGCGTACCAATATATCTTTTATATGTCATAAGAACAATCAGCTTAAAAATGAGAGATATGCAAATTTTAAAGCTGTCACAGAAAAAATAGGTCACAAATTAAACATTCTTATGAATAACTTTTCTGATAGGGTATATACTACTAGCTTGCCTTTCTTGCTTTTCATATGCATATATCGAATTAAACTCGGGATTTCGTGAGTATTGATATTATTGCAGGTTTGCTTAACACCTTTTCCCATTCCATTCAAACACAAATTATATGCATAAAGCATCAGAATATAAACTCATTGTGTAAATCGAGACGAGAGTCTTACGAGTACTCGTACTCATATTCATATTCATATTCGTATTCGTATTCGTATTCGTTTTTACCGAATAGGGCGCATTCTAGCGAGCTTACCCAATTATGAATCATTAAAAAAACGCGCATATAAATCGCATCATTCGCATTTAAGTAAGCGCAATTATAGCAGGGTACTCTCCTTTTCTCCCTCTCTCTCTCTCTCTCTCTCTCTTTCTCTCACTCTCTCTTTCCCTCCTGGAGTACTTTTGTTGTTGTTACTGTGTTTTACCCGTGCTTTTGCTTGACTGCGTCGCCGTCGCTTCTTACGCTACTCAATTAAGTTAATTCCCTTCTGCATAAACCGGAGCTGAGCAGGCTGAGGAGATGTTGTTGCTCATTTGGCACAACGCATTTCTCATGTATTTTTTATTTTTATTTATTTTATATTTAAGCGATTTTCAGCTCGCCGGCGCAAACTACTCAACCGTGTGCACTTTGGCCAAAGTGTCAAATGTAAAGTGGCTAAAAGCAAAAAGCTAAATTAGCTCCTAACTCTCTGCTTTTCAGTGTACAAGTATAATCTCTGAAAGTTCAGGCAACAAAAAAAAAAAGAAAAAGAAATCAACCAAAACAAAATATTAAATACTCTTACTATGGAATATGCGTTCCTTTGGCTAATGCGATTTTACACAACAGTCTCTATTCAGCAGAGTTGTGTAGCTCTGATCTGAACTAGTTCGAATGAACGGGTCTTTAGATTGAACTATTGAACTTAATCTTTGATTATAGTTACTTTAGTTCGTTAAGTTTTATTTTCAATTTTTTAGCTAAGCTGTTTCCATTTTTCATTTTCAATCATCGTTTGTTCAACAAGCTCCTGACTTTCAAAATAAGCATTATGAATTAGGAGCTATATATAATTTTTAAAATATAAGTTATTGAATAACAGTTATTTTTTTAATAAAACTCAAGCTATGTCTGTGTTAGTGATTTATTTGGTATAAAAACTTAGGAACAATTAGTTCCATTATCCGGAAAAGAACAATTATTTCCTTTAACTGGAAAGGAACTAAAAGAAAGTTTACTTATTTTATGGAGTAAGGAACTAATGAACTATGTCCGCAAAAAGGAACCAGAATAGCCAACTCTGTTATTTAACTGCCAGTTGAGCAAGTTCCAACTTTCAGTTTACAAAAATACGGATGCACATCCTCAGTTTCCCGTGTCCTCTGTCTGTATCCCCGCTAATGGGATTACGACACTGGCAGAGCAAAACATGAAGAAGTCCACGTCTCTCGGCTTTGTTGCTGATTATCTGACCACGTTGACAGCAAAATCAACGGGAAAAGGAATTGGACGGGAAACAAGGACTGTGACTGAAACTGGGACTAGGAACAAAAGCGAGTCCAAGCCAAGACTACAAACCTTAGACTTCAACGCCAACGCTGACGATGACGAAGAAAGAAATGTAGATGGAGATGCAGATGGAGATGAAGAGACGGTGGCAAGACAAGACGTTAATATTATTATGCGCTTTGTAAACAAATTATGAATTATGTTGGATAAATAGAAAAACTTAATAATAACTTGATTGCGGCATTTGGCCGTCTCTTGGCCATCTTTTGCCTACCGCTGTCGTTGCCAGTTGCCCTTAACTTTCTTCAGCACTGCGCTGCAAAATGGACAGCAGCTTATAATACACTGAACAAAAACTTTGGCAGGTTTTGCGTTTTAAGTAAGCAACTTGAAAATATTCAAGCATATATTCTGGTGCCAAAAATAAATCAAAATTGTTATAAAGTTAAAAATCTTAAATATGTAAACTATATTTGTGAGCAGAGCACTCAAACGTTTCTATTCAATGGACTTTTATATTAGAATTTTATATAAGAATACTGCTTTAAATACAATAATATTTATTCAGTATCATTGACCAAGTTGATCTTTTCAATGCACACAAAACTTTGATCATTTTTATTTTTGCAATGGTATATATTTTTGATTTTTAATATGTCTAAGAAACAAAAACAACAAAGAGTTAATTGGGTTTGTAAAATGTGTGTCTGTCCGTCTGTCCGTCCAGCCGTCCGTCGATCCGGATGAGCGCAGTTCTTTTCTAGAGATTTGAAGCTAGAGCAACCAAACTTGGTCTATATGTTGCTATATACCATAGGCAGGCAAAGTGTCAAGATCTAATAATTTTGCCACGCCCACCCTCGCCCTTGCAATTCAGCAAAGTTTGTTTCAACCAAATTTAAATTGATGGCAAAATTTGAAAGATTTAAGCAAATGTAAAATTGCCACGCCCACTTCTGATGTCACAAAGAAGCTAAGCAAAGAGTATATCGCAGTCGAGTGATTCCGACTACAACGTTCTTACTTGTTACTTTATGCAATTGGCCAATCCGATGTTAAAAATACACTCTTGTATACATTAAGAGTTGATCCTTACTAGGGATTCAGGCATAACTATTTAGCTCATAGCTGCGATTCTTAATAGAATCGTATTGTATTCTTAAAAGACAGCTTGAACAAGTTGAGAATTATTAGAAATTATCGAAAAAAAACTTTAATTTGTCAAAGCTATTATGATAAAATTTTTAATTTTTTAGTTTGGTTGCGAGGTTTGAAAAATATTACAAGTATAATTATATTTCATGGAGTAGGTCTACGCGTACACAATTTTGTGCAGTGCTTGTTTTTTTGGTCATCTTTATTTCCGCTTATAGCAAGAAATACAAATAGATGCCAGGCTTAGGCATAGAATGGCAGCGTCCTTGGGCTTCCGTTGGTCCTGGCCTCGTCCTCGTCCTTCTATCTGGAAACTGTGGCAGCCGCGAGGCTTTAGCGGCACGTTAATTATGGCACAAAAATGGCCAAATTGTGCAGGGAATATACAAAAACACAAAATGCTTAACAGGAGGCTGACAGGGGGATGGTGGGACTTTGGGTGCCGGAAGAGGGGATAGGAGGAGGGCACGTCCGGTTGAGGGGCACTGAACGGACGCTTATTGCAGGTTGTTACCGGCGACGAATGAAAGAAAAAGTAAAAAACAAATTGAAAAGTTTTCCACGATATAAATTTGCATTAATTTTCGGGCGCTCTTTTGGTAAGTTGCTCCCTTTTGTTGGCCTCCTTGGAAGCAGCCAGGACTCTCAAAGCTTTTGGCTCTGGTTCAGGCATTAGCAGATACAAGATACAGTATGCATGCTTAATTCTATGTATATCTGTATAATATGTACATGTATATGTATAGGCATGTGTATATACTTGTACACAAATTGCTGAAATCGAAAAAGTTTTGCTCTTTTTTTGTATATATATAAGTATGTATGTATTAGACTTGTTTTTTTCAGTTCAATGCAATGAATTAGTACAGTAGCTCATTTTATTCTGAACGAACTAATCTTTCATTTGAGTCAATTGCGTAATTAATGCCACGTTACAATAAACTCGCTTCCCTTGCTTTTCATCCCCGATAACAATATATTTATTCCATTCTTTAGAAATATAAGGAAATGGAGTGTTTCGCAAACGAACCTTTTTCAATTAATCGAAAAACAATCGTAATCAAAGGACTCGAAGGGACGATTTGAACGATTTTGAGACTTGAATCAGTTGAACAATAATGGGAATACACTGAATACCGAACGATATTGGGACTCATATAAACGACAACGATTCTGGGTATCGAGTCAGTTAAACGATAATGAAAAGACTATCACTCGTTTATATTGAATGGAATCAAATAACTCGCTTGACCGATTTGAACGAAAAACTCCAAAGAATGATGGAACGATTTTGGGATTCGAATCAGTTGATCAAAGGACAACTGAACGATATTGTGACTCAAAAGAACGACAGCTTAGGGTTTGAATAAGTTGAATAATCCGAGACTTCGTTCTTTCGTTCAATCAAACAAGTTCTGAGTTATTCGATACAACTCTAATATGTATCGATGCATATAAGTACTCATGTATTTTTTTATAAACGTGAACAACATCTACGAAGGCGATAACGAAGCTGAGCCGAGCTGAGCCGAGCTGAGCTGAGCTTTTCATTTTATGCGAAATCCTGTTGCTTGTAAGTGGACCTACTCCGCGAAGCCGTGAAAAGCAGTTTGAGCAAAAGGGGAGCCAAGGGATGTCAGCAGGAGTAGCAAAAGGAGCATCAGCAGCAGCTGTTGTTGTGCCTCTTGTTATCACATTGTCGCTGCTGCTTTTGTTGTTGCTTCTGCTGCCGCTTCTGCTGCTGCTTCTGCTACCTTTTTGAATATTTATGAAAAATTGAAACGTTTTAGCGAGCGGAATGGTGCCTTGCAGGATTTGTTCCCTTTTGTACCCTGCACAGTGACATGCAAAGGGCATAATCAGCTAAGTTTACTGCCATATGTTCAGCCATTACTTTAAAAAATCATGCTAAAGAAAAATACATTTCATACTTTATATGTTTTAGTTTCTTGCAGGCCATGACATCCTTTCTAGTTCTATACAAGTTGGGTTGAAAAGCAAATTGCGAGCACAATAAATGTGTATGTGTGTTTACACAGTAAAATGTTGTACTTGGATTGGACTTAACTTTAGCTTCAACTATGCAATTCTATCATGTCTTTCAATGGAATTATAGCGTTAATTTAGCGAATCTAACACGTTTTGTTAATAATAATTGACTTAAGCATAAATTTCTGCAAAGCTCGCAAGTTTGAGAGCAGCTGAGAGCGTAAATTTCGCTCGCTCTCGTATTTATATAAGTAAAATATTCTAAGTATAAGTATTTTAAGGCTTATATCATGATTTTGAGATATGTGCATTTGATTTAAGTACAATTTTCATACCAAAATTGATAGTTTTGTATTAATTTGTAGTATTTTGTACTTGATTCAAGAAATACCATGTACGAATCTTACATAAAATTGAAAACCAAGTTAAATAAAGCTTTTTTCTTTTTGGTAAACAGTGTCTTCATTTCTTTTAATATTATTGAAACTCTTTTAACTTTACAATAGTATTTTTATTTAATAAATTTATCACGATTTCTTAAATTTTATTCACATACATATTACAAATATTTTAATATAAATTGAAAAAAAAAGAATTGGGCGTACTTGGTATTTTCTAGTTGAGCATACGCGAAATCTAAACATCTTTTTTTATGTATTATTTTTCGTATGTCAGTTGGTTCCATACCCGCTTGTTAGTTAACTAATTGTATTTTTTTTTTAGCTGTTGCTGCTGTTATTGTTGTTGTTTTTGTTATTTTTTGCTGATGCTTTTGTCGCGTTTTGTGTTTTGTGTAGTGGCAACCGCCCACGCACAAAAATGATTTAAGTGCGCCTTCATTAATTACATTTTACCACAGAGGTTGCAAGTGGCTCGGGTCGGGGATTTGTGGGTCGAGGACAGCAGGATGGCAAAATAACACCACCAGCAACACCACCACCAACAGAAACACCACCATCAACACCAACACCATCAACACCAGTGCTGAAACTTTAATAGACCGCATTTCAGCATAATTAACACGGCAAAGCGTATGAATGATGCATGACAAATCGTTGCCGGGTTGCCGCATGATGCTCTGTGGCAACTCTGGCCTGACTGTGTTGCCTGCGGCGGCTGGCCGACAGTTCGTAAACATTGCAGCCCATTCCGCCCAACTCACGCCCACATTCCGTCTTCATGAACGCTGTAATAATTGCAAACGGTTAAATGTAAATTCAGATTAAGTTAGACAACCCTCTTCTGTGCTGCTTCTTCCTCTTCACTTACGGTAGAGCCCAACGCGTTTTTAATGCTCATCTCTAAAGGGTCAACATTCTTTTTTTCATTTTATAAAAGCAATGCCAAATGAGCTGCGAATTGGCCGCGAAAGGGATGAAGCAAAACAGTTAATAGTATTTGACAAGAGTTGGGTTCAGCTGGCCATAAAAAATATCATGGCTTAGGCTCACGTTTAAAAAGAAAACTGTTTTTTTTTTTTAATTATGGCCATCGGTTTAGCAAGCTTTACTTTAAATTCAAAGAAATTTTATTAGAAAATCTATTTCAGGCCTTTACACTTTCAGTAAGATAAGTGAATTTCCCATAAATGCCCCGTTGTCTCTTTTGACACCATTTTGCGGTTTGAATTCGCTGGTATTTCATCAGGGTTTGAATAAACTTGCCATTGGAGATCTTGACACTTTGTCTAACTATGGTACATATCAACATGTACACCAAAAAGTGGGATTTTTTTTTTCAAAAAAATTAAAAAAAGAGTATAAAAATAAGAAAGAGTATAATAAAATGGAATGAATCAAAAACCATTTTTGAAACAGCGTCATATATAATGTATTCATATATTATATTGAATTATGAATTATATATATAATTCACTAATGTATTATATATATTATTTAATAATATGCTCACAATAATGTTTACTTTTTATAGTTATGTTTCAGAATTTACATCAAAAAGTTCGACTCTGCTGTTGCATTGTTATTTATGCATTACCAATTGTATCGGTTAAAAGTTAAGCTCAGATCAAATTGCCTTTCTTAATTGCTGAGAGTGTTAGCATATAAAATATAATATATTTACAAAATGCAATACTTACGTAAGTACAATAAATAAATATTGATTGACTTACTCATTAAGTCTCCACTGTTTTACACATGGTTTAAAGTTTAAACATATAATTAATTTAGTATATATTTAATAAAAATATTGCATTTTTTATGCATTCGAGCTTCGTTTTTACTCCATGTACTCTTTAAAAATTGCTAAAAGGGAGTAATCAAGTGCAGCAAATATATTTAAATGGCAGAAGGAGGCACATCTGACTCGACCTTGACACTTTATCTAGTATATATCAACACATATACTAAGTTTGGTTGCTCTAGCCTCAAAACTGTGGAAAAAACTGCGTTCACACGGACGGACAGACAGACGGGCGGACAGACGGAAGGGCGGACAAAGCCAATATACTCTTCTTTCTTTTTTTTTGCAAAAAAATTAAAAAAAGAGTATTAAAAGGCCATATTAAACTTGAAATTAAAAATATTGAAATTCACAATGCATTATTTCGATCAGTGTATTACGGTGACTTTCAAAGTTGGCTGTAGGGATTCTCATGGTCGAATACACTCAACTAGAATAATTTTACTCGTTAATATGCTCGTTATGCAAAATATGCAGCTGATTTAATAAAAGTTAAAAAATTTGTTGCCATGCACAATGTACGGAGGGAAGTGCTGCCAGCCTGAAAGTATGCTGTAGATTGTTAACACCAGTTGAGATGCGCCCAAAAGCAGATCGTGCAGCAGGCAGAAGTATAGAAGAGACGAGAAGAAGAACCGGTCGGTTTGCTGACCCAATTAAGCAAATAAGCTCATCGCATGGGAATGTTTATTATCGCACCCATATACAATCCCAGTCCTCACACAAAACCAAAACCAAAAACCAAAACCAGTCCCATAATTTCTCAGCATTTGGCTTTGCAAATGAGGTGTCAGTGGTTGGCGGTCGCGATT
Organism: Hirtodrosophila cameraria; assembly: GCA_949708635.1. Classification (NCBI taxonomy): domain Eukaryota; kingdom Metazoa; phylum Arthropoda; class Insecta; order Diptera; family Drosophilidae; genus Hirtodrosophila; species Hirtodrosophila cameraria. The sequence continues at coordinate 12,467,795 of OX453090.1, forward strand.
TGTCAGCGGTGTGTTTTGGACGTCATCGATGGGGTTTTGGCCTGGTGGCTGTTTCTGTATCTGTTGCTAGCAGATATTTCACTTTGCCCAAGCTCAATGCGAATGCAAATTTACGTCGCAGCACTTGTCAATAGCAGAGAGAGGGGTAACGAAATTTATGCATTTGCGGCGCTGATTTGTTGCAGGCCGTTTGACTAGCCGCTGCTAGTTTAATGCCATATAAAAGTGTTGCATGCGGTGCCATGAAACGCATTTAATGCTCGCTATAGCACAGGATTAGACTCTAACTACCCCTTCCTTTCGTACTCTCCAGTCATGTCCGCTCAGAGCCACAATCAAACGCCGCTGCTGCTGCTAATCATTGGTTTTGGCTGCATTGCAGTAACTTTTGCACAGAGTTTGGCAGTACCGACACGGCAGCTGCTGGCACCTAGCACCCGTTTTGCAGAGAGCTTCGAAAGTTTTGACGGAGATGATTATGACGAGGATATGCAACGCACACGGGAACAGCTGAGGCAGGTGCTGGGGGAACAACTCAACAGCGCGGTGGCGCCGCTGGTACCGCAGGACCGTCTGGTAGCGCAGGTATCGCTGGTACCGCTAGCTGCAGCTACTTTGGGGGTACTTAGTCGCCGGCAGCCGGCCATTGTGGCGCCCAGATCAGGAGCAGAAGCTGCCGCGCGCTTTGCAGACGAAGAAGACTTTAGCGAGGAGTACAGCGAAGAGGTAGATGCAACACCCGAAACAGAGACGGTTGCAGCACAGTTGCAGCAGCAGCAGTACAATCCATATCGCGACAATTTTAATGACCTCAACGAGGATGGCAGCTACATATTCGGGTGAGCCACTGTCCAACACTAACTCCCCTTTTAACGCACTTTCATGTCCCACAGCTATGCACTGCCAAATGGCGTTCGACGCTGGGAGCGTGTCTTTTACTCGGAACAACAGCAAGGTCGTGTTGTTGAGGGCTTCTATGCACAGCCCCGTCAAGTGTCACATGGCAGCAACATTGAATATGAGCTGCGCTGCTATCGCGCCGATTCTCACGGCTATCATCCGTTCTCAGGTGTGTTCCAGGCAGCCTCTACTCAAATTAATGAATCAGTCACTAACTACACTTTTTCTTGCAGTGGAGTATCTGCAGGAGCCGCCAACTGTCCGCCGTAATGAGCTGCCCAATGTGAGCTGCTTTAATTTCACCAAATAGCAATAGCAATAACTGTCAATATATAACGCGCAGCATCTTTATTTCATCTTTTTTTTTTGCACGTAATAAAATCAATAACCGAAAATTAAAGTTATTTCAATATATAATGGAAAAACCAAATAGAGTTTCCATAAATCGTTTTTAGTTCATATACCTTAAGAAATTGGTAAAAGGGAGCACCAGCTGGACACCGTCTGTCAACTGCCTAAGCCGATCGAGAATTTTGTTAAAATAAGGTGTAAAAAAAATGAAATAAGAAATAAGATGATGTTGCTCTCAGAGCTTCAGTTAGCCACTACACCTCTCGTTTGCTTAAACCAATTGAGAATTATTAGAAATTATTGAAAAAAAAAAAGATAATTTGTCAAAGCTAGTATGATAAAAATAGCTTGCTAACAAATTTGTAAAAGAACTGTCACAAGCTGAGCGTAAAAAAGATGATTGTTCCATTGATAAAGGCGCCTAAAACCGGTCCTAGAACCGAACCTTAAACTTTCCCTTGGGTTCAAACCCCCAAACCGAACCTACTCAAACAATTTCGAGACTTGCCTTGCTTTTTACACCCTATACCCATTGAAAATTGGCAAATGACAGTAATAACGTAGTGCGAATGTATGTTCTGGGAGAAGTTGGCATATAATCATCATCATATAAAATACATATATTCTTGATCAACAACCGATTTGATGGGTTCATTTTCGTCAGTATTTTTATACGCGAACTTGTCTCTCAGTTTTAAAGCTATATTGATGAAATTTGGCACAACTAACTGATCTTAACCAAACTCATTACTTTTAAGTTTCAGCATGTTCTTGGCATGCTGATAAAATTTTTTATCACAAACTTATAGCTATATCTTATAGCTGAAATAGAATCAATCTTTAGAAAATTAATATTTTTGTATGCAAAACTTTTCTGCAGGGGTAGACTTCTTTGGCACGCTGAACTTAAGTTTTCTTTCTGGTTTTTTCACATACTTATGTTATGTATGTTGACCAAGTGGGATCAAATTCAGTGAGTATTTCTTGTAACTGTCAAGAGACTAAGTCGAAAACTGAGTTTTTAAACTGATAATAAATAGAAAATTTTTGGAAATTGAACATGTTGAAGAATGAATTCTGCTATTGCTAATACGCAGTTGTGATGAAAACGGCCTTTTATTGTATACCGTAAAAGTAGAGGGTAGAGATAAACGTGAGCCAAATGAACCAGTTGTTGTTTTTATTATACTCTTTTTTTAACTTTTTTGAAAAAAAAGGAAAAAAGAGTATATTGGGTTTGTGAAATGTCCGTCCGTCCGTCTGTCCGTCTGTCTGTCCGTCTGTCCGTCTGTATGAACGCAGGTTTTTTCCACAGTTTTGAAGCTAGAGCAACCAAACTTGGTATACATGTTGGTATATACCATAGGCAGACAAAGTGTCAAGATTTCAAAAAAAGAGTATATCGCAGTCGGGTCCATCCGACTGCAACGTTCTTACTTGTTTTTATTTTTGTTTTGAATGTTTGGCTGGTTGTTCTTTATCTATTTGACAGGCCCACGCGCGGAATATGCAAATAGATGACAATGGAATGATGTTACTTGTGAAATAAACAAAACTTGCGGTGATACTCGCCACAAAACTTGGCTTGGCTTTCGTTTTGTTGATTTAGGCAAATTTGTGTTTAAACAATAACAGCAGAAATAGCAACAACAACAATACTATTGACAAGGACGCAGCGGATGTGACTACCCCTTAAGTATTCTGGCCCAAGCCAACAACAAAAACAATTGGAGTTGTATTCGGAAGCGGATTGTGTGTCGCAAGTCGCGAATCACGAGTCGCGAGAGAATCGCGAGAGAATCGCACAAAGGCGCCTCATCAACGCAACCAGCAACAATGACAGCTAACAAACCGTTAAGTGCCACAACAAATCGCCAAAAATTGAAAACTGTGGGAATACACACGACACCAGAAGCCAAAGAACCATAGAACTGTAGAGCCACGCAACGCCACCATAGATCCACAGTATACTCCGTACCCCCGCAGCTCCTACAAAGACAGTGAGGCACACCCTAGCATAGATAGAAATCTCGGTCTCCCAAAAGCCAGAACCCAAAAATAAAAACAAGCAAAAATAAAAAAAAGAAAAGGAGAACAATAAAAGAACATACAATATAACGTCAGCAAAGACAATAAAAGCAAATAGAAACGTATTTTGAAATGCCATTTGAATTAAACTTGAAACGATGAACCAGGGCTACGAGAACAAGGAAGTACCGTCTTTCTTTGCCAGGCATGCCCAAACGCAAAAGCTAAGCTCTTATATTTATACCCTTGCAGAGGGTATCGTGATGAAACTTTTCACAGATACTTATGCCACCGTATTGGTTTTATAATTATTTTTTTTTTCATTTAGGCAAGAGTATAGACCTTATGAAAGAAGGAAAGTAGAACATCCCATACAAAAGAAAGTATTGTAAACGCTCAGGTCTGAACATTACTTTTGAGGCCTGAAACAACGTATTGTTTTATAATTGGATTTCATTGGACAATGTTCAAATTAAGAATTACCAAGCTCGGTCGGCAACTATATGTTATAGTGGTCCGATCCCGCTGATTTGGCAACAAATAGAAGAAGAAGCTATGCCAAGTTTCATGAAGATAGCTTTAAACCTGAGAAATTACTTCGCATATAAACAGGCGGACGGGGCTAGTTCGACTCCGCTGTTGATCAAGAATATATATACTTTATATGGTCGGAGATGCATCCGAACGCCTGTTACGCCTTTTTTTCAATTTTTAAAAGTACAGAGCCAGCATTATTTGACAATTCAACCCAGTTTTGAAGAAAGCTCAATGGTACACCTTTAAATTCTTTAAGCCATACTGGGTATAGAATAGTTTAAAAAAAATTGTACCAAAATAATAATACCATCTGCTCTGCTACCAATCGAATTAAAAAGGATTTCTATTAAGTTAAGAAACATTTCCTCACAATCGTTCATAAACGCGATAACTTTTTATTAAATTTAACATCGATTGACATTTTCAATTGTGAGAAATGGGGTATTCAAATTCAATAAAAGTTTTATAAAATTCTGCTCAGAAGATTGTGAATAATTACATAATAGCCTTATAAAATAAACTAGATGCACTATTCGACTAAAGTATCAGCATAAGTAATAAGCTCATTAAATTTTATAATTTTGATGACATAATGTTTATTGAATTTCATTAACTGAGTAGCTTATAATTATGTCACGATGAACTATGTGGAAGTACCAATATTATTTTGTGGGAAATCATGTTTACGTATTGTCAATCTTTAAGATACAACTCTCGAAAGCATCATAATCGTTTATCCGTGTCACTTGTTGTTGTTGTCCATTGGCCAGGCCCAAAGCAAATCTTTGCACGCGTTTTGCATAAGCTCTGCCCAAAGTTTTCGACTGGCACAAATTTGTCATATGACTTTAGTCTTAGCATCGACATCTTTCCCTCGCTTTCTCAACCTCTACTTTACCTCGAAGCAAAGTGACTGTCAACAAAACATGTTCATGTTTATGTTTGTGTCATCCTCCATTCGAGATCCAACATCCTTCACAGCATAGCGACAACATGATAACAGTCAAAAAGCTACGCATGAGATACATAAGGAATAAATTAATGTATATTATGTATATATATATATACATATGTAAAATTGCATATTATATAGATGTACGCTTCTTGGCAGTGCTGCCAAATCGTATTGTTTATGGACATCTTTATCCATCGTTTTCTGAACTTTTTTTGACCCACTTATTTTTTTTTTCTGATAATCTACTCATTTTGTAAATTTCGAAAGAGAACTGTACTTTTGAATAAAGTAAGTCTATTAGGCCTGTTCTGATTTCCCCTTTTGAAAAATGTTATTGCGGAAGTGAATTGCATTAAAATGTTTCCGTTTTCACTTTGGTAAGATTTTGCGTTTATGAATTCACTTTTTTTTTATCAAGGATTGAATCAAGTTGCCAAGAGATAGAATTGCTAAAAGTGGAAACCGGAACAGGCCTGAATATTAAAATTTATTGAATAGTAGTTATGCAGGACTGTTCCCAATTTCGATTTCGAACAAAGCATTCGCAATCGATATTATTTGCTGTTCTGAACTCCAAATATCGATGCAAAAAGTTGTGATTTTTAAACAGCGGAATAAGCAGTATTCAAATTTATTTTTATTTATTTTATTTATTTCTTTCAAGCATTATTAGTACTGTTTTAACAACACTAGCATTGTATCAAATCAGAGACTATAAAGTAATATTTTATAGTCTTTGATCAAATGTTGCAAGTTGTTGTCTTGACAAGTTTTGAGCTATAAAGTATTCAAAGTATTCGACTGATGCGCAAATTTTTGGCGCAAACAAGTAAATAAGTTTACTTTGCTCAAAACTTTGTAGCGAAAATCATGCAGTAATCAAGTTCAAGCGACAACTTTCAACAATCTTGTCACACAAAAAGAGAGGCAGACAATGTGATACACAAACAAGAAGAGGAGAGGCGAGGAGAGGCGATTTGAGTCGTTGATGTGTCGCTTTTTGCCTATAATTGAGCAATTTACACCACAACATGGCACAGAGCCGCAGAAGGCAGCTAGTTGCTGCCACATGAGGATGGCCTCTGCTTAGTGGGCTGCTCCTGTTGCTCCTGACCCAAGACGACACTGAACACTCGACTCTCAACTTTTGACTTTGGCCTGAAACTGGAATGGGAGCAGGAAAGAAAAGAAAAGAAAAGAACTGCGACTGGGACTAAGTCTGAGTCAAAGTCGAAGTCTGAGTTGGAGTCAAAGTCGAAGTCGAAGTCTGGCCGCATCAAACAGTGCGTCGACATTGTTGGAATGCGATAAAAATGCTGAGATTATGTAACCGAAATACTTTCAAATCGAAATCGACCAATATAAATTCATGGCTTAGACACTTGCACATGCCATCGTGGGGCTGTACACCCGACTAGCTGGGCTACAGACATTGCCTTGTATTGGGTATATTGGGTGTATTGGCAATGGCTTCGCTTTGTTATACCCTTGCAGAGGGTATTCTAATTTTGACACGAAATGCGTAATGCATTGAAGCACATGTCTTTAGGCCCATCTATTCAAACTATTCAACCTGACTCACTCACTGATTGGCAACCACCGCATAGCCCAAACCCTAAGAGATAGAAAACTGATTTTTTTACTGTAGTTAAACCTTATACTTAAAGTGCATACTAACAATTGATTTTGGAACATTCGATCGTAAAATGGGGAATATTCGTGGAAAAGTAACGTATAAGCTTTTTTTTTGCTTATCATCCAATCAAGTTCAAACTTTTCCAAAGATCTTTGTTAAAATTGTGCTAACAATTCATTAATAACTGTTTACCAATTTTCCTGAAAGTTTACCTCCCTGGGTGGAAAGTGGGTGGTCAAGGCTGTATGGCTAAAAATTTCTGAGCGATTTGCTTAACATTAATTTTCAAACCTACTTACGAAATATTATTTTACACAAAAAACTGCGGTACAAGCGGGATGTAGATTGTAGAAAGTGCGGATAAGCTTCTGCCGGACTAGATTAGTGACAATATCTTAAAGTTGTCATGGAACAATCGTTCCAAAATTAAATTTTTATATGAACAACTTTTGTGCAAGGGTATATAACGTCGTCATGCTGAAATTAAATTTTCTTTGTTGTTGATATTGGTAATGGTATTGGTATTGGTACAAGTATTGGTATTGGAAGTGGTGTTGGTATTGGTATTGGTATTGGTATTGGTATTGGTATTGGTATTGGTATTGGTATTGGTATTGGTATAGGGTGCTTTGGCCGTTGGGAGAACTGCACGGAAATGCTGGCAAATGAAATATTGTTGAAAATGCCAGCGCACAAACAAGCTGAGTTGCCATTTTGGTTTTTTTACCATTGTGCCCCGGAGCTGAGTCTGTCGTTGTGTCCCTGGATCTGTGGATCTCTGGATGTGTCCTTGCCACGGCCACACAACAAACTTGAAACAATATTTTATGCTTATGTGGGTAAAAATATTTATTAGTTTGTTGTTCTGCGTATATATGTATGTATACCTAAGCATATACATATGCCTGTAAATTGTCCCATGTATATGCATTTGATTTCGTATATATGTATATACATGCGTTCATGTTGACAGCGGACTTACAGCTGCAGTCAGTGGGATTCTCAGTTCTCAAACTCTCAGGCCTGTTCTGGGACCTCAGCCATATCAGCATTTGAATTCCATTTTATTGGGATGCATTCACAATGCTAATGCGAATTGCTTTGGCTTTCAACTCCGCTTTTTTGGCCAACTGTGTAGCCATTAAAAGGCCAACTGAATGGTCATCATCTTACAAACCGACCTAACGGCTGCTGCTGAAGAGGCAAGTGAGGAGGAGGGCAGGGGATGCTGTCAAAATGCCGTCGAATAAACGTTTAAATTTATTAATTGCGCTTTCAGAGTTTGACGGGCGGAATTTAATCTGCCTAAGTGTCTTTGACTGACTGTTCTTTGATAATTGCAGTCATTAAATGATCAGCCATTAACCGGTATATACCAGAGAGTGAGTGACAGAGAGGGAGAGAGAGGGAGAGAGAGAGAGAAAGAGAGAGCAAGACAGTGTGTGGGAGTTAAAAAGGGAAGACTGCTGTTATGGACAAGCGATTCCTGAATCTGTTGAAATTTCCAGCACGATTTACAGGTTCAGTTCATTTCAGTTTAAAAGTAAATGTTTTTAACGTTTTTTTTACTCCCAGTTCCCATTTAAAATGGTAAAAAGGCAGTTATAAAGTACAGCATATGTATGTTACAGGCGGCATTTCCGACTATATAAAGTATATATATTCTTGATCAGCATCAACAGCCGAATCGATCTAGCCATGTTCGTCTGTCTGTCGGTCTGTTCATCTGTCTGTCTGTCTGTATGAACGCGTCGATCTCAGAGAGTTCGTACGCAGATCAAGTTTATTTCAAATTTCAGATACACCCCCCCCTAGGTTTGGAGCAGGGAGTCTCGTAGTCGGGCACACTCGACTAGAGCATTCATATTTGTTTTTTCTTGTTACTAATGGAATCAGTTCATTTCCAATTAACACGAATCATTTAGCCATAAATTAAGCATCAATCAATTACATTTTTTATGAGGTACAAAGCTTTAAATGCAATGAGAGAAATAAAAGAAATGACGGACATTTCACAAGGCGAATATAATTTTTTTATAATTTTTTAATAATTGTATAAAAACAACGCTTATAAACTATGTTAAAAAAATTTCACGAGTTCAAAAAATATAAATCTAATATTCATCAAAAAATTGCAGTGTTTTTAAGAAAATGGGATAACTGACCTAGTTTTTTAAATTGAAGAAATATCTTCGTTTGCTTCGTTTTCAGAAAATAAAATCCCAGATTCTAGAAAAATAGACTATGTAACGTAAGTCGATGTGTCTTTGGCCTCAATTATAGGCCGATTTGATTAATTTAAGAGCGATTTTTAAAAATATTTATTTAAGATTATTCTTTATATTGATAATAATAATAGAATCGGATAGGCAAGCATTAATGCTTTAAACGTTTGGTAACAAAATTATAATATTCCTTGCCACTGTTTAACATTAAAAAAAATTACTTTTTCATATAAATTCATTGAAATACAAAACTAACTAAAACTGAACAGTCAACAAGTACAACAAGTATATTTAAATGAAGTATCAGCCCTACAAACGATCAATCAATTTAATAAATTGAGTGCAATTGAAATTTCGTATACAATAAATTTGAATTTTTTTTAAAGTTCTCATCCTTAGCAATCGAAAATAATGAAATACAAATATTAAACAAATCAATTTGATTTATGTTTTTATGAACTACCTACTTGAAAAACAATAAAATAAATGAATAAATGACTGCATTTGACTGCTTGCTGCTCTAATAGAAGAATTTGAAATCAGAAAAAAAAATCATTTCAAATATAAAATAGATACAAATATATGTACATATATTATGGCAGATAACTATTAAATTCAATATTTAATGATTTAATCAGATTTGCATAAGTGCCAAAGCACTTATCTACTTATTGTACAGAAATGTATATATATATGTATATGTATTATGCACATACATCACATACTATACATACATACATCATTTAAGTGCCTTTAAACTTATTTAATTTATTCGTTGTCTATTCCAATTCCAATTCAAATTCCAAGCCTGGCCAAATTCAGTTCAATAAATCAGTTAGATAAATAGACAACAATAAATATTGTTATTATTATTATTGGTCTACAACGATAGACAATTGAAATAGACCAAATTTCAATTGGTGTCAGACGTCTTTTTGTTCTCTCTCTCTCTCTCTCTCTCTCGCTCTCTCTGTCTGTCTTTCTCTCTTCATCTCTCTCTGTCATCGATTAAATACAATGCACATAGATAATAACAATCATGATGACATTGATGGAGTCCACTGGCGGCTGCCTGGCATTTATCACTTTATCACACAGCGCTTTTGGTTAACCATCCCATTGTCAAGGACATACACAAGTGTTAAACAATATTGAATATAAGAAAACAAGCAGAAACGTTTCTGTTCGAAGCTTCCGGCTGCAATACACTCTATTATCGTACATACATATTTTTAGTCCTTTCTATCGAGCAAAAGAAGTTGATTCATAAGATTATTCTAGAACTAGATTTATGGAAAATATATATATCTATGATAAGCAATGCATATTTTTTGTACACTTATGCACAATATATTATTATTAATTCATAATTTGTACACATTAATGCATAATTTTAGATTTCTTATGCACTTTATATGATTAATAATGCTTAATTTTTGCATTTAATGCACAACATTTGATTAATAAAACACAGTTTGTACATATAAATGCATTATTTATGATTACTTGTGCATAATATTTATATTTTATATACATTTGATGATTACTAATGCATACATTATGACTATTTTATACATTACTTGCTGTTCTAGGTTAAATTTCATACATAATTTGTGTATGAGTTCTCTCAGTGGACAGGCCTGTAAACATTTTCGAGTACTACTTGTTCCAAATTCTTGTTAAGACTTATGTTTTTTCTTTGTAGTTTTCCTAGTTCTAAATCCATAAGTTCAAAGGATAAATAGTTTCAATCGATTTTAGAAAATTAAGGAAGATTCCAAATTTGATTCCAAGGAGTTTGTGTGAGAATAAACAAAATTAGTTTGATTGTCAGCTTTTATAGATGTTATCAGTAGTGTTGATATTTATATATAGTTTCTCTACCCCTGACATTGTGCATTATATCAATTTTAACAATTGTTATGAGAAGAGAGAAATGGTATGCACAAATATCTAAATCATAGCAAATGTGAATTGCTTAAAGCTACTGTCGAATAACACCTTATATACTTTTTCCCTTTGGGGAAACAGAGTATAAAAAGAAAGAAAGAAAGGAAACAAACGAACGCCCACGTTTTTTTGAATTCAATGACCACGAAAAACACGGTGCTGCACTCAACATTCAGCATGGAACGAGGCAGCTGTCGATAGCATCTCTGAGAAGAGGCAGCATTGCTGGAATGATGACTCGGCTCGCTGGAGTGGTCAATGAACTGTGAGTCTGGCTTTACACTACGTACTTGTATACTTAGCCTGGAGCTGTAACGGGAGCACAGTGGGTTTTTATTATAAATGTCTTCAAAGCGACAAGTGTATTAGAAGAAAACTTGAAAGCATCACACAGAATTGCAGCTAAGACTATTCAATACTGGCTTCATCAGATTGCCATACGAATAATATCTTAAGCTTTTCATTCAAGTGATATATTAAACAAAACATTTCTATATATTTAAAATCACGCATTGATTTTTATTAATTTTTGCAGTTCAATTTGAAAATAAATCTTCATCTGCACATATCTTTTCATACACGGAGAGAACTCTATGCTGAATTCATGCATTTAAATTATGCATAAAATCGAACGTTGAATAACTTATCATGAATTTCGAATTTATGAGTAATTAAATCATAAAGTAGTCATAATGTATGCGTAAGAAATCATCAAGCTAAAATGTAAAAACTATGCTTGAACAAGAATAAATGATGTACAAATTATTATTTTTTAATAACATTTATACATAAAATGCATTATTTATGCAAAATTCGTCAAAGATTGTGAGGCATAAATTATGCATTTATATTGGAAAAAGATTAATAGTTATCAAAAAGTTTCCACTGCTTTATTTTACAGCTTAAAGTTCAGCCCTCAAAGCGTCTTATGATTGTTTTTACAAAACGCTGGTTAGATTGCATGTTGTCGTCCCACTGTGCTGTGGGGCAGATGGGCTGCATCTGCGCTTGACACACATTACAATCGTGGGCGGCGCAACAAATAAATACACTGGCAAAACAATGAGAATGAGAATAAGAATGAGAATGAGAATCGGAATCAGAATGAATGTCGAAACACCAAAAGAAAAACTGAGTCGATTGGGCGATGCCAGGACCCAAATGCTGTCAAAATCACAAAGCGGCCATGACGCTTAGTGCAGACTCGAAAGACTAAACGGCTTCGGTTGAGAGATTGAGAGATTGAGTATGTGCATGTGTATGGCTATGGTTATGGGATTGGAGTTGAAGTCGGAGTTGGGCTTGGATTTGGATTTGGACGAGCGAGTGCCAAATCATTGGCATTGACATGCAAGTTCATTATTTTGCTTTACTTTCGACTTTTGCAGCACATTTTTCATCTTTAGTGGCAAAAAAAGACTTCAAGCATCGAGTGAACTGAGTTTTTGGTATAAAAGGCCGTTAGCAGTCTGTGCAAGAAATCAATTATTAAGTCTGCAGCCAAACATAAAGGTTGTCCTTAAGTTCTTCTGTAAAATGTATTCTAATACCATAGGGATAACGTACTGCCTGCTCCTTGGTGCCAGCCTGTGCATCGTTGAGGCACGTTGGACAGCGCGTCCCAGACGCACCACTACACCAAGAACCAGCACCACCATGGCAAGTGATCGCCATCAGCATGTGCATCACTGGCCACCACTTGTGGCGCCACCAAAGTGGCAACAGGTGGCCGCTGAGGTAACTGCCGTACCAATACCCAACGAAACCGAGATACGTCTAATTGAAGGCTTTGAACAGCGTTCGCCAAATGGACAACACGAGTTCAGGTAAATAAATATGTAAATCGTTTTGGGTTTGACTCAAAGTTTTGTCCATAAGCATTATCATTATTTTGTAATGAGCCTCGAAAAAGTAATGATAGCGAAAGTTACATTTTATTATCATTGAAAAAAGTAATGCTAGCAAAAATCAAAATTTTATTAGCATTGGAAAAATAAAATTAAATTAATTGTTATTTAAAAAAAAAATACTGAAATTCTAGAACCAAATAGAACTTTAAACTTGCCACTTAACATCTTTATCCATCTTCCGCAGATATGAGCTTAGCAATGGAGACACTCGCTACGAGCGCACCTATTGGCTTCCCGTGGGCAAGAACATGGTGCTCGCCCGGAGAGGCTTCTATTCCGTGCCATTGCCCAATGCTCAGTACTCGACCGTATTCTATAGGGCTGATCACCATGGCTATCATGTGGACACGCGTAAGTGTTTTTTTTTTTTGTGCAACCAAACCAGAACCGAGCCCGAGCTTGGATGTTAGTCCGGGTCCGGCTTTAGTGTGTGACCAAGCGTAAAATTTTATGCCCAAAACGCAGACACATTATCCGGGCAGCAGCCGCTGCTGCCTCGCACCCTGGATGTGCCCCATGACATAGAAGCCGTGAAGTCAACGCCAACAGCTAAGCGAAATTCAATAAGCGTGCCAGAGCGTAACGACTCGAATCAGCGCCAGGAGTTGGAGCAGCATCCAGATGCTCTTGCCACGGCCAACGCTTTCACTGCAGCCCGAACCAGCACCAACAACAACAACAACACCAACACAACCAACAATACCATCACCACCAAAGTCAAAGTTCAAGCTGAAGCTGATGCTGATGTTAAAGTCCAATCCCACGCGCAGCTAAATGTAAGTGGCCATGTTAAAGCCAGTCGGAGCTAGCTCCATGGCTTTACTTCAACACTCCCACACTCTAAACTGACAAATACTTAAAAAAAACAGTTATTTTCGGCGTGCCGATGTTGCATATATACCCTTGCGGAAAAGTTGTACATATGAAAACTTAATTTTCGAATCGATTTTCTACGACAAAAATAAGATATAGTCGCTCGATTTTGATGAAATTTGCTCAGCATGACAAGCAGCTATAAAAACGATGAATAAGTTAATTTGGTTAGAATAAACTTTACAAACAAAAAAGTTGTTCATACAAAAACCAATTTTTCAACCGATTATTCCAATGGCAGCTATAAGATATACTCACCCGATTTAAAAAAAAAAACTTAGCCCAGGCAATGTGAGTTTGGTTGAGTTAATTAAAAATATAAAAAAGTTTTTCATACAAAAACTAGTTTTTCAACCGATTGTTCCTGTAGCTGCTATAGTCCTATTTTGATAAAATGTTGTCAGAATGACAACATCATACTAAGACGCCGAATTTATCAAATTTTTGCTAAGGTTACTTGGGAAACAAAAAAGTAATTCATAGGTCTTATCTTCTATAGGATAAAGTGATCTGATTTTGATGAATTTTTGTATGCATGTTCAGATGGCATAGAAATGTTAAGTTTGGTGAAGTCATATTTGAAAAAAAAATTTTCGATCCGCCCGATTTTGATATATGAACTGTCTGCAACTACAGGAACAGCCAAAGTTTCATCAAGAGAGCTGCAAAGCTGAGAGACTAGTTCGCATATCAACAGGCTGACAGATAGACAGACAGACGGACAAAAAGACTAATAGACATATCGACAAGAAGACTTGGCTAATTCGTTTCGACTAATGATGCTGATGCAAGAATAAATGTACTTTATGGGGTCGGAGATGTTTCCTTTAATGCGATACACATCTCGTACCAAAGTTATAGCACCTTTTGCAAGGGTATTACAAAAAAAAGCATGTACTCGTAACAATTGCAGAAGCAGCGCCAGGACCAAACAGTGCCATCAACTGTGGCTGAAGTCGAGGACATTTTGGCAGCTAAAGTTGGCACAGCAGCTGATGACGATGACGCTGAGGATGATGATGATTATGATGCTGTTACTGCTGCTGCCAAAGATGATGATGATGCTGCTGATGATGATGATGTGGCAGGCAGTAACATTAACGTAAACTGAAATCCAACGGAATACGAGGGCGTTGCATGTGGATAAGAATGAGAATGGAAACTTGGTCGTAATCGTGGTCGCTAAAGTGACATCAAATAGCTGCACGTGTGGCAGGATCTGCTCCAGTGCCACAGTCAAAGAGAGACACAAGGACAGCCATAGCCACATCCGCTTCGCTCTGCTCAACTGCCAGGCTTCACTTACTCCAAATCAAATAGAAACAATTGCCGCAGCCAAAGAGATAGAAACTGAAACAGAGACAGAAGCAGCAGCAGCAGCATTCAATACTGCCCGAAGCACTTGGAATTGAGCACAGCTGAGTTAGCCTGTCGAAAATGATTTTGGCTGTGCAAATGCTGGTAACACAATTTACTGGTAGACTAGCAAACTGGAAAGGCCCCGGGACCATGAGACCATGAGAGCGTCACATCCAAAGACCAAGTCACCGATACACATCATCAATTGCTCACATTACGCCCGCATCAGCAACATTGCCATCCTATCCGACATCCAACATTCGACATCAGGCATCAGGCTTCAGGCATCAGACATCAAATTCGATTTCAGTTAACAAATACAATAGAAATTATGCCAGATACATAAGTACATTTTATTTTCATAAAAGTGCCCTCATTTGTCCTTTTACAAACTCAGTTTTTTATTGTTTTACGCTTTTCAATTTAATTTAATTAATCAAAGTCTATCAATTTCTGACTGCGACAATCTATCTTTAAAATGACTATAAATAGGTAACAGCTCCGGTCGATTTGTCTTACATTATTTTCAAAGCTTTCATGTAACCATTTATCATTTTACATATTCTTTGCATCTTAATTTTGAAGAAAGAAATTGAAAGCTGCATTTTTCGCAGTACCTTGTTATAATGCTGAAAGTGAGTACTACGCTTTGATTTTCGAAAATTATGTCAGAAATTGTGGAAAATTAGGTTAGGTTAGATTATATAAGCTGCTCGACTGAAGGTTGAGATCACCCGGACTCCAATTGGCCCATTGTGATGCTTAAAGAGGTGGACGATGGGAAGATATGCAAAAGAAGTGGGTAAGACGACGCTAGGATGTGGAAGAGGTAGGGTCTCTTTTTCAGCCTGGCTCAATGGGTACCCTGCGCCTTTTGAACAATCCTGTAGACTCAAAATAAATTCAGTTAAGATAGCTTTATAAACAAAAAAGATTTTCATACAGCAACTCAAAATTTAACCGATTGTAAATATGGCAGGTATAATATATAGTCATCAGGTTCAGAACATATGACTATGTTCAGAGTATGTGAGTTTGTTGGGAATCGCTTGAAAACAAAAAAGTTGTTCATACAACCTATTTCTCAGCCATTTTGACACTTTAAGACCTCATGATGAAA
This sequence comes from Hirtodrosophila cameraria, assembly GCA_949708635.1. NCBI lineage: Eukaryota > Metazoa > Arthropoda > Insecta > Diptera > Drosophilidae > Hirtodrosophila > Hirtodrosophila cameraria. The sequence goes on from OX453090.1 coordinate 12,483,639, forward strand.
AGGTCATTCCAGAATTCTGGACGTCTTCCGTTATACGGCAATAATGTCGGAAGCAGCACTGTTGTTGCTATTGAAATTCTACAAGTTTTGGTATACAACACAAATCTGGCATAATTCGTTTTCGTAAGAAATTACGTGTTTTGTGTACTTACTCCCACTACTTCTCCTACAAAAGACCTTAACAAGTAGTTCGAGTATGCTACTTTTTGCAAAATAACCTGGGCTCAACTCCCAGTGCAGGAAGTAGATTTTTTTTTATCACGTCCACAAGAAGAATTATCACTACAATATAATTCAAATATATTTGAAAATAAATAAATAAATGAGATATAAAATAAGAAATAAGAAGTTGTTGCTCGACTGAACCCTTTAGTCAGTCAGTTCACCAGTTGATTGGTTAAACCGTTTGAAAATTATAAAAAAAATACTTTTTTGTATGTATTATATTAGGGTGGCTTGCTTTGAAGCAAACCTTTTTGGTTGAATTGGGATGTTACTCCAATATCGAAAAAGCATTAAATTCTTTTTGCTGTCAGCATTAATTCAAGAGATACATTTACATTGGTCAAATATCGAAGGAAAGTTTAATAAAATTATTAGCAAATATATATTATTAAATTTGAAGAAAATCAAACAATGTTCTATTTTTAAAACTGTTTTCTAATATTAGATATTTGTCAAAAAAAAGAAAAGGAAAGTTATCTTCGGCGTGCCGAAATAAATTTCACTTTTTAACCGATATTTCCTATGCCAGCTATAAGATATAGTGGTCCGATCTATCCGATTTCGACAAAGATACTAGCTGCCGCAAAAAAAAAGCATTTGTGCTTATTTTCATCAATATAGCTTTAAAACTGAGAGACTAGTTCGCAAACAAACAGATGGACAGACGGACAGACATACAAACAGAAAGACAGACCACCTACAGTTTAATTTTACATGTGTATATAAGTATATGTAGCTGTATGTATGTTCATTCTAGCACCTGTATAAAGGAAATGCAAAGCGTGCACCTTGAATTCGAGTTAGTTGTCGGACACTATGGCAACTAGAGTTGAAGGCTGTTGCTCGGATTCATTTGTGCAATTAGAATTCAAACTGTATGAGAACTAACTGCGCTTTTTATAGCACCAGAACTTGCCCACACCCTCTTTCCTTCCGAAGGGTCCTGGTACCTGCAGCCAACGACCGTCCCTAGCAGCTTTTAGTCAAGGCAAAGGCTCGGTGCTTTCATGAAAGCCAAAGATGCCTCGGACAGCACAATTCATTCGTTCATTCATACATTCATTCATTCATTCGGTCATTCATTCATTCAGTCATTTAGTCATTCACACTCGTTGTGTTCCGTGCCCGTACCGATTTCAGTTTCAGACTGCTCATTCATTAGATGGGCATGGACGCCGTCTCGTAAATAAACCAGCGCCCGCATCAGATTAGAAATGAAATGAATAGCTGCAGCTGCTGTTCCAACTTCAGCTCCAACTCCAACTTCAGCTCCAACTGCAGCTTTAGTTGCCTGTTTCTGTTCCGTGTGCATTTAACGAGCATGCCTCACTCGAAACTAGCAGAAGATGTTCAGGCATAAAAGGATAACAAAGGTAGGCTCTACTTTGTGTGCTTCATTCTCACTGCCGAATACTGCTGCTGGTTTTATGAATGCACACCGATTTGCCGCTGACAATCTGTCCGCTGTCGGCGCCTTTTAACAGCCAGTACCAGGACTAGTACTAAGGACCAACCACCCAGTGCAGACACACAAACACAGACACGACCCGTGTCGACCCAAAACAGCGTCACCCAATTTGGTTTTGTAGACATACCACTTAAATGACCCCCAACACACATACGAGCACAGCTTCAGCTTAAGCACCTCCTCTAGCCCCACCTCCATTTGCATCTCCGCCTCCGCCTCCACCAACAGCTTCACCTCGCTTGCAAATGCGTTTTTGCAGCTATCCCATAATGCCCTGTTTAGGCCATCAAATGATGGCTTGATGGCCCATTCATTGAATGGCCAGCATGACGTTGATTATAGCTCACTCGCTGTCCAACTGCAACTGCAACTGGACTGCAAACTCATATGTGATTACTTATTATTCAGCCCCTGATCATTACAGCTTTTGTCCAGCTCCCGCTGCAAACTCAACATTTTTACTACATGCCAATCATTGCTATTTATGTTATGTTATATCCCTTCAAATATAAATCCCCAACATAAATCTTAATAGATTTGCTTGCACACAGAAAAAAAAAGAGTTTTAAAATCTAGATTTTAACCAATTCAAACATATTTTTTTAACATTTCGATTCTTTGTGTGGTTTGTTCACATAATCGTAAGCTTTGATTAAAAAAGCTAATGGTTCGTCTGTTGCTCATCTAAGAGAACTGATAGACTGTTTGAATGCCACCCAAACCAAAAAAAATTTCGGGCTTTTCGAAAATGCTTTAATCTTGATTTTCTACGAATTTTTTTTTCTGAGTATGGCAAGGAACAGCTACTATTATTAAGTTATTTCTATCAGTTGTGATTTCCACTTTCGGAAAAGTTGTCATTGTTGGTCCTCTGGACCCGTTTTTGAAAATATAGTTCTTATTTTTCTCTTATTAAATACTGCTGCTTATTTTTTTGAATATTACAAAACTTATTGATAAATAATAAAAATGCAATGCAATATAAAAGAGGATACTCACTTATGTTGGGCTCCAAGCGATATTAAATTTATATATTAATACTGAAAAGTAAGCTACTTTTTTTATATAAATTTGATTTCTTTCTTTCAATAAACGGTCATTTTATTGGAAATAAATTACTTTACTTTTTTTTGTGGTCTAATGCCTTAAAGTTATTTATTTAAATTTAAATTAGGCAAAAACTATATTTTTTGTAAATTGGTATGCAGTCATTGCTAATTACTCCCTGTTCCCATTAAAAATGTAAAAAAGGGAGTTATAAAGTAGTGCAAATGTGTGTAACAGACAGAAGGAGGCATTTCCTACTATATAAACTATATATATTCTTGATCAGGATCAACAGCCGAGACGAACTAGCCATGTCCGTCTGTCCGTATGAACACACAGATCTCGGAGACTACAAGAGCTAGAGACACCAAACTTGGCATGTAGATTCCTGTAGACCATACGCAGATCAAGTTTATTTCAAATTTCGGATGCATCCCCCCGCACCCCCGTAAATCGCAAAAGACTCCCACAGCCACAATTTTAAAGATAAAGCTTTAATTTGGTACACAAGTATGTATAATCAATGTCTTTCGGATGGAGTCTCGTAGTCGAGCACACTCGACTAGAGTATTCTTACTTGTTTTTTATATAGATTCGTGAAAATTCATTTGAAGCAAATCAAAGTCAAAATAAATCGAAAAATTATCTTTTATCCATACAACATTTTTTGTGTAAAAGCTTTAGTTAGCAAATTGTAATACCCTTTGCAAGGATATACAAAACAATTGAATGAAAAAGCTTTTTAAAATTCAACAAATATTGGTTCTAATTTATTTTTTCCATAGGCAACCTTGCTTGTTACACAATTGTTAAATAAAAAAAAACGATAAAACAACCAAAAAATTAAAAAAAAAAAAATTTTAGGCAAAAAAAAAGGTATTTTATTCAATCGATGCAACAATAGAAAGCATCCGGCTCATTGAAGTCAACAGAACACTTTCAATTGACTTAAATACTCAACGATTATATAATTTCAGGGGCTGACACTTGTGGCTATTTATAAAATTGAGTGGCATTCAAAGGACAGGTTCCCCACTCCCCTGGGAATTGGGCACTGTTAGGAAACCGGGAGATTAATATAAATATGCATAAAGGTCAACAAGAAACATATGCATAAGCACATGCTGAAATCTATTTCCAGATGGATGCTTAACCTATATTCTATATATTCATGTAGGCTCAACGAGCCTTTGAGAGCCCCAGGCATTGACATCGGATTCAATTTCGATGTTGATGTCGACATTGATGTCCATGTGGATGTCGATGTTGAACTCGATGTCGATATACATGTGTGGCTTCAATTCCCAAGTGTAACATTGGCTTTTAGCACGCCATTCGTAGCCATGCATGGCCAAGGGGCAAAAGGTCAATCGCAGTGGAGTAGTTCATAAATAAATGAATTTCCTACAAATAAATAAATAAATTGAGTAATAGCTATAATTGACGTGGCTAAAACAAAATACGCAATCGCCTAGAATAAACTGAAAAGCGGCTTCTCACTCACAAACATAAAGCTGCAGCTTAAACTGGAGCTATCCGTATTAGATGCTAACATCGTCATCGCTGCGTACGTGTGATTATCTCATTTTGCCAAAAAACAAAAAAAAACCAATAATACTATGAAAGAAAAGAAAAAGACAAGATATTTTGAATACCCTTGAAGAAAAGTTTTTCATATGAAGACTTAATTTCCGACAGATTGTTTCTATGGCAGCTGTAAGATAAAGTCGTTCGATTTATATGAAACTTCGGCAACATGTTGGAAACATTCTAAGACAACGACAGATCTTATTAATTTCCAGAAATAATTTGTCTACTTTTTTTTCGAAAAATTACCTTACTCCTCCCTTATCGTTTTGGAAAATAAAAATGTTTAAAAAAAATAAAATCACGAAGTTTTACTATTTATCAATTGCGGATACCAAAATTAGAATAAAAAACTTTTACAAAACTTTTTATGATAAAAATTGTATTGTATTTTAACTTGCAAGGCTCCCATAAAAATAAATTTTCCTCAGTTTTTAACTAGAACTTTGTCAAAACTTGACCGATTTCAATACAAAATGACCTTTTTGGTCATATTTTGACTTTTAGATTGATTTTGCATTTAAATCTCATTAATTAACAAAAAAAATTTTGGTTTTGAGAAATTGAATATCATTGAGATATTCTAAAAATAAAAAAAAGTTGTTCATTCAAAAACTTATTTTTCAACCAATATTTCCTTTTGTAGCTATAAGATATAGTTTTTCGATTTAAATGAAATTTTGTAGACAGTGAAGATTATATTAAAACTCAGAACTTGTCATTTTGCTCGACTGATCTTGAAAAACAAAAATTTCTTACAGCAATAGAAGCATTTGTGCCAAGTTTCATCAAGATAGCTGAAATAACTTAGAGACAAGTTTGACCGACTGACAGACATAAAGACAGACGGAGACGACAAACTCAGCTGTTAATGCTGTTCATGAGTGTAGAATCGGAGACATCTCCTTCAATGCGTTACACACTTCCTAACAAAATAATAATACCCTGTACAAGGGTATAAAAAAGCGAGAATATAAAAAAGCAAAATAATATTGAAACATTGACCCGATTGCTCCAGCTATAGAACGCGTACTGAATGTTTGAACTCACACTGTTAAAAATGTGAGTGACTTGGGCCTAATCTAAATTTATATCGGGTTATCAAGTCAAAGCAAAACACAATAAAAAATAAAATCAAATAAAAGTGGCCAAGGAATTGCGGCGGCTTGAAATTACTTTTTCTTTTCCATTTTTTGGGTCTTCTTAGCCTCCTCCCACTCTCTAAGCTCTAAGCCCTAAACTGTGCACACATACTCCACAACAGCAGACACTTGCCCAGCGCAAAGCAGTTAGAAACTAAACGTTTGAAATGCACAGTAAGAAATTTGAATCAATTATCAAATAAAACTATTGTTGACAATGTCCTTGAGTTGTATCGCTTCATTCAGACTTTTGTGCGATTGAACTTAGCTTCGACATGAACGACTGAACGTAGTCTCGGATTATCGTTCATCTGAGTGCCATTATCGTTCAGCTGTTTGCAGTTACATTTTTCATATAAAATGACAGCTATAAGATATAGTCGCCCGAGTTTTATGAACTTTGACCAAACTCTATAAAATGTAATAAAACTTACAACTGTTGAGTTTGGTTGAAATTTCTGTTTAAACAAAAAAGTTGTTAATACAAAAATTTATTCTTCATACAAAAAGTCAATTTTCAATTCATTATTCCTGTGGCAGCTATAAGATATAGTCGTCCAATAACCAACATTTTTTTTTCAAAATTTTATTTTGGTCTAACTAACATACGTACAAAATTTGGAGTCTCTGAAAAAAATAATTCCTATAGTTTCTTGGTTAAAACGTGTAATGAAGTGTTCTCAGTGTATTCAGGCCTTAACTTGTTGTCTGGCTGTTGTTGTTGTAATTGTTGTGGTTGTGTGTTGTTGATGTTGGGCCGACTGGCTGGCACACGTCCTAGATGCTACACAACAGATACGACAGTGAAACATAAACATTCGCATGCTTATCAAAAGCACAGTCAATCTAATCTGGAGATTAATAATGTGGCTTTTTGTAAATTTCAATTGCCAGCCAACTTTTCCGGCCGAACCGCAAAATGGGCAAAATCAAGGTGTTTTTGTGTTTTTGTGTGTGTGTTTTGGCCTAAAGCAGAAAACCAAAAACCGAAAACAGGCACCACAAAACACCACAAAATGTACATTTAATGAATGCCAGAGCCACAGCTGCAATTGGCCATGTCCAAAGCCCTTTTGCAACGGGTCCGAGTCCGTGCTCGAATCCTGGATAGGACTATGGGCAGTGGAAATAAGGCTTTTATAGTTAGAATTTTATTGACTTGGATTTGTTAGCCATGTTGTGTTTTGCGTGGTGTGTTTTTGTTTGTTTGTTGTAGCTCAGGCGTTGTGCATATGCATAAATATATCTTGAAGATGCATTTGCCGCTGGCCTTAATGGCCAGCTAAATTGAGCATATTTTGGTAATTGGCAATTGGCAATTGTGTTTGCAATTTGCATTGGTCCAACTGTTCGGCTACTTAATAAATCTATTCATGTAGCCACACACATAGCCATTTAGCATTTATACGTATACTTTATGGCATTTATCTTTGTACATTTATATGTTACATGAACATAGTATCTATAAACGATATATACATTTATAAATATATATACATACATATGTATCTTCTGCAGTATCTGCAGCTGTAACTGTGGCAAATTTGTGCTTACGCAGCGCATTGTATCCCTATCCCTCCTGCAACAACAATACAAGCATGCGGCTTTTATAATTTATGCAAGACACCAAACAAGACTCAACTTAAGTCTTACAAATTGTTTTGAGATGCTCGGCATATCATAAAAAATAAAACTCTCACACACAAAATGGGCTTCAACTGCGGTTGTTGCTTCTGCTTCTGCTGCGACTGCGAATGCGGCTGCGGCGGCTGCTGCTGCTGCTGAGGGCGGCTGCAAAAATCTGAATCAGTTTTGAAGAGTTCCGCAAGAAAGCGACGTGATTTGATGCGAATTATTTCGTGCCGAGCCCCAAACCTTAGCCCCCAACACCACAACCGGCAATCGGCAACAGGCAACTCTGCCAAAAGCCACAAAAAAGTGGGCAACAGCCGCTGCCACAATCACAAGGGAGGCTGAACGGGGCTACGGTAGGGGATGGCTGCATGGGTGTATTTAGCATTCTTTAAAACTAGATAAAAGGGGATGATAAATTACTGAACGACTACGTAAAGAATATATGCTTGATCATTAACAATCGAATCGAACACGTCAACAACACATTGAACAATTGGACAAAAAAACACTTAGTAGCTGTGTTTGTTAACAGTTAATTTGAAATATTTTGACTAACATTTTCCATGTTAACACTTTTTCGGTGGATTTAACAATTAAAGTTTAAATCACGCTGAAAGTTGAAAGAAATTTCAGTTGTTTTTTCAATTTACAAAGTAATTCTGAATCAGTTGACTTTGATCGTATTAGAATTTAACCTTATCAAAAACAGGAATACAGAATGAAAAACGATTTGGAATGAAAAGTACTCGCAAATGGGAAAAGGGCTGACTATCCTCGGAATTCGACATTAGGATTAACTTTTCTTTTCGTTTCATTTGTTACGTTGTTTGTTTATCCCTGCGTTTTTTGTTTTTCAAACCAGCTCTAGTCTTCCAAATTTAAGCTTATTTGGACTACAAAGAATTTAATTTTATGTACAATTATAAAATTTGCAAAAGGAAAAAAACAAATAGCTCTTTCAGACAACAACAAATTGCTTGACTTATTGTTCTAATGGCTGCTTAAAGATATATTTATTCGATTGAGCCAACTTTCAAATGATGTCATACTTTGCTGTATAATTTCTTAATATTTATTACTCAAGTTCAAACAGGGGCAACTGGTCATCTGACACTCCCCCTCTCGCTACGTCCATGTCTGGCTTGAAGGCAATTCGAAGACGTAGTCGACTGTTGCTGTTGACGTGAAGCTTTGAAACTGTGGGGCTATGGAGCTGCGGTGCTGTCGAACTGTGGGGCTGTGGAGCTGTGGAGCAAACAACAAGTTGAATCTCGAGACGTCATGTCACGTAGGGAGCGCTACATGGACCATTCATACAAATTTTGTTTTATAAGCTACTTTTATACATTACGTGTATTTGTATGTAAGTTTTGCCCATTCGTCTGTTCCGTGTGTTTATCTGTTCCGTTTGTATCAGTATCTGTTTCTGTATCCGTATCTTTATACGATTTGTCCATGTATCTGTAACTGTGTGCGCACTTTTTTTGCAGCAAATTCGAGATTTGGTTGTTCCTCTTTTTATTTTATGTTGGCATTGTTATTGTTCTTGTTGGTTGCTGTTGCGCAAATCACGCGATTTACAGCGCACATTGAAACGCGACATGCTGAAAAAGAAGATTTTCACATTGATTGATTGCTTAATAATTTGCATTTCATAAATTCCAAAATAAAATTTAATTGCTCTTATTGGCTTTATATATTTTTCGAAATTATCTACAAATATTCCCAAGGGTTTTACGTATCGATTGCATTCCAATTACAGCTCAATTTGGGTTGTTTTCAAAATAATAAAATTAATTTTGCAAAATATATGATATGAAATGTATTGTTTTTGCATATTTATGTACATAACTGATTAATGAGGCATAATTTTTATATGTTTAAGCATAATTTATGCTTATTTGTGCATCATTTTTACATTTCAATGAACGTATGAGAGCATGACTTTTTTAAATTACTCATAAATGTATTATTATTCATTCTAGGTTCGATTTCATATATAATTTGTGCATAAATCATACCTAAAATCCAAGAATTAAGCATAGATTTCTATCAGTGTGTGTAGTTGTTTGAGTTATGTAAATATCATTTTTTAAATGCGTCCTTAAAAACTTATAGAAGTTTTAATCTTATTTTAGATTTGTAGAAAATACAATTATTGATTTCAAGTTCCCTTACTCACCATATTGCACCATATCTCATTCCGATGAACATTTGCCCCACTGTGCAATCAAAATGCACTAAATCTAGTTGCTGTTGGTGGCGATGTGAAGGACAAGGACGACACCTACAATGCATTGTGGTTGCTACTAGGCTAAGCACGCAGCCGTCAACTAACTAACTCGACAACAGCAGCAACAACGGCCAGCACAGCAGCAACAACAGCAACAGCAGCCAGCACAGCAGCAGCAACATCAACGATAACAACAGCAGCAGTGCAACAGCCAGCCCAAAAATAACTGAAGCCTGCAGGTAATGACAAGCAACACAACACAACACAACACACAGCAACAGTTGGTGTCACGCCGCCAACAACGCAACAGCAGCAACATCTTCCGTGTCTGCTGCTGCTGCAGCTAAATCAGCAGCAACATTTTTTTGTTTTTGGTTTTGTCATTTGGCTTTTTGGCTTTGTGATTTGTTGGCCATCAATATGCGAAACAAATGACCTTGCCAACAACTGTTGTCACAATCTTTGCTGCTCTTGATACTGTCGGCGCAACAAGTTTGGCAAACATTTTCGGGCTTTGTATACTTTTGATTTGGCCAGAGCTTTAGGCTTTGTTCAAATGCGACAACATCAGACATTTAAAATGCGTTTATAAATAAATCAGTTTACGAGCATGTCAATGCCTTTTTGGCCAGGACGTCGACAACAGTTGCTGGTGCGCTTGTCGCAAATTTGACTCTCAACTGTTTTATTTTATTTATTTTTTTTGTTTGTTAAATTTCGCGAGCTTTGTGGCCTGACTAACTGACTGACTGAGTGACTGAGTAAGTGAGTGACTGACTGTCTGAGTGACTGACTAAGTGAGTAACTGCAAATGTTGCTGTCACAGTCGTTGCTGTGCCTGTTGCTGTTGCTGTCACTTACTCGGTGAACTGTGACTGTGACAGCAACTGTGACTTTGACTTTCTACGACAAAGACATGTTATAAATTTTGTGTAGCTGACAACAGCAACATTTGAAACAGCAACAACAGCAGCAGCAACTTCTGTGACAGCTTCATTTTACAGTCACAATCAAAAGCACAGTGACAATTACAGTGACAATTACAATCACCTGACCTTAGAGGTGTGCAGAAATTAATTCATTGGCGATAAGTCCACGTTGAAGTATCGATCAACATCATTAAGTTTGGCCGACTGACCAACTGTGCAGGCTCTTCCTCTCACCACCCTCCTGCACTTCCAATCCTCCAGCACTCATTCTCCATGCTTCATCCAGTGGCCAGTTGGGGCGTCAAGGCGTCCAACCTTTCGCTGAGTGGCCTGTTGGCTAAATCGCTGCACATTAAATGCAATTAAGAAATGATTGAAATCATAAATTAGCCCTAATTGGCCATAGGAGGCGAACACTGAAACTGTTGTTGCTGTTTCTGTTGCAGGAGCAACTGTTGCTGTTGCTCTTTGTTGATGCAGGTGCTCGATTACTTCAACTAGGCGACTGATACCTTCGCTGGCGGCACGTACTTGAACTGGTTGCACAAATTGTAGGGTTCACTGTATGCTATATTATTAGCTACCGTCATACAGTGGTATTTATTGCCAAAATAAAACTCAAATATTTGATTTATTTTGTAATTAAAACTTAATGCTCAAGTTTAAGTTTAAGTTGCAATTTATATCGGTTGTTACTCGAATAACTTTTTAAATGGTCCAAATTCAAAAATTTTTAAAATGTCTATAACTTTTACGGGTTTTCGGGTTACTCATTTAAAACTTATGTTTGTAATTTGCCCATCTCTGACCGTTTCAGATGAATATGTATACAGATCAATTCATCAATTTTTGGGTGTTTGTCGTATACATTTCATTTCATTTTTGCTTTTTAAGATAACTCAACCAAACTTAATTTTTTTAAACTTGAGTATATTCTTTTCATATTGACACAATTTCATCAAAATCCGATTGCTATTTTTCATGGTTGCGATATTAATAATCGGTTGAAAAATAAGTTTTTGTTTGAAAAACTTTATTGTCTTTTAAAATATCTCAATAAAACTTACTTTATCTATGCTTAAAAACGATTCAAACATCAATCTACCATGGAATCAAATGCTTGAAAAATCGGTTTTTGTATTAAATATTTTTTTGTTTTTCAAGTTATCTCAGCCAAATTCAGTTTTTTTTTAAGTTTAAGTATGCTATTGACAAGTTGGTCATACAGATATTTTAATCAAACTTTCAAGTACGTAATTTTATCCTATTTTACACATGTAAACTAATTTTTATTATTATTCATTAATTTTTATTATTATGTTCATATCTTATAGCTGTCATAGGAACAATCGGTGGAAAATTAAGTTTTTATATGCAATGTTTGTAACAATAACTCAAGACATTTTTGTACTTATCTTTTCAATATATATTTTTGAATATGAATTTATTTTTACAATGTAAATGTTTTTGAACAAGAACCATATAAATGGCATATGTTTATATATTATGAATTTATCTTTAAATATGTTTCACTTAGTAACACATAAGAATTCCACTAAATATTTCGAATATAAAGATAAATACTTTCAAAATTCAAAATTTGATCACTTTTTGCAACCATCGTGCATAGTTGGATCAATTTAAAGCGATTTGGCAGTTGGCGGTGCGAACAGATGCCAAAGCAAACACACCGAAAGAGAGGCGCAGCCTAATTGCCCAGTTAGCAACCTGCCGATGCTGCTGCTCCGCCTCCCTCCCCTGACCCTGCGCAGAGCCCCTGGTCACAAAATGGGCAACAACAAGAACAACAACAACGACAAGTATGTTCATACAAATATGTGTGTAAGTAGATGAAATTAAGATTTTTTTTTTTGTTTTTTGATTAAGCTTTGAGAATTTTTTGACGTTGCCGCCGTTGCTGCGGCGTCGGCGGCGGCGGCGGCTGGCGCTGTCATCCCAACTTGGCCGCAGTCGCGTCCCTGCTCATGAGTTGTTGCCGCGGTCACCGACGCAGCCGCAGCCATCGCCGCCGTCGCAGCCATCGCAGCCGCCGCGGTTGGCATCGTCGCAGTGGCTATAAAAAGGCACTGTTACGCAGTTTCCGAATTAAACAGTTAACACAACAACGCGACGGCAGACCACGCACCACAGAACACGTACCACGTACCACCAGTTACACCTACGCGCTCCTCCTTCCTTCTCCGATCCCAGCTGCTCTCCTCTAAACCACATCCCAAACACAACCCAAAACACAGCACATCGCATATCAAAATGGCCCAGGAATACAGATGCTATTGTATGCTTATAGCCGTTGTGCTGGTACTGCTCCTGGAACCGAGCACATCCGCACCTGCTGCTGCACACCACTTGGATAACAGTGCCACAAAGCAGGAGCAGCACTCGGAACAGCAGCCAAGAGGTGCCCGTCTCCTGGATCGCTTCAATCATCGTTATCCTGATGGTAGCTACGAGTTCCGTTTTGAGCTGGATGATGGTACGGCACGATATGAGAGAGGTTACTTTGCCTTTATCGATGAGGTGAAGACCCTAATGGTAGTCGGCTACTATTCCTATCGCATGCCCGATGGACGTTATATCACCGTCTTCTATAATGCTGATCAATTTGGATATAGACAAAATCAGTGTAAGTAAATCAATTAAGAAATGATTTAGATGAGATGCATTTTAGAGTTGGGCATTCTAGTTCCTTTTGCAGATATAGTTCAGTTGTTCCTTTCTGGATAAAAAAACTTATCGTTTCTTTAATTCCTTTCCGGATAAACGAACTAATCGTTTCATTAGTTTCTTTTTTCTTTTTCTTTAGTCTTTTTTTTCAGATAAAAGAACTAATTGATCCTTTCGTTCCTTTCCGGACAAAATAGCTCATTGTTTTTTTAGTTCCTTTCCGGAAAAAAGAAACATCGATTCCTCAGTTTCTTTTTGGATAAAAGAACTAATCGTTCCATTAATTCCTTGCCGGATAAAATAACTAATGGTTTCTTCAATTTATTTCCGGATGCAGAAATTTATCGTTTTAAGTTCCATCAGTTCGGTCCTTGAAACTGCTGAAATAAAAATAGAATAGTAAAGGAACTAAGCAAACTAAAGGAACTGTAATCGAAGATATAGTTCAATAGCTTAATTCAAAGGCCCGACCATTCGAACTTTTTCAGAGCGAATCGACCCAACTCTACCAAACAGTCAATACCAAATTCAGATTTTAATCATCATAATCATAAGCCAGAGCTGTAAAACAGTGCGTCATTTTTAAATGAATCATGAATGAATTCAGTTGATGAAACAATCAAATATAATTTCATTTAAATTGAAAAAGTGTTTTAAATGACTTGTTGAAGCGTTAAAAACAAGTGACTCAATTCATGTGCTTAAAAGAATAATTTAATTAAAATTTGAATTTATTCCAAAAGAAGTATCAAATTTTGACTTTATTCTTTAAAAAAAAACTACACTGAACATCTTGTTCGCTTATTTCCTTGACCTTTTTTAAGTTCTACATTGAAAAAAAAAAACAAAGAATAACAAAATATAACAAAATATTATCAAAAAGCAAAATACTTTAGCAAAATACTTAAGATTTAGTTGAAGAACATATAAAAGTCAATCATTTGACTTCGGGAAAGAGCAAAATACTCAAATCTGGAAGCGATTAAGATGTTAGGCTTTTGAAAAGTGAACATGATTTGATTGCAGAATATAATGCTCAGGATCAAGTTCATTAAGACTGAATCAATATAAGCAAAGGTGTAGAAAGAAAAACTAAACTCAAAACTGAGAGATATTAATGGAAGAGAATTTAAAATAAATAATTAATATTATTAAGAAGATCTGTACCTTCTCAAAGTTTACACAAAATCAAGAGCACTTTTCAGTGTCAAACTTGAGTAGAATACAACTTCCTGAACAATGTTTGGATATTCAAATAGGATAAAACAGTTTTCACATACTAACAATATATGTATTATGGTTATTGTTATCCACAAGATATATCACATAAAATAATCCAATTAAAATTCACATATTAGAATTCAACTTATAATAACTGGTTTTTGTGCATCTTTTTGTCCTTGCAGCCATTACACCTGAAGTCTATCCAAATCTGCCGCGTTCCATTGATGTGCCCATCCTAAGGGAGACAACAACAACAACAGCAGCAACAGTGGGTCAAACGGCATCATCACAGTACCAATTCCAACAGTCAACCACATCCAGCAACTATGCCAGCTCCACGCCCAGGGCTGCATTGTTGCCACTGACCATTCGCAGGGGCCGATATTAAGATCTGGTTGGCGTAATTATAGGCTCTCAATATTTTTTGTGACTTTAGTATACTTATTTTGTATTATGATGCTTTAAAAAGTGATTTCCATTTTCATTTTCTTATTTTGTATACCCTTGCAGAGGGTATTATAATATTGTGTGACAAAATGTGTAATGCATTGAAGCAGACGTCTCCGACGCTATACAGAAAATATAATTATAAGTATAATCTTGATCAGCCTGATCTGATCGACCTGATCGGACCACTATATCATATAGCTGTCATTGGAACGATCGGTCGAAATTTTTTTTTTCAAGATTTCATATTTACCATATTTTATCAAAATTGGACTTATATATCTTATAGCTGTAAATGAACAATCGGTTGGAAAATTAGGTATTGTATGAAAAACTTGTTTGCCTTAACCAAATTTAGCTTTTCTCCATTTTAGTATATTCTTGTCATGCTGATCAAGTTTGATCAAAATCGGACTACTATGCAGCTATCCTGACAGCTATAAAATGTCATAGGATCAATCGGCCAAAAAACTTATCTGCAAGGGTATATAGTATCTTCGGCAAGCCGAATATATCATTTCTTTCTTGTTTTCTTGTTTTTTTTTAACAATTTTTTTTTTATATTATTTTGTTGCAATGAAAAGGAATTAAAAAATAATAAAAATTTATTAAGGCAAAGCAAAAATTATGAATTTATTATTGACGATGGTGTTTTTTCTTTTTATGACCAATGGGTTACAGCTCAGCCGGTCCCTACCCCATCCCCTGTTCAGCGTCCCTAGCACCTCGACTACGCTATTCAGCGATATTTCGAAAGCTGCCGCTGCCGACGACAATTTGGCAATAAATTCACCGCAAAGCGGCTCTGGCAATAAAACATATATGTGTATAGGTATGTGTATGTAAGTACACAAATCTCTGTATATGTGTATGCGTGTGTGCGTGTGTAAGTGGCAATATATCGATGGCATATATAACGCAAATTGCTAGTAAAATTAAGGGCAAGAGCCAGCACAAATTCAGACTCAGATACAGAAAAAGAAACGAACACAGACTATCAACGTAATCCAAAAGCCAATCCAGAATTGTGAACAGAGCGCAAAAACTTCAAGTGTGAAGGTCCATCATAAATTTATAAGTGCAGACAGTTGCCAATTGGTTAAACATGGATGGACCCAGTCTGTCTGTCCTTACAGCTCAAAGGGGCTTACACCTAACCCAGCGATCCAAGGAATGTGGCATCAGAGATCTCTGTGGCATCATACATACTATATGCATCTTTATATATAAAATAACTTGAACTGACTGACTGACTGACTAACGTCAATTATGGCACAGCTTGAACAGTAAAAGTTAGGAAGTTGAAATGTTCACAGAAAGTTTATTTTGTGTCGGAACTGAGCGCTAGGAAGCGAAATTATGTGGGGAGATATGGGAAACTTTTTTGTTTATTACCCAATATAGCTCAAACTCGTTTTCACAGATTTTGGAAAACTCAACCCATAGGAGATAAGTGTGGTGGTGTAGAACATATGGGGGAAAGTGTAATTTTAGTGCGTTCAGGTTAAGACTTATTTTAAAAGCTCTTGACAGAATCAAATTTGACATGTGTCTCATGGAACTTTGGAAATTGAAGCCCAAGTTCGGAAAATGGCGGAAAAAGGAAAGAATGCAAATGTATTTTTCACCCGATTGTCCTCAAATTCAATTCCAGAAATCAGTATAAAAGTTGTGTATTTCACCGATTTTTAAAAACTCATCCCACAGAGTAGATAATATGGGGGCGAAAGGGACAGGATAGAATTTTAAAAAGTCCAAGTTCCTTCGGACTTTGACAAAAAATGGATGGAATTTGGAAATAGTAGGAGACATTTTAAAATAAGCGGGACGGACGCGAAAGGAGAGTGATAATCAGTCTTGGGATTGCATTTTCCTTTGAATAAAAGTCAAATACTAAGCCGAGTAAGGCCGCGTCATACCAGCTGGCAATGCATAAAGTCATAAAAACAAAATATGAGCCATTTAAAGGCCGTATGGATATTATGATTACTGATTTAATTGCAATCTGAAGACTGTATTAAAACCAACGAGCAATCGTTAAAATTGATATCAAATCAGATTACAAACTCGTAATTTATGTGTGCGAATATTTACACGAAATATAATATGTACCTGTGGAGTACATACTCGTATAATCAATGACATGTATCAGTAAAATAAACAAACCAATAATAAAAAACTCGAAAAGGCTCGAAGTGTAGTCAAACTTTTCAAAATGTTCCCGAAAAGTACAAAAATTAAATGAAATTATTCAGATTATAATCAATATGCTTAGCGTTGCAATTATAGTTTATAATTTATTGTTTCTTAAATAAGTATTATTGATATAAGAACTTTTCCGGTTGTGGGCTTAGTAAGTTATTTCAGCCATAGCTTTTGACCAAGTTAATATTTACGAGTTAATGAGCATTTATATAAAGTGTGCTTTATATATTTAATGCTTAAGTCTTAGCTTATGCTGTTTGATTTGAATTTTCTATAATTTTGCAAACCTACATTTGCAATCTAAATAAAACAGAGCAAGTTTTCATTTAAATTAGGGAATTAGGGAACAAATTAACAAAATGTGCAAATCCTCGTACGAGCTTGTTCTATTAAAATTCACTTTGTTAGTTAAAAAGCATGTTAGGGCTGGTGAAGAGCAGAATGTGAATTCCGAGGAGAACTACAATAAAATTAAGAAATGAAGTGGTCCCCAAAAAGAGGGCATATTTAGTTGGAGTACTCTGTTCACAAAGTGGGATATGGCGATGGGTATAGGAATGAATATTGAGATGGTGTTGCAGTCGTCGAAAACTTTTCGCGCACAAAATGAACAAAATTGTCGCCGTCTGCAGCGAAAAGACAAAACTGTGCAAAATAACCAACTAAAGAAAAGCCAAAAAAAAAAAAAAAAAAAAATGGAAAGAAGAACAGCAATAAGAGCATAAAGTGTAGCTAATCAAAAAAAATAAAATTAAAAAAACTTATTGGAGCAAGTGCTCAAAGCTCGCTGCAATAAAAGCAACACTTGGTTCTCTGCTTTTCTGCCGGTTTCAAAAGAGAAGCTATAAGAAAACTGATAATTGGATTGTTGGGGTAGTCACAGCCAGGATATTATTGGACAATCCACTTTAACTGTTGTATTGCAAAGTAAGGAATTGGAAGTTGCTTAGAAATCTTAAAGATGTATAGCACGACGGACTATTTTATGCATAAATTAACAATTTATCTATATATCTACAAAACTCTTGCACCTGACTCACTCATTGACTGATTGGCAACGCTTCCACAGCCTAAACCAAAAGAGAAAGAATCCTGCATTTGTCACATTAGTTACCTCTTATGCTGTAAATGAGCTCTGACAAGGCATTTTGCAAAATGGTTGAGCGAAATGTGAAAAATTGGCGGAAAACTGTTGCATGCATCTGTGTTGTGTATCATTCAATCGGGTTAAATCTCATTATCAAAGATCCTTATCAAATTTTCACAAGAACTGCATACCAATTTTTTTTTTTGAAAATTCATCCTCCTGCGTATGTATGCGTGTTTATAGATATATGGGTAAGTATATATGTATGTATGTAGGTATGTTTGTAGAAGTGTATGTAAGCATGTATGTAGGTATGGATGTAATTCGATCAAAGCCTCAGATATGATCGCACATGGGCGGGAAATAGTGGTCAAGGTCACTTACTTAGCCGGGTGAGCGAAGCTGCGGGTATAAGCTGGTTCAATATAAAAAATCATACAATAAAAGCAACTTTGAAAAGTCCTAAAAGCGCCTTTTAAGCTTAGCACAGGGACACAGTAAGGAGTACCAGGGACAACCGGACGGAGACATGTAGCTTCAGTAGTTAAAATTATCAATGGAACTTTACAATCACGGCACAAAAAGAAATGTAACTTTAAGTGGTAGCTTGAGGAAGGGCGGATGCGGAAGTAGTAAAGAGAAAGGAAGGTAGCTCAAAACTAGCAAAAATGATCCAGCGCCAATGAGCTAAAAGTTAACCAAGTGCAACTTTGTAAACTTTGCTTTTATTAAAGCCAGAACAAACACGACTAAAATGACAGTAAAGAAGGCGTGTCGCAAAAGCTGAGGGAGGGTGGTAGCAGGATGGAAAGTATTTGATCTTTGGGAAGCGGGGTTAAGTCAACGACAAGGACTATCAGCTGAGATGAGCAGCAGGAGCAGCAGGATACAGACGAGTTTGAACTTTGCCAAGTTTTGTGTGCTGGGTACACAATTAAAAACTTTAGGACAGCTGCCCAGCTATGGTATTGAAGTTAGTGCCAATGTCAAGGACTCACATATTCCCAATTCCTTGCTCATTAAATGTGCATCAGCTATGTGTGAGGACCACATATATACATACTTATGTAATATCTGTACAGCCTCGCTTCAAATTTGTTGATATAATCAAAACGCAATAAATATTGTATATGCGACAAAGCATCCAAAAGTTGAATATGGACAGCACAGCACAGCGCAGCGGCCGTCGTGTGTCCAAATGTCCATGAAAGTGAAACAGGACCCAAGCCCAAACACCACCCAACATCCTGCACCCACAAAAACAAAAAAAAAAATAAAAATGAAAGAAAAGAACAAAGCAACGCCCGGAAATGTCTGCAAAATGTTTGCATGCTGCGGCAACACGATGCCAACAACAAAAACAAGCTATCAAGCTGCTGTCGCAAAGTATTCGACTGCAATATACTCTGTTTTTTCAATGTAAGCATTGCACTGCGAGAACTATACGCTGAATTAATGCTTTTTAGGCATGATTTATGCACAGATTGTGTATGAATTCATACCTAGAAGAACTAATCATTAATTTCGACAAGTGCTAATTATGCATAAACAAGCATAAATTATGCTTAAGCTTTAAAAGTGTTTCATAATTAACAAGATAAGATGCATAATATTCACAAATAAAATATTAATCATATTGTATGCATTAAAATAAAAAAAAGTATGCAAACATACGCATAAATTATGCATTAATATTCAAAAATTATGCTTTTTTAATAAACTATGTGCATAAAAATTAAAAAATGATGCATTTTCAATCATATATTGTTCATAAGAAATCAATAATTAGCATAAATTGTGCAAAAATTACAATTATCACATATTGCGTGTTTAAAAAGCTGTGCATTCTTGATCACAAATCATGCATAAAAAATCATAAAAATAAATAAGCATTACAATGCATTTGTATGTAAAATGTTTGCTATGTTAAAAAGAAGTTGTGCATAAATATGCATAAATTATGCATATTAATTCATATATTGTGATTTCAAAATCAGAAAATTATGTTTTAATACGTAAAAGTTTTGGTCCGTTAAATAGATACTATAAATATGCAAAAGTTATGCATTATTAATCATAGCATATGATCATCATTTTAACAATATCTTTATTGTATTGCAGACAAACATTTTACCAACCCGTCCTACTCTTTTGTCTTTAAAGAACAGAGCATACAAATCTCGAAAGCAGCGGCAAACGAAGAAGTAGAAGCAAGGCACACAAAAAAATGTACGGCAAAGGCGTGAAGGGCGGGGCTAGGTGTCAAAGGGAAGGGCGTGCTTTTGCGGACCAACAAAAAAAAATTAAATATAAAATGCAAAAATGACTTTTAAGCAGCGAAGTCGCGTTTAGTGCTCTGCTTTGCGCCCTTTTTTTTGTTTTTTGTTTGTGGGCCGGTGTGGGTGAAGGTGGGGGGCATGTGGACTATGGTTGGAGGTCAGAGGTTGGGGATTTGAGGCCGAAGGTTGACTGTTTTTGGGGCGTGCTCGCCAAGGGACAGCAGCAGGATGTGCTAAAAGGACATTGCTGTTGCTACGTGTTTATGTGTGTGTATGTGTGTGTACACTTCATCAGCGACCGCAGCAAAAGGCAACGGCTATAAAACAAAATACCAAAATAAAAATGTAACAAACTGAGCTGTAAACCATCAAAAACTGTAGCGCTGCTTTGCTCTTAACGTTTTTTTTTACCATGGGGAGCAACAAAAAAAAGAAAAAAAATCCAAATTAAACCAAATTCAAAATAATAACAATAACAATTTAAGTCTGTGCAAAGTTTTGGAGTCTATGTATTCAGCCTATTAAGGACTTAAGCAATTCAGAGTTAGTCCAAAAATGTAATTTACATTTAAAAAACCAACTCAATTCTGTCATATATTTTTGTAAACTCAAGTGAAATGGATTTTAAAATAAATATAAATAAATAAAGCATTTTATGAAATTAAATGAATTCTGTCATCAAATTTTTTAAATTCAAATAAAATAGTTACTATTCTTAGAGTTCAAAGAAATAAATAAATAAAACGATTTACGAATTACTGTTCTGAACTCCGATCGGAATGGTTTCGTTTTTCTCTTTTTCGAAACCGAGTTTTCGGAGAAAAGGCATTGCTGAATCGAGAACAGCTACGTTGTCATGCACGTTTTTGCTTCTGTGTTACAGACAGTTTTTCAATTTAATATAATAAATGATATTTGAATTGAATCTAATGAATAAACTAGATCTAGTTATTTTCAAAATATGATTAAGAACACAAGAAAATTGATTTTAAGAATTTATTCTTAAATCGAACTGAATTACCTATATTCCTATAACTTTTTCAGCTGCCAGCCCTGCAAAAATCACTGAAGTGCACTGATGATGCGCGAAAATCTGGAAAATCTCAACGTTGCCTATTCGCCCGGATGCCTCTAACCGGGTAGCCGTAGTATACGCAATATCTGCAGTATCCGCCGTAGTCGCAGTTGCCTGGAAACTGGGCCGAGCCACAAGTTCGTCCACCCCTCGTCCAGCTGACAACTTGTAATGAAATTTGCAATCCAAAGTTGGCCTAAGTCGCAGCTAAGCCGCTCTTCCTGAAAGAGGCTCAACCCCGTTCGCGTTGTCGTTCTCGTTTTGGTCCTTGTACCTATGTCTGAGCTGGAAACAGCGGGTTCGCTCCCTTTGCTTCCTTTGCTTCTGCATAGTACAAGTGCTACTACGAATATAAAGCTAGACAAAGGCATACATGGCCAGTAAAATAGTTGCAGCTAAGAGCTAACTAACAGAGTAACTCACTTTGTTTGCGGAAGCGGAAATTAATTATTTTACGTGCACTGCACAATTTATGCAATGCATTTTAAATACTTAAAAATTTGTTATACCATGTTAATGTTACATACGAATATAAATCCAAATGAATTAAAAGTTATGTTTTAAAAGCCAGCAACAATTTTTAAGTTCAGCATAATTTCAGGAAATATTGAGTGGTAACCAGCTTACTGCTGAATTTTGGAGCTGTAAACTCCAAAATAATCAATCCGTATACTAGATCACTAAAAAGAAATTCTTCAATGTCAAATTCTCTTCATATTTTTTTCCTAAATTTCTGAAAATATGAAATCATTTTTAAACAAATTCACAATACTTATACACAAATAGCTAAATATGTTTTGAAAACATAGTTTAAAATTGGGTTTTTAATTTGCACGGAATAACTCATTGAATGTCCTTGAATCCAACGAAAATTGCCTTTCAACTAAATAATATAATCCAACCTGTTCCGAATTCGTATTCCGTGCGAAATTTCCGGAAACGGTATTGCTTGATATTCTGTAGTACTCAAAACGTTAAACGGTTGCGCTTTTAAAAGTTTTACTTTCTTAAGAGTGGAATGAAAAGTAATTGCAAGAGTACACAAGGAATTTAAAAAATTAACAAATTCTTAAACTCAATTTTGTAATATTCTTAATCATATTTGATAAGGACTTAGTCTATTTATTTATTAGACTAAAGTCAAATAACATTTATAATATTAAATTGAAAAATTGTCTGCTTACTAGATGCCAACTTAGTAGACTTTTTACTATGAAAACTCGGTTTCGAAATCGGTTTCGAACTCGGCTTCGAAAAAAAAGAAAACGAAAGCATTCCGATCGATTCATTCGCTTATACTTTTCAAAAACGTATTGAATTCGGTACAGGCCTGAATGTTACTTTAAGTTTTGTTTCGTAATTCAGACCTGTTCTGTTTTCCATTTACGGTAAGATATTGCTAGAGTGAATTTCACATAAATGTTCCCATTAGCACTTGAAAATATTTGTCGAATTGAATTCACTTGCATTTCATCAAGTATTAATAAACTTGCCATTGTGAAATTATAAAATTTATCAAATGAACAGATAATTGCTGTCAGCAATAAGATTCTTTAAACATTAAAAGGAATTTGAATTGCGCAAAATGTTTGCCGAAAATGAAAACCGGAACAATAAATATTTTGTTTGTATATCATAGATATTATCGAAAGTGCAATCGATTATTTTGAAGCTTTAGCTTGTTTGTAACAAGGAGTATCTATGTATGTAAATCCGTTGACATTTGTATGTACTCAACGAAGCAGAAGGTGCTTAATAAATGCAATCTCAACGGATTTTTGGGATGGAGGAGAGTAGTGGTGGACAGAGAATCGTGGTGGAAGGAGAATCGTGGTGAGAGGAGGGTGGATCAGGCAATGCCGACATCGTCGTTTCGTATTTACAGTTTGTGCTGCACTTTTACGGCCTTTGTAATTATCACTTTAATGAACTTTGCTATTTTGATAGCACCCAAGAAGGCAAACAATGGCAACGGGTCCTATGGAAGAGTCCTGGACTGAGCATGCGAACTTACTTTATGCGGGTAAAGGTGAGGGTGTTAGGGAGGTTGGCTGCCGCCTGCCTCGAGCGGGCTACGTGCGCTAACTCCTTCATCCTTGTTGCTGACGGTGCCTCGGTTTTTATTAAGGAATAAAATTAGTGAGCGCGTGCCGGGCACGCCAAGTTGTAAGTTGCAAGTTGCCGGTTGCAAGTTGCTAGTTGCCCGCTGCAAGTTGCCCGTTGCCAGCTGCCAGTAAAGTCGGCAGCAGAAAGTAATGTGAAACGAATGTGCACAAAATAGTGCAAAATAAAAGCGCAAATTTTACAGCAACAACAGGAAAATAGTTTGGGCCAAGCAGCAGCATCAAGGCAGTGACAGCTAAATAGCCTTTGTGGAGTGGGGGGGGGGGGGGGGGTAGCTGCATTTGTTTGCACCTAAAACTAGATCTGTTGGTAAAAGGAGAAGTAAACCTAAACCAGATACCCATTCTAAATGCTCCTAATCGCGCATCCATCAGCAAATTACACAATTTAAATGCTTTAAAATGTTTGCTAACTAAGCAAAATGATAATGAGACGAACTATAGATAACAATCGATAAAGAATATTAAAATAAATTATTTAATTAGATTATAATGTTATAGAATAGTAACTAGCTTTGCTAGTACCAAACTTTACTTTACTGCTATTTCATTTAACGTATTCAAAGTAAATTGTCCTGCCAGGACGGTCACTTTCCACCACCCCAATTCGGAGTGGATTGAAACCTCCAAAAATTAGCAACACCTACCTGCCACAAATGCACATGCTTTGACAATTTTATAAAATGCGTATACGCAGTGTTTAAACTCTGATCTCGAATTGGCAGACAGGATGACCATTGACTCCCCAATGGCTTTTCATTTTTAAATGCTTTCCCAAAAGAGATTGCTGCAAAATTAAAATACGCCAGCAGCATTTTGTTTTTCACGCCATGAGCCGATTAATCATAAAAACAGATTTTTACATGGCCCGCCAGTAGCATCAACATGCATATGTATTTATACTCATACACATGTATGTTACTTATATATACGTTGAAATACATACACTGCAATTAAATAATAGTAATATACTCAGGCCTGATGCAATTGTGATTCCTATCAAAACATTCGGCATCGGAATTATTGGCTGTTCTGAATTTTCCATATTGATTTCAAATTCGTTTTTAAAAGTTATGCTTCCATACTTCCATAATTCAAGTTTAAGCACGTTCTATTTATATTGACACAGTTTCATCAAAATCGGAAAACTGCAATGTAGGATATAATTCGATTTTTTTTTTTCCATAAACTCTAAATATTGATCTAAATACTGTAAATTTTGATCGAATGTTAGTTAGACCAAAATAGAATTTAAAAAACAACATTTTTTAATTGGACCAATATAACATAGTATAGCTATAGATACGATCGGTCGATAATGTTGTTTTTCCAAGATAACTGAACCAAACCTACCAGCTCTAAGTTATGGCATTGTTTAGGCAGTTTTCTTAAATTTTACCAAAATCAAAGCACTATGTCTTATAGCTGTCATAGGAACAATCGGTTGAAAATAAAGTTTTCATGCTAAAAACATTTCAGCAAAGGGTATGGAAATGTGCATGTTTTTTAATTACATTAAAAATTCAATAAGTTCATTAAAAAGAAATGTAAGGTAACCATGTAAGTTATTTTGTTCAGTGTATGTATGTACAAAATTTATATATATTTGCGTGCCCAGTTTGGTTTGGTTGGATGCATAAAATATGCAAAATATCTTGTAATGTGTTTATCAGTGTGTATATTTGGCATACTCCCACACACGCACACACACACTCCCACACACATACACACACACACAGACAAAGAGCAGCGAACATTTCCTGGCAATGTTCACTGTGGGCATATAAAGCGCTCTGTCAGAAAAAGGACTTTTGCTGCACCGGGACCTGGTGGGCAAACCAGGTTCAGGACCAGATTCAGGACCAGGTTCAGGTCCTGCCTCTCTGAACACACACAACAAATAAATTTATTGAATTAACAAATAGCTTTATGTTCATTTTACAAAAATTTTGCCTGATGCTTTGCGGATTTCGTAACATTTTCCCCAGCGCCCAAGCTCTGCCACGCCCCGTTAGCCTTAACACACACACACACACACACAAACGTTGATAGCATTCAGTTCACAATGGGCTGTTGGTAAAGCTCTTAGTGGATTTTCGTTAAAAATTTATAGATATACTAGTGCATATACGTATATGTAAATGTGTGTGTAAGTGTGTAATTGCATAAGTGTGTGTGTGTGTGTATGTAAGTATAAGTACATATCCACAGTTGTTTGCGGTCAAATTTTCACCACCATTGCATATGCATACAAATAAATATATATGGTATATATATAATATACATATATATGTATGCGTGTAAGTTTAAAAAAATTTCAAACAACGAAATTGGTTTTTAATTCCTTCTTCACCTCTTAAAAGTTGATGGAAGTATAGACTACGTTTGATCACTGACAAACATAAACAGGAAATGTTTTTAACAATTCTGCAAGGCTAAAAAAAAAAAAAACATTTTAAGCTTTGCGAAACACAGTTAAAAACAAAGTTTTAGCTCTGAGTTCAGTTTGTAATTCTAGCTTTATAGCCAGATTTGGATTGTAGAATGTCAAGAAGTAGGAAAAACCAAATTTTGTTGAGAGGCCAGACGCAAGATCCATCACAATTTTGGCAAGAGCAGAAAGTTGTCTTTTGATCAATTATAAAATAATCTAGCATAAAAAAGTATTTTTTTTTTTCAGATTCTTGATACGCTTCAGCTGTAAGATTTTTAGTTTATTCGGTTGCTTTAGATGTTTGTCGTTTGAAACCCCGAATGCAACCGGATTTCCCTTCTTCAGATGATTGTGCTTCACTTGTTCGGTTCGAGCGAAAGGAAAATTACGCTTTAAACATTTTTAAACACAATTTCCATAAGATATATGATATAATCAGCATAGTTCAAACTATGCGTGGATACTGCAATCCTGAGGATTTGCTTCCAGATAAACATATTTCAACAAACAGATATGCCTTTAAAGTTTAAACAAATTAAATGTTAGACTGTTTTTGATTCGAATATAAAAATTAACAATATAGTTTAACTCTGTTCAAGCAATTAGTTGATAAAATCTTACTGATTTTCACAAAAAGTTGTCAATCGGATCATTTAATACTTGGTTGTTTCCAATATAGGCGCTGAATCAAAAACATAATCATTATTTTAAACTTAAAAATAACTGAATTTCATATTCATGTTTTGATTTGTTGCAGCTGATGTTGGCAACTTATCAAATATTTTTTCAGATATTCTATTCAGCATTTTCTTAGTTAATTGGTTTCAAGGCAAAATCCCAAGTTAGAAACAATTTTATAATTATGTTAATATTTTGAATTATACTTCATTTATTTTACATTTTAAATATCTCACAACTGCAAATGTATTATATTACTTTTTCATTCAATTAAGTCGGCAATTAATGTATTCAACTGCATCAGTTTCTTAAGGCTAAAATGTATTTTGTAAGTATGTAACTAGGCAGGTATGTAGGTAGGTATGCAGGTAGGTATGTAGGTAGGTATGTATGTATGTTTTGAAAATCATAGGGACAAGCCAGGCGAGCGAAGCTGCGTTGAAAAGCTGGTTTATTATAATTTTCTGAAGAAATGTGTAATGCAAAACTCTGTACATTTGTATAAATAAGTTTATTAAAATAATGAGAGGAAATGAATGAAAGACTGATTATTGAAACTGCAAGACGAATTGATGCAATAATTATGGAGCTGACCAGACATCGAAATCAGATTTCGGAGGTGAGCTGCTCATATCTGCTTTAATTGTATAGTTCGATTGATTAATGTTGTAATGAATGTTCAAATAGATGTCCTTCTGGAATGGAAGTGAATAGTAGCCCTGCTGTTTGATAGCATCTTTATCGTTGCGATGATAGATGATGAGTCCGTTGCTGATCACCAGACGCAGCTCCGAAGAGCCATCCTCATTCCGTCGAATATTCTGCTTGGCAATCTGAATCAGTTGAGACTCCGATTGACGCAGAGGCAGCAAGGATTCACAGCGACAGGTGAGCTTCTGGGTTAGTGGACAGGACTGTGATGGGGGGCTGATACCACCACCGGGGGGCTTTTGGTTGCCCAAATTCACCAGGTTGCCAAGTTGACCTAAGCCAGGCAGATTGCCAAGATTGCCTAGATTACCCAAATTGCCAAGCTGACCCAAGTTGCCCAGATTGAGCCCACCAAGCAGATTCTGGAGCGGCACATTGGTAAACAGTGTGCCCACAAAAGGCAGATTCTGGGCAAAGCTGGGCAAAAAGCCAGGGGGCTGCAGATTCGCAGGATTGCTCAACACCGGTGTAACCACTGTAATGGGCTGTGCCGGCTCCAGCGATGGAGTCACCGGAGTATTGTCAAAATAGATGGGTATGCCAAGTCCAACACCAGTATTGCTCTGCTTTTGTAATAGATTTTGTATAAAAGGACAACGCTTAATCGCAACCATATCTACCAGCTGACGTTTGTCACGTTTTGTTGTCCCCTTCATCTTTTCAGATACTTCAGCAGCAGCCACAGCGCTGATTAGCAAAATGAAACCCAGATAGCTTCTCATGATTGCTGCTCTTTCAGTTCTACCTGTTTGGTCCAAAATGTCTGTTCTTTTATATGCTGTTTTCGGACTGTTCCAGACTTTGAGTTTGTTTCGTTAAAAGTCTTTAACCTGTCGGAAACCAGTTGGCAATATTATTACCTTTGCTTAAAGCGCTAATAGCATAAGCAAAAAGTGTGTCAAATCGAATGGTTTTGATGCCAAAGAACATCAGAGTTAATTCCAATATTAAGTTAATATCTGTCAGTTGATTAAAAATAAATTGAAATAAAAAAGAACTCAATATTCGACCGATGGAATTAACACTTTGTCTGCCTATGGTATATACTATATAGTACTTATATCAACATGTACAACCAAGTTTGGTTGCTCCAGCTTCAAGACAATGTTATGAATTGGGTACATATGGACGAACGGAAGGACAGACAGACAGAAATATCACATACCTTATCCCATTTAAAAACAGATAAGCAAAATGGTATTAAAAACTTTATTTCACCTGTAGCTTTTTACCTGAGTGAACTAAAGAAAATTGTCAAGCTATTTTTGTTCAAATGTTTATCTTATTTTTCTTATGTTAAATTAATTTTAACAATAGCTTAAGCTAAATTTAATTTATTACCTGTGACGACTGTTATAAGTCCACATTAAATAAATAAATTAACACATCAGTTCAAAAAATACCTCGCTAACAATATTTTGGGGTGTCAATTTTAGCAGTTTTAAGCGTTTTCCTGCTAAATTAGCGGTTTTTATGAAAAATCGTAGAGCAAACATTTCTTGACTTATGATAGGAAACTTGTCTGCGAAATTTCAAAAATCTATTTCAACACTTTGTTAAAAACAAGCAAACTGACTTTTTATTGAATTTGGAAACGCCACCAAATATTTCAAATGCTAATAACTTTTGAACGAGCGGTCAGATTTAGACGAACGAGTTATCATTCAACGCTTATAGATTTGAATTATTTTGCATTACAAAATTATGCTTTAAGTTTTGCTGTACCCAACTGCACAGCATATCTCATGAAACATTATAGTTACCAAAAGTCTTCGTCTGCACTTTTCTTAGTTAAAGTATTAATACATTTTAATAGATTGATCTGATCGGAATATCGTAGCACAGCTTCCATTCTCACTGCATATATTGCTATTTGCAATTGGCACCCTTCGTAATGCTTTGTCCTTTACTGAACTACCATGCTGATAAAAAACTTTGTAGGGTCACAGACAACTTGTTCTATTCAAATTATTTATTTATTCTTAATTCTGATTCTAACTTAGAACTAATTGCTAAAAGTAATTACATTCGCTTTTATGGCTTAATTGTTGCACAGGTCTACTTTTAATTATTGCTGCCTTCGAAGGTCGGTTCTGTGTCTAATGGTATCCCGTCCTTGGAATGCAATTGGGCATTTTTGGTATGTGGAATTGCAATTGGGCATATTCCAATTAGCCATGGTTGGGTTGTTTGCCAACATTTTAACTCAGAATTCTGAGAATTATTGTTTGTTAATGTCGTTTTTGAGTTGTGATACGAAT
Source organism: Hirtodrosophila cameraria (assembly GCA_949708635.1). Lineage (NCBI taxonomy): Eukaryota > Metazoa > Arthropoda > Insecta > Diptera > Drosophilidae > Hirtodrosophila > Hirtodrosophila cameraria. Next base: position 12,513,114 of record OX453090.1, read on the forward strand.
TGTTTTTGTTATTCATAATTATGTTATGTTCAGCTTTAACTTTCATAAACTTAGTTAAAATAAGACAACTCAATTTTGCTCCACTTTCCTACCACAAGCATTCTGTTTCGCTTCAGAATTTCAACATTTAACATTTATTTGTTTTATATATTCATGTTGAATACACAATTAACTTAGAAAGACTGAGCTGTTTCTTCTTGTCACTTTTATATCCACAAGCCAATTAATAACATGACACTTTTAGGGTGACCATGCGTTAATCATAATACAACAGAAGCATGCCTAATGCACAAACATTGTAAGCATGAATGCATGCTCATTTGAAATCAATTGTTACATACTAGTCTAGGTAAACATATAAAATAACTTGACCTGACTGACTGAAGTCTGCTGCACAGCCCAAATCGTAAGAGATAAAAAGCTAAATTTGTACACAAGTTTGATCATATAGCGAAAAATAACTCTAAGTAGATATTTGAAAAATTACGTCAACAAATGTTTTTGAAACTCGCGGAAAACTGTTTTATGCAACTTTTTTGATTTATCATCCGATCAGGATCAAATTTACTTTTAAAGATCCATACGAAAAATCATTCGCGATATATTTCATAGAATTTGCTCCCCTGGGTGGAAAATGTAGGGGTGAAAAGTGAAGAAAAGTGTAATATGAACGCGATGGGGTTCAAACTCATTTCTGTAGCTCTGGGTGGAAAATAATTCGATACGCGTCTCACCGGTTTTGGGAAAATTTACCCTAAGGTCGGTAAATGGGTGGAAAAGCATTGCATACACGTTTTCTTACATCATGCTCTTGATGGAAAGTATAGGTTCAAATGGAGGATAGTGTAATTTTTGTGCGATCAGGTTTAAACTAACAAGTGTCTCACCATTTTTAAAAACTTAACATCTAAAGAAGGCAAATGGGTGCAAAATTCTGGCAGATAACCCTTCAAGGCAACCTTTTCGAGGTGAATTAAGAAAAAGATGCAAAAGAATTTTAAGAATTGAGGGACGGGTGAAATTCCCGAAATTCCTATGGATTCCGATAAGGAAAATGGACGGGAATTGCGAGCCGCAAGAAAAATTGAACAGACAAAACATTTTAGACTCGGGACGGGATCGCATTTTCTTCTCACTTCCATCTTTACTTCAAGTTCAAAGCTCTTAACAAAAATCTTTACGAGCATGGTTCAGTCTTAAGAAAATCTTCGGGAAATGGTGGTCAAGGTGAAATACTTTGCCGGGCAATGCCAGGATTAACAGCTATTGCTTTATAAAACTTAGGTATGTAAGCTATATTTGCATCTTAAGTATTACATAATATGACAAATGTTATCAATTTTCCACAATATTGCAGACTGTGAAGTGAACTTAAATTTAATTTCAATCAAATTCAAATTCAAATATGTAAATAGAATTAAGTGCTCAGTGACTTTGTTCGTTGCTTTGTGGATGCTTTGAGGCTGTCCAGCAGCTGTGACAAATCGCCAGTAGTCATATGATTAAAGCACTGTTCTCTGCCCAGAGCGCCAAATTAGATTAGGCAAAAATCATGTGCTGCTCTGGCCGAGAACAAAAAACTGTAGAGCTGCAAAGCTAAAGTCAAAGCCACTGTCCACTGCCAGTTCTACTTCAACTTCTCCTTCCATTCCTGCTCCCACTTCTACTTCTACTTCTACTTCCACTTTCACGTCCACTTGTATGTCTCACCCGGCAATTGGCAACGCTTTTTCTGCTCCGCATATTGCTAGACAGGAACAGGACATTTTTGTGGGTGAGGATTTCAATTTGTTGTGCTTTAAAGTTCGCTGCTATGGACGATTAGCAGCCAGGCTGCGACTGCGACATGAAACTGGAGCCTGGCCCTGTAACTAGGGGCTGTTGAGATTGGCATTGGGTTTGGGGTTGGGGTTGGGTTTAGGATTTGGCCTTCGCTTTTTTGGGGTAGGTGAACGGAACGGAACCTGGCACGCAATTGGGACTGGACGCAAGTTTGTTGTTGTTATTTTTAGCTTGTTTGACAGTTGGGCGATTGTTATGTTGTTATTGTTGTTGTTGTTGTTGCTGTTGCTTTTGCTGCTGCTGCTGTTGTTGCTGGGCTCATAAATCAAATAAGTTTTGACAAATTGCACATTAAAGACGCATATTGTGTTATGTTCTTGCTGAAAATTAAATTTGTATGCAACAATATTAATACTATGCCAAAAACAAGCTGTCCTTGAAACTGCTAAAACAAAACTAATCTAAATATTGGCCCTAAACTTATAATGTATGTTTATTTTATTATATATTACATATGTTTTTAACGAGCTAAGCTAAGCATAGATAGACAAAATTCAGTACATTTCGCTTATAATACACCCATTTTATAATAAATACTATCATTTATTTTCTTTTGTTGACAATGTAACTTTTGTTTAAAATTCATTGTTGACTTACTTTTATCTAAATTTGTAATATCTATTGGCTTTTCCATGCCTTCTTCTTAGCTACCTTCTTAATTCTTTTATATTGATTCTCATCTAATATTTGTAGTTTTTAAATTTCCTATTATTTTTCCATTGTTTCAATTTTCGATCTTAATTTACACCCGTAATTTTGAAGCCTGTTGTAAATATTTTGCTGTTTTTTTTCTGGGTTTTGTTTTGACTTGATTTAATTTGAAAAACATTAAGTTTTCAGTTGTAAACTGCACATAGTTGACATTAATCAAATAAATAAATTAATTTGAAATCAGCTTTCGCTTTATAGTAAGATATTCAGATTTATTAAGTTTTTCGATTCGTGGCTTCAGTTGCTTGAGTTTAAGGACTCCACTGCAAAAGATTTCACCGATGTGACAAGAACATATTGTAGTCAAATTTTCATTTTGTCAGAGGCTGCAGAACAATTGTTTAAAAGTCGAAATTTTGTTAGACAAAAAACTCAATACTGTCTAAGAACAAAGAAGAAGGGGTCGATTTTAATTTTAGACCTTTGGTTTCTTGAGCAACTTTTCTTATAATTGTCCCTAGAGTCTGTTTTCGCAATACGATTTGATGGATTTTTTCCCCCAAATTTACACGCCCCAAAGCAACAGACAATATCAAATCTGCTATTGCTTGTACCTCTGTTCTTTACTGAGCCGAAATTTTAGTGCTAACCAGAAAAAACTACTAGCACTAATTCGTACATTTCAGGGAACCAGCGTTCTGGGCAACAAAAAAAAAAACAAAATTGAGATCAGCCGAAATTGACACAAAAGTCAAGTTTAAAAATACATTTCAACATAAAATATACTTTATGGCTCAAAAGAACAGAACAACAACAACAACAACAGTAATAATAAGAACTACAACAAAAGTGCAAAATGAAATGCAATAACAAAAGCTAAACGAAGAAGGCGTTAGCATCAACGCTGGCAGCGACTTCGGCAACGCTGTTTTTAATGGTCGTCAACGTCGCTGCTCCCACAGCTCAGTCGACGCTGACGCTGACGTTGACTTTGACGTCGCTGCCGTTGACGTTTCTTCAGCTGCCTGTTGAGCAGTGTTGTCAATATAATTTTTTCCCGTCATAATTGGCTTTTTTAAAAGCTCGAATGACATTGCTATATATAATTTTTAACTATAGCTATAACTTTTATATCAGATTTTTCATTTGATTTTTAAAATAAAAGTTATTGCTGGTTGATAAAATAAAAGAGCTTAATTTTTTAAAATAAAAGTCAAGAAGTAAGAATTATTTTTGCTTATTTTTGAATAAAACTCAAATTATAAGTTCTTATTCAGTTTAATATAATAAAAGCCAAGAAATAAGAGTTATTTCTGATTTTTAACATATTAGTTATGGAATAAAAGTTATTTGAAATAAAATGAATAGAATAAAAGTTATTTCTGATTTATATAATAAAACTCAAGCTTCAACTTGTTTTGTCATTTATATAATGTAATTTACAAAATTATTATTATCAGTACTATATAATTAAAAATCTTAAGACTTTAGAGTTAGTTATAATTGTTATTTATAAAAATGGTTAACATTAGTTTTTCGATTATTTGAGAACTTGGAAACTACATCCCTTTTTAGGTGAATTCCACTATTTTTTAGAAAATGTTCTCGATTTTAATGTTATTAAAATTGCAGCCTTCTTTTGGCCGTCAAAAACACAGCTTGTTTTTTGTTAATCAAAAGTTGGCAACACTGCTGTCCAAGCAGAAAAATGATTATTATAAATGATGTTTTCTAAATGACCAAAAGAATGAAAAGCGCAGCCCTTAGAATGACAAGTACAAAGGGTGAGAGTGCAAGAGAGAAAGAACGAGCTGTTAAAAGGACTAAAGGGGAATTTGTGCGAAAAAGATCGCTCAGATAAATAACAGTTAAGCTCAGCTTAAAGTGTGGCTAGCTATATTTCAAAATGTAGTTTGAATTTCAGCTGAAAATCCAACGAAAGTTGCAAAGACAAAATTCGCAAACAATGAAAGCTTTGGTAATAATAAGTAAATAATTACAAGTGGATACGTCAAAATATTTAATTAGCTGTCATTCCGAGGGTATTTATAGAGTTAAGTACATATATATATTACATACAAACATATGTACATATATATGTGTCTGGATTCTCAACAGTTATTTGCTTCTCACCTAAGCATCGTCATCGTTGACTTTATGTCATATAATGTGTTACGCTTTAATGAAGCTTTTTCCGAACCTAATATGTATACACACTTTTATTCTAACTCAATACAATAGTTTCAGATAGTTCTCTTGAGCCGTTTAAAAACTTTACTTTTAAAGGAACTCCACAATCAATGATATATAACAAGATACTCCGGTTTTTTCTACACACAAATTTTCAACTGAAAAACCTGCAACGAAACAGTTCAAAGGGTTTTGGTTCGGAGCAGTTTTTATGGCAGCAATATATTAAATATAGTGTATTCCAATTTCTATATTCAATTTTTGGGCAAATTGTTCAGCTGTTTAGCGCGTTTAATCATGCGTCATTTTGTTGTTGTTATTGCTGTTGCAGCACTTATCATTTAACGGTATAACGGTTAAAAGAGTTTGATCGGGATTACAAAAAGCTGTTGATTAAGTCGTTGCTAGCGTCGCTGCCGCTGTCGCTGCCATTGTCGCTGTTGCTGCTGCTGCTGCTGCTGCTTGTGTCGTTTACGATGCCCCAGGTTTTGTGGTATAAATATAAGATGCTTCATTTGCTGCAGAACAACAAGAGTAGCAAAGTCCAAGTCCATAACTGAGTCCCAGTTCAAATACCCAACGTAATTTTGCACAGAAATGTCATTCTACATGTGTCGACAAGGCGCTCTGTCGCTGGCCCTAATCCTGCTGCTGGTCGTGATTTGTGTTGATGCAGCGCCAATGCCAGCAGAGTTATTGGACGGGGAACAGGCGCAGGAACAGGCTCAGGCTCAGGAGCACGCCCAGGTCCAGGCGCAGCAACAGGAACCGGAACTGACCACCATCGTAACGACACTTGAGAAGCAGCTGCCGCAGTCGCAGCAACAGTCACAGCTGCTGTTGGCGTCGCCGCAGCAGCCACAGCACATTGACTGCCAATTTGCTGTCGATACGACAATGGACTCGTTAGAGCAACAGCAACTGCAGGCGTTGCAGCTGCAGGACAATGGCTGCAACGTGCTGCAAACAACCAGCACCAGCACCAGCAGCAGCAGCAGTAATAAGCCAGCGGATGCGGACTCCAAGCACAAAAAGTCCTTGAATGTCCTGCGACACTCGATGTCTGGCAGCAGCAGTCAGCCCCTTTATGAATTACAATTGGTTGTTTGGCCCACTGATATTGAGGACGATGACGGTGATGTTGTGCCATTGGCAGTTGCCACAACGCCCAGCACAACAACAACAACGACAACAACTACAGCAAAAACAACGACCGCAGCGCCAACAAAAACAACAACACCTTCAGTGTTGCCATTGTATGAGGATCAATTGGTCGTATTTCCGCAAATGGATTTTGAAGAGCAAAATTTTGATTATTTCTTTGATGAGCTCGAAGCAGCTGTGGCAGGCACAACAACAACAACCACAATACGACCCCCACGACCGTCATCAACAAGGCCTACAATACCAAGGCCCACAACGGCAACAAAGCCCTACGAGTCTGTTGTTGTACTGGAGAATTACCGTGTCAAGCATGCCAATGGCACCGAGGAGCACAAGTAAGTGAGAAACCGTAAGAGTCTTAAAAGCAATGTATACTTTAGTTGGGTGTTCTAGTTACTTTTGTGCATATAGTTCAATAGTTGATTTAACGATAAAAGTACTAATCTTTCTTTTGAGTTGCTTACCGAAATAGGGAACTAATCGTTCCTTTAGTTTCTTTTCGAATAAAATGACTAGTCGTTCCTTTTAATTTTCGGAAAAAATTAATTATTCCTTTAGTTCATTTCCGTAACGAAAACGAAGTGTCCCTTTAGTTTCTTTCCTGTCAATAAAAAACCTATCGTTTCCTTATTTAATTTCGGTATAAAATAACTAATCATTTATGAAGTCAATATCCGGATAAAAAAAAGCTAATCGTTTCTTTAGTTCATTTCTGGAAAAAAGATCTAGTCGTTCCCTTAGTTCCTTTTCTGACAAAAGAAGTAATTGTTACTTTACTTCTTTTTTGGATAAAACAACTAGTTTTTCTTTAGTTCCTTTTCGTTCCCTTAATTCCTTACCGAATCAAAGAACTACTCGTTTTTTTTAATTCCTTTCCGGATACAGGAATTAATAGTTTTAAGTTCCTTTAGTTAGGTTGCTCTGAAGCGTTTAGGGATTGGTGCCATACCTAAAATTATTGGAACACTTCACAATTTTAAACTCAAATTTTAAACGAATTTGAACATACGCGAGAAAGGAACTAGTCGAACGAAAGACTATACAAATTTAGAAATTGAAACTACTAAGATAAAAATGAAAAAGAAAAGGAACTAAACGAACTAAAGGGAACTGTCATCGGAGATATAGTTTAAAAGTTAAATTCAAAGACTTGCCTTCAAAATAGTTCAGATCAGTTCGACCCAACTGTAAGTAGTTATCGATAGTTAAGAGCGATTACAGTTAAACTTAAAGGCGGTATACATAAAACTCAAATTTTTGAAATTTAAAAAAAAAGCTGAATTTGGGCTTAAAAAGCGAAAAGAGTCTCCAATTCTATTTCAAATTTAAGTGTTATGATAATATCGATCCAGTAAAACTACACCAATACCATCGATAATGTCATCGATTGTGTTCCAGCACAAAATTTAGATACACCTTATTTCCCACAGATTGGTGCTGAGCAATGGCCTGGTCAACTATATGAAGCTATATTTGAAGCGTGTTGGGGATAAAGTGATCAATGTGCAGGAAGGATACAATTCGTTGCCTGTGGCAGGACACAAGCGTACGATCCAAACACTTTACTACATAGCCGATGAGCGTGGCTATAATGTGTACAGGAGTGAGTATACCCAGTTTCAAATTACTATAAATGATCATCATGTAACATCATCATTATAAACATTGTCAATATATGTCGCTTTATACAGTGGAGCGAGACCCTCAGCCATCCGTGCTGCCCATCCGTGCAAGTGATAAAGCCACAAAGGGACCAGACTCAATGCCAAACATCTAGGAATGGAGATAGTACGAGCATGCTATCGAAGCACAGTGGGACGCAATCGATTATAAACGTAGACCAATTTCTTTTTTTTTTTCTAAATAATATATGTTTTTTTATTATTATTCAACAAAACGACTTAAATACTTTACTAAAACTAATCGTGTTTCATTTAAGTGTACGTTAATATCTATATATTACATATAAACTTAACCTGACTGACCTTTGTCAATCATAGCACAGCCCGAACCGTAAGAGGAAAGCTGTACTTTTCACGCAAGTTTTAACTAATGCCAAGAATGAGCACTAAGATGCAATTTCGAAAAATTTGGCAGGGAAATGTTGAAAATTCGCATAACACTTAACTTTTTTGTTTATCATTTGATCAGGCTCAAACTAATTTTCAAAAATCTATACCTAAAATCGTTTGAAACTCTCATTTTTCACTGAATTCGGGAAATTCACCTTTCGGACTGAAAATGTAGGAGAAAAAGTCATAAAGTCATGAAGGAATGTGGAATTTTTTTGCGATAAGATGCAAACTCATTTTAAAAGCTCTTGACAAAAAATAATTTTCCACAGTTGTGGGACGGAAGACTTGCAGACCGACTTTTGTCAACGAATGGTTTTAGAGCCAATTTTTTTCCGCGTGCAAACACTTATATTGAAAAAACTAAAACCAATTTAAAGAAACAAGTGAGATTGTAGCACAAATTTTATGGACACAGAAATAACAAGAAAGCAAGTTTATTTCTACAAAAAGTGTTATTAAATTTCAACTATCATATTTGATGTTGAATATAGTTATATGTGAACCACTGTGGCATTGGGCAACATCTTAGTTGCGATTTGATTTTGACTTAGATAGCAAAGATGGCAAATAAAATGTAACGCCCGCAAAATGATTTGCACTTTTTGTCTGTTTTTGTTTTTTTGTTTGTTGCCTGTTTTTTGCTGTTGCTGTTGGTGTTGTTGTTGCTGGCTTTGCCTACAATTGTGCCTTTTGTTTGTCTCTCAATCGCAAGGTCCTTGATTGCTTTCCTTTCCTAGTTCTTGTCCTTGTTGTTGTTGTGCCTAATGTTGCCATTGCTGTTGATGTTGTTGCTGCTGCTGTTGCTGGTTGCTGGTTGCTGTTGCTGGTTGTGGTTGCTGTTGTGATTGTGGTTGCTGTCGTCGCTTTTGGCGCCCAAGTCAATGCTGATGATGCTATTTAGATGCATATCAAAGTGTTTTACTTTTGGCCCAATCCTTTTGCAATTTATGCATATGTATATAGTTCTATTTATGTTCTTGAGCACATACACTAATAAAAAAAAATATTGTAATTGAAATATTTTACACTAACATATTATTTGATTCGTTATTTGCAAAAGCTTTTGATTTAAAAGGGTTGTCTTTTTTGTTCAACTTAAAGTTTTTTATACTAAAATTGTATTCCAATATGACATATAACATACATAAGTCAAATTTATATCCCATTTGGATCAACCACAATCGTAGCTACTCTGATCAACTGTTGCCGAAGATCAATATTAATGTCGGGTGATGGGGATTACAGTTGCAATGACAAGCAGTTCAATAATATTGGCATCTTCTGCTTGTCTTGAAAATGTCTTTGAATTTGTTCCCACAATATAAGCACATAAATTTCTTCGTCCATACAACCCAAACCACCCATTTTCTACCCAGGGCGTAGAATTTTCTGGAAAATTGGTATGCATTCATTGTTAAATTAACATAAAGATCTTTGAAAATGAACTTGAACTCGATCGTATGATAAACAAAAAAGTTGCATACAATAGTTTTCCACGAATTTCCCACAATTCCCAACCGCATTTTTCAAAATTCACAATTAGTGCTCACTTTAAGCATAAGATAAAACTACTGTGGAAATTTTCTTAGGGTTTGAGCCCTGCGTTGACTGCCAATCGCCAATCTTCAGTGAGAACATATATAAAAGGAGGTAACAAAGCAAAAGTATGTATACGAACGCTTCGAGCTCGAAGGCAATAAAAAATAGAGATACCAATGCATGTACATAGGTTTCTGTATGCATTACGCATATCAATTTTATTTCAATTTTAACATAATCCACCCATTCCCCACAATTGTCAAGATTGGTATTTGACACATATAACTCTGTTATCAATGTTGATAATTTGTGTAAATTTCATTCCTATCGGATAATAAACACCCCAGTTATTAAAGTCTATTGCGAAGTCGCAGCATGGTCTGCTTGCACTATTTCTGACTTGTTGACCGAACATCTATATAGCTGCCATAGAAACAATCTTTTACAATATGAGTTGTATGAAAAAGTAGTTTTGTTCAAAATAGTGGATCTATATCTTATAGATGTGTGATTTTAGATGCATGAAAATCTTTTTTGCAGGAAGATAACTCTTTTTTCATATCACTTGCCTTTGAACTTAATTTAAATTGACTTGTCAGCGAACTAAGGATTCAATTCTCATATTTGGACTGTCAATATAAAACAAGATACATTTTAAAAATACTTATAGAATCAATCATTTTTAGCAGTGTATATAAACATATTTATACATGTTTTTTTTTTATTTTGGTTTTCATTTTTGTATTTTGGTGATTCTTCTGTTGTTTCCGTCGATTGTAGTTTATGGCTTCTATCTGCTTCATCACAGCTCCACACTACCACTTTACCACCCTCCCGCTTTGCCACCCTCCTACTTTACCACTCCACCCACAACACATTCGCAGTCAAGGAGTATATCCTTGGGTCTATTGTTGTTTACGCCACAAAGTTTCATTGTTCGTCAGTTGAGTTCAGCTGGCACCAATCGAAAGTTTGTCTTATGTTATACTTATTATTTAAGGCCTTTTTGTTGCTTGATGTGTGTTGTTGCATAGATAATATTTGTATTGCCTAGTTAAAGTGTTTTTTGATGTCAAATCTCGTTAAAGTTAAGCATCTACAGCTTTAACACACTGAATGTATCATTGAAGCACCTTTTGTATATTTACTTAATGCTAATTTATAAAATTTGACATAACTTTTAAACTTTAAGAGTAATGGAACACCCAAGTATCAGATGAACAGATTGAAAACGTTTTTTCTAAATTAGTAAGATTTTATCAAGTAAACATTGCTTTCTTTGGCATAAGCAAAGTCAAACAATATTAATAACATTCATTTTCAAATCGAAAACGGTCTAACATATTATTTGTTTAAACTTTAAAATCATGTTTATCTGGCATCAAATGTTAATTACTACCGTTCTGGCAATGCTGATTGTGTATCTTATAGATATTTTGTTTAGAAAATGGTTAAAGACCATTTATCCTTGTACTCGACGCCAACCACTGAAGCACAATCGTCAAATGAAGGCAAAACCGAAAGCATTTGGTATTCCAAAGGATAAAAAGCTGAACAAACAGAAGAAACAAAAAATCGTTCAGAAAAAGCGTATCAAGAATCTGAAGAGAAATATATTCTGAGAAATGCTCAGGATAATTTACAATTTTCTGCTCTTGAAAAAATTTACACAAACACATAAGAAACGAGGTAATTGCATTTGTAATATATTTAACTATAATAATATTATATTTCAACTTTATTCAGGACAAAAAACAGACAAGAACAGCGGCATTTACATGTTTCCCATATCGATATACACTATTTGTAATACTGCAATCTTTATTAAAATCAAAGCATATTGAATCTGGATGCTCAAAAAAATCTGGCTGATTCTTCATGATATTTCTTTAGATTTAAGATGATTGATGTTTCCTAAACACATGAGACAGTTTGTCTCGTATTAGTTCAAAACTTAGGAGGACATTTTTTAAAGCTACAATCTAAATCTGGCTATAATAGTAGAACTACAAAGTGAATACAGATTTAAAACATTGTTTTGAACTGTGCTGTAAAAACCATTTTCTGTTTATGTTTATTAGTTATTCTATGCATTCATCAACTTTTAAAAGGTGAAGCAGGAATTAAAAACCATTTTTATACCCATTTTTGAGAAAATTGGAAAAAAAAAAGATTATGTGGTGAAATGACCTTCTGTCTATCCGTCTATCCAACTCCAAGCCAAGTCAAATCTGACTGATTGCGAAAGGAAAATAATGACTTCATCGCAAAAATACCACATTGTAATATAGATAGTTTTCCTCTAATCATACTGATGTTTTCCATTTAATGTTTATATAACCAAATAATCATAAAAACGTATTTTATGATAATATATGTATGTATTAGAAAATGAGCTGATTTCACAAATTAAAGTCGCAAGTGAAGCAAATTAAGACACTCGAATGAGCCCGGAAGCTGCTGCAAGGACAAGAGAATTAAAGCTCATTATATAACTTTTGTATGCTCCTTCTTCTACACTGCAATTTGATTTCATTAATTGAACTTCCTAATTCTCGCTTTTGGTAACGTTTACGCTGAAAATGTGGCGAGAAGATAGAAACAAGAATTGAAGCAACATGGCAACAAGTTGAATATTTGCCATGCCAAAAATGCAACAGGAAAAACATTTTCCCAGCGCTCTCAATTTGCGCAAATTCTCATTGCAAATGGAAATCAAACTGAAACTGAAATTGCAATGCTAACTTTGACTCAAGCGGAAGCAAAAAAAAAAAAAGGATGACGGAGATGACGATGATTTCAATGAGCAATTTGACAGGATGCCCTCGAAACTCGAAATTGCCAATGTTGCTCAACTGTTGACAACCACTACTACACCCCTCCCAACACCCACGCGGGACTCGAACCATGCTAACCGTTTTACAAAATAAAATAAAAATTCATTTGGCCACAATAACAAAATGCAAGCGAACAATTTTCAACTCCGTTGAATACTTGCTGTGTCACATCGTTTCTGACAGTCGGAAACAACTGTCGCAAGTTCAAACCCAAAATGCACTCAAAACTATTAAGAACGTTGTGGTCGAAAGCTCCTAAACATAGTCTGTTTCCTTTGGGACATGTTCGGAACATGATCAAGATATATTTTGAAAACATGTAGATATCTTTCTATACAGAAAAATTCTGGACCTGTCCGATTGACTTTTGTATATCATTGCTGTATTTTTCAATCAAGTTATATCTTATGCCAAAAGTTAAGATTTTGGAAAATTCGGTCGAGAAACTTAGAAAATCGCGGAAACTTTTTTGGTTGTCATCCGATCAGGTTCAAACTATTTATGCAAAAAATCATTGAGCCCATAATTCAATATATAAGTTCGTTGTTTTTACTCCCCGTTCCCATTAAAAATGGGAAAAAGGGAGTTATTAAGTACTGCAAATGTGTGTAACAGACAGAAGGAGGCATTTCCGATCATATAAACTATATATATTCTTGATCAGGATCAACAGCCAAGACGAACTAGCCATGCCCGTCTGTCTGTCCGTCTGTCTGTCTGTGTTGCCGCTGCACTGCTTGAAATGCAAGTTGGGAGCAGGGAGTCTCGTAGTCGGGCACACTCGACTAGAGTATTCTTACTTGTTTTAAGTAAACAAAATAGTTGTAAGATTTTGAATCTTTTTCAGATGCTTCTTTTATCTGCAAGCAGTACATATGTCAAAATCGGCCGGATCGGACAAACATAGGTACACCAAACTTATCAATACTGAGTTTAAGCATTTGTGCAATGTCAGTCTGTTTGCGTGTCCATCCGATTGTCTGTCCGTCTTTATGAACGCAGACACAGTGTTTATTTAGATCTTCCAGACCTCAAATACCAAATTATTTGAGACTTCCGGTTCTGCACAATTCTAAAAAGATTGCACCACATAACCAAACATCGAAATACCGTAAAAATAGTATAGATCTTTTACGTCGATATTTTTTAAACTTTGGAACAAACATTAACTTAATGTTAATGTACGTTACTTGTAATTAGTGCATTTTAAAGCATTTAAATATTTGTCAAATAATGCTTTTATTAGACCCTTGCCGAATATGATCAGATCCGATTAAACATTTACTCATTTTGTGTCGAAAAGAAAAGTATTTAGACGTTAACGGTAATAATTTCGACGAAATAAGATTTAAAAAATTAGAAGTAGGAAATAAGATGATGCAGCTCTCAGAGCTTCAGTCAGCCACTACGCCTCTCGTTTGTTAAAACCAGTTGGAAATTATTAGAAATTAATGAAAAAGACTTTAATTTCTGAAAGCTAAAATGATAAAAATGGCTTGCTAAGATGCGAACAAATTTGTAAAAGAACTGTCGCAAGCTAAGCGTAAAAAAGATGATTGTTCCAATGATTAATGTTTCAACCGGTCGTGTTCTCTCAGATTCGAACCAAATCTGCCTAAAAAAAACTCGAGATTTGCAGTCTTGTTTTTAACAAACCAATAAAAACTGGTAAAAATGGGTAATAAATTAGTGCGAATGTATTCAACAGGAATATGGAGGTATCTCCGAATATATAAGGTATATATATTCTTGATTAACAACCGAGTCGAACTAGCCATGTCCATCTGTCTGTCTGTTGGTCCATCCGTCTGTTTATAGGTAAAGTAGTCTCTCAGTTGTAAAGCTACTTTGATGAAACTTGGCACAGATTCATCTTCTTGTAAAAATCGGCCAGATCGGAACACCATACCATATAGTTGCCATAGCAAAGATCGGTAAAAAAATCGTGTTTTTTAAGATAACTTGACCAAACTTGTTAATTCTTAATTTAATCATTATTTAAACATGTTTACAAAATTTTATTTAAATCGAGCCACTATACCATATAGCTGTCATAGGAACAATTAGTTGAAAAATCTGATTTTCTCAAGCTATCTTAACCAAATTTACCTCTTCAGTGTTTGAGTAGGTTCTTATCATGTTCAGTAAATTTGCTCAAAATCAGAATAATATATCTGATAGTCGTCATAGGAACAATCGGTCGAACATTAAGTTTTCAAAGGAGCAACTTTTCTTTCTTATTGTTGAGTATGTCTTAAAACAGACAGACAACATCATCATCGACACACAATAACAGAATGCCACAATAACAAATTAGAGAGCTTTAAAGTTAACATTGTGTTGAAAACCAAATCCGATGCAAGCTAAACTTTTCAAAATCATAAATGCTTCCGGTAGCCAGTTGCTGTTTGCAATCCCAATCCCAATTCCAGTTGCAGTTGCGCTCACAGACCCAAAACTCAAGTACACAGTTTCCTCATTGTGTGGCAAGCACATTGGTTGCAAGTTGCAAGTTGCAACAATTGTGGCAGCCAAGCCGCAAACGCATACAAAAGGTCGTAGCGTTGCCATTGAATCCTTTAAGCACACAGACAAGAGGAGCTGGCCAGACAAGAGTTGGCCAGCTGGCCAGAAACATTTTCCATCCGAGCGTAATTACGCATTAACAGCTGACTGCCACTTAATAGCGCCATTCCATGGGTCAGCAACAGAACCTTGCCACATTGCATTTACTTTAAGCCAAAACAAACAGCAAAGAGCTTTAAAGCTGGTCAACAGAAATATCTTAAAGTGATGGCAATTCGGAGTACGCATCATTAATTCGTCTGAATGCTCCACATTTTGTTGCTGTTGGTGTTGCTCTTGCATTTGTTTGCTTTTTAAACTATTTGAACGAACTAAACACCTGAACGACCTATACCAGTATTTAGCTGAACGAACTATACCTACAACTTGTTCGTTCAGCAT
Organism: Hirtodrosophila cameraria; assembly: GCA_949708635.1. Lineage (NCBI taxonomy): Eukaryota > Metazoa > Arthropoda > Insecta > Diptera > Drosophilidae > Hirtodrosophila > Hirtodrosophila cameraria. The sequence continues at coordinate 12,528,379 of OX453090.1, forward strand.
AAACCAAACTGTTGAACTTATTCCTTCAATTGAACTACAATGAACAACTCTACTCGCAACAGCCGACGGATGTGAATTGGGAACGGAAAGTGTTACAGGTAGTCCAGCTATGCAACTTGTACCCACTGTCGCATTCACTCATCAGCACAGTGGTTCCCAAAACTTGAACAACTGAATTAAATGAACAAAATATCATCCATGAAAAAATTTGTGAACAAGTTTTTCGAGATTGTAAAAAAAACGAAAGCTAAATCTTTGATTGCTGATTTGGAACTGATTTGAAAGTTAAGTTGAATTATATATGTTGAATTTGAATTCATCTAAATTCGTTCTGGACGCCTAGTCCGAATACAGCTCGTTTTGTTTGCTATACACTTTTTCTCAAAACGGAAAAGAATGGATATTGAAAACTAAGGGACGGTGGTTTTCTTATAATCCCGAAATTTCTATCAATCCCGAAATTAGTTACGGGTCAGAATTATAAATATCGTGAATGAACACAGCATGTGCACCACTGTGCACAGGTGTTACAGTTATTGGACTTCACTCTATTCCACCCAAATAATTGTAAATTGTCGAAAATGCAAATAAAAGCTGTGCGACTGTTAAAAGAAAACAACTGCAAAATCAATAGACAGCAACAAAAACAAACTCAATCGCAGCGACTGCTAAATAAGTAGAGTGCGTGGATAAAAAAGAATAAAAGGAAACGCATCCAAAAAGCTTCAAACAAAAAAAGGATCAACATGGCTTGCTTTTCCACTCGGGATTTTGGTTACAAACTGTAGCTTTAGCAGTGACGTATGCAGGAGGGATAAGAGGGGTTTTTAGTACGCTTCACTGGCTAAGCAAATGTTCTGTTTGTGTTTGTATTTAGTTTGCACTTGCATGTATTCAGCATATTTGTACTTGATTCTAAAATTTGTATACTCCTGCTTTCTTATCTCCAAGTGTTTGCTTTATTTTTTCACCGTAGATAACTTCTATTTTTTGTTAGAAATGTTTTTAGTGAAATAAAACTACTTCAAGTTTTTGCATAATAAATTTAAATTTTAAACGGCCTTTCCCGCCATCTTTCAAACGGCTGAACTGCTTGAAGAACTCGCTTGTTTAATGCACTTGTATTTGCAACTGAATACAAAGTTGTTGTTGTGGTATTCTGAATTGGGTGCAGGGTATCTCGTGTCGGACACGCTTGACAAAATCATTTGTCTTTGTTGGTTAATCTGTTCGTTTAAATTTATCGTCAATGGGCAGCACTGTTATCAAAACTTAAAAAAAAAAATTGGAAACTATCGATGATGGCACTATCGATAATAGCACTCGTGATCATAAACGAAAGTTAACGACAAAATAAATCGATCGACTGAAGAGCTGAACCAAATGA